>OX442334.1:22109829-23389829 GCA_949358125.1 Idaea dimidiata | reverse complement strand
AAATTATGCCTCAACTGCTTGCGCTCAGGTCATAATACGCAAAATTGCAGGTTAGGTGCGTGCAAAATATGTGACAAATCACACAACACTTTACTTCATTTAAACCAACCTCAAAATACACACCAACGATCACAGTTGGTCACTAATGAAACTCCATCCAGTAGTTTCACACACACACCCGCGACTAGCGATGTCGCACTCTGCGCTATTCAGCCAGAGAATCATTCACACACATTAAATCAAGAAACACATGACAATGTGATTCTTTCAGCTGCACACAATCCGTGTGTAGTTTTGCTATCAACAGCACTCATACAAATCAGTGATCATGATGGTCACAAACACACAGTACGTGCCCTATTAGACAATGGGAGTACATCTAGTTTCATCACCAATGAACTATGCACTAAACTCAAGTTACAGACTATATCAAGTACAACTTCAGTACTCGGACTGAATCATCAGTCATCATACATTACAAAACGATGTGAAGCAATCATATCTTCACTACACAATTCATACACTGAACACATCAGTTGTTTTATCGTTCCTCACATTACACAAAACATACCGACTGCTCAAGTCAACTACACATCATTACACATACCCCAGAATATTACATTAGCGGATCCTTCATTCCACACCCCGTCTCGTGTAGATATGCTACTCGGAGCGGACTTATTCTGGAGTATAATACATCAAAACACAATCTCGCTAGGTCGAAAACAACCTACATTATGCGAGACCAGGTTCGGATGGATCGTGTCCGGACCCATACATTCACTCAAAACAGTCCACTGCAATCATTTCATTACACAAAACAATGACAGTCAACTTCAAGATCAATTAAATCAATTCTTTGAACTTGAAACTGTTACAATACACAAACCCTCTTCAAAAGAGGAACAAGAGTGTGAACTCCATTTTTCAAAGACTACTGAACGCGATGCCGATGGCCGGTTCATAGTCACCATTCCTCTTAAGGAATCACCACAAGTACTAGGTAACTCTTATGAGCAAGCATTGTCTAGATTCACTTCATTAGAACGTAGATTTAAACAAGACAAAACGTTCACACAAGAATATCACTTACTAAAACAAAATAAACAATTACCTTCAAAACACACTTTACTTAAACTCGCACCATTCTTTCACAAAGATCAACTCATACGTGTGGGAGGACGGTTATTAAGTTCATACTACGATTTCGATACGAAACATCCAATCTTATTACATTCATCTCATTATTTAACTAAACTTATTTTCAGACATTATCACAAAGTGCTCATGCACGTAGGCCCTCAGCTGCTACTAGCTAACATGCGACATAAAGTTTGGCCATTACATGGTAGGAATTTAGCTAGAAAAACTGTATACGAATGTGTTATATGTTGTCGTTTTTCAGGAAGAACCAAACAACCAATCATGGGAAATTTACCTGTCCAGCGGCTGCATGCCGACTATCCATTTACTAACACAGCTGTAGATTACGCAGGGCCAGTCATGATATTGAACAAAAAAGGTAGAGGTAGCAGGTTAATAAAGGCATATCTTTGCATCTTCATATGTATGGCTATCAAAGCAGTACACATGGAACTTGTAGCCGATTTGAGTTCAGAAACATTTATTGCAGCACTAAATAGGTTCATCGCCCGCAGAGGGAAACCTGTCAACATCTTCTCAGACAACGGCACTTGTTTTGTAGGAGCTAACAATGAATTAAAGCGATTTTTACAGTTAAATGTAGATTATTTAGGTTCATACGCTTCTGAACTTTCTATTAATTTCAAATTTTCTCCTGTTTATAGCCCACACTTCAACGGTCTAGTGGAAAGCAGTGTAGGGCGAGTCAAGCATCACTTAAAACGCATACTTGCTATCGCTAACCTCACTTATGAAGAAATGAATACAGTACTTACGCAGATAGAGGCTATTTTAAACTCACGCCCTCTAACACCTCTATCCTCAGATCCTTCAGATCTATCAGTCCTCACTCCCTCTCATTTCCTCATTGGACGAACATTAACAGTTTTGCCTTCTCCTCAGGTACTAGATGTCACTAAGATGAACTCTATGTCAAGATACATGAGAGTTCAACAACTGAAAACCCACTTCTGGCAAAGATTCTATAAGGAATACATTTCAGAGTTGCAAATACGACAGAAATGGCGCAAAGATGGAGGAGGGTTGCAGCTTAACGAGATGGTACTGGTGAAAGACGATCGTGTACCTCCAAACAGATGGTTACTCGGGCGAGTAACAGGCGTGTATCCGGGACCAGACGGCGTCACTCGAGTAGCAGACGTGATGACATCTTCGGGGACTCTACGACGAGCCTTCAACCGACTATGCTCACTACCACGAGACGAGGAGACTGACGTCCCTGCAGACCCGGCCTCCTTGGACTCCAGCCCGGGGCGGCAGCATGTCGAAGCCTAGCATGTGTGACCACACGCACACACGCTCACGGCCTGATGACCGAACTAAACCGGCTCAGCGCACCTACCTACCACGCATCAAAAAGGCTCGGCACCCGCCCGCTCGCTCACTTCCACATTAGCAATAGACACGATAAGTAGGACAGTACAGTAAAGCATTGTAATTTTGTAATAAATTCATTTGTACAAGTCTGTAGTGCATTTCTCATTTCACAAGTAGGTTCCTAAATCTGTAGCTGAAGTAACTAGCTAGGCAGGAATCCTTCAACCGTAACACAAGCTTAGCAGCTTACCACGGGGCTAGATGGCGCTGTGTGTTCGTCACAGGATTTATTTATTTATTTATTTATTATTATTATATCCGATACCAATAAAAAATTAAGAGTAATTTGTTGTTTTTGGAAAAAACCGAAAACTAAAATTCAACGACTACTTAGTCGGTTTTAAAATCCCGTCTGATCGGCAATGAAGATCATTTTAATTTGTAGCTAAATATCTCTCAACTAGTAAGTTCCGTTCCCGTGGGAATATCGGGATAAATTGTAGCCTATGTGTTATCCAACTACTTATATTCTAAGTATCATCGCAATCGGTTCAGTAGTTTTTGCAGGATTGAGTAGCAAACGCACGTATGTGTGTACTCACAACCTTTAACTTTATTATTTGAGTAGGATAGTAAAGGATATGATAGGAAAGAAGATATAGAAAAAACAACGACTACTCTTTTACCAAAAATAGCACCCTATTTATTGGTAAAAGAGTAGTCGTTGTTTTTTCTATATCTTCTTTCCTATCATATCCTTTACTATCCTACTCAAATAATAAAGTTAAAGGTTACCTACCTACTTCCGACTGCCAAATAAATTAACAATACCTATTGTTACCGTAATTTTAATTATTGAGGAGTTTGCTGATGAGAAGGTGGTTTTAGGTGGCCCATCAATCTGTTCTTAGTTCTATAGGGGTCTATTCTTTTTGGTAGAAGTCCAAAAACGAGTAATTTATTACATTCTGGGAAGCTATCCTGTCCATCATTCCGAAGATACTCATCAGATCCTAACCAAATTTTTATGGGACCACCACGGGGCTTCCACCTTTCCATTAAAAAAAGAACCATCTTAATCGGTCAAGCCACCTTCGAGTAATCGGTGAACAAGTGAATTGAATACAGGTTTTTGAGAAGCATTCGCGGTCCTCACTTCGAAGATCCTCATCAGATCCTCACCAAATTTTTATGGGACCACCTCGGGGCTTCCACCTTTCCATTAAAAAAAGAACCATCTCAATCGGTCAAGCCACCTTCGAGTAATCGGTGAACAAGTGAATTGAATACAGGTTTTTGAGGAGCATTCCCGGTCCTCACTTCGAAGATCCTCATCAGATCCTCACCAAATTTTTATGGGACCACCTTGGGGCTTCCACCTTTCCATTAAAAAAAGAACCATCTTAATCGGTCAAGCCACCTTCGAGTAATCGGTGAACAAACATAAAAAAAAAAAAAAATATATATACGCGACGAATTGAGAACCTCCTCCTTTTTTGAAGTCGGTTAAAAATAGCACCCTATTTATTTCTAACAAACACTAAATATCACCAAATAATACTCAAATTGAACAAATAGCGTTTCCAATTTGTTCTTACTATATTATTAAAGACGTGCTCTTTATGTAGGGATGTTGTTGGTACATAGGCGAGGTTTCTATAAGTATTTATATTACGGTTCGTTTTATTTACGAACAGTTGGTAAGGCACAGTATTTTCTATAAGACAAGATAATGTGAAAACTCATGAGCACGCCTACGATAATCTAGGCGAATCTAGGCGTGTTACAAAGATGGCTTCATAATGTTGTAAGGCGGGTTGTGTGTTTGTGGATGCGATTGAGTATTTTGTTGCTTTTTTACAATTTAGTTTACCCGACAGACAACATTACTTTTGAACTTTTTGTGTTGGTAAAGATTAGGTATGGTAAAATATTGCTCCAATTCCACTATAGCCCTAAATATGCGATAATGTGAATCAAATGATCATTGCAACAAAAAAGAAACAAAAAAAACTTGAGTTTCTTGTCACAATAAAAAAATTATAAACACTTTCCACCCTAGGGATGAAATGAGCAATTTTCCACCGGGCTTAAAAATTTAACTTTTTGAAATAAGAATTTAATTTAAATGAAAATTTAACTTTCCGAATAGATGAGATGAAAAATAACTTCTTTGCGTCAGTCTTAATAATATTTGAGCATGATTTGCGATTCATGGAAGAAGCTCAAATACTTACCTATTTGCGAAAATTGATTGTTTGCACTAAACTTGTGTTTCTTGCGTATTTGATAGAGCGATGTCATTTTTAGGCTGTGAGTTGATCCATCAGTCAGTCAGTCAAGATAAAACATAATATTGTATTATGACTAGCTACGTCTCGCGGTTTCACCCGCGTATGTCTCGATTCCGTGGGAATATGGGAATCAAATTACTGCATAAGTTACTGCTCGATATGTAGTTTTCTTGGTGAAAGAATTTTTCAAAACGGTCCAGTAGTTTCTGATGTTACAAACAAATAAACAAATATTTTCTCAAAGAAATGCTTTCCAAAAATTTCGCACCCGACAGGACTGCAAATATCCGTGCAGCATCCGTGTATGCATCCGTGGCCAAATTGGAAAAAGGCGTTGGGACGGATCCCCAGAGATGCGGGTTAAAGTCTTGTCGGGTGCGAAATTTTTGGAAAGCATTTCTTTAAGTATAGTCATCCGGAAACATTTTAAAATATTACAAAAACGGGAAATATTTTCTCTTTATTATAATATTAACATAGATAGGTACCTAGATTACTTCATCGCCTGAAGACTTTACGTTGAATTTGGTCATGGATAGACTTAAAATAATAAATACAACGCGATTTAAGCCGAAAGATGAGTTTAATTTTATATCAGCATACCATTGAAATGAAACCTGCGACTTCGTCTGTGTAGAAGTAGTGCATAGCCGACTTTTTGGTTGATTACTCGGGTTCTATCAATTAGATTTCGATGTAAAGTAAATCACGACGTTCGTCAAAAATATAACTACTTATCCTGAAAACCAGATTTCAATCAGATTGGTTCTTTTTAATTGTATAAGGAACAAACAGACAGACATTAATTTTGAAAATTATATAATTTTATTCCACTACTTTTCCTAAGTCCCCTAGACCATTTTTTTGTTTGATTTACTTCCAAGTAAGACTTTTGGTCTTATCTTCCTTTATAATTAAGTATAGAAAGATAGAGTACGGAAGGTAGAAGAAGATATTTTAAGCAATGTTGCAATTCATTTTCAGTTTAGACTGAGATGTAATTTGTCATATTGTTATGATTCTAAAGTTACTGTCACAATCATCCCATCTAATATTATTATCAAAACATTTCTGTGTGCATAGCATCGCGAAAACCGAAGAAAAACCTTCAAAAGGAAATTTATGGTATATCCCATAAATTTTTATAATTAGGGTCTAAAAAGATTGGTTGTGAAGTATCAAGGGCATGTTCTTTGAGAGAAAATATTCTGGACTTTTCTCTTAATTAATCGTTATAAGGATAATGACACTTAATGATTTAAAAAATTAAAACTGAAGTGTTTCTGTCGAATTTAATTATACACATAAGATCAAATTTATACTTTTTTTTCTGTGTCTAGTATCCTATTGATTACTAACTTTATAAATGCAAAATCTTAAATGTTTGCTAGTTTCATTAATCACGCCAAAACTGCCGAATCGATTGCGATTAAACTTGATATACTACAGATAACTCGAGATCTGAATAAATTAGTAATTCATAATTCATTTATTTCGCCATAAAAATACATTGCATAATATCATGGCATGTAAATTTACAAAATCATAATTAAACTAAGGGCTGATTTTTCAAATTCGAGATATCTAGATAATAGAGATAGAGATATCTAGATAATAGAGATATCTGACAAATAAAATGTAACACCACCGAATGAAAATGTCACTATGATATTGAAAAAGAAAATGAATTAAAATTTGGAAAATCAACATTTGAAGGCTTTTAAGTTTGATTGGGTTCGAACTTATTGACGAACTTTTGACGACCTCTGTAGCGCGTCGGGCGAACGTTTGGCTACAATGCAGGAGGTTGCGGGTTCGATTCCCGATTGGTGCAAATATTTATGCTTAAAAATAAATATTTGTATCTGGTCTGGGTGTATTTCTATATATAATATATATGTATTTACAAAAGAAAAATAAATATAAGTAGTATATCCGTTGTCTAGTCACCGTAACACAAGCTTAGCAGCTTACCATGGGGCTAGATGGCGCTGTGTGTTGGTCACAGAATTTATTATTATTATTATCATTAGTTACTAATTTTGATTCTCGGGGCTATGGAGCACCCGGACCTTTAGAAGGCGTGCGTGGGGCCGAAACCAACACGTAGAGGCTCGTTTTAGTATTATTTAATTCCAAAATTAGCGATGGACACCAAACCGGAGATTATCCCAGTCTGCAAAGTCTGCAAAATGCAGCCAAAGACAGCCCCCGGGTCGGATAGAACTATGAATAAACTACGGGTAAAACCTACTTGGGCTATGGAAATAGTTGGTAGTGGATCGGGTACTGGAGGGAACATTATTTTATTATTATTATTCGATGGATATATTTTATCCGTAGAATGAAAAATTAGGTCTAAATTAAATTATTAAATATTAATAAATTTAGTCAAAAGCAGTATAGCAAAGAAGTTATATATTACTAGAACCAGAACGCCAACACAGAACCAAAAAGTGTTCCGTTACATTCGGCTATTTATCGGGATTTACATTACAAAACTAGTGCTATGTAATTTAAAATTATAGTGCTATGTAATTTAAAATTATTTTACAATCAAATTGCTTCCAGCAACTGCTGCGAGACTATTTTTTGGGGAAATTGACTCTATATGCATGACACTAGTTGCGTAATGTAAATTAGCTTTTATATTAAGCTGGTGAAACCGCGGGACAAAGTACGACATAAAAGCAACAAAGATTTGTTTTAAAATCTTGATATATCCAAGCTTCTTTCATGTTACAACCGAACCTATTTGCTACAAATACAAAGTTGTACGAGTTAACGTTTCTATGTGATCCGGAACGCAAACGAGTGCAAACCGGAAACATCTGCACAAAATACCTTTACAAAACAAAATGAAACGGAACGTTATAAAATTATATAATGTACAGGATACAACATGAAAAGAACTATTTTTGATTCGTGACTAGCTGCGTAGTACGGTTTTTTCCCGCGTAAGTTCTAATCTGTTAGGAATTTCAGAAAATAAAAGTAAATTTTTTTTTTTAATACGATAACCTGACTTTGCTTATTACTTTGATAAAGCTGACTGAAAAGCCAGCAAAACGTTGGTACGGTGAAACAATTCCGTTAATAAATAATACGCCAGTTAATATTATGTTTTACTTATTTTTTCAAGCCGAACACAATTTTACACACGCACACAACACACAACTAATACTCGCACGCACACACACACAACATACATACACATTCACGCGATGCTTGGGCAAAATATAATTCTTTAATATACTTATTTTTTCCTTTTTTCTTTTTTCTAATTTTTTTTTTTTTTTTTCATTTAATACTAATTAAACAACTTAAAAAACATATAATATTAGACTTAACACTTAAAACCAACAAGGTTTATACTTACGCTAAGCCTTAAGTTTACGTCGACCATGTTCAAACGGTTTAGGACCATGTTCAAATAGAAGTTGGACAAATAAGTATGCAAACACATAATAGTAGTTTATGCACCGAGGTACTAAAGTCCTGTCTTATATAGCGGGCGTCATATTGAATCCAAAGCGTACGAAGGACTCTAGAGGGTTAACTCCCGAGCGCAGCGAGGGTGTTAAAAACTTAACTCCTGAGCGAAGCGAAGGAGTTATGTACCTAGAGTCCTGAGTGAAGCGTGGGATTCAAGCGCCCAAGATAAAGACAGACTTTAGTACCGAGGTGAATACTCTACTTTACACATCTACTGCGAGACAATAAAAGGGCTACAAAAATAAGTATTTAACTAACAACAAAAAAATAGAATAATGCAACGTATATGAAATATATTGACAGCTTTATATTAATTAAATTTAACAATGTTACATCAAAATGACGAAACCACACATCGGCCTTAGCTGATGAAAAAAAAAAGTTGGGGCTTTATACTAACCAAAACTTTTTGCTTTACCCTTCCGTCCATGAAAATAGAAAAAAAATTGCCCAGTTTTTATTTTTTTTATGTGTTATGTCTAGGTGGCCAGTTCGAAATGGCCGTATGCTACCAGAACCTTAGTTCCAAATTTAAATTACTTTATGCCCTAGGTGCATAATGTGCACTTTATGCACCTAGGGAATAAAGAGTCGCTTTACGTTGACCTTTTTGGTCAAATAAAGTAACTTTGTAGAGCAGTAGGTGTGTAAAAGTTTTTGTCAATATAGTCATAATATAGGCAAAAGGTTTTTACTTAGGGTCGCAAATATTACACAGAGAAGAAATAAAATGTGTGTTGAGCTTATCTATATATATAAAAGAAAGTCGTGTTAGTTACACCATTTATAACTCAAGAACGGCTAAATCGATTTGTCTGAAAATTGGTGGGGTGGAGCTTAGAACCAGGAAAAGGACATAGAATACTTTTAATCCCGCGGGAACTGAAATGGGAACGGGACTTACGCGGGTGAAACCGCGGGGCGCAGCTAGTATATAATATTTTTGAAGGTTAATTTATTACGTAATTTGTGAGCTAAATGTACCTGCTTGTAAATCTACCCAATTGAACTAAGTCCGGCAGCATCGATTTTAAATTTATTTGAGCAAAATACAAAATGAAGATTCAATTTGGTCTAAGTGTAGTGTATTAATTATAATTTATATTGTATTGTATTGACTGTAGAATCTTAGTTAAATAAATAAATAAATAAATCATAAATATTTTCGAATTTAAATTTAAAATTAAGAAATATAATATACTAGCTAGCTGTGCCCCTTGGTTACACCCGCTTAAACTTTACAGTTGCCTAGGTTTCCTTTTATTTAAGTTGTAGGTACTTATACTTTGCAAAAAGAAATGTATACGACTGATACATTTCTTTTTGCAAAGGATAATTTAAGATGTTTGTAACAAATGAAGCTTTAAAAAAATATATATATACGAAATATCGAGCTCCTTGTAAATAAAAAATAATCATGGTAAATACCTCGTTATCTAATAATATTCGAAGCTTTTAAAGTTTCAAAAGCTTCTCTATAAACTTTTCTTACTATTAAATTGAGATAAGTATAAAATTTATATATTTGACTCTAGCTGCGCTTCGTGGTTTTAACTGCGTAAGTCCCGTGGGAATATCAGGATAAGACGTAGCCGCCTCATATATGGAAAGCTAAGCTAAACTAACTTAGTTTAGTTTGTGATGAACTTTGAGCTTGATAATCCCTACTAATCCGTACCATCCAAAGAACCAAAGTTATCAGAATTAGTAGAGTTAAGTACCTGTTGCAGTACTTAATAAAATTCCTTTGCCTTGGACGACGACGCCAGAGAGCAAAATGCGAAAATATTTAATATAATATTTAATATAAGTTAGTTTTTTAGTTAATTAGTTGCTAAAAATATCTCATATCAAACAGAATTTCTTATTTATATTATGAACGCGAAAATTTGTATGTATGTGACTTTATTGTTACTTAAGCACGCAAAAACTATTGATCCGATTCCGATGCAATATGGAATATTGGTACCTGGAGACCTGAAATAACACATAGGCTAAGTACTTTTATCCCGATATTCCTGTGGGTACGGGACTTACGCTGGCCGAATTGGTCGGGAGAGCGATGAGCGGTATCACCACTGCCACTGCAGTTTAGACACCGCTCAACACACTTTGGAGGTGTGCCCCGCCTGGAGTGACCAGCGGAGCGCTTTAACGACAGTTGTCGGACAGGACTTGTCGCTTCCGGCCGTAGTGTCTTCTATGATCGAGGGGCCGCGGGGCGCATGTAGTTCTTCATAATCCTACGATTTTACATTTTCATAAAATACATTTTCAATATTCTCTGAATACAGCCAAAAACACGAAAACAACACAAAAAAAATTGACAGTTTTCTGAGTAATTTTTTATCGTGCAAAGTTGTTTAAATCGTGTTTATAACCAAATGAAAAACTAATGTTTTCCATGTTCCATGTTTTTCATGTTCCAGTTAAAAAAAAAAAAAAAAAATAAGTGGGAAAAGGTATGTTAATTGTCTTTGTGACTCTTTCACGTAAAAACTACTGAGCCGCCAATTAAACTTGTAATGTTTATTTTAAGGAAGACTATAATAATAAACTTTTTAAATTCACGCACGATTTGTTAACATATTTACATCGGACAGTAAACAACGACGGTTATAAATACAGGACGACACCTTCCGCAGCTCCAGTCCCCTCGAGTCCAAGATCATTGTAACATGATCGAAACGTCGAGGTAAGAGAATAAAAAAATAGTACGCGATTAAGACCCGGTAAAATCTATATCTATACTATATAATATTATAAAGCTGAAGAGTTTGTTTGATTGTTTGTTTGTTTGTTTGTTTGAACGCGATAATCTCAGGAACTGCTGGTCCGATTTGAAAAATTCTTTTTGTGTTTGATAGTCCATTTATCGAGGAAGGTTATAGGCTATATTACATCACGCTACGACTGATAGGAGCGGAGCATCCATGAAAAATGTTGCAAAAACGGGAAAAAAATCGCCCTGTTCCGAGATTCTGTCGCGTGCGCTGAGTAAACGGTCAGAGTTACATAAAAACCATATATGAGAGAATTCTTCCTCTAAATAGGATCTAATAAATAGTCCGCGACAGCATATGTCTAACTCTTAAGGTTGACAAAATATAACATCTTTTAGAGTAATGAAATTTGTTGTAGAACAATGCATTGTTTCCGAAGGTAATTTTGTAAATATGATATTAATCCTTATCCAAATAAATACGTTATTCATTAAAAGTATTTAATTTTAAACATAATTGTCCTTAACATCACTTGATTTCAATGAATATCTCACGAGATATTACAGTTTTAAAATAACTCCACAATAAATAATTACTAAGTACCAAGCGTGCATATATACATACACGTAGCGGGCGACGATGATGAGGGTGGCCAGCCAACTCTGTGAGGCATCATGCCGCGCGGCTCAATCGGTCGGCTCCATGCGAGACGGTTGTGTCACCAAACAACAGTGCTTTTTAAAAATTCTTTTGCAATATCTCATTGTACTTTTGATTCCTAATATTTTGTTTTATGTTGGTATAATTAATATTATAAAGAGGTTACGTTGGTAACATGTATGTATGTATGTATGTATTTTGGGGGTCATCTCAGAAACATCTAGACCTATTTCAAAAATTCTTTTACTAATAGGAAGCTACATTATCCAGATATGACATAGGCTACTTTTGATCCCGATATTCCCTCGGGATCGGGACTTACGCGAGTGAAACTGCGGGACGGCAGCTATGAAAAATAAAGTCGTGTATTTCTAACTCAACAACCCGTGAACCGATATGAGTGAAATTTGTACAGGGTTGGCTTAGAGGTAGAAATAATATACATATAGGGTACTTTGAATGATCGTACGGGTTAAGCAACACTTGGTACAACATACGTGATGGGTGAAAAAGAGCGGGTGACCCGATATTCATAAAACTTGGTACAGGGTTGGTTTAGAGGTAGAAATATTATATAGTACTTTGAATGATCGTTAAGCAATACTTGGTATGACATACGTGAGGGATCATTAACATTACGGGATAGGAAGTTACGCGGGTGAAACCGCGGGGCGCAGCTAGTGTAAATATATAGACTTAGCTGCGCCCCGCAGTTTCATCCGCATAAGTCCCGTTCCCGCGGGAATATCGGGATAAAAAGTAAATAGCTACTTATATCAGATACTAGCTGCGCCCCGTAGTTTCACCTGCGTAAGTCCCGTTCCTGTGGGAATATCGTGATAAAAAGTAAAGCCTATGTGTTAATCCAGGTCCCCAGCTACCTATATTTCAAGTTTCATTGCAATCGGCTCAGTAGTTTTTGCGTAAAAGAGTAACAACCTCACATACATACATACTTTCGCGTTTATAATATTAGTAAGATAAGATAATAACTTCTAAGCAGCTTTTTATCCCGGTATTCCGACCTTCACACATGAAACCGCAGGGCGATGCTAGCTGCTAGTTACTTAAAAAGGAATATTATTTACAAATAGACAAAGTTTCCTTCGTATTAATATTATTAGTCAAAGATTTGTTAAGAAAACGTCTTAAGTACCTACATACAGATTTTCTTACTCAACAAAAGCTATGGTTGGAGAAAATTGGTCCAATAATAGCTTGCACACGGTTGCAACTGTAATTTAATTTCTTTAGAAGTTTGAACAAATAAGGTACCAACATTATTATCATTAGTTACTAATTTTGATTCTCGGGGCTATGGAGCACCCGGACCTTTAGAAGGCGTGCGTGGGGCCGAAACCAACACGTAGAGGCCCTTTTTAGTATTATTTAATTCCAAAATTAGCGATGGACACCAAACCGGAGATTATCCCAGTCTGCAAAGTCTGCAAAATGCAGCCAAAGACAGCCCCCGGGTCGGATAGAACTATGAATAAACTACGGGTAAAACCGACTTGGGCTATGGAAATAGTTGGTAGTGGATCGGGTACTGGAGGGAACATTATTTTATTATTATTATTCGATGGATATATTTTATCCGTAGAATGAAAAATTAGGTCTAAATTAAATTATTAAATATTAATAAATTTAGTCAAAAGCAGTATAACAAAGAAGTTATATATTACTAGAACCAGAACGCCGACACAGAACCAAAAAGTGTTCCGTTACATTCGGCTATATATCGGGATTTACATTACAAAACTAGTGATTTGTAATTTAAAGTTAATTTACAATAAAAATGCATCAACACAGCGGTGCTATTTATCTATCTGATAAAATTGCTTCCAGCAACTGCTGCGAGACTTTTTTTGGGGAAATTGACTCTATAATGCATGACACTAGTTGCGTAATGTAAATTAGCTTTTATATTAAGCTGGTGAAACCGCGGGACAAAGTACGACATAAAAGCAACAAAGATTTTGTTTTAAAATCTTGATTTATCCAACCTTCTTTGTTGTTACAACCAACCTATTTGCTACAAATACAAAGTTGTACGAGTTAACGTTTCTATGTGATCCGGAACGCAAACGAGTGCAAACCGGAAACATCTGCACAAAATACCTTTACAAAACAAAATGAAACGGAACGTTATAAAATTATATATGTACACTTTATGTACAGGATACAAAATGAACAGAACTATTTTTGATTCGTGACTAGCTGCGCAGTACGGTTTTGCCCGCGTAAGTCCTAATCTGTTTAGAATTTCAGAAATTCTCATCTAGTTTTTTTACCATGATAAAGCTGACTGTTTACTTTGATAAAGCTGACCGAAAATCCAGCGAAACGTTGGTACGGTGAAACAATACCGTTAATAAATAATACGCCAGTTAATATTATGTTTTATAAATAACATAAATAAATAAATCCTGTGACGAACACACAGCGCCATCTAGCCCCGTGGTAAGCTGCTAAGCTTGTGTTACGGTGACTAGACAACGGATATACTACTTATATTTATTTTTCTTTTGTAAATACATACATATTATACATAGAAATACGCCCAGACCAGATACAAATATTACCACAAATATTAATAATTTGTAAAATAATTATTAATTAATTAATCATAATTTAATCATAATTTATTATCACAAATATTTTCTAATTTAAATTTTAAAATTAAGAAATATAATATACTAGCTGTGCTCCGTGGTTTCACCCGCTTAAACTTTACAGTTGCCTAGGTTTCCTTTTATTTAAGGTACTTAGAATTCTAAAGCAATTCAAAGTTCCTATCTGATACATTTCTTTTTGCAAAGGATAATTTAAGATGTTTGTAACAAATGAAGCTTTTAAAAAATAAATATATACGAAATATCGAGCTCCTTGTAAATAAAAAATATACATGGTAAATACCTCGTTATTCGAAGCTTTTAAAGTTTCAAAAGCTTCTCTATAAACTTTTCTTACTATTAAATTGAGATAAGTATAAAATTTATATATTTGACTCTGGCTGCGCTTCGTGGTTTTAACTGCGTAAGTCTCGTGGGAATACATCAGGATAAGACGTAGCCGCCTCATATATGGAAAGCTAAGCTAAACTAACTTAGTTTAGTTTGTGGTGGACTTTGAGCTTGATAATCCCTACTAATCCGTACCATCCAAAGAACCAAAGTTATCAACATACCTACGTCTCAGAATTGGTAGACTTAAGTGCCTGTTGCAGTACTTAATAAAATTCCATTGCCTTGGACGACGCCAGAGAGCAAAATGCGAAAATATTCAATATAATATTTAATTTAGTTAGTTTTTTAGTTAATTAGTTGCTAAAAATATCTCATATCAAACAGAATTTCTTATTTATATTATGAACGCGAAAATTTGTATGTATGTGACTTTATTGTTACTTAAGCACGCAAAAACTATTGATCCGATTGCGATGCAATATGGAATATTGGTACCTGGAGACCTGAAATAACACATAGGCTAAGTACTTTTATCCCGATATTCCTGTGGGTACGGGACTTACGCTGGTGAAACCGCGGGGCGCATGTAGTTCTTTATAAACCTACGATTTTACATTTTTATAAAATACATTTTCAATATTCTCTGAATACTGCCAAAAACACGAAAACAACACGAAAAAAATTGACAGTTTTCTGAGTAATTTTTTATCGTGCAAAGTTGTTTAAATCGTGTTTATAACCAAATGAAAACTTAATGTTTCCAGTTAAAAAAAAAAAAAAAAATTAAGTGGGAATAGCTATGTTAATTGTCTTTGTGACTCTTTCACGTAAAAACTACTGAGCCGCCAATTAAACTTGTAATGTTTATTTTAAGGAAGACTATAATAATAAACTTTTTAAATTCACGCACGATTTGTTAACATATTTACATCGGACAGTAAACAACGACGGTTATAAATACAGGACGACACCTTCCGCAGCTCCAGTCCCCTCGAGTCCAAGATCATTGTAACATGATCGAAACGTCGAGGTAAGAGAATAAAAAAATAGTACGCGATTAAGACCCGGTAAAATCTATATCTATACTAATATTATAAAGCTGAAGAGTTTGTTTGATTGTTTGTTTGTTTGTTTGAACGCGATAATCTCAGGAACTGCTGGTCCGATTTGAAAAATTCTTTTTGTGTTTGATAGTCCATTTATCGAGGAAGGTTATAGGCTATATTACATCACGCTACGACTGATAGGAGCGGAGCATCCATGAAAAATGTTGCAAAAACGGGAAAAAAATCGCCCTGTTCCGAGATTCTGTCGCGTGCGCTGAGTAAACGGTCAGAGTTACATAAAAACCATATATGAGAGAATTCTTCCTCTAAATAGGATCTAATAAATAGTCCGCGACAGCATATGTCTAACTCTTAAGGTTGACAAAATATAACATCTTTTAGAGTAATGAAATTTGTTGTAGAACAATGCATTGTTTCCGAAGGTAATTTTGTAAATATCATATTAATCCTTATCCAAATAAATACGTTATTCATTAAAAGTATTTAATTTTAAACATAATTGTCCTTAACATCACTTGATTTCAATGAATATCTCACGAGATATTACAGTTTTAAAATAACTCCACAATAAATAATTACTAAGTACCAAGCGTGCATATATACATACACGTAGCGGGCGACGATGATGAGGGTGGCCAGCCAACTCTGTGAGGCATCATGCCGCGCGGCTCAATCGGTCGGCTCCATGCGAGACGGTTGTGTCACCAAACTGCAGTGCTTTTTAAAAATTCTTTTGCAATATCTCATTGTACTTTTGATTCCTAATATTTTGTTTTATGTTGGTATAATTAATATTATAAAGAGGTTACGTTGGTAACATGTATGTATGTATGTATGTATTTTGGGGGTCATCTTAGAAACATCTAGACCTATTTCAAAAATTCTTTTACTAATAGGAAGCTACATTATCCAGATATGACATAGGCTACTTTTGATCCCGATATTCCCTCGGGATCGGGACTTACGCGAGTGAAACTGCGGGACGGCAGCTATGAAAAATAAAGTCGTGTATTTCTAACTCAACAACCCGTGAACCGATATGAGTGAAATTTGTACAGGGTTGGCTTAGAGGTAGAAATAATATACATATAGGGTACTTTGAATGATCGTACGGGTTAAGCAACACTTGGTACAACATACGTGATGGGTGAAAAAGAGCGGGTGACCCGATATTCATAAAACTTGGTACAGGGTTGGTTTAGAGGTAGAAATATTATATAGTACTTTGAATGATCGTTAAGCAATACTTGGTATGACATACGTGAGGGATCATTAACGTTACGGGATAGGAAGTTACGCGGGTGAAACCGCGGGGCGCAGCTAGTGTAAATATATAGACTTACTAGCTGCGCCCCGCAGTTTCATCCGCATAAGTCCCGTTCCCGCGGGAATATCGGGATAAAAAGTAGTCTATGTGTTAATCCAGGTCCCCAGCTACCTATATTTCAAGTTTCATTGCAATCGGCTCAGTAGTTTTTGCGTGAAAGAGTAACAACCTCACATACATACATACTTTCGCGTTAAAATATTAGTAAGATAAGATAATAACTTCTAAGCAGCTTTTTATCCCGGTATTCCGACCTTCACACATGAAACCGCAGGGCGATGCTAGCTGCTAGTTACTTAAAAAGGAATATTATTTACAAATAGACAAAGTTTCCTTCGTATTAATATTATTAGTCAAAGATTTGTTAAGAAAACGTCTTAATAAATACGTACATACAGATTTTCTTACTCAATAAAAGCTATAGTGGAGAAAATTGGTCCAATAATAACTTGCACACGGTTGCAACTGTAATTTAATTTCTTTAGAAGTTTGAACAAATAAGGTACCAACCAAAGAAGTTACATTACAAGAGCAAGCTGCGCCCTACAGCTTCACCCGCAGAAGTGAAAACGCGATATCAAGGGCGCGGGCGGCCGAGCGGTGCTCGAGCGGTTGCACTTTTTCGTTCATTACTCGGGTTCTTCTGATTAGATTTCGATGCAAAGTATACCACAACCTTCTTCGAAAATAGAACTATCTAATATTGAAAACCAGATTTTAATGGGATATGTAGTTTTTATTTGTATAAGGAACCGACAGATAAGCAGAGAAACAGACAGACAGACATGAATTTTAAAAATTATATAATTTTGTTTTACTACTTTTTCTAAGCCTTCTAAAAATCTTTTTTTTTAATTTACTTCCAAGTACAGACTCTTTGTCCTCTCTTCCTTTATTATAAGTACCTATAGACTTTAATGTTCACTTTGAACTAAAAAGTGTTCTGCTACTTTGTGCATGCAGTCCCTTTCTAATAAAACTGTTAGAAAGAGACTGCTTGCTCAAATGTAGCGTTCTTTCACTTTCTAATAGCGTTATTAGAAAGGGACAGCATGCAAGAGGGATGGGGACCGGAAAATCCCTCAAATGAGAAGTGCAAATTCTCTGAAATCGACATCGTGTAAGTTCACCCTAACACACATACATAAACAAAAACCTCAGTGACAAATAAGAGCATAGTTTTCTTCACTTTATAACATCCAGTGACCTTTACAGCAATATATTGTTTGTCAACCAAATTATATTAAAAATAACAAAAAAAGGGTTATCCTCACTAAGGGTCGACCCGTGTCATGTTGATATCATATCTGATATCAGTGGCTATGTTGCGGTTTAACCTCGCCATCGGTGATTGCCTATTTTGATTAGTATTCTGGGTAAAGACGATTTTTTTTTTCATGGTCAAAGCATGTTGATATTATATCTGATATGTAAGTATGTATGTATGTGAGTTTGTTACTCTTTCACACAAAAACTACTGAACCGATTGCGATAAAACTTGGAATATAGGTAGCTGGATACCGGGAATAACACATAGGCTTTACTTTTTATCACGATATTCCCACAGGAACGGGACTTACGCAGGTGAAACTGCGGGGCGCAGCTAGTATCTGATATAAGTAGCTATTTTACGGATAGACTCGGTCAATGCTAGTTTTGATTGATATTAAATGAATTAATGACATAATTATTTATTGTATCGACACACCAAACTAATTACAATACTTCCTTAAACCATACACAACTTAGAAATATGTGGTGGTGGTTAAAATAGGGGTCAATTATATACAATTTCAAATTGACAGGATTGTTTTTCCCTACAAATAATATTTAATAACGGGCTATTTACAATGTCTTACGCTTACAGTTCGATATAACGCTATTAATATACAAGTGACTTATTCACGAGTCGTCCGTATCAAAAAATGGTATTAAATTATATTTGTTTAAGTTGATATAGTATTGATGGGTAGCTTCCAAATCTTGTAGGGATCCAGTTCTGCCCTGAAAATTTCCAGTCAAGACTAAAATTGACCGATCTAGAGTATTGACCGTAACAGCTACCAATAAGGTAGACCCTTTATCTCTGAATATATCTCAAATAAAACCCTAGTTTAAGAGCCTTTAGCCTTAAGGTATAACCACATTTTACTGGTAATATCTTCTACACGGTCAAACAGATATTTTCTCCAATTTTTATTTAGAAAAATCGAATAATATATTCAATGGGGATTTTAGTGGAGAAAATATTATTAAGTAGACCCTTTTGTTTGCACGAATTTATACATAGACTTATGAATTATTATTTTTTCCTATCTGTGATCCTTTTGAAATTTAGAAAATTGATATCAACCTTACAGTTAAATCAACCCACTGAAGCTATTCAAGGATACTTTTGACGATTTATAGGTCTTCCTTCTGCATCGCGAGCATTCACTTTTAATTATAATGTAATATTATAAATTCTACTTAGAGCAATTACGTTACAATACCATATGCCTGACTGACGAACATTCACGTGTAAGGCCGTATATAGAAAGAAAGCTGAAAGCTTATGGACGCTGGTCCACTCAAGTAACAGCTACTTAAAGAAAGCGGGTTGAAGCTGGTTGTTATGTTATCTTCGCAACAACGTTCGCGCTATTAGCACACCTACCCTACCTAGAGGGTGATTAGAAAATAACCTTACATTATAATTATAAAGAACGCAATTTCTTCTATGGTTTTCGCGATTTTGCATAATAAAACACTTTATTTATCGGGTTAAATCGCGTTTATTATGATGTAATGTAAAGATGTAATTTACATCTCAGTCAAACTTGCAAAAGTTAACTGTAAAGTTGGCGAAGGCTCGGTTCGTTTAAAATCACGAATAAAACGCGATTTAGCCCGATAAATAAAGTGTTTTATTATAAACACCGTATTTAGAGCTTGCTCTAAATATAAATAAATTAATTCTAAAATTCCTGATGTCAACCTTTTTCGATGACTCAACGGGCAGATTTAAAAGTAAATTGCTGAAATATCTTAGTAATATTATAACATACTAATAATATTTATTGCAAATTTGTACCAATATTGTAAATATGTTGTGCAGTGTTATATATAATATTGATGCAATATTGTCCAGGTGTGCCAGTTGGTATTGAGTACCGCCACATCGTGGGTGCTTAACCCACCCGTAGCTGTTCTAGCGTTCTAAATATTGATGTTTGTTTTGTTCTTTTAATAAATGTAAGAATCTAATTTACTACCGTACACTAGCTTTGGTTAAAGGTATATTTTGTATTTCTCTTAAAAGTGAATTTGTAAATTCTTTTAGAGAAATAAACGCTATAAAACATAAACCATATCGTTCGTTTTGGACCAATCTTATTTTATCTTACTAATATTATAAACGAGTTTGTATGTATGTATGTATATACTCGTATATGTATTTATTTATGAGAGTTTGTAACTCTTTCACGCAAAAATTGCTGAATCGATTGCGATTAAACTTGGAATGTAGGTAGGTGGAGACCTGGAATAACAAATAGGCTACTTTTTATTCTGATATTCCCGCGGGAACGGAACTTACTCGGTTAAACCGAAGGGCGCATCTAGTAATTACTATACGTTCAAGACAAAAACAAATAATGTATTGAGAATTATGGGTACAGAATGAAGGAAAACCACCTAAATAAAATATTACACTGTATCATTAAAAGGTACATTATATAGTGTTATTGACTAAGTGCCCATATATAAGCTTGGTAAATACAAAATGTTAAAGTTTTCTCAATTAATTCCATACATTAAATAAGCAAAACAATTAAATCCATGTAAGTAGCTAAATGCGTACAAACCATACAAACGAAACAACCATGTTATCAGAACCTAACTTCTTAACTTAGCGCGCCGAGTTGCGCATCTCGCATACTTATGTTTCTAACTTACAACTTGGAAGATAAGCTCAAAAGTTACCCCCAACTTAATACATTCTCGGTTAAGTTAAAGCTTTTGCATTTAATTAGTGGCCTCTTCTAGACTGTTCTGTTGCCTTGTTGTGTTTGTTTTTGGGAATTTGGATTTATTTTGGTGATTTAGGGGTTTAGGGGATATGATATAGGACTTGACACATATTTGAAGGTTTCTAAAGAGCGTCGCTTCAGGCGAAACCCCGACCCCATACAGAAGATTGTGGGTTTGGTTTCCGACAGCTGCACCACACGCAAAAAGTCAAGCCCCAAACTAAGCAACCATTCATGTTCTACAGGAACAAGATAATATACGTACAACATATTATAATACTTTTTTGTTGAAAATCATTGATCTCGACTCGATTAGTAGATAAGGCATCAGAAGCAAGACCGTTGAGACAAGCCACTAAAGTCAATGATAGGTACTTTTGATGTCGTAAGCATCATTCATCGACCCTTCATTGATAGAGTAAATAAATAAATAAACTTTGCACAACATTACACACAGCGCAACCTAGCTCCAAACTAAGCACTAGGCTTGTACTATGAGTACTAGACAACGGATATACTACATAATATTATACTTTACGGATATACTACATACAATCAGGCGTACCTACGCCCGACGCGCCACAGAGCCCGTCATACAGAGGTAACATAATGTTAGCTGCAGTATCACTGTCTATGTTTGAGACATCACCTCTACTAAGTACTAGTACCTGCATTATATCTCAATTTTGAAGGTAAATACATATATTATACAGTAGACCCGGAATTAGAGAAAAATGTAGTTACCATCAGGATTATACCAAAACTTATGGGAACGTAATTTGATTACCCTCTCGCACCGATGCATTCGTGAAGAACGTTTCGATTCACATATTCTAAGAGGCCGCATTCACTCCTCGTCTTGGAGGTTATCTCTATATTTGAAATGTCTAAAATTTTGTAATAAAAAGCTCGACTGCAATCGAAACTTTATTGACTCAAAAATATTTTATGTAAAACCGCATTCTCCGACGAAAAATGTATTAAAAAATGACAATTATTTGACAGGATCAAATTTGAAATTAAATGATATTGAAATGATATTTGGGATGGTTTAACCTCTCGTCGACCGACAGTTTCAAGGACATTCAAGGTCACGAGCGCCTTCCCCGCGTTTCGGTTACTGCGTTTGTCTATCCATCACACAAGGAACTAAGATTTTTCGGAAAGATTGATAACTAACGAACCTAATTTACAGTAATTTGTAGAATAAATACGGTATGGTTTTTATTTTTTTGATCATTATTTATCACAACTCCACCCGCACGTTATTTTGAATTTCGTAAATAGTTTTTTCAACCAGAAAAAAACCATATTTACATCAAAATAGGATCAAATTTCAGTCAACAAAAATAATAAAAAATAAAATGGCGGGAAAATGATTTTTCAAATCGTGAATTTTTGACGGGCAATATTGATGATACGGGCAACTTTTTTTAACGGGAAGTTGATTTATTTTCATAAAGTGGTTCAACTTGCCGGCAGTGAAACCATATTCACACCAAAATACCCCATAAATAATAAATAAAATCAAATATACAAAAATCAAAAACAGGATCCATGTTCCGGTCGACGAGTGGTAAATAATAAATATTATTATTATTAAAATCATCTTGCTCAAATGCCATCCTTTTCGGAAGCCCAGCTTCCTTTAAAATCTCTAATTATTTGGGCTCGACACTGTAGACATGACGTCATCATAGACTACACTAAGTGTAGTCTTACTGCCGTTTGCCTGATATCAACCATTAGCGATACCGTAAATGAATTCGCTACTACAAAGGAAGCACTAAAATGTTGCTATACCTTAGGCTAGCCGCCTTTTACGACATCTACACGAAGAGATGGGGGTAACCCTGTTCTATGCCGGGTAAATTAGAGGCCTTAGGGCAAACTGAAAACTGTAACACTAGATGAGTCACACTACACGATAAAAACAAGAAGTGAAATCCATTTCACTGTAATACAGAATAGTCACCAACATCCCAAAAAAGGTATTTAATTCCGAAACCCACTGAATTTACTTGGAATATTCAATTATGTGATACGCCGACGTAATAAAAGTAATTCGGTTATATCCCTAAACGGTTCTAAACCTTTTGAAGTCCAACTTGTCCTTTGAAGGCATTTTGGAGGTATCGTTGAATACAATTCTTTCTACTTTTAAGGTTTTTATTAGGAATAATTTGATTTTTTTTTACTTTTAGCTGGGTGGTTTTATCTTTGTACAGGCAGCATCAAAAGTCGATGACTTAATTTTAATTTTCAATATCTCTATATCTATATTATAATTTGTGAGGTGCAAAATCGTGATGTAGGTGAAATCGCAGGACAATACAAGGTTTGTATTGCGGTTTCACCCGCGTAAGTCCTAATCATGTAGGGATTTTGTAAAACCTCTTCCAATTTAGCTCCCTCAACCAGCGGTTTAGGCTGTACGTTGATCTATCAGTCAGTCAGAGTAAATCATTTTATAGATATAACGTTTAAATAAGTACTAGCTGCGCCTCGCGATTTCAACCCGCATAAGCCAGCAGTTCTCGCGGGAATATCAGGATAAAAGTAGCCTATGTATCCTTGTTTCCAGCTACTTATATTCCACGTTTCATTGCAATCGGTTCAGTAGTTTTTGCATGAAGGAGTAACAAAGTCACATACCTATAGACATACTTAAAAACTTTCGCGCTTATAATATTAGTAAGATATAACTACTAAGTAATAATACGGTAATATACAACATAATAGTTAGTACATAGATGTTTGATAAAACAAACTTTGTTCGATGAACTTCCAGAAAAAAGATAACATGAAAATAACTGGTTTTCCGAAGAAGAAAAAATCTTAACAATTTTGACATAGAATTTTTATTGATACACCTACGAGCAAAGAATTGGCGTCTTGTTTATGCCTTCTCCTTTTAGTGTAGTGGTAGGCTCATCTAGTAGTAAATGTTTCAGGTTGCCAAAAGGCCTCTAACTTGCTCTAATGATTGTTCTAAGGGACCGTCTCCACGAGCGTTAGAATCGCGGCGATATTATCGTCGAGCCACGTATTTCCATGCAATCTCTATGAACGTGTCTCCACACGGCGATGTTAACGCGGCGGTGCGTTGTATAGAAATATGATAAGGAGAGGTCCCTCGTGGAGACGGTCCCTAGGAAAACAACCGAAACCAATCATTGTTTAAAGGGCCTTCAGAGGAGTAGGAGTTAAAAAAAATTTTGCCATACAAATTATCGACTTACATAATGTTACAACGACCTAAAATATTTTCCCGCAATTGTGCCAAATACATGGCACCATTTTAAGGGAAAGTTTCACATTGTAGAAGTTAATTTGAAACCCAATAAAGATTGTAGATAGAATTCCGGCTTGTAATACGAAATCTGATAAACACTCCTGTCATACTATCACACACCCTGAAGTACGAGATAGGGTGACAATAATATATGGAATTTTCTAGGATAATAGCGGTGTGGAAAAAAGTATCTTTACGTTTTCTTTGTTTTAGGTGTAGCTCAACTAGGTCGCCCTAAAGCCTTTGACTTTAATACATAATCTTATAAATATCAACCTCTGTCATGCTTTTTATTACACACACTGCAGAATGAATGAACGAGGTTGACAATAGAATATGATTTTTTGAAGGATTAGCCTTTTTCATCTAATTTAAGATGATTGATATGCGTAAGCGTTAATTAATCCCTGCTTTTTTTCGTAGTAGTGCCCGGAACATAGGTAGAGTAGGCTATGTAGTTCAACTAGTGTCAGGTCACCCTAAAGTATTTAACTCTAATCATAATACGAAAATTGATAAACATCATGACATGCTATTACACACCCTGCAATATGAACTAGGGTGACAATAATATTTTTATTTTTGTAGGATAACAACGGTGATTAAATGGATATTTTTTTTCTTTCGTATGTGGCTCACCTATTTGTAGAGTTGTCAGGGGCCCTATTACGTATCTTTGTTTCAAATGTCATTTCAATGAAATGAGTAATGTTTTTAACTTGAGAGTGGGACCACTTTACTCCTAGAGAATATTAAATGTAGTCAACTCGTCCCAATGTCTATACTTCCTTCGGAAACGAATTCACCCCTAACCCTAAACATTACCTTAAGCCCCAGGTGTGCCCTAAAGCCTCTAACTTGACCTAACGATTGCTATTAATCTATCTATACAGTATAGAAAGATACATTATAGAGGAGTAACATAGGCTATCTGATAGACTCGCTACCGAATAGGCCCCAAAACGTTGGATCGGCAACAAGAATGCTGGTAATAAAAACAATTCAAACGCGACGAGTTTTAACTCAATACAAAGTCGCGAAAACTACATATCCCGTTATTAAATAATATTTGCCGTGAAAACAACCATGTTTAGTACAATAATATTGAAACAGTTTAATAGAATAATATTTAACAACCCGAATTATCTACTCAAATAAATAATCTGCAATTTGTTAGATCACAAATCAGCTACTTAGTTAGGTAACTGGTTGCTGGCCGATAGCCAAACGTCATAAACTTGGTAGCTATTTCTATTGACTTATTTACTCGTACGAGTAATACATATATATAAGTAAGTACTAGCTGCGCCTCGCGGTTTTATCCACGTAGGTCCTGTTCCCGTAGGAATATCTCCAGCTACCTATATTCCATTACAGTTTCATGGTGATCGGTGCAGTAGTTTTTGCGTGAAAGAGTAACAAAGTTACATACACATACGTACGTTCCTACTTGTAAACTTTGTCGTTAATCTTACTAATATTATAAACGCGAAAGTTTGTATGTATGTATGTATGTGAGGTGTTACTCTTTCACGCAAAAACTACCGAACCGATTGCGATAAAACTCGGAATATAGGTAGCTGGGGATTAACACATAGGCTACTTTTTATCCCGGTATTCCGGCGGAAACGGGACTTATGCGGGTAAAACCGAGGGGCGCAGCTAGTATTATTATAATAATTAAGATAAGATAAGGAAGATGTGATTAGGTTTATCTACTCTTATGTTTAACTAGCAGAGCCACACGTTACTCGGAAATCCCGGAATAAATATCGGGATAAAAAGTAGCCTGTGTGTAAGTAAAAGCCTAAGAAAAAAATTTGCTAAGTACATACATTATCTAACGGTAACCATCCAAGTAATGACCGTGCCAAGCGTAGCTTAACCAACCCTCGCCGGCAAGTGCAGATAGGCCAATGAGCTGAGAGAGCAATGAGACGAGAAATGAGATGAGATGAGAATTTAGGAAAGCATTCAAAAACCTGCTTTGTTTTTATATTAATTTGTCCCATAAAACTAGACGAGCTTGGCCACCCTAATTTTGATGGATATATGACGAGATTTAAGCTCAATGAGGATACCATGAGGGGGAATTCGTTTACGGACATTCTAATTTTTTTTGAGTATTTAATAACATTGATTGACTACGTCTTGCTTCTGCTCTCATCTTCGTCCTTTATCAGATCCTGCTCTTGGAATGAAAAAGAAACTCTGAACTATTTAGTTCACTCACCTGTCGCTCGTATTTGCCTATCTGTCTGTTTAGCACCATTGATTTTCTCTGGAACTTGTGGACCGCGGAACGCTCCAAAAGCTCTTTTTTATCGGATATTTATCATAATACAAGTTGTAACGAGGATACCCATTAAAGCCGAAAGGGTGTTGTTCTGGACGTCTAGGCGAACAAGTTTTGTTCTGGATGACTTACCTACCCCAAATAATTTAGGGTTTTAGCGAACCCCAGGCTTCCGAGAGGGAAAACTGGGATCATAGCTCGGATGAGAAGGATAAATAAGTGAGAACCCCCATGAGTTTCTTCGTGGCTTCTTCTCTTGTGAGGGCGCGTTCCGAAGCCATGGTAGTTTTTTGAGTTAACTAGAAAATTGTTTAAATTCTAAACTATTACAATAATTTTAAGTCTACATACACAGAAACGTTTTGATACAAATAATAATGAGTTTACAATAACTTTTCAGAATATTAAATAGACTAATTACGTCTCAGTCAACTTTGAAGAAGCTACTGTAAAGTTACATTGTAATAATGCCATTAATAAATAAAACGCGATACTAACTAGAAATATTTTAAAGGAAATTCATCTTCAAAATTAACCCGCGGCGAGATTTGAACTCGCGTCTCTACGCGTCTTTGAAAACGCGATACTTCATTATGCAAAATCGTGAAAAGCTAAAAAAAACTAGGATAACTAAAATAATATTTGGTAAAACATTTTAACATACAACACCATTACGTCAGAAGTAGTCAGTCGGTAGGTAGTTAGCTAGGTAATCAAACGGTCACGTTTCTATCCTACTTAGTTACACCCTTAATTTGGTTACGAAATGTAACCATAAACATACAGACACATTTGTTAGTAGACTGTAGTCAGTGCAGAGAATTTGGGACGTCTTTAACACATTAACAGTAACGTTATATTTTTTCCCATTTGTACCGTCAATGTGACAAAATTGCAGGGAAGCAAAACTGCAAATAATGGATAGCGAAACATACCTACATAAAATGTTAATATTAAATTCGCCACCGAAAACGCCATTTCGAATCTTACCATTGGTAAATTTTCGTGACAGTATTTTTCTTTCTCTTAATATTAAAATATCCAAAAGTGGTAGAACAGAAGTTGTTCTCTTAGACGTCTAAACAACCCCCTTTGCTTGCTTAAACCCTGCTTAAATGGGTAACCTCGTTACACCGTGTATTTCTATTAAGTATTTTTCAGGGTGCTCCCTGTACCAGCTCAACAAAAGTGAATACTCCTTTACCCTAAAGGCAGTAACATAACGGGACAAATCAAAGAATTTGTAGAATTGTTTGTCAATAGGTATATCTTAACAATCACAAAACATACGGAAACTATTTTTGTTTTTTTATCGCCCTTTTGCCTTCAATTTGGTAGTTTTGTTTACACGATTAGTTAATTTTTAAAACACGAAACAAATATATATAACAACCTTTGAAAAACAGAGTTTTCTACTAAACAGCGAAGATTTTATTTGAACATTGGGTTTTCCTTTATGAGTTAGTAGTTATTAGCACTTCAAATTGGTAGCACAGTTTTATCATATTAGCAATAGATTTAAAATTCAACGAAATACTGTTTTGGCGTTTACGAGGCGGACGTCGCGAATCGAGATAGCTACCCATAGTAAACTAGCATGAGTTTTAGTTTTTCAATCCTTCGCCTTAAGGCTAAATACAATGGACGCGAATAACAAAAATCTCAAATTCCAAATCTCTTCGTACAGACAGAATTTTCATCAGTTAATCTAGTTTTCTTTTGATGTAAATAATGAGTTTACTTAACACATATATAGGTATTATACACGTATAATTATAATTAATTACAGCCGGATTTAATTATAAGGAAACCCTTAAAGTATTTGCTTCAACCAGTTTTCAAAGGGCTCACTCATAGCTATCCAAATATCTAAAGTATATAATTATTTTTAACTGAAAGCTTCTCGTTTGAGATCGGTCACAAACGGCAGTTCATTTCTCTGTAGGAATAGGAAGTAAAATTACCTTTCATTTGTCAAATGGACGGACAAATGGAAGATAAAAGGATATAGAAATGGAGTGTGTGCTTTGAAGACGACATGGCAGAAGTGAAAACTATAATCGCAATCCCGAGCGGCACCTTAGTTAGAGCGTGATGAATCAACTTAACTTACTACCTACGAATAAATCTGTGTGCGACGCGCCAAAAAAAGTTGTCACTTCAAAAAGGCATTCTTATGACGATTGTAATTTAACACATCCTAAAAAATCCTTCTTCCCATCGGAGGGTGCGTTCCGAAGCCACACTAAAATTATAGCTATCAGACGATTCAATATAATCATGTACACTTATTATGTACAAGATTTAATGATTAAAACATATTTGATTTTGACTTTAAGCCGACTTAAATCCACTGCACCCGACTATATCCCACACTTGCGTTGAAAAAAATAACTATTTATTTTATTCCATTTTATGTCTTAGGTTTTTTCTCTTAAGATTAACCGACCTAAATCCACTGCACCGGACTGTTTATCTCGACGAATATCACCCGAAATGAGGGTAGAGACACATCAAGTTACTGAGGCTGTTCAAATTGAAGTAATATCATAGTCACTTACGTAAATGTCTTCATTCGACCAAATTGTAGTGACAATACATCTTACAAGTGTGTGTTTACTATTGAGTAGGCTTTTGTATCTGACATCTAGGTGACGCCCTGGCGATTTGAGTAATCTTTAAGAGGAAGGATACCTTCTTGTTCCTTATACAAACGTAGTGGACTATTTCCTCCCTAGATAAATAAATTAGAGCAAGAATAATAATGCCGCTTACGGAAAAATAAATGTCTGCGCCATTATAGGCGCGTCTGAATTGTGATCTGGATTGAAAAAAAAAGCACAATTTCACATCATCGCAATTGCAGTGCAATAGAAACTGTATTGACTCAAAAACATACTTATATGAACGTATGTTTTTGACTTATGTAATAAGGCCCATTGTACCGTTCTAATCGAATTATTTTTATTATTTTCAGCACGATTCAGAGCCCTTTACAAAGCCATTCCTCAAGGTAGACTTATTTAATACAAAAAAGGCACAGCCGAATTGTGAACCTACTCTTTGTAAGGTAAGTTAAGTCTGTGGCGGACGCCCACAGTACCTACTAGATGGCGTTACTAGTATGAAATCCTGAATCGCGATATCAACTTTTCTTTCTGAGATAAGCTCATAAACAATACCGACGAGACATCGTCGAGCCGGCCTACCGGGCAACATAACATGCTTGGTGGAAGATCTTCCCTTTTGAGGTACAAACCACATCCTATCTCGAAATAAGTCTATTAAAAAGACAACCCGACCAACAAATCTCACAAAACATCTAATTGCTAGCGACCACAAACTTCTCTATCAACACTTAACTTAGATTGTTAAGTTATTCTAAGTCATTATCAAGTTAGACTTGGCTATTTTGGCATCGGCACCGCAAGAAGATTGTCTAGTCTAGAATTTAGAATATTCTAACTGTTTTAGATCAATTTCACAGTTCGGAATCAGTCTTTGAACATAATAAATATTACAGCTTACCTAAGGGATCTTCTCTACGAGCGTTAGAATTGCGGTGATTTTATCTTATTTCCATACAACGCACCGCCGCGTTAACATCGCCGTGTGGAGACACGTTCATAGAGATTGGATAGAAATAAGTGGCTCGACGATAATATTGCCGCAATTCTAACGCTCATAGAGACGATCCCTTGGTGGTTGGCACCTCGGAGTTTTAAACAGATGCTCATTTGGCATACAAATTTACTTCTCGGAATTATAATGACTATACAATTTGTAAGGGGTAAGTCCTTTTAATCCGAAAGGGAGTTGTTCTAGACGTCTAGGCGAACAACTTTTGTTCGACGACTTTTGAAAATTCAATCTTTTTTTTTTCGAAAATTTTGAGATTATTTTTCACTGAAAAAACAGCTGTTTTTGAAAATAAAGATAATTGAAGTTTTGATTGTAAACCATCGAAATAAATAAAAAGACAACATAAGGTCAATGACCTCGAACTCTCAGGCACAGCTGATTTTCAAGTAAACTTTACACCTACATTTTTCGAAAAGTACTTCGAATTTCCAAAAGTCGTAAAACAAAAGTTGTTCGGCTAGACGTCTAGAACAACCCCCTTTCGGATTAAAAGGACTTGCCCGTTACACCTTGTATAATCACATAATGATAGCTTTATAAGTAAATCCATCCATCCAAATTAGGTAGGCCTCCACCCTCTTCCACTGCTGATGCTTTTGAGCTATGTAAATAGTCCCTGTAAATAGGCATGCAATAAAGAAAAAAAAAGAAAAATTTGGTCAATTCAACCTTGATTTTACCTACTAGGTAGGTCAAATTTAATGGAAAAAAAAACACATTTATAATGGATCTACTCGAGCCATAGATTATGTAACAGTAATTACGGCTGAGTTTTAACCCGACCTCAATAAAAGAAGGTTCCATCATAATATACCGACTGGTGGTTCGCAGTAATCCGATATATTTAAGTATGTGGCTCCGTAATGAAGGATCTTTGTCGTGACACCATGCCGTTTGTTTACTGCAGGATAAAATTGAAAAAAAAAAAACACAAAAATACGAGTGACCACAGCCGCATTGATTATATTTATCATAACTTTAATAATTGACATTGACACGCTTGGGTTTTAACTCCCAGGTAAAATAGAAATAAAGGTGGCCTACCTATTTAGGTGAAGGTCGTACCTAATAGTTTTAAGTTTTAATAAAACAATTAGAACGTTTAATACATTCTGTGATCAAAATTGTACCTAATTGTACATTTGTGCAAACTTTGGTTTTATTAATAAACGTTTTATTTATTTTATTTATTTATTTTTTATTTATTGTTACAGAACTGTAACAATAAAGTATATAATAAAATAATTATAGTTTAAGTTATATAATAAAATATTCTTACTTAGATCACTTTTTGTGAGTTTCAATTAGGGTCACGTAAAACATAAGCAGAAATGATTTTTAACCGACTTCAAAAAAAAGAAGGAGGAGGTTATCAATTCGTCTGTATGTATAATATTTTTTTTTTTGTATATTCACCGATTACTCGAAGACGGCTTGACCGATTAAAATGATTATTTTTTTAATGGATAGGTGGAAGCTCCAAGATGGTCCCATAAAAATTTGATGTGGATCTGATGAGGATCTTCGGAGTGATGAACGAAAATGCTCCTCAAAACGCATTAATCAACCCGGTTGTTTATCGATTACTCGAAGATGGCTTGACCGATTGAAATGATTCTTTTTTTAATGGAAAGGTGGGAGCTCAGAGATGGTCCCATAAAAATTTAATAAGGATCTGATGAGGATCTTCGAAGTGAGGACCGGGAATGCTCCTCAAAACGCTGTATTCAATTCAATTGTTCATCGATTACACGAAGATGGCTTGACCGATTGATATAGTCCTTTTTTTAATGGAAAGGTGGAGCTGCGAGGTGGTTCCAATGATCTGATAATGATCTGATGAGTATCTTCGGAATGATGGACAGGATAGCATCCCAGAATTCAATAAATTACTCATTTTTGGACTTCTACCAAAAAGAATAGACCCCTAAAGAACTAAGTACAGATTGATGCGGCACCTGAAACCACCTTCTCATCAGCAAACTCCTCAATAATTAAAATTAGGGTAACAATATTGTTGATTTTTAGGTAGGTAGGTATACTAAAAAGGGTAAAATAAAAAAATAATTTAAAAATTAAAAAACCGACTTCAAAAAGAAACAAAAAATAATTTAAAAAACAACAAGAAAAAAAGAATTGATTAAAATGACCAAAATAACCTCTACATAGGTACTATTAGGTACAGTGCCACCGACTAATAAATCTGTTTTATCATCTGAAGTCGGGCAGTTTTACAGGTTGGTTCCATATTGTACTTAGTTTGGCTGCCCGACTTCAGATGATAAAACAGATTTATTAGTCGGTGGCACTGTACCTATGTAAAGGTAATTTTGGTCATTTTTATCAATTCTTTTTCTCTTGTTGTTTTTTAAATTATTTTTTGATTCTTTTTGAAGTCGGTTTTTTATTTTAGAATTTAGATATCATAGCTGCAAGCACGTAAGAAAATATTGTAAATGGCCACTGTGGTAACGTTACCACATAAACAATAAAATACATGGGTGGGTGGATTAATGAACCCACCCATATATTTTATTGTTTATCAACATAAACAATAAAATATATAAGTTGTTGTTAACACAATTAACAACAACTTGTTAATTGTGTTTTTGGTTATAGAATAAATGAAAACTACACCTATGAACCCACATGAGCATCTCTATATCTGTGTGGAGTAAATGTTTACTTTATTGTCCACTGCGTGACGCAGTTTGGTTCGCGTGAGTCGGAAATATCGGAATCAGAAGTAGCCTATGCTACTCCTCAATAATGTAGCTTTCTAATAGTAAAATATTTTTTTAAATCGGTACAGTTGTTTCGGAAATTACCCCTCTTTATAATATTAGCATCGACTGACAGCCCCTTGCGGTATCATCACCCACGTAAGTAACGATCTGCAATAATAATTAAATAACAATATTTGTTAATCCGTATCTTCAGCTAACTGCATATCAATTTACATCGCAATCAATTTAGTAGCTTTTGAGTGATTGAAACACATAGGTACAAACATCTAATCTTGCGCATTTATACAATTATAGTAGGAAGTAGAATTTCTAACAAACAACCAGAAGTCAGCATAACGATAAAGCCACGGCTAAGTAGCATCTCATTAAAATTAATCACCAGTGATATCTCATTACTTGGGCAAGTACAAAGACAATAAAGCCAATTGACTGCTCATGAGTATTCCCTTATCTCCGATATTTGTACGTCTTTTAAGTAGCACTCTTGTGCAAGAACTTATGATTGGCCGTAAGGAGTCTAGGTATAGATAGATTACGCAATTGTTAATCACAAAGTTTGATTATTACTACACCCCCGCCTGCCCGCAACGGCGAGTTGTGTTTTGTAGAAAAATCACGGTATTAATCTGTCAATTGACAAGGTTTCATTTTTTTACATATTATTTTTATTGTTTCTTATAAAACTTGACCAAAAATAGAGTGCTCATATCTTTCATTTTTTGAATATTTTGTTTTTACATAATCTGTTTTTTATTTAAATATTATTTTTTAATATGGTTTTCAATTTAAAAAAAGAACGTCACTCGACTATGTCTGAAACCTGTGATCTCAGAGTTCTCAGATTTCAAACCGTAGTAATGACGTCATCATGCATTTTGTGATTCATAAAATTCAAAAATATTTAACCAGATCGTAATTTTTAACAAAGTGTTAAATCGTTAATGATCAGCCTTAGTTACAAACTGTGTCGCTGTCTTTAACGCTCTTACCAATAGAAGTAATATGTTCGAAAAAAAAAAACATCACAGTTATACTTTTTTTAAAATATTATGAAAATACTTATGATCATAAAAGAACAAAGTAGAAACACATTTAAAAAGTAAAATTTGTGATGTTTTTGTGATTTAGCATTGTATTAAAACACAATATTTACCGGTTTTAAATTTCGTTTTATTTAATAACGGCATTGTTTCAATGCACGCACCAACGTTTCGCTAACTTTACAGACAGCTTTATCAAAGACTGGCAGACTGAGATGTAATTCGTCAATTCTTATATTCTGATTTGATTTATCTTGATCTAGATTTATTATTTTTCTAGAAAAATAGCTCAGTTTAAAATATAAAAAAAAATGTAGAAATTTCCCAAATCGACCTATGTTTGATTCAATGGTAAGTAATAGAAAACTCATTTTTTTTTATGGAAAAAAGTGAGTGGTCATTAAGTTTTTCGAACTACTAAAATTCGGTTAAAACACGAGCAACTTTAGAAAATCTCTAAAAACTGACAAATTGTTTTTGTATTTTTTTTTGTATTCAGCGAATATTGGACTTTTATTTATAAAAAAAAGTAAAATAGTAGGTATTATTACCATTTATAAAGGATGTGTTTGGTTAACGATTCTAAAATACAAGGCAAAGGAATTTTACTCGGTACTGCAAGAGGGCCTTAAGAAAATTGAAACCTTGTCAATGAGGTTTATTGTCTTTGGGCAAGTAGTACTTGTAGCGTGTCCACAAAACGGGTAGTTTACAGACACCCTACACGTTATAAGCTGACAATGTCGGCCACTCTAATGAGCTGGAGGGTACTGTTATCTTATCAATTATTTTCCTTTTCGTTAGACTAGAAGCTATCGTTTTCGGTTCAGCAGTTTTGTGTTTTTTTTTCCGGAGTATTCTCCGTAATAAAATTATGTGATATATCAAAAAAGCCTGTACTGCCTGTACGCCTAAGTACAGTTCTTATACAAAGTTTTATTAGTTTTCGTATAATATTGACTGAGTAATATCACTTATTAGTACAATTTAGAGAGAAGTTTGGATTTTTTTTATCGTGAAAATTTTCAGGAATCGTGTTTTCACGACATTCACGTGTTAGTAAATATCATCGACTTTAATAAATATGTTTCAAAAACTTTTATTTCAAATAACTTTTGTTGTAATTGATCCTAGAATCATCAGTTCTGGGCTACTACGGCACCTTAAGCGTTTCACCACTAACACGATGAAAAACGACGATGTGGTCTAAGATGTGTATGCTTGCCTAGGAGATACCTGTTCGCTCGTGACTTGAAGACCCCCAAGTTGTAGACATCTGGGAAGACATACTCAGGCAACTGATTCAATTCCCTCGCAGTACGAATAAAGAATGACGATGCGAAACGCTTGGTTCGGGTGGTGGGTATTTCTACCATAAACCGGTGCCGCTTATCAGTTCGCCTGAATTTTTTATAAATATTAAAGTCAATAAAGTTTAGTTTGTAGTTGGAAGTTCTTATTTCATTTCGAGTGTATTGTGTATTTTGTACATATAGAAAAGACTCGAAACCAGAAACAAGCATTTATGGTCAGTATACTAACTAGCCTCAAGCGAGACTCGAACGCGCAACCTTCTGCGTTTCAGCCGGGTATTTGTCCGATGCGTCACAGAGGCTGTTCTTTATTAAACCTACATATTCGAATATTCATCAAATTTATTGAATATTGGATAGGTACCGAACATTTTGCGGTATGTTTTCTCATCGAACCGAATATTCGGTAAACTGTTTGGTTCAGCCATTTGTAATTTTGGCATATTTTAAATACCTTCAGTGTTTTATAAAAATAAGTAGTTTTAGAAGCGTTGTTTTTTATTTTTTAATAAAAAACAGGCTAGGCTTAGGCTACAACTCATAGTAATTTACCCTCAATTGTCTCGAGTTTGAGTGTTGAAGGGTTTTTTTACAAGAGATAGACTTGTGTTTAACCTCATCTCACCTGATGAGAAGCGACGATGAGATAGATGATGTAACATACTTGCAAAGAAGAAATTTATTGAGATTTTAGTTTTTTTTTGTTTCTGATTCTGGGTGTTTTCTAAGCTTGTATCAATATGTATGTACTAATATTATGTTGTAATAGTTGTACAAATATGTATGACAATGTATTTACAAAAAATACTATAATAATGCAGTATATCCGTTATTAAGTACACGTAGTACAAGCCTACTGCTTAGTTTGGGGCTAGATAGTGTGTGTAATATCGTGCAATTTTTATTTATTATTTATATCGAATGGTCAAATACTTATACTTACCTAGTATAGGTAATTATTACTCTAAGCTTAAATTAAATAAAAAAACAAACCAACTAGCAGCACCATATTAAACTTGAACATTGTCGCTTCTAACGACGTCGAACTAATGAACGCTGTAATTAATTTGCTCTCCCACCGATTTTATTACTTGAATACCGTCTTACAAAGACAATAAAGCCAATTGACTGCTTATAAGTATTCGCTCACGAAAATAGTACGTCTTTTTAGTAGCACTTTCGTGTAAGAGCGGCCATTTACAAAAAGTTTATGTAAATACAAGGCGTAGCCGGTATGCCCTTTTAAGCCAAAAGGGGGTTGTTACACCTTGTATAGGTAACGCATCGGTCAATCACAAAGGATTGACGAGATGTCTCGTTCAAAAGTTGCTCTAAAGACTCCACCAGACTCACGGCGAGAACCTCCGAAAGCACGCGTCCAGCGTAAATGTAAGGAGTTTCTCGCCTTCTCGTTCTCGCGTTTGCCTATTCTCCGTTTGGTGTCGGTATTTCTGGCAATTCCTCTTTCGTATTCCGATTTCTCGGGCAAAGAAGAGAGAAGATTCCTACACTTACGTTTTGCATAGGCAGTATTTATAGACAAGTCCAGTAATTACTTTGACTTAGTAATCCATGTTGTCTCTTTCTTGTCAGTGGTTTTCAACGCCTGCGAAAGTTTTACTTAGCCAGAGAAATTACTCGACTTGTCATTAAATACTAGTGGAAGTATAGATAGGTAGGTAACGCAATGGCCAATTACAAAGTTTCATTTGTAATTGGCACATACCTCACCATCTGCTCGCAACGCTTAGTTGTATTTTGTAAAAAAATCGCAGTACGTGCAGTCAATTGGGTTTATTGTCTTTGCAGTCTTAGAATAGGGAGATCGTTAATTTGTTGTGGCAACATTGATTCTGTATTGTTCGTATTGTTTGGCCGGTATTATTGTTTTAATGGGGAGATGGAGAAATTATAGCGGTAATAATTTTGGGTACCCACCTGCCTTATCAATGTTGAGTGGAAAATTTGTTTATAGAGTTGAAGTTGGTATCGCCACAGCTTACGTAGTAGGTGGCACCTCAAGCTTCTGTATGCCCAACTTTGTTTTAAGTATTGAAAGGCCAGGGTGCATGGGATCAAATCGAAGCTTACATTTGCAATATATTTTATAATTTACGGTCAAGATCCAAGTCGGTCAAATCGTTTGACCATAAAGAAGGAACAAACCAAAAATACTTTTGCCAGACTTGAAGCAGAAACGATTCGCTTGCTCGGTCAATAAACTGTTCTCTTGCCGACTGTACTTCAAAGTCAAATTCGAAATAGTTTTATTTCACACCACTTATCCTTTAAAATCGTGACCTCCAATGAGAAAAGGACACAAAAAACTTATAGGTTAATTTTAATTATCAATTTTCACGTGATTCACATAGTCACATATTAGAGCTATAGTGGGACTGGAGCAATAATCCTACTAATTAATATTATAAATAATGTGAAAGGGTGTGTGTTTGGATGTTTGTTACTCAATCACGCAAAAACTACTAAACCGATTGCGTTGAAACTTAGAATATAAGTAGATGGATACCAGGAATAACACATAGGCTACATTTTATCCCGATATTCCTGCGGGAACGGGACTTACGGGAACTTTACTTACTTACGTTACTTAACGGGAAACCGCGAGGCGCAGCTAGTGTATCATAATCGTTTACTAACATTAAAATTGCGAAAGTAATTCTGCCCATCGATTAAAACAAATTGTACCTAAAAGACGAAAAAGTGAAAATCTCATCTACACACAACCCTCCCAACAACATCCGACTACATTGTTACGTGTTTAATATTTAATTCCCCCCATGTGTTAAGTTGAAGTTAAATTTAATTTGATAGAAAATTAAGATTCTGTTTCCGAGTTTACTTCCTCCGGTCGTTTTGATTAATCTTGTATTTTTGCATAACCGCTTCAATGGTAATTTGTTTGAAGTTACTTTATTAGGGCGGTGTTAAAATTTGAGTACCACAAGTTAGGTGATTCGTATCTTAGAAGTGTAGAGAATGAGGTCGTTGACCTGTGGTGGTAGTTTACAGGCACGAGAAACTTTTTTGTCAATCGACAGAAGTCGCCTCGTTTTGGGAAAAACATTTAATCGATCGACAAAAACAGACTCACATTTTCTAGTCGTTTGTTTGTCACCCATCTCCTTCCTTAACTAACGCACATTGTGCGACTTTAGATTTAAGTTAGGTACTCTTTGTATAATTTGAATACCTATGTGTTTTAGTTACAACTAGCTGCGCCCCGCGGTTTCACCCGCGCAAGTCGCGATCCCGCGTTGTTCTTACACCTACCCACCGCAATGCAAAAATCCACACTTAAACGGACGACCAGGAAAGTACTGATGATGCCAGGCGCAGTAGCGCCTGCCTTCAACAGTACTTCAATGGGCCCATTGAACACCGTACGCCCGTACACCAGTACACCAGAACACCAGTACGCCATCAGTACGGCATCATCAGTACTTTTCTGGTCGGAAAATAAACACGGAAATGGGGTCTGTTACGTAAGTACATACCCTTTAAAATAGTTTTTTCAAAATATCTTTCAAAAATATACACCGCATAGCTTTAATCTTTCTATCTAAAAAGATGGAGTTTTTTTGTCTCATTTTTCCAAGTACATCATAGTCTAGACCGTGAGGACTGCAAATATATCGAAACTTAGAAACATCGGAACTTGGAAAATGCTCAATAAAATAAAAACTACGCAACTAAGTGATAATTTATCCTGGACTCGGCCGTGCCGGGTCCGAGCTTCGTTGTCTGTTGCTCGGCCGACACTCGGTGCAACTGACCGATCGACTACTCGCCGAGCAATGGACAACGAAGCTAGAACCCGCACGGCCGGGGACGGTCTAATATAATTCATCCTTAAAACAAAAAAATAAATTTAATTTCACAATTATCAGATAAAAATGTAACCCCTAAAAGCTCAATCGGTTGCTCGTGTATGTTTTCATTAACTACAATATATGAACAAGATAAAAATCTGTCCCATATATGGACACACAAACCCTACAGCCGTCCATTCCGATCCAACCAACATTATACGATAAAAAACTTTCGAGCTTACAGAGAATTATTAATCCGCAAACTTCCATGTTTCGGATGTAAAGCTTTCAATAGGGCTGTCAGAATTGACTGTTATCTGGATTTATCCGGTTTTCTGACCGGTTAAACCGGTCGAAATTGGACTTGTTATATCTGTTGTCAGGTTATCCACAGCAACAACAGGTACATTATTTAAGCTTATATCTAGCTCCGAAATTAATGAGTCTATTAAAGTTATAGAGACGCCATTGCAGAACAAATCATCATTGAAAAGCGGCACAAACTATGCTTTACAACGAAACTATTGTTATCTCTTTCTAAAACATAAGACTCAATGCTACTTGCATTACGTAAGAAAGAGATGTCATAATTTAATTACTAAAGCGATCGTGATGTGAGCTGGGACGGAACTAAGACTTCTTTGGCTAGTTAGCTTAGATTTGTGTTGCCAAGAAATTTGCCCTATTACGTGAAGTTTTTACATATCTCTGTCTGAAATGGTATAAGTTATTAAACCTCCGGTTTCTAATAGTCTTAGAACAAAAGTTGATTAACGACCCCCTTTTGGCTGACATCACAGTCGCCGAAATACCATGTATGGTATAAACTGTACCCTTAAATGAGGTTAAAAAAAATCAAAACAAAAATTTAAAATGATTGTACATTTTGGTACTTAAAAGTTTTAGTCTTCAAAAAAATCTAAATAACTGAAATCTTGTTTCTTTTACTTAAATTTTTGAATTTTCTGGTAACTTATTTAATTTACTATCTTAAAATTAGGTAAGTGCGTGCTGTGTTTGGCCACGCGCAGTGTAGGGTTTCGTACTTTCCAATAACAGGAATTGTTAGGTGGTGTTAGTTGTAAAGATAATCTAGAAAATTCTTTACAACTAACACCTAGGTACCTAGTATTTATTTTTTATTTTTTAAATTCTTTATTTTCATAAAATAACTAACATTATAAATACTAACTTATAAGTAGTTATAAATAACATAAAATAAGTACACTTTCTTAGACTAACAGCGCCTTTTAAAGTTTACTTACAGGAATGATTTGTTACTCATAATAACAGCATTTTAATTTAATTGATACTTAATAACATTAGGTGCAAGATTTTTGTAGAAATCGTAGCTTTTTGCAATGTAGGAAAATTATGATAATTACCTAGTATGTAATATTCAACAAAATTTATTCGAAATTTTAATATCTTTCTATTACTGATGAATTTGAAAAGAAAGCTCAGCTGTGATAAATTAATTATATGTACCTACTACTATTGTGAATACATAGCCATTTGGCTGTTAGAGGTTGCACATAAATCTAAAAACTAGTACTTTAAAGCTCAATATTTCGAAAACGGAACACTAAAAGAAAAATGGTTTGTGAAAAACTTCCATAATTTTTAGAGCTATCTAACGATACCCCACACTGTGCAGTGGAGTAAACAAGAAAGAAATCCCTATTTTACACGTGGATGAGGTACCCTAAAAACATTTATTTATATTTTTTAATTGTTCTGTTTTCTTACCGTGATCAATATGTTGTATATTCATTCAAAATTACAGCTTTTTACAGACAAACAGACGGACATGACAAAACTATAAGGGTTTTTTGTTGATTACGAAACCTTAAAAACGCCTACAATTCTTCACTCTACCAACACTTAAAGATTTCATTTTCCTTCCGAAAATCTTTTAAGTGCTCATAATTTTTAAGGCCTCCTATACGACCGTATAAAGCAATAGGTACGGCAATTTTCGGTTTGCATGGGGCAACCCTATTTGGAGGGAAAACATAAAAATGCCCAAATTGCTATAAGTTGTGGGTAATCTTTGTTTGGGCAACAGTTTAGGGGGTTTTACTCAAACTGGGACCGATTTTGGGGTTTTATTGAAAATTTCGGACTTTCTCGGGCTTCTTTTGGCTTTGTAACTAGGCAATATTTTAACATGTTGGAGATAGAGTGGGATTATGTGGTTTGTTACTTATAGTGGCTGTTTAACCCATTGGAGTCCGCTAAAAATAAAATGTTTTCAAGGATACCCACCTCTTTTTTTGTGAATTCGGTATTGGAATATCTTCTATTAATTAAATTGTATTGAATTAATGTTTAAAAATTATGTTATTTCTTTGAATTATGAGGCACGTTTGCATGGTTTACCTACGCTACAACTTTGACCATCTAAAACATTTTCAATAATTTTGAGGTTATGGAATCTTTACTTACGCTCAGTATATTGAAGTAACGCCACTGAAGTAACGCTACCTAAAACTTAATAATTCTTTTGACTTTATAATAGTCATTCATCAACTAAGTAGATACAGCTAACCACCTGCAATGATTAACTTTTTATTTTTACGATAGACTTAACAATGTTGGCAGCGCTGCAGCACGGGCTGCAGCGACTTTTTAACCAACGAAAACACGGAGGAAGGTTTTCAATTCAATGTACGTCACGCATAATTATATTTTGTTCACGTAAAACCTCTAGTTAATAAATAAAAAATAATAATTAAAATCTTTATGGAGTAAGTATACCTATATTCCCACATAATTTCTAAATGTTTTTCACGTAGGTTATACATTTAAATAAATCAGTCAAGAATTTCAATTCATTGTAATTAATTTAGATAACCTAACAAACTGAATATCTTCACTTACTCATAGATTAAGTTAATCATAGACCTATAAATTATTTTGTAAGGACGTGTCTTTAGCATTTAAATATTCATATTTTCATATAAGCTGCGTATATATTTTATTGTATCCTTACGATAAAATATATAGGTACCTTCACCATTTTCATGAAAATGCAAACTTTGACCCGCGTCAATTCATAGCATAAATATAATAAAAGTCATAGCCTAAATGTATACGGGAAATTATGAAACACCTATGTATATAAAACCCCCACCACCTATGTAATAAAAATAATATTAATATATGTATACTTATACTTAGATGGACCAGATTAGGAAAAGTAATCTTAGAACAAAAGTTGTTTTAGACCTTTAGAACAACCCCCTTTGGCCCAAATAACCATCCCAAAAACATACTGTATTATATCTCCTCCTTCAAAGACAAAGAAGTGGCATGTCGGTTCCTAAGAAACTAAGATTTGAAGATGCAATAAAAAAGAAGGAAGAAAAAAATATGAAGACATTGTATTAAATACATGCATAGATTGACGCTTTAAAGTACAAAAAAACATAATTCAAAATTTACAAAGAACAACTTAAGGCGAGGTTCTCGTTGGAATTTCCGAAATCGACCTTTGTTTGATTCAATGGTAAGTAATCGTAAACTCATTATTTTAGTTGGATAAAAATATATGTTGTAGTTCAAAAAACCTAATGAGGAAACATTTAGTTAAAACACGGTATAGGCAACTTTCCTCGTTAAAAAAATCTCAGAAATCTGTCATTTTTTTGTATTTTCCGTCTGTATTCAGAGAATTTTGAACTTTTATTTAATAGACAAAAAGTTAAATCATAAGTTTTAACATTTATAAATGATGTGTATGTTTGGTTAACAATTCTATAATATAAAATATGTTTAACAATTTGATAATAAATATTATAAATATTCTCGCATCCTGCTGTCTGGCGTCGTCCAAGACAAAGTAATTTTATTAAACTTTTTAAATTTACACGATTTGTTAACATATTTACATTTTACCGGGTCTTAATCGCGTACTATTTTTATTTTCTTACCTCGACGTTTCGATCATGTTACAATGATCTTGGTCATTGACCAAGATCATTGTAAGTCATTGTCATGTTACAATGATCTTGGTCATTGACCAAGATCATTGTAACATGATCGAAACGTCGAGGTAAGAAAATAAAAATAGTACGCGATTAAGACCCGGTAAAATGTAAAGTAATTTTACTCGGTACTGCAACAGGCCCTTAAGACTAAAGTGGCACAATAGGCGGCCTTATCGCCTGTGAGCGATATCTTCCAGGCAGTTCTTGAGAAATTCTTGATTCTAAGTTTGCAAATACTATACTTAAAAAGGACTAGTCCTGACACAGCCTAATATATAGATCTATGTTATTAATATTCATAATTAAACAAATACAGACACGACCTTCAAAATGAATGTTCTAATATTTCATTAAGATAAAGTTGTTATCTTCATTGTTTAAATCTAAACAGGGGAGATGCAATGACTTTAAATGTTAGTAGTAGGTAAAGAGATGGGAAAACATGACAAATCGTTGAGGTTTTGTAAGTAGCTACGAATATGCTAACTTACTTACATCCCTATCTAACACAATATCTTACCGTACTTCTTATTTTCCTTACTAATATTATAAACGCGAAAGTTTGTATAAGTGTATGTGACTTTGTTACTCTTTCACGCAAAAACTACTGAACCGATTGCGATGAAACTTGGAATATACGTAGTTGAAAACCTGGAATAACACATAGGCTACATTTTATGACGGTAATCCCGCGGGAACGAGACGTACGTGGGTGAAACCGCGGGGCACAGCTAGTTATAAATAAATTTTAATAATGTAACGAACTTGTATTGAAAATGTCCAACTAGTTACATTGATGAACTAACTGGAGCAGACCAATGTTTTTTGGTAATAAACATGTAACTAAAAAAATGCTTTTTTAGTTACATGTTATACCTTCCCTTAAATTAAGTGTAAAAAAGGTGTATCTGTACCTTAACGCGTACCTTCTTTCTAATTTTGTAAAACTAAGGAATCCAGAGGGCTAGTACAAAACGTAACTTCCGAATTTTCGGACCCGACCGAACGTCATTTATAGGTAGTTATTGTACGTTCTGAACCAATAATTCTCAATTTTTTTTTTGTTTTTTTTTTTTGTTTTGAACGTATAGTAATTATTGGTTTATAACGTAAAATAACTACCTACTGAAGTTCGGTCGGGTCCGAAATTTTGGAACTTACGGTTCCTAATAGCCCTCCTACCTCGTAAGCGAACAACAAACTTAAACGAATATCAGAAAGTTCGAGAAAGAACGAACACTTTGGTACTGAGATTCTTTAACGGTTTTTAAATTCAAGTTTTGAAATTCGAGTTCTAAGTTTGAAAGTATTGAAAATGGAAATCGTGTTCAGAAGGGAAGATTTTATTGTTCAAGTATCAATAAAAATGGTTTAAGTATGGGAATAAAATAAAAATGGATTTAATATCCATTTTTAGGCGCTGCATAATATTTGTTTGTCATCGGCATAAATGTTGCGGGTTCCATTCCCGCAGTAAAGGTAATTTAATATTTTCACAGAAAAGTAAACTTCAAGGTAGATAATTTAATTTAAAAAAATTCAAATGTTACTTGACCAAAGTCAAATTTGGTATTAAAGATTGACTGCAATGATATTGAAATGATGTTTTAGATAAACTTTTTATGAGTTTTGGCAGACTTTGTTTTATAGTAAACTAACTGATTTTACCCACGTAAGTGGTGGGATTAAAAGAAACCTATGTCCATTTCTCATCTATATAAATAATAAATCCTGTGACGAACACACAGCGCCATCTAGCCCCGTGGTAAGCTGCTAAGCTTGTGTTACGGTGACTAGACAACGGATATACTACTTATGTTTTTATTTTTCTTTTGTAAATGCATACATATTATACATAGAAATACGCCCAGACCAGATACAATTTTTTTTTTAAGCTTAAATATTTGCACCCAGCGGGAATCGAACCCGCAACCTTCTGTATTGCAGCCAAGCGTTCGTCCGACGCGCCACAGAGGTCGTCAATATCATCTAAAAAACGGTCTATACTAAAAATAATTTAAATCGGTTCAGATTTTAGGTGAGAAAACGTGAGCGACAGGCCGAGACAGACAGAGTTACTATCGCATTTATTACTAGCTCAGTCCTGTGCGTGTTTCACTCGTGTAGGTCCCGTGAAGTCCCAATCCCGAAAACTACTATCAAGACTTACTATCAAGAAAACAGTGACAAAAATGTAAAATCTATTTACTATTGCGGATCTCCAGCTATCTTCATCGTTTCAACGCAATCGGTTTATTGATAACAACTGTTGTAACCATATTTCGTGCAAATAAATGGCATTTATCCAAATAAATGACATTCACTCATTCATTAGACATCTATAATTTCTAAATTAACGATAAATGCGGCGCGTTGTGCGGGTTCGTTTCCCGCCTTGTGCAAGTATTTATGCTTTAAAAATAAATACTTATTTCAGGTCTGGGTTTTTCTGTGTATAATTAAATAATATATAATGTATGTACCTATTACGAAAGAACAATAAACATAGGCATTATATCAGTTGTTCGACAGTGACAGCTTACCAGCTTAGTAACTTACCATGACGCTGTGTCCTGTTCATAGAATTCATTTATTACTAGCTGCGCCCCGCGGTTTCACCCGCGTAAGTCCCGCTCCCGTGGAAATATCGAGATAACAAGTAGACTATGTGTTATTTCCGGTATTCAGCTACCTATACTTCAAGTTTCATAGTAGAAAGTTTAGTAGTTTTTGCGTGAAAGAGTAACAAAGTCACATGCATACATACATAAATACAAACTTTCGCGTTTATATTATTAGTAATTAAAAAATACGCATAGAAACAACAAAAAAAACAAAAAGAAAAAAACAAGCCCATAATTTGAAATTACGCTAAGTAATAATAGTTTTGTAATCGATACACACAGAACACATAAATAAATAAATAAATATATAAATAAATCCTGTGACGAACACACAGCGCCATCTAGCCCCGTGGTAAGCTGCTAAGCTTGTGTTACGGTGGCTAGACAACGGATATACCACTTATATTTATTTTTCTTTTGTAAATACATACATATTATACATAGAAATACGCCCAGACTAGATACAAATATTTATTTTTAAACATAAACATTTGCATCCAGCGGGAATCGAACCCGCAACCTTCTGTATTGCAGCCAAGCGTTCGCCCGACGCGCCACAGAGGTTGTCAAAACATAAAAACTGTGAGTAAAAAATTACTCACAGTCGGGACCCATTCATTTTACCATTCTAATTTTTCCAATGGGTCCCGACTGTGAGTAATTTTTTTACTCATTTATTATGTGTTCTGTGTGTATCGATTACAAAACTATTATTACTTAGCGTAATTTCAAATTATGGGCTTGTTTTTTTCTTTTTGGTTTTTTTGTTGTTTCTATGCGTATTTTTTAATCGAGGTTTTTACGCAGTCGGGTTTTTTGTTTTTTTATAAATTATTTTTTTTATTTTACGCTTTATAGTTATTTTCATTTATTGATGGTAGGTAAGTCTCGTAATCTATTCATTTCATTAGGGGGTTATAATGTACTAGCTGCGCCCCGCGGTTTCACCCGCGTAATTTCTGTTCCCGCGGGAATAAAAAGTAGCCTATGTGTTAATCCAGGTCCCCCAGCTACCTATATTCCAAGTTTCATCGCAATCGGTTCAGTAGTTTTTGCGTGAAAGAGTAACAACCTCACATACATACGTATGTGAGGTGGTTACTCTTATACATACATACTTACATACAAACTTTCGCGTTTATAATATTAGTAAGATTCTATTTCAGTTAGGGTTTAGTTATTTATTGTTTAAATTTATTATTCTTTTAACGTTTTTAGGTACCTAAGTGTTATTAGGCTTTTATTCAGTAGGTAGGTACAATTTATGTAAATATTTTTTTAGTTTATATCAATAAATTCCTGTCACCTGTACCATCACGGCTTATACCACGGCTTATACTTTGATAGTTCCAAGCGTAACTACGTAACAAAAATAAAAACTTGTTCGTTAGTAATAAAAAGCAAGAATACCTAATTGTAAATTAACTTTAAACCGTTATATTTCCTAAACGGTTCTTTAAAACGAAAAATGGTAAAAGAAACCTAATATTTATTTTTAAAAACCTATTCAACGATACCCATCTTGACATACTTTGACGATTTTGGATTTTTTAATTTTGACAATATGGCGTCTGGTGGTGACATAAGTTACTTGGGATTACTGTCATGTCTTTAGTCACACTCGCCAGATTAAGACGAATCGATTGACGTAAGAATCATCAAAATCGGTCCATGCGTTTGGCCTCTAGAACGCCACATAGAAACATCCATACATACATACATACATAGACCGGTAAACACATTAGGTACCCTCCTTTGCGTCGCGCAGTCGGGTAAAAAGTAAAATTAATAGGGATATAGAGAAGTAATAAGCCGACACGAAGTCAACAATCTGCAATTACCAAAATCTATTCAATTTCAATAGGTAGACAGAGTGCGCACAATACATTTAATAATTGCCTATTCGGATTCAAACAGTTCAACGAAACGAGATTAGTTAATATTCTGTGTTGAAATGTGCCGGTTTAATTTGAATTTTGTGAACCGAATTATTTAATCAAAATCCATGGATAATTTTTGGATACTAATATTTCTTGTTTGGGTTTTGGTGTGAATGATTTTGTAACTTAATTTCAATTCAATGGCATTCATTATTGCGATTAAAATTCATGTACATGTACAGGTACCTATTATATGAATTTTAATATTATACTAAATGATGTGTGTTGTTCATAGTTTAAGTCAATTATAATCATATCCTTATATTTAATATTGTTAATGTGGAAGTCCGTGTGTAGGTAAGTATATAATAAAGTACTCGAGTAAGTAAATAAATGAAGAGGTATGTATGTTCATTACTCCTTCACACATAAACTACAAAAGCGATTGCGATGAATCCAAATTATTAAAATAAAATCCAAGGATAATTTCGGATACTAATATTTTTTGATTAGTGTGAATTTATAATTCAATTTAATTCAATGGCATTTATTATTAAATAAATATTAAATATGACAAAGACAGTTCAAATCGACGGCGTCGACTTCCAATACATGTAAATTACCATCAAGATAGGAAAAAAGACAAATGAAATTTTGACAATTTTTTTATTATCTTACAAAGTTTTCGACCTATTTTGAGAATTTAAATTGCACTTTGAAGCTCTTAACGCACAATTTAGGCTATACCTTATCTGAGTTACTCTCATATCGGCGAAACTACAGGCAAAATGACACAATTTAATAAGTCGGGCCAATTTACCGGATCACAAAAACATAAAAAATTCCAATGTTAAAAAAACTAAGTCACCCAAAACTCATTTCACAACGACCTCTCATTTTTACTACAAGTTAAACCAAACTATATTTCCTATCCGCACTTATTCCGGAATATCCCATTCGGTATAACATTCCGGTACTGCCGGAATTGGCACAGAGTTTTAACGATTGGGGTCGCGTATAATCCGTCGCCGGGGATCAATTTCGTGCGATGGTAGTATAGACATAGTGTTGGTTTTTTAACTGCATGCATTTCGATTGGCAGGTTTATTCTTAGGAGTCCCAAAGCAAAAGGGTGAAATTCTGACTATCTGTCTGTCTGTTTGTATGTATGTTTTGTACTCTAAAACTACGCAACGGTTTGATGGCGGTTTTAATAAATATAGAGATTCGACAGGAAGGTTTGTTATGTATATCACATCCCGATATTCCCTCGGGATCGGGACTTACGCGGGTGAAACCGAGGGGTGCAGCTAGTAAATAATAATAATATTAATAACTTTATTGTCATAATTTCTACAATTTGTCATAACAAAGGCGGAGGATTCCCTGAACTTATCTTAAGCAGTGTTAGGTAATTTTAATAACTTATTCTTATATGCTATAGTTAAGGTAAATAAGGTAAATGGTTCACACATAACAATGTAGACTCAAATAAAACATGGAGTCCCTGTCTCCTAAAATAGGATCACCTGTAATATAGGAGACAGTTGATTCCTCACAATAAATATAGTACGCGATTAGAAAAAGGTAAAATTAAAGAAAAAAATTGTTTCCCGTTAGTTGTACTTCAGTTTATAGTTTTCACTAAAATTTTAAATTCAAATTCAACAAAAAGTAGTTAGGGTTTAGTTCGAAAACTTATGTGGTAATGGTACTCCCTGTTGAATTTGAACCACTAATTTTACCATAAAGCAAGGTGTTACAGGATAAAGGATAAAAAACAAAAATGTTTCATCTTACTAATCTTTACCAATAGTTATAAACGCAAAAGTTTGTATGTATGTCTGTATGTGACTTTGTTACTCTTTCACGCAAAAACTACTGAACCGATTGCAATGCAACGTGGAATATAGGTAGCTGGATACCGGAAGTAAAATATATAAAACGTAGCTTGTAAATACGCGATTAAAACCGGGTAAAATGTTATGATGTTTCATAGGCTACTTTTTATCCCGGTATTTCTGCATAGGCTACTTTTTATCCCGGTATTTCTCCCGGGCCTTACGCGAGTGAAACCGCGGGGTGTAGCTAGCAAAAAATAAAGTTTTTTTTTTAAAAATGAGTGTTCTAAGGTTGAGATGTTTGAAATGAATGAATTGTCAATAGCTACATTATTTGGAAGGAAGTAATCGAAACGAAATCAGTAGGTACCTTTTACAAAAGAAATGATAATTTTTACCCCTAGAATGTGCTAATTCAAATCATTTTCAAATACCTACTTCTATTAAACTAACACCCGAATACAGAAACGATACTTACAACAGTCACTCAATTGAATGCTTCCTAAATTTAAGCATCTCTCACAATTTAAGTGGTATTCTCAAACGAGACTTCGGCGACTTGAGACAATGATTAGCTAAGTATCTGTTAAATTTTTACGTTATGGCAATATTGATCTAAAAAGCTTGTTCTCAATAAACTAACACATTTTATTTTATTACTTTACGTTGTGAATTCGTTCCACGCAGGATTATTTGGATGAGTAATTTTTTTTTAGATAAACATTTAGTTTAATTATCCGACAGAACAGTTGAGTTTAAGTTTTTTTACAATTTTAATTGTATTTCGATGCTTGTTTAGTTTCAAAGTTATTACATTTTCAAGTAAAAAAATAAGTCGTTTGTTATTAAACATAACCAGCGCGGTAATCGTATTTAGTGTAGAACGAAACGTTTTAACTTATTTGACAGTGACACATGAATCACGCGCGTCAATCAGTGAGTGGGCTTTTGTTTTTTTCGCGTTAGTGAAATGTCGTCCTGAATTTTCATTTTTACAAAATCATGGTTTTATTGCGTTTAAATTGTTTAATTTCGGCGGCAAGTTACCAATTTAGTTACGCGAAGTTCTACGAGTTAAGTGAAAATAAAAATACCAGTGCCAAACACGAAATTAGCACGTTACAAACAATTGTCTCATAAGGTTGGAGAAAAATCGTCGCCATTTTTTCTACAGCCGTCACGCATTGAAAATTATTTCAAACGATTACAGTACAATAGTGGTAGTTCGCTATTCGTACGAGTATTTGGCTAAATTGTCCTATATTGCTGACAGAAGCCATAACTAAGAAAAAGAAAGAAAGAAAGAATCAGTGAGTGAAGAGAAAATTTTCTTTGAATAATAATTAATTCTTCTTTAATTTTATAGTTAATAATTGTCTAGTGAAAAAATGGAAGAGAAGAAGAAAAGAGGAAGTAATTACACGAACAACGACAAAGAAATGTTATTAGAATCGATAAAGAAGTACCTAAGATGTTACCTCAACTATAAAAACCATGAACATTCTGTCTGAGAATGTCCGTCAACTCCGTTCACAAGATTTCCTATTAGGATTATAGGTGCTGCAGATCCCAACATCCCAAGAGGGATGCAACCGGGAACATAGCTTAAATCATTATGCTAAAATAAAAGTAATTGTAGCTTTTTTTTCCAGATGCAATGACAACAAAAGCAAAATATTTCAATTTGAAATTGAATAATGCGAGATTGGAGAGGAAATGTATGCTTGAAAGGCACAGATTGGAGAGGAAGTGTTTACTTGAAAAGCACAGACTAGAGGTGGAATTATTAAAAATTAAAATTAATCATTTTAAAAAATAAATACCAAGATTTTTGCTCATTATTTGTTTTTATTTTTATATTATTATTGTTAAGCCTTTATTGCAGATTCACTTACAAAACATTAATATTAATTAATATACCTATTATATTAAGTTGAATCAGCATATCTGACACATAGGTCTCTTCCACCCATACCCCTGTATATCATTAGCAAAGTTATCCTATAAAATATGCTATTGTTTCATTATTTTTTCGGTTTCTATCCAAATAAATTTATGAAGGTAAATAAAATTCCCAAATGAAGTGTCAGAATTTATTAGTGGTCCAGTCTTATGACTTGTCGAAATTGTTAGTTGGTGTGGAATTATACTACTACTAAATAATATAATAGAGTATAAATATTGAACTGAGGTATGTTAAATCAAATTCAGTTTATGAACTCACAATATAATAATAAACAAGGCATAATACCTCTAGTACATACAAACTAGTCTTATAACAGTAGTTGAGTCCTTAATTTAAGATTAATTATGTAATTAGCATATATATCGTGTATATATAGGCGTGTCTCTTTTCGGCAAAACGGACTCCATTCCAGCTGTCTCCTTCTTTCCGGGATGGGTCGATACCATTGACTGACAGGTTGGAATTACTTGGTGTTACCCTCACAGCAGACCTTAACTTTGGGCCTTTTGTTGAGTCGAGAGCCCAGTTGGCTTCAAAAAAGTTAGGAATCCTTGGCAAGGTTAGGTACTTCATACCAGGACAGCTTCTGAATCTGTACCAAGCACAGGTCCGGTCGTGCATGGAGTACTGTTGTGCATGGAACAGCTAAATACCAACTTGATGCTCTTGACTCCAATGATCGACGCGCCAGGAGACTGATAGGTGATGACTCACTTGTCGAGTCGCGCCTTTCGAGTTTGGGACATCGTCGCGAGGTCGCTAGCCTTTCGGTCTTCTATCGAATTCACTTCGGGGAGTGCTCGCAGGAATTGCATGAGCTTGTTCCCCCTTGCCCTTTTTATTATAAGACCACGAGGGGTACGGTTAGTCGCCATCCTCATCTGGTAAACGTTCCAATTTCGCGTACGAAGCGTCACACCTCTTGTACGCACTGCCAATAAGTGGAAAGGGTGAAAGCAGTTGGTCCACTAATTGAATTGGACTGTTTCGTTTGGTTACTGGTTGCAAAGCACTGCCAATAATTGAATCCAGATATAAAACTGTCTCCTTGGATATGCGAAACCGCGCACGGAATTCAATCTACTATATAAAAATAAGTCGGGTTTTCCTTCCTGACGCTATAACTCCAGAACGCACGAACCGATTTCCACGGTTTTGCATTCGTTGGAAAGGTCTCGGGCTCCGTGAGGTTTATAGTAAAGAAACTTACGCGGGTGAAACCGCGGGGCGCAGCTAGTATAATTATATTTTTCAAATGAATTCACAATCACATTTCAGCGACGATTCATTTCATGATCCGAAAGTGAGGATAATGAGGATAAAGACATTTTGTACATATTTTAAGACAGGTCGAAAGCACTCTCAGATCTAACAGCTACTCACGTCGATTTGACAGCTAATTGAGAGTCCATTTGCGTTGAGCGACGTTCCAGTATTCGAATTTGGCATTTAAGTACGAGTAATTTGAGAAGTTCGTAATTCTAACACCCGAATACTGAAACGATACTTACATCAGTCACTCAATTGAATGCTTCCTAAATTTAAGCATCTCTCACAATTTAAGTGGTATTCTCAAACGAGACTTCGGCGACTTGAGACAATGATTAGCTAAGTATCTGTTAAATTTTTACGTTATGGCAATATTGATCTAAAAAGTTTGTTCTCAATAAACTAACACATTTTATTTTATTACTTTACGTTGTGAATTCGTTCCACGCAGGATTATTTGGATGAGTAAATTTTTTTAGATAAACATTTAGTTTAATTATCCGACAGAACAGTTGAGTTTAAGTTTTTTTTACAATTTTAATTGTATTTCGATGCTTTTTTAGTTTCAAAGTTATTTTTCAAGTAAAAAAATAAGTCGTTTGTTATTTAAACATAACCAGCGCGCTAATCGTATTTAGTGTAGAACGAAACGTTTTAACTTATTTGACAGTGACACATGAATCACGCGCGTCAATCAGTGAAAGCGGAGAAAATTTTCTTTGGATAATAATCATCTTTCTTCTTTAATTTTATAGTTAATAATTGTCTATTGAAAAAATGGAAGAGAAGAAGAAAAAAAGGAAGTAATTACACGAACAACGACAAAGAAATGTTATTAGAATTGATAAAGAAGTAAGATGTTACCTCAACTATAAAAACCATGAACATTCTGTCTTTGAATGTCCGTCAACCCCGTTCACAAGTTTTCCTATTAGGATTATAGGTGCTGCAGATCCCAACATCCCAAGAGGGATGCAACCGGGAACATAGCTTAGATCATTATGCAATTTTATAGTTAATAATTGTCTAGTGAAAAAATGGAAGAGAAGAAGAAAAAAGGAAGTAATTACACGAACAACGACAAAGAAATGTTATTAGAATTGATAAAGAAGTAAGATGTTACCTCAACTATAAAAACCATGAACATTCTGTCTTTGAATGTCCGTCAACTCCGTTCACAAGTTTTCCTATTAGGATTATAGGTGCTGCAGATCCCAACATCCCAAGAGGGATGCAACCGGGAACATAGCTTAGATCATTATGCAATTTTATAGTTAATAATTGTCTAGTGAAAAAATGGAAGAGAAGAAGAAAAAAGGAAGTAATTACACGAACAACGACAAAGAAATGTTATTAGAATTGATAAAGAAGTAAGATGTTACCTCAACTATAAAAACCATGAACATTCTGTCTTTGAATGTCCGTCAACTCCGTTCACAAGTTTTCCTATTAGGATTATAGGTGCTGCAGATCCCAACATCCCAAGAGGGATGCAACCGGGAACATAGCTTAGATCATTATGCAATTTTATAGTTAATAATTGTCTAGTGAAAAAATGGAAGAGAAGAAGAAAAAAGGAAGTAATTACACGAACAACGACAAAGAAATGTTATTAGAATTGATAAAGAAGTAAGATGTTACCTCAACTATAAAAACCATGAACATTCTGTCTTTGAATGTCCGTCAACTCCGTTCACAAGTTTTCCTATTAGGATTATAGGTGCTGCAGATCCCAACATCCCAAGAGGGATGCAACCGGGAACATAGCTTAGATCATTATGCAATTTTATAGTTAATAATTGTCTAGTGAAAAAATGGAAGAGAAGAAGAAAAAAGGAAGTAATTACACGAACAACGACAAAGAAATGTTATTAGAATTGATAAAGAAGTAAGATGTTACCTCAACTATAAAAACCATGAACATTCTGTCTTTGAATGTCCGTCAACTCCGTTCAAGTCCAAGTTTTCCTATTAGGATTATAGGTGCTGCAGATCCCAACATCCCAAGAGGGATGCAACCGGGAACATAGCTTAAATCATTATGCTAAAATAAAAGTAATTGTAGCTTTTTTTCCCAGATGCAATGACAACAAAAGCAAAATATTTCAATTTGAAATTGAATAATGCGAGATTGGAGAGGAAATGTACGCTTGAAAGGCACAGATTGGAGAGGAAGTGTTTACTTGAAAAGCAGAACTAGAGGTGGAATTATTAAAAAATAAATACCTAGATTTTTGCTCATTATTTGTTTTTATTTTTATATTATTATTGTTAAGCCTTTATTGCAGATTCACTTACAAAACATTAATATTAAATAATATATTATATTAAGTTGAATCAGCATATCTGACACATAGGTCTCTTCCACCCATACCCCTGTATATCATTAGCAAAGATATCCTATAAAATATGCTATTGTTTCATTATTTTTTCGGTTTCTATCCAAATAAATTTATGAAAGTAAATAAAATTCCCAAATGAAGTGTCAGAATTTATTAGTGTTCCTGTCTTATGACTTGTCGAAATGGTTAGTTGGTGTGGAATTATACTACTACTAAATAATATATAATAGAGTATAAATATTGAACTGAGGTATGTTAAATCAAATTCAGTTTATGAACTTACAATATAATAATAAACAAGGCATAATACCTCTAGTACATACAAACAAGTTTTATTACAGTAGTTGAGTCCTTAATTTAAGATTAATTATGTAATTAGCATATATATCGTGTATATATAGGCGTGTCTCTTTTCGGCAAGACGGACTCCATTCCAGCTGTCTCCTTCTTTCCGGGATGGGTCGATACCATTGACTGACAGATTGGAATTACTTGGTGTTACCCTCACAGCAGACCTTAACTTTGGGCCTTTTGTTGAGTCGAGAGCCCAGTTGGCTTCAAATAAGTTAGAAATCCTTGGCAAGGTTAGGCAGTACTTCAGACCAGGACAGCTTCTGAATCTGTACCAAGCACAGGTCCAGTCGTGCATGGAGTACTGTTGTCACCTTTGGGATGGAACAGCTAAATACCAACTTGATGCTCTTGACACTTGTCGAGTCGCGCCTTTCGAGTTTGGGACATCGTCGCGAGGTCGCTAGCCGTTCGGTCTTCTATAGAATTCACTTCGGGGAGTGCTCGCAGGAATTGCATGAGCTTGTTCCCCCTTGCCCTTTTTATTATAAGACCACGAGGGGTACGGTCGGTCGCCATCCTCATCTGGTAAACGTTCCAATTTCGCGTACAAAGCGTCACGCCTCCACCTTTCTTGTACGCACTGCCAATAAGTGTAAAGGGTGATGAGCAGTTGGTCCACTGATTGAATTGGACTTTTTCTTTTGGTTACTGGTTGCAAAGCACTGCCAATCATTGAATCCAGATATAAAACTGTCTCCTTGGATATGCGAAACCGCGCACGGAATTTAATTATTATTATATTTTTCAAATGAATGATCCAAAAGTGAGGATAATGAGGATAAAGACATTTTGTACAAATTTTAAGACCGGTCGAAAACACTCTCAGATCTAACAGCTACTCACGTCGATTTGACAGCTAATTGAGAGGCCATTTGCGTTGAGCGACGTTCCAGTATTCGAATTTGGCATTTAAGTACGAGTAATTTGAGAAGTTCGTAATTGTAAGTCTTGCTTATTTGTGACGCTTGAGTATCGTTTCAGTATACGAATTTTGAGTTTAAGAGCTGCTTAACTGTTTAAAAGGCCGTTAAATAATTGAGTATCGTTTCTGTATTCGGGTGTAAGTCCCCTAGACCATTTTTTTTTAAATTACTTCCAAGTACAGACTTTTTGTCCTTTCTTCCTTTATTATAAGTAGGTAAAGATTTGCAAGCATATTTAAGTAATTATATTTTTAAAAGAAAAAAAAGTAAATTATTATTTAAATTTTAAGTTTGGAAACTCAAAGAGAAATTCTTCCTGAAAATTTTCAGCAACAATTTTTAAAATTGCGGTCTCGAAATCATGTTCGAAAGAAATGCACACCGCATAATGTTAAACATTTTTCGAGCTTCCGGAAGGGAATTTTGTCCACTGCACAGAGATATATGAATAATTTAATACATATAAATAATAAATAAATAAATATTGCACGACATTACACACAGCGCTATCTAGCAACAAACTAAGCTCTATAGGCTTGTACGTTGTCTAGTACTTATGTACTAGACAACGTACAAGCCGTTGTCTAGTACTTATGTACTAGACAACATACTTATGTACTATGTACAAGCCGTTGTCTAGTACTTATGTACTAGACAACGGATATATACTACATAATACTTTTTTTTTGTAAATACCTACATACTTAAGCCAACTGTAAAGTTGGCGAAAGCTCGGTTCGTTTAAAACCATGCATAAAAAACGAATAAAGCCGATAAATACAGTGTTTTATTATGCAAAATCGCTAAAACCATAGAAAAAAAAAATGCATACTTACATAGGATAGGTACATAAAATATACACCCAGATCCAGAAACAAACATTAATGGTCATATTTGTTCCCGACTGGAATCGAACCAGCAACCTTCTGCGTTGCAGATCGGGCGTCGCCCGCCGCGCCACAGAGGTCACTTACTCGTATATCCGGGCTATATTTATTACTCGCTGCAACCCGCGGTTTTACCAGCGTAAGTCCCGTTCCCGCGGGAACATCGGGACTAAAAGTAGCCGTTGTGTTATTCCAGATTTCCAGCTACCTATATTCCAAGTTTCATTGCAATCGATTTAGTAGTTTTTGCGTAAAGGAGTAACAAAGTCACATGTATATTATACATACGAGTTCATACCCACAAACTTTCGCGTTTATAATATTAGTAAGAAGTAGGATTAGTGGGATTAGTAGAATTTAAATCAAAGGGAATTGAGAGACGTTTTCCCATTCCAGTCATTAAGAAAAATGTATGAAACGCTTGTTCGTATAAGACCGCAGAAAACACCATACTATTCGATATAACCTTGTAGTTTGTATTGATTCTTCGATTTAGGTTAGGTTTGTGTTGTTTAATTATTAATATTTTTTTTGACATTATTGTATTTAGAAATATTAGGAAAAAATCATCTTTAAAAATTCACTCGCGACGAGATGCTTTCCTTTACAATATTTCTAGTAGATATGCCTTGAGCAATAAAAACAAATTATGGAATATTATTGTATATCTTGGTTTTATTTGATTTTGTAATTTTAAGTACTACTTAAAGATAGACACACTTATATGCCTTTATGGTAGATACCTATGCCTTGAGCAATAAAAACAAATTACGAAACATATTGTATTTCTTGGTTTATTTAATTTTGTAATTTTATGTAGGTAGGTACTTAAATAAATGTTACCTGCTAGTTTTTAACGTTACTTTGTACTGGATTACAAACCCCAGCATCATACGTCTCGCGTCTCCTGATCCCGGATTTATTCCCAGTTCATTCCCGTATCCCGGCGTTCACAGGGAATGGTCGCGGTACGTGACTTGAAACCGAAATATAACTCGTTCACAACAACTTGGAACTTTTTAAAGTAATACGATTAGTACATTGTAATCACAAACCCTTTTACCTTTTAGAAGTAAGGTCGGAGTATAAGTTATTCCGCTTCTTGTTTTTGTGTATGGACAATAATTATCAATGTAAATTATAACACCCCTTTACATGTGATTTACGGAATAAATGATTTGTATTTTTTTTCTGTCAATTTTGAAAGTTCTTGTCACGGAAAAAAATTAAGTGTAGTTAAAATCAACGATTCGACTATATTTCAATCATAGAAATAGTACAGTATTACCTACAAAGCTTACTTCGTCAAAAAACGGTCCCAATTGATGTTAGAGAACCCCAGTCTGTCCTTTTTTCACTTATTGTTCATCGGTTAGTTAGATAAGGACAGGTTGAGACCAACTGGGTTCAACAGAACCGTTTTGATATATCAAAGCAAAAACTATTTTATTCATAGAGAACATAATTGAAATTGATATTTTAAAAGTTGAAGACGACGATGTCACATGTTTCTGGTTACAATAGTCTTGATCTCGATGGGACGTGTCCCCTTTAATTAAAAAATAACAATGCGCGAATAGGACCCGGAAAATATTGAGGTAAGAGAATTTAAAAATAACAATTCGCGAATATGATCCGGGAAAAATGTTATATGAATATAAATCGTGTAAGTTTAAAAAGTTTATTGAGTCTTTCGTTTTTAGGGTTTCGTTGTCAACAAGAAACCCTCATGTCCGTGTGTCCGTCCGTCCGTCCGCGGCTTTGCTCAGAGACGGTTAGTACTAAAAAGCTGAAATTTTGCATGAGTATACATAATGTTCACGCCAAAAAAACGCTTCAATAAAAAAATATAAACTTTTTTTATGGCACCTCCCCCACATGTAACATGGAGGTTGTTTTTTTCTTTCCTGCTTACCCCATCGTGTTAAAATCATTGTAAGTTTCCTAAAACAACTTTTCATTTTAGAGTTCCGTTTTCGAAATATTTAGCCTAGAAACCCTTAGAATAGTGTTTTAGAGTTTCAATTTTTAGAGTTATGTGTACACCCCCTGTAACAGCCAAACGTTTATACTTGGATACGTTATAAGTATTCAAAATTGTAGTAAATATAATGAAGTTCAAAGAAAAATTATCACAGCTGAGCTGTCTTTTCAAAACTAGTACTTGTAATTTTAAGAAATAAAAAGCAAAATTTCAAACAAATGTCGTTGTTAAATATTACTTAGGTACTGGGTAAGGTAAGTGTTAGTTTTAAAGACTTTTCCAGATTGTAATATCTATTTTTAAATACTACGAAATCCTACACTGTGCGTGGTCGGACAAGGCACGCAATTGCCCAGTTTTTGATGATTACCTGTAATACTCGGTCACAAGTTAATTTTGGTGGACTACAGGTCACTTCAAAAGGACAGTTACGAATTAAAATTATTGACTTTGAATTTTAGTTTGTAGATTGATCATGATCATTGTCTAACGATGAAAAGGGTTACAAAGGGTAAAGGGTTACCCTTTATTCGTAGCGAGCGACGTGTTAAGTTCTGATAGGCGTTTTGAATTTTGACTTTAATTAGGTCGAATGAGAATAGTTATTTTATTATTACCCTGTCATTATTATCTCATGTATAAGTAAGTAATTAATTATGTTTGCTTTCACTCAAAAATAAACTTTTAATTGATTGCGATGAAACTTTGAATGCAGATAGCTTAAGATTTCGGTTAACACATAGATATTCTGCGCTACCATTTTTCATTATTTTTCTGGATGATCATCTTAAAAAATAATTTAAAACACATTAACTAATAAAAAAATGTTTTTTTTTAATTTATCTGGGGTTTTAAAAGTAGTAAAGTTTTTTTTTTAATATACAGCATGTTCTGACGATGACCATTTAAGCCGAAAGGGGGTTGTTCTAGACGTCTAGTCATACAACTTTCGATCTACGACTTTTAAAAAATCTGACTTATTTTTTCGAAATTTTTGAGTTAATATTTCACTGAAAAAATTGCTATTTTTAAGAGTAACTAGGGTTTTGATCCAAAATCGCATGAAAGAACAAAATAAGGTCAATGACCTCTAACTCTAAGAAACGGATGATTTTCAAGTAAACTTAAAATTTTCGAAAACTACTTCAAATTTTCAAAAGTTGTAGAAGAAAAGTTGTTCGACTAGACGTCTAGAACAACACGCTTTCGGCTTCAATGGAACAATTCAATTCAATGTCGGAACACGCTGTATAGATTTACTTTATCTATTTGAACGACATAAAGGGCGACAATGCAACGACAAACGATCATGGTAGCGCGGATTATTATGTTGACAAATGTCTTTTTCGCTCCCACTTACATTATATTTCTTTTTTAAATTCTGGATATTTTTAATCCAAGTGAAGGCGTAAAATATCGAAATAGGCGAATCAAAAAACTACTTGTTTTTAATAGTCAATTAGTCACACATCACTGGTTGCCTCACTAATTTTGGAATTAATGTTAAATAATTTAATGTAAACGTCAGTTTCCCACTTTGACCACACATTTAACTGCTGTACACCTACCTAGAGGCTAGCAGTTTCACGTCACTCGCTAAATGAGTAAATCACTGCGAGGTTTAAGCTGAGTTTACACAAAATTATCTGTGTCTATCTCACTGACTGAAATAACACAGGCCTTTTTACCTGAATATACCCGCGTGGGCGGGCGAAAAAGCTGGGTAGCGTAGCTATTATGAACAAAACAGTTTTTGAAGCCAAGCTCGGCAAAGACAGATTTTTTTCTTAGATTTTTGCGATGCATTTAAAACTAAAACTAAATTCATTTCATCATAGACGATTTAAAACTTATGATGAACAAATGTCCAGTATCACGAGGCTATGGGGCTTCGAACCTTTGGAAGGCATGCGTGGAGCCGAAGCCAACACGTAGAGGCCCTTTTAAATATTAATTTTACTTGCAAAGTACGTATGCAGTGGACACCAAGTCGACGATTATCCCTGTCTGCACTATAAAATGCAGCCAAGGTTGGCCTTGGATTTCTCAATAGTTCTATCGGATCGGATAGAACTATTGAGAAATCTACGGGTGAAAACAAAATGGACTACAGTGATGTGATGGTTCACTACAAATTATTATCAACATTACCGAGACAACATGTCAATTGAAATTATTGGCAAAATATCGCGCTCCATATTATCTTACTTTAACTAATAATATTATAAACGCAAAAGTTTATATGTATGTATGTATATGACTCTGTTACTATTTCACGCAAACTACTGAAACTGAAAACATACATCGCTGGAATAACACATAAGCTACTTTTTATCCTGCTAGTATAGAATCAATCTAAAGTGGTAAGTATCCCATTATTAATTAACGTTCATTTTATCTATTATTAATTGCTAGAAATAGAATAAATAAATATTAATTTATCTAGCCGTGAACGGCTTTAATTTTAAATAAAAAAAAAACACATTTTTTTTTAATGTTTTTTTTAATGCAATAGTTAGGATACCTACATTATGCACACAGCCTAAACCGGTTAATGCAGTACGTGCAATTAAACACGTAAATGTCGCCGTGTCACCGATTCACGCCGACTGCAATTTGTGCGACCTATGTAAATGAACCTTTATAATTAAGGGGCATGTAACCGCTACACTTAAAACTGCTGTCGGATACAGTTTGAATACACCTTTTTTGATTTTCTCTACGGAAAAATGTTTTTTAAATTGTGATCATTATTATATGTTGTGAGTAAAATAGTTTTTTTGTGGTGACAGTAAAATAGTTTTCCGAGCGCAAGACCTGGAAAAATATATTATACCAGCGCGGGTAAAACCGCGGCCCGCGGGTTTACCCGCGTAAGTCCAGTTCCTACGGAAATTTTGGGGATAAATAATAGCCTAGGTATGTGTTATTACCGGTACCCAGCTAGCTATATTCCAAGTTTCATCACAATCGGTTCCGTAGTCTTAGCGTGAAAGAGTAACAAAGTCACATACACACATACATCCATACAAACTTTCGCGTTTATAATATTAATGAGATATCCAAACCATAGCTTACATTGAAATCGATAATTAATTCGAGTAAGTATTACGTAGGAAATTGTACTCGCGTAAAATGATATCTATTGAATCTGATAATGTTAAATTCACCAAAATGTTAAGTCTCAAAAAGTTGAAGTAGGTACCATAATGTTTAAAAACTTCAATCTTGTGTTAATATTGTAGCCGCAAACTAGAAGCACTTATAGTTTGAGAATTATTGTAAACAACCACTATAAAACAAATTACCCATATTCGGTTCCTTAAAACATTTTTCAATTTCATAAAAATATGTATATTATTTCCCCTAGGGATCGACTGTACGGGGATTCCCGATCGTTATTATATATAACGAATTTTATAGCTAGATCCTTCCTTAATCGTGTAATGTTGGGTATATAGATTTGTAGGCGGAGATTTAATGGTGCCTATCGATCACAGAAGGTTTTTTTGCACCGTCAGAAAAGAACTGAAAGAAAAAAGTATTTTTTTAAACTACTTATGCACTTGGTACCAGCTGTGGTATCATCTAATTAGCATCCACCGCTATTAGTTGCTATTTACTGTAAAAAAACATATTTCGTTCTCGACATTGCTGCTTGCAATCATGCAAGTTAGCCACTAGTAGCAGTGGATGCTAATTAGATGATACCACAGCAAGAACACACTTTAAAGTTTTATTTCTTTTCAATAATGGTTCAGTAACTGTTGATAATTCCGCTTGATATCACTAGAGCATCTTAATTGTTAGAATTTCATGCAGAATATGCAAAGATTATTACTAAACTACTATTGATATTCAAATTCAAAATATTTTTATTTTTTTTAATATTATTTTACATATTATTTAGAAAAGTCAAGTAAACAATCGTGTCTTCGAAACGTGACCTCCAATGAGAAGAAGATACAAGAAACGCATGGGGTTATTTTTATTAGGTTTCTTTTCTGTTGCAATGATCATTAAGTAACATTGTTGGGTATTGCTGGTCGTATATAGACTAGCTTTGTAACGCAGTATCAAATTCGAATCATCCTGATACCGTGGAACTTTCAGATTTATAATTTTAGGGCGATGCCCACGGCAGGATCGGGTCTTACGCGGGTGAAACCGCAGGATTCTACTAGTAGGTCCCCCTTAACTTGCCTTTGAGTACAAAATATTGGAAACGTTACTAAAACCGAACATTAATTTTACCGTGCCGTGTACAGAATTTTCGATTATTAACCGCTCAAAACTTTGTCAATTTCTTTGTCAAATAGATAAGCCTGTCTGATACTCAGAATGTTCGAGTAAAATTGAAAATAAGGGGTACCTAAATCCCGTCTTGAACAGGATTGTTTCGAAATCTGTCATTAAAATGTCTTCTCTTTAGAGATTTTAGACGTAAATATTTGGATACTTACCAATTTATTTCGACTTTCGAATTCTGAATCGTCTTTTTAAAGGTGTGTAAATAGTTTTACTTTGAAACTGGTGATTTTCGTTTCTCAGAGACGAGTTTAAAATGCATCACTATTAGGCGACCTTCTAGTCTCTAATCTATAGATATCAGTTCAGTTTTATGATATAAATATTTTATAGATAAGTTCTAAACTAAACTGGCTCTTAAGGTGCCATACTCGCGATATTAGCGGCAGAGACCTCAATATTTCTCAGTAATTACAAAACATTCGGAAATACTATTTTGGTATTTTATTTTTCATTTTTTATCTTCATTTTTGTAGTTTTTTTTTACACGATTGGTTAACTTTAATAACAGATTTTGTTAATCTAAAACAACTCGTTCAAAACAGAAATTTTCATTTTACAACTTAACGTGACTTATTTAAATCTCAATTTTGTATTAAAGCATAATAACATACACTTGAAATTAGTAAAACAGTTTTACTAAATCAGCAATAGTTATCTTGTTATAAGTGATTGTTTGATTTTACTTACTAAAATATTACATAGTCGCATCTTACGTCCTTCTTTTACACATCAGAAATTTGCTAGCCCTATCCCTGTCACGTCATTGAGTGACATCACTGTAAGAATGGGGCCTTAAGCCCAGGTCTAAAAGAATATGGCTTCGGTATCCCGGGCCCGTCGTAAAGGTGACCAAAAGGGGCTTCTTATTGAAAGGCTTTGGCCGCAGCTTGTTATTATTGGTCCAAGTCGTAGCGCTAATCGAAGTCGTCCGTGTTCCAATGCAGCCACTAAGGAAGTTAGGTCAAGTCTTGTTCCACTGCCGTGTTCCTTTTTTTAGATGAGCGTCTTAGACCATATAATCCCTTACCATTAAATAATAATAATAATAAATAAATAATAAATAAATTCTGTAACCAACACACAGCGCCATCTAGCCCCGTGGTAAGCTGCTAAGCTTGTGTTACGGTGACTAGACAACTGATATACTACTTATATTTATTTTATCACCTTTATAAATTAAAACGTTCCCGTGAACTCGTCCGTCCGCAATCCGCTCGGAAACCGTGTTGTTTCTTTGCAACGAATAAGCTACAAAACCACTGAACCGATTTCAAAAATTGTTTCACCAATACAAAGCTACATTATCTGAGAGTAATATAGGCTACTTTGGATCTCCGTATTCCTACGGGATCGAATCTTACTGAAACTGCGGGACGCAACTAGTTTGAAAGAAGAATTTAATGGCGCTTGCATCAAGTAGGTAGGTACCCAAATAGTTGTAAGCCGTCAATCACAATTCGTCGGCAGGATACTGCCAAGCTAGAGCGTTGAGGCAACCTTTGGAAACGTCTAAAAAGTTTGTCTTTTCATCCCATTTCCTTCATTCAAACTGACGTCGAACGATTTCATCAATTTATATTTGGGTGAACTAGGTTTATCCTGTGGCTTTACCCGTGAAAAGATATGTTAAGCAGTTGGTCCCTTTTGATATCACTAATAGATATTGTTAGGTCAAGTTAAAACAGAGTAACTAGAAATCTTACATCGTCAAAAAAACGGTCCGGCTTGATGTTAGAGAGATCCCAGTCTGTCCTTTATGCACTTTAGTGTTCGTCGGTTAGTTAGATAAGGACAGACTGGATCCGGTTAGTTAATTGTTATATTAACCTCTAGGAGGAATAATAGTCTAAAGACTTAGTACATCTTGAGACTCGTTTTAGTCAAATTAGGTATTTTAAATTACGAGCATAGCGGATATAAATCAATATTAATTGCTCATGGTTTGAAAGAAAACAAAACTACGTGGAAATATATATTAGTTTAAGTATATTCTGTAAGTATATTAATTTATTCAATAAAATAACACACAAAATTAAATTAAATTAAGTCACAATTATTACAGTAATTCCAAAAATGTGTGGATTTAGGCTGATTCAGGCCATTTGATGGATTTTACACTTGTCATCGCAAGTTTGTTAAAGAAGGACAAAATAAATTTTCTACCATATCTACAAGATTTCCGAAAATTATCAAAATCTAGCTGTATGATCGCAGAGTGGAAAACGATCTAGCTTTAAGACAACTAAGAAGTTTCTATTCAACTCTAAAAATAGATATAATTAACAAACAGACCGAACAATTCAAAAATCTATATTATTAGCGAATCTCAATACATTTAAAATAGGCAACAATTTCGATCGACATTTCAACCATCTTTAGCTCCTAAAAGTAAACAAACTTTAAATTGGTTTCAAGTTGAAAGACGCGATAAGGAATGATTCAAGTTTAAACTCAATTTACTTACTTACTCACCATTCGATAACGACAATTCAATTTTGTTTGGTACTTAGTGTTTAATTTATTGAGTTACCTCTCTCAATAGTCGGTATAGAGATAAATAAACTCTGATAAATATTTGATCCAGTATACCTCACCTCCCATTTAATGCGGAATCTTCTGTGTCGCAGACTTCTAAAAACTTACACGTGACCCCGACCCGACGAGCTGACATCTGGTATAAAACACTTGACATCTGACTTTATACACTTGATACTTGACACCTGATATCTGACGCCTTGCATCTGACACCTGACATTTAAAACGCGACACCTGATACTCAATTCTGTTTGGTACTTAGAGTTTAATTTATTGAATTACTTTTCTAAAAAGTTGCAATACAGATACATCCTACTAATATCCTACTAATCCTACTAATATTATAATTGTGCAAGTGTGTGTGTTTGGATGTTTAGATGTTTGTTACTCAATCACGCAAAAACTACTGAACCGATTGCGATAAAACTTGGAATATAGGTAGCTGGATACCGGGAATAACACATAGGCTTTTTATCCCGATATTCTCGCGGGAACGAGACTTACGCGGGTAAAACCGCGGAGCGCAGCTATAAATAAATGAAAACCTAAAAAGGATGCCAGGATGGTAAAAAGGATGCTGGAACTTAGTTTTAACATACTTTGCTAGTACATGTTTTTTTTGCCTTGGCTTGGACCCTTCATACTTGACATTTGATAATGCAGGAAATTGCACACTATAAACGATTGGAATAAAATATTCCCTAGACGATAATAATATTGACAACGATCGAAAACTATCCCACACAGAGTAATCTAAACTAAAACTAGTAGTTCGCCCCGAACTGAGACCTCACGAGAATCCATTTACAGAGATTTTGTTTTTTGTAGGATTTTAACACCAACAGCTTTATTTTTTTACAAAATAAGAATTATTATTAAACGAATAATATAACGAAAGACAAGAAAAACGATAACACAACAGGAATTATTCCTTATTTACGAAAATCGACCACAATTTGTATCATAAACATGAATTATTTACATTGAACATTAATGGACCATTCCCTGCAAAAATGTCAGATCTTGGAGTATATATCGCAAGCAAACGCAACGATACCGCGATCTAAGACTGATGTCGAGCGCCATCTATTGACAAATTTTTAGAACTTGATCTTTTCTCTTTATGCACCCCCTATCACCTAAACCCCCATATCAATCCGGCTCATCTTCGAACTCATAAATTCTATTGACCTAAACTACGCGCATACCAAAATTCATGAAGATCGGAGCTACGATAATCAAGTTATCGTCGAACAAACATACAAAGATACAAAGATACAAGCGCCAGGCCCGTCTACACTGGACCTCACTCGCTTCGCTCGTTCGGTCAATAATTGACACCTGTCACCTTAAACCTTCTTTTTGTTCGATTTTTTAGCGCAGATGCAGGACGCTTAACGCTTGAACTTGACTTATTTTTCCTGTTACATGAAAATTGAAACTTGGAACCTGGCACTTGTTTCCTTATCCTGGCTTCTTTATCTGATACTTGATACTTCTTCTTTTTCGACTTCTTGATGTTGGAGGCAACTGCAGGATGCTTGATGATTACACTTTGGTGTACCCTATAGTGTTTATAAGTGTTAAATGTCTACGATTATAATAATACAGAAGATTTTGTGATGAAAATTTCTGCTAGTTAATTCCGTTAAATGATTTTTTTTAACAAAAAAATTATATGAGACAATAAAGTTTGATCGAGATTAAATTTCCGGTTGTAGATTATTTATTTAATATCTTACAAAGAGATGCGTCATGAATTTATTTTCGTTTATTTCGAATTTCCTTTATTTTGCATTCATCAAATTCAATGTAAATATTTATTCATATGTGCCTAAAAGAAAGAATGGTATCAAAAAAGTGGCAAATTTTGGTAGGGTTGCGATTGCGCTTAATTTTTTAATGTTACTTTTAGTAACACTTCTGTGGCGCGTCGGGCGAACGCTTGGCTGCAATACAGAAGGTTGCGGGTTCGATTCCCGCTGCGTGCAAATTATTTATGCTTAAATATAAATATTTGTATCTGGTCTAGACGTATTTCTATGTATAATATGTATGTATTTACAAAAGAAAAATAAATATACGTAGTATATCCGTTGTCTAGCCACCGTAACACAAGCTTAGCAGCTTACCACGGGGCTAGATGGCGCTGTGTGTTCGTCACAGGATTTATTATTTATTTATTTAATATCGGAATAAAAATGTTTGTGTGAGTCGGATGTATTTTTTTGAGTGTGTAATATCGGATTTCTCTAACTAGCTGTGCCCGCGGTATTTCGACACCGGCATGTTCAGTACCATAATTCAGTCCTTAACAATCTCGAATCCACTCACTGGATTGCTTCAAAATCCAAAGCCACCGAGTTCAATCCCCCCCTATAAATCAGCTTTAAATTTCACCCTCTCATTAGAAACCCTAGATTTTTCACTGTCAGTATGTTTAAACCTATCGACAGTCGCGGCGCCAGTGCCGGTCCCAATAACCCACTTGTATCTCCGTTTCCGCTCCAACAGCCAACCCTAGTAATCCACATTTTGGACATTGACACTAACAAGGGTTCTATCGATGGTTAAGGGTTAATTGGACACAATATACTGCTCTAGTATTCTGAGTTTAGAAAAAAAATATCGAAAAATAGCTGCGCCCCGCAGTTTTACCTGCATAGCTCATGATCCATAAGAGATAAAAAGTGGCACATATCCTTTTACACGATCCCATCTATCTTTTCACTTCAATGTAAATTTATCTAATCAGGTTTAGCGGTTTAGGCGTATCAGAAACATAAATACATTTTAATCCGGGTCTCAGATTATCTTTTAAATTTTCTTGATGTTTCAACCATGTTACAAATGGCCTTGGTCGTGAGGGGATACCCGAAAGACAGACATAGTTTCTTCCACATTTCTTTTATTAGTAAGGATTCTGTGTTGAAATGGTAAAGTACTTTGCTTCGAGATTTTTTTTAATTCTGGGGTAAGCTTTGATCTTTGGAACATGTGCCGTCCACTGTTTTGTTTGAGAAAGTAGGCTGAATTTTCTACCTTTATCTAATTGAAATTTTTAAGGGTTTCGTAGTCAAAGGGAAACCTATAGTTTCGTCATGTCAATCTGACCGTCTGTCCGTCTGTGCCTTAAAGACACACAAGTACTATAAAGCTGTAATTTATTGGTGATTTATTGGGTGTATTTCTATACATAATATGTATGTATTTACAAAAGATAAGTAATTAAAAGTAGTATATCCGTTGTCTAGTCACCGTAACACAAGCTTATTAGCTTACCACGGGGCTAGATGGCGCTGTGTGTTCGTCACAGTATTTATTTATATATTTATTTATTATTATGAGTATGGATACAATATGTTGATGACGCTGACAAAAAATAAAACAGAAGCTTACAAAAAGAACAACAAGATAAAAGTTTACAAACAGTTTAACCCCTATTGGTAATTGGTACTTTTTTAAAGCCCGGAGTGTCTAGACACTAATTTGGACGGACACAGTTAAGCGGTTAATCTCGTTTCAGCCTGTAGATGGAGTTTCAATCTCTGGTCAAGACTTTTACTAAAGCTAAAACATGAATCTAAGTACCTTTTGAATGAAGGTTTGAATGCTTTTGCCGCGGATTCACGTTAAAATTGTCATTCTTTGGGGTTCCGCACCCAAAGGTTAAAAACGGAATATTTGTACTAAGACTACACTGTCTGTTTTTCACTACGCTGTATTTCATGATTAGGGATAGCTACTATTAATAGCTAGCCTTCTGATTTTTTTTACAGATGACGTATTTCTGTTGCCAGTGTTACAGGGCCAATTACTAAAAATTTAATTGAGACTTCCATACTGCTAACGTCTGATAATTTATGATAATACTAGCTGCGCCCCGCGGTTTCACCCGCGTAAGTCCCGTTCCCGCGGGAGTATCGGGATAAAAAGTAGCCTATGTGTTAATCCAGGGCCCCAGCTACCTATATTCTAAGTTTCATCGCAATCGGTTCAGTAGTTTTTGCGTGAAAGAGTAACAACCTCACATACATACATACATACATAGAAACTTTCGCGTTTATAATAATTAGTAAGATGTGTGTACCGAAAGAAATAAAATTAATTTGTTGAAATGAAATTATTGTTTCTGGATCTAGGTTTAAAGGATGGATACATTGACGACTATGACGACCTCTGTGGCGCGTCGGGCGAACGATGGCTGCAATGCAGAAGGTTGCGGGTTCGATTCCCGCTGGGTGCAAATATTTATGCTCAAAAATAAATATTTGTATCTATCTGGGTGTGTTTCTATGTATAATAAGTATAAAATGAATTAAATTTATTTATTAATATGAATCTTACTAAACATTTATCAAATTACATTTGAAATCGGCTCTACACTAAGCACAAGCTTGTATTGCAGGAACTGAGATACTAATATAATAATGTATAAAACATTTGAAAATAATTCAAATTACATATGTACACGTACATATGTTACGTATGTATTTGCAAAAGAAAAATAAATATAAGTAGTATATCCGTTGTCTAGTCACCGTAACACAAGCTTAGCAGCTTACCACGGGGCTAGATGGCGCTGTGTTTGGTTACAGAATTTATTATTTTATTATTATTTATTATACATAATTAAAGAATCTCTAGTCTATCTCTTGCACTTTGCAGTACGATAAAAAATAAATATATTATACCTATGTGTTGTCTAGTCACCGTAACACAAGCCTTAGTAGCTTAACATGGGGCTAGATAGCGCTGTGTGATGTTCACAGAATTTATTATTTGTGGATACTTAGCTCATAATATAGACATAGCGAAAACAAGCAATACGTATCACAAAAATTAAGCCTAACAAACACTTAAGTTGGTACGTACTAAAAAAATCAAAATTAAAACCGGTACGAAAATCCCCACTCGACAAAATGGCAGCTATCGTCCAATTACTTCGTTTTCTCGATTTTCCTTATAAAAATCGTGTTGAGTGGACAGATTATTTTCTTATCCCAATTTCCGATTTCCAAGTTTTATTCTTGAGTTTTAAAAACAGGGGTGTATGTAGGACTATTAGGGGTTGGGGTTGAAAATTTTGGGCACAATGTTGAAAAATAATTGAATGAATGAATGTCATTTATTAGCAAGAAATATGGTCACAACAGTTGTTATAAAAGATTAAAGTTCAACATATTTCACCAGCACTTAACTTGGCATGCAAATATTAATAATAAAATTAAAGTTTGTAACTTTCGCAGTTGGGAACGTTTACTTTGTTTTTTTATTTCTGTATGTTTTTGGTAAATAAATAATTTTCAATTTTTTTCAATTTCAATTTCAATTGAAAATAAAATAAAATTGGCCGATGCGATTGACACAATTGCGCAAACGTGTTATTTATCATTATATTTAGGCCAGTGTTTGCCCACTATCACCCAATGGTAAGTAAAAATGCAGTATAACTTAAAGCCACTGACCACGAAGGTACATATCTTCTTTTGAAGTTATAGACAGAAGTCTATAACTTGAGCTAACTAGAAATTTAGCACATTAAAATGCAGTGAATTACATTTTATTAATCTACTAATAGAAAAATAAATCTACTACCTGCTATCAGAAGATAAACATTTGGTTAAAGAGTGGTCCAATAAACTATATATTTTACTAAAAAAACATATAAATCTCCCCCTCTCAAGCCTTAGTCCGGCCCCGTTTCACCGTATAAACCGTGGCAATTCTGACAGTATCTTGATACAACAAATTGTTTTTGCTACCTCAAATTTATAGGGATCGAACTCCGGCCAGTAACTCTCTCAACTGAATTATTGTTGCGTGTTAAGATGGTTCGTCATGAAAAGTTGAATTCAAAGTAAAATTGGAGTAAAAAATTAGTTAAAAGATTTTTTTTATCTTTACGTAAATAAAATACATATTTTAAGACGTTGCACACATCGCTTACTAGTCCCAAATTAAGCAATTAGGCTTGGATTATGGATGGGAATTGGTTACTTGTATTATTTTATTTTATTAATACATACTTATTTATGACCAGTATTTATACTTGTACTCCCGTCGAGAATATTGAAACCACAACCTTTCGCTTTTCAAGCGGGAGTTTGCCCGACACTCCACAATATGAATAAAAATAAGTATATAGTAAGATTCCAGGTATGCTTTTAGTTCTAATGATAATGGACTCGATTTTTTTATCAAAAGATATATAAGAGTTAAGAAAACTGTTTTTAACTTTTTAAACTCACACGACTTGGTACTCGTAGTAATATTTTACTCAGGTCTTATTCGCGTATTGTTATTTTAAAATTGTCTACCTCGACGTTTCGATCATGTTACAGTGATCTTGGTCGCGAAGATAAGCGGATAAGACCCGGGTAAAATATTACTATTAGAACACACAATAAGTCTGTTATAGGATTTATTAAGGTTTACGTGAAAATTCAATCGTGAAAAGATTTTTTAAACAAATGATTCATGTTGGGAACCCTTAAATAAAAAGTGTGGGTAGGTATAATTTACATAGAATTTATTTGTAGGCGTTGGAGTTTTTTACTTTAGTTTTCGATTTTGATTGGGTTGTATTGAAAAATTGTGTAATACCTACAGCTTCATTTTAATTTAAGATGGTTTCAAAGCTTGGAGTAGAATTAGGTAGATGAAAAACCAATTTTCTAGGGTGGCGTATTGCAAAATGGTTAAGTGAATACTCAGAATTTATTTTTACAAAAACAAAGAAAAAATTCGCAGACTAGAAGTATTATTATTTTGTTTAGATAATAGGGTAAAAGAACAAAGACGTTTGGATTTTGAGTCATCTTTTTAAGTAAATTTGAAATTTTGGAACGATATTTTTGATTGGATAATTTTGGAGATTCCAGATAAAATTAAATAAATAAATCCAATATAAAAAATAAATAAATATTGCACGACATCACACACAGCGCTATCACCCTCCAAACTAAGCTCTAGGCTTGTACTATGGGTACTAGACAACGGATACACTAAATATAATACTTCTTTTTATTTATTTATTTAAGGAACATTCACAGCTATAATACAAAGTAAATATATATATATATAGATAACACAAAGCCAATTACGAACACTCACAAAATACATATATAATATAATACACCCATAACCAGAAACAAACATTTATGGTCAGCAGAAATATTTGTTTCCAGCGGGAATCGAACCTGCAACCTTCTGCGTTGCAGTTCGGGCGTCGGGCTCGCCGCGCCACAGAGGCCGTTAAATGATTAATTTCCATTGCGATGAATCATCGCAAACGGTTGATGATGATGATTTTGTTAGACTGTTTTTTATCCCGATATGCCCGAGAGATTGGGGATTACGCAGGTGAACCCGCCAGGCCCAGCTAGTATACGAGGGCGGCACCAGTAGTCTATAACAGGTGATCTACCTGCGTGTGTATGACTTGAAAGTTCATTTTGAATTTCGAATGGAATATTTGAAATACGAATTTCATATTCGAATTTCAAACCGAGCGAGCTAGTGAACTGTTCAACTGAAATACAATACTGCAATAAGTGCCATTATATTAAAGGCATGTTATACCTACCTAGTTTTGACGAGATGGACAGACGATCAGAGTTCGTTTTCTCTTATTGAAAACGTCCAAAATTTCGTATCGATATCATTTCAATATCGTTTTGGGGTCAATCTTCAACTTCAAATTTGACGTTTGTCAAATGCTATTTGATATTTTTCGATAAAATTTTCGTTTTCCAGTTATCCATACATTTTGAGTCAATTAGGTTGTGATTACAGTTCTGGTGCAAATTAATATTTTATGTTGATATTTGTAATTTTGTTGTTTAATTAAATACAGGAATCAGGGCTCTGATCAGCCGCGAGTTCACCGCGAGAGCATCAATGGATGCAAACTAAGCACAAGGCTTGTACTATGGGTATAAAACAACGTAAATAGGTACTACATATTACTTATACTTTTTTTTGTAAATGCATATATACACTCAGACTAGATACTTACATAAATCTGAGAACATAACCCTTCTTAGCAGTCGGGTAAAAACAAGCATGTTTCCAATAACTCTGGTAAGCCTAACGCCTCGAAGATACCTTTAAAATATCGGTGGTACGTCGAAAATATCCACATTTGGGCCGTATCGTGAATTTTTACGAGTTTCTCTCAGCTCTATAAAGAACAAGATTGTAGATCTTACGAGGAGATAACGTTTTATTTGATAACCTAATGTATTACGTAGCTATTTCTTGGAATTTAAAAAAAAGTTTGGCTAAAAAAATGTTTAGTTTAATTTTTATGTATGACGACGTTAAATATCGGGATAAAAAGTAGAATATGTGTTAATCCAGGTCCCCAGCTACCTATATTCCAAGTTTCATCGCAATCGGTTCAGTAGTTTTTGCGTGAAAGAGTAACAACCTCACATACACACATACATACTTACAAACAAACTTTCGCGTTTATAATATCAGTAAGACTAGTAGGTCGTTTCTGAGATTAGCGCGTTTGAACAAACAAACTCTTCAGCTTTATAATATTAGATAAGGTTTATTAGATTAGTATAGATTTCGTTTTATTTTATTTTAGAAATCCTGGAAGATATCACCATTAGCGCTAAGACTGCAGGGGCTATTCGATGTATTACTACAAGGTGTAACGGGTAAGCCCTTTTAATCCGAAAGGGGGTTGTTCTAGACGTCTAGGCGAACAACTTTTGTTCTACGACTTTTGGAAATTCGAAGGACTTTTCGAAAATTTTAGGTGTAAAGTTTACTTGAAAATCAGCTGTTTCTGAGAGTTCGAGGTCATTGACCTTATGATGTCCTTTTATTTAGTTTAATGGTTTACAATCAAAACTTCAATTACCTTTATTTTCAAAAGCAGCTGTTTTTTCAGTCTTCTTCTGTCGTGTCAAAGACTCAAATTACATGTGCCCAGAACTTGGCGATGGACACAGCAGCTTCCGACGTTATCATCAGGTCCTCCGCTGAACGGGTAGTAGGGCATTTGGAGCAGATCGTAAGGTGCTCCATCGTCTTTCAGTGAATCATAACCTCAAAACTTTCAAAAAAAAGTTCAAATTTTCAAAGGTCTTAGAACAAAAGTTGTTCCCTTAGATGTCTAGAACAACCCCCTTTCGGCTTAAAAGGGCATACTCGTTACACTTTGTATATTTAATGTATACATATATATAAATTAATCTCTATTTCCCGTGGTCTCGGTCCCGGGATCACAGGTGAACGACAAGTAACGAATAGGCACCGAAGCTACGAAGGACCAATTTCAACAATTCTTTCATCAATAAAAAACTGTTCTTAACCAACGCTTACGCGGGTAAGACCGCGGGACGCAACTAAAGAGCTATAAATCTGCTTTTAGTTTTCACTCCACAATAAACCACACTAAAAACAACAAAACTAAAAACATAAACTGGACACAAAATGAATGTTTTACTGCAGGGCCAAATAAATAACTTTCTGACAGTAACCTAGGAAATGATACCAGCATTTATATTGCAGTTTCCACATCATAAAGTTGCGAATCATAATTATTTTAGGCTCTACATCTACTAATAATCCTACTAATATTATAAAGCTGAAAGTTTGTGAATATGTGAGTATTTGTATATGTATGTAGGTGACTTTGTTACTCTTTCATGCAAAAACTACTGAACCGATTGCTATGAAACTTGGAATATAGATAGCTGAAGACGTGGAATAATACATAGGCAACTTTTTATCCCGATATTTCCGCGGGAACGGGATTTACGCGGTGAAACCGTGGGGCGCAATTGGTGGTTACATTAAAATAATACACACAGCGCAATCTAGCCCCAAACTAAGCACTAGGCTTGTACTATGGGCATTAGACAACGGATATACAACGTATTTTTTATGAATACATAACTACATAACTTTGAAAAATAGAAAGACGCTTATTTATAAGTATATGTAATGTTTTATGTATGATATAAATAAATAAAAAATAAATAATGCGACGAACCTAAGTACAATGTGCGGTTTTCTTGCTAAAAGCAATCTCTTTCAGGTACCATTTGATACACAGGTACATACCGACAGTTATAGACAGGCAAACTCACAGGACACACCTATTAATATGTATTTAAATGTAGTTTTCAGTTGCTGGCATCCATCCAAACCGTCATTATGCTTAGCATGACAAGTTTTACCACACATCGTTGAGAAATGAACGTTAACTATAAGGTGATAAGTTATAGTTTTGTACAATTTCAGTTCGTAGTTAGGTCATTTTAGTAATAAATTGCAGAATAGGCTGTCTCTTATTCATAATCAAAGAGAGATGAGACAAAAATATTACTTTTGATTCTAGAGAGGATTAAAACGATTATCATCATTGTCATTATAAAAAAAACTATCAAACTAAAAGGGGTCAAGCAACGCTTGGCGCGGTCATTACTTGGATGGACCGAAAATGTAAGTGACAAAAAATAATTTTCTAGAGCTTGTCCTTGCTTCGGAATACACGTTAAGCAGTTGTTCCTGGTTGTTACATCTGATAGCAGTCGTTAGGTCAAGTTAGAGGCCTAACGACTGCTATCACTAGAAAACTCTAACACTAGGTGGTAACACACAAGTAGGTAATACTAAACTACTGGACCGATTTTAAAAAATCTTACACCAGTTGAAAGCTAGGTACATTATCGAGGAGTAACATAGGCTACTTTTTATCTCGAAATTCCCGCGGGTGAAACCGAAAGGCACAGCTAGTGTAGTATAGCTAAAATTAAGTAAATATCACAGTTAAATGATCAAAGTGTAATCGCTCAACAATAAACGGTGTGAAATGAATGCACATAGCAATTTAAAGTAAACATAAAATTTTATCAGTGCTATAAAATATCCATTAAAATGATTACTTTAATTCAAATACTGAAGTTATTTAGTTTGATTCATTTCTCTTTGTTTTGTAATTGTTTCATTTGCGAAAGCGTTATTAATATTTTTTATTGATATTTTATGGAATGAGTGACTCTCATTAGCACACTTTTTAAACTTACACGCTACGAGGAATAAATAGAATGGAGATCTAACATCTCCATTTTAAATTTTATAATTGTTTGTGCCACAAAACCTTGATTTTTACCAAAATTCGTGGTTCCAGATGAACGGAAATTTTAGAGAAAGCAAGGTGCAGCAGAAATCGATACAGGAAAAAGATTTAATGTAGGGGACAGTTTGGTCAAAATAAGTTAAAAGTACATACCGTTGAATTCAGAATTTTCTGCCTTATTGAATGGCATTTTTAGAATGCTAATATCTTCTAAAAAAATTCCCTTACACATTTTTGTAGCCCCTAGCATGATTTTTACTAATAAATTAGTGTAAGACACACTTATTCTTTTTTTTTTAATTATTGTAAAGTAAGCAATTTAGTACTTACTTCAAGTTATCAATAAATTACAAGGCAATTAACATAGACTTTTCTACTAATAAGGTTAAATATTAAAACGTGGAATATTGTATGTTAGTAATAATAAAGGTATGAAGTTTCATAAATCGGTTTCGTTTCCATAAAAAAATCGAAGTCTTAACTGATTGACTTTCTTGTTAATTTATATCAATTCAGCCTAAACCGCTGGTCCTAGAAACATAAAATGTGTTTAGAGAAACGGGAAGTGTTTTATTTGTGATGTATAGATATTATATTTAGAATAATTCCTGATTTGATTGTACCAATAGTTTCTGCGTTTGGTATCGATCCAGCTGGTCTATATTTTATTAAGTCTGTACATATCTATAACTATATATTTTGACTGTAAAAGCTGCTTAGACTAAGTTTTTCAGTAAAAATCTTTGTATAAAACAGTCCACTTACTTAGTTACGTGGACTAAACTATAAGACTAGACAAGACTGGAGTAAGACTATAAAACAGTCCACTTACTTAGTGTTAGTGGACTGTTTTATACAAAGATTCAAAGAAAGAATAACACTAAAATAAGAGTTCTCAATTTACTCCCTTACTTATAAAATATTATTTACACATGACTAAGTTATGTTACGTTTGTCTCTGTCTGTCAACTTTTGAAACTTCATGTGACAGTAAAAGACAAACGATGCATAGTTATACAGCGCATTAATAAGCGTTGATAAGTAAGAAAGCATATTAACATGCTTTCTTAACCTGAATTTTGACTCTTTAACTAAAACGATACGTAATTCACTTGTCTTCCATGTCACATAATATTGTATCACTCTACTTAGTTGGATTACTTTTAATATGGAGTACTTTGAGGGTCAATTATACAAATATATTTTTTCCGTTAGGGACAGGCTATTTTTTAAACTAAAGGTAATATTACGTATAATATAATTATTTAGCTTAAAGGGGCAAAAAATTAAAGACACTTTGTTCTAAACACCTTTTAAATAAATTAATAAACAAAAAAGTTATGATCAATTAAAAAAAATAGTTTTTTGGCTCTCCTAAAAAGTCGTGGTTTGTTCCTTAACTTAATTCATATTTTCCGTATCGAAATAAAAGGTAAAGTCTAAAAAATTTGAAAATTTCAAATTTAAGATATAGGTACATATTTCGTAAAAAAAAATAATTGATATTTCGTAAATTTGTTTTTATTGCTCAAGGCATATTTACTAGAAATATTTTTAAAGGAAAAAATCATCTTCAAAAATTCACTTGCGGCGAGATTTGAACTCGCGTCACTAGATCAATATTCCAGTGCCTATACTGCTCGGCCACGTAAGTTCCCAATTATGATTAAGGCATATCAAGCCTTAGGTAGTCGAAAAATGGTAAACAGAGGAAACATTCATATTCCTGAATTTACCGCTCGAGGTGGGTTCGCGTGGCTTAGTTGGTTAGAGCGCTGGGGTACTGAGGCGCGATTTCAAACCTTGCTGCAAGTGAATTTTTGAATATATTTTTTTCCTTTAAAACATTTAATAGTAAATTAAGGTACACGTTACTATTTGCAAGTTTTCGCGAAAATACAAATTTGTCCATATCTTTCTATCTTACTTGTAGGCTCTGAACCTTGATTTTTATATACCTAACTAGCTGCGCCCTGCGGTTTCACTCGCGTAAGTCCCGTTTTTTTTTCATAAGAACCTTCTCCTGATCATAACGAATACAACAAAAAAAAAATCAAAATCGATCCAGCCGTTCTGGCGTGATGCCGTGACTACTCGAAATAGGGATTCATTTTTATATATTAGATATAGGGACCATTAAATAGTATAAGTATGGTTTGAATTTCAACTCGATACCTCTTCGCGTTACCAACATAATCATAATCATTTATTTATTCACACAAAATAGAGTAGATACAAAGTAGGTCTTAAAATATATATAGTGCGTCTATCTTGCCATGGGTTGGCGCGTGAATTAACTATACCTAGTCAAATAATTAATTTAAAAAAATAAATAAAAACAAATTTCAATAGAGTCACAATTCAAATTAAATTAAATTCATTGATTTTACATAATACACATGTCATCAAATAGATTTGTCATCGAAGAATTCTCTATCATTTTAAAATACCTTATCAACTAAAATATCAAATAATTCTGATTTATACATATTAAGATTGGTAATGTCACGAATTCTCTTTGGAAGTTTATTAAAAATTGTTACAGGCATTACACATACACTTATCCCCTATGTAGTGGAATTTGTAGCTGATTTGGAAATCTCGCTCTATTTCTATACCAAAACCTCCTTCTTTTCCTTTAACAAAATGATCTTCTATGTGTAAATTATAATATACAATTTGTAACGGGTATGCCCTTTTAATCCGAAAGGGGGTTGTTCTAGACGTCTAGGCGAACCCCTTTTGTTTTACGACTTTTGAAAATTCAACCTTTTTTTTTAAATTTTAAGATTTAGTTACAACGAAAAAACAGCTGCTTTTGAAAATAAAGGTAATTGAAGTTTTGATTGTAAACCATCAAACTAAATCTTTTATTTACAACATAAGGTCAATGACCTCGAACTCTCAGAAACAGCTGATTTTCAAGTTAACTTTACACCTAAATTTTTCGAAAAGTACTTCGAATTTCCAAAAGTCGTAGAACAAAATTTGTTTGCCTAGACGTCTAGAACAACTCCCTTTCAGATTAATAGGGCGTACCCGTTACACCTTGTATAGTATGTTTCGAGGATGGCTATTAAAACCAAAAGGGGATTGTTCTAGACGTCTATGCGAACAACTTTTGTTCTACGACTTTTGAAAATTCGAACTAATATTTTTTGAGATAATTGAGAAAAAATTGGGTTAGGGATGAAGTCGTCCCCTTGAAACTGGGACCAGGGACCACTTGTACCCATTCGATTGATAGTAGTCATCTGGGCCCAAAATAAGTTTAGACATTGGTACTAGTTGACTACACATAATTATATTAATTTTCTATAGGGGTGAATTATTATTGGTCCAAAGTTAATAATAAAGTGTAAAACCAGCGGCGTCAACTAACACCTACTTAATACCCTTCATTAAGGAGAGTTACAAGGAAGTGTAATTATAAACAATAATAATACACAATTAGATCCACCGAGTGAGACATTTTATTAAATAATATGATGTCTGGTGTTACTGCGGAAATTGTTTTGTTGTTTAGTGATGGGAAACAATGTACTTAATTTAATTCAATTGTAATTTTATCTTTTTTTTTTAAGTATCGTCGACACTTTTGTCACGGATGCTATCAGCGGTGGTTTGTTTGATTAAATAATTATATTTGTTTTTAGCCTTTGGTCCATTTTCATAACTGTTTTTCGTAACTAGCTATTAAAGGACATTTTTTCTTCACTGATTCGTAACTAATTATAAAAATAATCTTTATTTTTAATTTAATATGCAATTTTTTATTCATTCAATTATATGTTTTTAATTAGATTTTATCTATTTAGTTTGAAATTCACACGATAGATAATCTATAAGATATCGATAACTCGATAAATTGCTAACTATCTCCAATGATGTTAAGTGATGATAAGGTCTAAGATGTAACACGCTCATCTAGAAGAAGGAAGTCGTCGGTGAAACAAGATCTGACTCGTCTTCCTAAGTGGCTAAAATTTTCCAATTAGTGGCCAAGTTACACCGCATTCGGTTTAGTAGTTTTAGCGTGAATTAGTTACAAGCTAGTAGGATGAGGATAATTACTAATACAAAGAGTAAAAAGCCTTAATAAAGCCTTAGGGCTTAGCAAGTTTTTTTAAGCATAATAAATACAAGACCTAGAATTAAATTTCGGAAGCAAACCGCCTTACAGCATTAATTTATCCATTAAAACTTAAGAAAATAACAATATTTATTATACCTTACTTTAAAATCTGAAAGCGTCGAGTTTTCTTTTAAGACATTTCCCATGAGAAAAATTCGTACTTTTCCACTGTTAAAATTATTGTACTTTACTCTAAAATAAAAAGGGGAATATAGGTAACAGTTGACTGCTGTAAAATATATTTTATTACTAGTTGTAACTTGCGGTTTCACCTGAAAAACTTCCGTACCATTACCATCAGGTGTGGTCGTGCTTCTATAGAAGTTCATCTACCTGTCTTTACTCTATACTAATATTATAAAAAGGTCACGTTGGTGACATGTATGTATGTATTGGGGTAATGTCCGAAACTACTGGACCGATTTTAGAAATCCTTTTACCAATAGAAATCTACATTACCGAGGAGTAACATAGGCTACTTTTGATCTCGATATTCCCACCCCAGTGAAACCGCAGGACGCAGCTAGTATTATACAGTTCAAAATGTTGCCTGATTGACTGACCATAATTAACTATAATATTACCGCACAATCTAAACCGCTGGTTCTAAGCTAATTTATCTTACAATTCAAAATTCTGACTGATTGATTGACTGGCTGACTGATTTTACTATAATATATCAAACCGTACAGCCTAAAACGTTGATCCTAGAAACAGGATTATTGAAGCATACTTTCCAAAATCCATTCTTTAGAATGTGTAGGTATCTACTTAAAAAGGATTTCCTGCAAAACACGCGTACGAAGCCGCGGAAAGAAGCTAGTCTATACCTCCGAGAATATACTCCGAAACTAGTAATTTCCAAAATCATTTCACCTAATAGAATTCTACACTACAAGATAGTCAAATATATTACAAAACTTTCAGTACTTATTTAGATTTCAAGAAATGTTGTCACCCCATCACTTCGCATTAATTAAACAACCACCTTCCCAACTTATATAACTCAGAACAAAGATTTATTCCATTCAAAATTGGAATTTACAACAAATTGAAATGTTTAGACGTCAACTTGACAAGTTGGAAGACCCCGAGCGGTCTTTATTAGGACCTAATATCAGAGCTCTAAAATTTTGGGGTTTGTTGTTGCCAAAAAATGTCTTTTGGAAGTTTTGGTACATGTCTCATCACATTGCTACGACAGTGTTTACTGCGACGGAGTGTATCGAGTTGTATTTCGTGAAACACGATGTCAGTTTGCTTCTAAACAATTTGAAAATCACCATGTTAGCCATTATGAGTGTGGTCAAAGTGACAACATTTTTGTCGTGGCAACAAAATTGGGTACAGATTATAGAGTACGTGACCCGAGCTGATATTAATCAGCGAGAGACGAATGATGAAGAAAAAGTGGCAAAAATCGCGTACTTCACTAGATATTGTCGCACGATCACTTACTTCTACTGGTACGTAAATAATCTATATCTAAATTGCTTTATCCGTTTTAGAATTACGATGCAGCACGGCCGAATAATGAAACGATACTAAAAATTTGAGGGCTATACACAAACAATGATTATCATCTCAGCCCTTAATCGTTCACTGCTAAACATAGGCCTCCCTATACGACGCCACAAACAGAGATCGCGAGCCACCTCCATCCAACGACTCCCCGTGACCGCCACAATGTCGTCAGTCCATCGAGTAGGTGGTCTTCCAACAGTTCGCATAAAACAATTGAATTAGAAGCTGCTCAATTATTTAAGTAGCCGTTAAATTTGAGAAACGTTTCAGTCTTAGGGCGACTGATACAAAATACACAGACACCCGAAACTAATAACAACCCTATTTTTCCGTCCGGGGTTAAAAAGACGATCGAAACGGCAACAAAAAACGATTTCATCATCATTCATCAGTTCTTCACCTATTGTTTTTATCTCTATCGTCTTTTGTTTCCATTTCGATCTAATATATTAATTAATGTTAGCTTTGCTATATTAGTCCACTGCAGGACAAAGGCCCTTTAAGATGTTAGGGAGAAAGACGCCACGGCAGTCTACTTCGGATTGGCAAATGTCCCATGCCTTCGGACCGTGGTTAGTCTTAAGGCAATTCGGTCGGTCTTCTCCTTCACCGTAAGAACAATGTTCATAAGGTAATTTTAATTTAATTTCTTTATTTAACAGGTTTCTGATGTACGCCACGAGTGGGATAGTAATATCGGTACCGATCGCTAAGTATTTTTCGTCGGAAAGCTATAGGGATAGCGTGAAGTCTGGAAACGGAACATACATTGAAGTGGTCAGTTCTTGGGTACCGTTTGACAAGCGTCAAATACCAGGTAAGATGACTTCTTCTCATCTGAATGATGTTCCCGGTTGCATCCATCTCAAGAGCCAGAAATTTGCTATACACTTAGGGATTGATAGATGAATCTGACAAATAAAATGTAACACCACCGAATGAAAAACGTCACTATGATATTTAAAAAGAAAATAACTCTAAATTTAGAAGATCAAAATTTGAAGGATTTAAAATTTGGTTGGGTTTGAACTTATACGACAAATATCTTTAATTCGTGGAATGAAAATTCGGCTTTTACTCCAAATAATTTACACCAAATTACTTGGAGTCGGTACAGTAGTCATCATTGACTACGTACTGCAAATAGGTTTGGCAATATTTTTACCGTTTTGCGCAGACAGAAGTTTATAAGTCATATAACGAGGGTTTACATTTCAAGGTTTTGCTATTCTCCCCTTTATTACGTTTATTAATTTTAGAATATAATTTGACGTTTTGGATCCTTGTAGGTATTTAATAAAAAACATTTTTTTTGTTTTGGTCTGCATTCGAAGAATATTGGATTCTTATTTATAAAAAAACGTAAAATCGTATATAGGTATTAATATTTATAAAGGATTTGTTTGGTTAAAAATTCTAAAATATAAAATATGTTTGGCAATTTGATAATATAATATACAAGGTGTAACGGGTAAGCCCTTTTAATCCGAAAGGGGATTGTTCTAGACGTCTAGGCGAACAAGTTTTGTTCTACGACTTTTGGAAATTCGAAGTACTTTTCGAAAAAAATTGGTGTTAAGTTTACTTGAAAATCAGCTGTTTCTGAGTTCAAGGTCATTGACCTTATGTTGTCCTTTTATTTAGTTTGGTCTACTACAATCAAAACTTCAATTACTTTTATTTTCAAAAGCAGCTGTTTTTTCAGTGAAACATAATCTCAAAATTTTCAAAAAAAGAGTTCTAATTTTCAAAAGTCATATAACAAAAAGTGTTCGTCTAGACGTCTAGAACAACCCCCTTTCGGTTTAAATGACTTATCCGTTACAAATTGTATATTTTACTAATATTATAAATCCGAAAGTCATCCTTCGTCATGGTCATCGTCACTTACTGGCATACAAACTTTACCTTACTGCACCTACCTAGCTACCTACTGCATTGCAAAAATCCACACTTAAACGGACGACCAGGGAAGTACTGGTCGTAGTGGAAGTACAGGGAAGTACAGGGAAGTAGTGCTTCAATGGGCGACCGTTTAAGTGTAGATTTCTGCATTGCGGTAGGTAGGTGTTCGAACAACGCGGGATTGCGACTTGCGTGGGTGAAACCGCGGGGCGCAGCTAGTATTAAATATTCTCCCATTCTGTTGTCTGGCGTCGTCCAAGGCAAAAGAATTTCACTCGGTACTGCAAGAAGGCCTTAAATCTAAACGTCTGTAGCCATGCTGTAGCCTGCTTAAGTTACAAATCGTTTTTTTTTAACTAGGCTATCTAATGGCTTCGTTCTACCAATCCTATGCAGCCATTTACGGAGGAGGTTGGATAACGTCCTTCGACACAAACGCAATGGTGATCATGGTATTCTTCCGAGCTGAGTTGGAATTACTCAGAATTGATACAGCACATATTTTTGAAAATGGAAATAAAGATGATTTTACGAAAAAGCTTATTACCTGCCATAAGAGACATTCGGATTTAGTCAAGTAAGTAAAATATACAGGGTGAACCATTTCAATGGCAAAAAGACAATGTTCATTTCCTAGCTACACGGGTAGAAAGGATTTCTTAGAAAAAGACAAATTTCTTTGCACTAAAGCATATTTATTAACTCCAAGAAATCGATCCTCTCCCTATAGACGCCAGAGAAAATTTACTTCATAATAGTAAACAAATATCTTGGAAATTGACAAGAGAAAAATATTTAAATTAAATTAGAAATATTTGAATTTGTGACTATAGGGTAACAAATTCAAATATTTAATAATGCTATTTTTTTGGCAAAGTCGGGGACGCAAATCCTTTCAGCATTGTTCGCTGTCTCTTATAACTTAGGATATCCCCCTGAAAGCCAATCAAAATGGTTCACCCGGTATATTAGTTATTATCGAACTTTCAACCAAAGGAAACAAAGGAAGATCGAAACCATATTACTTTGACGAGTGACTGATAATAATGTGTATGGCAAAAACAAAATATAACAACGTATTTCTCTAGCTCTTCTTCTGTTTTAGAAGGCACGTTAAGCAGTTGGTTTCGGCTGTTATCTCTGATAGCAGATAACAACTGTTGTTAGGTCAACTTTAGGGCGACTTGAAAATCCTTCTTCTTTACGTACAGTGGTATGGCTCACCAGACCCTTCGTACAGTGCTATGTGAGAGTTTTCAGGTCGCCCTATAGACCTCTAACTTGACCTAATGTCTGTTATCAGAGATATCAACAGGGAATCTATTAACGTGCCTTCCATTTCGTGCCGAGGTTCTCAAGAAAATGGTTATGACACAAAAAAATTAGTTCACGATTTTTTTCAAGCGGTTCTTAACCATTAAGGTCGCCAGTAGCAGCTAGACCAATGAACTCCTCAAAACCCTAACTAACACAAAGAGAGCCCACAAAACTATACAAAAAGAAGAAGAAAGAACCAAGCACCAATTTTATCTCAACCTGTTAACTCTCTGCACATCGTAAAGTACTTGTAGAATGTACTTCACATACCTACATACATACACATATAAACAAACTTAATTTAACAACAAAGTTACCGGAAGTATTCATTGTAAAATCTAAACGACAATCCACGTTGGTTTTTGCGACAAATAAATCAAATTCGAGAACACGTTACAGTATCTTGCTTTTGACAATTAATAAATTTCACATTTTGCCTTATTTTATAACCATACTAGCTGCGCCCCACGGTTTCACCCGCATAAGTCCCAATTCCGCGGGAATATCAAGACAAAAGTGGTCTATGTGTTATTCCAGGTTCTCAGCTACCTATATTCCAAGTTTTATGGTAATCGGTTCAGCGGTTTTTACGTGATTAAGAAACAAACACACAAACACACAAGTTTTCGCTTTAAAATATTAGTAGGATTGGGAAATCTAAAATTTCATTTAAGTTGATTAAAATTATTTAATTAACTAGGCCTCTGCAGAAGGTTACGGGTTCGATTCCCGCCGGATACAAACATTTCTGCTGACCATAAAACTTTTTTTCTGGTTCTGGGTAGTTTCGATGTATAAAAGGTATATATGTAATAAACTTTTTAATTCACACGATTAGTTAGCATAGTTACCCGCGTAACTATGTTAAACTTTGTCAAAACCAATTAACATTAATTTACAATAAGCCAATTAAATAAACTTCTATTCATCGTACCCGGCGTATAAGAGCAAAGGATGCTAGCAGCATTTATAAATAGCATTTATGTCGCAATCTCTTTATTGTCACATCAATGTGCGTTGCTGCATCTAAGTGTGTAAGTTAGATTGACTCACATTTTAATGCGGAGTTCTAACGTTTGTACAAAGTTGTTCAGATAGGTATACTTTAAGATAAGTATGTAAGTAAATATACTTTAAGATAAGAGATTCAATTTCAAGTAAAGAAATCTACATAAGAGATAGTACATTAAAGTTAAAAGGTAGTTTAAATGTTTGTGTTTGTAATTATTTGAATGTCGAGGATTTTTGTAAAAATGCCTTAAATTGTAACTGTAAATTGAATTATACGGGTTGTAGGTATTTTTGGGGTACCGTATCTCGAGAGGTAAATATTAACCTTTATAAGATTACTCGCTTGTCAGTTATTTGTTTTTTACCCGACTGCGCGACGCAAAGGAGGGTAATGTGTTTATCGGTCTATGTATGTATGTATGTATGTATGTATGTATGTATGTATGGATGTTTCTATGTGGCGTTCTAGAGGCCAAACGCGTGGACCGATTTTGATGATTCTTACGTCAATCGATTCGTCTTTATCTGGCGAGTGTGACTAAAGACATGACAGTAATCCGAAGTAACTTATGTCACCACCAGACGCCATATTGTCAAAATAAAAAAATCCAAAATCGTCAAAATATGTCAAGATGGGTATCGTTGAATAGGTTTTTAAAAATAAATATTAGGTTTCTTTCACCATTTTTCATTTTAAAGAACCAGTTAATTTACAATTAGGTATTCTTGCTTTTTATTACCAACGAACAAGTTTTTATTTTTGGTACGTAGTTACGCTTGGAACTATCGAAGTATAAGCCGTGATGGTACAGGTGACAGGAATGTATTGATATAAACTAAAAAAATCTTATCTTACTAATATTATAAACCGAAAGTTTGTATATTATGTATGTGAGGTTGTTACTCTTTCACTCAAAAACTACTGAACCGATTGCGATGAAACTTGGAATATAGGTAGCTGGGGACCTGGATTAACACATAGGCTTTTTATCCCGATATTCCCGCGGGAACGAGACTTACGCGGGTGAAACCGCGGGCCGCAGCTAGTATTTACATAAATTGTACCTACCTACTGAATAAAAGCCTAATAACACTTAGGTACTTACTTACCTAAAAACGTTAAAAGAATAATAATAAATTTAAACAATAAATAACTAAACCCTAACTGAAATAGAATAATATAAATAAATAAAGTTGGAACATTAAGTACCTACTTTCCTACTTAATTATAATATTAGTTATCTACTGAATAATGCACAGTATACATTATAAACCCCTAATGAAATGAATAGATTACGAGACTTACCTACCATCAATAAATGAAAATTACTAAAAAGCGTAAAATAAAAAAAATAATTTATAAAAAAACAAAAAACCCGACTGCGTAAAAAACTCGATTAAAAAATACGCATAGAAACAACAAAAAAACCAAAAAGAAAAAACCAAGCCCAGTAATTTGAAATTACGCTAAGTAATAATAGTTTTGTAATCGATACACATAGAACACATAATAAATGAGTAAAAAATGACTCACAACAGTCGGGACCCATTCATTTTACCAATCTAATTTTTCCAATGGGTCCCGACTGTGGGTCATTTTTTACTCATTTATTATGTGTTCTATGTGTATCGATTACAAAACTATTATTACTTAGCGTAATTTCAAATTACTGGGCTTGGTTTTTTCTTTTTGGTTTTTTGTAAAAGAGACGTGGATTATTTAATTTGACCGCTTAAACCAAACAAAAATTGTTCGATTTTAAACTAACATGGTTGTTTTCACTTCAAATCAAGCCAGCTAGCAGCTTCAAGCCAGTTGAAATTACTGGCGAAATATCGAGCTCCGTTATCATGGCAAATACCCCGCTTTTAAATAACATTTGTAAACAAAAAATAATTGTAAGTAAAGGTATATTAAATTTCCTTTTTTTATCCGTAAATTGAATCTGTTCTTTCTGAGATTCTATAAAAGGGGCTATGTAGTATTTTTTTTTAATTGGCCGACGACATGATTACCCCGCTCTACCTTAATTAATTGTTAGTAACAAAATTCAAATAAATATAACAATTTATTACTCTAATCTAACCAAACACAACAATGATAACAAAACAGTAACATTTTCCTGCAATATATTTGCACTACAAATAATTATAACTAGATGCTGTGTTTGTTTGTATACCTAGTAAATAATCAAAGTGTACTGAATTAAACAATCTAATTTATCCTAGGGGGGACGGTTTTAGTAGCTTACTACTTTTTTACCGACTTTCAAAAAAGAAGGAGGTTCTCAATTCGTCGAGTATTTTAAAGTATGTTTCTCGAATACTTACTCAAAGACGCCTGGACCAAATTGTGTTTTTTTTTTAAGAAATGTTTTCCAAAAATTCGCACCCTACAAGACTGGCCGGATCCCCTGCATCTTAGGGGATCCGGCCTAATGCCAATCGTTTTATTTTTCGATGGGCGATACCTCACAGGTGGCCCCGTAAAAATTTGGTGAAGATCGGATATGAATCTTCGGAGTTATAAACAGAATTGCAACTCGAGAGTTTTACTGGTGGAAAACTGGACAACTCCAGAATTGTCCAGTTTTCCATCAATAGAATAAGCCTATAAACAATAGATACCGATTCATAAACCACCAGAAAACCACCTTGTCATTAGAAAACTCCTCAATCTGTCAAATTAAAATTTTGATGTTATATATCTGGTTATTCGGAGATTATAATTATTATTAAAAGTTATATAAAAAAAGAATCATCTCAATCGGTCAAGCCATGTACGAGTAATTGGCGAACAAAGATTAAAATATATATACGCCACGAATTGAGAACCTCCTGCTTTTTTTGAAGTCGGTTAACTAAATAGGAGCAGTATACGATTTAAAACCATGCTTATTTTCCACTACAAATATCTAGCGAACAAGCTAGTTAAAATTACTGGCGAAATATAAACTTCCGTATAAAACAAATCTAAATATAGTTTGTTTTATACGGAAGTATATACGGGTAGTAGATATCTCGTTATTTAAAATTATTATAGGAGCATTTTGTGTAGAGATTAGAAAACACAATCAGAATTTCATAGGTCCGATTTTCAAGCAAAATGGGCACGTGTTTTTTAACAAACAATTTTCGATATCATTCAGTCAGTCCGCATAAATGATAGGCGATAGCAGTATTTTAACTAGCTATGCTATAGGTAAGTTATATTCCAATAGCTAGTTAAGTACTACACCTATAATACTAGCTGCGCCGCTCGGTTTAACTTGCGAAAATCTCGATACTGCGAGAAAGCATACTTTACTAAGTTTTTGTATTAATCTAAAGAAACAGTCTAAAGTCTTTATCCCACATGACATAATATTTGAATCTACGAACACTATACTGGGTCTCTTCTTTAATTATTCTGCGAACGAAACCTAGCATAATAATGCTAATACTAGCAATCGGAATCACTCACAAAAGTCCCGATTCCGTGGGAACATCAGGATAAAAAGTAGCCCATATTTTATTACGGATTTTCACCTCTCTAGGTGCTTACCGAGTCTTGTCTCAATCATTTTAGCAGTTTTTTTGTGAAGTAGCAATTAACAAACACTCGAGAAACTTTTACCTTTATAAAATTTGTAGGAAGGATAAATAAAATTATGAAATCTACATAATGACGTTCATAGCACTCAATTTTCATATTTAATTTGTATCAATGTGTTTTACGATCAATACAGAGTGAGGCCGTACCAAATGCGGAATTAGATGCGTCAGTCGAAATCATAAATAGCTATAGTACCTAAGTTTATTTACATTTCGATGCTATAACAAGCTCGAAGCTTTAGTAGCAACTATAATATCATTATACAATGTGTAACGGGTATGCCCTTTTAATCCGAAAAGAGGTTGTTCTAGACGTCTAGGCGAACTATTGTTCTACGACTTTCGAAAATTCAAACTTTTTTTTTGAAAATAGTGAGATTATGTTTCACTGCAAAACAGCTGCTTTTGAAAATAAGGGAAATTGAAGTTTTGAATGTAAACCATCAAACTAAATAAAATCACAACATAAGGTCAATAACCTCTAACTCTCAGAAACAGCTGATTTTCAAGTAAACTTTACACCTAAATTTTTCGAAAAGTACTTCGAATTCCCAAAAGTCGTAGAACAAAAGTTGTTCGCCTAGATGTCTAGAACAACCCCCTTTCGGCTTAAAAGGGCATGCCCGTTACATCTTGTATATAGAATGGTAGATATTAGACAATTTCAGGTCAAAAATATTAAAAAAAAAGCAAGTGGTGCCTTATCAGGCCACGCGCATTGTATAATTTCGTAGTTTTAACCGACTTCTTTATGAAATAAAACTGGTAAAATTTTGAAAAAAGTACCTCAATATTTTATGTAGTTTTTTCATTTCATTTCATTTCATTAGTTTGTGTGATTATTTGTCTGTGCTTAACGGAATGTTCCCATCTCCGGATAAGCAGACATTTAGGGTAAATGGATGTTTGTTCGTGTGTTTGTCTGAGCGCAATTGAATATTGCCACCTATCTCGGCCTTGACCGATTTCGATGTGATTTTAAGTTGAAATGTGTATTTTTAGGTTTACGCGTCTGTTCGACTCTTGTTTGTCACCAATAATGTTGCTCTATATGTGCGTATGCTCGGTCATGCTGTGTGCTTCGGCTTATCAAATAACAGTAAGTATTTTATTTTATTTGGGACAAAAAACAGTTACACTTTAGACTTAAATCTAAGTTTGAACATAGTAAGACTTAAATAACAGTGAAACCAACAACATTATCCACATGTTACTTATTTTCATAGTAGTAGTCATATAAAACTAACGTTGCGAAGCGCACCTGTTATTAGCTAAACTGTAATAGGTATTAGACGACATTGTAGCACTCGCAGGGAGTCGTTGGATGGAAGTAGCTCGCGATTGCTATTCGTGGCGTCGTATGTGGTAGGCAGTGAACGGATAAGGACTGAGATTGTTTGTGGTGTGGATATTTTTTAAGTTTTCATGCGATACATAGTATGTATAAATAAGCATTTGACTTTTTTATCTCGTGATGATACCTAAAGGTTAATTAACACGCTCATATAGAAGATAGGAAGATGGGCAATTAAACAAGATCCGACCCGTCTTGTCTAGTTTTCTATCAGGTTTTTCATCAACCCACCCATACCCTAAAATCATTTCTTTTCCATTCAAAGGTTGCCTGGATGAGATCGCTTTTAGCGATAAGGCCACCCATTGTATCTAATTTTTTTAAAATATATTTTTAAGTATATTCATAATAAAAATTAGTTTATATGTCACTTAAATGGTTATATTGTATTTTTTAATGCATTTGTTTATTTTGTAATTTTAATTTTTGTTTGTTTTAATTTGGTACAATAAAGAGTTAATCTAATCTAATCTAATCTAAACTAATCTAGTATCTATAGTACTAGCCTAGTGTCTAGTAGCCTAGTGCTTAAGTTGGGGCTGATTGCCCGGGGGGAAATGTCGTACAGTATTAAAAAAAAATAACATAATGCTACTCGAAGAGAAGAATTGCATACGACACGCTGTTAGTTTATTTATTCAGTAAAACTTTTTATACTAATACGATTGAAACAAGATGAGACGATGAGGCGAGGAGGTCTCCTCACTATGAAGACTATTTTAAAATAGTCGAAACGCCGAGGTAAGGAAATTAAAAATCACGCGATTCTCCCTTACTTATAAAATGTTATATACACATGACTAAGTTATGTGACGTTTGTCTCTGTCTGTCAACTTTGAAACTTAATGTGACAGTAAAAGACAAACGATGCATTGTTATGCAGCGCATTAATTAGCGTTTATAAGTAAGGGGGTAAGGGCTAGGGAAATATATTTAATTTGGGTAATAATGTATAGGTGCTTAGTGAGCTATGTAACCTCTTTATAATAGATTTGTCTAATTCTAGACTGAAACAACTGTAATGCAAAGGTTCTTGACTACGGAATACCTGATATTTGGAGTGGCGCAGCTGTTCATTTACTGTTGGCATAGCAATGATGTTCTTTTTGCGGTATGTATACAATATTTATATTCCAAGTTTCATGGTAATCGGTTTAGCGGTTTTTACGTGATTGAGTAACAAACACCCATACAAACTTTCAGCTTTATAATAATTAGTAGGATGTATATAGAAGATAGAAGATAGATTATAGTACCCTACGGACGCAAACGATATAACTTCCCAAAAGTTCCTAAAGAAAAATACTTCAAAAACCGCAAATATCTTATGGGTAGCCAATTCTCAAAATTCTCCAACTGAAACTGCATCAATAATACTCGAGTCAACTAGAACTGCAGTTTTTCTTTCAGTCTCGAACAAATAAACCGCTATCAAATGGTTCTCAGTTCGTTTTATAACGGTGTCTCATAAATTATTCATCTGTAGCCGTAATTATAGATTACTTCTAAAATTCACTTTTTGGAAATATTATTTAAAGTTTTAGATACAGATATCTGTTAAGTAAAATGTAACATCGCCGAATAAAACATATTTTAAAAAGAAATTGAACTTTCGTAAAATTGATTTCCTTCATCTGTAGATTGAAAAATCATTCCTTTGTCCTACAGCTAGAAATAAATTACCTTCTATAATTCCAAGGTTCATTTTTAGATTACTTTGATAAACACGCTATGTACCTATGTGGTTTTGTCTAAGGTTTTCGCGATTTTTCATAATAAAACACAATATTTACCGGGTCAGTTAACATTGAAAAAGCTAACTGTAAAGTTAGCGAAAGCCCGGTTTTTAGTAACAACGCCGTTTTTAAATAAAACGCGAGTAAAACCCTGTAAATATTGTGTTATCTATGTATGTGCCAAAACGACAGTTAAATAAATAAATAAATACTCAAGGCATTTTATATGAACTTAGAAATCATTTCTACGCCCATCTATAACTACGGCTCCAAAAACTGCAACTGAACAAAATCTGAAACAGCATGTGAAGTATTTGAAAACGGTTTTATTTACTGTGGAATTTTGTTTAACATTATATCGAGGTTTATTTTACTGTTTTTGAATGGGACTGTAATTTGAGACGAATTGGTTTTATAACCCCCAATACGCCCCCAATTTTGGGTTGTTTTAGAAACATATGTTTAAAGTGTGCTTCGGGGACGATAATTTGGGTTAGGGAGAAGTCGTCCACCTTGAAACTGGGACAAGGGACGAATTATACCCTTTCGAATTTTTAAGCCAAGCGAGTTACAGATCCAAATCCAGATAGGGTACAGATCCAGAGGAGCGAGTTCAAACCTCGTCGCGAGTTAATTTTTAAAGATGAATTTTTCCTTCGAAATATTTCAAGCAAAAGGAATTGTTCTACAATTTTTGCATTTAGAAATTTGATTTGAATGGAAAAGCTTTAATTTATGATTGAATGGTTTAATTATAGTAGTCAAAACCAAATGAATCGTAACCCTACGGAGATAGTAAACTAGAAGGTCAAAATATATTTTTTTAAAGTTAGGGTTATGTTTTAAAACAGTTCTAGTTTACGTTGAAATCGAGTCTTAGCTCAATTTTGAGGTAAGGCACGATTCATTGGAAACGAGCCGTAATGACACCATTTTGTCCCACAGAGTCAAGAATTGATGAGAGGTACATACGAGAGCGCTTGGTATCAACATGAAGTCACACACCGCAAAAACTTATGGATTTTAACAAATCAAAATAAAAAAACCATTGTATTTTCTGCAGGACCTTTTACTCAATTAACTGTTGCTACGTTTATAAACGTAAGTTAAATTATTATTAAATAATTAACACACTTTCTCACACTGTACTTATGTTAAGTAGGTAATTCTTCTATTCTTACTGTTTTAGAGATCTAACAGAAAAACATTTGTTTTTATTTCGTTCTTGATTTTATTTTTCTTTTCAGATACTTAAAGGTGCCTACAGTTATTATACTATACTGACGAAATCTGAAGTCAAACAAAACAACTCTATTTCTTAAATGCCTCATTTATAATATTACGAAACTATTTTCATGCTGTGTGTACTCTTTTTTTGTAAAAATAACTATAAATTTCGGTTTCGTAATGTGATACTATTATTTTGTTTGAATGATAAAACAAAATAATAATATCATATTACGTAAAAAAATATTGCTCTAGCCATATCATATATAAATATGTTTTAAAGGAAAAAATCATCTTCAAAAATTCCATGCGGCGAGATTTAAATTCGCGCCTCTGTGCGTGAGTTTTTGAAGATGAATTTTCCCTTTAAAATATGTATAATAACATCATAGTTTGTTCTTCTGTTTTCTCTTATTGTTCTAAACCTTAAGTTAAAAGTTTGTAAAGACTTTGAAACGGGGGAACGGCGATAGCAACTATGCTGAAAATAAAAACAACGCGATTAAAACCGAAAAATTAGTTTTTATTTGAATAATATATAAAAAAAACCATTTCTTTTACATTTTATTTCTTTTTTCGTTTACCTGGCTGCAGGGAGAGGATTATATTTTTGAGCCTATCTTGTAGATATGTATGTTTGTAATATTCTTCTTTAGCTCGTATCTTCCACAATAAATTCTCGATTTCTTTAATTACGATATCGTTAGATTCTTCTTATTTTTCTAATAGTTTTGAGATAGGTGACATAAAAATAAAAACAAAATGGTGACCACCAGGCGCTATAATATCTAAAATAAATTTTTAGTTTTAATAATTTATTTTATTTCAAATGTATTTTTTAGTTTTAAAAATAAATTAAACTAATTAAAAAGAAAAAAACAAAGTGGATTGCCGATTTAAGTGGGGTTACTTTAATAATGTTTCATTTAATTTTTTATTTAGGATCTACAACGATTCAAAGTTGGTTAACAGCCGTTGATAAAAAGACAGCAACCTACTAAAATATAATCCTCAATAACTCTCTCAATGCAATGATGCGATTAAAATACAATTAGTATAATTAAACGTATTATACCTACCTTATGCTGACTAAAAAGTGTAAAGTTAAAAATAAAAAGAAGTGCAAAAAAACAGCGTAGAATCTAGACCATCATTCTTTTAATGGGTCCCGACACTGTAAAAGTAGCTGTGTTTCGTGGCTATTGAACTTGTTTTATTGTTTTAGTTTTTATTACCTTTTATGCCGTTTATGTTTATAAACAGGTGGCTTTTTTATTTTTATTTTCCGACTCTATCTCATAAAATGGACTCTACACATCGAATTTTGCAAGCCTCATAGAATAAAGACATTTAAGGCGTAGGAACATGGAATGCTTAGCGTGTTTATCATTATTACGTCTCGATTTCACGTCTATTTAGTCCATTGCTTATTGTTAAACCATAAGGATCCGTAACCACTCGTTCTCGTGGTTAGTGAGCGCATAATAGATTGTCCGACGTAGTAGATTAGAAAATAGCACAAGTCTTCAATTTTTAACCGACTTCAAAGAAAGGAGGAGGTTTTCAATTCGTCGCGTTTGTATTTTATTTCATTTTTTAATGTTTGTTCACCGATTACTCGAAGGTGGCTTGACCGATTGAGATGGTTCTTATTTTAATGGAAAGGTGTCTGCCCCGAGGTGGTCCCAAAAAATTTGGTGAGGATCTGATGAGGATCTTCGAAGTGAGGACCGGGAATGCTCCTCAAAACGCTGTGTTCAAATCAATTGTTCACCGATTACTCGAAGGTGGCTTGACCGATTGTGATGGTTCTTTTTTAAATTGAAAGGTGAAAGCTTCAAGGTAGTCCTATAAAAGTTTGGTGAGGATCTGATGAGTATCTTCGGAATGATGGACAGGATAGCATCCCAGAATGCAATAATTTACTCATTTTTGGACTTCTACTAAAAAGAATAGACCCCTAAAGAACTAAGTATAGATTGATGGGGCACCTGAAACCACCTTCTCATCAGCAAACTTCTCAATAATTAAAATTACAGTAACAATATTGTTGATTTTTTTAGCAGGCGAAAAGTAGGTAGGTAGGTATACAAACAAAAGGTGAAATAAAAAATAATTTAAAAATTAAAAAACCAACCTAAAAAAAAGAATTGATAAAAAATACCAAAATAACCTCTACATACAGCGCCACCGACTAATTAATCTGTTTTATCGTCTGAAATCTGTAGTCTTATCTGTAGAAGTCTGAAGGCAGAAATGATATCGTGAAAACTCTCAACGCTCCCAGCGCAAAGCTGCCCAAAACACTGGCCGCGTTGCCGTGCTGAACCACAATTGGCATTCTTTACACCAGGAACGACCCAGAGCGAAGGTTATTACCCCGATCTCGGACGCTCGATTTCCCAAAATTTCAATTTTTTTGTAAATAATATATAAACTTAGAAATACTTTTTAGCATAGAAATATATTTCCAAAACATCCCCATGACAGGATTCGAACCTGCGTCATGATATAATTTCTCGGCCATTCTCTCCTTGCTAATTTTTTACCAATTAAGGCTTGGTTTCAGCGCCATCTGTCGGTCAAGCTTTGCAGCTTATTGACTGACTCAGGTGGTTCACTTTACAGTAAACATGCCTAACATAAGAAAAAAAATGCCTTGAGCAATAAAAACAAAAAGAAAATAATAATATATAAATTATAGTACTTATGGGTATCATGGTTTAAGTAATTAATAAGTAAGCAACCGTGGCATGTGCTCACCGCCCAAGGCCGAGCGCAACAAAGGACGTCGGACAACAGGGATCAGTGAAGCACGAAGCCATGAAGGCACATGTCGTGTCACAAAAGACAGGAATTTGTAATAGGGAGGGTTCCATGCAATAGGTAGGTAGTAAATTATTGGGAGGCTTTGGCGAATTAGGTGAGATTGTATTCTATACTAGCTGCGCCCCAACTTCTGCGCGCGGAAGTGAAAGACGCGTTATCACGGGCACGGGCGGCCGAGCGGTTCTCGAGCGGTTTCACTTTTTCGTTCATCACTCGGGTTCTACTAATTGGATTTCGATGTAAAGTATACCACGACCTTCCTCGAAAATAGAACTATCCAATTTTGAAAATCAGATTTCAAACGGATTTGTAGTTTTTAATTGTATAAGGAACAAACAGACAAACAGACTAAGTACCTATATAATTTTGTTCCACTACTTATTCTAAGTCCCTTAGACAACTTTTTTTTAATTTACTTCCAAGTACAGACTTTTTGTTCTCTCTTCCTTTATTATAAGTATTGATACAGATAAGATAGATATAGATTATAAAGAAAGAAGGCCTTATTGTATTACGTTGGTCTTGAAAATTCATCTAACGATTGTTAATTTTACAGAAAATGAGTTTTATCTAAGCCGAAACGAAACCTATTTCTTAGAAATAAAGCTAAAATATCCGTTGGCGCTCAAGTTGATTGATTCTATTAATTATATTAATTAAAAAATAATTCGGTAGCTTAAAAAATATAAAGGTTTTAAGATCAATGAAAAGTTAAAACTTAATTTATCAAATCTTAAGCAATTTTTTTGTAGGTACTTTAATTTTCAACCTTGAAGTTTGAATCGCCTTTAAACTAATTGATCCATTTCTTCAACAAAACATTGTAAAGAAGCTTTTAACCTTACTTTTTACAGCTGTTGTTTAGTTCCGAGATATCTGGGTTAAGCTCAGTCTATATCTTCGCTTTAATGGTATGAAGTAACTAAATATAAACTAGAACGGGCAATAAGAATCTGTTACCTGAGTCTTTATTTCCCAGCAAGTACTTACTCTTTGTGGGTGGATCAAAGAATGTAAAGTTGTTGTAAAAACAACTTTACTTTCTTGTTTAAGGAGGTAAAGTTGTCAATAAGCTAAATATCTATACTATTTTAAACTAACATGGTTATTTTCACTATTTAGAAATTTCAACTAGCTTGTTCACGAGACGTCTCGAGAAATTGCTAGCAAAATATCGAGCTCCGCGAATAAGTTATTAAACGCGGTAAACACCCCGTCAATAAGTAATTTTAGTAATTTATACTAATATTATAAAGCTGAAGAGTTTGTTTGTTTGAACGCGCTAATCTCAGGAACTGCTTGTCCGATTTGAAAAAATTTTTTTGTGTTTGATAGTCCATTCATCGAGCAAAGCTACTCTTGTACATGTAATTTCATGAAATTAATTAAAAAAAATTGAAGGTTCATTATGTTTTTTTACACGACTGCCAAAGGAAGTGTTATTAGCAGGACGATTTAGGTAACAAAGATACCATAGTAACCCCCAATAATAGATAATTATTGTTGTCCGCTCTATTGTCTACATTTATTTTAAAGTCTTTGATATGAAGCCATAAACAATAATATAACTATTACCTACCTGTTACTCAGTTTACTTTAGTTTTTAGGGTTAGTGAAGATTTTTATTGTAACGTTTTTGTTCTACCTGTGTTTGGTGCTACTTCTAAAAATATAAATAGAAATTAAAAATATGATAATGTGTTGATGTGTTTATAGGAGAAGAATTGTTCTAGACGTCTATGTGAATAATATTTGTTCTATCGACTTTTCGATAAAAGCAACTATTTTTGTCAATTTTGTGTAGCCTACAGAAATATTTTCAAGGAAAGACAAATCCAGAATTTCCAGGATGTTGAGCATTTAAAATACCTAAAAACAAAGATATTTCGTAGAAAATGACAAATTTAAGCCCAAAAACTGACTAAAATTAAGTAACAAAAGGACCTATTTCCGTTCCAATTTCCGAAAACAAAGCTGTGGGACTGTGGGTACCTACTGAAGATTTTTGTAAACATTTCTTAAAACCAAAACTCATTTCTAATATCTCATTTCTCCACTTAAGCTGGGAGTTTCACTGATCCATTAGCAAAGTGGAAATTATTTAAGAAAAATAAGACTTATATTTCTATTTCTTTTTATACTTTTTATTTTGTGATATCACTTTAGTAGCAACAAAGGACCTTGTTCCTCTCGGAACCTCAGAAAACCCTCTCAGCGTTCTTGTTGAGGGTCGTGGTTTCGAATCTCGCTCGACGTGAATCAATTTATTTTTCTGAACAGTCATCGAGTTATTTTCGGTCTTATGCTGGGATTGGTTTAGTAAGGCTATAGGGCATTGCAAATTTTGTTTTGCAACGTGTCCAGCGTACAGCTGCAATGTGCAGAGTGCATTTGAGAGTGTGTTTGAATTGCGAACAAAAAAACCCGCCCCTGCCTCTTAAGGGTCATTGTGGTCATTGTCCCATAAGGACAATGACCACAATGAGAGTGTTATCTTATCTCTGATAGCAGTCGTCACGTCAGTTCCTGTTAAGCGACCTTAACGTCAAAAACTCAAAATCTTACTAATATTGTAAACGCGAAAGTTTACTGATGAACGGATTGCGAGAAACTTGGAATGTCGATAGCTGGATACCGAGAATAACATATAGGCTACTTTTTATTCCAATATTCCCGCGAAAACGGGGCTTACGCGGGTGAAACGGCGAGGCGCAGCTAGTATTATAAACGCGAAAGTTTGCATGCATGTATGTATTCAACTTTGTTACTCAATCACGCAAAAACTACTGAACGGATTGCGATGAAACACTGTAACTGGTGTCGCGAGGTGCGCGACTTGAGTAGCAACACTAGTTGAATTGCTATTTTATGTACTTACTGAGATATGTTAAATTAAAATGAAAGTCAAAGTATGGACTTAAATTTAATAACAAGATAAGTAGTCATATCTCTAGTACATATTGTCTAGTTTATTACAGTAGTTCCTAGTTTAAGATTAGATTAAGTATAGGACTGTAATATTAGTTTACTAGAACAGTAAAGATAATTTTTATAGGATAAGTATTGTAGATTTAGGGGGAAGTTAATTATTGAGAATCCGTAAGACAATCAAATTCATTCAGTAGTAATTGTGGATTCAATACGGTATAATAGGAAAAGGAATCTAAATAGATTCAGTAGTTTCAGAAGAGAACATGAGATAAGGGTGTTTTAGGTCCGAGCAGAGTTTAATCATGTTTGATTTCATACAGGAAGTTAAGTGAACTTAGCTGAGTGGCATTATACGCAATGTAGGTGTGGTTAGCTAACGGTCCGGGGCCTCATCCTCCATAAGTTCTCATCGAACACCTTTCGGCGGCTTTGCGTGTCTTCATTAGGGTTTTTTTTTGGGGCGTTGTTCCAATTAAAACGCCGAGTAGAGAAAAAAAAGGTACACGCTTGTGTGTCCTCAACCAAGGTCCTTTTATCCCAGACAAGGATCTTCTTTATACCCGACAAGGGAACCCTGCGGATCACAGTACATTTTCAGAACAAGGTTCGGAACACCCATGTTAGACGCTACCATCAAAATGCCTTGGTTTTACAATATTTCCTAAGTGCATTGGCTGAGTTACGTTCGTCTAACATAGTTGATTCCCAGAACAGAATTAAAGACTAAAGATATTGTAGGAAGGTACAGATTACAATATTTTACAACCTCATGTCACAAGGTGGATTAATATTTCGATTTTACAGTAGATATCTTACAGTGAATCAGTTCTGTGGTCACAAGATTCACAGTGAAGAACATCAAACGCTCCAAGATGCTGAGGGCTGAACGTAGAAAGCTTTTTCATCACGTTTTTTTTGATCTTTGAAAAACTAAAGTCGAACTTTTAAGATTTTACAGAAATAAATATGGATCACTCACCTAGAAGGGCTATTAATTATCAATTAGTTATTTTTCATAGATTCCGTCGATTATTCTCTTTGATTAAATCAATATAATATTAGGTTCATCTAATCTGAAAATATCCCTTCAACTTCGTCAGCGAAAATTAGAAAAAATGACAGATCTTTTCGTTTTCTCGTAACGTCAAAATTCTGGACTTTACATAGTAGCCGGTGTCAAGTTATAATTTTTATTTTGCAAAATATTATTTTTTATTCTTTTATTTTAAATTTATTTGATTTTAATATTGCTTAAATAATTGTGAACAATGATATGTATTCCTAGTCAAAATAAATTTACCGCTGAGTGTTTATTTTCGAAAATAGTTAACATTGATTTCGATCTGAAATACTCGTAACTCCATCTAGTGAATTCTGATGTGTAATATTGATAAAAGGTTATGCTTAACCTGCATTAGAGGGCGTTGTTATATGTTTACCTATTTTACTTGTTCTTCTACTGTTAAATTAAATATTTTTATTATTCGTTAAGCCTAAACAGTGTTGTTTTATTTATTTTATTAAGTTTTAATTACAACAATCATGTACACGTTACATTACCCGCCGTCTTGGGATAAAGAATTTTGCCCTGAGGTTAAAATTCTTTGACTACCAACTAATAAATCCACTATCATTACATCAACTTTCATCATTCTCATTCACACATCACTCTTTTATTCGAGCTACACCAGTCGTTAAGAGACTGATGATGCCTCCTTTCATAAGCAAGTCTTCTTTTCAGCTTCGCTGAGCTTATAAAAGGAAGACCAGAACTCATTAAGTTGTCCTATGGTTAGATCATTTAAGGGTAAGTAAGTTTATTGCTTGGCTAACAAGATTCTAGTTTCCTAATAAGCTGAATTGCTTTATTCAGTTAAGAATTTGGTTATTTAAGTTTAACCAAGTTCTTTTAGCATACCTGGGTTTTTAAGGGAGACCCAAAGTATAAATTAGTATACTTATGCATACCTGAGCTTCAAGAGATACTCATAGTATTAAGTAACTTAGTTTAAGCTAAGTTTGTTTTAAGTTAAGATAGGTTTAGGGCTTATTTTGAGAGTTCCTATGTCCGCTCTGTTTAAGTTTGTTTAAAGTTAAGATAGGTTTAGGGCTTATTTTGAGAGTTCCTATGTCCGCTCTGTTTAAGTTTGTTTAAAGTTTAGATAGGTTTTGGGCTTATTTTGAGAGTTCCTATGTCCGCTCTGTTTAAGTTTGTTTAAGTTTAGATAGGTTTAGGGCTTATTTTGAGAGTTCCTATGTCCGCTCTGTTTAAGTTTGTTTAAAGTTTAGATAGGTTTTGGGCTTATTTTGAGAGTTCCTATGTCCGCTCTGTTTAAGTTTGTTTAAGTTTAGATAGGTTTTGGGCTTATTTTGTGAGTTCCTATTTACCGCTCAGTTATTTAAGATTAAGTTTTAAGATTAACTTAAGTGTAAGTGAGGATTAGGTCTATATAGATACCTATAATCCGCCTTAGTATATTTAAGTACTTAACCTAAATTTGACTTAAGTATCTAATATTACTAGCTACAGAGAACAATCTTTTATGTCCTAACATTCCATCATCTAACTTCAGTTCAGAAATCCATTCCGTTTTTTTTTTCATTCACCCAGGACTGGTGTTGAGTAAACTATCCTATGTCGAGATAGTTTGTCCGGGGGGGTAGGATAGTTTGTCCGGGGGAGTAGGAAAAAATTCAAGGGGTAGCTAAGTTTAAGTTTATAGGTTCTAGTTTAGGGTTAAGTTTTTTTTTATGTTTTGATGGAGCTACGAGTATGTTCATCCTTTTCAATGCGTATTATGCGGTTATGAAGATGGTTAAGCATGTTTTGAATTCGTGACAATGAAGTTTTACTTTGTTCAGTTGTTGGGCAACGCAAGCATGTCTACACTACCTATAGGTTTAAGTTTACCTTTTCTAGGTTATTTTTTTTAAGATTTTCATTAAATTTAGAATATGTGATAAGTGATAATAGTTGATATGATGATTGAGAAACTACCTAGTTTAAGTGTACATGGGGTTTAAGAGAGTCCCATGTACATTATGCACACCCGAGTCCTAAGAAAGGCTCCTCGAGTATCAAGAATACCTGAGTCTTAAGAGAGACTATCAGAGTATTAGTCAAGTAAGTACCTATAAGATTACCTGTGTCCTAAGAGAGACCCACAGTGTAATAAGTACCTATTAAGTATTAAGTAATGTGTTCTAGGCTTATTTTAAGGGTCCACAACTAACCGCCCTATCAAGGAAACTGGTAGTTCTCGTTTATCTAAGTTTAAGGTTAAGAATGTACCTGTATAAAGGTTACATTAATATTTTATTTATATGAGTTTAAGTTTTCTAAGTTCAAAGGTTTAAAAAACTATTGTTTTTATTAGGAAAATAAAGCAAAGGCTAAGCAATACAAGATAAAGCAAGGCGCAACAGTTTATCTTTTTAATAATTTCAGTTTTGTCAAGATTTCATCTGAAGGATATTTAGTAGCAAGGGGAGTGATCTGTTTACGCAGTTCCTCAACTGTGGAACCTGGTGTAACACCACGAATACATACCTCATATTCGAGTTCAGCTTTCTGAAGGGATAAGTACTTAACAGGCAGCATCTTGGTGAGTTTGAGTCCTACTTGAAGTATTTATACAAGTACACAATGTAAAGCATGCAATTTATTAAGTTATAATGTTTTTAGAAGTCAAGTTATAGAAGCACAGTTGTTTTTTTTTTTAGTTTAGTTAATTATATAATCTTAAGAACCTTTATATTATCACTGAGTACTAGATTGTTTGTAACAAAAGGGCCTGCCTATCCTTGTTTACAAAATAAGTTTAAATTCTTATAAACTAGTTATAGTAACCTAAGTAACCGTCACCAATCACTGTAGCCTAAAAAAAAAACAAACAAGATTGAACTCTGATAGATTTTCCACTTTAAGAAATGCCTTTTATGCGGCGTGGACGGATCTAACCACCACGTAAGAGGGCGCCATTTTATGTCGCGAGGTGCGCGACTTGAGTAGCAACACTAGTTTAATTGCTATTTTATGTACTTACTGAGATATGTTAAATTAAAATGAAAGTCAAAGTATGGACTTAAATTTAATAACAAGATAAGTAGTCATATCTCTAGTACATATTGTCTAGTTTATTACAGTAGTTCCTAGTTTAAGATTAGATTAAGTATAGGACTGTAATATTAGTTTACTAGAACAGTAAAGATAATTTTTATAGGATAAGTATTGTAGATTTAGGGGGAAGTTAATTATTGAGAATCCGTAAGACAATCAAATTCATTCAGTAGTAATTGTGGATTCAATACGGTATAATAGGAAAAGGAATCTAAATAGATTCAGTAGTTTCAGAAGAGAACATGAGATAAGGGTGTTTTAGGTCCGAGCAGAGTTTAATCATGTTTGATTTCATACAGGAAGTTAAGTGAACTTAGCTGAGTGGCATTATACGCAATGTAGGTGTGGTTAGCTAACGGTCCGGGGCCTCATCCTCCATAAGTTCTCATCGAACACCTTTCGGCGGCTTTGCGTGTCTTCATTAGGGTTTTTTTTTTGGGGCGTTGTTCCAATTAAAACGCCGAGTAGAGAAAAAAAAGGTACACGCTTGTGTGTCCTCAACCAAGGTCCTTTTATCCCAGACAAGGATCTTCTTTATACCCGACAAGGGAACCCTGCGGATCACAGTACATTTTCAGAACAAGGTTCGGAACACCCATGTTAGACGCTACCATCAAAATGCCTTGGTTTTACAATATTTCCTAAGTGCATTGGCTGAGTTACGTTCGTCTAACATAGTTGATTCCCAGAACAGAATTAAAGACTAAAGATATTGTAGGAAGGTACAGATTACAATATTTTACAACCTCATGTCACAAGGTGGATTAATATTTCGATTTTACAGTAGATATCTTACAGTGAATCAGTTCTGTGGTCACAAGATTCACAGTGAAGAACATCAAACGCTCCAAGATGCTGAGGGCTGAACGTAGAAAGCTTTTTCATCACGTTTTTTTTGATCTTTGAAAAACTAAAGTCGAACTTTTAAGATTTTACAGAAATAAATATGGATCACTCACCTAGAAGGGCTATTAATTATCAATTAGTTATTTTTCATAGATTCCGTCGATTATTCTCTTTGATTAAATCAATATAATATTAGGTTCATCTAATCTGAAAATATCCCTTCAACTTCGTCAGCGAAAATTAGAAAAAATGACAGATCTTTTCGTTTTCTCGTAACGTCAAAATTCTGGACTTTACATAGTAGCCGGTGTCAAGTTATAATTTTTATTTTGCAAAATATTATTTTTTATTCTTTTATTTTAAATTTATTTGATTTTAATATTGCTTAAATAATTGTGAACAATGATATGTATTCCTAGTCAAAATAAATTTACCGCTGAGTGTTTATTTTCGAAAATAGTTAACATTGATTTCGATCTGAAATACTCGTAACTCCATCTAGTGAATTCTGATGTGTAATATTGATAAAAGGTTATGCTTAACCTGCATTAGAGGGCGTTGTTATATGTTTACCTATTTTACTTGTTCTTCTACTGTTAAATTAAATATTTTTATTATTCGTTAAGCCTAAACAGTGTTGTTTTATTTATTTTATTAAGTTTTAATTACAACAATCATGTACAACGTTACACTGGAGACTGGGAATAACACATAGGCTACATTTTAACTCTGAATTTTTGCGAGAACGGGACTGGTGAAACCGCGTATATTATTTAAAAAAAAGAAAGAAAAAAGGGGAAACAGACCTGGAACCGGTTTGCAAAAGAAACTATTCATAATAAAATTATATTATTTATTAGACATTGGCTTTATTTACAAGCCTTACAAAACCATTGTTTAACAAATAAAACTCAGTAAATCTGCCTGCCAAGCTATTGTTAACATTGAAACGATATTTCACGGCTTATCAACAGCCTTCCAGGTTCGGAACAAGTTTTTTTAGTTAGTAGGTTGTTGGGTTCGTAACTTGGATGTAGTTTATAGGTTCTTTCTATAGGTAATACAACAGTTTACCTAATAGTTGGCGCCTCGGCGCTTCTTACAGTTGCCCATCTTTCATACAAAATTTTATATCCTGCGACCGGTCTCTTGTTTGTAGGAATACTTACTTAAGTTGTAGGAAATGTAGGAAATTTGGCAAATAAATTAATCCTGTGACGAACACACAGCGCCATCTAGCCCCGTGGTAAGCTGCTAAGCTTGTGTTACGGTGACTAGACAACGGATATACTACTTATATTTATTTTTCTTTTGTAAATACATACATATTATACATAGAATGACTTGTCAAAGCCAGTTTTTAGAAAACAGGCAAGTTTGCAATAATTACTTCTTACTACTTTATACCAGCATGCATTCTGGGGTCATTTGTGCCGGGTGCTTCGCTGGGCGGGCTTTTTGATTAGGTTCGGGGTTTGGGTTGGGTTTTTTTTTTATTTAATTTTTTTTTTTTTTTAGTTGTTTTTTTTTTCTTCACGTTTGAGACTTTCTGTGTATTTATTTATTGAATAAACAAATTTATGTAATTAAATGAAAGTGTTCCATTATATTGACATTAATGAATTTAAAATACCTTGTTCAATTTCTATCTTGACATTTTCTTAATTTTAATTTCACTTGACATTGTTTACTCTTTTATTTAATTATTTCAAATTGTATCATTATTCTCTTTTATTATTATTGACATTGTAATCTTTATACCTACTACTTATAATGTTTATCCTTATCTTTATTAAAAAGTCTTTATTCTTTATAATTTATAATATTGGTTTATGTACCTAGATATAAACTAATCATATTATAGAGGAATTTTTTTTGCGTTTGTTCGTGAAAAGTAGATCCCAAAACTAATAAACCGATTTTAAAAATTCTTTCACCAAAAAAAAAAGGTACATTATCTAGTCGTCAAAACATAGGTTACTTTTTATCCAGATATCGGACAAACCACAGAACCAGCTACTTTAGATCAGCTTTAGAAATAATACTAAAGCTAAAATCTATAGTGCGTACTTGGATTTTGCTCAGACTGAGCTTAGCAAAAACTTAGCAAAAACTTCGAATTTATAAATTTATAAAATTCATTTTGTGATATACGAATAAAATAAAAAGTATTTATAGTCATTATTTTTTATTGGTTTACATTCTGAATTTGAAAAACTTAGACTTTACTAAGCAAAAACTTTGGATAGTTGCGAAGATCGCTTTTTAATACCAAAAATTGTCTTAAGTCAAAGTTTTTGCTTAGCAAAGTCCAAGTACGGACTGTATATTTCAGCCTAAGTATCGACTTACCTAGTCTCGCATCACTTATCATCATTGGTCCGGCCGGCAGACCAGCGTTTTCTCTTTTTATTTAAAAATGAATTCAGTACATCCCGCGGAACCTTCTAGCCAGGGTGTTTCGTTATGATATTTGCGATATTCGTATTTTGAGCATTACAAAGACGCGTAGGTAGTTTAGGTACACTAAAATCTTTAGATTTAAGACGTATTCAAGTGATCTTGTACATTTATTGTGAACAAGCATCCTATCGAAATGAATATTTTACACACCTACTGCTCAACAAAGTTACTTTATTAGACCAAAAAGGTCAACGTAAAGCGAGTCTTTATTCCCAAGGTGCATAAAGTGCTCATTATACACCTAGGGCATAAAGTAATTTAAATTTGGAACTAAGGTTCAGGTAGCATACGGCCATTTCGCACTGGCCATATAGACATAACACATAAAAAAAGGGCTATTTTTCTTCTATTTTTATTTCGACGGAAGAGTAAGGCAAAAAGTTTTAGTTAATATAAAGCCCCAACTTTTTTTTTTTCATAGGCTAAGGCCGATGTTTGATTTTGTGATTTTGATGTAACATTGTTAAATTTAATTTAAATAGAACTATTTCATAATTAGTTTTTATTGCTCAAGGCATATCTACGAGAAATATTTTAAAGGGAAAATTCATGTTCAAAAATTCACTCACGCAGAGACGCGAGTTCAAATCTGGTCGCAAGTGAATTTTTGACGATGAATTTTTCCTTTAGAATATTTCTAATATAGAGCTGTAAATATATTTCATACACGTAGCATTAATCTATTGTTTTGTTGTTAATTAAATCCTTATTTTGTAGCCTCTTTATTGTCTCGCAGTAGATGTGTAAAGTAGAGTATTCACCTCGGCAATAAAGCCTGTCTTTATCTTGGGCGCTTGAATCCCACGCTTCATTCAGGACTCTAGGCACATAACTCCTTCGCTTCGTTCAGGAGTTAAGTTTTTAACACTCCAGAGTCCTTCGTACGCTTTGGATTCAATATGACGCCCGCTATATAAGACAGGGCTTTAGTACCTCGGTGCATAAACTACTATTTGATTTGATTAGATTTTTATATGAAACATGTGTAAGTATTGTTAAATTAAGTTTTATCAACTTCGCTAAAATACTCATATGAGTATTTTATCTAAGTTAATATAGTTTTAAATACTCATTCATTTCACTATTTTGAAATTAGATCATTTTAACTGTAAATATTTTAGTTTTAGATATTCAAATCCGTACATTCAACTCGGTCTTGCTTCAAAGTCAAGATAATTTACCCCTGTAGCCATGACAAATAAAAAAATCGCAGTTTTATCTAGTACTTTGTTTCATATTTGTTACACATCACTGAAACTTCGCACTAAACTACAGCGTAACGATATTTCACACCCGAAAGGGTTGTCAGAACTTATTTTTTTACAGATATGACACCGATTTTTATACACACAGTATTCTCAATTTATTGGGTAAAAGTAAATGTAGTGTCGCATAAACCTATACCTGTACGTTTGTGTGTTCCGAGATAGACACTACTTTTGTTGTACGACTTTTGGGTATTTTATTACACTCTTTATTTAAAAGATTGTTTTAAATAAAAAGTACTATACTTAGAAGTCGTAATCTTTAGAAATCACTGCGTCCCGCAGTTACACCCGCGTAAGTCCGAATCACTTAAAAATATCGGGATAAATAGTAACCTGTTACTCCTCGATAATGTGACTTTCTATTGTTGAAAGATTTTTTGAAATCTGTCCAGTATAGTTGCAACGCCTATTCATTACAGACAAACTAATCAATATTTCTTCCTTAAAATATTAGTAGGTATAGATTTAAACGTGTTAGGTAATTAAACTTAAACAGATGCGTCCACCAAACTCTAATAGCTTTATTAATAAAAAGGGAATAAGATCGGAGTAGTTAGAGTAGTAGTCTGTCTTACAAATTCTTGTCATGGAAAAAGAAAAAGCATGCACTCACTACTCCGACTTTACTTCACGTTTAATAATTCTATACTAATATTATAAATGTGAAAGTGTGTGTGTTTGGATGTTTAGATGTTTGTTACTCAATCACGCAAAAACTACTAACCCGATTGCGATGAAACTTGGAATATAGGTAGCTGGATACCGGGAATAACACATAGGCTACTTTTTATCACGATATTCTTGCGGGAACGGGACAGCCGCGGGGCGAAGCTAGTAAGGTAATATAAAAGTTTACACAAAGAAAAAAAATGTGGTACACTTAGTCTCACCTAATTCCACATTTATTAATAAGGCTATAAGTGTAACTTGTTCACGAATTGAAGAAAAATAGCTAGTTATAACTTAGGTGTTCTTTATAAAACGAAAGTTTCTGTTTAATAAACAAAACAAAAACTTACGTTCACCAACTTATGTTAGAAAAAGAAAATAACTAAATCGACGTCGACACCCCTAGCTGTCGAACAGATGGGGGTGTTGGACGTTTGACACCCCTGAAGGGCGTGTAAAATAAAATCGCATCTCAGTCGGAACTGGCACCATCTGTGGTTTGTTTTCTGAATATCTGGCTACAGACACCTTCGCTATTGTAGTTTGAACTTTAGCTTATGTCAAGTAAAATTACAATATTCAGTTACGATTAACTTTTCTTTTCTTTTCTTCGTTCTTTGCATGCAGTTTGGTAATATAGTGGTAAAATAGGTTTTAATATAGGTAGTTGTTCCACAAGTAACTATAATTGTATCACACTAAGACCAGTATTACCTCTGGCTAAGTAAAATCTAGGTCAATCAGGTCCTTAATTTCAATACTAAGACTAGTCTGGGATAAGGGTTCTGCTCAGACTGTCGGTCTATATTTTATGAAGAAAATACTATCGTAAAATCTTGGAAACGGAGTGAAGCTGGATAAATAAAGTGCTGTTTTAAGATATTACCGGACGTTTAAAATGTTTTAGCTAGATTACATAGCTATTTTCAAATGTAGTGTAAATCCGCATTTCATCATCATCATCTAGCCCTTATCCGTTCACTGCCTCACGTAGGCCTCCCCATGCGATGTCACAAATAGCGATCGGGACCTACCTCCATCCAACGGCTCCCCGCGACCGCTACAATGTCGTCGGCACACAGACTAGGTGATCTTCCAACACTCTGTTCGCATTGTATCGTGGTCGCCACTCGAGGACTTTTACTCCCCATCGGTTATCTATCTGTCCTTCGAGCTAAATGGCCTGCTCATGGCCACTTTAATCCGCTTTTAATAAAGTACAAGCTGCATCCCGCGATTTCACCCGCGTTAGTCCCGATCCCGCGGGAATTTCTATATTTTCTTCCATAAGAACGGTCTCCCGACAGTAACAAACACAACAAAAAAAGAATTAGCGAAATCAGTCTAACCGTTCAGGCATGATGCCTTGACGGCGTGATGCCTTGACGACGTGAATTCATTTTTATATATTAGAAGATGTAAAAGTCTAAAAAGTGGTTTGATATCGTAGGAGTATACCTACGTCCAAATGACCTCACTACTCAAGATGCTAAAGATCGTGCGAAGTGGAAACAGAAGTAGGAAAGCGGACCCCGGGCTCCCGGTGGGGATGCAACTGGGAACCTTGCTCGTATGATGACGATGAGGTTCTAAACGTGTGTACCTATATGTTAGTAAACGGGTGTGGTTCATACTTTTTCACGCCAAAACCTCTAAACTAATTGTGATTAAACTTTACATTTCGGTAGCTGCTAAAGACCTGGAATAACACATTGCCTATTTTATATCTCGATATTCTTACGGTACTTACGCAAGAGAAACTGCGGTGCGTAGGTATTATGAAAAAAAACATGCTTTTAAAAACACAAGAGACTCCGGGGAGTTTCTGAAGGATGCTTGGTTTTGGAAACATTTATTAAAAAATGCATGTTAAAATAAAAAACAGCTACGATGGGCGCCGACTTTATCTCCCAAGAAAACAAAGAAACAATGTTAAATAACTTATTTATTCAAAACATCAAAACCCTTTATTTTACGAGTCTGCAAAGTTTTTCTATCAGAACCGACGTTTTGTAGCTAATTAACTAATTACAAAGTTTTCTTTAGGTACCATCAGGTTTTCTTACTTTAGTCGTAGTAAAAAAATTACTTATTTCTAGTATGCAAGCTTACTTGTTCTCTGAAAACAGGCTTTGGAAATATGACCATTCACATTTTTGTAACGAGAGGAACTTTTTATGATCATCAGGCCGCTGAGCGGCCCGGTGTGTGATGATCATGACTTGTTCGGTACAACCTATGCCATCAAACCGTGCCCAGGCTACAAACCCTACACACCCTAGACTTAACGGACAGTCCGCTGTGCAGAGGCTACGTGGATGCAGACGGCAGCAGACGTTCTTCTAGAATGTCCTGCATTGGCGGAAATAAGACTTGTAATTATTGGTGACGTAGAAAGCCTCCCACAAATTTTCAAGAAACCACATCTTGTGGAAAAATTTGTGGAAGAGCTGGGCTGGTTCTCCCACTAACTATACGAACCATCACGCAAAAAAATAATCCAATTTAAGGCAGTCTATTTGCGGAAAACGAGCCCGTAAACAATTACAATTACGTGCCCAGACTGAGTCATGGCTGACCGTGTTTTTCGTCTTATTTTAATCCATGTCTTCACCATAATAGTCTCAACTTGGTACTAGATAAGATAAGGTTACCTATCCCAGTCTATCACGTAATAGATATTCCGGGAAACAAATTTAATGTACTTATGATAATGATAGCTGGGAAACTGCTAGAAGAGCCGAAGCGCCCATTTCTAGGTAAACTGTGCTCTAATCTTGTTACGAATTGTACATAATAGCTAATGCAGTGTCTTAGGGTAATTATAAGCTTGCAATGTTTTGGCTTGCATTATTTTGGCAGACAGATATATGGACTATAAACCGTTATATCCCAGGCACAGAATAGGGTTACCCGATCTCTTCCTGTAGGCCTGTAGATGTTGTAATAGGCGAAAAAATAATGGCTAATTATTTGCAGTATATATTATTATGGTCAATCTTCTTCTTCTTAATTATTTTCGTATAGTGGTATTAAAATGATAAATATTTATCATTTTAATACCACTACTCCACACTCACCACACTCACTCACTTGTGTTAAAGATTTCAGATCGCCCTAAGGCAACTAACTTGACCTAACGACTGCAATCACAGATAACGACCTGAACCAACTGCTTAACGTGCCTTCCGAAGCACGGAGGAGCTCAAAAATGGTTTTTTGTGACACTAATTTTCTATTACCCATCCAAGTAATGACCGCGCCAAGCGTTGCTTAACCTACACGACCATTCAAGATGGGCAAGTGCAGCTAGGCCAATTCATACTTTATCCCGATATTTTCACGGGACCGGGACTTACGCAGGTGAAACGATCCTTAGAGACGTAGATTGATAGATTCAATAAAATTGACAAGAACAGACAAGTTTCTTGACTACTTCGATAGTTTGATCTGTTCTTGAATTTGAGGAATCAGTGTCGAGAGTTCGTCGAACATTTTATGTAAATGTCTCAAAGGTCTTGAAACTCAGCCGGGAGTGGTACGTGGGGAGAATCTGGTATCATTGTGTTAAGATAAATATTAGACTAGAAACCACGCAGTTTTTTTTTCCAAATCGGTTGAGGATTGTCGCTCGATTTCTTGGCTTGAAAACTTTATTTCTAGACTTTTTAGCTCCTTTTCTGTACCTAATGCTATAGTAAAATAGTTATTTGTTTTTGTTTAGTTGTGTGTTTTTCTTGTTTTCTTTCTTTCTTTTTCCTTTTATTTTATTCAAGACTAGCTATGTCCCGGGGTTAATATTATTTAGTCCCAATTTTCCCTTTTCCCTTATCAGATACCTACCTAGACGCACTAAGAACAATGGCAGGTCGCCTAACAAAGTTTTTATCAATATAAAACATGGGCGTCTAGTTATAAAAAAATACTATAAGAATCTCCAGAAGTCCCAAAATACATATAACTAACTAAAAACATCATATTTACCGAAGTTAAAAAGATAGGAGTATTTTAAAATAGCCTTGTCGGCCATTGTCGCCATGTTGGGTTTATGGGGAATTAAAAAAAAACAGATGCGTGTTGTTTGATATTTAAAATGAAATACATACGTTATTAAAATATAGACGTTAAGCACAGCACAATCTAGCCTAAAACTAAAACTATTTTGATGCAAATAACTTTAATGCTTGACACTAGCTACTTTCCAAATAGCCATAATCGGTTCACAACCATAAAGAAATAATAAATATGGTGGAACGGAAGTTCAAGCAATAATAATATTAACTTATTTATTAATTCTAAAAACGTTGGTCCTTTTAAATAAACAAATATTGTAAATAAACGCAAAAAAATAATGAAATTCATTCATTCGTCATTTTTAGATTTGTATTTGTTGGGTGATATCAAAACTGCCATTGTTCTTTCAGCTATCGACTAGTACACATTTTGTGGATCTAGAAATATACAATTTGTAACGGGTAAGTCCTTTTAATCCGAAAGGGGTTTATTCTAGACGTCTAGGCGAACAACTTTTGTTCTACGACATTTGAAAATTCAAACCTTTTTTTTGAAAATTTTGATATTATGTTTCACTGAAAAACAGCTGTTTTTGAAAATAAAGATAATTGAAGTTTTGATTGTAAACCATAAAACTAAATAAAAGGCCAACATAAGGTCAATGACCTCGAACTCTCAGAAACAGCTTATTTTCAAGTAAACTTTACACCTAAATTTTTCGAAAAGTACTTCGAATTTCCAAAAGTCGTAGAACAAAAGTTGTTCGCCTAGACGTCTAGAACAACCCCCTTTCGGATTAAAAGGATTTACCCGTAACACCTTGTATAATTTGTTTCATATTTGTTAGTTTTCAGTTCAGAACAGAATAGTCTCCAGTGCACACAGGTTTTTCAGAAACTCAAAAATACATGAGTACCGCCGAGGTAAGTCAACAAATATTGCAAAAGTACAAGGAAAGACTACGCAAGCATAACAACACGCTAGTAAAAGATCTACTTGAAAGACTACTTGACCAAGAGAGCATAAGACGCCTAAAAACATGGCACAATACTGAAATTAGACCAGAGATACTGACAATTTCGACTAAAGTAAATGGTGCTACTTAATGAAGTAACACCAAGAATAATTCCACTCGAGATTGCATCTTATTATAGCTGAACAGCCGATATAATAAGGGAGAAAATATTATTATATTTGTTCGTTTTAGTACAAATTCATAGTACCTACATATTTTTAATAACAAAAATTGACATAGTAAAAATAATCAAATCTCATTTATTTTTGTAAGTTTGTAGTATCTAAGTACTTATAATTTCAAACAATCCCACTCGAAACTGCAGAAGATGCCAAACTAAACCCTTATATACGTTAAGTCAATGATAATTGCCGTTCAAAAACTTGCAATCTCAAAGTTTCGCTGTAAGCTTCCTTGTAGGAACGGCTTCAGAGAATTCTATTTTCATTGCGAAATCTGCTTTCGTGTTTGCAAAGTTTGCTCTTGCTTTGTTTTAGATATCTCTTCGATTAGGTAGGAATACTTAGATTGCCTAGATGGTGGGTAATAATTATAGAACACGTTCGAATTTTGAGTTTTATAAAGGTCTGTGAGTAAAACTCCGAACAGTTTAAATTTGGAACTTATGCAACTTGGTCGGTGAGTTTTAGCGGGAACTCGTTGAGGAGATGTGTTGCTAAATTTTCATTTTTGTGGAACCTAGTTCAAATGCGTGCAAATTGTTTAATTTCGGGCGCATGTTAATCAATTTAGTTTCTTGAAGGTGTACAAGTGGAATGAAAGTGAAAATCGGTGCAAAACATTGACTTAGTGTTTTCTCCAAAACTCCGTGTTTACAAATGATTCCCTAGACTTCACTTTAACTATGACGACTTGACCGTTTCGGTGCAAATAGCTTGGTAAATTATACTAGTATTATAAACGTGAAAGTTTATATGTATGTATGTATGTATGTGACTTTGTTACTCTTTCACGCAAAAACTACTAAACTGATTGCAATGAAACTTGGAATATAAGTAGCTGAATACCAGGAATAACATATAGGCTACTTAATATTACGATATCCCCCCGGGAACGGGAAATACGCGGGCGAAACCGCGGGGCGCAGCTCGTTAATAATAACTTTATTATAAACTGTGGTAACCTGATAATTGAAATTTTCACAGAATATTATGTAGTCCTGTTACCGCTTTGACTACAATCCTAATACAAATTAAATTAAAAGCTTAAAAGATTCCCATATTATAAAAATCGTGATTGTTTAGTTTTATTTTATCACTAGATTTATCACTAGATGACGCCAGTGGTAATAAAAATAAATCGCGATACTGTTACGTTTCACGAATTTTGCTTGATTGTGTTCATCTAGTGAAAAAATCGCCTATAATTCAAAGAACAAAGAAGCGAACAACGAACGTTTATTTGAGGGTTCCATACTGAAGGATGAAGACAAAACCCTATTACTAAGTACTAGGAAAATGGTACGGAACTCTTTGTGCATGAATTCGAACACTTGTCCGGGCTTACAAAATATTTTTTAAACCACATATTTGAAAGTGGTATTTGCCCTGTATTTGGCGCTAACATGAAACAACTACTTTGATGTTTTTCAGTACGTAGGCTTTAACTACAAATCCTTTTAACCAACCCATTGGTTAACACCATGGTTCTCTAATAGAAATAAAACATTAAGGAAACTGAAGTAACTAGTTGAACTGTGAAATTGAAGATTTCCGACTCATTGGCTGGCTATGAAGGAAGCTAAAATGTCTTTGAAAGGTTCACGTAGTTAGTAGTTTGGAAAAGTTACAGGCACTGAACAGACGGGGCTAATGGCTGGGTATACCGGGTCAGTGACTGGATCCAGTGGGTGGTACTTGGAGTCAGATCTAGTGATGCAAAGTTTTAAACCTGTGTAAAAAGACGGAGACTCAGTTGAAATTCACTCTACTGCTATCTTCCCACCTTCCCTTGTGATCAACAAGAAACTTTTTTACTGGATTCCTACCCACCGCATGAAGTGGTGTTGTTATAGTGATAGAAACTCCGACTTTCATTCCGAAGGTCGTGGTTTCGAATCCCGGCCGATCGCGCACCATCTTTCCTCCTTGCGAAAAAGTTATGTGCGTTAAAAGATCGCTCTTACAGTAAAGGAAAACATTGTGAAGAAACCCACGGCTTAGTTAGCTCCAGACGTATTGATTAGTTCTTTCCTCTGGGCTGACTAGGCTGGCTGACTAGACTGAGAGGGTGGTATAGGTGCTGGTCAAGTCTACTCCTCCTAACAATGTCCCGGGCACTACAGCGTCATATAGCAAGGTTTATTGCACTGTATAAAATTAGATGAAAAGACCAATCTCACCCACCATATAGAACTCTTAAAATTCCAGCGCTTCGGATTCTGCGTTGGTTATAGTTCAGTCAATATATCAGTCAAGACTTCGAACTTTATATATTTTACCTATAGCTCACAGTCGTTGTATGTATTGTCGATTATCGTCTATGCTGTCTTGAGAATACGTCAATGTTTCTTCTGATTGACTGATGAGTCAACGCACAGTCTAAACCGCAAATAGTACAGAGCTATTTGTGGAGTGCTGAGAAGAAAGGTTTTTACGTAATTTCACACAAGATCAGGATTTACGCGCATGAAACTGCGGGACACAGCTAGTCATAAATAGGCCGTCATTAAGCCCCATCCAACGAACTCGACTATATATGGAAGTAGCAAATCTTTGAAATAATGTTCCACGCAAACGGTGGTTGAACGATGATTCGACCGCAAGTCTGTCACAAAAGATCGTCTACCATTGGTCGATCCAAAGGTCGATCATACGATATACTGTACGGAACATGTCAGTGTGTGCTGTACATGCTGTGTGACCGTGGAACATGTTTGATTCGAATTTAATAGTGAAGTCATTATTAATACATTTATTCCATAACCCAATAAACAATTTAAAACATTAAAATACAAAAATAAACCTAAATCTAAAACAAAAGGAAATTGTCAGCAGCTCCCTCCCGCGGCATAGTGCCCAAGATACTGGCGGCGTTCCCACGCTGGATAGCCAAACTTATCCGCTGGGACAAGAAGCCATCAGCCCTGGGGCCACCAGACGCCTCGACCAGACACGCTGACAATTCCCTAATTAAAACCTTACTACTAGGCCCCCAACCGCATAGTCATTACCAACATAGTGAAGTTACACTTTATTTATCCGGTTTAATCGCGTTTTTATTCATTGTTCTAAACGAACCGAGCTTTCGCCAACTTTACAGTTGGCTTTTTTAAGTGTTTTATTATGCAAAATCGCGAAAACCATAGAAGAAATTATAGTGAAGTTAGATTTCCATTCTATTTATTTCTAGTAGGCCCCATTGCATGACATCGATCGCTAGTAGCATCGCGTTCACTCACCTAAGACAACGGGTACCTACTACATTGTCCAACTATCCTTATAACAGATATCTTGACGAAGATCCATTCAAATCTTGACGTATAAAGACATCAAGACGTCTACAGACTTGACATGGGACGTTTCTGAATACAAACCCTTTTGGCTAAGACAATGTATTTGATTCAAAAATCGATTGTTAATATTATTACGAGTATTTTAAGGTGGAATACTTAAATGTTATTAGCCTTTTGGACGTCTTATAAATCTTACTATAATTATATACGCGAAAGTTTGTACGTATGTATGTGACTTGTTACTCTTTCACGCAAAAACTACAGAACCAATGGCGATGAAATTGAAATATAGGTAGCTGGAGACCTGGAATAACATATAGGCCTACTTTTTACCCGACTGTGCGACGCAAAGGAGGGTAATGTGTTTGTCAGTCTATGTATGTATGTATGTATGGATGTTTCTATGTGGCGTTCTAGAGGCCAAACGCGTGGACCGATTTTGATGATTCTTACGTCAATCGATTCGTCTTAATCTGGCAAGTGTGACTAAAGACATGACAGTAATCCAAAGTAACTTATGTCACCACCAGACGCCATATTGTCAAAATTAAAAAATCCAAAATCGTCAAAGTATGTCAAGATGGGTATCGTTGAATAGGTTTTTTAAAATAAATATCAGGTTTCTTTTACCATTTTTCATTTTAAAGAACCTTTTAGGAAATATAACGGTTTAAAGTTAATTTACAATTAGGTATTCTTGCTTTTTATTATTACTAACGAACAAGTTTTTATTTTTGTTACGTAGTTACGCTTGGAACTATCAAAGTATAAGCCGTGATGGTACAGGTGACAGGAATTTATTGATATAAACTAAAAAAATATTTACATAAATTGTACCTACCTACTGAATAAAAGCCTAATAACACTTAGGTACCTAAAAACGTTAAAAGAATAATAATAAATTTAAACAATAAATAACTAAACCCTAACTGAAATAGAATCTTCCTAATATTATAAACGCGAAAGTTTGTATGTAAGTATGTATGTATGTATGTGAGGTTGTTACTTTTTCACGCAAAAACTACTGAACCGATTGCGATGAAACTTGGAATATAGGTAGCTGGGGGACCTGGATTAACACATAGGCTACTTTTTATTCCCGCGGGAACGGAACTTACGCGGGTGAAACCGCGGGGCGCAGCTAGTACATTATAACCCCCTAATGAAATGAATAGATTACGAGACTTACCTACCATCAATAAATGAAAATATCTAAAAATCGTAAAATATTTTTTTTTTTTATAAAAAAACAAAAAACCCAACTGCGTAAAAAACTCGATTAAAAAATACGCATACAAAACAACAAAAAAAAAACAAAAAAAGAAAAAAACAAGCCCAGTAATTTGAAATTACGCTAAGTAATAATAGTTTTGTAATCGATACACACAGAACACATAATAAACGAGTAAAAAATTACTCACAGTCGGGACCCATTGGAAAAATTAGATTGGTAAAATGAAGGGTCCCGACTGTGAGTAATTTTTTACTCATTTATTATGTGTTCTGTGTGTATCGATTACAAAACTATTATTACTTAGCGTAATTTCAAATTACTGGGCTTGTTTTTTTCTTTTTTTGTTGTTTTGTATGCGTATTTTTTAATCGAGTTTTTTACGCAGTCGGGTTTTTTGTTTTTTTATAAAAAAAAAATTTATTATCGAGATATTCCCGCGGGAACGAAACTTACGAGGGTAAAACCTGGCCGCAGCTAGTCTTAGATATAACGTAGAATGATTTAGAATGTTTGGCTGGAACAATGTGACTTACAGCGTCTCGAACGCTGTGAGACCTCAAACATTCGAATTGCAGTTTTGCAACTGAATTAGGCACAATTTTATACAAAGTCAAAATGCCTTTTTGTCATTGAGCAATTTGTGTAAATGCGTCAAGCAATAATACTGTAAAAGCTATACTTAACTAACTTTTTGTGGTTTAAACTGACACATTGAATAACTCCGTTCCGCTTTCAGTGGAAACACAGCTTATTCTTGGGTACCGGTAAGCGGTGCAGCGGCTTTTTGTATTGATTTCAGCAACAACAAAAAATAAATATTATATTTATTCAGAACGTAAATTGTTTTACAATTAATTTCTTCTATGGTTTTCGCATAATAAAACACTTTATTTATCCGGTTTTAAACAATTGTTGTACAATTGTTTTAAATCGTTAAAGATCAGCATTAGTTACAAACTGTGTCGCTGTCTTTAACATGGAATATGTTTCAGACAACAACTAGTAAATACTAGTATATTTGTTAATACTTATCTTTAAAAAGAAAAGATACTTGGTACATGACTACTACACACTACATTTAAATGATCGCCATAGACATTTAGTGTAAGTTAAAATCTTTATAAAACTATTCAATTTGACAAATATTTAAATTTAAACCAAACTAACTAACTTAACTATTTTTTAAACTTAGCTTATTAAGATTTAAACAAATTATAGGAAAAAAGAGCGACATTCTTGGCGAATATGTTAACTGTAAAGTTAATCATTAGCACAGGTAAATCACTGGAAAGTGATCCTGTAGATGGCGTCTCAATCGAGCCTTAGTCGAAAAATAGTAGACAGGGGACATAGATTCATATTGTTAAATTCGAGCTCGAGTTTGGAACTCGTGGGGCCTAGATGGTTAAGGCGCTGCGGTACTGACGCAGAGACGCGAGTTCAATTCTCATCGCGAGTGAATTTTTGAAAATGATTTTTTCTTTTAAAATATTTCTAGAGATTTAAACTTTCCAACTTATCCAAGGATTTGAACGAGTATCCAATTCATTAGTGACATTGCGAAATAGGTACTATTAATATCGGTCTGGATAGAAACAATGGAACGTGTGGTTCTCAAACTTTCAATTAGCGAATGGAACTTTTAATTAGTGGATGGTATAGGTTACAAATATGTTTGAAAACCTCTGTGGAGCTGTGGGTGAACGTCTGAAGTTAATTTTAATGATTAGACCGTAGGGTATTGAGAAAGTTAGGTATATTTTTGTCTTTCTTTGTATGAGTACTTAATTAGTAGTTTTTATTATCACTGATAGCAGTTGTAAGGTCAATTTTAAAGGTCTTTCGGCACTGAATGAGCCACACCACTAAACGAAAAGGAGAGTAGTAGCGGTGGTAGATAAAATGACCAAAAAAGTTAAAGCCTGCTACTTTTTCATTTCGTACCCGAATATCATTCCACTGAGATTAACTTACATAAGACAAATGTATGACGATTGTAATTAAAAAAAAACCATAAGTTTCTTGTGGCTTCTTCTCATCGGAGGGCGCTTTCTGAAGTCATTTTAAAAACTAAAGATATAAGACGTTTCCAAATGATCAAATATTGAGTCACACAATTTGTTAACACAGCTACAAAGTGCTACTATAGTTACAGCCCATTGTAACATGATTGAACCGTCTCGAGGTAAGAGAATAATTAACAATTAACAATTTACAGTGTGTACAAGCATCCTGTCGAAATTAATATTTTTGACTTTGAATTTGACTTAGAGCCGATTTTTCATTCTACGGATAAAAGATATCTGTTGAATAAGTTCAAACCCAACCAAATTTAACAGCCATCAAATTTTGATTATTTTTAATAGCATAGTGACGTTTTTTATTCGGTGGTGTTACATTTTATTTGTCAGATATCTCTATTTAGGGATACGAAAAATCGGCCTTTAAGGGATAAGGGGATTCCTTGAACTAGTACTATTCGGTTGACGAGTTTTTAAACGAAAAGTAGAAGACAAAGTAGTTATATTATTTACATTGACATTTTTGAATTTCTTTTATTTCGTTATTTGGTTAATATTCATGATTATTGATAGTTTTTTCCAGTAAGTAATGTATAATTTGAATGTATAATTCACATTTATTTTCAGATAAAACTATACTAGGAGTTCGCCCCGAACTGAGACCTCACGACCCCCTATCTCTCCAACCCCCCTACCGATCCGGCTCATCTTCGAATTCATAAATTCTATTGACCTAAACTACGCGCATACCAAAATTCATGAAGATCGGAGAACGATACTCAAGTTATCGAACAAACATACAAAGATACAAGCGCCAGGCCCGTCTACACTGGACCTTACTCGCTTCGCTCGTTCGGTCAATCATTTCATATGCCAAATAGGCCAAATATAGAGTTCAAAATATATATAATTTTTAACACAAACATCTGTACTGTACACCTATATTTATGAAATAAATGATTGATTGATTAAAGAGTAATGAAAATATTAGTTGTATGTGAAACTGACACATAACATTAATGACTCCGCTCCGATCGCGGTGGAAACACGACTTAGATAAATCTAGATCTTCTTTTGTTTATTCTTCGTGTCGTTAGCCTTTACTCAATAATTTATTCATAACAAGCTGCGCCTCACGGTTTCACCCGCGTAAGGCCCGTTTCCGTGGAAATATCTTAATAAAAAGTGGCGTTTGTGTTATTCCAGGTCTTTAGCTACCAACATTCCCAGTTTCATCGCCATCAGTTCAATAGTTGTTGCGCGATTGAGTAACAAACTCACAGACATACATACCTACATGCAAACTTTCGCGTTTATAATGCGCCCCGCGGTTTTACCCGCGTAAGTCTCGTTCCCGCAGAAATATCGGGATAAAAAGTAGCCTATGTGATGTTATTGGTATCCAGCTACCTATATACCAAGTTTCATTGCAATCATTTCAGTAGTTTTTGTGTGAAGGAGTAACAAAGTGTAAAATTACTAAGAAGTAAGAGTAAGAAATACACTTCTCATAAAAAAAATCGAAACACCTCAGAAGTACCTATAAGTTTGAAAGAATTTAACTTTAATAATGCTAGTTTGTTGCGGTTTTATAAGATAACGTTTAACAAAGATTAATGTTTCAAATTGAAATTTAATTTCGTTAGCTATCGTGTTTAGTCCAACAGGTACGATTTTACCCTTAAAGAAAAAATTTAGAAATATTAGAAGAAAAGACGTAAATGTAATGAAAAAAAAATGTTTGTTCAATATCTCGTTTGCCTCCCCGGGCTCTAATGACTGCTCTCATGCTTTTCAAGAGGAAATAAAATAACTATAACTTATCCCATCCAATAACAAAATGTAGTAGGTACTGTTTTGATTTTTTTGATGAGTAAGTTTAGGTTTTGGTGTACGTGGTGGTGAGTTTACACAGTCCTAAATCGTCATTAGAATAAAATAATTCTTGATATCTCTAAAGCCGATCTCTCACGACTAAAACCATTTGTTTGTGTATTTGTACCTATTAAGATTGATGAATTTGATGTACTTAAGTACCAGTAGGTAGGTACACCAACATTTGCAAACTTACAGTAAGTACTTGTACCGTATTTGGTGTTTCTAGAACTGTGATGATAATCATCGGTCCTTGTCCGATTGCATATAAATGAGCGAGATGGAATTGCGTGAAAAAATCTACAATTTCTCGTAAAACCAATAATTAACGAAGATTAAAATAATATTTTAATAAAATGCGATGAAGGGGTTCTAGGTATTGTATTTTCTAATATTATGATGCCTATAAGAAAATATGGCGGTTAAGGATTTAAAAGAAAAAATGATTTATTTTGAAAAACAGGGGTAACTTTGCCCGTATAATAGTGGTATTTAAAGTTATTTGGGGACACTTCTTGTATTATGTACAATAACATTAAACATTGTTCAAAGATCTATTTCATACCGGTTATGAATAAAACTATTCAATCGGAAGGGATTTCACATGAGTCGCGTCCTTAAGTGGAAAGGGAGTGGTTCAGATAGCAAGTGGAAACACGTTTGTTGTACCACTTTTGAGTGGAAAGTTCAAACGTTTTTTTATTTTAAAAGATTTTGAGGTCTTGTTTCACTGAAGAACTGTTTTTAAAAGTAAAGCCAGTTAATGTTTAGCTTGTAAAAGTTCCAACTAAATGTAAGGCTATTAACTTGTAACAGAACTCTAAGAAACAACCGATTTACAAGTAAAGTTTATATTCGTATTTTCTGAAAACCCTTCAAAATTTCCAAAAATTGCACTTTAACTAGTTTTAAAAAGTTGCACTTTTGGAAGTTAGTTTTTTAACACGCTGTATATTTTTTTGTTAGAATCAAAGTTTTAGAACCTCTGTGCTAATCTTTATCATCTTATTCGGTCCAAAATTTAATGATTAGAATCGCCAAACCGCTTAATTTAGGTTTCTTCGGCGAAATTTTTGGGATAATAAATATCTCCTTTTGATGAATTAGCCCCTCAAGGTATCTCGTGTAATGAGATTATTCTGTTTTTGAGACTGATTTAAACTGATTTCTTAATTTCTTTTTGATTTTTATTAGAAAGTGGTAAAAATTCAAAAATTCAATGTTTAGTTTAATTTTTAATTTAGTCTTAACCATCTTGCTGTTATGAAAATTCTAGGAAAATTTGAATTAGATTTATTAAAATTCGTTTAAAATATGATAATGTATTGGCTATATTTTATAAAATGGTATAATACCCTTTTACTTAGACTCCAATATCTATCACATAATCCGCGCTACCATGCTAGTTTGTCGTTGCTATGTCGTCCTTTTGTCGTTCAAAAAAAATAAAAAGATACATACGCGACGAATTGAGAACCTCCTCCTTTTTTAAAGTCGGTTAAAATAATAAAGTAAATGTCAAATAAAAAATACCTCGACTACTTTTAAAAACCACAGACTATGTAAAAAAATCTTTTTATTTTTTTAAGTTTGTTTTTTATTTATTATTTTTTATTTTGTTTTTTTTTTTAATTTTATTTTTTTAGCTAAACGACAACGCGACGACTTATAAGACATCATAATAGGGCCCATTGTCTATCTCACAATCCGTGACAGCGAAAGATCTAAAAATAAAATAGTGGGGCTGATACAAAACACACATTTTTTTTATTATTGCAGCATAATGGGTAATCACGGAACCTTGGGCGCCTGAGTTCGACTGACACTTGACCGATTTCTTCTTCTTTTTAACCCGTTTATCAAATTTCAGCAATGCCGGGTTTCCATTGCAAGTAAAACGGAGTTGTTAATGTGTCGGTCATAATATTCAAAACAGTTACACAGTCACAGTCCCCTATACTAGTTGTTTAAATTACTATATCAAGTTCCATACCGCGACTTTGGCCGTGTACACAATACAGTATACACAGAGGTGACGATCGGTCTATTGGATCTTCCGTTTACATAATATTTTTTTAGGTACCCACCTATAGAAACCTAAAAAACACCATCAGCGTGTACAGCACCTAGATTATCTATCCAGTGGACGTCTGATAACAGTGGAAAATAACAAGCACTATGCAGTACCTACGATGTCGCTTTGAGATAATTTCCGGTAATAACCACGTTACGCCAAAGCAGTAATGTACTGCATAGTGCCGTCATTTCCCACGGTTGTCAGACGTCCACTAGATAGATAATCTGGGGGCAGGATAGCGTACACTGTACTGTGAACATGTTAAACCAACCATTCATTTCTTAAGACATACGACTTTATGCGGAAAAAAGAAAACGATTGTTGGCTGTTAAACAGATACACGATAATGGCTTCGTTTCGCCTACAGCTTAAAGTTAACATTTGCTATATCAGCAAAACGTTTTATAGAACAGCTTCGTTTAGATATTCCTGCACAAATATCGGAACTAAACCAAAACTAGAATTCCGATTAAAATAAAAGATACAGTTAGCAACAAAAGTCGATTACTACATTCAGATGTTCGACATCGTTTACGGTCGACTAGTTGAATTGCGGCTTTGGGGAAAATGCGGCTTTTATCAACTTACCGGAAACTAGCATTTTTATATTATTATATCTTAGGTTTTCGCGATTTTGCATAATGTAACACAATATTTACCGGGTTATACTCACGTTTTATCGCGAGTAAAACCCGGTAAATATTGTGTTTAATTTTTACATTTATAAAATCGCCATTTAGGTCACAATATAGGTATCATATCAAGATTGGCGATTTTATATTTATGATTGTTAATTTCGGTTAAACTGATGTTAGGCACACTTCCCCCAGTTGACCTTACAATTTGGAAAAATAAATCAATGAGATTATAGCGAGTTATTTTTAGATGTCTGCTCAGTTTTGACACCCCATTATTATGATGTAAGTGCAGCGATTCTAAGAAGCTGAATGTGAAATTTAACTCATTTTTCCAGTTTAATCGCTTTGCTTTTATTAAACAGTCCAGTAACTTTATACATCAGCGCATGCGTTAAATCCGGTAGCTCTGTGATTTTTTGCAGACTTATAACGGTGGCCCAATTATGAATCATTTAAGTTCGTGACATCGAGAGCTAAAATAACCTTCTTAGCGCGATAGCTACAAAATGAGACTAGAAATGTCTCTGTGCACTCAATAGATTTTGAGATTAAGCCCTTCAAAGTTTGTCATATTTTTAACATTTACAAAAATACAGAGCATAGCTAAACGGGAGTTACGAAGAATCAGGGTCAAAATTAATGTCGGAATACATGTATTTCCTTTCTCCTTTCTTTCAAATCAGATTGTGGTCACTAATATATTAGGGGTTAAAGTATGAAATTGCCGATTTGTACTGAAAATCTTAATTGTTTATTTTTTTATTTTTAACAAATTTATTTAATCAAAATAGTTGCCATTATTATCTATACATTGCTGCCATCTAATGGGAAGGTTATTAATGCCTTTGCGATAGAACTCCGACGATCTAGACTGCACAAACTGTGTGAAAGCATTTTGTACTGCCTCCTGGGAAGAAAACTTCTTGTCACGTAGATAATTGTCCAAATCAGGAAAAAAAATAGTAGTCCGTTGGAGCAAGGTCTGGTGAATACGGAGGATGACGAATGGTTTCTAAGTGCAGTTCCTGAAGGGTCAAAATGGTTTCTCGTGCTGTGTGAGGTCTCGCGTTGTCGTGGAGCAATAATGGTGAAGATCGATTCATGAGTCGGGGCTGTTTTACTGCTAGTTTTGTCAACATGGTTCGGAGTTCGGCACAATAGACATCTGCCGTAATTGCTTGACCAGATCGAAGAAAACTATAGTGAATAACACCATGCTGAGACCACCAAACAGTTACCATTACCTTTTTATTGGTAAGTTTTGCTTTAGGACACTGTTGTGGCATTTGACCTGGGGTCAGCCATTGCATTTTTCTTTTCCGGTTATCATGAAGAATCCACTTTTCATCACATGTTACAATTCGATCCAATATTCCTTCATTTCTGTACCGGTTCAACAAGGCAACACAAGTTTCAACACGCGTTTCTTTCTGCAGATCAGTCAAATCATGAGGCACCCATTTTTCGTATTTTTTTATTTTATTGATTTGACGCAAGTGAGTCAATAAAGTGGGTAAGGTAACGTTAAACCATGCCGCTAATTCCTGGGTAGTTTGACTAGGATCGGCTTCCACTATCTCTCTTAATTCATCGTTATTCACCTGTGTGGGCGGTCTTCCTCGTGGCTCGTTCTTTAAGTCGAAATTTCCATCACGAAAGCGTTTAAACCAAAATCGCACGGTGCCTTCATTAGTAGACCCCTCTCCAAACGCAGCATTGATATTGCGGGCTGTTTCTGCCGCGTTAGTTCTGCGTCGGAACTCGTATTCAAAAATCACTCGAATTTTCGCAGTATCCATCTTTCTTGTCTAAATTGAATAACAAAAACAATTGAAAGTCGATATTCAAATGTTTCACATTTTTTAAAAAAAAGAACATCACAGAAACCATTTGAAAAAAGTTTCATTCGAAAACCTCAAACCATGAAGATTCTATGTCAATTCAAAGAACCTATTGCAATAAAACGGCAATTTCATACTTTAACCCCTATTATTATTATTATGATGCTGACCGTACCTGCAGATACTAAGAGATCGTGTATGCAAATTCATTGGTAACATAGAATTCTGCTCAAATTTACTTGAGTCTAGCTGAATTGATTCCAAAGCACTGTTTAACATGTAAAAGTCTATTCTAGTACTTTGATTGTAATTCTAGTCTGTGATGAGGAAAAACAATTAATTTTCAATATTAGCTCTCCATATTCTCTGTCAAAAATAAAAAAAAATGAAAGAATTACTTCGATACGTTAATTCGCGTCCGATTTATAGAAGTAAACGTACGATGCGGACTCGTGGGCCTCGCGCGCTCAACACGATGTCACAGAACACACGTTTAATTAGCGGAGCGTTGCGTAAATGACGTCAAGTGACTGTAAGCGAGACTCAATATTTATTGTAAGTTTAAATGCCTGTAAAATGAAAACTTATAGGTATTTTGAATACAACAAAAACCAGTGTATTTGAATACATACAAGCTATACTGTAGCAAACTTTTAACCGAGTAGGCATACCTATTAACATTCTTCATTGTATAGTTCTACTTGCAATTACATTTTGAACCGCTTCTTAATAAGGTTCCGTAAGTAGAAGAAGCGGTAAAAACAACATCTAAAAGGTAAAAAAACCCTTTTACTAAGACTTCACTGTCCGTCTGTCTGTCACCGGGTTGTTTTTCATGAACCGAAAAGTTTTACAGATGATTTATTTACGAAACTATTCTATTCGTCCAAATATTAAAAATGAATTTCAGATGTGTAAAAAACGATATAGTTTTATAGCAAAAAATATATTTACAATTTTAATTACGTGTGTACTGTGAGCAGAGAGTAATTGGCAAATATCAAAGTAAATTGACTATGGTGGACTGATACTGAACTTGGCTTTAGTCGAGTGACAATTAGTTTCAAGTCTAAAGAGACGTAATACTGTTCTTTATCCATACTGTGACAAAGCCTAAGATAAACTACAGTAGTATATCAAAGACAAAGCTCTGAAGAAAATAGATGAATGAGCCTCGACTAAGTAACTTAAGTTAGACTTAACTTGTAATTAAGTGATTAGAAAACTATAGAGGACAATCTTCTTGTTTTACTTAGATGAAAAAAACTATGGAGTAGTCGACGATTTTAAAGTAACAGCATTTTTTTAACAAGTAACTGAAATTTAACTTAGCTTATAATCAAGTATTTCTTAATGTGTCTTTATATTATTCAAGTAAGTTTTAGTTGTGATTGTGATTAGAAAACTATAGAAGACACACTTCTTGTTTGCTTAGATGAAAAAACTATGGAGTAGTCTACGATTTTAAATTAACATTAAAACGCGGTATACAACTAGTGTTATACCTATAAAAACATAATTGCAATATCATGTTGCAGTCATTCTATAATATCAATTTTGACGTTTGCTAAATAACATTGGATATTTTCAATGTATATTTGTTTTGGAATAAAATTTTTTCATATTTACATTTTTGAGTCAATAAAATTTTAATTGCAGTTTGATTTGAAGTACAGGTATTGTTTGAAAAAATATGCAATTTTAATTTGTAAATATTAAATTTTAGACAATAATTCTGTTACAGAAGCAACCCTTGTTGAGCATAAACCTTTATACCTTAACCCCCTCGCTCTATTACAAAATAACAGAAAATATCCTGACCCCCAAACCCTTAAAAGCCTCTAAAGGCCATTGCTCATAGACTCATAACTTGGACCCAGAGACGTGACGTCATTAACCGAGACGTGAGATCACGACGCTGATTGGCTACTCGGAGGTGAATCTATTTGAGTTTCGAATCCAGTTCCAAATTTAAACGTGACTTTTAAAAATGGCGGGTCGTTTCTTTGGAGAGATTATTCGGTTCAATATGGAAATATTCTTTGTAAGGTTCTTTTGAACCTAAAGAGTAAAAACGAGACCCTTTTACTGAGATTCCACTGTCCGTCTGTCTGTCACCAGGTTTTGTCTCATAAACCGTGATAGATAGACAGTTGAAATTTTCAAAGACGATGTATTTCTGTTAAAGTATTTAAATTCACACGATTCGTTACGTCATATTACAATGGTATTTGTCCCGGAACCAAGTAACATGGTTGAAATATTGAATAATGGAATAAATAATATTACGCGATTAAGACTCAGTAAACGATTGTTTTTTCTTTGATATTTGTAGTTAAAACAACCATAAAATCGTTTAGAAACATTAATATGTAATTATTTATATTATTATATACGTTCCTGGATTTAGAACTCGTGTGGGCGCGAAGGGACGCGAATGAATTTTTGATGATGTATTTTTATTTTTTTAAACAATTATAGTAGATATGTCTACAGAATTCAAAATCAAATATACTTACGCAATATTCACATAATGTAGTTTTAAAAATGTAATAAAAGACAATAATATTGAATTTGAATCTCTTGCATTGTGACTTTTGTGACCCCTTACCATAGCTCACAATGGACGCCGACCTTTAAAGAACCAAATTCAACGAACGTAAAAGAATGCAATATAAATACTTGAGTTCAATACAGACAGCAGAAATGGGACAAATGACGACAACTTGAATATTTCCGGAAGCTATATTCAATTTATCGATTTATTTATTCACTACACTAGAGAATAATAATTGGAGAATTGGAGAATTACACGTGTTTATTGATTTAATATACTTCTAAAATATTCTTTAAAAACACTAACTAATAAACCTGGATACCACGTTTCATCAATAACGGTTGAGAAAACCCACAGTTGCCCAACTTTCATAGGGTAGGGTGGTCTAAGACTACGCGGTCGTTAAGACTGCGCATGACTCATACCTCAAAAACAGAGTGACGTTTGTAGCTAACTTCAGTGTTGTTTCGAAGTGTCTAAACACCTGTTGTTATCCCCGGAAAATTATAGGATTACAGTGAAAACACGAGATCCCAGGTAAGTTCAAAGTTTTTATCACAGTTTGATGTAATTTTTCTTCAATTTGAATGCATTGTAACTCACTTGTTTTAACTACATCGAAAATTCTAAAGTTAGTTTTGGTTGCCGAATTTAACCGGGAGAATGTGAAGGTTGAGTTAGTACAAGTTATTTTGCAGAGATGGCGACACGGGTATTAATAGCAGAAATGGGACGATTGTGTAAGACTGCGCATGATACAGATTTGTAAGAATGCGCGCGCAGTCTTACACAACATTTAAAAAAATATTTTCATTTATTGTACCTAGGGCGCTACGGGGAAACCTCATTGGGGGGAGGTATTTGTTCAGCAGACTCTAACACAAAAACACCAACAGCTGCAATGAAGGATTAACTGAAATGTCAGCAAGTGACGCTGTAGTTACCCCAAAAGCTATTAAGATATTGAACCAACATAATCAGCAACCTGGCGTAGCGGAAATATCACTAAAACACTAATACCACATCATCTCCACAAGCACTTGTTAAATTATCCGATATTTCTCCTTTACCAAAGTTTTATGTTACCAAAAACATAAAAGATCCGAAGTCATTTGTAGTTCTACATATAAAAATTAACTAACACGTAAAAAATTAAGCTCGAGGTAGCTGAAAGTACTAGCCACAAAAATATTGAAATGCCTAAACCAAAGACGACAAAAATACTGTAAATAAAACTAAACAAAAACCTACTTCTAAGAAAACTTGGAAATGTGGCTGTGGAGAAATTTATAAAGAACCAATACTTTGGTTGATTGGATTGAAATTGGTTTGAATGTCTTATTTCCAAGGAATGGTGACATGAAAAATGCACAGCATATTCGAATGATATGGCTTTTATATGCGATGCATGTCCAAATTAGCATTTATTATTGACTGCGTAGTCTTATACTACCCGCGCATTCTTACAAATTTTACTGCGCAATCTTACAGTACCGGTTGTGTAAGAATGCGCATTTTCCATTTTTTAAATTTGTTCCTATATCTCAAAAACTATAGTTCCTATGAAAAAGTGTCTATGTAATAATATTCCTTAATGTATATGGCATAAAACAAATTAAAGATTGTTTCTTAATTTTAAACAGTTTTTATTTTATAGCATTTGATACATTAAGTGCGCAATCTTAGACCACCCTACCCTACCATAAAACTGGACTGGTCTCTAATAGAGACTGGGGAAAGGGCAGCTCCAGTTCCAAAGTCAAACTGTTCGGGAAAACATTTTAAAAAGATGAATAAATATTCAAAATCAGTTTTCTGGGACTGGTCACAACGGTTGTTGGATATTGGACACGACTGACAAGTTCGCCACATTATTACTTGAATTTTTTTTATTAACTCTTTTTTTTTAGTAATTTTCAGCACCTGTTCACAGGCATATGACTATGTTCACTGTTAAGGCTCCAAAACGTCGGAACGGTATTACAACAATGGGAAAATATCAAAAATAACTTTATAAAAATATTTTTCTTTTCAATTGATCATCGCGAAAACAGAAGAAAAATGTGCTATGATTTTTTTCCATTCTAAACTATGACTAAACACTAAACTACTTACATAATAGACGAGGTCCCCAGGATAGCAGTTTTTAATCTGTTATAACTTGAACTAAGTACTTACAAAATGCCTATCTTCCCTTTTTCTTATAAAATATTCTAAGTTACCACTTAAGCTAACTACCTCATACTTAATTCAGGGAAGACACATAAAACAGAAGCTCTCGTTAAGTGAACTAAGCACATAGAGTATGTTACAGTGCATTTAACTTAACGTAGGTACCTATTTGTTTAGTAAACGCTTCTTGTAACGGTTCGCGTACACCTAATCGTCATCGGCCGAACTTTGCTCTGGCGACGACGAAGATGGGCGAACACGGACGATTGCGAAACACTAAACCGAGTGCGTACACCAATACGACTGTCATTGAACAATAACGTCCGAACTTATTGGGATTTCTGACGTAAGGACGTCAGTCTGCCGGCGTCTATGTCTACGATTTGATAAACAGTATTTTCACGAAAATACTAGTAATTCCAATGTCTAAGCACCGACACCTCCGAGTTACTCGTCCGAGTAGTTTTGGACGTCATTGGCCGACAAAATCGGTTTTAGTGTACGCGAAGGGTTAGACACTACGCTCTGAGACTGGGTATAGAAAGCTGTTGACAATTTGATTTATTTCGATTCGCTGTTATTTGTTATAAGCCCTCGCGAATAGGTTTGTTTTGTAAACTACCCAAGTTTTTGCAAAAGGTAAATTTTGCAAAAACTTGGGTAGGTAGGTTATATAATAGTTAAAGCCATATTTTGCTTTTCAGCATACAAAATTCAGGTAACCTTTATCTAAACCTAACCCGAACTTTAATCTAAACCTACTTTGACTTTATGAGTCTTAGGACATGTCAGTTTCCTCACGATGTTTTCCTTCACTGTCTAAACGATACTAAAAGCGCCCATAAAACATTCTTAAAGAAAAGTAGTGCACTAATTTACATTACAAAAGTAGTGTGATCTAGTGACATACTTTATAGATCAATTTTACAAAAAAAAACAGTCACACAGCAGTTACTGGAAGCAATCTTATCAATTAGATATACATAATACGCATTTTATTTTTGAAAATTGCTATTAATTGCATGGCAATAGAAAGTCCACTTAAATTCTGTAACAAAGAGCGAAACTTAAGGCAAAGCATTTCCTATTTGGTAACAGTATAGATAGATATGTACAGCCACAAGTAAGTTAACTTAAGTTTACGTCTGTTCGTCTGGGCTTGAGAAATGCCATTTAACTTCCTAGGAATTAAATCCAAGATTAGAAATTGTTTGTCAGTGCATTCGAGTCTGTAGTAAGTTGTAGGATGGACTTTGTGTACTGCAATTAATTTACTCAACTCTGTGTAAAGTTACATATTGTGTAACTACCTACTTTGTAAGACAAACATCTATTCTACTTAGTACAAAAAAGTAGCACAGAGGCGCCAAATGTGGTCCCTACTTAAAGTTAAAAGCATCGAACTCAGAACAAACCAGAAGCCGCGGTCCGATTTATTTTAATGCAACTGCAGTGTGTCCAAAACCTAAGCGTACCTACGACCCGCGCCTAACCCCACTTCCCACCCGCGTAATGTTGCTAAATCGGGAGAACCCCCACTTTGTGGGATAAAATATTTTTGAAGATGAACCATCACTTGTCAAAAGTATATTGAGGCCTCGCCGAGCTATAGACCACTAGTTACTTCAATAGAAAACTACACCTGCACGATGTAGTTTTTGTGTTTTCAGTTTGTAAAGCGTGGATTCTGGTTTGTTCTGAGTTCAATTCAGAACTAACCAGAATCCGCGACTCGCCCTATAACCGGGCCTTTGTGCGTGCGAGTTCTGGCCGTGGGTTTCCTTACAATGTTGTCACATTATTTTTTCTTTAAACAAAAGACATTAGTGCACGGTCAGCCGGGATTCGAAACCACGACCTTCGGAGTGAAAGTCGGGGGATCTACCACTAGACCAACACCTCTCTAATGTGCAGCAATCCAGGTAACTAAGGTTTACTACATTTTGATCTACCGAAAGACTTTCGTAACCTCCAACTAAAACTAAGACCCTTTTTCTAATAAAATATTAGACTCTACTACGTAGAATAATAAAAATTCTTTTATCACATTTTCCCTCGTTTTTTTGCTGTCATTGATTGTCACTTACAAAGAGCAAGACAAAACTGAATATATATAAGCGAAATCGTTCAATTTGTTAAAGAAAATTTACATCTTTTTAATGAATTCGATGAAAATAGAAGGCATAGGGGAGATCTTCGCGCTATTACACGCAAGACTCGTTTGATGAGCATTAGTGTGTTCTGTATGGCTCCTACAATATACAATAAGATTCCAATTTCATTACGGATGATAGAATCTCCCTGGGAATTTAAGCGGGCTGTCAACAATTACCTTATGGACAAAGTGTATTATTCGGTTGAGGAATTTCTTAATGACAAGCATGATATTAAATAATATGTAATTTCCAATTTGACTCTGAATTTGACATTCCTTTTCTTTTTTGTTTTAATATTAAGTTGGTAATTTATTCACACATAACATTATTTTAATTAAATTATTCCGAATATGACTTATATGAATTTGACATGGTATTTATATTATTATTTTTTCTTATTTTTTATTTGACATTGTATTACATTTGAAATTTCACATTTTTAATTTAAAATTTAATTATTATTATCCTATTGTTGACGTTATGTTTATTTAGATTAATATTAATAATTCTCAATAACTATGTAATTAATTTTGTTATTGGATTCAAAATATGTAATTTTGTAATTAAATTCAAAAATCTTAAAAACGACATTTGCATACCAAGTTTAGTGCTGGTGAAATATGTTGGAATATTATTTATGTGACATCTCTGTAACCATATTTCGAGCAAATAAATGACATTCATTCATTCAAAAAAAACAATAACTTACGCGTATGGTCGTTAAGAATACGGATATTAGATTTGTAAAAAAAACCCTGACACTTTCGTCTATCTAGAAAAAAGGGTCCACAATTCAAACTTTGAGAAACACCGCTCCACATAAAAACCTTAAAAAATAAAGACAAAAATAATAAGTAATAACATACCACAGTACCCACTTAGGGACGTGTATCAAAAATTACCAGCGCGTCTTAATAAAGGATCCCGTTATTTTTCTCCTTTGTATTTTGGAGGGAAAAAAGGGATATATTGCGTGCCTTGCGCTTGACAGAGTACTCGTTATGGTTGAATTTTATGTGAAGTACTTTATCAAGGGATGAACGCGGCATAGGGACTACTATTGGTTCTCGATTTCAACTCGAAAAATGACAATTTAAAGGTCTATATCCATAAAATGCTTTGTCCTGACTGACTGATTGATAAACGCACAGCCTAAAACGCCGATGCTAGAGAACTGATAATTAGGGAGTGTGTTCTTTATATGATTTGATTAGGCATCCGATAAGAAAGGGTTTTTCGTAACATCAGGACTTACGCGGGTGAAACCGGAGGACACAGCTAGTCTAAACATATAAAAATAAAATTCCTGACTGTTTTATGGACTGAAAGACTGAACTGTATGTAGATTCCTAGTAACATAAAATGTGGAGGGATTATGATGGGTTTTTAGATTTCGGGATCGGGTCATAAGTCCCGACCTAGATACGACGATAGTTTGATTGTACAATTATATCAATTATTATAAAAGTAATGCGATTAAAATCTGTTTTTTTTTTAATGAGAACCGAAAAAAATCAATTTTTATAATCATAAAACGTAGCAAAAACAGAAGAAAAATCTAAATCGTGTTAGTTTAAAATACATTTGTATGTAAGTTCCTTTACAAACCAACTCTAAAGAAGATCGAAACACATTCGAGAAGTTAAAATAAACAAATAGTAACGCCCCAAAACGGATTGTTGAAGATTTTTCCAGTCCGCTTTCGTCTGATGACTTGAATAAATAAGGTTTTTACTTACTTAGTGACCTGTTAGGAATCATGAGGTCGGTGTTGTGAGAATGTGAGATCGTTTACAATGAGGCAGTTGAGGGTCAGACTGTTTACTGGAGCTATGAGACAAGGTATACATGTGGGACTATCAACACTTAGAAAACTTCGCCTCGGCCAATGAATAATATTTTAAACTTTATTTTGATAGTCTTACTAATATTATAAATGTGAAAAGTAAAAAACAACCATTATGACCTCTGTGGCAGGTCGCGTCGGGTGAACGTCCGACTGCAATGCAGAAGGCTGCAGGTTCGATTCCCACCGGGTACAAATATTAATGATTAATAAATAAATAACCTAGTGCTTAGTTTGAGGCTAGATTGCTCATTACACACAAATGTTGTTGTTATGTTATTGTTGTAGGTACATATTAAATTTGTATAGTATATTGTAAACCCATCTTGAAGCTTAATAATTAACAAACAACGCGACTCCTGTTTGCATGATAATGCGCCTCCACAGGACAAAACACTATCTATAGAGTCTATAACTATTGTATTATCATGTGGAACCAGTCTAAAGCTGTTACCTAGGAGATAGCAGGTGACAAACGACGCGTAGGTGGTGGAGATAGCCTGTTTGTTACTTTGGGCTTTGTATTTTAAGGTGTTTACCTGATTGTAGGAAAAGGGTTATGTTTTTTGCCCTTACGTGGGATCTTTTCTTAGGTTTTTCTTCCTTTTTCATGATGTTAAATTACATTTATTTTTACCTCAAAAATGCTAAGTCTAAACTCAAAATTAATGTCGGGTTTGTTGAAAATTGATAAATATTTACTTATTTATATAGTACAATCTCTATGAACGTATCTCCACACGGCGATGTTAACGCGGCGGTGCGTTGTATAGAAATAAAGTAATATCGCCGCGATTCTTACGCTCGTGGAGACGGTTCCATAGTCATTTGTCGATTACTCGTCCGGATTGCAAGACTTTTACTCTATCTGCCTTTATTAGGTTCCAATAATTACTTTATAGTATAGCTAATGTAGAAGATAGTTCCAGATTGTAGAGCACCCAACTCTTGACCGAAATGAAAAGCAAACAGAGCAAAGAGCAATAACAGTCGATTGATAGCGGATACAAGCACAATATGTCACCTAAATCCACTCACGTCACTATCGGGTTCTGTTCGACTGACTGTTACACCGATTTGTAACGTTCGCTGTGACCAATTATACGGGGAAAGAAAGGGTGTAACAGTCAATTAATGGCGGATACAAGCATAATATGTCACCTAAATCCATTCACGTCACTATCGGGCTCTGTTCGACTGACGGTTACACCGATTCGTAACATTCGCTGTGACCAATTATACGGTAAAAGAAAAAGTGTAACAGTCAATGATGGCGGATACTCGGCGGTTGTACTCGCCTTTTATTTATTAACAGCATTGTTTTAATGCTTGTACAGACGTTTCACCAACTTGCTTGGTCAGTTAACTATAGTTCAGATGTAGAAGATTATTGAGCACCTAACTCTCGACCGAAATGAGAAACAAACAGAGCAGAGAATAATAAAAGTCAATTGATGACGGATACAATCAACTCACGTCTCTATGTTAAGTTTGACTGACTGTTACACCGATACCTAAGCTATCTAGGTAACGTTTGCCGTGCCCTGTCACAAGTTAAAAAGTCGGCCAAGTGGTTAAGTATCACTGTAGTTTGTATCATTGCGTTCACAGATATTTTTATTGTAATAACGGTACGGAACCCCTATGTGCGTGACATCATTGTAATTTGCAAGCAATACTCTCAAAATCAAACTACGTTTTGCAACTGAACTGCAATCGAATTTTTATTGATTCAAAATTGTATTCTCAATAAATAAACTTTACCGAAAATATCTTATCAGGTTATTTGACAAACGTCAAAATTTAAATTTAAGATTCACTGCAGTAATAATGAAATTAATGACGTTACATACAATTTACCAAATCAGACTTCTCTACTGAGCAACAGCTATACCCAGTTTCAGAATCTCAGATCAACAATGTAAACAAAAACTCATATATTTATTTGAAAATGACAGTTCTTTATTTACTTTTTTCCTTGATATTGACAATCCTATGTTAATATTTTTTATCTAAGATTCTAAAATAGGGTATAGGTACCTTCGTTCGTCTTCGCTCGCTTGACCCGTTCGCACCCACATTACGTGACATTGTAAGCGTGGTACGTTGACACGTCGAAACGTGGCGTAGCAACACTTGCACATCGAATTAGAGTAATCCCTACTAGGTACCTAAGTGCCGGACATATAAGCTCCGGCGATAATCGATCTACATTCGACGCCAATTCGTGATGGTCTAAATTGGACTATATTTGTATTCGAATAAGGTTAAAGTTTGTGAGTTGTGAGGCACTGACGATGCAACATCTGTAGTTCGAAACCAAAGCTAGATGTTTTGGATGAATTAACAAAGTAAATGAGATTTTTAAACCTTACCGTACTGTTACTTACTATCTGACTTCATTTGCGTTAGGTACCGTCTGACTTGACCTACTATACCGTAACTTACCTTCCGATTTGATTTTCCTTACCGTCACTTCCTGTGACTCACGATACGTTCCCAAACGACCATTTAATATGTGTTGCTTTATGATTTGTCTTGCTCTTGTGAGTGATAGTGAAAACCAACTTTAGCGATAATGTGCTGACAAACGCCTAAACCATTTCTATGGATGGCAGCCAATTATAGGTTCTGCAGGTTCTGCAAGATATTTTGCTTTTTTACACGATCACAAATTGAACTCAATCATAATGACTTTTGTTGTGTAGTTATGATTGTTTGCTTAAATAATTCTTAATTTACACACCAAAAACCAAAGTCACAACAACAAATTGTGCTAAATTTAAGTATAAGTACTTTATATGTTCTTTATTATTGGTTGTGATGTTATCGCTTAAAGCGATCTCGTCCAAGCAACCTTTGGGCCGACAAGAAGTGACAATTGACAAAAAGTAATATGTGTACGGATACTTTTACAAGCTAACTAGTGAGCACAAACCTTTATAAGTCTCAAAGCTCAAGTTACGTGTCGATAGTCCTACTTACATCCATGTACGAGTCTTCAGGGTCCTATCATTTATTCTACGCCGTCGGGAACGTTCGTACAGATGAAACCGCATTTCGGAACAAGCAGTTTGTGTGCTCTGATGTTGGTACTTGTTCCGCTAACAGAATATAGGTACGTTTGGGACACACTGTACGTACAGGGTTATTGGGTAATATTTAGCGTTCAGTTAAGAGGTTGGTCTAGTCGTCTGAGCAAACAACTTTTTTCTACGACTTTTGAATTTCCTTTCGATTTTGACTGTGCAAGCGTTTGATCAATTTTGACTTTGAAGTGAAAACTTCTTAATTCGCATCGTACAATTTTTTGTAGGTAGTAAAATAGGCTGATCCGTCACGCTCTGAGGTGAAAAGCTCGATCGGGTGAACTCGGGACAACGGCTCGAGATTAAGATTGCAAATGAAGATTGGTGAACACACACTCTTTTTTACATTCGTATTAAATTTTTTTACTTGTGCTTTAAAGGAATAAGTAATAGAGTAGTATCCAATGAAAAATAGTACCATACAAAATTATATAAGCAATACCTAAAGTGTAAGTAAGTAGGCCTCTGAATCGTATGACAATGTGGAAATTTAATAGCCCTCGGCATGCAATTTAACCTGTTTTTACATTTTACCGGGTCTTAATCGCGTACTATTTTTAATCATGTTACAATGATCATTGTAACATGATCGAAACGTCGAGGTAAGAAAATAAAAATAGTACGCGATTAAGACCCGGTAAAATGTAAATATGTTAAGAAATCGTGTGAATTTAAAAAGTTTATTAACCTGTTTTTTACTCGAGTACCTAAACAAAATAAAAAATCGACAAGTTCGACAATCGACAAATCGAACAGAAGTTGTTAGCGTTGTAAAACGACTCTTGCGAATGTTTCAGCATTCCGATAACCCTGTACAGTTAAAGCGTTATATTATTATATCTGCATTTGACGGGATTGCTGGCTGATGCTGTATGTATGTATATTCTGCCACGAGCAGAATTTTTGAAATCATCCCTGAAATATTTTTCCAATTTTGACTCGCAATAAGATTTTAAATGTGAGTTTGTAGACGTGTATAACTTACTGTTTAATATTTGTTGCTCATTCACGCAAAATTGGCAGAGCAGATTACGAAGAAACTTGGTATATATATAGATAGTTGCATCCATAGATTACTTGGTATATGGTATTATAGGTATTAGACTCAATGGGAATATTGAGTCTAGGGCTTGTACTCTATTTCTACGAACGAACGAAAAATCCGGTGAAATGCCTACTAAAATCACAGACTTTCTTCCTGCATGATTCCTGGGTTTTTTTTTCGTTCGTGCGTTCGTCGAATTAGAGTAGAGGTCCAGGTTTTAAGCCAGTGAATCAACAACGTGCAATTAATTAGGCTTTTAAAGTAAATACTCTTAAAATTAAAATGACAGTAGTCTAAAGATATTTCATTTATTATCATTAAAATTCTTATAAAACTTACAAAAATATACAATATACAGCTTACAAATTACTATCTAGCTTTTCACAATTCGTATTTGTAAAATGGTTATTTAAATTTGTAACCAGAAAAATACTTCCATTTTTTAACTGTCTGATGTTTATTATGTCTATTGTAGACACCTCTACTTACACATAAATTGCAATCGTCTTTTGATTCATTTTCTAATTTCCGATCGACTTTTTCTTGGACCGTCTTTTGTTCCCGTTTCGATTATCATTTGTCTCTGTACCGATCGTCTTTTGTTCTAGATTCGATTAGGTGACCAATAAAAAAAAGAGCTTTAGTTCTGCTAGGTTAACCTAAGACAATAATACCAGTTGATTGATCATAAGGTACATATCATGTACTATTTTCGTCTTTATAGTAGCACTCTTGTGCAAGAACGATTAATCACAAAGAATCTAGGTTTAAAAATATGATCATTTTCTTTTGTGATCTTTGTCTTTGGGTCTTAGTATTAATGGGTAACGCAATGTCCAATCACAAAGTTTTATTACCTGAACCTTGCTCGCAACGGTAAGTTGTGTTTTGTAGAAAACTCGCAAAATGATTAGTCAATTGACTATATTATCTTTGGATACATCCTTCTACGTCGCAGCACATAAACCGTCAGCCAAAAAAAAAAACTTTGTTATTTAATTACGGTATAAAGTCAATAGCGTGATTTAGAAATAAACAGTCTTATAGGGTGACCATACATTTAAATATGAGTAGACACAGTATTAACGGATATAGAAGAAAGTCCCGGCTTCACGTGGTTTGCGTTGGTATCTTCAACCTCCTTCTTCGGTTTCCTCTTCGGTCCAAGGTACAGTTTTTGGAGCGCGCAGGCAGGAGCTTCTACGAAGAGGTATAGTGGTAGGGCCATAATGTAGGTCCAACTTACTATTCCAGCGTAGAGCATTATCTGGAAAATTTGTAGAGTTGGTTAAAGATCCCTACTAATGCTATAAATGCGAAAGTAACTCTGTCTGTCTGTTACGTGTAAGCCGCTGAACCGATTTTAAGAAATTTTCGTATAGACATAAATAGGACTTTGGAGAAGGACAGTTTAGGCTACATTTTATCCCAATATGCCCGTAGGAACGGGACTTACGCGGTTCAAACCTCGGGGCGCAGCTAGTTACCCATGTATGGTTGAAAATGTGGATAAATGACTACAGTATTAGAGTCAAAGAAATCCTATCTTACTAATATTTGAAAAGTGAAAATATTTGTATACCGCAAAAACTGTTGAACCAATTACGATGCAACTCACCTAGATAGATGTACGTTTTATTTGCACCACAGACAAAATAAACTAATTCTTAAGTACTAATGACGAATACCTTGAAAGCTGTAAACTAAAATAAATCATTGCACAAACAGGTTGCCTAATCGCTAAAGGCGATTTCTTTCAGGCAATCTTTGAATGGATGGGTAAGCCACACTACTAAATAAAAAGGAGAAGAAGAAATGCCTCTACAATACTTACAGCAGTATAATCAGTGGCATAGAAACTCCTTCTCATCTGTCCACCATAGGTCCGCAGTATGGTTGCATGGAGTAACATCGCGCAGTAAGAAAGTCGACCCAAAGGCTGCAGGGGACCCCATTCTACTGAACCCACGTAGATTCCTGAAACAAACAGAACTGCTTTTTAATATCGTATCTATCTTCTTACCATGTTTTTACCACCTACTTTAGTCTGGCTCAGCGACCCAAAGTGTATCTTTAGGTCTGAAACGAGAATCTTTCACCGCCCTGAGTCTGAATATCATGTCTTTTTCTGTGGGTGTCGTAAAAGGAGACTAAGAGATCTGGGAGAGACTAGTAAATCAGGAGTTCTCCCCGCGCGGTGGCGGGTAATCTTCTTGGTAACAAGAAATTCAGGCAGGTGGCCAATCGTTAATAGTGAAGACTTTTTAAATGTTCCGATCCAAAATAGTCTAACAATTTTAGCGGACTTTGGGTTCCCGAGAGGACGCAGTCAGGAGCATCACTTAGATGAAAGAGAGTGGTTAGTATCTCTACCAGAAAAAAATAATTTTGATATTACTTTCTGGAGCTCTTTCGTGCTTCAAAAGGTACGTTAAGTCGAGGTACCTACGCACGTAGCGTACGAGGTAACCTTTGATAGCAGTTGTTCAGTCAAGTTATATGGCTTAGGTTAGGTTAGATTAGGATAGATGAAAATTCAGACACTAGTAGATCCACACCAATTGTATTGTACATTAAAAGAAGAAGAACAACAAAGAATCCAGCAGCCTTAAAAAGCCTACTAATACTGAAAAGCTGAAAGTTTGTGAGTATATGTGTATGTATGTTTGATAATCAATCAGGTAAAAACCGCTGCACCGATTGCTATGAAACTCGTTATATAGGTAGCTGGATACCGGGAATAACACATATGCTACTTTTTATCCAATTATTCCCGCGGGAATGGGACTTTCTCGGGTGAAACCGTGAGGCGCAGCTAGTATGCTAAAAGCAAAAGTTTGTATGTATGTCTGTATGTGACTTTGTTAGTCTTTCACGCAAAAACTACTGAACCGATTATGATGAAACTTGGAACATAGTTAGCTGGATATCGGGAATAAAACATAAATTACTTTTATCCCGATAATCACACGGGAACGGGACTTACGCCCGTGTAACCGTGGGGCGCAGCTAGTAGAAATATAAATCTATCAGAAAGGTTTAAAAGCTGCAGTAACTACTCACGATTACACCTATAGAAGTACCCAATGATAAACACGCAGATGGCGAGAGCGAAGAAGTTCTGGTTCAAGGCGTTGAAGACTGCCGCCTCGAAGGCACCTGCCTCGCGGTGGTGGAGGTCCCAGCCCATCAGGACTGCTCCCATCGCGACCGGGATCGATATGAGGAACACGACTTTCATTAACTGTAACAACAATAATAAGTAGACTTTTATTTATTTCAGTAAACAAGTGAAATATATTACAAAACAGATGTTTTATAAACGCGAACGTTTGTCTGTATGTATGTGACTTTGTTACTCAATCACGTAAAATTTACTGATTGGGAATTACGCGGGTAAAATTGGGCGCAGCTAGTACAAACATAGATGTACTAACTATAAGAGTTTTCTCCCGACAGACATGAATTTACCTTAATTTTTCTTTGGTTTTCAAGACTTTGTATTAAATTAAAACTAATTTTCCGATTTTAATCGCGTCATTCTTATTTTCAGCATTGTTACAAAGCCGTTTTGACGTTTCGACTGTAAATGCACCGAAACGTAGAAACAATTTTATTATTATACTAGCTGCGCCTGCCGACCTTAAATAATCGTGCGGGTTAAGCAAGGCGAGACGTGGTCGTTATTTTGATGGGTTACCGATAATTTGGCAAAAAATATCTGTTACTTACCTACCTACAAACTTTCACATTTATGATATTAGTAAGGCTTTTTTTATCCTAACTAGCTGCGTCCAGCGGTTTCACGCTCGTAAGTCCCAATCCCGTGGGAATATTGGGATCAAAAGTCTATGTTACTCGTCGGTAACGTAGCTTTCTATTGGTGAAAGAATTATTAAAATCGGTTAGTAATTTCGGAGCCTTTACGTTACAAGCAAACAAACAAATAATTACTCCCCATTATAATATTAAGATTAGTGTTAGTATATTAGTAAATAATTAATTTAGGTACAATTTCTTACCCAAGAATCGCCCAAGTTCCACTTCTTAGCTTGCGCCTTGTGATAAAAGTATGCTGTAAGCACTCCGAGATGGTAACCGGCCCAGTTGCCCTGAGCAGACACGTAGGCGTGGTAGAAAGTGTCGTTGTACCCGAATATGTCCCTTATTGACCTGTAAATAAGATAGCTTTTAGAAGCTGGTTCTCCAAGTGACCAAACACTATACACAAACTACATAATATTCTCCCTTATTTATAAAAAAATATTATTAACAGATGACTAAGTTATGTGACGTTTCTCACTGTCTGTCAACTTAAACTTCATGTGACAGTAAAAGACAAACTATGCATAGTTATGCAGCGCATTAATTAGCGTTTATAAATAAGGGGGTAAAGTTTATGGGACACATAGTTTAATTAAATTTTTACCGGGTCTTAATTGCGTATTTTTATTTATTTTCTTACCTCGACGTTTCGATCATGTTACAATGATCTTGGTCGTAATAAATACTGCTGTAAATGTAGCTTCTGTTAACAAATTGTGTGAATTTAAAAAGTTTTTTAGGAGACACAATCTGCCAAACAACAATCATATTTCACTTCTTGTCTATCTAAAGTTTGCCTGGAAGAGATCGCTTTAAGCGATAAGGCCGTCAATAAGGCCATTATGGTAGGTACCTAGATTTAAGTGTTTATCTCTCTTCTTATCAATGTTTTTTTTTACTAGAAATGTTTTAAAGGAAAAATTAATCTTCAAACATTCACTCGCGGCGTGGTTTGAACTTGCGTTCTGGGTCTGGGTATTTCTAGTAGATATGCCTTAAGCAATAAAAAAAATTACGAAATGGTTTTTTAGGGTTCCGTATCCAAAGGGTAAAAACGGGACCCTATTACTGTGACTTCGCTGTCCGTCCGTCCACCGTCTGTCACCAGGCTGAATCTCGAGAACCGTGATAGCTAGACAGTTGAAATTTTTACAGATGATGTATTTCTGTTGCCGCTATAATAACAAATGAAAACAAAAGTTTACAATTATTTAAGGGGGGCTCTGATACAACAAACGTGTTTTTTTGCCGTTTTTTTTTTAAATAATGGTACAGAACCCTTCGTGCGCGAGTCCCACTCACACTTGGCCGGTAAACGAATTAGTGAGGTATGGATAATTTGTCTCTCTATCTATTCTAACTACGTTTATTTATTAGGAGAACCAAAAGCTTAAAAATAATACTAACTTAAATAACCAATTAAAGGTAGGTATACGAATAGATTAATGGTGATGATGATGAATAGAACCGCCGCTTAAAAAAGAAGTGTGAATGAGAGATTCACAACGAATCTACACGCAAAAAATTAAAAAAATCTATATAATGAGCAGTAAACGTCTAATATTATATTTTAAATTATAAGAATTTTTAAAACCGATGTGGGAGTATCTTCATAAAACTTACTGTATTACAAAATTCAAGGAAAAACCGGTTTATGAAATTTCCTTCCATTATGAAATTTAAGGTTCCGTACTCAAAATGTGAAAACGGGACCCTTTTACTAAGATTTTACTGTCCATCTATCACCAGGAGGTATATTATAAACCGTGATATATACAGGCAGGTAAAAATTTCACACATCATTGTATTCTTTTACCTCTATAACAACAAAATAATTAAATAAATATTTAAGACCCCTGATACGCAGCTAAACTGAAAATTCATATCGGATTCATCGAAATTTGTTGATTATTTTCTGACGAAATGTTTTAGAATATTAGCATTTGTAAATGACATTGTTCGGTACATTTTGGTGTAGTTTCAAGACAATATCTTTTTTTTGTTTCGAAGCCTTCAGATATTTTAGACAAACATATTTTTTCTTAGAACAGGATCCAGAGACGCGAGTTCAAATCTCGCCGCAAATGAATTTTTGATGATGAATTTTTCCTTTAAAATATTTCTAGTAAATAATGCCTTGAGCAATAAAAACAAATTTACGAAATATATTTTTTCTTCTCTAAAATGTGGTAAGGCCTCATTTTTTTATTTTAAAATCTACACAAAAATGTAGGAAACAATGTCATTTACAAACGCTAGTTGAAAACGAAAATATTTAAACCATTGCGTCAGAAAATAATCAACAATTTTCAATGAATCCTACAGGGGTTTTCAGTTTAGCTCGTATAGGGGCCTTATCCGGGACTCATAACAATTGTGATTTTTTATGGAAATTATACGGAACCTTTCGTGCACGAGACCAACTCGCACTTGGCCAGTTTCAGAAGTTAGATTATATGACGCTTCACTGAGCAATTAGGTACCTACCTAGTAAAGTGAATTTCTTTCCACTTGATTTATTTAATACAACTTACTGGTTTTCTAAAAAAATTAATAGAAAAATATTTTGGTTTTGACATCAATGAGTTTAATTTTAAGACTGCGCTACGTCATATCATAAGGGGTTAATAGTCAATATAAATAGTTAATTTTATTAAAGCGTGATATGTGTTTTAAATGAAATGTGTGAAACTAAGGCATTGTATACAATTCCTAGGAAATGTACCTTAAGGTACAATTCCGAGTCTATTTAGGAAATGGATTAATGTTGTTTCAAAGATGATTTAATACACTTTCTTTAGGAAATATATACAACTAGCTGCGCCCCTGTTTCACCCGCCTAAGTCCCGTTCCCGCGGGAATATCGGGATAAAATGTGTTATTCCCGGTATCCAACTACTTATATTCCAAGTGTCATCGCAATCGGTTCAGTAGTTTTTGCGTGATTGAGTAACAAACATCCAAACACACACACTTTCACATTTATAATATTAGTAGGATTCCTAAAAGGTTACATTACTTATTGGCACTTAAAACTAAGACTCTCGAGATACTCTCATTATATACATTTTTAATGAGTTGACACGTTCTTTAAAATGAAAATAGAAATTTGTGATTTTAATATGGAATTTAAGTGTATAAATCCTTAGACATTAGGATTAAATATTATATCCTTAACATATTATATTAAGGCCTATCATATGGCATCGCAGCTAATAATTTGTTTGGCAGCTTTGCATCGGGAACGTTGGTAGCTGGCTTGTTTAGCTAAGTAATTATTGTTGTTTTTGTATAATAATATAGTTGCGCCCCGCAGTTTCACCCGCGTAAGTCTCAATCACGCAAAAACCACTAAACCGATTGCATAAATGAGTAATAGGTAAGTGTCAAGTGCGCTCTGATTGATTAAACAAGTCACGTGTTTCGATTTCAAATTTCCTAGGAAATTTATTAGGAATATAGGAATAATTTTAGGAATATATTATAAACAGTAAGTTACTGTTCTTGTTATTTTCCGGTGACATAATACTATGTTTTTGGCAAATAAAGATACCGATACTGACACGGTTATTGTAGTAAACAGCCCCTGTGGGAACTCTACCACAAACCCAATGATGCTTTTGACGTTTTAATAGTCATTTAACGACTTTAGATTGCTCTGAGCCATACTTATTTCATTTTAACGATAGAAGTGATTTCATAATATTTATAAACGCTAATTAATGCGCTGCATAACTATGCATCGTTTGTCTTTAACTGTCACATGAACTTTCAAAGTTGATAGACAGAGACAAACGTCACATAACTTAGTCATGTACTAATAATATTCTATAAATAAGGGAGTTAGTTATTATTGTTTAGTAATGATAAATATATCATTTATAAAGTATAGAAAATTAAACTCAATAAGCATTTCCCATATTAAATAAATTAAAAATAAAATGAACTAAAAATGTATCCGTCATATTTTACGTTGTAGGAAAACATCGTGAGGAAACCGACACGTCCTAGGATTCACCACGGTCCGAAAACATGGGACATTCGCCAATCCGGGGTAGGCTCCCGTGGCTTATTAATGCCTAACCCCTCTAAGAGGAGGCCCTTGCCCAGCAGTGGGCCGATTAATGTATTTTTTTTGTTTTAGCAGCGAGCGTAGAACACCTGGCCGCATTTCCACGCATTAAATGGCAATGCTGAAACTTTGAGCTAAATAGAGTCCAGTATTCTGATCTCGCGTTGTCTCAGCTTATTGTTTAGTTATTAAAGAAGTAACATGGAATATGTTTAAAAATCACCTCCAGTTTTAATAGCCTAATATCTGAATAAAAACTTACTCTGGGAAAATGCTGACTCGAATCGGAAGAAGATTCATGAAGTAAGACTGGAGGAACGGTATGAGAAGGCTTATGACCATCACAACTGTAAGAACTGGTACTCCAGCTCTTGGCCATTTCCAGATGATGAGCAGGATCACCAGCGTTATGAGGAATAGTTGGGTGTCTGTGCCGAGGTACCTGGTGAAGAAATTCGATCTATTAATATATTTTTATTATTTACTAGCTGCGCCTCGCGGTTTCACCCGCGTAAGTGCCGTTTCTGTGGGAATATCGGGATAAAAGGTAGGTTTTGTTTTAATTCCCGTATCCAACTACTTATAATCCAAGTTTCATTGTAATCGGTTAAGTAGTTTTTGCGTGATTGAGTAACAAACATCCAATCATCTACACATCCAAACACACACTTTCCCATTTATAATATTAGTAACATTAGTAGGATTTATCAGGCAGGCAACTGATTGGTGTGCCTATTTTCAGTTTGTTTCCATTTTGGTTGATATAAGTATTTGTCAAGTTTCTTCTCGAACTCGTAGACACTATGTGCTGAGATGAGATGTCATTTTGATGTAGTTTGTTACACGCTTCAAACACTTTGTTGCTGGAGAATGTTTGTGAGGGTTGTTGTGTAAGAAAATGGTAAGCAATTTGAGGTTTATGAAGATCATTGGTGTCACGACTAAGTACCTAGTTTTTAAAAGTACAGCAGGTCACAGTATCCATTTAAGACCTTAAATGTTTCGATCAGGGGCTCGACCGCGCAAGCTCCGTCGGGTTCAACTTGACGTCGCTTAGGGATATAAATTGCGCAAAGGAAAAATCCGCGGGAAACCTGCGCGGCGAAAACCATTGCGTGATTTTGCATAAATTTGAAGGCGACGCAGAATGCGACGCGCAGTAGAGTACATTTGCCGTTTTCTTGGTATTTTTGCTAAATTATTTTTCCCCAATTCCAACCCACGTATTTTCGTAGTTGCAAGTGCAATAATGCAACCACACAACCGGTGCAGTAGGTATGCATGCATGCCCACTGCCCAGCGCCACATTCCAATTTCATGCTCGCTTCACAGTCTTACGACATCACTAGTTCCTTTAGCAATCGTTACGCGTCTCCGATTCTACTAATTGCTACATATCCGATTCTTATTTTAATCGATAGATAGCCATGCCGCTGGTTAGCCTACCATAGTAACCATGTCTTTTCTTATGTGAACTAAATTAATCCATGTATTTTGCGCAACCATTTGATTTGTATTAATTGCTACATTCATTTATGTCACATAATACAAAAGTTAACAAAAATAGAAACTTGAATAACTTAGACTTTGCTAAGCAAAAACTTTGGATAGTTGCGAAGATTGCTTAAAATAACCAAAATTGTCTTAAATCAAAGTTATAGATAAGTTAGCATAAGTCTATAGATTTCAGCCTAAAGGACCCTCTTCACGAGCGTTAGAATCGCGGCGATAATATCTTATTTATACACAACGCACCGCCGCGTCAAAACATCGCCGTGTGGACACGTTCATAGAGATTGTATAGAAATAAGTGGCTCGACGATAATATCGCCGCGATTTTAACGCTCGTGGAGACGATCCCTAAGCCTTTTGTATTTTGTGCACCAAGCCTTATATGCACAAAAGCATGTATTTTGTGCAGCCTTTTGATTGTATTAATTGCTATATATTGTCCCTTATTTTAATTGATAGATAAGTTACTAGGTATGCCTTGCAGTTTCACTTGAGAAAGGCAAATCAAAATCTCAACCCCGCGCGGGAATATCGCGATAAAAGGTAAACTATGCGTTAAATTCAGATCTCCAGTCTCAAATTTCTAGCATTTACATTTTACATACCAAGTTTGAACGCAATCGGTTTAAAACGGTTTTTGCGTTAAATACTTGTTTACCTATACTTACTATTTCGAATTTGAAAGTCAAAGTATTTTTTTTATTGATTCAGAACATACAACAAATACATGACCATTTTATTAAACTTATTTAAATTATATTTTTAGAATGGTTTCCGAACGGGCCCTTCCATGAGAAGAAACCCGAGAAACTCATGGGGTATTATTTGTTAAATGGTAATTACCTATTTTTATACGAATGTAATTAATTTAAAATTTAATTACGTCTAATTCTCTATAAAGTTACTTTTCACAAGTAAACCACATTAAAATTACAACAACAGCCATAAAGATCGAGATGCCCTCACGAAATTAGTCAATTGTCAACAAGAAACCCAAGGTTTGTTTACCTCACGGCAAATTGTCGAACGTTTCGCAACTGTTAGTAGTCAGGTAAGTAGATCTCGCGAAATATATGTAGGTACCTACGTCTTAAGTTAAGTCAATGTTTGATGATGAATGAAGGTTGAATTAAGTAATTTAAGTGCAAATAAGTTTATTTGAGAATTTTTAAAATAAGTAAAGTAGGTTGATATGCTTACTTAACGTTACTTATAACTTTGTTTATTCCCAAGTTTTAATCGTGCGAAGAAAATAATGAGAAAATCACGCGATTAACATCCGGGAAAATATGAAGTTAAGAGTTTCAATCTCGTTAGTTTAAAAAGTTTAAAACTAGGTTACTTAATAGTTTGCGAATCTCTGGAAGAAAAACGAAATCTAAATTTGGAATATTAAAACCCTGAAGGAAAAAGTAAGTTATGAATGTCTAGTCAAGAACAAACATTAAGTTGTCCTTGACTTAGGTCCAGAAAACGCATCTTCCGAATATTGGAGGGCCAGCCATAGCGTGTCGGAAGTTATATACAGGCATCATTAGGTCAATGGCCATGTATGGTAGCCCTGTGTGGGCGGACACCCTCACGAGCCAGAGCAAAACCTTACTTCGCAAGTCGCAACGCCTCATGGCCGTGAGGGTGATACGCGGTTACCGCACAGTATCATTTGAGGCCGGGTGTGCATTAGCGGGAGTTCTGCCATGGGACCTGGACGCGAGAGCCCTTGCGTCAGCGTTTCGATGGCGAGAGGAGGCGCGTTTACGGGGCAACCGGCCGGCTCTACGGGAGGTGGAAGAGCATCGGCTGGAGCTCCGCCAGGCCGCCATGGTAGAGTGGCAAGCGCGACTGACGCGTCCGCAGGCAGGATACTTTACGATAGAGGCCATACGCCCCGTGCTGGAAGAGTGGGTGGATAGGCAGCATGGCGTGCTTACCTATAGACTGACACAGATACTTTCCGGACATGGCTGTTTCGGAAAGTATCTGTGTCAAATAGCCCAAAAAGAGCAGGACTATCGTTGCCACCACTGCCCAAGCGACGTGGATACTGCCACTCACACGCTTGAAGACTGCGTGGCATGGAGTAATGAGCGGGATGAACTAAGGGCGGTGGTGGGGAGCGACCTAACGCTGCCGGCCGTTGTGTTGGCAATGGTGGGGGATGATGATGCGTGGGCAGCTGTTCTCCGCTTCGCCGAGTCCGTGATGGCAGCAAAAGAAAGTGCGGAAAGAGAACGGGAGATATTTCGGCCGGCTAGCACCCGAAGAGAAGGACGCCTCAGGCGTCATAATGATCTAATGCCTCCATAACAAGAGCCATAGGCGACAGACTCGGGGGGGTCTGTCGTCGTACAAGGGCCCGAGCGGGGCGCATGTGGTTTCCCGTGCGTCTACTCAGAGGCGTGGAGGCTAACCTCTGCAAAGGAGAGAGATCTGAAGCAGATCAACGCTGTCGGACTACTGGAAGATTACGAACGTGCACCCGTAGTTCCGACAAAATGGTGAGAGAGAAACCGGTCTGGTTTTTAGTGAGTAGGCCGGTCGCTTCACGACCGGAGAGCCTCACATACCCTATCGCTACCCTCGAAGACGATAGGGATGCAATTTCATGCATTTTCCAGACCAAAAAAAAAAAAAAAAAAAAAAAAAAAAAAAAAAAAAAAAAAAAAAAAAAAAAAAAAAAAAAAGGTCCAGAAAACGCATGAAAATTTTAAAAGACTTTACTCCACAACCTCCACCGTTTACTCACCAAGCCTGCGGCAAACACAAGTACTCGAAGGGGAACAGATTGGGGCTCAGTATGACGAGCTGCCACCAGTTCATGCGACACATGTCTCGCTCCCTCTTGACGACCGCGTCCCACATAGGGCCCGAGCCCATGTGGGGCACCCAGGTCATCGCTAGACCCATCACGACCAGCACTGCTGGCATTAATCTGTAAAGAAGAGACTAATTTAAAAGACTTATTAAATTTAAAAGTTCAGATTTAGTTTTTAGTTGTAGCCAAATGATCATGCACATTTAATGTTGTACAAGAATCTAAAGGAAATAAACTATTTTGACTTGACTTGACTTGATAATTTCTTCTATGGTTTTCGCGATTTTGCATAATAAAACACTTTATTCACCACACAGCCACATCTCAGACCGACATCTCAGTCAACCTTGAATAAGCCAACTGTTAAGTTAGCGAAAGCTCGGTCGTGAATAAAACGTTTTACGTTAAACGTAAATAAAGTGTTTTATTAAAAGTTTAGGTTACGGTAAAGGAAAATGTCGTGAAGAGATCAACATAATCCTAACATTAAGTCCACATATTCTTAGAGTGAGTTCTAGGAAAATAATTATGTTTGTTTGTTTTTAGAATCTGAAGGCACGGGACAATCCCGAGTAGGCCCGAATACAGAATCGCTTCTCAAATTTAAGTTCTAAGTACCTACTCAAATTGAGCAGCTCTCAAAAACAAAATTTACACAATCATTTTAAATTTAGAAGCTGCTCAATTATATGGCATTTATGTAATCGGCGTGTTAGTTTAGTGAGTCATTATAGTGTTACGGCCAAAAAATTTGAAAGCTACTTAAATAATAGAGGTAAAATAATCCTAAATACAGAATAATTGTAAACGTATTTGCAGCTTTTGCTTAAATGTTTAATTAGAGCTCAAATTTGAAGTGGCATTTTAGTATTTCTTGATCTTAGTTTTATAAGTTATTTTGGATGAAAATGCACTACTATTATACCACTTTTTTTGTTTGATTTAATATAAAATAGACACAAATAATCTGTACAAATATCTTACAAAAACTGCTATACTTATAATATTTTGTTTATCAAACAAAAAATACATTGGTCTATCTCGTGAATGGGCATAATACCACTTTAGGCGTTACAGAATATAGGCCGAAGCTAATTTCATTAACAAAAATGTCGTAGCTACAACATTGTGTTGAAATCTCCAGATTATATCCCTCTCAATTCCGTACAACCCTTGTATGATGGAAGTTCAGGACAGCTAGGCTTACGTTAAAGAATAATAACATACCTATGATTTTTTTCTCTTATAGGTATTTCCTCTTCGCAGTTTCATTCGTGTAAGTCCCGATCCCGCAGGAATATTGGGATAAAAGTTCAGTAATATCTACCTACATAGTAAGTTTAATCGCCATCGGGTAAGTGGTTTTCAAAATAAACCTTACTTTATATATATATAGAAAGAGACATCCAAAATAACTCTAAACTGCGATAAATGGAAGGAAAATAGAGAAAAGGCAACAATAATGCTTTACTAATAGTTTGCAGTAAGCAGATTAGCCTCTTAATAAATAGAATAATAGAAATAGATATGCACCATATGGTTAAATATAATTTTAAACAAACATCAAATGACATTTCATTATGAGATAAGCTCACGACATGACTTCGTCGGATAGCGACCTATCGGGCAAAACCACCTGCCTGATGGAATATATTTCCATTGGGTACACTTTGTACCTACAAATTCGTTTTTATCTTTAGTGCCCCATACTAGTGCTTTCCCAACAAACAACTTTCAATCAAACGATTTTTGTCGTAATTCCGTCTATCACGCTCCCATTTTTTATGACTATTTCCAAATGTATGAATTTCTTTGGCAAATTCTGCGAGAGTACGGAGAAACGGGGATGGGAAAGTGGTATTTCTCGAGCAAGGCTCTATAAATAAGTGGAATGGTTCTTTGTCGTTTGTACTGTACCGTCTCGCTTCACTGGGTTCTGCCTGTCACAGTGGGTTTCAAAGGGGTAAATATTGTGCTCTTTTAAATTCAACTTTTTTATTTATCCATTGATGTTTTTTGTGACCAGACCATTACCTAAAAATATACTTAATTTTATACAGAGAAAAGATTTATTTCTGTATTTGTCTATTTATAATGAACAGGTTTCCATGATTTCTTCTATGGTTTTCGCGATTTTGCATAATAAAACACTTTATTTATCAGGTTGAATCGCGTTTTATTCATGGTTTCCTTCACCATTAGAAAGTTACATTATCGAGGAGTAATATATGCTACTTTTTATCCCGATATTCCCAGGTCTCGATCCCGTGGGAATGTACCTACTTACAATATGATAAAACTGAGTAGACTAGAAATATTTTAAAGGGAAAATTCATCTGCAAAAATTCACTAGCGGCGAGATTTGACCTTCCGTCCCTGGATCAATACTCCAGAGCCTCAACCACTCGGCCACACGAGAATATTTCTAGTAAATATGCCTTGAGCAATAAAAAACAAACTACGAAATTATAAAAAATCAAAATCAAATCAAATCATTTATTCCGTAAATCACACGTAAAGGAGTGTTATAATTTACATTGATAATTATTGTCTATTATAACTGAGTAGAGTTTTCTAAATTCGAAATTTGAATGGAAACTTTTGTGTTTAAAAGCTGCTCAATTGTTTAAGTAGCCCTCAAATATTGAGTAGCGTTTCAGTAGCCGACTGTAAGTCACACATACCTTATCCACCTATTCACCAACGCCATTGGGACCGTCTTCAAAGTGAAGGGATGAGACTCGGCGTATACCAGCATCTTGTAAGCCATCAGGAAACCGCCCATCACGAAGAATATTTGGACTATCACACGCGCGTTGAACAGGAGACTTTTGAAAAAGTCATTGTACGACTGTAACAAGAATGAAGATGGAATAAATAAACTTTTAATTGTCTTCTATGTATAGTAGAATATTTCTCCGGTTCCACTGTAGCCATATATGCGACAACGTGAATCATATTATGATCATTGTAATAAAATGTAAATAAATATATGTATTTTGAAGATTGTAAAACATGATCACAAAAAAAAACCCATGAGTTTCTTGTAGCTTCTTCTCATCGGAGGGCGCGTTCCGCAGCCACACTAGAGTCATAGTTGTAAGAACATTCGACGTATTTAAAGTGATCAGCACATCCAATTAAATAAAAAAAAAATGACTTTGACTTTGACTTCACAAGAAATGGATGAAACTTAGGGATTGTATGCACTTCCTAGGAAATGTACACAATTCTGAGTCTATTTAGAGTGTAAAATATTGTTTCAAATATCTTACTTCTTACTAATATTATAAACGCAAAAGTTTGTATGTATGTATGTGAGGTTGTTACTTTTTCACGCAAAAACTACTGAACCAATTGCGATGAAACTTGGATTATAGGAAGCTGGGGACCTGGATTAACACATAGGCTACTTTTTATCCCGATATTCCCGCGGGAACGAGACTTAGCGAGTGAAACCGCGGGGCGCAGCTAGTAAATTATATATATACAATACGTTAATACCTGTATGCACTGGGACATATTACACTACACTTATTATTAAGTTAAAATCAGTCCCAGATACGAATTTTCTGTCACAAAACGACATACCTAGGTTCTTTTTACCACCCAAAAAATTACATTCCCGATCGTGTTTAAGAAATGTATAGAATTCCTAGAAACAAAGAAATTTAATATACACTTTGAAATTGAATAAAGTATCTGATCTGGTTTTATTTCTAGTATAATATGTAACGTAATTACAAAAAAAAGTATAATATACACACACTACCTACACACTACCTAAAAGTAAATGTACCTACTTAGTCTATTTAAATCTACTTTAACTCCTGGTTTTTCACTTTGATAGTTTTAATTTCTTTATGTTAAATTATTATAGTCATTAATGTTACAACTCGCGTCAGTCGATTCAATTATTTTTAATATAAACAATGTAAATCCTTTAGTGGCTGTAAGATTAATTTTATTCTTTTGTAATATCTAGTATTAAGAGCTGTGGATTTTGTGAAATAAATAAATAAATAAATAAATAAATAAATATACAATACTACATTTTTTTTTTTGTAAATTCGTCATCTATTAGTACCCATAGTATTCGTGCAATATTATTTATTTATTTACATAGATTTCCTGTAACATATTTATAATATTGTACACACCATTGAAATAACAATAGATTGAAACAAACACAAAAGTAAGCTACGAGGCAGAATGGCCGACCTCATTGTTGTAAAAACGTTGATAGTAATATTGTAGAACATTTTGCAATGTTGCAGCGCCGCCTAAACTGAGTGTCATGTTGCGGTACAAAATGTCCTGACAAATGAAAATTGCAGGCCGTTGCACGCGACATCATTTAGCTACAAACAAAATTAAGCAACTTGTTTTGATATCAGAGGGCAAGGTCATGTTCCTGAAATAATTTATTGTTCCAGACAAGGCACAGATTTACACCCATATGCAGAGTCGTTTCCTCCACTCGACTCGACCTCGACTCAACTTGAAGGATAGAATTTCTGAGGAAATTCCTCAGTCGAGTCGAAGAATTATAATTGTCAAACTCAAGGTACGTCGCGATGTACCTTAAGGTATCCTCGAATCTATCGATACCGATATCCTCGAATCTATCGATACCGATATCCTCGAATCTATCGATACCGATATCCTCGAATCTATCGATACCGTTTCTACGAGTATCATTCAAGTTGAGTCGAGGTAGAGTCGAGTGAAGGAAACGAAACTGCATATGGGTGTTAGATCCGCTCAGGCAGAACTGAAGATAGAACTGACCCACCAATGACGTCCCTAAAGATTTTCATAGTGTTTAAATCATTATTATCGCCATTTGAGGTTTGCGGTGAACGCTGTTCGTGTTATTGCTAGTTACCAGTCGATTGTGTAGCATTAACTGCGCCCCGCGGTTTCACTTGCGTAAGTCCCGTTCCCGTGGGAATATCGGGATAAAAAGTAGCCTGTGGGTTATTCCCGGTTTCCAGCTATCTATGTTCCAAGTTTCACCGCAATCAGTTCGGCGGTTTTTACGTGATTGAGTAACTAACACACATACTCACAAACTTTCAGCTTTATAATATTGGAATATAGGTAGCTGGAGACCTGAAATAGACCTAATAAATCAATTCTCAATTCAAAATAACCGTTAAAATTGACCTAATTCAAAGAAAACTTATCTATTTTTCTTGCAACAGAACTTTACAGGCTATTAGGTTTGAGTGGGTCAGTCCGATATCTAATAGAGACAGCCTTACTTCGACAAAGTTAACTTAACAAACGGAATTTCGAAGAACTAATCATATTCAATTAGCAATTACTAAGACACTAGCGCCACTATCACCCACACAGTTAACATGGTAACAATCGAGTATTCCCAAGTTATGTTTTGCGGACGGATTTATTTGGAATTAAAAAGTTTGTAAGACGTGACGAAGATGCTAGCGCCTTTGATATTTGTTCAAATAACTTGTTTTGGTCTAAGTGAACGGTTCATTGACCGCATACAGATTACGTAATAGTCTATACGGTGAGTTACTTGACTACTGGTTTAACGAGTATTTCTTAGGAAAAATCATTATCTAGGTAATAATAATAACCTGCCTGTTAATTTGTCCCACTGCAGGGCAAGGGCCTCCTCTTAGGGGGGTTAGGCTTTAAGCCGCAACGGGAGCCTATATACCCCGGATTGGCGAATGTCCCATGCCTTGGGACCGTGGTGAGTCCTAGGACATGTCAGTTCCTCACGATGTTTTATTAGCGCTCTTAACTTTTTCTTAAAGAAAATGACGTTGAGGTGCGCGGTCGGTATGGTCTTCTCATTGGAGGTCAATTCCGAAGAAACAGTAGTTTGCTAACGCTTCAAAACGATAATGTGATCTTATTTAATTAAGATATTTTGAGTTTGAGATTTGAATTGATAATACAGATTTCGACTGGATAAGTAGCAAGGTCGGTCGTAAACTGAATTCAAGACGCTGCGGCCCGGGCGACTAGTCAAAGTGTGTTTTACACACACAAACACACTTGTCTTTAGCTTTATAATAGGGGTTAAAGTATGAAATTGCCGTTTTATTGCAATAGGTTCTTTGAATTGACATAGAATCTTCATGGTTTGAGGTTTTCGAATGAAACTTTTTTTAAATGGTTTCTGTGATGTTCTTTTTTTAAAAAATGTGAAACATTTGAATATCGACTTTCAATTGTTTTTGTTATTCAATTTAGACAAGAAAGATGGATACTGCGAAAATTCGAGTGATTTTTGAATACGAGTTCCGACGCGGAACTAACGCGGCAGAAACAGCCCGCAATATCAATGCTGCGTTTGGAGAGGGGTCTACTAATGAACGCACCGTGCGATTTTGGTTTAAACGCTTTCGTGATGGAAATTTCGACTTAAAGAACGAGCCACGAGGAAGACCGCCCACACAGGTGAATAACGATGAATTAAGAGAGATAGTGGAAGCCGATCCTAGTCAAACTACCCAGGAATTAGCGGCATGGTTTAACGTTACCTTACCCACTTTATTGACTCACTTGCGTCAAATCAATAAAATAAAAAAATACGAAAAATGGGTGCCTCATGATTTGACTGATCTGCAGAAAGAAACGCGTGTTGAAACTTGTGTTGCCTTGTTGAACCGGTACAGAAATGAAGGAATATTGGATCGAATTGTAACATGTGATGAAAAGTGGATTCTTTATGATAACCGGAAAAGAAAAATGCAATGGCAGACCCCAGGTCAAATGCCACAACAGTGTCCTAAAGCAAAACTTACCAATAAAAAGGTAATGGTAACTGTTTGGTGGTCTCAGCATGGTGTTATTCACTATAGTTTTCTTCGATCTGGTCAAGCAATTACGGCAGATGTCTATTGTGCCGAACTCCGAACCATGTTGACAAAACTAGCAGTAAAACAGCCCCGACTCATGAATCGATCGTCACCATTATTGCTCCACGACAACGCGAGACCTCACACAGTACGAGAAACAATTTTGACCCTTCAGGAACTGCACTTAGAAACCATTCGTCATCCTCCGTATTCACCAGACCTTGCTCCAACGGACTACCATTTTTTTCGTGATTTGGACAATTATCTACGTGACAAGAAGTTTTCTTCCCAGGAGGCAGTACAAAATGCTTTCACACAGTTTGTGCAGTCTAGATCGTCGGAGTTCTATCGCAAAGGCATTAATAACCTTCCCATTAGATGGCAGCAATGTATAGATAATAATGGCAACTATTTTAATTAAATAAATTTGTTAAAAATTTAAAAAATAAACAATTAAGATTTTCAGTACAAATCGGCAATTTCATACTTTAACCCCTAATATTTCCCACATTTTTATACTCTCACTTTTCTTGTTTGTTTATTTGTTTGTCAGTCCGGGCCGAATCTTGCAACTTTAATTTGAGGCACTACTAACTAGCGTGCTGAAACTTTGGGAATAGTTCAGAACCAGATGACATTGCAACCTATAGCTAATTTCAACTTTCCACAAACACAATTGGAAACGAAGGATATTAACTAGTTTTACCCGCGTCAGACCCAATCTTGTGGAAATATCAGGATGCATGTATACATAAGTATAGATATAAACCTTCCATACATAACACACATACTCACAAACTTTCAGCTTTATAATATTAGTAGGATTAGTAGGATACGATAAGATAGGATATGTAATGATTATGATTGGAATCCTATAGGAATCTAACCACGGCATTCAGAAACGTTTAATGATTGATTAAACCGACACTAATTAAAGATTTTACACAGAAAATCTTTACTTATAGTGATAGTTTAATCAACCGTTAAATGTTTTTGAGTAAGGCAGTAACATTTATTAACCTTCCTAAGCATTGCTTAACCTATCTACAACCATGAGGCCTAATGTTATTTCACATTCGTAAGTAAATTAAATTGACAATATAAGTACCGTTTAAGACAGCACTGTTGACTTAAATCATAAAACTAAATGGCCAATGTCAGCCTATGGTGAAATATTACGTGCTAATAGTTTAGTTTGAAGTTTTGTAACAAACTTAGGTCGGCTTGCACAGCTATTGTCGTCGGACTAACTAACTGGCCTAGTAGCGTCATTCCAGTATCAAAATTATTGCTTTAAAATTGTACCATTTTATATCAAAATGAAACGATATCATGCTACGGACTGCCATCGAAATTGCAAACTTTATCGACTCAAAAATGTATGTCAAAATGGTTTTTTCCAAAGAAAATGTTATCGAAAATGTCGAATGTTATTTGATAAACGTCAAATTTATTTATTTTTATCGGTTGTGAACCGATGGCCATTTGGAAAGTAGCCAGTGTCAAGCATTATTGTTTTTTTGCAAGTTATTTGCAATTTGCATCAAAACAGTCTAGTCGCCGTAGTAAAAGTCTAGTCAAAGAAGTTTCATTGTAAATGGTGGCTCTTTACAATGACTGTTCAGGCGAGCTTTGGAGAAAACATTTTTGTTACGCTTGTACACCTCCACGAAACAAATGCAATTAAACAATTTACACGCTTTTAACTAGGTTTCACGAAAATGAAGTTTTGAGCGGCTCCTCGTTTGGCCCCGCAGGGTTATTTTACTCTTTGTAGGACATTTAAAAACGTGAGATTTTAGATTTTTTTAACCTATTTATTTCATTTTATTTTTATCTTTCTCGTGTATCTATTTGATTGTCTCCTATTAATTAAGTTGTAAGTCAATGAGTTTTTCTTGGTAATTTAGTGCTCAAAAAGACACTTGGTTTTTGTCCCGAAACTGCTTGTGGAAAGTTTAAAGTCACTATTCCCAATTCGGTTCAGAGCTATTCCCAAAGTTTCAGCCCGCTAGGTAGTCGGGAACTGCCTCAAATTGAAGTTGCAAGATTCCGCCCCGGGCCCGAACAGACAGAAAAACAAGAAAAGTCTGACTTAACAAAAAATAATCCCTATTTCGCGTGATCATCACGGCATCACGCGTAAACGCCTGGACCGACGACTTCAATAATTCTTTTTGGGTTGTGTTTGTTATGATCAGGAAAATATTCTTATCAAATGGTGATTATTAAATATCATAACTAAAAACCGCGGGGCGCAGCTAGTAATTTAAACATTGAAAGAAATGACATGGTTAGGTAGGTACCTATTTTTAAATTTTATATTCCTTTGTTAAAGTACCTACCTACATACTTAACAATTTTAATAACTTTATTGACAACGATAAGTGGAACCCCCGATACCTGGTAGATGATTAAATAGGTAATTGATATTATATTATCTTATCAATAAAGTTTCAAATTCTTATGCTAACAATTGTTATTGTTATGATAACTTAAATTAGTTAGGAGAAAGGATACATATTAATTCTCCATATAAACGTAGTCAGTCGAATGTTTCCTCCCTGATAATACCTAGACATTCCGCCCTACCATTACGTGTTAGGGATGATTTATTTAGACCGTCACGAGCACCGGCCGGGTCCAAGCTTCGTTGTACATTGCTCGGCCGCCACTCGGTTGCAACAGACCGATCGACTGCTCGCCGAGCAATGGACAACGAAGCTCGGACCCGTGACGGTAATTAGACCACCACGGGTTCGAGCTTCGTAAAAGGGATGATTTGTATTTAAATCATCCCTAATACGAATTATATTAAAAATCATCCCTTAAACGTCGTCGTGAAGTCGCCGAGTTATCGATTAATTAAAAAAACACCTCAAATAAAAATAAAAAGTTTCAAAACCAACTTTAAAAAAAGTGGTTATCTGTGGTTTTTATGAAAACTACGAAACTCTACACAGCGATATCCCGACAAGGTACACAGTTGTAATTTTTTTTAAATAAGGTGACTTATTAATGAGATTACAAGTTTTAATTAGTACGAACCCGGATTTAGAATCATTTTAAAACAAAAGAGATTTCAAGATAATGACGACTTGTGTTTCCTTCCACACCTATGTGTCAGACCACTTGTAATACATAGGTACCTGTTTACGTACGAGCATGTTATCTACACAAAATAGAACTTATTCATAACCACGGTATCTGATTAGATCAGATAGGCTGCGACACGGATCATGGTGAACGCAGGAAATTAGAAAAATCAATTTCTATTTAGTATAAAAAAAAGTAAATTAGCTTATAATTATTAGTTTTACTTTTACTTTTATTTAATGCTAAGGTTTATGTTTGTAAAACTTTAAAACAAACATACATACATCCAACAACGTCCTCAATTTTTAGAAAAAGTTAAAACTAGAAACCACTTCCAAACGTTTTTTTTTTCAAATGTATACAATTTGTAACGTGTGTATACCCTTTTAATCCGAAATTTTCGAAAAGTACTTTGAATTTCCAAAAGTCGTAGAACAAAAGTTGTTCGCCCAGATGTCTAGACCCCCCTTTCGGCTTAAAAGGGCATACCAGTTACACCTTGTATAAACAAAATTATAATAAAATTTAAATAGGTACCTTAAACATAAAAAAAAAACAAACAAAAAGTAAATCATTTTCGACTCGTGAAGGATTTGAACCTCCGACCACCACAAGTTTTTCATAGATGGGCGCTCTAACCGCTGAGCTAACGAGTCAACCAATCAAGTCTATAATAATAGGGGTTAAAGTATGAAATTGCCGTTTTATTGCAATAGGTTCTTTGAATTGACATAGAATCTTCATGGTTTGAGGTTTTCGAATGAAACTTTTTTCAAATGGTTTCTGTGATGTTCTTTTTTTAAAAAATGTGAAACATTTGAATATCGACTTTCAATTGTTTTTGTTATTCAATTTAGACAAGAAAGATGGATACTGCGAAAATTCGAGTGATTTTTGAATACGAGTTCCGACGCGGAACTATCGCGGCAGAAACAGCCCGCAATATCAATGCTGCGTTTGGAGAGGGGTCTACTAATGAACGCACCGTGCGATTTTGGTTTAAACGCTTTCGTGATGGAAATTTCGACTTAAAGAACGAGCCACGAGGAAGACCGCCCACATAGGTGAATAACGATGAATTAAGAGAGATAGTGGAAGCCGATCCTAGTCAAACTACCCAGGAATTAGCGGCATGGTTTAACGTTACCTTACCCACTTTATTGACTCACTTGCGTCAAATCAATAAAATAAAAAAATACGAAAAATGGGTGCCTCATGATTTGACTGATCTGCAGAAAGAAACGCGTGTTGAAACTTGTGTTGCCTTGTTGAACCGGTACAGAAATGAAGGAATATTGGATCGAATTCTAACATGTGATGAAAAGTGGATTCTTTATGATAACCGGAAAAGAAAAATGCAATGGCTGACCCCAGGTCAAATGCCACAACAGTTTCCTAAAGCAAAACTTACCAATAAAAAGGTAATGGTAACTGTTTGGTGGTCTCAGCATGGTGTTATTCACTATAGTTTTCTTCGATCTGGTCAAGCAATTACGGCAGATGTCTATTGTGCCGAACTCCGAACCATGTTGACAAAACTAGCAGTAAAACAGCCCAAACTCATGAATCGATCTTCACCATTATTGCTCCACGACAACGCGAGACCTCACACAGCACGAGAAACCATTTTGACCCTTCAGGAACTGCACTTAGAAACCATTCGTCATCCTCCGTATTCACCAGACCTTGCTCCAACGGACTACCATTTTTTTCGTGATTTGGACAATTATCTACGTGACAAGAAGTTTTCTTCCCAGGAGGCAGTACAAAATGCTTTCACACAGTTTGTGCAGTCTAGATCGTCGGAGTTCTATCGCAAAGGCATTAATAACCTTCCCATTAGATGGCAGCAATGTATAGATAATAATGGCAACTATTTTGATTAAATAAATTTGTTAAAAATTTAAAAAATAAACAATTAAGATTTTCAGTACAAATCGGCAATTTCATACTTTAACCCCTAATATATCTGTATACATTGTGCATCCTACGAAAGCGACGAGTATGACGTCATTTGCACACGAGTCCACAGGAATGCGCTGCATATTACTTGATAATACTTATAGAATTAATTATGTTATTTTGTGCTATTTTTTTTAAATCTACATAAAAGACTAGCTGCGTCCCGCGGTTTCACTCGCATAAGTCCCGATCCCGTAGAAATTTCAGGACCAAAATTAAAAAGTAGTTTTAGAGACTATTAATTAAGTAGGTACAACCAAACAAATCTCTCTATAAAATATTAGCATCGATGCATAGCATTAGATGAATTAATGAAGATCTGATGAGAATCTTCAGAAATAAAAGCAGATTAACATCCCATAAATAATGCAGTAAATTAGTAACTATTTATTGCAGTGTCCTTGTCCTAATTTCCAAAGTTTGTTTTTCTTTCTACGTTCTTTAATATCCTTGTTTGTATCTCTATGTATAATTTCAATACTTATTAACACTAGGTTCGATATTGATAATCTCAGTCTGTCCTAGTACATTTATCAGCTAAATTGTGTCGTGACAGACGGACAGTCTTTAACAAAGAAGTTCATTGTTGTGGTTACAGAAATGGATTGCTTCAGTAGCATTGTTAAGTATCTATTAGGGATATTTAATTTGATATTTACGGTATGTACTATTTTGTTTTAATTACAAAACTAAATGTACTTTTTGATTTATTTTAAAGTGTTTACTACACTTGGATGAATATTTTTTAAAGAAAACAAAAAATCAAAATCGAAAAATTGATCTGTGCGAAAAAAAAACGCACTCAACAGGACTTGAACCTGCATCCCTGGGGATCCGTCCCCAGAGATGCAAGTTCAAGGCCTGTTGGGTGCGATTTATTGGAAAACATTATCTTTTTTAATAAATGTACTTTTCCTTGATTGGTTGCCTTTAAAAGATCACCCTTAGGTGACAAGGTTATTTATATTTTGGTACAATTAATAATTTATCTATCTATCTTTTTCCTCTCCGGAACCCAAATTATTAGGGTTTGGCACAGTACCTAGTCTACATTGACCATTGAATTTTTAATATTTTTATGGCCTACCGCACCTGTCTGATACTGGTACCCAGTGAACTGATATAAGCTTGGAAGAAGCCTTTCCGTACTAACTCACCTCAAATAATAGCGCCAAAACTTACTCAAATACGAAGTATGCATACACAAACTACACACCACGCTACTAGCTAAGTAATACTATTTAATAAATATTTTCTATTCTATTCAATTGGACCTTTGTTTATATTTTCACCAATTTTATTGTGTGTTGACAACGAGGACGGCCCGTCGCGGCAATACGCTGTTCTCTAAAGTGATTGCTTCTTTGAATGACCCGATTCGAGTACAACCGAAGTGACAGATTACAGCCGCGACACAAAAATGGGCCGCGATGATTAAAAAATCATCGCGGCCAATTTTACGTGGTGCCATTTTGAAGCGTAAGGAATACTTCCATGCTTATAAACCCGTTCACTGCTGGTACCTCTTCGGACAAAGTGTTTACCCGCCATCGTGCAGGGAGAACTCTATGTTCGCTAGTCTCCCCCGATCCCTTATTCATCCGTACGACATCCTAAAGAAGAGATGGGGTAGCCATGTTCTATAACAATGTACACTAGTACCTACTACAGAACGACATGCTTTTTTTGGAGCCTAATATTGGGGACAGTCCGATCATAATTGTCAGATTTTCCATCCAAGGGGCCTACTTTGGTTATACGATCGAAAGAACAGCCATAAGAAATTTAAAACGAATTTTTTACTATTATTATTTTGACCCTTACAGCCGAATACAGAAAAACTTTAATAGCAGCAGCATCTAAATTTTAAATTGGTTTTTTTTTTCGAAAGGGCTTAATTTCTTAATTGTTTAAGTAGAACTCAAATTTTGAGTAGCGTTGTTGAATTTGGCCGTGATACTGTTCATTTTCAATTTACACTTGAGAATAGGGTATGACCAATTATTTTTTATCATACAAAAACCATTTTGCGGAATTATTCTGATTAGGTGCTGAATTTTATCATTTTTCATTAGAAATAGTAAGAAACCGAAAAAAAGAAAATAGATTATAAATATAATTAGATAACGAGATATTTACCATGTTTATTTTATTTACAAGGAGCTCGATATTTCGCCAGTAACTTCGAACGGCTTGTTCACGAGACTAGCTTTTTCTCGTGAACAAGATGGTCGCAGTTATTTACCATGTTTATTTTTATTACATGCAGAGGTATTTACCATGTTTATTTTTATTACATGCAGAGGTATTTACCATGTTTATTTTTATTACATGCAGAGGTTTTACCATGTTTATTTTTATTACATGCATAGGTATTATCGTGTTTATTTTTATTTCAAAGGAGACCAGCTTGTTCTCGTCAACAAGCTGGTCGAAGTTACTTTCGAAATATCGAGCACCTTGTAAATTAAATAATCCTGGTAAAAACCCAGTTATCTAATAATATATTCATAGTGAAAATAACCATGTAATTTTAAAATCGTATAAAAAAATGGATTGTTATATAGAAATATATATTGGTTTCCTAAGGATTTTCTATTTGTTTTCAGCTATTCGGTCTAGCAATTGTAGGTTTGGGAACTTGGGCCTACATCTGGCTAAACAATCTACTGCACAATGATGATATTCCAGACATAGATCTAAGGTTCCTCGGTATAACAGTCATAGTGGTTGGATGTGTGTTGTTCCTGATAGCCTTCTTTGGATGCTGTGGCGCCTTTACTGAGAATAGGTGTATGCTATTTGTTGTGAGTATTTCTTTATCTTTCTTTCCTACTAATATTATAAATGTGAAAGTGTGTATGGTTGGATGTTAAATCACGCAAAAACTACTGAACCGATTGCAATGAAACTTGGAATATAAGTAGTCGGATACCGGGAATAACATATAGGCTACATTCTATACCGATGAAACCGCGGGGTGCAGCTAGTTATGCATAAAACTAATTGAAATCTACAACTAAATTAAATCGGTAGATATGTAGGTAGGTACAGTAAAAGTAAACACAATAAATATAAAGTAAAATTTCTATTTCCTCGGGCCATTACGCCAGAAGTGTTACCATTGGTAGTTACCATTACCATTGGTAATAGGATATTATATGTATGTACCTACATAGATGTACATATAGTGCTGGACCTAGACAAGTCCGAAATGTATTTTTTACCATTGGTAATAGGATATTATATGTATGTACCTACATAGATGTACATATAGTGCTGGGCCTAGACAAGTCCGAAATGCATTTTTTACCATTGGTAATAGGATATTATGTAGGTACCCAAAACGTATTTTTTTACCGTATTAAGGTAATGGTATATTATGTAGATACCTACTAGAGGCGGTGCCGATCTGTCAAACATACTCCATGTCCCTTTTATATGCGAAATCTTATCTTACTAATATTATAAACGCGAAAGTTTGTATGTAAGTATGTATGTATGTATGTGAGGTTGTTACTCTTTCACACAAAAACTACTGAACCGATTGCGATGAAACTTGGAATATAGGTAGCTGGGGACATGGATTAACACATAGGCTACTTTTTATCCCGATATTCAAGCGGGAACGGGACTTACGCGGGTGAAACCGCGGGGCGCTGCTAGTAATTATATAAAAGTCGCTGCAGTGCTAACAATGTTATTACGTCTATCGTTAAAATAAATGGTAATAGGTGCGTATCCTAAGATGGAGTCTATGAATGTCATTTCAGCACCCATATTATCTATACAGTGGACGTCTGACAGCAGTGGAAAATGACAGGCTCTATGCAGTACATTGCTACTTTGAGATGATCACCGGTAATAACCACGTTACGTCAAATAAGCAATGTACTGCATAATACCTGTCAAATTCCACTGTTGCCTAACAATCATTGGATAGAAATACGGATGCATAATTTGGTCTATACAAATCACTTGTTTACGGGTAGGTATAAATAATTTAGTGTTTTATATTCATTATTGTTTTTTGTTCTCTATTTTCAGTATAGCATAATTGTTATGGCATTAGTAGCTGGTAAGATATTCCTCACAATCTTCCTTAATACCGGAGTCGATACGCTAGTGACAGCGACTGACACATTTTTGAACGACACCTTTAGAGACTACCCTCAACTCTTTAATGGGATGGAGTTACTGGTACGTATGTGTATAATGCACTTCTATATCTTCTATACTTATAATAAAGGAAGAGAGGCAAAAGAGGAAAGGAAGAGAGTCTGTACTTGGAAGTAAATAAAAAAAAGTGGTTTAGGGGATGAGTAGTAGAACAAAATTAAATAATTTTTAAAATTCATGTCTGTCTGTTCCTTATACAATTTAAAACTACTGATCCGATAGAAATCTGGTTTTTAATATTGGATAGTTCTATTTTCGAGGCAGGTCTTTGCATCTAAATCCAATTAGTAGAACCCGAGTAATGAACGAAAAAGTGCAACCGCTCGAGAACCGCTCGGCCGCCCGCGCCCTCGATAACGCGTTTTTCACTCCGCGGGGCGCAGCTAGTCCTCAATATAAAAATAGCAGACTGAAGTAGCAATAGGCAGGCCATATAACTCGAAGGACTAATAATTGCTAGGTAGTTAAAAGTCTTCGAGTGGCGACCACGATGCAATGATAAACGGAGTGGTTGTGGCGACCACCTACTCTTTGGACTGAAGATATTGTAGCGGTCGCCATGAGTCGTTTAATAAAGACGACTTGGGATCGCTGTTTGTGGCGTAGCTAGGCTTATGTTCAGCAGTGGGCAGACCTTGTCCTTGTGGAATTATCATCATCACATGTCTAAGGATTCCATCATAAGGATACCACACTTACAATATTATCATCATCATTAGAGCGATATTCCCGGTTGCATCCTTCTTCCCTTACGTCTCCACTTCTCACGATCTTCAGCATCCCGTGTAGTGTGGACACCTACAGAGAGGCGCGCAATATGATTTCCCGAGACAATTACTGGAGGGAAAGATACAGGGCAAGAGGGCCCAGGGTAGGCAGAGGCGGACGTGGTTCGACGACTTAAAAGACTGGACTGGCCTCAACTACCAACAATTAAAAGCAGCAACTAAAGATCGTGAATATTTTCACCAATTGACCGCCGACCTTCCTTAGAAGATGGCACCAGATGATGATGATGATGTAGTGTGGCTACTTGCATGTCATCCCTTACGACGTCAAGCTAACATGCCTTGAGTCTTCCCAATCTGCCGTGGTTGTAGTAAAACCTTTACCGCAGTACCGTTACCGCAGTGGCTGTTTACAACTGTCTTCCCTCAGATGTCGTATCTACTGTTAGGGTTGAAATCAATGATTTTTACCTGTTTTTTTGTCTTTCAGTTCGGATGCTGTGGAACCACAGGGCCTGAGTCTTACGATGGTATTTACCCAATGGACGCCTTACCCCCCACTTGTTGCAACGAACCCCTGGATAATTTAGACACTATTTGCCCAAGGGATGAGGCTTTTGGGGGTTGTAATAGAATTTTGACGGATCTAATTGGAAATGTTGGGGGAGTTTTTACCGGAGTGTTAGTCGCTTTGATTATAATAGAGGTATGTCTACAGACTAACAGAACTATTTTATATGAACGTGTATTAAGGTCGTAATAGCTGGGCCGTGTTTGTTTATATATTTTTTTAACACGATAGATGGGCGTTGACCAGTATCTTACGTGATGTTATAATCTAATAAATAGCGCCCTTATATATAAATCGAGGATGGCAGAGAAAAATGTTCTTCGTTTTTTTACTGGCATACTGGATTCGCTTTTAAAAAAACACATAAGACACATTATGTAATAGGTATTATTCAACATAATATTATGTTTCCTGTGTTTCTTTTTAGTGTAGGTATATTATATTATTTTTATTTTTTCTGAAAAACAAGTTATTTAGCAAATTTTGACATTTTTGTTTTTTTTTTCAGGGTGTGATCATAGCACTTACTTTCTACGTATGCTGCTCGATACGAAATAAAAAACGAAGATATTATTGAACCTTCTCTGACTTGACCTACTTACAGTGAAACTATGTATGAAAGTGAATTTATTTGCAATAATTTACGGAGCGCTATAAAACACGTCCTCTCACCTTGGCGGTTAAGATGCAAATACCCTGTTTATTGTTTTAATTAGGTAATTGCGTGTGAAAGAGACAAATAAATCAGTGACTGAATGAAAGAACTCTAGTCTTAATTCTAAAACAAAATGATCTATTTTGGTAAATAAATGATATTTTTTTAAAGATTTTCTTTTACATTTTGTGTTTCTTTTATCTTTCAAAAAACCCTGTGATTGTTTAGTTTTTTATTTGTTTACCTACTTATGGTGAACAAAATACATAAAACAAAAAAAAAATCAGGATTTCAATAGTGAAATGAAAATCTTAAAAGTGTTGTTTGAAATTAAACTCGTTTTTCCGTTTTAATCACGTTGCTTTTATTTTTTAAGTATTTTTATTTTTTCAAAGCCCCATGTTTGATAAGTTTGATTTTACATCAGCAAAACGGAAGATAAAAACTCAAGTTTTACTTCTTTACCGACGACTAAGTTCTAAGTTCTACTAAGTTCTAAGGACTAAGTTCATAACTACCATGACTTTCTTGTGGCTTCTCATCAGAGGGCGTATTTCGAAGCCACACTTATACTTACAATAATAATATTCCTTCCATCTGCATACCAAGTTTTATCTTAATCGGTGCAGTATTTTTTGCGTGATTGAAAGAACATTTGGTAGGATTAGTGGAATTAGCATCTAAGTATAGACTTTTCCCCTTTCAGATTAGATTAGTTAATTTAAATTTCCCGCATCAATGCGTCATTTGTGAAACTTAATTATCAGCTTGTAATTCGGCCTTGACTAGCCCTCATTTTTTTAATAATCATTCATTGCAAATCTAATCTATTTGCAAAGAAAGTAACCCTATTTTTTAAAACGTGTTGATAAACAGTTTTTGATTAAACTCACATTAAAATAGTAGCGGGAATATACTGTAGGTACATAGCTTAAATTTTATGCTCCAGATTTACTAGTGGACTTTTATGACGCGAACACTTAACTATACAATTTGTAACTGGTAAGCCCTTTTAATCCGAAAGGGGGTTGTTCTAGACGTCTAGGCGAACAACTTTTGTTCTACGACTTTTGAAAATTCAAACTTTTTTTTTGAAAATTTTGAGATTATGTTTCACTGACAAAACAGCTGCTTTTGAAAATAAAGGTAATTGAAGTTTTGATTGTAAACCATCAAACTAAAAAAAGGACAACATAAGGTCAATGACCTCGAACTCTAAGAAACAGCTGATCTTCAAGTAAACTTTACACTTAAAATTTTCTAAAAGTACTTCGAATTTCCAAAAGTCGTAGAACAAAAGTTGTTCGCCTAGACGTCTAGAACAAACCCCTTTCGGCTTAAAAGGGCATACCTGTTACATCTTGTATATTATACAGGATGGAAAAAAGAGTTGGAGGAAAGAACTCTTTATATTGAAGATAGCAAAGCGAAGAACACATTCTTTGTTTTCAATAATAAGTGAAACTACAATATAAGATTTTGATAAAATCACACGTTTTGAGCCGGGAATCGAACTGATGAAATGTAAAATTAACATCCTTTACTTATCATACCAACCGAAAGAGTCATAAGAGTCATTCATAAGGAACAAATATTTATTACTAGCTGCGCCCCGCGTTCAAAATCGGTTCAGCATTTTTAAAAAAGGATTTAACGAAATCGGTCCAGCCATACACGCGCAATGCCGTGACCAAAGGAAATGGGGATTCATTTTAATAAATCCTTACTTAATATTATAAATCTAAAAGTCTGTTTGTTTATTTGTTTGATCCCTCTTCACGGTCAAACAGCTCGACCGATTTGGATGAAAATTTGCAAAGGGATATTTTAGATGATGGAGAGTAACATAGGATAGGACTTTTGATCCCGAAAATCCCGCGGGATCGGGACTTACGCGGGTGATAACTATTTATGAATAAATATCGACACAGGTAAGTGATGTAGGTGTAGGTAAGTGATGCATCATCATCATCGTCATCGTTATTGATCGTCATCCATCGCCATTTATCGTCATCGATCGTGATCCATCGTCATCGCCATCATCATTTACCGCGCAGCTATAAGAGCTAATAATATGATGAAGATTGTAAAACTTCGAATAGTAGTATCGGACGTGTCCTTCTTTTATTTCCACAATAATATGAAATTTGCTGTTGCAATTAATATGAATTATGGTACTATCTTAAACGTACCTCCTTTATTTTTCCGTGACGACAAAGTTCAGCGGACAAGCGTATGCAGTACCTAACTTGGAGCCAATATAATAAATGATGTACTAATTATGTACTAAAACTTACATGTTCAATAAATTCCGGATTCTCAGTATAGCCGTAGCCGATGAAGATCATCGAGTGAAGTCCCAGAATCATTACCATCGTGTAGAACCTGAAATAATGTTTGTTTTAACAATTCCGGAAACACTTGTTAGTAAAAAACTTGTATGGGTAAATCCGTGAACCATTTCCTTTGGAAAAAAACGGGACTATTTTACTATTCTACTATCTGTTTGTCACTAGGCTGTACTTATCTCATTAAAGGTGCACTCTCACACACATCATTCACCGTCACGTCACCGTCAAGTCACGTCACCGAAAAGGGTTTAAAAAAAAATTATGTCTATATTGCTAGTATGAGCTTGTATCCACACGTCTTGTATCCACAGATGAATTACGTCCCGGTCACTGACGTGTGGGAACAAACACATACTATACTAGCAGTATAGACACATTTTTTTTTTAAAACCCTGTCCGGTGACGTGACTTGACGGTGACTGATGTGTGAGAGTGCACCTTAACCGTGATAGATAGGTTGTTGTAATTTTAACAGATATCTGTTGTCGCTATACAAATAACTAAAAACAGCATTAAATTATTTTTTAATTAGGGCTAGATTTTTTGTGATATTGGTACGGAATCCTTAGTGCACGAGTCCGACTTTCACTTGTAAGCTGGACACAGTAGTTAGTCGAAAATTTACAAAATTCGAGGGAAATGCCCCTTTCGTTTTCCTTTATATGCCAATTTGTTTGGGGACTATTCGCACAGAAACCTATTAAATTTCGAAATATTTGTCTTGTCTATACTACTTGAATCATGTCTGAGTACATTTTGTCATCTAAAATTGTATTGTCAATAGTACAATAACAAAAAATAGATAAGTATAAAGACAGAAATAATTAAGTATTAAAATAGTTAGACATAGTTTTAGCAAGGAAAATATATTTCCATAAAATCCCCATGCAGGATTCCAGCTTGCATCCTTTTGCTAACCAGGCGACTGCTCTAACCACTGATTCCCTGTATAGCTCAGTGGTTAGTGCCACTAGCACCCGGGTGGTTAGTGGTTAGCGATAGGATGCAGGTTCGAATCTTGTCATGGGGATTTTTTGGAAATATATTTCTTTGCTAAAAATATTTTTAAGTTTAAAATGCCATGAGCAAAAAACAAGATTTTTTTAAATAGTCAACAACTTAGCCAAGTTTATAAAGAAGTCAAAATACGCGACTCTCGTGTCTTCTAATGTTAAAGAGAATTGGTAAAGTCTTATAGAAATGAGTTTAATTTCATACCAGAATCGTAAAAATAAAAAAAAAACTAAGTCAAGATAGTTTCCTCACCTCAGAGTCTGAAAACATTTAAAAAGTCCACCATCAGCGCTGCCTCCATATTTCAATGCTTTCCAGTTCTTCTGGACACAGAATGCAAGCATTAGCTTGCTATCTGTGAAATTTTAAACTTATTAGATAACTTCAGGTTTTAAGGTGACACACTCACTATATTGGCGGCAGGGATCTCAATATTTCTCAGTAATTACAAAACATTCGGAAATTCTATTTTGGTATTTTATTTTTCATTCTCTTATCTTCATTTCGGTAGTTTGGTTTACGATTGGTTAACTTTTATAACAGAAAAAAATGTATGTAAAACAAACGTGACGTATTTAATTAAACCTCTATTTTTTCTGTATTAAAGCATAATAACATACACTTGAAATTTGTTGAACCGTTTTATTAAATTAGCAATAGTTATCTTGTTATAATTATTGTATTAATTTATTGACTTAAATCCTAAAACTATTTTACATAATTACTTATAATTAATAATGTCAAATAGACAAATAAATTAATTATAAATTAATTATGTAAAACAGTTTTAGGAATTATTTTATTTTAGTCACTAAAGTTATTGCAAAATCATTGCATAGCATAGTCGCATCTTACGTCCTTATTTTACACATCTTGAATTTGCTAGCCCTATCCCTGTCACGTCATTAGGTGAGCATGGGACCTTAACTAAACTTAAACTTTGTCCAGATTTACTACAAAGAAGCCAGAACTTGTTTGATAAGCTTCAGATTTGTACTTAGTTTATTATAGTAGTTTTAGAAAGTGGTCAAGTAGTTTTAATTTATCATACTTTTTCGTTGGATTTAGTTTCAGTCAGAGTACCTCTACCAGAGTTTCATCATTTTACTTCCAAATAAAAACTGATTTCAAAAAGAGAACATAATATATCCATACAAACTTACACATTTATAATATTAGTTAGATCTAGTAATTAAATTCTATAGAATATGAGCAACTTATCGAGATGGTAAGTAATAATGCGGTCTAAAATGTAGCACGCTCGTCCAAAAAGTAGAAAAAAAAAACAATGTAATAAATTCCAACCATTACCTTCATCATTTTCTCTCGGCCAAAAGAAGTAGTAAGCTGAACATCCAAGATTGATGAGTAGAACTAACAGTAGAATGGCTCCGATGACCCAATCTAATGCGTCGATCGGTAGTTGGTCTTCTTTGGTCTTACAGTAGCGGACTGATAGTGTCTCCACCTAGGGAATAATGAAGTTTACTGTAGGGTAAACTGGTGCGGTATTGGTCTAGTGAAAAATACTTCCAATTTGATTCCGAGGGTTGTTGTTTTGAAGCTCTGCTAAACGCGCACTTAAGAGAATGTTATGTGCTCTGTTAATATTGCTCTTACGGTAAATGAAAACGTCGTGAGGTAACCGACATGTCCTAGGACTTACTATAGTCCTAAAGCCTACTCCAGATCGGGACATTCGCCAATCCGGAGTAGGGTCGGCGAATGTGCCCTTGGCGTCTTACTGTCTAGCATCTTTAAGTGAAGGCCCTTGCCCAACAGTGGGCCAAATAGGAATTGTCAAATTTTTGAAATTATTATTTTTTATTGATTATTACACAAAGAACACACGCTCCAAATTTCAGCCCTCTACCATAGTAGAAAAAGAACGCCGGTAAACAGTGCCACCACTGTTAGTGGTTTAGGCTGTACATTGATCCATCAGTCAGTACATATAACAGTTTAAGAATGTTTTCCTACCTGCAATCCATACCCTTGATGAATACTTCCATTAAAGCACTCCTTCAAGGCGATTTCAGTCTCCTCGCTAATGTTCTTAGCCTGACTGATGTCGACTCCACAATGCTGTGAGGCACAAACTCCTCGGTGCAGCTTCGTGTGCTGGTAGTTCGTGTAGTATTGGGATGAGAAGTTCTGTTGGCAAAGATTTTAATTAAAACGATTATTAAACAGTGATGGTCAGTGTTGTGTGTGCGATGGAAGACTCTCATTTCGGAGGCCAATATCCATTTTGGGTCACTATATAAGCCAGCTGAGTAAGTTGTCATAGAAAAAAAGTAATTTGAGATGCTCCTTGATATTCTATGGCTACAAAAAGTAAGTAAAAGTTCTTCTTTTCGTATAGTGTGTGGTTCACCTAATGTAACAGTTTTCAGGTCTGACTTAGGCTTGACCTAACGACTGCAATCAGAGATAACAAACGGGACCGAGAAAGAACTAAATATAGCTTTCATTACCTACTCCACATTTTTATTAGCATGATTTTATGCTCTTGGCATATCAGTAGATAGGAACAATAAATAAAGGAAATTGAAGGAGATGCTGAAAGATTTTTGATGTCAGCAACAAAAAAAGATACGTTGCGGTAGGTACGTAGCTAATAAATCACAATGAAGAAAGGAAAGAGCTAAGCTAAACAAACTTAGTTTATTTGGTAATAAATAATCGGTTCCCATGATGCCGACTAATTTCTAGTTAGTTTTAGTTTAGAAATATTTTTAGCAAGGAAATATATTTCCAAAAAATCCCCATGACAGGATTCGAACCTGCGTCCTTTCGCTAACCAGGCGAATGCTCTAACCACTGAGCTACACAGAAATTTCGTGACATGGTATAATTTTTCGCCCATATCTTTCCTTGCCAATTGTTTTACCAACTAAGGCTTGGTTTCAGCGCCATCTACCGGTCAAGCTTTGCAGCTTTTTTATTGACTAGTTCAGGTGGTTTATTTTACAGTAAACATACCCAACATGAGATGCGCTTTTTTCTCCAATTTAATATTTCTTTTTGTTTTTATTGCTCAAGGCATTTTAAACATAGAAATATTTTTAGCAAGGAAATATATTTCCAAAAAATCCCCATGACAGGATTCGAACCTGCGTCCTTTTGCTAACCAGGCGAATGCTCTAACCACTGAGCTACACAGAAATCACGTGACATGGTATAATTTTTCGGCCATATCTTTCCTCGCTAATTGTTTTACCAACTAAGGCTTGGTTTCAGCGCCATCTACCGGTCAAGCTTTGTAGCTTTTTTATTGACTGGTTCAGGTGGTTTACTTTACAGTAAACATACCCAACATGAGATGCGCTTTTTTCTCCAATTTAATATTTCTTTTTGTTTTTATTGCTCAAGGCATTTTAATATTTTTAGCAAGGAAATATATTTCCAAAAAATGCCTTGAGCAATAAAAACAAAAAGAAATATTAGTTTTAGTTTTTTAAGGTGACCTACCCCCATATCATCTATCCAGTGGACGTCTGATAGTGACTATGCAGTACATGTTTTGAGGTAAACACCGGTAATAACCACGTTACGTCAAAACAGCAATGTACTGTATAGTGCCTGTCATATTCCACTGATGACAGACGTCCACTTGATATATAATATGGGAGCCAGTAAAAAAATATTTTACTGGCCTACAAGATTTTTTTAGATATTGAGACCGTATAAATTACACATTAAACTAAGCATAATAATATATTTGCAATAACATCTCCCGTTCTCCTTTCAATCTGTCTGTCCCCAATCAGATTGATAAAAAAATCCTTCGACATTTCTTTCTAAAGATTTACTATTGACTTTGTTTTCAAAACGTTGAAGGGACATCAATCAGGACCCCTTATTCAGTGACAGGCAAGATACATGATTTTTTGGAGTTCACGTGATATTTATGACCGTAATATCTATGTCATAGATTACCTAGATGGCGAGTATGACAAACGACATTAAAATTTTGATCTATCTTTTTTAAGATGATTGATAAACTAGTTCACTATGGGTAGATTTGTTATTAAAAAAATTAACACTTCTTTAATATTGTTTATCTGTCAAAGCAGATCTTACATGTGTTGGGAGCATGTGCTGACAAACTTTCAGCTTTAACTAAATAAAAGGTCTAGGGTTCAAGGGCTCTTACTCTATTACGTTATACTAGCTGCGCCCCGCGGTAACACTCGCGTAAGTCCCGTTCCCGCGGGAATATCGGGATAAAAGTAGTCTATGTCCTTCTAAAACGTCCCATTATCTCTATACAAAAATTCATCAAAATCGGTTCAGCGGTTTTGACACGAAAGCGTAACAGTCACACAGAGTTACTTTCATATTTATACTATTAGTAAGGATATTTCACAAGAAAATATCACATGTCACATGTGTGATATGGCAAGCACAAGAATACCGAATACGGGTCTGTGAGTGAAATATTTCCGTCAAATTACAGATTGTAATCAATCTTCCCCGAAACTAGATAAATGACTGGTGAAACGTGAAGTCAACAAGCAACCAGGCATTAGAGAAATTTAATGTAATTAGGTAAACACGATGTAAGTGAATTAACGTATTTACTTACAATCGCTGGTTAACAGCTGCATAAACTATGTATCGTATATGAAGTTTCACAGTTGATAGACAGAAACAGACGTTATATAACTAAGTCATCTTGTTAATAATCGTTTATAAGGGGAATTAGTTTCCGACATATTGAATTTTGTAAAATTTTCCTGTTAAAATTGTGAATAAAACACGTATACCTATGAATGTAGTATAGTATCTCTGATCAAAGTGAACGCCGACCGATGATTCGACTTTTTCCAACCATTCATTGCAATATTTATTAAATATATTACTAACGTAACTGTGTTTTTTATAAATTAAATATGTTATTTTTGTGTTTGTTCCCAGATATATCCGCCACCCGACGTCTGGTCTAATGATTCTTTGATAATGATAGACTACTTTTTATTTTGATAATCCCGCGGGAACGGGACTTACGTGAGTGAAACCCGCGGGACGCATATGGTACTATTAAGCTCGTATGGACCTACCTTCAAGTACTGGTAGAGCGGAGTCTCATCTTCCATCAGCACGAGATCTACAATACAGTAGACAGCTTCAGGATTCTTCAGACAGAGGTCGTAGTCATCCAAGTCTGATAGAGGTGGCATGGAGTAGTAATCGAATGCTTGTGGTTTAACATCTGGGGGAAACGGAAATTTGGTTATTTTCACACCCTTACATTTTCTGGGATGCTAATTTTGCTCATCATTTCGAACAGAACTTCTACAATTATAGTACCAAATAGAACATTGTATCCGAAATGATTACCTGCAAAGTTACCGCGCAACTTCCGTCGTAATCGGCATCAAAATCCCACTGCGCAAAGGAAAAGGAATGTTTTGATCGCGATTGAATGCACGTATTAATGTGAACTATGTACTTACGGCATACCGAACAAATCTTCGTGATTTTTGGTTTGCTTCTTGATTAGTGAAATTGTATTTCTGTTTTAAATAAATAAATAAAATAACCTGCGCGGTGAAAACGACAGCGTTGAGTTCCTTGCATTTGAAGCCGGTACCGTCGAGTTGAACTGTCATTGAAAGCGGAGCTACCGGTTGCAATGACAGTTGAACTCGACGGGGTGCGGCCGGCGTCGCGTCGCCTTCAAATGCATGTAAATTAACGCTGTGATTTGAATTGCGCAGATTATTTCTTTGCTTTCGATGCCGTTTACGACGGAAGATTGCTGATCTTTGTTGGGAAATCAATTAAAAACTACCTGAAACTTGGCGGAAAACAGGAAATTAATATCACAGTGTTTAAGCAAAATAAATGACTAAAACCAAGACAATGGCCTTAATTTTATGAAATTACAACAATTTACTTGAAAGTGATGAATATTTTTACTAATTTAGTCGTGCGACCTTGCTTCTAGGCGCTACCAGAGTTTACTCAACAGTTGGTGCGTCTCGCATGGCACTAGGTACCTACGAGTAAGTATGCCATTCTAATGGCATTCAGTGCAATTGGTTTTTATCTATAAAACACTAGCATCTCCCTGCGGCTTCACACGCATAAGATATATAGATAGATAATAACTTTATTAATAAGGATAAGACATTTAATATTTTGGACTCGATGGTCATTCACCTTAGTTATAATCAATTAATTAATTGTTTTTGTTTTTTAATTATTCACAACTACAGTTAATAACTTTATTTGTACTACTTCTTATTAATATTATAAACGCGAAAGTTTGTATATACATGTATGTGTGTGACTTTCTTACTCTTTCACGCAAAAACTACTGATCTGATTGCAATGAAACTTGGAACGTCGACAGTTGGAGCCCTGGAATAACACGTAGGCTACTATTTATCCCGATATTCCCGCGGGAACAAACTAATATAACTAGTAATGTACTTACAACCATACTTAAACTATCTAACAAACAACTTATGGCGGCCTCTGTGGCGCAGTGGGCGAAGACCTGACTGCAATGCACAAAGTTGCGGGTTCGATTCCCACTGGGTGCAAATATTTGTGCTTAAGAGGAAGCTCCAATAAAAAATATGTCATGAACGGCCAGCACACTTACTCCTACATCCACGAGTCACACGCACACGTATGCACTTTCGAACATCGCAACTTTTTTGATCTAGCGCCCAAGCGCGCGAAATAAAAACTGTTATATATTTTTTCATAGGTTGTAAACCGATTATGGTCGTTTGGAAAGTAGCCAGTGTCAAGTATTTTATAATACGACCTCATTGGTGCGTCGGGCGACCGCCTGGCTCACGGAACACTATTACTCCTAGCGGGCCTGGCTGCAATACGGAAGGCTGCGGATTCGATTCCCGTCGGGTGCAAATATTTATGCTTAAAAATAAATATTTGTATCTGATCTGGGTGTCTTTCTATGTATAATATGTATGTATTTACAAAAAAAATGAGGTATAATATGTAGTATATTCGTGGTCTAATACCCCTAGTACAAGACCAGTGCTTAGTTTGGAGCTAGATTGCGCTGTCTGTATATGTCGTGCAATAATATTTATTTAATAATTTGCAATTTTTTTGTTTTGTATCTTCAAAACTTGTATCGATCGTCTTTTTCCGGTATTTCTATTTTCAATTTATTATCACCTTACCATGCGGCCAAAAGACAATTATTTTTGTTTGCAATGTGCATTTGGCCCTGGGCCTGAATGTACCAGTCTGATTTTTATTATTAAATACCTGTAATACAAGCAAATGTTAATGTTCCAAATTTAAATTACTTTATTCCCTAGGGCTTAAACGCGCATTTTACTTCCCAGATATCTCATTAGATATTTAGCGAGTCATTACTCGTTTAACGTTGACCTCTTTGGTCAAATAATATTAGTTTATGCACCGAGGTACTAAAGCCCTGTCTTATATACCGGGCGTCATATTGTATCCAAAGCATATTAAAGACTCTAGAGTTAACTCCCAAGCGCAGCAAGGGTTTTAAAAACTTACTTCTCAGCGAAGCGAAGGAGTTATGTACCTAGAGTCCTGAGTGAAGCGTGGGATTCAAGCGCAATTATTAATTAATTAAGCCTGTTTTTATCTTGGGCGCTTGAATCCCACGCTTCACTCAAGACTCTAGGTACATAACTCCTTCGCTTCGCTCAAGATACGTACGCTTTGGATTCAACATGACGCCCGCTATATAAGACAGGGCTTTAGTACCTCGGTGCATATACTACTATTATGCCCTACTTAGGTGTATAATGGCACTTTATGTACCTAGGAAATAAAGGCTCGCTTTACGTTGACCTTTTCTTATCCTATATCTATCTATACTTATAATAAAGAAAGAGAGAACAAAAAGTCTGTACTTGGAAGTAATTTAAAAAAAAAAGTGGTCTAGTGGACTTACGAAAAATAATAGAACAAAATTATATAATTTTTAAAATTCATGTCTGTCTGTTTGTTTCTTACACAATTAAAAACTACTGATCCGATTGAAATCTGGTTTTCAATATTGGATAGTTCAATTTTCGAGGAAGGTCGTGGTATACTTTGCATCGACGTCCAATTAGTAGAATCCGAGTATGAACGAAAAAGTGCAACCGCTTAGTCGCCCCGCGCCCGTGATAACGCGTTCACTTCCGCGGGTGAAACCGCGGGGCGCAGCTAGTGGTCAAATAAAATTACTTTGTAGAGCAGTAGGTGTGTAAAATTACTTTGTTGAGCCGTAGATGTGTAAACTTACTATTTTTGTCGTGGGGGTTTTTTGATTGGTGGGGTGATTCTCCCACTAAAAGCGGTAACAGCTATCTCCGCACTATGAGATCCGATTTTAATGAAAGGTATACAAGTTCTATGAGTAAATAGATTTTATTTGTTGTGGGGGATTTTAATTTTTGGGGTAGTTCCCCCACAAAAGGATGTACTAGATATCTAAACATTATGTGATCCGATTTTTCTGCTCTATTATGATGATATAAAGAGCCCTTTCAATAATTAGTTCCCACGAGGTCCACTTGGAATAATAAGGAGGAATCACTTGTAATAATATTATTATCAGATGCCTAGATCACAAAGAACACACCTTCCAAATTTCATCTCTCTCTACCAGCGGTTCAGTCAGTGAGTAATTCAGTCAGGACAAAGATTTTTATAGATATACATAGATTACAGAAGTATAGATAATAGATATAGATTAGTAGTTATGTAAGTACTAGCTGCGCCCTTCGGTTCCACACGTGTAAGTCCCGAACCCGCGGGAATATCAATTTCAAAAGTAACCTTTGCCAAAGTACCATCTATCTTTGAATCGAAATTTATCAAAATCGGTTTAGCGGCCTGATAGAGTTACTTTCTCATTTGTAATGGTCGATTATTAGCTTGCATTACCTTGATGAAGTGTAGATACTTATTATATTAATTCCGCAAAATCCTTGTAGGTAAGTACCTATCTCAATTTTCATTTTGACAATGGAAAAGGTAAATAGATTTATTTTTTCGCCTCTCTTACGATATTTAGATTTCTTTTTGATGTTTTAGCAAGCTTTCGTTTGGAAAAAGCTTTTTTATTGCAAATTGCTAGTAAATACAGTTACTCTGATTGCAACACTAAGTACAAATAGTATCATTGGCGATTCAACGGGGTAATGCCACCAGTGTGATGGGCATTTTTGGACTCAATGGTCATTCACCTTAGATTATTTGTATTGTTTATTATCTTTGTAGTATTTATTTCTTGTGTAATTATTTAGTCTTTCTTTTTTTAGTACAACAACAATCAAATATCAAAGATAAATAAACAATGCTAGACAGTTTTATGACAGTAGGTATGATTGGACATGACTGTCATAACATAACAATTATTTTCATATTGGCCGGAAAAAATGTAAAAAGTTCGAATCTATACGAAATATAATTTAAAATAGATTACGTAATTATTTGGGAGCGAAAACTGACATAGGTCCACCTTCGACGGCGCCAGACGGCGGACTGAGGTTGGCGCAACGTCTACTTAGATGCGTTGTAATACAGTTGATTTTAGATTGAAGGTTTTCATGCTTTTAGCACGAAACTAAAAAGGCGTAAGTCTCAAATCATTTTTCGATAATTTTACGGAAATTAAGCAATATTAAAAATCATCACATAAGCAGTTAAAAGTATTGATTATTTCCTTTGTATTAAATAAAAAATTGTTTCGATATATAGTATAATAGAGGAGAAAAGAGTAAAATATAGAAAATACAGCACAATTTTCAAAGTAAAAAAGTATCGAACAAAACTTAATGAATCGTGATTCTGTTATTTACAAACCTTAGAAGAAGGTTCAATAAAACATGTATTTGAATTTCACATTCGCCAAACTTGTGGCTGATGCAGAATATGCTTCGCAACAAACAATATTTTTCTTCTGCTTAGACTTAAAAATAAATGTTTGTATCTCGTCTGGGTGTATTTGTATGTAAAATATGTATATATTTACAAAAGAAAAATAAATATAAGTAGTATATCCGTTGGCTAGTCACCGTAACACAAGTTTAGCAGCTTACCATGGGGCTAGATGGCGCTGTGGGTTGGTCACAGAATTTATTTATTTATTTTATTTATTTACGCGGGTGACGCCGCAGGGTGCCGCTAGTTTTTCATGAAACAATACAATAAAAGCTCAAAATGCAAGTTGCACAAATAGGCGACTAAGTCCCATGGAAATATAGAGGTAAAATTAGACCATAAAATGTTTCTCTCAGGGATTCAATGTTTAATTTATTTAAGTTATATTAAAATCCGTTAAATATTTTCGGAGGTTACCTAAAACATACATTCATACAAACTAATCAAAACTTTTACTAATTATTTCTGACAATGTAGTATTTCGATCATTGAATTCAATCGGAACTGTAGAAATAATTGACTAAGGATGTTATGAAAATAATTACTGAAGCAGAACGATTAGCAATATAAGATCTAATAGGTAGGTATGACGACCTCTGTGGTACAGTTGCGAATGTTCAAGGTCGCGGGTTCAATTCCCGCTGTGAATATTTGTATGATGAAATACAAAAACTACTCTTCTTTAAATACACGAATCAGTCCGAATATCGGGATAAAAATGCGACCTATTAAGATCTCCAGCTATCTGCAAATTAAAATTCATCGCAATCGGTTCAGTAGTTATTGCGTGAAGGAGTAAAAATACACATAAAGTTTCACCTTTACAATATTAGTATGATGATTTAATCTATAATTATTTAAGGGGATAGAATACCAACTCTTTCCTTCGTACAAAATTTTTCAACTGTTTCCTCCCTCGATATAGACATTACAGAACACCATGTTCATGTCATACTGGCTGCGTTTTGCGGTTTTACCCGCGTAGGTCCCGTTTCCGTCGGAATATCGAGATAAAAAGTAGCCTATGTGTTATTCAAGGTCTCCAGCTACCAATACTTCAAGTTTCATCGCAATCGGCTTACTAGTTTTTGCGAGATTCAGTAACAAACACACAGCCATACATACATACATGAACGCAAAGTTTCGCGTTTATAAATCTGGCTGCACCCCGCGGTTTCATCCGCGTAAGTCCCGTTCCCACGGGAATATCGGGATAAAAAGTAGCTTATTTTATCTCCAGCTACGTATATTCGATTCAGTAGTTTTTACGTGGTTGAGTAATAAACTTACAGACATTCATAAATACTTGCAAACATTCGCGTTTATAATTTTAGTTAGATTCGAAATTAAATATTTATTTCAATTAGAAAATGGCCATAAGTTTTATTTCATAAACATTTTTTTTTGTAATGTTTTTATCCAGGGAGGAAAGATTCGTGATTCGACTACGTTTCTAATAGAGCATGAGTAGCTATCCCTTCCCTTTAAATACGCAAGCCGCTAGCCGGTTATAAACTTAGGTACTCAGTTACTCAATAGAATTCCTCCTACCTAAGTAATAGGTATAACTAAGTTAAGTACCTAGATACTGGACTCTTACGAAAGAAACCAACTTAACCAAGTTAAAGTTAAGTAAGAGGGCATTTGAGTGCGGTCTTAGATTAATATGGCTTGATAACAATGTTTTATATATTTTATCTTATTACTGAGTACCTACACGTTGTATATTTATGTAGGTAGGTGATATTTGGTTTTCTGTACTAAGTAATCTTTTTTAATATTATCATAAACACGAAAGTTTGTATGAATGTGTATGACTTTGTTACTAAATCAATACTGGACCGATTGCGACGAAACTTGGAATATGGGTAGCTGGGAACCTGGAATAACACATATGCTACTTTTTATCCCTATAATCCCTCGGGAACGGGACTTACGCGGGTGAGACCGCGGGGCGCAGCTAGTTGTATAAGAAAAAGAAAATATTTATTTATTTGTTTGTAATGAATAAGCTCCGAAACTACTGGACCGATTTCGAAAATTCTTTCACCTGTAGATAGTTACATTACCGAGGAGTATTATAGCTTACTTTTGATCTCGATATTCTTACGGGATTGAGACTAAAGCGTTTTAAAAGCAGTTAAAACCGAAAACAAAATGTTGACGTAGTTGAAAATAGTTACGCTCTCCAAATCAAATTTAATCAAAATTAAAAAATCCGGTTACTGTAAGTCGAACTCATTCACAAAGGGCACCATTATCACAAAAACACTTGTTATGTATGTTGTTTGGTTCACTTAAAATTAATGTATTCTGTTTGTAGTATTTATTGTAATAGCGGCAAAAAAATACACACACCATTTAGGAAAAAATCAGTTGCCTAGCGTTCATGAAGATAACTGTTGCTAGACAGACGGATTGTGGAGTCTTAGGAAAAAAAAACCTTTTGGGTAAAGAAACCTAAATAACCCTTTGCGTCACACAGTAGGAAAAAAAGAAAACTAGGAGTGGAAAAAGATAATTCACCATTTTCCTCAGTAAAATTTTGACACAGCACATCCGTAGCACAAAACAATATGAACCACCACATTTTGAAGTCGGTTAAACACTGAATAGATCGCTACTGCGCTCCGACCGGCGCGGCCGCAGGTGTGGCTGTTTGTCTTTATGTTGTAATACTCAGAGGCAGGTGGATTTACTATAAAGTACTTGCAAAGTTTCGCAGGTTTGCCTGCGTAAGTCCTGATTTCACGAGATTTTTCAAAAATGCTTTTAGTGGATCTATACTATAGGCAGAGACATGACAAAGAATACGCTTTCCAAATTTTATTTCTGAGTAAGGTTTGGACTTTACTTTGATATATCTATTCACTAGTCATTCAGTCAGTCAATCAGTGAGGACTTTGAATTTCGTATGTATTCATACGACAATCAAAGTCAAATTTGAAATCTAAGGAGTCCAAAAAACCCTTGGTCTACTATATTTTTAAGAACAAACAATCGAAAATTTCAGGCGACCGAAATTTAAAACGACTTTTTCACTACATTTTTTTTTTTCGGATCCGGCCACTGACTTTAAATACGTAAATGGCCGGATTTCGTTCCACTTTCGTCGTCTTCTTTAAAGATGAGCGTGCCATATCTTAGATCATAACATTACTTACTTACTTAGATAAATAGATTAATTAATGCTTTAATGTAACTAAATTATTACTAAACCAAAAAGTTACAAATAAAACCGAAAAATAAAAAGCATAAAAAAATTCAAATCCTACAGCTAATCTTTCTAAACGAAAAAGAATCAATGCGATTGGACGGTAACGTACAAAAAAACATACTTCCGAATTTATTAACTTCTTTTGAAATTGGTTAATAACCACATTTTGTTTTCAAAACTTAATCTATTTACTAATTATTACATGGGTACGTACAATCAATCGTGTAAAAAGTCACTCTAGACTTCAGAAATAGTAATAAATAAAATTTAAGAATTTAAAGGCCAAAACCCAAATTGACCCAATTTGAAAGTGAACTCAAAAACCCAATTTTGAAGTGTTTGAAAATGATTTAGTTTCGGTTTTGGCAAAGAAGTTACAGTACTACTAGAAGTATATTACTAGTAATGCAATTCTTTGCCAAACCCAAAACTAAACGTCATTTTCAAACACTTCAAAATATCTCAAACGACTTCAGCTAGGTATTGAATAAAAAGTTCTTTCCATAATGTTTTCAAATCAAATCCTTGAGAGATGCCTAAAATTTTGATTCATGAAATAAATTCATCGTCGTCTTCAGATAAGATTTATATTATAATAACAGAAAAGTTTTAATGGATTTTTGAAATTTATTGTTTTACTTGCGATTGGTTCCGATGTTTCGGAGTCAAGAACCTGAAACCTGAAGTACTTAGGTACCTACTTCCTCCTCATTATTACGATGTTTCCGGTTTCATCCTTAACCTTGTAGCCCCGGTATACAATAGGATAACCCATCTCTGCCTGTGGGTGTCGTAAAAGGCGACTAAGGGTTCTAAGGAAGACGCGTTAGGGATCATTTATATTAGACCGTCACGGGCGCCGGCCGGGTCCGAGCTTCGTTGTCCATTGCTCGGCGAGCAGTCGATCGGTCTGTTGCAATCGAGTGGCGGCCGATCAATGGACAACGAAGTTGTATATAGTAGTAGAAGTATATTAGAACGACCCGTGACGTTCTAATATAAATCATCCCCTAACCTTGACCTTGAGGTACCTTCAATCAAAGTGATCTCAAATTTTGTTTGTCGCAGAACTACAAAATTACTACAATTGCGAGACCCCGCGATATGTCCCGATGCCATGTGAATATCGGGATTGAAAGTTATTCATGTATTAATGCATAGATCTCCAGCTATCTGCTTGCCAAGCTTTATCGCAATCAGTTCAGTAGTTTTTGCGTGAAGGTAATAACAAACATACTCGTTTACTTACTTAATTTAGGTATATTAGTAGGAAGATATTCTCATCAAGTACGTGATATTAGCAAGTTAAATTTACCTAATCATATAAAAAATAAATATTATTTTAATAATATTGATTTAAAGATAATTAAAAATAGTAGATACCTATCAATCAACCTAAGGCTAGACGCTCACTGATAAGTCGCGGCGGAGGCGCGTCGCCGAAGCGTCTAGAAGTGGTCTAGAGTTATTTTATTCACGCTATTCTTGTTCCTGATTGCAATCGTCTTCTGGATTACGGGATTTGTTATTTTTTATAACAGTAAAACGCGAGTAAAACCCGGGAAATATTGTGTTTGTTTTAACATTTTCAGTTAAAATTGCTCAAATACTGGCCGTGTAAATGCACCATGAAGAATGTTAATGGTATTCCGAATCAGTTGAAAGTTTGTTACAGCTTGTATACAAGCCGTAGAGTCGTTGAACTAAAAGTTGTTCGCCTAGATGTCTAGAACAATCCCCTTTCTGCCTAAAAGGACATACCCGTTACACCTTGTATATATAGAAATACACTAGTTTTTGTTGTAGTGAAAAATACCTTTTAATTTGTGCTAATAATAGTCGATGAACTCCCTTTGAAACGAAGTACATTAAGTTTGCGGTAATATTACTTCAGTGGCTTATTTCAACTGTCATCCTCCTGAAGCCATATCTAATGTGATACCTAACTAATTATACAGAAACCTTTGAGCGCGAGTCCGACTCGACTTGGCCGATTTTTAATTATTTTTATTAAATCAATACACGGAAATTGTCTGATGTATTAGACAAAGTAAACAGTTCTAGGTAAACTTATAAGTACGTTCCTATTTGAATAAGTTAATGAATATCATCACTCCCTAATGAATTTGGCACAGATTTAGGCAGGTTTCCCAACAGATGGGCTGTTGCCATGTAAGACCGGGCGGGGCGCAAGTGGTTTCCGTGCGCCGCTCATGAGGAAAAGGTCGTTAAACCTTTTCGAAGAGGGATCCAGCCAAATCGGACCATAGTCGTTGGGTACCGCGGAAGGCTTGCAAATGCCTGTAGTCCCTGACATCAAGGCGAGTGAGGAACCGGTGGAATTTTTCGTGGGTAAGCCTACCTAAACCGCCTACCATTCTAGGCCATAGAGTGACGCGGTGTGTGGGAGCCCCACACACCGCGTCACTCTCGTGACGTGACGGTGCATCAGGCTGCATTTTCTCCACCAGAAAAAAAAAGGTTTTCCAACAGATAACGAGTATGTGAGTCTGCTAATTTGTAGGTCATGCATGAAACGTTTCGAGTATAATAAACGTAAACCAATAGGCTTTAAAGCCTTGCACATCTTCGTAGGGCTGCAAGCTTGTGGTCTTTTATCGAATACATTTCGAGGAGTGTCCCACGGAACTGCACCATTTGGTTTTACCATCTCCCTTCTACCATCGAACAACCAGGCAAAGTGATAAGCGGCACCTGTTAATGGTAGAAATACCCGTCAACCAAACCGAGCGTTTTGCTTCGTCATTCTTTATTCGAAGCTGAAAATAGATCTATGTGGCGTGCAATTGGAGAGGCCTAGGTCCAGCAGTGGACTGCAACAGGCTGATGATGATGATGAGAATGATGTTTCTTTATTCGTACTGCGAGGAATTGAAATCAGTTGCCTGAGTATGTCTTCCCGGATGTCTACAACTTCGGGGTCTTCAAGTCACGAGTGAACAAGGTATCTCCTAGGTAAGCGTGCAACATCGTAGACCGCATCGTCGCTCTCCATCAGGTGAGAGAGTGGTCAAACGCTTACCAATCAATTATAAAAAAAGATACATTCAATTTTTTTGGTGTAGTGTGGCTAATACGAGTATATTGTTAGAGTTTTCAGGTCGCCCTAAGGCATCGAACTTCATTTCAGTAATTCAATCCATTGATATCAGAGATTGCAAGTGGGACCATTTGTATTTTTCTTAGAGTATACATAAGCAAGCTATAGAGCGCGCCTATGTGTATTTGCCTACTGCGCAAAGAGATAGCACAGAATCTGAAGATATATTTATATTGCAAAAAAAATGTATCCGAATTATAACTAATATACAGAATACCAATACATGTAGACCCCACTTCATAAAGTTAAATATACTCACCCTAACTTGCTTGTACGTTTTTGAAATTTCAGTCATTGTGAAAAAGAATGCCAGCTCTTTTACTCAATTGAAAGACCATTTCTCTGTTTCCCACAATTTAAGACATAAAGATAAACTCGCTTTACCTAATTCAAACTTAGCTTTACATTCCACTGGTCCATATGTTATGTGCATAAAAATATATAACACAATTCCACAACATATTAAAGATGAGACTAAAATAAATATATTTAAAAAATGTTTACATAAATATCTATCAGAAAAGGCCTACTACAGTCTTAAAGAATTTTTTGAAGACAATACATATAATATATATAAGTAAAATATTCCCTCCAAATGAGTACAATAAATTTGAAGTACCTATATTTGTAATTAAATTATATTTACAGGTAATAGTTTTTATGGAAATAACTGTAGTAGTTAGATACTAGTAGACTTTAAGTAGGTAACTACTAACTTAAATTATTAGTTTTAAGCTTAAATTGCAGTGCCCAACCAGGTTCATAATGTAAACAAAATGTCATTTTGTAAACCATTACCTTATGAAGCAATAAATAATTATTATATTATTATTATTATTAAGCAGATGTTCTATACATAGATATTCAAATGCCGCGGTGTAAAATTGATTTTACACCGCGGCACTGAACATTTCATCATAATTATTACTAGAATAAATTCTAACGAAACAGTCAAATCGCGTAACCCTAGGTGACTGATGACATCGTCTTTGTCATATTTTGACTGTTCATACCGGTGCTTACAGTTCATACTCGCATACCGCAGCGCTCTATAGCTTTCTTATGTATCCTCAAAGGTATTTTTAAAATAACGCTACGATAAACAAAATAGTTTTTACAACCGGCAATTTACTACAAGCTAAATATCTTTTTCGTACAATACATCTTACCTAACATCCTACCTTTCACCTATCTTGACTTTCCATCGAAAGGTTGCCTGGAAGATATCGCTTTCAGCGATTAGGCCGCCCATTGTGCCACATATTCTTTAAGTTGTGTTTGTTTTCTTTGTACGTCTTTGTCTATATTTGGTGTGTATAATTAAGACATTTATACATTCACTAGCTGCACCCCGCGATTTCACCCGCGGAAGTGAAAAACGCGTTGCCACGGGCGCGGGCGGCCGAGCGTTTCTCTAGTGGTTGCACTTTTTCGTTCATTACTCGGTTTCTACTAATTAGATTTCGATGCAAAATATACCACGACGTTCCTAGAAAATAGAACTATTCAATATTGAAAACCAGATTTTAATCGGATTAGTAGTTTTTAGTTGTAAGGAACAGACAGAGAAACAGCCAAACAGACAGACAGACATGAATTTTAAAAATTATATAATTTTATTCTACTACTTTTCCTCAACTTTTTTTAATTTACTTCCAAGTACATACAGACCTTCTCCCTCTCTTTCTTTATTATAAGTATAAATATAGATTCATTCATCTGCATAGAAATAGACCTTCGACATATTTGTAGAGTCATTCAACTTGCAGCTATTAAGCCCTCAATTCGATAATGACAACTGCAATTTGCTAACGTCTTGTTATTCCATAGGAAGGTATAGCTCTATAATCTTTATGTACTTATCTTCATTAACGCATCGCAATATGATAAATGCACATAGAGGCTTGCATTTGAAAATTAATTATGTGTAGTTTTTAAAAGTAGTCGGAGTATTTTTAGTTTGAAATTTACTTTATTTTTTTAAGCGATAAAAGGACGACAGGACAACGAAAAACGATCATGGTAAGGCGGTTAATTATTTAAGATTATACACTTTACCTAATGTCATAGTGTGAAAGTCATTAATATAAGCAAAACCGCCGGCAGGAGTTAATAACAGGTCGTTACTTCATCAGTTATTGTCCGTCTCTTTCTAACGCTACTTTCTAATTCGTTGTCCCGCTTTAACTCGACCTTGGTGAAAACTGAAACTTAGATGTGGTGCAAGGGATGAGAAATAACGAATTGTTAGTAAGTACTAAAAATATTTTGGAGCGAGGGTCGACTTTTATCTAGTTCTTTGAAAATTGCTAAATACAAACTGTAGCGCGGGGGGTTTCCGGTGAGGGGGAGGAGGTAGTGAAACTACGGTTGAGGGACGAAGGGGGTTTATTGTCGTAGAGGGGTTACAGGGGTCGTAGGGGTGGCTACGAGCTTCTCGTAGATGTCCGGGAAACCGTACGCTCTACGAGAAGACAACGAATGCAGGCTTCAGGTACTAAGTACAGGTATGGGAAGGTCCAGGGAACCGTACACAACATATACGCAGTACCAAAGCCAGTAGTGGATTCGATACATTTCGATCGATTCGATTTGATACAAACCAAAATCTTAGCAGACTACTTAAGCAGAGTGCTCGACGCAACGATACCGCGATCTAGAAAATTGCGTTCACCTCACTAGCGCCATGTCTTATAATTATTCGGAACCAAAGTTTCTTTGCAATTTCTTAAATGATTGTATTCGCGTGTTCATTCCGTGTCTTGTTCTCATTTGTTTTTGTTATGATTATTATTTATTTATGTTACAAAACTAAATATTTGCAATACTTACACTACATTGGAGACTACCTATTCGACAAAAAAGAAAATAAAATGGTTTTTTTTTTTTAATAAATAAAAAAGTTATATTCTTTAAATTGTTTTTACCATTGTTGCAAAGCCGTTTCTACTTTTCGATTTTTTTTACATTAAATAATAGAATAACAAAAACAACGCGATTAAAACCGGAACAGAAGGTTTATATTAATAAGGCTGTTGTGGAAAGAGCTATGCTCGGCGTTTATCTGAAGGATCGTATCAGAAATGAGGTGATCCGTCAGAACACCAAAGTCATCGACATAGCTCACCGGATCAGCAAGTTGAAGTGGCAGTAGGCTGGCCATGTTAGCCGTAGAACCGACAACCGTTGGGATAAACGAGTTCTAGAGTGGAGATCGCGTCTCGGCAAATGTAGGACGTCCTCAGGCATGTTGAAGTGACGATTTGCGCAAGACGGCTGGCACAAACTGGATGCGAGAAGCCGAAAATAGATCTAGGTGGCGTGCAATTGGAGAGGTATATTTCCAGCAGTGGACTGCAACAGGCTGATGATGATGATGATGAGGATATTGTAACAGTTTACAGTTGAAAGTTGAAGTAAACATAGAAACGTATTAATCCGCTTATCACTTGTACCAAACACAAACAATATTATTATAACATGTTCACAAATATCCCTCAGAGAGAATACAATCGTACGAAATTGTCTCTTAATACAAGTAAATACATAGTTACTCATATTATATTATATACCATATACAGGCTGTTCCGTGGATGACCATTTAAGCCGAAATGGAGTTGTTCTAGACGTCTAGGTGAACATCATTTGTTCGCCAACTTTTTGAAATTCGAAGTTTTTTTTCGATATTCTAAGTTTAAAATTTACTTGAAAACCAGCTGTTACTTAGAGTTAGAGGTCATTGACCTTAAGTTGTCCTTTCATTTAGTTTGGTCTACTACAATCAGAACTTTGATTGCCTTTTTTTCAAAAACAGCTGTTTTTTGTCATGAAATATACCTAAAAAAATTCGACAGAGACTCTCGATATATATATTATGTATATTATTTATAATAATCAGCCCATTAATTTGTCCACTGTTGGGCAGTAAGACGCCACGGGAGCCTACCCCCGGATTGGTGAATGTCCCATGCCTTCGGACCGTGGTGAGTCCTAGGACATGTCAGTTTCCTCACGATGTTTTCCCTCCCCGTAAGAGCGATCTTATTAACGCACATAACTTTTTCTTAAAGAAAAAGACTAGTCTGGATCTGGACCCACGACCCTGGAAATCAAAGTCGGGATATCTACCACTAGACCATCACCGCTCCATCGGTCTGGAGCAATGACTTGACCAATAATTACTCGGTCAAGTTTAATACGTATATTTACAATAATGTAAAGCTATTGTTTAAATAGAAATAATGTAAAACGAAATGACATTGGCTGCGTTTGTTTGTTTGGACTAGATTTCTTCAAACTGCAAAACCGCCCATTTAATGAACTGTCAATCCTACTAATATTATAAAGCTGAAACTTTGTAAGTATGTGTGTATGTGTATTTGTTACTGAATCATTACTACGCAGTCAGCCGAGATTCGAACCCACGACTCGGATTGAACTCAGTGTATCAACCACTATAACACATTATGTTTGCAAACTATTGTACTGCTCAGCATCCTCATCCGAGCGATGTTTCCAGTTGTACTCCCCTCGGAAGCCCGGGACCCGCTTAAACATAGTTAGGTTAAGTGTAGGCCATACCTACTGCAAAATCAGCCCTGTACTTGGGACTAAGCAGTTTACTCACCACCGTGCGGGAAGAACTCTAAGTTCCCGAGACTCCCCTAAATCCCAGGACATAGGTGTCATATAGTTTTGGTTTTAATCAATAAATAAATATTATCGACTAGTTGCGCCCCGCGGTTTCATCCGCGTAAGTCTCGTTCCCGCGGGAATATCGGTATAAAAAGTAACCTATGTGTTATTCCAGGTCTCCAGCAACCTACATAATAAATTGAATCACAATCGGTTCAGTAGTTATTGCGTGAAAGAGTAACAAAGTCATAACATAATACATTCACACATGCAAACTTTTTCGTTTATAATATTAGTAAGAAAAGTAAAATAATATTTGATAACACACCCATGACCAGAAACAAAACATTTAATCAGCATAAATACTTGTGTAGGCATATATTTAAATGATATGCAATACGTAACCTCAGAATATCTAGATTCTAGATCATCCAAGGGAGGAATTAGACTTCTAGGTAATAGATGGGACCCTAAATGCTAGGTTTAGATTTATAGGTAGTTTAAATTATATTTAGGTACCCTAGATTTGAACAATAAATTAGATAAACCTCTGGGGTAATATGACGACATAAATGAAGGCTGCGGGTTCTATTCCTGCCATAAATAACGCTCTTTACTATTGTGTGTTTACAATGTGCCTACATTATCTTACTTCTTTCTATAATCTTACTTCTTACTAATATTATAAACGCGAAAGTTTGTATGTAAGTATGTATGTATGTGAGGTTGTTACTCTTTCACACAAAAACTACTGAACCGATTGCGATGAAACTTGGAATATAGGTAGCTGGGGACTGGATTAACACATAGGCTACTTTTTATCTCGATATTTCCGCGGACATACGCGGGTGTAACCGCGGGGCACAGCTAGTCAGATATTATGAAATAAGATAAATGCATTTTGTGAAATAACACACAGCGCCATCTTGCCTCATGGTAATCTGCTAAGCTTGTGTTACGGTGACTAGACAACGGATATTAATACATGTATTTATTTTTCTTTGTAAATACATAAAATATTATACATAGATAGAAAGACATCCCGACCGAATAAATATAAAAAAATATTTTTAAGCATAAATATTTTGCACCCAGCGGGAATAGAACCAGCAACCTTCTGCATTGCAGTCGAGCATTTGCACGATGCGCCACAGACGTAGTCATACATTCGTTATTTTGGATTTAATTAATTACAATAATTGTAGTGCACTTTCGACTGCCAGTAAAAATTCTCTACATAAGATAAGTTTCACCCGCGTAAGTTCTGTTCCCCCAGGATTTCCGGGACAAAAACGAGCCCTAACACATAGGCTAGTTTTTATCCCGAAATTCCTGCGGGTCGCCAGCTACGTATATTCAAACTTTCATTGCAATCGGTTATGTAGTTTTTGCGTGAAAGAGTAACAAATTCAAGTTCATACATACAAACTTTTGCATATTTATAAAATTAAGTAAGACTATGTATCAAATTTTAAAATTATAAACGAAACTTGAATAATTAAGAAGTTTTCCGATGAAAACGGTTGTTCAAGGAGCTATACTAAGTCTATTGGTGGAAGTACAAAATTCGAAGTTGGGAGTCAGGTAAAAAAACAGCCTATAGGTAAACATCCTTTGTAGAAGTTGGTTAAAAATTATCTTCAAGTATTTGCATTATAATAATTAATCTAAAGGCAGGTTAATATATCCTACTTACAAAGGAAGACATCATTAAGTCCATATTTGGAAGGTAATTAAAGAAATCGAGTGTTATTCAAAGTGACCATGGCTTCAAATAATAAATTAAAATATGCTAAATAATGATTATCCTCATCATCCTCACGATGTTTCCTACCATTCCTACCTGTGCTTCTTCTACCGATCTTTAATTTTCGGTTAAGCAACGCTTGGCACGCAGAAACTACTAAGTAAATCTATTGTGTTGATAAAGATAAAGATATGTATGTAGAATATTTATATAGGTATGTAAAACTATATTTTTAGATTTAAGATCTGCTGTACCATACTTTATGCAATAAAATATCTTTATCTTTAAAGTTAGGTTTAATTGCGGAAACACACAGTTAAAACTTTAACTTTAAAGATGAAGATATTTTATTGCATAAAGTATGGTACAGCAGATCTTAAATCTAAAAATATAGTTCTACATACCTTGCCAACGTGTGGCATGCAAACATCAAAATTGTCACAAGAGAGAGAGAGAGAAAAAAAAGCAATCACAAGTCATTCAAATTCAATTAATAATACTCGTATGTCAAAAAAAAACATCACAATCATATTAAAGTCTATTCATCCTGTTTAAAAAAGAAAATAATAATATAACAATAATATCGATAGAAGTCGGAACTTGGTATGCCGATAGCTCGAGGAGAGCTAATACGAAACAACTTCGGCTGAAACTTCGAAGCCGATCAAACGTTAGTAAGTAGTTATCGTTCGTTCTGGACCAATAGTTACTATACGAATTTCTTATATAGTTTTCGCGATTTTGCATAATAAAACACTTTATTTATCGGGTTTTTATCACGTTTTATTCATGGTTTTAAACGAACCGAGCTTTCGCCAACTTTACAGTTGGCTTTTTCAAGGTTGACTGAGATGTAGTTTGTTAATTGTAACATTCTAATAAGTTACAGTAAACTACCGCCTCATTTGTAACAAAACGTTCCAGTGTACGCAGACTATAGAGTTATTGTAATAGTTTTTAATTTAAATTATAATTATTTTTATCCCTAGCTAGCTCAAAAAACCTTGAAAAAGCCAACTGTAAAGTTGGCGAAAGCTTGGTTTGTTAAAAACCATGAATAAAACGTGATGAAACTCGATAAATAAAGGCTTTTATTATGTAAAATCGCGAAAATCATAGAAGAAATTCGTATAGTAATTATTGGTCCAGAACGAACGATAACCACTTACTAACGTTTGATCGACTCCGAAGTTTCGGCCGAAGTTGTTTCGTGTTAGCTCAATAAATAAATAAAGGCGATTAAACCTGATAAATAAAGTGTCTTATAATTACTATACGTCCAAGACAAAAAAAAACAAATAATGTATTGAAAATTATGAGAACCTACTGACGTTTGATCGGCTTCGAAGTTTCAGCCGAAGTTGTATCGTAATAGGGTTGAAACATAGGCTACTTTTTATCCCGACGCGACATTTCGACGGAATCCGGTCGCTGGGACGCTGCTAGTTAGCCAATATAATGCCACATTCCTGAACCCACTAAAAAAGTTTATAAATAAGAAACGAAAGGACCCCTTTCGAAATGTTCGATTTCAAACTAAATCGTGGCACTAAATCAGTGTAAACATCAGCGAGGAAAATCTAAAAACTTTTAAGTAGGTAAGACGTTGCTATGTCGTGTGACGGCGCCTTAAGTATGGCCCCGCTAACTCCGGCTTAAGACCGAAAGTCCGCAGATTGTGATCGTGTGGCCATCCAACAAGCGACCAAAGTAAGTTCTTCTTAAGGCGGCTATAGATGATAATTATCGGTCCTTGTCCGATTGCATATAAATGAACGAGATGGAATTGCGTGAAAAAATCTACAATTTCTGGTAAAATCAATCATTAACGAAGATTAAAATAATATTTTTTATAAAATGCGATGAAGAGGTTCTAGGTATTGTATATTATGATGCCTATAAGAAAATATAGCGGTTAAGAATTTAGAAGAAAAATTGATTTATTTTGTAAAACAGAGGTAACTTTGCCTGTATAATAATGGTATTTAAAGTTATTTTTTATTGTTTTTAAAATAAAGGGGACACTTCTTGTATCATGTACATTAACATAATACATTGTTTAAAGATCTATTTGATACCGGTTATGAAGAAAACTATTCAATCGGAAGGGATTTCACATGAGTCGCGTCCTTAAGCGATTGTTAGTTAAAAAATAGTAGGCCCCCAGATTGTGGACCGAATCTATCCATGGACAGCTGATAGATAATATGAAATAGGATAATATTTATTTTGGCCTAAATACCTACTAGATTTCAGCCCATCAGCCACCATCAATGCCCAACACATATTATTTTTAACCCGCCGCGGTGAATATTTTTGTCTTTTGTTTGACCACTATCTCACCTGATAGAAAGCGACGATGTGATCTAAGATATTGTACGCTTACTTAGGAGAAACCCGAACTCGTGACTTGAAGACCCCCAAGTTGTAGACATTCAGGAAGACATACTCAGACAACTGATTTTATTCCCTCGTAGTACGAATAAGGAATGATGAGGAATCTAGAGTCATAGTTGTAAGAATATATGTGAGTCCATCAGCGACACATATGTGTTGTTCTATGTATAATATTATGTATGCATTTACAAAAAAAAGTATAATATTATGTAGTATATCCATTGTCTAGTACCCATAGTACAAGCCTAGAGCTTAGTTTGGGGCTAGATTGCGCTGTGGGTAATGTCGTGCAATATTTATTTATTTATTTAACACTCGACGTATTTAAAGTGATCAATACATCCAATTAAACAAATTAAAAAATGACTTTGACTTTGATTTTTTAACAATGAAGGTGACGGGTATTTCTACCATGAACAGGTGCCGCTCATCATGTTTTCATAGCCACAAATTTAAGCCTTTGGTAGGTAAAACATTATCTCATGACTTGCGGAAAGGTATTAAAACTTGGATGTAAATGAGAAAGTAGAAGGCGGTTGAAGCCCTGATTTTTAACTCCTTGTCTAACTTTTGAGATTAGAGCGAGACGGCGATATCTTAATCTAAAGGTGTAGTAAATCCTTTCGAGTTGCCGTTTATACTAACTTTGTGATATCTAGGTTGTATTTTTAGGTAAACTTGAGTTTAATATGTAACTTCTAGGTTTTGCTAATAAATAATCACCTGTTTACAGTTTTGATTACTATTTTATGTCACAGCGCACAGCTAGTATTTCACCAAGATATTTTAAGGACGCAACTCATGTGAAATCCCTTCCGATGGAATGGTTTTATTCATAACCGGTATCAAATAGATCTTTAAACAATGTATTATGTTATTGTACATGATACAAGAAGTGCCCCCTTCATTTCAAAAACAATAAAAAATAACTTTAAATACCACTATTTTACAGGCAAAGTTACCCCTGTTTTACAAAATAAATCAATTTTTCTTCTAAATCCTTAACCGCTATATTTTCCTATAGGCATCATAATATTAGAAAATACAATACCTAGAACCCCTTCATCGCATTTTTTCAAAATATTATTTTAATCTTCGTTAATTATTGATTTTACGAGAAATTGTAGATTTTTCACGCAATTCCATCTCGCTCATTTATATGCAATAGGACAAGGACCGTTGCTTATCATCTATCGCCGCCTTAAAATCAATGAATAAATAAATAAATATTGCACGACATTAGACACAGCGCTATTTAGCCCCAAACTAAGCACTAGGCTTGTACTATGGGTACTATACAACGGATTTTCTACATAAATATACTTGTTTTTTTTTTTGTAAATACATACATACATATGATAGTTCGTCCGTCACAGGATTTATATTTATAAGTCAGCAGAAATACCTTGGTAAATATTAGTACAACAATCACCCAAACATACTCCACTTTACCTCTTCATTAGTAGGTAGTTAAGTACAGATATTATCTATGAACAGTCAGACAAATTACAAATCAGTGCGAGCCAATGAACCGGTCAATCGATATTACAGACAGTTGGACAGATAACGACAGTGTTAGTAGAGAGCTAATTGTTCTATTGTCATCTGAAGTAAGGTAGGTCAGTTCAAATAATTCTCACTAATATTATATACGTGAAGGTATGTAAGTTTGTTACTCTTTCACGCAAAAACTACTGAACCTTGAAAAACATAGGCTTTTTATTTTTATCTCAAACTTACCAGGAATCGTTTGGTTGACATATCGAATTTTAGGAAAATCCCGTGGGATTGTGATTTTTACAGGTTAATCAGTATTCACCGGATTGCGCGGGAAATCCCGCGGGGAAATATCGGGATAAAAAGTAGTCTATAATGTCCTTCTCCAAAGTCTCATTTATCTCTATCCCAAAATTCATCAAAATCGGTTCAGCAATTTAGATGTGACGTGTCTCAGACAGACAGAGTTACTCTCGCATTTTTAATATTATTTTATTGAGAATAAGGAATAAGTAATCTTATATTACTAATATTATAAACGCGAAAGTTTGGTAGTATGTATGTATGTGACTTTGTTACTCAATACTACTGTTGATAATCCCGCGGGATAAGGACTTACGTGGGTGAAACCGCAGGGCGCAGCTAGTGCTACATAATAAAGTGTTAACTGTCGATGTCATTCACTCACAGTGTTAACCGCAAACCACAATGACATTATTGATTTGCTATAAAATCCGTAATCGGTTAGTTACCTTCAGTTCCGCCTGAACAGACATGAAACGCGTGTATAGATAGGGACTTTGGAGAGCACAAAGGCTACTTTAAATCCAGAGATATGTAAAAACTTCTTGATACGGTAATATAATTGGGCGAATTTTTTGGCAACACAAATCTAAGCCAGCTTGTCGAAGAAGTCTTAGTTCCATCCCAGCTCACGATCACCCGCTTGCACACAGTACATTTAGCTCACTTTCACAACATTATTCACAGGCAACAATGCCTTCGTGCGTATTTAGGCTATGCACGAATTATACTCCAAAAACTAGCAAAAATATTTCGTTTTATACGTAAGTAAAGCTGTATTTATTTAGTTTATTTTTTGAAAGTTTTTTTTCCAAAAATTCAACAAAGTTTTTGACTTTGACGTTTTATCATTCTCTCCTAACCGTTTTAATAATAACATTATGACATCTCTTTCTTACGTCATGCAAGTAGCATTGAGTCTTATGTTTTAGAAAGAGATAACAATAGTTTCGTCTATTTCTTCTTTAAATTATGTGAATGAAAATAAATAATGAGGTTGTATAGCATACTCTGTGCCGCTTTTCAATAGTGATTTGTTCTGCAATGGCGTCTCTATAACTTTAATAGACTCATTGTTTAAATCCCTATCTTTCCGCGGTAACGGGGCATAAGCGGGTGAGCCCGCGGGGCGCAGCTAGTTCTGTATTAAAATCATGGAAAATCAAAGAAGGCGTATCTAAATTATACCTACTTACTTATAAAATTATGAATTATGATACGCAACTGGATAATCCTAATAAGTATTGTTGCATCGCACCTGCGTGACAATATTTATTAAAATCGTTAAAGCTTTTTTATTACATAAGATTGAACGTTCTCCTGATCATAACAAACACAACAAAAAATAATTAGCAAAATCGGTCCAGCCGTTCAGGCGTGATGCCATGACCACACGGATTCAATTTAATAAGAAGAATACCTTAAGCATTTCTTAAAACTAATGCAATTTGTTCCTACCATTACCTACCATCCTTTTTCTACGGAAAATCCCAGTCGCGACATATATCCCGGAATCCCAGGACGTCTCCAATGTCCGTACAGTTGATCCCGTGGGAAATCTAGCCGATGTTTTATACCGTATTCAGTTTAATCCAGTCTGGGAACAATTTGAAGAATTAAGATTGGTAGTACTTTTTAATGCCGTTTATCAATGTTACTTTATTCTGTACTGCGTCCTGTGATTTTACCCGCGTAGTTCCTGATCCCGTGGGAATATCGGAATAAAAAGTTAATTATTTTACTCCTGGATAATGTGATTTTCTATCGGTAAAATAATTCGTATTTAATATATATTTTAAAGTTTGGAATTACTAGCGAAATATCGAGCTCCGCGAATAAATTATTAAACATGGTAAACACCCCGTTAATAAGTAATTTTAATATTTTAAAGTGTCGGAATTTATGCCATTGACACGAAAAGAAGAAGAAGTGTCGGAAGCAACAACACAACGTTGAATTTAATTCTATGAAAATAGAATAGTTCAAGCTGGTAGTCTGCAAAAATGTCGGTAGATGGCGCTGCGTGCCTTAAAAACGTAAACAATAAGAAATACAATCCTTAATTTCGACGATTGAACATGCATCCATGGCCAAATTGGAAAAGGCGTTGGGACGGATCCCCAGAGATGCAGGTTTAAGTCCTGTCCGTTGCGAAATTTTTGGAAAGCATTTCTTTAAGTATGGTAAAATAATTTTTGAAATCGGTTCAGTAGTTTTGTAGCCTAATCTACAAACCAATAAATAAATATTTTCTCAATAAAATAATATTAGTGCAGACTAAAATATCATAAAAGCGGGAGTAATTCTGTCTGTTATACAAGATGTAACAGGTAAGCCCTTTTAATCCGAAAGGGGGTTGTTCTAGACGTCTAGGCGAACACCTTTTGTTCTACGACTTTTGAAAATTCGAACTTTTTTTTTGAAAATTTTGAGAATATGTTTCACTGGAAAAACAGCTGTTTTTGAAAATAAAGGTAATTGAAGGTTTGATTGTAGTAGACCAAACTAAATGAAAGAACAACATGAGGTCAATGACCTCGAACTCTAAGAAACAGCTGATTTTCAAGTAAACTTTACACCTAAATTTTTCGAAAAGTACTTCGAATTTTCAAAAGTCGTAGAACAAAAGTTGTTCGCCTAAACGTCTAGAACTACCCCCTTTCGGATTAAAAGGGCTTACCCGTTACATCTTGTATATCACGCCTCACCCGCTGAACGGATTGGATGATTTTTTTATACAGAGATAGATGTGACCTGAGTATTTTCTACTTTTTTAAGTGTGTTTTAGGGCTGATTTCTCACTTCTACAGATAAAAGGTCTGTCGAATAAGTTTGAACCCAACCAAATTTAATTCTTCTAAATTTAGATCTTCTAGATTTTGAACCAAATTTAAAAGCCTTAAAATTTTGATCTTCTAAATTTATATTTAAATATCATACTGACGTTTTTTATTCGGTGGTGTTACATTTTATTTGTCAGACATCTCTATCTAGGGATTTGAAAAATCAGCCCTTAATTAAATATATTTCATTAATTATATATTTTTTTTAATATGTCATCGTTTTTAGTGTCTTTTCGAATTGCCACTAAAAATTATCAATACCGTAACCGTAACTTTAATGATTGAGAAGTTTTTATTTCCAAAAGTCGAAAGTTTTATAACAAAAGTTGTTTTTAACTTCATACAAATTTGACCTTTACAATACGATTCCAAATTTCTATTCGAAAATGTACCTAAATGACGTCACGATACCCTTAATATTTTCCTGAGGAAATCGTCCTCATTAGCATGGCTCAGCAAATTATAACAGATGGAAAATTTAGATAGGTAAGTATCTACCCTCCGTCTATCTAACGCATCCGTGACGCCATTACAAGGGTCGTACCTGGTGTTTACAAATGATCAATATGGAATTTCAAATAAAAATGGCTTTTTAATATTAGTAACTAAGTACTGCTTAATTTCTTCTATGGTCTTCGCGATTTTGCATAATAAAACTCTTTATTTACCGCGTTTAAACGCGTTTTAACGCTATCAACAACCTCATCTCAGTCAACCTTGAAAAAGACAACTGTAAAGTTGGCGAAAGCTCGGTCGTTTTAAAATCATGAATATAACGCGATTCAATATGGTAAATAAAGTGTTGTATTTAGTACTGCTTTTTAATGCTTTGTAGACAATAAGATATTATTATCATATCTACTTTTGTCATGTCCGTCTGTCCGCAGCTTAGCTCAGAGACCCTTAATATAAAGAAGCTGTCAATTTACATGCACGAAAACATCTTAGATTGATATGGTAGGCATTCTATCTGACACCAATGGTCGAATTTCGTTCTTCCTTTTTAAAGGTATGTAAGAATTTTCCCAAAAAATTTGATCTTGGTACTAATGAAGCTCGACCGTCAGAGCCGAGTTTGAAATGAATTACTGTCAAGCGACCATTAACCATTATTTATGTTCCTGGTTGCATCTCCCTCGGGAGTCCGGAATCAGCTTTCCAATTTTTTACGTCTCCACTTCGCATGATTTTTGGGATCTTAGCAAAAATAATCAATTAGGTTTATCTAGAAAAAAAAAACTTCCCTAAAAACAAAAAAGGAACAACTTAGAAAAGCCTAAAACAATCGGTCCACAGTCACTCAAGGGAAATATTTCAAAACTTCCATTTCACGTGTTCGGGAAATAAATTACCCCAAAAACTCCCAGTCACCCCAAAACTGGGGAGATGCGAGATATAAAACGATATCCCTACGAGATAAAATACTTATGAACAAGACTTATTGAGGGCAATTTGTTTAATATAAAGATTAGAAGGTTTTTACTTTAACACCGAAACGTCTGTCTCAAATTATTCTTGCCCCAAATTAACATTTTACGAAAATCAACATTTTGGGAATTCTACATTTTGGAAAGTCCTAAATTTGGAAATTCAACATTTTAGGAATGAAATGTTTAAGTATTTATCAATTTTCATGATCTTCTATGCATATTGAAATACCCAATTTAAATTATTCATGCAGTTACAATAGAATACCTAGGTAAATAAAGATGTACTCTGTAGTCAAGTCTAGTTATTCTATCTTACTGATATTATAAACGCGAAAGTTTGTATGGGAGTATGTATGTATGTATGTATGTATAAGTATGTGAGGTTGATACTCTTTCACACAAAAACTACTAAACCGATTGCGATGAAACTTGGAATATAGGTAGCTGGGAACCTGGATTAACACATAGGCTACTTTTATCCCGATATTCCCGCGGGAACGGGACATACGCGGGTGAAACTGCGGGGCGCAGCTAGTTAAAGTTATACCTAAATATGAAGTTTGTGTGAAAGTAAGTACCTACTTACGTAATTAAGTAAGCAAGTATGTATTTAAGTAAGTAAACGATAATGTTTGTTACTTCTTCACACAAAAACTACCGAACCGGTTGGTAAACTTGGTGTACTCGTTTCATCTATATCATCATCAAATAACTTAATTAACACAAAAGCTATTTTTTACCAATATTCTCAAGGGATCTTATGCACTTATGCGGGTGAAACCGCAGGGCGCAAGTATCTAAATTGAAGTTCAGATGGCTAAATATATTATTAACACAAATGTCGCTTTTTATCTCACTATTTTTAAGGGATGACTTAAGCGGGTGAAACCACGGGCGCAACTAGAAAGTAGAAGACAATTGAATTTAAATATTCAATAAAATGGCGTAGCTGCATTTTAAACCAATATTAAGCAACACTTCTACTCCGTTCGTATTTATAAAAACCCTTTTGAATACTTAGAACTCTTCGTAACTGCGTTTTTATTCATCAGATTGCCATTAAGGTAAAGCATTGATAAACTAAAAAGCTGGTAGCTCGAGTTGCGACTTTCGAATGCGAATAAAGTATTTCTTGTTTAATATTTATACTAATATTATAAAGCTAAAGAGTTTGTTTGTGTCTTTGTTTGTTTAGTTGAACTCGATAATGTCAGAAACTACTGGTCTGAATCGAACAATTTTGTGTTTGATAGTCCATTTATCGAGGAAGGTAAAATATAAGTAAAAATACTATTTTTTAGTTCGGTCCAGTAGTTACGGGATCATTTAGTATCAAACAAACAAAATTAAGTAGGTTCTTAAGTCTTTCCTCTGTGCCATATTACTAATAGAAAACCTTTACCTAATTTAATATCAGCTTGACCTTAACGATCCACCAAAAACAACCAAATAAAACCTAAATAGAAAAATATCTAAGTAATCTACTTAATCTCAAAAAACCTACCTTTGAAATTTGTTTACCTAAAACTATATCAAAATTGGTTTATCTATTTGGGAGCTACAATGCCATAGATACACATTCACCTTAAACCAATAACATCCCTCTTTTCCATTGGTTAAAAAATACCAAATCACAATCACAGGTAAGTACGAACCATTTATTCCACCTTCAACAACATTAACTCTAAATCACCCCTAAAGATTGAACTCGTATCATTAAAGCAAGGGGGATGTCAATTAAAGAAAATGATTTAGCTAAATCATGGTGTATTCCTGTTTGTAACGGTCGAATCCAGAACCGCTACTCAAAATTTTAGTTCTACTTAAATAATTGAGCGTTTGAGAAAACGTAAAAAATTCCCCATACGAATTTTTAATATAGAAGCTGCTCAATTATTTAATTCGACTTCAAATTGTAAATATCGTTTCTATATTCGTGTGTCACTTAACAAAAGAAACTATATCAAAAAATGATTCATTCATTTGGATCTATAATGCCATAGACACACATTTTGTGTTTTTTGTGTGTGTTCAATAAATGGTTTACGTGTAAAAACGCGCGTGTATACGCGTTTAACGTTTTATGTTTTTATGTGTGTTTTATGTTTAATGTTGTTTTGTGTTGTTGTGTTGTTTGTTGTTTCTTTCTTTATTTTACCCAAACCAATAACACTTCTCTTTTTCCATCGGTGAAAAAAAGCAAATCAAACCACAGGTAAATAACATTCAGTATAAAATCTCAACCCCAAAGAGTGAACTTGTGTCATTAAAGCAAGGTGGATGTCAAATAAAGAGAATGATTTAGATAAATCATGTAACCACACATCAAGTCGTCAAGGTTCTGAGCAGGAACGGGAAAAGGAAGCTGGCTTATCTCTGCCGTCTTTTTGACGGCTGGTGAAAGCTTAAAGAATCGAGCGGGTACAATGTTTAAGCCAAGATGGAAAACGAGAGCTGTTATACATATAACACATAATTAACAGTTGTAGTAAACCGGACACCCTTACCTTCTTTTCTTTTTCTTAGTTATGGCTTCTGTCAGCAATAAAGGACAATTTAGCCAATTTCTCGTATAATAGTGAACTACCACTATTATACTGTAATCGTTTGAAATAATTTTCAATGCGTGAAGGCTGTAGAAAAAATGGCGACGATTTTTCTCCAACCCCACGGAACATTTATTTGTAACGTGCTAATTTCGTGTTTGGCACTGGTATTTTTATTTTCACTTAACTCGTTGAACTTTACGTAACTAAATTGATAACATGCCGCCGAAATTAAACAATTTAAACACAATAAAACTATGTTTTGTAAAAATGAAAATTCAGGACGACGTTCCACTAACGCGTCAAAAACAAAAGTCCCCCACCCTTACCTTAAAGTCTCGCGGGTTTTCGTCGCTGCTGTCAATGTCAGTTGGCAGCACTATCTTTGCGGTCGCCGCGAAAAACACTTTTTGCTCTCGGTAAACTTTTTTCTTTTCAACTTTGTTTTACTATTTTAACTAAGTATTAATCTTTGCCTAAAAGTATGTTGTGAAATCTAATTAAACTATACCCTGAGACAATAAACTTATTCTTTTGCTACATAACTTCGTATTTCTTCTTTTCAAACTAGCTAGCCGGAACAATCTTACTAGACAGTGAAGTTATACACAAAGACACTTACATACACAGTGTAGTTAAATACAAAGCCATTTACTTATGTGTACACAGAGAAGTGTAAACAAGTGTCTTTATGTATAGTTGGTCACCTAAAAAACAAATCGTGGTTCTTAATATGTTTTCTTTCTTCGTTTTAGTTTTTGTAAAAAGTAAGAATTTGTTATTGGCAGTATGACTTGTAAAACTTGCAGCGTATCATTCCTGGGGCTCTATTTATGAATCAAATGAGGCATTTCGAGCGATTTTATTACCTCGATTTCTACTGATTTTCGTTCAATTTCTGTAATTTTTCTACGTGAATCGCACGTCCATAACGAGTGGTATCAATCACTCGCAGCAGAAGTCCGGCATCAAACCATAATCAGTAGATATCGAATTATTGAAATCGCCTGAAGTGCAACGAGCGATTCAAAAATAAGGCTCCTGATTGCTGTTAATTCTGTATAAATAAAAAAACTGAATCAACGTAGTTTTATCAGAATAAGAGCTACGATGCTGTCTGTGACCTTTGTCTTCAGCGATAAGTATAAAATATTAAACAATAAATGTTCCAAATTGCTTTATCCATTTGGGAGCTGCGGATTCTGTTGATCACTCCCAAACAGTTAAAGCGATTGGGATATTGTTCTTAGAGTGTTCTTAGTAATAAAACATAACTAAGAACACTCTCGCCTAAGTCATTTTGTTTCTAAGTGACTTATGCGTGAATTTTCTTAAGTACTTAGGTATATATAAGTTCACATACACTACGAACGTCTAAACTTTTAAATATCATTCGGTTTTATCAAAGGTGGTACTTCTGAACACTACCAAACATCTTTAAACCTTCTTAAAATAGGAATAAAGTCGGAGTACCTATTTATTTCGATTTTAGTTTCTGTCTGTCAACTTTGAAATTTCTTGTCACGAAGAAAAACAAAGTCAGAGATATTATGTTACATCTTGTTACATCAAAGTTACATTGTCATCTTTGCTCCTAGAAGGTTGTGCACTTGACAACTTTTGAAATATCAATTTCAATCATGTTCTCCAAAGTTTAGGTAGTTTTTGCTTTGATATATCAAAACCGTCCTAATGAACTCAGTCTGTTCCTTATCTAACTAACCGACGAACACTAAACTGAAACTACGACGGCACAAAAATAGGTCACATAAATACACAGTACACACATACACTCACGGCAAAAACATAACACTTCCTTTGGCAGTCGTGTAAAGAGGACAGACAGCCTAGGTGTCTCTCTATCATCAAGCAGGACTGTTTTTTTTTACGAAGTAAGCTTTCTAGTTTCTATAAATAGTACTATTTCTATGAACCAAGCAAGTTCTAACTATTTCGACCTATTATTATTAAGGCTATTTTATTTCAGTTTTTTGACGCCTGATATAAAAATATGAGCAAAAATTTGAAGTCGTTGCCTAGGTAATTTTTATTTAAGGCGGCGATAGATGATAAGCAACGGTCCTTGTCCTATTGCATATAAATGAGCGAGATGGAATTGCGTGAAAAAATCTACAATTTCTCGTTAAATCAATAATTAACGAAGATTAAAATAATATTTTTATAAAATGCGATGAAGGGGTTCTAGGTATTGTATTTTCCAATATTATGATGCCTATAAGAAAATATAGCGGTTAAGGATTTAGAAGAAAAAATTATTTATTTTGTAAAACAGGGGTAACTTTGCCTGTATAATAGTGGTATTTAAAGTTATTTTTTATTGTTTTTGAAATGAAGGGTACACTTCTTGTATCATGTACAATAACATTAAACATTGTTTAAAGATCTATTTGATACCGGTTATGAAGAAAACTATTCAATCGGAAGGGATTTCACATGAGTCGCGTCCTTAAGTATTTTTTTACTAACAGGACAAATAGTTGCTTCCAGTATACATCAAAAACGCACACTATTTGAAATTACTTACTACTAAGGTATAATCCTAATAAAAATTTGGATACAAGTTCAATTACTAGTTTTGATCGAGATCTAAATACAAATTCAATTATTTTCCAAAATCAGCAAGGTCTTTTATAATAACCTATCTGAGTATTTTGACCATAATGAAAAATAAATACTAAATATTGCAGTGCTGGTATAAACATTGGATTTCTTACATAGATTTAAGTGATGTAAAATGAGTAGACTGTGCACTAATATAGTACATATTTAAGGCCAATGTACCTACATAGTTTGAACAATAAATTATCCTTATTTATAGTTCAGGACAAACCGCTTCAGCTTACGTCTTCGCACGTTCCTCATAATGTCATTGTTGGAATGGTACGTTATTTGCTACGTCTGAAGCTACGACGAGTATCTCATAATGCAATTATCAACTCTCCAGAGACAATCCCTGCTAACATCCGTGTAATGTGAACTTCACGGATTTTATAAACGACTAACTGTTACCCGCGACTTTGTCTGCATAGAAATAGTGCATTGCTGACTTTTTCGTTCATTACTCGAGTTCTACTAATTGATTTCGATGTTAAGTATACCACGAGGTTCCTCGAAAATAGAACTATTCAATATTGAAACCCAGATTTCAATCGGATTAGTAGTTTTTAATTACACAACTACGTTCGATATAACATCACAAAGAACATAAATAAAAGAGGGCTTCCAGATTAGGCTGTGTGCCGTCCAATATTATCTATTTTATTTATTATTTTCTAACTAAAAAATCGCTCAAAAGACTCTTTATATGAATTTTCATATTCATAATGAGTCTTTTGCGCGATACGATGCATGTGAAAGAGTTGTTTCTCCTTCGCGTTAGGAACACGGCTTAGCTATCATTTCTGGATACACCTCTGTCTACTACAAAGTTGCAAGCTATTACAGTTTTCCAATTAACGCAACTTTGTTTTTAGAGTTGCGTACCCATAATGTTAAAACGGCGGACCGGACAAACAGATGGACAGTGGAGTCGTAGGACAGTCTAAAAGACTGTCTATCGGTTTGTCTGTCTGGCACAGGCTGTATCTCATGAACCATAATTACGGCTAGAAAATTGTTTTTTTTAAAGAATATGTATGTATTTATATTGCCGCTAGAAAAATAGATAGGTTCCAAAAACACAATGAAACAAATATCAAAGTAATAATAAAAATAAAATATGCCTTTATTGCGGTAATAAACGCAAGTAAAAAACTAATATTATTTGAACACCTAACATATGTTACTACATTCTAATTATTCTAATTAGCTAATTATATCGGCAACCGATTTTTTCGTTTACCTACAGCTTGTCCTTCGACAAAGGCGTCATCTAAAGCTGATTTTGATTTTGTCTTGTTTTTTGCTGTTCGTATCCATTCTGGGCCAGCTATTCATAAATAAAAGGTTCTATTCAGCTATTTAAAAATTAAACAAATATATTTTCATAAAAATATCGTGTTTTTTTTTGGTACGGAACCCATCTGCGAATCCGACGCGCCCTTGACCAGTTTTAAAACTTTGTTGCAACAAGTAGAACCTATGGTTCTTTGAAATTAGTTGTTAAGTTACCGACGAGTTCTGTAAGAGTTCTTGCGTTTATTTAAAAGCTCAATGAGCCTTTCACACGCTGCAATTTTTAAGACAATCCACTAAGTATGTATAAAAACATCGTGTAAACGGACGAATATTCCCCTCAGACTGACAATGACAACTTCCTAAAACGACAACTTCCGAGAACAACAAATTCTTAAAATGACAAATGCCGAAAATGACAATTACTGGGAGGTAATTAAACTTACTGGGCTTTTATTCTATAACTAAATGGTCTCGTTAGCATCGCTGGATTTTTCTCAAAAATATACCATTTTTGAGAAAAAACTAGCGATTTTACTTTTTTTTTTAATTTAGCACAGTTTTAAGTGTTAGAAATTAAGAACCTTCTGAAGTGTAGGCAATTACAGTTAGTTAGACAGACAAAAGTAGGTTAGGTTCTTTAACAATTTAAAACTAACAGTGATTCACAACGTCTTTAGCATAAAATTACCCAGGTTCGTAATTACCGATTCAAAAACCAAAATTTCTCAAAACATTTTGTGTTGTTATCAAAAATATTATGAAAATTACATTCTACATTATACGTCCCATATTATTTTACAATTAACGCCGAAATTAGACGATGTTTTGTGTGTTAATTATTTGTAAACATACCCCTACTTATCTGACTCGAGTAGGTATTCACTTTGTGCTTCCAACAAACCATATTTGACTTTAAAATCTCAGACTATGAAATAAAAGTTGTTTTCATTACAAATATTATTCATTTGACCTTTCAAAACGTCAAAACTTGAGTCACTATATAGTAAGTGTCGACCCATGACTTGATGCCTTCCTTTCCATCCTTCGCTGATGATGATTAAAGATTCTGTCGTCGATTCACTCATGAATGAATTGCTCTGTCGAAGAAACGTTCGTAGTGGGAACGTCCTGTCATCGATTCGGTCACGAGTAAATCGTACTATCGGCGAATATTCGAAAGGTTCGGTCGTTAAACAAACTCAAAAAGGAAAAATTCTGTTGGCTAATCGTTCGGCACAGAAACGTTTGTCGGAGGTATGTTTCAGATTCATAATTTCCAGACAAAGCGCGCCAAACAACAAAGTGAAGCCAAGTTCAGTAATACTAAATATATGAGTGAGAGTACTGTGTCATACGTCACTATGCTAACAATAGTAAAAACTAAAGACGTATATATAACACGAGTAACAGCTGGTTGTTTAAGGAGCGCGGAAACGTATTACTCATGCATTTAGTATTACTGAACTTGGCTTTACTTTTTTGTTCGGCGCGAGGTGTCTGGAAATCCTACTAATATTATAAAGCTGATAGTTTGTGAGTGTGTGTGTATGTGTGTTTGTTACTCAATCACGTAAAAACCATTGAACCGATTACCATGAAACTTGGAATTAGAGTTGGAAACCTGGAATAAAACATAGGCTACTTTTTATTCCGATAATCTCGAGGGATCGGAACTTACGCGGGTGAAACTGCGGGCGCAGCTAGTAATTATATAATTTTGGAGTTGTGATTGTGATGGGTGATTCCTACTCCTGCCGCAACACAGTTTTAACTAGTGCGGAGGGTAGACGTCATTTACTCATTTTTTTTTCGCTCTAATTCTCGGTAATTAGTAATTACTTTGGAGTGCATTTTGTTGTGATATTTTTATTAGTTTTACAATTGGTAAGTTAGTATTGGGAGCTAAGAAAAAAAAAAAAATGTAACCATTTGAGGTTGAGCAAATAAATTTCATTTTTTTTTTATTTTTTTTTATTTTAATTTGAGATTGCAGGTACCTAGGTACCTTACGTAGTAACCTAGTTATCTACAAGTCGGTACAAGAAACGACCTACATCAAGAATAAAACAATAAACAACAGTACCTAAGGCTTTCCGAAAGCCATTCCAAAGAAATACCTACCCAGATAAAAACACCCTTAACAGCCAATTTTCCGAGTTCGACACGAGAACAAAGTTAAAAATGGTTATAATTTTTTTCCCTTTACCGTTATAAAATGTGCTATTTTTCTTCTAAAGCTCGCTTCGAAGTGAGCTTGGGGAATTCCGGGAATAATGGCCTTGCCTAGTTAAACATATGTGATTAAAATTAATTTGACCTTTCAACAAAGAATGGTAATTTATAATAAAGTCTCTGGTTAGATCAATAGATAATAAAGTTTTGTATGTACGCTATCAATATCGCTTCGAAAGCGTTTTTAGTGTCATGAGGATATCCTAGGATAAGCATATGCTTACGCATGTTGAATTGACCAATTTAAGCCTTGCGCTATGCCATATTTTCATGGTTTTATATCTATTTCGATGGTCTTTGTTTTTGTTTCGATCGTATTTTGTTTCGTTTCGGCCAAATTTTTTTATTTTATTAAAGAATTGTATAACGGGGCATATCAGTGGTCGGTAGTACTCAATCAAAATAGTTTTTTAATGGTGAAAATAATCTAAGGAAATACTATTAGTATCACTTTCCCCCAGCTTCCCCGATGCACAGAACAGAAAATTGGCTAAGTTTGAATGATCGAAGCTTCTTCCGAGATTGTAACGTGGGCCATTCTTTACTCTAAGTTTGTATAATTTTTCACTGAATGCCAACTTGATTCAGGTGAAGTCCATTTTGAGTTTTTGAAGATAATTCGGTAACTGTGTGTGCCGATTTCGAAGGTGGATGTAGAAATCTTTGATTTTGCGTCGCTATAAATTACTACCATTGAGGCTTCTTGCTCTTATCTTTGATTATTTTAGTGCCTAAAACCTAACTCTATATCGACGATTGAAATAAGTCGAGAAAGTTTTTCAAGATATCTCTACTGCAAACTTTGCCAACCATGGTCATTTGTTACGTTAAATCCCACAACAATATAACAAACTAACTGCGCCCTAACTCCTCTATCTACTAAAAACCGCATCAAAATCCGTAGTTTAAAAGATCTTATTATGTTAGGGTAGGTTACATACATAGCATACATATATACATACATAGCATACATACCAATAGCCTGACAGGGAAGCTACTTTGTTTTATACTATGTAAAGATGTAAATGTTTGTGTTGCAATCACGCAAAAACTACTGCACCGATTACGATAACACTTGGTATGCAAATAGTTGAAGATCTGTATTCAAACATAGGCACTTTATATCTCAATATTCTAGCGGGATCGGAGCTTACGCAGCTGGTATAATAACAATGTTTACAAGTTCCTCCCAGCTAGTGACTTGCATAAGCCGATCTAGAAACAGTTAAACCGTCTTAGGGTGCAACAGGGCTTGTTTAATTCTGCAAAAAAGGAAATCCCATGAGAATTATCTGCAATTAAAATAAAATGAAACGAAACGAAATTAATGAAAAAAAAACGATTTCGAAGTCAAAATGTAAATATGTCTACTCTATGTTGTCTACTTGTTGTTAAGCGGAAGATCTGAATACAGCTACAGATAATGATATATCAGTCACCAAGGTCTGGGAAAGGTAAACCTGGAAGTGAGTATTTGACCAGAACTTTGTACAGAGTTAAAGAATAGGGCAGACCCCGTAAGCGAAAGGTTAGTCAAAACCCCAAATCGTCGGGCGTTGGAAGCTGCTTAAAATAATATCAACAGAATTAAACCTTGTCAACCTTGAAAAAGCTAACAGTAAAGTTATAGAAAGCTCGGTACAGTAGCTATTCTATTACCAATTAAACGCGGGGAAACTGGTAAATATTGTGTTTCATTAACACAATTAAAACCGAAATTTTCCACACTGACATTTAGGTAAGTAAATAAAATAAAATAAAAAACCCCAAAAATTAAGCCGCCCTAAATACAAACAAATTTAAACAATCACTTCGTTTGTTAACAAAGAAATTAGCGTTTAATTGAAAATAAAAAGGGTTGTTAAGCCTTTTTTAAATCGCGCTTTTGTTGGAGCTTAACTTTTTGGAAGGGGAAAATTTAAAAAAATACTCGTACGAAACGTTTCCATTGTTATCGTGTGAATAAAACCATTAATCGTATTCAAAGTACTGTATCCAGATATATTGAGTATTAATTGACTACACGCAGCCTAGGGGCTGAATTTAAACATATTAAAGGCTAGAACAATGGATATTGTTAATAAATGGCTTTGTTTTTTATTGACGGAGCCAGCGAAGCGTCTCTGCTACCTACTCTGTTATCTATACAAAAGGATTTGACTGTTTACAGTGTTTACTTCCTGAATAGAGACATTTCAGAGACAATAATGAACCTTGCCATGAATTTCTTATCGCTGGACCTAAATCGGCATACTAACAAAAAAAAAAAGATAAACAGTTCAGTATTTGTGGTTTTTTGAAGTAGATTTAAAGAACTAACTACAAAATGAATAAAATAAACTAAATAGGTATTTATTCCTAACTTTATCGGAGCAAAATTGGATTCTATATCCACGCTCTTAAGGCGATCTCTGCCAGGCAAACATTATTATTAAAACTCGATGGTTTTAGAAATGACAATCTTCTAGCTAGAATAAAATAGCAAAAACCTAGTCTTTAGAGTAGATAGTAATATATTTTGACGAGCAATATAATCTTCAGTAATAAAAACTTAGTTGAGTATTAAATAAACTCCTTCATCCTCCAGGAGTTAACGGTCGAGTTAGCTTACAGTCTGGAGGGGAAACGCGACGTCCACTCTAGTGTTTTGTTAGTTTTATTCATCAACTTTAAAAAAAGGAAGTTGAAAACAGAGGAATGATTTCGAAACGTACCTACGACTTTGATAAAATACTAAAAATAATTAAAGCAACGCGATTTAAACTGGAAAATGAGATTAATTTCAATCCAACATCGCGAAAGTAAGGAAAATCAAAATCAAGAGGTTCTCATTTCGGTTGTGGTTGTTTTTTTATGGATGTTCACCGATTACTGTAAGACGGCTCTGTCGGTTGTAATGATTGTATGATGTTAGAAAGAGGATAATTAAGAGTCGTCTCATCAAACCATCTAGCTAGTAACTAGAAGTTCGCCCCGAACTGAGACCTCACGACCCCCTATCTCCCCAAACCCTTACCGATCCGACTTATCTTCGAACTCATAAATTCTATTGACCTAAACTACGCGCATACCAAAAATCAAGAAGATAGGAGTTACGATACTCAAGTTATCGTCAAACAAACATACAAAGATACAAGCGCCAGGCCCGTCTACACTGGACCTCACTCGCTTCGCTCGTTCGGTCAAATATTTTAATGGAAAACAATCATCTTCAAAATTCACTCGCGGCGAGGTTTGAACTTGCGGCTCTAGGTCAGTACCCCAGCGCTCTAACCAACTAAGCCACGCGACCTCCCACCTGGAGCTGCGAATATAAAAATAATAATGTTTACTATTCTTCGACTAAGGTTCGATTAAGACGCCATCTACAGGATCACTTTCCAGGTTATGGTTAACACATTCGCCAAGAGATGTCGCTCTCGAAAGCTCGCGTGGTTTATTTGGTTAGAGCGCTGACCCAGAGACCCGAGTTCAAACCTCGCCGCGAGTGAATTTTTGAAGATGAATTTTTCCTTGTAAATATTTATAGTAGATATGCCTTGCAATTATAAATTTAGAAATGCGTTATGTGGTTTCAAAGCAAACGCATAAATTCCAATTCATCATCATCATGTTAGCTCTTATCCGTTCACCATCTACCTCCATCCTGCAACCGCTACAATGTAGTCGGTCCACAGGTAGATCCAGTAGCATTAGCAGTAGTTTATCAGGACGAGTCTAGTCCTGTCATTAGGAGACCATGGTAACCCCTGACGCTCACGATATGTAAGTGAGATAATTTTGCCCTTTTTTAAATCGTTTTCTTTATAATTAATTAAATAATAGTCATCGTCTCGTGCAGTCGACGAACACCATAAAATATAAGGACATTGCTCCTATATTAAACCACTAAGTTTTATATCAAGCTAATGCCTAGTTGAACAGTTCAACAACTATTTTAGTTTGAGTTTTAATATCATAAATTCGTCGGTTTCTGTTCAAACATTGTTTATTCGTCGCAAGTTATCAGATGTAGCGATTAAGGGTGCGTGGAAATTGACAGGAACATTTCAGTACAGTGCTGCTTTGAGGTAATCACTGGTACCAACCACGTCAAAGCAGTTATGTACTTCCTCGAAAAGATTTCTCGAAAGTTCGATTCGGGTGAAACGCACCCTTACCCGGATAAAGCTAAAGAAAAAGATTGTTTCAACGATAAAGCTTATTACACATAAAGACCAAAATTATTAAGAAATAAATTCCAGGAAATACAGAAATAGTTAGGGTAATACAAGTTCGTACTGGATTTTACTTCAAAAACAGTGGGCGCCCAATGATTTTTCCACTCTCAAAGAAAATCAACACAATTTATTTTCCAACTTGTCGCTTAGAAATATAAAGTAACTTAAAGATCCAGCCGCAATTGTGTTTCCGAGAAAACTCTCAATTTTTCCCATCAGAAATCTATGAGTAAATATTAGCCTCTTTTCTTAGATCTTTGGATGAAATACGTTAAATTTTTGTTTATAAAGATTTGAGTACAATGTTGTATAAAATTGGGCAAGTGCGTGCCTTGTCGGGCCACGCGCAGTATAGGTATTCGTAGTTTTCAAAAAAAAATATGTTTTTTTTATTTTTAAGTCTTATTTTCTTTTCAAAATTACTATATTTTATGGCTATATAATTATATTTTAGACTAGCTGCGTCCCGCGGCTTCACCCGCGCAAGTCGCAATGGAATGTACACGACGTGACGGTGATTGTGTTCTGACAGTTGTCATGCCAATGAAATTTCTATATAGATCTTTGTAATCTCAGCTGCTATTAAAATCTTGGAATATCTTTGTAAAAAGGTGTTTGCTTTTAAGTAAAATCTCGGGCCATCTCTCACAGCCAGCACAGCATACGGACAGCCCGTGCATTGCCGCGTTGTTCTTACACCTACCTACCGCAATGCAAAAATCCACACTTAAACGGACGACCAAGGAAGCACTTGTGAGAGTGCGATCGATGACGATCAATGACGATGAATGATGATGGATGACGATAGATGACGATGGATGCCGATGGTTCAAAAACAACGAAATTACGCAATTTTTATTTTTTTATCCGGATATCCGGACTCGATATCCGGATAAAAGTAGCCTATATGTTAATCGAAGTCTTTAGCTATCTGCATAACAAATTTCAAATTTGAAATCGGTCCAGCCGTTTCCGAGATCGCACAGACAAACAGACAAACGAACAAACAGACAAAAAGTTAAACACGGAAATGGGGTCTGTTATCCCTAAAAATAGTTTATTCAAAATATCTTTCGAAAACAGACATCGCTAAGTTACGATTTTATTATAAGTATAGATAGATATAGATATAGGTACCTAGATTTAATATTGTGGTTTTAAATTTAAATTGAGGTAATATCTGTTATTTTATTAGTAATAGTTACATCATGATTTTAAGTTTTATGAATAAAATTTCAAATTTTTACTACCTAGTACGAGTATGTAATATCCAACTGAATTTGTTCGAAAGATTACTTTTTATTTCTTACAATTACATCCAAAAAAAAGAGATTTTAGAAACTTTGAGATTTTGGGGTCTAGGGGACTCCAGGCTTCTATATTTTTTTAAGGACTGGAAATCTTCTGAGATCTTTCTAAGATTGGTTTAGTTCGACTATTTAGTGTTATTTGAGCTGCCTTGTAGACCTCCTCGTCACTTATTGTGATAAGTCCTAAAACATCTATTGAAAATTGATAGAAATCTCTGAAACACACAAAAAGTTCATTCGAACTGAACCTTTTCCGTTTTTTAAAAAAACGCTTTCCGTAATTTTGTAAATCATTTTTATAGTAAATAGTAAAAATAAAAGTAACGTAAATTATAGTAAAAATTCATCCAAATGTAGGAAACACTTAAAAAGTAACAATCATCCTTCTCCGTTTATGGAAATCGGTCGAAAACCCGCTGTATCTCAAAGTTTGCGGCACAAACAACTAAGGGGGAGGCAGGGGGGGTCTCCACATAACAATTGTAGGTATTTGACACTAACGAGGAAAGTTCTACCATTAGATGAGATTACTGCTGTTAAAATACTTACTTACTCTGGGTTTGCGAAAAATAGCGGAATGGGGTACCTAAAGCGAATATACGTAGCTTTGAAGAGAATTGGATATTTTGATTAGATGCCAGTCTGTACCTTCTATGTATCTATAGCTTGGGACAGTGGTTCTCGATTTTTTTAAAGATGGACCATCCTAAAAATAAATTGTCGTCATCATCCTCGCTGAAAATGTGTTATAATCATATCTATTAGTATTACAAAGGTAAAAGTTTGTGTTTAAGTAAGTAAACAAGTATGTTTGTTCCTCTTGCACGCAAAAACCATTAAACTGATATATTAATAAAATTTCTAATATAGATAGCTGGAGAACTAAATTAACACACCTCATATCAGAATATTTTCGCGGGTTTGAACCGTACATGGGAGAAATCGCCGGGCGCTGCTAGTCTTAATTTAGGTACTGATCTTAATGCTGTTACAGCGCGTAATGTTCTCAGCGAGCATAACTGTTGTGAGCTCCGCTTCGAGCGCTTTATTTCCCCGTACTGACTGCAAGGATGCTTGTTGCGTAAGGGATGAATTATATTAGATCGTCACCTGGCCGTGCCGTGTCCAAGCTTGGTTGTCCATTGCTCGGCGAGCAGTCGATCGGTCTGTTACAACCGAGTGAACCTAAGACGTTACGTTTTGCTCCGTACCGTAACTGTAACGTTTATACACGACTAGTGTGTATTACGAATACGATATTATTAGTTTCTGCAATCACAACGTTACTCCTTGGGACCTTTGGGTCCATAGTTTGAGAAACTCTGACCCAAATAGTTTGGCATTGGCAGGATCTCGTATTTGGATTGTATATAAGGATATGTACTTGAAAGGTAATACGGGGTTACATACTACCTAGGGAATTAACTGGATTAAATTACTCAACTCAGAGACATAGGTTAAGAAAGGTATTTAGGTTTAGATCATAAAGTGTTCCAGATCAAAGCTATACTGAGATCAAACAATATAATAATAATTGGCCTTTTCATCTAATTTCAGATGACTAGCTGCGCCTCGTTGTTTCACTTGCGTAGTTCCGCAGGAATATTGGGATAAAAAATAGCCTATGTTTTATTCCAGGTCCCCAGCTACCTATATTCCAAGTTTCATCGCAATCGGTTCAGTAGTTTTTGAGTGAAATAGTAAAAAAGTCACTAACATACATATAAGCTTTCGCTTGTATAATATTATATATAAGATAAGATAAGGTTTATACATGCAACTTTTAATCAATGCTATTTATGGCGCTGTTGTTAGGGTTGCCAACCGTACTATATTATATAGTATTGTACTATATTTTAGGTCTACGTACTATATACTTTTAAAAAAAAAATTGTAGTACGCAAAAATACTATATTTTTAACCTACAAATTTTTTCAAAGTTATTTTTAATATTCTGGCTTTGTGTGAACGCATCTTGATTACACTGTAATAAAAATATGTGTATTGGAGAGAAGCAAATATCAAATTATTAAAAAATGAGCAGCTTATTACTATAAATTTAAATATAGGATGTTGTAAAGAAGCATTAGAAACATTTATAAAAGAAAAGAAGCTACTTATTGAAAAGTGCCAAAAGTGGATAGTACCACTAAATAGTTTTTTATGGAAATAAATAGGTTTAATACAAAAAGTTTGTCGGGTTTGCTTTGACTTAATCTACACAAACACCATTTAATTCTTGTATTTTTATGTTTTGCAATCAGCAAAAACTATATTTTTTCTAAAAAAAAAACGGTCGGCAAAAGTACTATATTTTTTCTGGATGTACTTTATTTTTTAGCCGCAAATACTATATTTTTGGATAATAGTGTTAGCAACCCTAGCTGTAGTGTCCAGACAATGTTAAGCCTAGTTCGCATTAACCTAGTATTTTAGTCTTGTAGCGAGTATTTTAGTAACTATAATGCTCGCTACTCTCCAAAAATCGTTCGCACTTTGCTCGAGTACAGTTCACAAGCGAGTGGTGTTTTGCAAGATGAACAGCCTACAACGCAATAAAGTAAATAAACTGATTAACTGATCAACTAATGAACTCGAATAATCGACAGGTTCGGACTGGTTTAGCCTCTGAACGAGTGAGCTCGGACGCGTCGTGGGGGGCCGCTACTCGCCCAAAAAAATAGAATCAATGGATCGACTCGCCTTATTTACTTACTATCCTATCGACTAAATGTTTGGTGTTCACAGACACGTTTCGACACAGATACGACATATTTGGACACAGACACGACATATTTAGACGCCTGTAGGCAGGCAGGTAGCTTAAGTGTAGGTAACTTTACATTTTTGTAACACCTTATGTTTACGAAATTCTTGACCAAATAATTTATCTTTATCTTTATGTTTTATCTTTCGGTACCATATTACTGGCTACTAGACTAAAATACTAGCACAATGCAAACTAGGCTTTTGGTAGAGTAGACTTGCCTAGCACCTATACCTATCACCCCCCAGCCTAGTCAAGGAAGGGTTATGTTTTTATGTCATCGTGTAAAAGAAACAAGGAATATGTTTGAGATATCAAGTACTAGTATGTACAATGTACATAATATTTCAACGCCTAAAATGGAAAACGTAGTCAGTTCAAAACGGAACTGATTTAAATTTCAAATTTTGTTTGAACCGACCAATTTTGTTAGTAGGTAGATGTGTGGAGGGAACACAACGCTTTGTTTTGAACATTTTCATTTGAACACATCAAAAGTTAGTCGTCATGAGTGTTATGTTGAAATAATTAGGGATCACAAGCTGCGCCCCGCGGTTCACCCGCGTAATCCCGTTCCGCTGGAAAATCGGGATAAAAAGTACAGGAAAAAAGAAAAGACTAACAACTTCAACTGGCTTGTTCACGAGACTGTGGAATAATCGAGAATAACGAACAATAATATAATAAAATAGCCAAATTAAAATTTTGAACAGTATTTGTAGTCTATCATAATTTTCAACTTTCAATTTAAATTTCAAAACATCAAATTAAAGTCACTAAGTAAGTATATTTACAAAACAATTTAATCAAAGAATTCTAAATGAAGTTCTAAGTTGAGTTAAAGTTGGCAACTTAATGCAAGACCTTACGCTAATTAAGATAAGAAACAAACAAACTTACTTACTTAGTTTAAAGTTAACCTTAGTCCTTAGTTAACCGACTGTGGGTAATTAAACGGGGTGTATTGTTGTAGGTAAAGAACATGTTTGTATAATTGACCATTACACAAACATGTACGGTACGTTGTCGCTTAAAACTAAGCGTCTACCTACCGGCATCGTAAGCAACGCATCAAACGGATGAATTTTTCACAGTGCAACCACCTGATCGGCAGCGATCGCATTTGCCGACGCAACTACCAACCCAGCTAAGCAATAGAATGACGTCATCGGCACGAAGCAACGATGCGGGCGTCGGCAGTGCCGATGAGCAGATTCGAGCAAATACGTATAATGCGGATTGGTGGACGTACTAGTGTGACTTTCTAACAAAGAATATTACGCTATGTTGGATGCGATGCGTATGGTGCGTACGATGACGAAATAAGGACGCTTAGCTTTACCACAGTACATAGAAAGGCTGGGGCTCGGGCACAGCAGTAAGGAAACTACTTACAAATGGTCGAAAAGGCTTACTCACAGAAGCATGCGCGTCGACAAAACCCCTAAGTATGCTTTGCGGTGCAGTCAGTACTGAGTGCCGCGTCACGACTAGTGTGCACGTTTGTGTGTGTGTATGCAGTTTTCATACTGCTCCCTCTATGTATTGTGGCTTAACGCAGAATGACTTTGGTTGCAGTAATCCTTTCTAATTGCTTATTGGTCTGTCAAAGCATTTGACGTAAAAACTAGTTAGCAAAATAGCAAATAGCAAGTAAAAAGGATCGTCCAATCATGCGATGATTTTTGCTAAATATTTGGCATTGTGTGGAACCAAAAGAACATTCTGTGAAACGATATTATCATAGTAAATAAAGAATAGTAGTCTAACTGATGCCGATCGGCGAGATAATTACCTACTCCTGCGTTGACGCCTAGGGTTGTGACTTGTGACTTTTATGTTTAATTAAATATTATTTGCGAATTATTAGACACTACAACACATTTTAGCTTTTTTGGAAGTCATAATTATTATTTCAATTAAAAAACCACCCGCTGCGCACGCATACATTGAAACCGGCGGCGGCTACTTTGTATGCAGTGAAACTACTGTTCTTACTCTACTGTGATATATTGTATGCCAGCTGCGACGCAAAGTTCGCGGTTTCGATTTAGATTGAATATTCTACTAAACCGATTTTGTTAAATAAGCGGATGGTAAAATGCCAGAGTAATAGATAACAAAGGCTAACGAAGGCTACTAATATGTTATAAATTAAAGTTTAATTGTCTGTAAGTATGTTTGTTACTGCTTTACGCAAAAACTACTAAACCGGATTGCGATGTAACTAATTACATATCGTTAATCCGATATTCACTCGATACTTACGCGGGTGAAATGGCGGCGCCAGCTAGTTACTTCATAAACTATTTATGTTATGAGAAAGCGCGGAAAAATATTTTCTGTAACAATTAAAAAAATTATTTTCTAAACAAAGAAGGAAAAATGTATAAGTTTTAATTAGGTGTTTGATGATGAAGCCACTTAAAAGCTAAATTCCATATTCTTTTCTCTGTACTTTATAATTTATTTTTCTTTCAGTCATTATTTTTTACTAAGTCTGCTTTGTGGTCTCATTCGCTTTGGTAATTATTAACGAGTAGGTTTGTCGCGTGGGTTTACTCACGTCAATTCCGATTCCGGGTTTTTTTTAAATCCTTTCTTATCGGATGACTATAACTCATTTCTTCTTCTTATACAAGATGTAACAGGTAAGCCCTTTTAATCCAAAAAGGGGTTGTTCTAGACGTTTAGGCGAACAACTTTTGTTCTACGACTTTTGAAAATTCGAAGTACTTTTCGAAAAATTTAGGTGTAAAGTTTACTTGAAAATCAGCTGTTTCTTAGAGTTCGAGGTCATTGACCTTATGTTGCTCTTTCATTTAGTTTGGTCTACTACAATCAAACCTTCAATTACCTTTATTTTCAAAAACAGCTGTTTTTCCAGTGAAACATAATCTCAAAATTTTCAAAAAAAAAAGTTCGAATTTTCAAAAGTCGTAGAACAAAAGGTGTTCGCCTAGACGTCTAGAACAACCTCCTTTCGGATTAAAAGGGCTTACCTGTTACATCTTGTATAAATAAATGAATGAAAAAATGAATTCCTGTTTTGCGTGATTACGGCATCACGCTTGAACGGCTGGACTGATTTCGATAATTCTTTTTGTGTTCTTATGAGAGGTTTTAATGAATATAGGGACATACGCGGATGACACCGCGGGGCGCAGCTAGTATTATTATTATAAAAAACATCATGGCCAAATTCCAGCACTTTACTAGTCAGGAGGACAAAGCATTCTAAAAATAAAGATTTTTCTTTCAGGCACTTTACATTCAAACAATATTAACCTATTAACCTTTAAAAAAAGTCGGAGTAGTTGTTCCGCTATTCCGCTTTTTATTTATGTCTTCAAATATTTAAACCTGGTGTTATTGCGTATCGTTATTTTTAAATTATCTTACCTCAGCTTGGTATCGTATCGCATGTCGATCATATTACAAAGATCTTGGTCGCAGGGGGGGAGGGAGAATAAATATTAATATAAGTTCAAATCGTGTAAGTTTAAAAAACTTATGTCTGTAAACTTTGAAAGTTCTTCTCAGGGAAACAGACATATTCTCACTGCTCCTAGTGCTTAGTTTGGGGCTAGATTTCGCTGTGTGTAATGTCGTGCAATATTTATTTATTTATCTCCTGCTTGTGGTACAGGCGAACAAAAAGTGGTTTTCAGTGGCAGGCTTCTGCCGTGGCTTGTTACCATCCACCGGTTTAAGTCGTAGCACCAAGCGGACTTAATGTACAATAATCAATTTACCAATGCAATAAATAGATTTTCGACTTATGTTGTAAGTCGTGCAAATTTCTGTCCATTGCTGGATCCTTAAGTATCTACACATTACGTGTATCTAAGGCTACATACAACAAAATCCTTTACGACACAACCACTTAAAAAAACATAAATCGCAACGCTCCCACTCGATGAGTCATAAAAAAGGCTGCAAAAATGTATCATAAAATAAATACCGATACCATGATATCAAAGACAATAAAGCCATTTCACTGCTCATACCACGATTTTTTCTACAAAACACAACTCGCCGTTTCGACCAGGGAATGAGGTAATAATCAAACTTTGTGATTGGAAATTGCGTCACCTAACCAACTTTAATTATTATAAACGAACCATTACAATTTCCTACTAAGATAAACAAACAATATAAATGATCTAAGGTGAATGACCATTGAGTCCAAAAGTGCCCATCACACTGGCGGCATTACCCCTTAGCATTACTCGCATTTTATTTATTAACAGCATTGCTGGCAATGCTGTCATTGTTTCACGATGTTACTTACACCTTATTCCACATTTATTAATAAGGCTATTTGTGATTGGCCGGCTTTCTATACCTTGACTCTTTATGATTGACTGTTCTTGCACGAGACTGCTACAAAAAAGACGTAGGTGGGTACCTACTATTTTCGTTGGGGGGGCATACTTATGAGCAGTCAATTGGTTTTATCGTCTTTGCATGATACCCATCCCTTATGTAACATGTCACTACTTATTTCATAGTCCGATAGCCAGTAAATTTATACTGTAGGTTTCATAAAACAATTTATTTGAACTACCGCATCGTACGGAAGCTAGTGTCGGAGTGACAGATTGATGGATAATATGTGCTATTAAAATACAGTTTATGTGGGGTTTTTCCATTGAAAAATGTTGTTGCCGTGTTCGAGTATAATAGTGACCCGATTTATGAAAATGTTACATTCGTCCGTAGTGGTTTTGCAGATATGAGAGGTTCGGAGATGAGATAGAGGTTATCAAAGTGCAATTTGAATCCCCAAAATCAATGTATAACTTTTTGAGATTTATAAAAAAACTTCGCCAACTTCCTAATTATTTTTTGAGTTTTTTCTTCTTATTTTCGTATAGTGGTGTGGCTCACCTAATGTGAGAGATTTGACTTGAGATTTTTCAATTTTTTACTTATATCGAGAATTTCCTAATAACTATTTTTGCGCTTTTTCTTCTTCTTTTTCTATAGAGGTGTGGCTCACCTAGTGTTAGAGATTAGAATTTTACCTAACGACAGTTACCAATCGATTTTTTTGAGCTCGCTATTAAAAAAACAGATGATTTGGTTTTTGAAACTTTGAAACCACGTTTTACATTGTATGTATAAAGAAATAAGACAAAAATAGAATAGAATAGAATAGAAAATCATTTATTAGCTTAGAACACACGACACATTAAAATACAAAAAAAAAAAAAAACAATAAGATAATGTTAAAAATTTAATCGCCAACCAAGGAACCGTGTGTTGCTATGCTAATAAGGATAGCCTCAGCATAAATGTTGCGGCTACGTAGTGCAACCACAACGCTGGTCTTCCGGCAATATCCTTTCGGTGGCGTTTCGACCCAAAAAACGGTAGATGGTGCGAAAATAAACTCATAAATTTGAGATAAACTACAATGGGTTCATAAAGGAATAAAAAAAAGAAAGATATGATAAACGGAAAAGAAAAAAAAAACTTTAAATTAAAAATATAAAAACACATAACCCTTTCCTTGCAGCCGGGTAAAAAGACAGGTCGTTAATTATGTCGTTCATATTGGTGGGCACACAAGGTGGGTATAAATAGATAAGTACTCGTAGGTCTAAATGGGTAGTTAATTGTTAAGAACTTAGGTCAGATATTTTCTGTTTCACAAAGGTACTTACTTATGCAGATAGGTAGATAAAAATATTATTATATAGGTACAATACAAAAGTTTAGGCTATAGTTAAGCAACTTATTATCCTAACCGGCTCAAAAGTACCTGAATTGGAAAAAAGAAAATTGGTTATGTAGGTAAATAACAAAAAACAAAGACGATACAGGGAACTAAAAAACATGATAAAAGAAAAATAATAAAAAAAAACAATGACTGAATTATAAATTTAAGGAGCCTCTGTGCAGTCTTTATGAGAGCCAAAAATACTATCTAGTTCCACCACCGACTTAATCCGGTACACTGGGTGGCCGTCGCCTTGCTTCACGAACACGAGACCGCGTCTAGTCCACGGGTTCCACCAGTGGCGCATGCGACACTCATTCCGCGCCCTGTGTAACAGGCGACGGTTGTGCCACGACAGTCTCTCATTGATGTAGACCCGCTGACCGTCCACGGCGAGCGCGCGACGCACACGTGCAGCTCGCAGGAGCTCGCCGCGTAGATGGCGACGTGCGAGCCGCACCACCAGGCGGCGCGGGCGAGCGTTTGGGTTCGACGGCGCCGCACCGGCTCGCTCCGCGAACACGATGTCGCGCTCGTTCAGTACCACACCGAGCTGCGCCGCCAACACCGTGACAGCATGCACCGTGTTCTCGCCCTTCTCCTCCGGCAGATGTCCCACCTCCAGGTCAGAGAGCAGGGCTTCCTGTTCGCTGTCCACCAGCTCCTGCCTGACAGAAGCCAACTCCCTCTCCAGCTCGACAACTCTGCTTTCATTCCCGGGTACAGTCGCCGCTTCCGTCTCCCGTCGCTCCAGTGCCTCGAGCCTCTTCTCCAGCACGCAAATGCGGCCATCAAAGTTCCCAACAGAAGCGCGTAGCTCAGACATCTCAATCCGGAGCCCACGCATTTCCTCAGCGATCGAGTTGATAGCCCTCAGCAACTCAGCAAAGGAAAAGCTCTCGGCCAGTGCCCCAAAGGCGTCACCGCCCTCAGGCCGGGCCGCTCCGGTCAGATCAGTATGGGGCCGGGATATCCTCCCCGCAAATCCCTCTTTTGTAAATGTGTTGATAGCTGCGAATAACTCGCGTCCAACATCCGTAGACTCGAGGGCGTCAGATATCATGGACGGTCCAGCACGCTGACCCCCAGAGGGGGTGCCTTTGTCCGCGGCCTTTCTGACCTTAGCCTTACAATTTGGGCAAAACCAGTCTCGGCCGGCACTCACCGCCCCGGGCGCACAGGCCCCGTGGTATAATTTGGTACATCCCTTGCAGGTGACGACAGACAACCCAGACCCCGACATAAACTTTTTACATCCTGCGCACTTATTGGCCATGTCTACCCGTGAATAGCACTCTTTAACTATTAAAAAGGTAATCGTCACTGTCACTGTGACTTTGACAGATATACACTGCGATGACAATATACACGGCTCAGATCCACAGAACACTATTACTCCTCAGATCAGTCAACGATTTTGTAAATCGAATCAACCACCCACTTATTGTTTTTAAAATATTTATTTCTACCGACGTAAATGTAGTTTGCAATGCTATTTTAACTTAATTCCGGGATGAATTACTAAGATAATTAGTGTCAAGCACTGGAAACAATGTAACGAATGTAGAATTAACAGCACTTTCCACGCACAACAGCTGTGTACAAATAATTTAAATTTTTTATATGGACACGGTGAACAAACGACCTCCCGTTTGGTGATTCAAAACGTCACTCCAAAAAATGTAATTTTACTTCATCTTGAGCGGACGGGCAACTGTGGCGCAGCAAAAGACGCATTACATCGAAATTGGAAGGAATGCAAGTTCAGAATATTTGACAGCATTTTTTCAAATACTTAATTACTAAGTAAAGGAAACACTTTTAAAATTTCACTTAAATAGGTATAAAGAAATAAGACAAAAATGTAGTTTTTTGCAAAAAAAATAAATATCAAAAACATTTCGGTAGCTCAACTAAATAATGTGATGGTAAAAAAAAGGCAGCCGCCTCATGAGGTGGTAGTTTACAGTAACTTTTTAGAATGTTAAAATAGACGAATTACATCTGGAATAGACGAATTACCTTGGAAAAGCCAACTGTAAAAGCTCGGTCGTTTAAAAATAATGACGTTATTCAATGAAACGCCAGTAAAATCCGGTATATATTGTGTTTTTTTTGTGATATATTAATAAAGTAATTAATCTATCTATCTATGCTAAAAATAAATTTAATTTTTGACAGATTTCAGTAAATCATAAAAGCTATCTACAAAAAATTACAAAGCCAATACTACAAGTTTGTGTATACAAGAAGTTTGTTTAAACCGATCTCGCTTTAGGAAATTTGCGCTGCAAATAGCGTCGATGTCATAAGATAACAACCCTAAGGAATTGCCTCCTTTAATAAAGTAATCAATTAAACTTTACCAACTTAGATTACGTAGATGGGGGGTATTCTAACGACGATATTTGAATTTAGATCCATCTTTTTTAAAGCTGAGTAATTTCGCTAGACAGTTTGACTTTGGAGATGTTAAAGCTTGTCCGTCAGAGACAAGTTTGAAATGCATCACTATCCTGACTGACTGACTAATGAATCAACCAACATGAAATTAGAGTGTGTTCATTATTTGATTAGCATAAACCAACATCCGAAAGATTTTTTTTGAATTCATACATAATGCACTTCAAACAACTTTTATTGGTAAAAAAAGAAATGTAGATTATTCAATAGGTTAACGTGATCTAAAGACACTCTGTTAGTATTTTCGTTTTATTTCCGCTTAATTAAAAGATATTGTATGTTAAAGTTTCACAGTTAGGAGCACTACACTGTTCTCCTAAGTTATGAGAGATTGAGCCGGCATTTTTTAGGTTTGATGCTCATAACTATGAAACATTAATATACAAAATAAATGAATCTTACGGAATATAAAAGAAAATACTAACACTGTGGCTTTAGATCACGTAAATCAGTTGAATAAACTATCTCTTGTGAATCGCCTTTAAAATTTCATTAATGTACCCCTAACCCCTAGGCCTGAGCTCTAAGGAAAAACGCCGATCTTCTTTATGTAGCGTTACTTCAGTGGCTTGTTACAACTGTCTTTCTTCCAGAGATACGTTACATCGTTGTCGCTCCACGCCGTCCATCGCCGTCTACGCTCAATAATGTACACTTGGCAACCTTAGATATATCTATTTTAATCATGTCCTCAAAGATTAAGGTAGTTTTTGCTTTGATATATAAAAACGGTCCTGTTGAACCCAGTTGGTTCGTCTGTCCTCATCTAACTAACCGACTAACATTAAAGTGAAAAAAGGACAGACTGGGGTCTCTCTATCATCAAGCGGGACCGTTTTTTTGACAAAGTAGGCTTTCTAGTACTGTACTATTTCTATGCTTCCTTCAGATACCATATCAATGTTTTACAATGCTATAACAATGAAAGTCAAAATACCAAAATAACTATTAAACGAAAGTCAATGTGGTGATAGAAACCTAGTGACAATAAATTAACTACTGATGTCAAACTGAAGACGGCACCATTTATTATAAAGCAAGAGCCAGTGAACCACAGACCTTCGTTATTTTGTAAAAGCTGAAAGTGAAAACACAGGTAAGAGTTAACAATGGACCATTATGAAGTGTAAGTTATGCTTAGTAGCTTTGCTTTAGCAGTAATTGGCAGCTTTGACGGTAATAAAGGTGTGGAAAAAATCATCAATAAATAAACTGCGTTTTATAGTTGCTAATATACCTTCATTATTATTAAAAACCGTCATTGATCTGACACTTATCACTGATATCAGACACTTAAAGACGTGACAACCTTTATTACCGTTAATCTGTCAAAGCTACTGTTACCCAAACTTCATAATGGTCCATCGTTCTTATGTGTTGGGAGCACCCAACTCAGGTAAGAACGATGGATCATTATGAAGCTTAGGTTAGAGAAGCTTTGACAGATAAACAGAAATAAAGGTTGCGACGCTGTTAAATATACCTACGCATACGATGACAAACTTTCAGCTTTTACAAAATAAATAAATAAATTCTGTGACCAACACACAGCGCTATTAAGCCCCGTGGTGAGCTGCTAAGCTTGTGTTACGGTGACTACGCAACGGATATACTACTTATTTTTATAAACTACTTACTTACTTGGTTTTTACTTTACTTATTACTATTTACTTATTTTTTAAATAACGAAGGTCTGGAGTTCACAAGCTCCTAGACTATTACACAAGCGGCGCGTCGTCGCTTTTCGTCGGGCGTCGTGACAAAAACTGTTCTCGTGAATTTGATGGTTGCCTATAATGGTTCAAGGACTTACTGAGTTATTGATAGATAGAGGGATAGGTTTACCCTATCTATACGAGCTATAAGTATATAGTATACATAGTAGGTACGTTTTTAATTCCAGTTTACTCAGATTTTAGAGTTATTGTAATAGTTTCGAATTTATATTATAATTATTATGATTTCTAGTTAATTTAAAAAAACTACCATGGCTTTAACCCTGTAAATATTGTTTTATTATGCAAAATCGCGAAAACCTTAAACAAAATTGTATTTCTATTCTATTTTTTATGTAGGTATAAATAATAAAGGTTTATTAAAAATAATATTAATGTAGCCCCAAACAAACTAAGCACTAGGCTTGTACTATGGGTACTAGAAAACGGATATACTACATATTATACTTTTTTTTTGTAAATACTTACATATTATACAAACCCGCAGCCTTCTGCATTGCAGCCGAGCGTTCGCCTGACGCGCCATAAACTGTCTAATTAGAAAAAAAAAGCAATCATAGCATATTATTATTATAATTATAAGTTATATGGCATACTTAATCATATTTGCTTTAATGTCTTTATAGAGTGAGGAAACAGTCGACTACGTTTGTATGGAGTGTAACGAGATAGATACTTTCCTAGATAGATACTCACTCGTACTTTCCTCTTGACTTCATTTAAAACATTAGGTAACTAAATGGACCTACTCCTGTATTTCGCAGTACTTGTCTAACTTTGTATTTGGGACAAGATTCCTACTAACGACCACTTGTGTGAAAACATAACACAGTACATAAATATCAGATAGTAAACTGTTCATAAAATTGGATCAACTGCGGGTCAAACTCGCGCGTTGAGGGTTCCGCAGCTTTCTGTGTATATGTCAACGTAAAGTAATAAGAAAAGTAAACTTACTGTTCTTGTTATTTTCCGCTAACATAGTTAAAATTTTATGAAATGCTCACCACTTTCTTAATAACAATCACAATAATAATATGAATAATCACAATTCTTAATAACTAAGAGTTCGCCCCGAACTGAGACCTCACCACCCCCTATCTCCCCAACCCCCCTACCGATCCGTCTCATCTTTGAACTCATAAATTATACTGACCTAAACTACGATCTAAACCTGTACGGAGCTACGACACTCAAGTTATCGTCGAACAAACATACAAAGATACAAGCGCCAGGCCCGTCTACACTGGACCTCACTCGCTTCGCTCGTCCGGTCAATAGTTAAAATAAATCTCACAATCAAAGCAACGAAATTTTTATAAATATTTGACAGGTTTTCAAGGCAGAAATGTCAACTATTGATCTGTAAACCGTGTGTGTTAGCGGCAACGAAATAAATCATCTGTGAACATTTCTGGGGGTTACCTGGTCCCTAATTTCAGGAGGAAAGAAATGTCTTAAAATAAAAAATAAAATCCGACTTAAAAAAAGTGTTTTTATCATATACTTAAATTTTTTGTAGTAGTCAAGGATATCCTACTAAAATTTATTTTATTAACAGGGAGATTTTGGTCCTGCGAAAGGGAAATCATGGTAACCCCCACGGTCTACGCAATTGTTATTGTGATTCGGCGCACCCTTCGTGTGCGCACTTGGCCAGTTTTTTTTTTAGATCAAGGTATCCTACTACATTAATCTACACTATATCAAAAGTTCTAAATTCTGCGCGAGCCACCAGAACTTAATAAACCCAGTGCAGTTCTCAACTGTTTGCTGTTGAGTGAACGGTATTTACGAACTTACCGTAAATTGTTCATACGAGATGGACTCTCTTGTAGAGGAATTCGGATAGATAGCTAGATAAATACTTTATTTACTAGCTATCTAAAACGAATTCAACAGTTTTTTCATCCGTTTTCGCGACTTAGCATTTAAATGAAACACAATATTTTCCGGCTTCAACTCGCGTTATATTATTCATTAAAAGCATTGCTGCAATGCAATACCGACGTTTCCCTGTCTTTACAGACAGATTCCTCGGGGTAGACTGGGGCAGGGAGGGTAAGGCATTGCAACAATACTGTTAATAAATAATAGGGGTTAAAGTATGAAATTGCCGTTTTATTGCAATAGGTTCTTTGAATTGACATAGAATCTTCATGGTTTGAGGTTTTCGAATGAAACTTTTTTCAAATGGTTTCTGTGATGTTCTTTTTTTAAAAAATGTGAAACATTTGAATATCGACTTTCAATTGTTTTTGTTATTCAATTTAGACAAGAAAGATGGATACTGAGAAAATTCGAGTGATTTTTGAATACGAGTTCCGACGCGGAACTAACGCGGCAGAAACAGCCCGCAATATCAATGCTGCGTTTGGAGAGGGGTCTACTAATGAACGCACCGTGCGATTTTGGTTTAAACGCTTTCGTGATGGAAATTTCGACTTAAAGAACGAGCCACGAGGAAGACCGCCCACACAGGTGAATAACGATGAATTAAGAGAGATAGTGGAAGCCGATCCTAGTCAAACTACCCAGGAATTAGCGGCATGGTTTAACGTTACCTTACCCACTTTATTGACTCACTTGCGTCAAATCAATAAAATAAAAAACAACGAAAAATGGGTGCCTCATGATTTGACTGATCTGCAGAAAGAAACGCGTGTTGAAACTTGTGTTGCCTTGTTGAACCGGTACAGAAATGAAGGAATATTGGATCGAATTGTAACATGTGATGAAAAGTGGATTCTTTATGATAACCGGAAAAGAAAAATGCAATGGCTGACCCCAGGTCAAATGCCACAACAGTGTCCTAAAGCAAAACTTACCAATAAAAAGGTAATGGTAACTGTTTGGTGGTCTCAGCATGGTGTTATTCACTATAGTTTTCTTCGATCTGGTCAAGCAATTACGGCAGATGTCTATTGTGCCGAACTCCGAACCACGTTGACAAAACTAGCAGTAAAACAGCCCCGACTCATGAATCGATCTTCACCATTATTGCTCCACGAAAACGCGAGACCTCACACAGCACGAGAAACCATTTTGACCCTTCAGGAACTGCACTTAGAAACCATTCGTCATCCTCCGTATTCACCAGACCTTGCTCCAACGGACTACCATTTTTTTCGTGATTTGGACAATTATCTACGTGACAAGAAGTTTTCTTCCCAGGAGGCAGTACAAAATGCTTTCACACAGTTTGTGCAGTCTAGATCGTCGGAGTTCTATCGCAAAGGCATTAATAACCTCCCTATTAGATGGCAGCAATGTATAGATAATAATGGCAACTATTTTGATTAAATAAATTTGTTAAAAATTTAAAAAATAAACATCTAAGATTTTCAGTACAAATCGGCAATTTCATACTTTAACCCCTAATATAACGCGAGTTAAAGCCGGAAAATATTGTTTTTTATTTCAAATATCACCCACATAACCATTTTATTAACTACATAAATATTAAAAAAATAGAAATAATTAAAAAAAGACGAACCTAACGATATCTTAATTAAATACATCCATCAAGTGGTTTAGAAGATACAAGTGAATTAAGAATTTTACAAACATACCCACAAGATAGGCGCGAGAAACATAACCCTTTCCTTGCAGCAAAATGTTGCCTTATCGTTCAAAGCGATCTCTGCCAGGCAACCCTAAGAATAAAGATCAAATATGGTATAGCAGTAAGAGGTCCTTTTTCGTCGCCCTCTCGCATCTTCCGTCGTATTCGGCATCGGAATCCCACTGCGCAATAGCAACGAGTTCTAGAGTGGAGACCGCGTCTCGGCAAACGTAGTGTAGGACGTCCTCAGGCACGTTGGAGCGACGATTTGCGCAAGACGGCTGGCACAAACTTCATGCGAGACGCCGTAAATAGATCTAGATGGCGTGCAATTGGAGAGGCCTATGTCCAGCAGTGGACTGCAACAGGCTGATGATGATGATGATAATGATGATGATGAAATAGCAACGATCGTTTTTATAGCGCAAAAGAGTCCGAATGACTAAGAAAGCGATCGATAGATGTTAAACTGGCACATTAAAACTGCGTTTTCATTACGGAACTAGTATACTGTCACGAGAGTTATAGTCATCTTTGCAAAGAAAATGCGTAGCACCAGCGATTTTTTGATAAGGCTAGTAAGTGTCGAGCAACTTTTACGTGACTATAACTTACGCGACACTACTTCCGTAGTGAAAATACGGCTTAATGCTTTCGTTACGCTCGCTGTTGGAACATATCTTAATCATTTTACAAATAAAATATAATATATTTTTTTACAAATAGTATCACCATTTGATGTCAAAAGCCTAAGCAAAATTTTACTGTACATTATTAAGAACTATGTTCTAAAATAAACTCGAACAGTTAAACTTACTACCTACGGAACCCTAAAAATATGTTTTTTCATTCAAAGTTCTTTTAGTAACATATTTGTTTCAACTTTCTCTCGAGAAAGCTCATAGGGGAAAAACTGAAAGTCTAATAAAAGCTTTCAATAATAAATATATTATGTATGTTTGTTGTAACTCTGTATTCTGCCAAATGTTGTTGTTTTTTGTTTGTAAAACAACCTATCTATTAACTCTCGGTTTGTTTGTAAATAACTAGCAGCGTCCCGCGGTTTTAACCGCTTAATTTACGAAAAACCTTTCTATTTTGATAACTCATAGACGTCACAAGGAACTATAAATACTATAAACGAATTTCAAGTTTCTAGGACCAGTGTTCTATGCTGTGCTTTGAAATATTTAGTGATATAGTTTTTGTATCAGTATCTATAAACAAGAAACAAAACAATAAAAAAACGTTATAAGCTAAAATTAGAACTAAATATAAAACTAAAATTAAAACTAAATATGACCTATAAATAAAAAATGTCCTCGAGGGCGTCCTCATGAGGCATTGTTTCCAGAAGGCTAGCAACGTTTCCCCTCTGGATTGCCAAACTAATCCTGTGAGTGAAAAAGCTGCAAGCGATCAGGTCACCAGAAACCTCATTCAGACGCGCTCCGAGATAGTAACAAAGTTGGTTTTATACAATGTCCTCGATTAGCAGAAAGGCATCGCATAGATAGATGGATTTTTTAACCTAGATAATGCTGACGACAATATAGATAGATAATATACTACCGACGACATTGTAGCGGTCGCGGAGAGATCGAGCAAGCCCGACCCACCTGCATGGTGACTCGGGATTGCTATTTATGGCGTCGTCGTATGGATGTGTAATATTAAAAAAAAACAGAATCCTACATTCATAACTATTACGTGTTATGTGGATGCAGTATTATGCTTTGAAAATTTTGAAATACTTTTAAGTAAATTTTGTTGCCCAACATGTTACATATTCTTTTAGGTTCACATGTTGTTGCTATGTAGCGGTCGCGGGGAGTCGTTACCAGGAGGCGGCTTGAGATCGCCATTCGTGGCGACGTATGGGGAAGGCCTATATTCAACGGTGGACGAATAAGTCCTGAGATGATGATGATGACAGTGACAAACCACCTAATCGGTAGACCGACGACATTGTAGTTGGATGGAGGTAGCTCGTGATCACTATTTGTGGCATCATATAGGGAGGGCTATGTTCAGCAGTTGACGAATAAAGGTTCAGATAAATATAATTAATTATATATATTTCACAATATTACATACAGCGCAAACTTAGCACTAGGATTGTATCTACTATGGGTACTAGACAACGGACAATGACGGACATACTACATATTATACTTCTGATGATGATGCACCTGCAAAGTATCACGATACAAGTAAGTCAATCATTCAATTACGCTTCAGTTTTCGAATACCGTGTCGTTATTTAGTGAACCATTAAAATGCGCAGGGAACTTCGTCAAGAGCTGAGAACTAATGCGGAAACTTAAATACTAGATTTGCAATGTAGGTGTAATAAAATCAAGGTGGATTTTTAACATGCCCACAAAATTATATATTAGGTCCCCACATATGAAATTGGTGTTTTGTCGTACTGGCTCTCCGGTCAACTCCGATGGGGCAGTCCAAAGCGCCTTCCAAGATTTCATTGATTCCCGTCCGAATGGTTTTTTAATAAAGGGATCAGTTATCTATCTACCTATGAGATGATAAAAGCCATCGTATATACATTTATTAAATAAATATATTATACTTAAAAAATCTACTTTATTTTTCTCCCTTACAAAACACCAATTTCATATGTGAGGACCTAATATTATGTCAAACAAGACAAGACCAGAGACATGGTTACATTAATGTTACCTCTATAAACAAAACTTGTAAGTTTGTGACATAGGGCAACCCTTAACCGAATACACTTTAAGTAGGTTTTAGCGTCCCCACTGACGGCCATCCGCAGGCTAACCATGCGGGGTCCGTTCCCAGTAGGACACTCCGAAGAGTTCCATCGGGAATCAATTAAACTGTGTATTGTGCGTGTTAGGTTGCTGTGATATAGGGCACTTGTTTTAGTGCCAAACTCTAGAGAGCTCAAAAGGCAGCAAGGCAATTTCTATTCTATTTCATAAATGGTAATTAACAAATTGGTAAACGTGTTAATAATTCAGACCTTCAGCTTCAAACATGAAGACCTTCAGCTTCACACACTTTTTGCATGAAGGAGTAACAAATAAAATACTTGTTAACTTTCCTACTTACATACGAAGAAACTTTCACATCCCACTAATAATATAAATAAGAAAGTTTGTGTCTATGTAATTTATATTATGAGTACATAGATAGCAATGGTGCATACTTTGATTAGATAAATAAATAATTATATTATTGCAAGACTTTAGAAAGTGGCAAATCTAGTTGAAAGTTTATATCTTTTATCTGAAAGATGCAGTCAGAGTTAGTGAATTTAAAACAGAAATTCGGTTTCAACTTGGTATCATCTGCATGTGAGGGAATAGTTTGAAGATACTAAGTACCTACCTCGTTGTAATTTAAGTAGCTATGTTAACCTAAATTTTTAGCGAAAATAAAGATGGATAGATAGATAGATCTACCAAGAATTGCCAAGAAATATAAGGAATGGAATAGGGGAAAATGAACGTCATGCAAAATTTATATTATTTATTTTAAAGTGTTGCTCGATTCTGTATGTAAAAATCGTTTAGCTTCTACATGGTTTGTCAGTCATTTTACGCTTTTTAATGGCCTGTCGCAGTACCGAGTGAAATTCCTTTGCCTTCGACAATGCCAGACAGCAGAATGCGAGAAAATGTTGTAATAATGTTGTCAAATTGATAAAATATTTTATATTTTAGAATTGTTAACCAAACATATCCCTTATAAATGTTAATACTTACGATTTCACTTTTTTTATAAATTAAAAAAATTCCAATATTCTCTGAATACAGATGAAAAAATACTCACTGTCACTGTGGTCTAGTGAGTTCGAGCCCTAATTGTCACATCTCAATGTAAACACAGTAAAAGCAGACAGCAGATTGTGTAACATTTGTGATACATTACTGTTAATGAACAACAAACTTAGTTTAATACGTTACAACCGCGGAATTGGTGTCTGATTCTACAAACAAACATTTGTTGTTCTAAATTATGTTTGTACTTATTGTGATTGAAATTTAACATATTGTCTGATACAATTCACAATAATGTAAATTAAATCCTTACTAATATTATAAATGCGAAATTAGATAACTGTGTCAGTCTGTTACGCTTTGACGTCTAACCGTAGGACCAATTTTGATGAATTTTAGTATTAGAGATAGATGGGACCTTGGAGATGGACATAGGCTACTTTTTATCCCCATATTCCCGCGGAAACGGGATTTACACGAGTGAATCCGCGGGGCGCAGCTAGTATTGGATAAGTTTACATGGATGATATAATCGCGAATACACAGTAAAATATATTTAACGTATAGATTTATATATATAGTAGTACAGATCCTACTTATTTCACAATAGCATTTCCTTAATGGCCGCATACGGGATGCCAAAAATCGTGCGAAGTGAAGACGTAAAAGTAGGAAGTGGACCCCAGGCTCGGATGATGATGATTCTACTTTCCACTGTATTAAAAATGTGAAAAAGAATATATAAGTGAGTACACGAGTGTGTTTGTTACTCCTTCACGCTACAACTACTGAACCAATTGAGACTAATCCATAAGTAGGTATGTACATTTACTCCAGATATTCCCGCGGGTCAAGTTTATAGGCTTTAGACCGAACTAAATACTCTAACACTAGGTGAGAAACACTACTATCGGAAAGAAAAAGGATTATCAAAATATACCACTCCTTAAAATCCTACTTAGGGCTGATTTTTCAAATCCCTAGATAGAGATACCAGACAAGTAAAATGTAACACCACCGAATAAAAAACGTCACTATGATATTTAAAAAGAACTTTAAAAGATCAAAACTTAAAGGGAAATTTAGTTGGGTTCGAACTTATTCGACAGAAGATATCTATTATCAGTTGAATCAAAAATCAGGCCTTAAGAATAATAAAGCTGAAAATTAGTGAGTAAGTATGTTTGCAACTCAATCACGTAAAACCGCTGAAACGATTACTATGAAACTCGATATGTAGATGGCTGAAGAGCTGGCACAGCACATAAGCTACTTTTTATCCCGATATTCACTCGGGTTCGGGACTTACACGAGCGAAACCGCGGTCACAACTAGTCGTGCATAAATGCGGTGCAGCATCATTTTGAAACCGATATCAGAGCTTTAGTTTTATGAGCTGCACCACAGAATAAATAATAGTTAGTAGACTGCAGTATCGGTTTAGCTATCCATACAGCCTTTATGTCGACAGTATTTCAATAATATTGAGATATACTGTAAGTGGTCCACAAGAATTACATGCAGTGGAAGCAATTATGAAGCTACGAAGTTACTAGAAGAGTTTAACATACAGGTTAGAGAAAGGGTCTAGTTGATTTAGATTTAGTTTAGTTTTTATTTTATTCCATTAAACATATAATAAACTTAAATTCTAGTACTAGGATGACGATAGACGAGGGTAATTTTTTTCAGTTGTAAATCGCGTAATTTTGGTTGCGTGAACATTTAAGATTTTATACACAACGACTTCAGTACTATTTATAGAAAGGACATTAAGATGAAACATTGATTATCTAAAAACCTAGTTAGCTCAAAAATTAACAAACTAGGACGCGATCATTTGATGTAACTCAATGCCGTCAGATGGCGTTGAATGGTATTGAAGATAATTCGGCGTATGACTCACCGCGTCGGTAGACTAAGAGGTCTAAGTCGCTTTCCCCGAATTGGAATGAGATGCGTTGGTTCGAATACCGCACGACGTAGACCGTGCGTTGTGTTTTTGTGGACATATATTTTCTTTAAAAATAGTTGTATGAACGCCCAGCGGGCTTAAGCACTTAAAAAATAAAAATATAATTGTAGTTAGCTCAAGTTGCAACTTCGTAAGCGCCAAAACAGTATTTCTCACTTAATATGATTTATATGGCTAATTTGGTATAATTTTATCACCAATAAGAAGTGCAGATTACTACTAATCAATACAGGCTAATGTTCAATAAATATGTCCCGTATCGTTGTAAAATACTAATTTATAGTTTGACGACCTCTGTAGCGCGTCGGACGAACGCTTGGCTGCAATGCGGAAGGTTGCGGGTTAGATTCCCGCTGGGTGCAAATATTTATGCTTAAAAATAAATATTTGTATTTGGTCTGGGTGTATTTCTATGTATAATATTTATGTATTTACAAAAGAAAAATAAATATAAGTAGTATATCCGTTGTTTAGCCACCGTAACACAAGCTTAGCAGCTTACAATGGGTCTAGATGGCGCTGTGTGTTGGTCACAGAATTTATTTATTTATTTAATTACTAATTGTGTAAACAAAAGTACCCAAAATCAAGGCAAAAGAAGGAAAAATCAATACCAAAATATGTTTCCGTATGTTTAACTATGATATATTGACATCCATATTATACAAATTCTTCAATTTGTGTGTACAATGGGAATTACGCGTCCTGTTCACAAAAAACAACCAGTTCTTTACCCGTACCCAATACTTACAATAAGGAAAATGATCAAAGTGACATCAGAGTCTGTGGTCAGTGTTGCTCGTGAGACGTCTTTGTAGTTTCGTTGCATCAAAATATATTTTAAGAACCAGTTTAATACAAGAAAGGATGGCGATTCAACGGGGTAATGCCGCCAGTGTGATGGGCACTTTTGGACTCAATGGTCATTCTCATTAGATAATTTATATTATATATATATTGTAAATTATACTAGAATAGAAAGGATATGTTAAAAAGTGAAAATCAGTAGAAAGTATATAATTAATGTTTAAATAAGTGAACGTTAGTTATTCCGCTCTACCATGATGAAGCCGCGTTGTCGTTCAGTTAAAAAAATAAAATTAAAAACACATCAACATCAAATAATAATTAAAAACCAACTTCCAAAAAAATACTTATTTAAATTATCTGTGGATTTCAAAAGTAGTCGGAGTTTATTTTTATTTTTACTATTATAAAGACTAAAGATAAATGTAAATAACATTTATCTTTAGTTTAATTTCATGCATTTATTTACTTATTTTGTTATGTAAGAGCGGGACTACCTGGCACAGGTGTTTTTACATAAGGTAGTCCCAACCTCTAGATTTTGTTATTTGTAATTTTTTTTTATAAAAAAAACTATTTTCTATTTTAATATAAAATTTAAGTACTTAATTTTTAGCGACAAAAGGACGACAAACCAACGACAAATGATCATGGTAGCGCAGGTCTGTGATAAAAGAGTTATTATCTTCATGTAATATTAGGGGTTAAAGTATGAAATTGCCGATTTGTACTGAAAATCTTAATTGTTTATTTTTAAAATTTTTAACAAATTTATTTAATCAAAATAGTTGCCATTATTATCTATACATTGCTGCCATCTAATGGGAAGGTTATTGCCTTTGCGATAGAACTCCGACGATCTAGACTGCACAAACTGTGTGAAAGCATTTTGTACTGCCTCCTGGGAAGAAAACTTCTTGTCACGTAGATAATTGTCCAAATCACGAAAAAAATGGTAGTCCGTTGGAGCAAGGTCTGGTGAATACGGAGGATGACGAATGGTTTCTAAGTGCAGTTCCTGAAGGGTCAAAATGGTTTCTCGTGCTGTGTGAGGTCTCGCGTTTTCGTGGAGCAATAATGGTGAAGATCGATTCATGAGTCGGGGCTGTTTTACTGCTAGTTTTGTCAACGTGGTTCGGAGTTCGGCACAATAGACATCTGCCGTAATTGCTTGACCAGATCGAAGAAAACTATAGTGAATAACACCATGCTGAGACCACCAAACAGTTACCATTACCTTTTTATTGGTAAGTTTTGCTTTAGGACACTGTTGTGGCATTTGACCTGGGGTCAGCCATTGCATTTTTCTTTTCCGGTTATCATAAAGAATCCACTTTTCATCACATGTTACAATTCGATCCAATATTCCTTCATTTCTGTACCGGTTCAACAAGGCAACACAAGTTTCAACACGCGTTTCTTTCTGCAGATCAGTCAAATCATGAGGCACCCATTTTTCGTATTTTTTTATTTTATTGATTTGACGCAAGTGAGTCAATAAAGTGGGTAAGGTAACGTTAAACCATGCCGCTAATTCCTGGGTAGTTTGACTAGGATCGGCTTCCACTATCTCTCTTAATTCATCGTTATTCACCTGTGTGGGCGGTCTTCCTCGTGGCTCGTTCTTTAAGTCGAAATTTCCATCACGAAAGCGTTTAAACCAAAATCGCACGGTGCGTTCATTAGTAGACCCCTCTCCAAACGCAGCATTGATATTGCGGGCTGTTTCTGCCGCGTTAGTTCCGCGTCGGAACTCGTATTCAAAAATCACTCGAATTTTCGCAGTATCCATCTTGTCTAAATTGAATAACAAAAACAATTGAAAGCCGATATTCAAATGTTTCACATTTTTTTAAAAAAGAACATCACAGAAACCATTTGAAAAAAGTTTCATTCGAAAACCTCAAACCATGAAGATTCTATGTCAATTCAAAGAACCTATTGCAATAAAACGGCAATTTCATACTTTAACCCCTATTATTTATAGAAGGCGGTGACGCCTGACGGTGGATCAACGCACAGTCTAACGACCGAATACCTACAGAAACGCTACTCAATATTTGAGCTCAAATTAAACAACAGGTCTCAAACTCTATAATAAAGAGTTTGAAAGCTGTTGTTGCGTTTCTGAATTCGGTTAAAATCGCGGATAGTAGAAAGCTGAAATTTTGAGACAGTGTTCTTTATATGATTTGTAAGCTTCCAAAAAGCTTTTTGAAAATTCTCGTTATTTGAAATTATGCGGGTGCAACACAGCTATTTTAATATAAAGTTTGATTCTTCGATGAATAGACCATAATTCATTAATCGATTCGTGGGGCAATGGGCAAAGTGTTATTCAACAGCGAATAAAAAGTTGTATTTCAGTGAATAAGAGAAGAGAATCTTCTATGAATGAACAGATATTCTCCAGTGAGATTTATCTTTAAGTAAATATACTCCTTTTTAATGAACAACATAGTAGATGATATTTTGGAAAAACTCCACATTCGATAGTGTTATGATAAAGTCAGTGACAATGGATGGGAGACTATTTATCGTCATATTAATAACCTTTGCAACTTTAACAAAAACCCAAGAAAGGAAAGCCCAATGGGGCATGGTGGGTAGCTCCTTAGTCCATGCAAAACCCTGTAAAGGTAATGATCAGGTCCACCTGGTATTTGTACCCGGGAACCCACCAGGGGAAGAGAACCAGTATCTTCTAAGTGTTAGTGAGAGTCTGCCGACGCAAACACGGGTCGAATTGAAGTTTGATTCAGAAGCTTCTGTGACGTTGGTAAGGATTTTTAGTATGGATGCTCTGTGGTTTCTACAGTCGATTCTGTAGGATTTTATAATCAAAGTTGTTAATATCGAGATATCCTATACAAGGTGTACCTAACGGGTAAGCCCTTTTAGTCCGAAAGGGGGTTGTTCTAGACGTCTAGGCGAACAAATTTTGTTCTACGACTTATGGAAATTCGAAGTACTTTTCGAAAAATTTAGGTGTAAAGTTTACTAGAAAATCAGCTGTTTCTGAGAGTTCGAGGTCATTGACCTTATGTTGTCCTTTTATTTAGTAAAAGGGCTTACCCGTTACACCTTGTATATACTATTGTTAATTTATGATTTTTGCGATGTTAAATTGAAATCAAACTAAACACTAAACAGTTTGGTCCGTGTTAATCGCTTTGCTTTGATTATCTTAAGCATTTACATTTCAGTCTACCCATGAGTAAAAGGTTTGAAAAACCTTTCGTCGCTTCGGGCAACGAAAAATTCATTAAACAATAAAATCAACGCGATTAAAACCGAAAAAATGAATTAAATTTCGGATTAAATAAGTCATAATGAAATTCAGGTCTATAAGCATATGGGCTATATCTACAGTTTCATCTCCCGATGAAACTATAGATAGAGCGGTGTTGGTCTAGTGGTAGATACCCTGACTTTCATTCCGTAGGTCGTGGTTTCAAATCCCGGCCGCGCCCCAATGTCTTTTTCTTTAAGAAAAAAATATGTGCGCTATTAACATCGCTCTTACGGTGAAGGAAAACAACCCACGGCTTTAAATCACGCACAAAGGCCCAATAGTAGGGCTAATTGCGGAAACACACAGTTAAAACCTTAACTTTAACTTTAGTTTCATCGTCTTCAGATTTTTGAGTAAACTTGTAAGCAGGGTTGCTTTCATGAGTAATTATTACAGGTGACCTTAATCTTATACAGTACATTCATGATACCTTTTTGGTGCAGCATAGGTCGTGTACATAATTCCTAAACATGTACACATGTAAAGGTTTAAATTACATATACAAATTATTCTTCTTCTTTTCGTGTAGTAGTGTGACTCGCCTAGTGTTAGAGTTTTCAGGTCACCTAGGACTTCTAACTTGACCTAACGACTGCTATCAGAGATAACAACCGAGACTTACTGCTTAAGGTGCCTGCCGAAGCACGGAGGAGCTAAAGAGATTGATTTTTTGCCACACAAATTTTTGATCACCTATCCAAGTAATGACCGCGCCGATTGTTGCTTAACCCGCACGACCATTTAAGATCGGCCAGTGCAGCTAGACCAATGAGCTCCTCATTAATTGTATCTTCCTTGATTATACAATATTATTGACACACTATACTTTTGCTATTTCAGACGAACCCAAAAGTAGCGCGAGTTTCTGCAATCAAAGACATTTTTTCAATTATATTCTTCAAGGATTATCCCCGCTTGGACATGAGAGTAAGGGGGCCCACAACTGGGACAATACCCTACATCCAGAGCATCGTCATTAATAATGTCGAATATTGTGAAAAAGCTCAAACCCCGGTACGTATCACATATTACAGTTGGTCCACGTTGTCAAAATGTATTCTAAACGATGCTTGCTTAAGTCAGGCTGGCCAGCTAGTGCAACCATCTATAATCATGAGCCGTATAGATTGCACTGGATCCCTCAAGACCATGGCCTTTACCATGTACTCCTTATAGCAGGACCCTAATCTTTCAGATATAAACATAAATATTAAAAAAACATTATTTTTATTATCTTTTTAAAGTAGTCGAGGCATTTTTAATTTACCTAGTATATTTTTTTTCCACGACAAACTAACGATAAAAGGAAATTTATCTTCATCCTCGTTGGTTTGTCGTGACGAGAAACGATCATTGTACTGCCCAATAACGCAATGACGTGCTGCAAAGTTAACAGGAATTAAAAAGTTAGCCTACCCTCACCAAAATACATGACAATATGAATTGTCCTTTATTTTTATACTAGCAGCGCCCCGCGGTTTCACCCGCGCAAGTACCGATTGTGAGTTGTTCTAACACCTAACTACCTACTGCAGTGCAAAAATCCACACTTAAACGGACGACCAGGAAAGTGCTAATGCTGCCAGACGCGGCAACGCCTGGGTTTCTGTACTTCAATGGGCAATAAAGTAAGGTAGAATGATGATGATGATGATGATGCCACTTACATAACTTACTCTAACCCTGTGTCGACTTTAATTTAGTCGTCGATTTGTTAAATACTGCGCGTGATCAGGACCCACGTAAGTTTTAATCTCGCGGGATTATCTGCATCAAAAGTTTCCAATGTTACTCTCCATCAATTAAATTATTTCTAGGCAAATTTTTATCTAAATAGGTATTTATTTCTATTTATCTTCTTCTATCCAATCTTCTTTTATAAAAGACGATAAATAGAAATAAGTCCGGAAGTCTGTATATTTGTTTGTTCCTTCTTCACTGTCAAACGGTTTGACCTATATATACATTTATTTATTTTATTTATTTATCCTCTATGTATATCTATACTTATAATAAAGAAAGAGACGACAAAAAATCTGTACTTGGAAGTAAATTAGGATCAAAAATTTGCAATACGATTGAAATCAAATCAGGTTTACAATATTGGATGGATAGTTCTATTTTCGAGAAACCTCGTGGTATAATTCACAACAAAATCCAATTAGTAGAACCCGAGTAATTAACGTAAAAGTCGGTTATGTACTATTTATTTGTAGGCGAAGTCGCGGGTAACAGCTACTAATTAAAATAATTAAAAGAAGATAAGAAGTAAAATAACTTGAAAAAACAACGTCAGCGCGGTATAATTTTACCAGTAACGCCATATATCAACGATGATGGCAGCATCTTCTAATAAAAATATTCATCAACTATCTCACAATGTTAGGGGATGAATTTTAGAAAAATAATAGGGGTTAAAGTATGAAATTGCCGTTTTATTGCAATAGGTTCTTTGAATTGACATAGAATCGATCTTCACCATTATTGCTCCACGACAACGCGAAACCTCACACAGCACGAGAAACCATTTTGACCCTTCAGGAACTGCACTTAGAAACCATTCGTCATCCTCCGTATTCACCAGACCTTGCTCCAACGGATTACCATTTTTTTCGTGATTTGGACAATTATCTACGTGACAAGAAGTTTTCTTCCCAGGAGGCAGTACAAAATGCTTTCACACAGTTTGTGCAGTCTAGATCGTCGGAGTTCTATCGCAAAGGCATTAATAACCTTCCCATTAGATGGGAGCAATGTATAGATAATAATGGCAACTATTTTGATTGAATAAATTTGTTAAAAATTTAAAAAATAAACAATTAAGATTTTCAGTACAAATCGGCAATTTCATACTTTAACCCCTAATAGTTTGCCCACTGTTATTTAGATGTAACAATTAACCTAATATCCAACTTTCATGAGTGTAACTGAAAAAACAAAAAGTTTCATACAACCTTTCGATCCTCATTTTACACACAGCATTTTACGACACAGCAGGCCAATTAAAAATACTTGTTTTTATGCTCACCAAATAACCATTTCAGGGCTACTTAGACGGTCAAATTTTAGGCTACCAACCAACAGCCTCCGTTTCTCTAACCACTCCGGACACAACCTGCGGTCGTCGGATGGTTGACCACACTGAACTTATAGTCAACGGAGACCAAACCAAACCAGGGGATTGGCCGTGGCATACCGCCCTGTACAGACTTGATGGTACCAATTTGAAGTACATTTGTGGAGGGACGCTGCTGTCAAAAACTTTGGTTTTAACTGGTAGGTGTTACAGCCTTGGTGTGGGTACACCCGGCTATGACCGGAAAAGTTGGAAACTTGATTCCAGCTGTGGAACAATTATTTTGTTTAGAAATATTTTTAAGCAAGGAAATATATTTCCAAAAAATCCCCATGACAGGATAAGCTGCAAAGCTTGACCGGCAGATGGCGCTGAAACCAAGGCTTAGTTGGTAAACAATTAGCACGGAAAGATATGGCCGAGAAATTATATCATGACACGTGATTCCTGTGTAGATCAGTAGTTAGAGCAGTCGCCTGGTTAGCGAAAGGACGCAGGTTCGAATCCTGTCATGGGGATTTTTGGAAATATATATTGCTAAAAACATTTCTAAGTTTTGCCTTGAGAAAAAAACAAAAGGATTTTTTTTGTTGTAAGATATCATGTTGATGGAGACGCCGCCGATGGAGAGACACCCAAGTGAGTATACAACTATGCATAGATACAATGTTTCCATGCGTATCGTAAAAGGTGAGTAAGGGATCCGGGGGAAACTAGCGAGCCTGGAGATCTTATCATAGTGGCGGAAAAACAGCTACTTGGTCCAACACTAATTTTGGTGTAAAGCAGGTGACGTGGAAACATTGTCAATTATATTTGCAGTTAAATATAATATGGGTTTCTTACTAACTGTGCCAACTTCTAATAATTTGTTGTTTTAGCGGACACTGGGTTTCCGAGAGAAATGCAAGCGGGGCATCCCTCAAATGAGAGCGAGGTATTTATTTGAGATATCTTACTAACAAATCATGGATTTTATTTGCAGCTGCCCACTGCGTTACTCTGCGAGGTAAACCATTACTGACAGAAACTTTGAACGTTGTTCTTGGTAAATACAATTTGATTGGTGGAGATATTTTAACCCAAGAAAGGGAGGTAAGAACTTTTTCTGCATTACTGTTTTATTGTGAATTTACGGATCTTCCAATCACCCATGGACCCATTGACTATTGAGTTCTTTATTGGCTAAGCAACTATTGTTAGCCCACTTATGAGTCCTAATGTCGAGCAAAGGCTTTGAGCCTAGAAAAGTTAAGTAGTATGTTGCTACGAAATTCTACTTCGAATTGGTGAGTGTCAGCTTTCCCTATGTGATATTTATCACATAGTGGAAGCTGACATTCGACACGCTTTTAAATGCTTTTACTACATTTTTTTTTCTAGATAAGCGTGTTAGAATAGGTAGTTATAATAGGTCTAAGAAAAATCTAGAAAAAAAGAGACGGCAATGAAACAAGACCACACGTACCTGTCTTCCATAGTTGCACTGGTCTAACTTTGCTTTTTTTCGCTACAACATTCTACATTCTACGAGATTGTTAGTCACTAAAAGCACAGTGAGAGAATTTTACTTTTCACCTGTTGCTCTATATGGCCAATGGTTCAAAGTTACCTAACATAAAAAAAACATAAACTAAAAGAGAAAAAGCGCCGTGTAGTTTATCCAGTTGTCTACTAGAACTTGTTGCGTGTTTACGATGTTAAAGCTAACGTAAAGTCGAAGTTTTAGGGTTCCGTAACCAAAAGATAAAAACTTCACCCTATTATATTGAGACTTCGCTGTCTTTAAGTCCGTCCGTCTTTATTGTCACCAGGCTGTGTATCTCATAACAGTTGAAACTTTCAAAGTTGATATATTTCTGTAGCCGCTATAAAAACATAATAAACAAATATTTAAGAGGGGTTCCTAAACGATAAACTTAATTTTTAAAAGATAAGCGCAACGTTAGTGCGATTTATTTTTACCACAGGCGCCATCTTGTGATACACTGGCGTTAGTTACGTTCACGGATTTCGCTTGGTCAAGTGTTAATCTGTACGTTCCGTATCCATATATGATAATGGTATGGAACCCTCCGTTCACGAGCCCGACTCACCCTTGGCACTTCGGATTTTTTCCTCTATATCTACTTACTGCTGCTAGTTTAGAAGAACTGGGGAAACTTCCAACGTAGCCTTCGTTTTTGTGTTACAAAGTTAACGGAAACTTTTATTTAACTCCCCGAATTTACAGTTGGTCCCTATATACCTATATTATCAAGAAATATCTATGGATACTAACATTACTAACAGAACAGATTTATTTGATATTTTTATTTAAAGTACTGAGCGTTCATAGAACTATTTTTAATGAGAAGATATATCCACAAAAACACAGCGCACGGTCTACGTCAGGCGGGATACGAACCAACGCATCTTAAACCAATCCAGGGAATGCGACTTAGGCCTCTTAGTCTACCGACGCGAACACGGTGACTCATACGCCGAATTATTGCATCAATATCTTTTCCATTCACTACAACTTAGGCATGTTAACGCCATCTGACAAATAAATGTAATCGCTATCTGAAAAATAGTTCAAAGATTTATTTGTTTGCACTCACTGAAGTAATGACCGCACCAAGCGTTGCTTAGCCTCAGGCTGAGAACGACAACTTCCGAAAAGGACAACTTCCGAAAAGGACAACTATAGCCAGTAAGACTGTTCAAGAACCGCAAGTGTAGCTAGGCCAATGAGCTGCTCGATATCAATAAAATAAAAGACTTTAAATTGCTTTTTTTGTTCATTACAGGTCCATGAAATAATAGTTCATGAAAATTTCGACTACCAACTACTGAACAACGACGCAGCATTACTGAAACTTAAGGCCGAAGTAGCATTCAATGATTATATACAACCGGCGTGCTTGTGGCAAGCTAATGCTTTTATGAAACTGCCTAAAGGACCAATTTTGGGAACTGTATGAACTCTTGCAATATGTTTTGTAACCAATTAACGCTTTTCAACTACAAATGTTCCAATGTAGTTAAAGAAAAAAAGTCGTCTTTTTTTTAACCTTTACACGCTGCTAAAATTGTTTCAAACGATTTGATAATAAACTATTAAACACGTGAAACTGGCTGAAATTGTCCTTTATTGCTGACAGAAAAGCCATAACCAAGAAAATTAATGAATGAATGAATGAATTTGTCAGCCACAGAATTAAGTAATGAGGCCGCTAGTGACAAACAGACAGAAAATGAGTACAAATTACAAATCCTTTAGATAAGTAGCCCACTTCGCAGTAACTGCGCTGATATCATTGAGTTTAAGTATTTCAACAGATTCGAATTTTCCAGGTTGTAGGTTGGGGATTCGATAGTTCAGACGGTCTGACAACAAAGCTTCGACAAGCGGTTATACCGAAAATATCAGACGTGGCCTGTCTTAAGAGCAACCCCGTGTTCTTCTCCAAGATGTTGACCTCGCAGAAATTTTGTGCTGGATTTGGCAATGGTATGTCTCTTAACCATCTATCTTCTATCTATAGTTAGAAGTAAGTAGGATCTGTACTATCTTCTATATCTTTTTCTATACTATAATAAAGGAAGAGAGAACAAATAGTCTGTACTTGGAAGTAAATAAAAAAAAGTTGTCTAGAGGACTTAGGAAAAGTAGTAGAACGAAATTACCTATATAATTTGTAAAATTCATGTCTGTCTGTCTGTTTCTCTGTTTATCTGTCGGTTCCTTATACAATTAAAAACTACTTATCCGACTGAAATCTGGTTTTCAATATTGGATAGTTCTATTTTCGAGAAAGGTCGTGGTATACCTTGCACCGAAATCCAATTACTAGAACCCGAGTAATGAACGAAAAAGTGCAACTGCTCGAGAACCACTCGGCCGCCTGCGCCCGTTATAACGCGTTTTCACTTCGGCGGGTGAAACCGCGGGGCGCAGCTAGTTATATATACCAAAGTACTAAAATAATGTTTTGATTATATAATTATATATGCCATGTCAGATTTTTCTTTAGAAAATGAGTTTCAAAGCGATATCTTCCAGGTAGCCTTTACTATGCGAATACACATATAGTTTTTTTTATATAATTAGCTGCGTCCCGTGGTTTTACCCACATAACTTCACATAAGGATGTATAATAAACCTTCCTATCAAATCACTCTATCTATTAAAAAACCTCATCAAAATCCGTTGCGTACTTTTAAAGATCTATGCATACGAACACACAGATAGCGGCAAGGGACTTTGTTTTATACTATGTAACTTTGAAGCTGGCTCGATGTGCTAAAGCACATCGAGCCAGCTTCAAAGTTAAATTTTAATTTACCTGATTTTTTAATAAATCAGGTACCTCTCCATGCAATGGCGACAGCGGTGGTGGTTTCCACATTTTCGTTCCTGATACAACCGGAGACGCATCCCCCAAAGCTCCAGGTTCGAGTTCTTTTATTTTACTGCAAATATCATGAAATTAGGGGATTTATCATGTTAATTTTTTTTTTTTTAGTCTAGCCAGTAAAAATACTGACGAAATATTGAGCTCAGTAAAAAACAAATTTTTACATGGTAAATACTTTGTTATTTAATAATACTTATTCTTAGTTCATAAGAAATACTACATAAGCATTTTAAATTCACACGATTTATAATAAAACACAATATTTACCGGGATACACCCGCGTTTAATTTATTAACGGCATTGTATCAATGCCACACCAACGTTTTGTAAGATATCGCGATTGTGAGTCAAACTTGTAAAATATTGTGTTTTATTACAATGCAAAATTGAATAAAATATGCACACGATTTTTTAACATACTCGTAGTTACATTTTACCGGGTCTTAATCGCGTATTATTATTTATTTTCATACATCGACGTTTCATTTTTTTTTTTTTTTTGGTTGATAGGTAAACGCTTGACCACTATCTCACCTGATGGAAAGCGACGATGTGATCTAAGATGTAGCACGCTTACCTAGAAGAAACCTATTCACTCGCGACTTGAAGACCCCCAAGTTGTATACTACCGGGAAGACATACTCAGGCAACCGATTCCATTCCCTTGCAGTCCGAACAAAGAAAGACGAAGCGAATCGTTTCGTTCGGGTGACGGGTATTTCAACCATGAACCGGTGCCGCCTTTCTGTTTGCCTCGATGTATAACGGTAGAATGGAGAAGGCAAAACCAAATGGTGCAGTTCTGTGGCACACTCCCCGAAATGTATCCGATAAAAGACCGACAAACTTGCAACCCTACGACGATGTTCAAGGCTTTGAAGCCTTTTTGTCACAAGTTCATCGTCGCCGATGAGCCTCTTGGCTCTCCTCTCAATTGACTCCAACGCCTCCAGCTGGTATTTTGCCGAACCGTCCCAAAGGTGGGAGCAGTACTCCATGCACGATCGGACCTGTGCTAGGTACAAGTCAAGCAATTGACCCGAACTAAAGTACCGTCTCACCTTGGCAAGAACACCCAGCTTTTTCGAGGCTAGTTGGGCTTTGGATTCAATGAATGAACCAAAGTTGAGAGATGGTGATAAAGAGACCCCAAGAAGCTCAAGGTGGTCAGTTATCGGCACGGACACATCCCGAAAAGTAAGAGACAGAGGGAATTGACTCCTTTTAGCGGAGAACAGACACGCCTGGGTCTTGGACGCGTTGAACCTGACCAGATTGGCTTCACCCCAATCGGAGACCGCCTTTAAGGTCAAGCTCAAGCGCTCACACTTACACTGTGACACTTACACTTACACTCACACGTACACGCTCACGCTTACAGTAATCTATCTATACTACTTTTAATAAAGGGAGAAAGGACAAAAATTCTATACTTACCTACTTGAAAGTAAATTGAAAAAAAAGTTTAAACTAACACGATTGGAACTCATATTTACACTTTTCCCGGGTCAGAATCGCGTGAAATTCCACTTTTTAAATTTTCCTTACCTCGACGTTTCGATCATGTTACAATGATCTTGGTCTCGAGGGGACACATCCAATGGGGGCTCATTTTTTAGGAAAAGTAGAAGAACAAATTTTTATTTTTAAAATTCATGTCTGTCTGTCTGTTTGTCTGTTTCTCTTTCTGTGCCTTATACAATTAAAAACTACTTATCCGATTGAAATCTGGTTTTCAATATTGGATAGTTCTATTTTCGAGGAACGTCGTGATATACTTTGCATCGTAATCAAATTAGTAAAACCCGAGTAAGAGGTGAACGAGTAAAAGTGCAACCGCTCGAGAAACGCTCGGCTGCCCGCGCCCATGATAACGCGTCTTTCACTTCCACGGGTGAAACCGCGGGGCGCACTGCTACTTATTCTAGTCACTTAGACCACTTTTTTTTAATTTACTTCCAAAAGTACAGACTTTTTGTCCTCTCTCTTCCTTTATTATAAGTATAGATAGCACCCGCACGCGAGAAAAAGTATAAAATACGCGATTAAGACCCGATAAAAATTAACTATGATAATAAGACTAATCGTTTTTTATTCCTTTTAGGATCATATTATGTGAGAGGAATAGTATCTACGAGTCTTGCGAGAAAAGATGTGCCGCTATGTGACCCAGAAAGCTATGTACTATTCACTGATGTAGCTAAACTAAGGGGATGGATTAATAAATATATACATTAGAGATTTATTTGTAATTGTTTTATTTAATTTTATTATAACATACCTTTGGTATAATAAAACACTTTATTTACCGGGTTCAATCGCGATTTATTAATGATTTTTAAACGACCGAGCTTTTGCCAACTTTACAGTTGGCTTTTTTAAGGTTGACTGAGATGTAATTCGTCTATTTTGACATTCTAAAAAGTTACTGTAAACTACCGCCTCATAATTATTTGTATTAAAACGTTCCAGTGTACGCTGACTAGGTATACCTAGTCTGCGTACACTGGAACGATAGCTAGCTAGCTAGATAGCTAGCTGGAACGATAGATAGCTAGCTAGATAGCTAGCTGGAACGATAGATAGCTAGCTGATTGATAACTCTATAGAGTTATTGTAATAGTTTTGAATTTAAATTATAATTATTATTATCCCTAGCTAGCTCAAAAAACTACCATGGCTTCGGAACGCGCCCTCACACGAGAAGAAGCCACGAAGAAACTCATGGGGGTTCTTATTATGCACAGAAATTTAAAACAAAAAAAATTACATCAATCCTTTTTACCTTCGGTATCTTTACTCTACTTATACCTACTATCTATTATCATTATAATCTATTTATAATACTTATCCTACTAATATTATAAATGTGAAAGTGTGTGTGTTTGGATGTTTAGATGTTCGGATGTTTGTTACTCAATCACGCAAAAACGGCTGAACGGATTTAGAAGATTTATTCTATGTATTATAATGTCACTATCTGTAACTATTACTCATGATTCAGCAATAAAGAAACTTGAAACTTGAGAAGAAATTTTTTATCCCGACATTCCCGCGGGAACGGGACTTACGCGGGGCGCAGCTAGTATATTATAAGGGCCAAGATTTATTTGTTTGTTTGACTCATCAAATGTCTGTCATGAGCATGTTAGAAAGGGACTGAATGTTACATCGAAGCATACTGTCTCTTTCTAATAGTGTTATTAGAAAGGGACACAATGCTCAATATAGCGGAACACTTTTAGTTCTACGTGAACATGAGTTGTAGTAATATAACTTATTTGATATTTGATATCTTTATGTAAGTACCTATACATTATTATTCTCAGATCAGCATCTTGATTATGTAACTTTGTTGCAAACAAATTAAAATTGTTGATTTTTGCGATGACTAGTAACCTATGCAATCTAAAAGTTTCATTTGCTAATTTTCATTTCAATTTCATTTGTTTGCTAATTAATGACGAGAAAAATGACATGAATAGAACAATTTCAGTTGCTTCAATCAAGATTTATGAGCAACAAAGTAACTACGTAAACAGTTAGCTGATTGATTATTTATCAAAGAGTAAAAGGTTACATACCTAGTAATCCGTAGAACCGGTTCTTCACATGTTTTTTATTTGAATCAGGTTTACTTCGTCTGAGATCATTAATTTCAAATCTATAGGGTTATTTGATTTACAATATAAGGACCAGGTGTTCCAAAATAGAGTCAAACTTTAATTTTGAAAAGCTTAGATCTCTTTTATGAGCTTATTTTCTAGGACCGCTTTGCTGAATAAAGAAGAGACGACAAAAATGTCGTTAATCGCCAGCTACAGGTAAGTACTGTAGACCTAAAAAGGCCGCTTTAGCAATTCTGCAAGCAATATTGCATTTTGACACATTCACGATAAATGTGCACCTGGTTCTTACCGCTTTGTTCTATGACAGGTGCACGGTTATTGTGAATCTATCAAAAAGCAATATTTCTAGCAGAATTGCTATAAGGACCTTTTTAGGTCTACAGGACTGAAGTAGACAAACAAATACACGAAATATATTAAACAAAAAAAAATTGAACCGACATGTATTAATAGGTACCTACAAAATTACCTCACCTACACCACCAACTTATCTGTTATGTTATCTGAAGTAGGGCAGCCAACATTTTATTTGACGGCCCTGTGGCGCGTCGTCGGGCGAACGCTCGGCTGCAATGCAGAAGGCTGCGGGTTCGATTCTTAATAATAAATATTTGTATCTAGCCTGGGTGTCTTTCTATGTATTTACAATAAAAAGTATAATATGTACTTAGTATATCCGTCGTCTAGTACCCATAGTACAAGCCTAGTGCTTAGTTTGAGGCTAGATTGCGCTGTGTATAATGTCGTGCAATATTTATATTATATTTATTTTACTTAAAGTTGCGGTTGGTTTTCTATTAGGTGGATCAGCCAAAAATAAATAGTAGCCTCAAATAAAGTTTAGAATAAATTACCCTAATCTACCCGAATTGCACCTCTTATTGGTTACACATATGAGATTTCATCCAATTATACACATTAAATTGGTATTCAAAAGATTAGTATAATACTATCATTATTTAAGTATAATACCTTTGTATTTCTTTGATGGATTTTTCGAACAGCGTAAAATTAACAAATAAAACCGGCTCGTGTTGTTTATCTCTTTTTATATACTTAAGGAAAATAATCAAAATAATACGTGTATCAGAATCTGTGGTCAGTGTTCCTCATAAGACGTTGTACAGCTTTACATTACAACAAAACAAGTTCTGCTTTTTAAAAAATATTAAAAACCATTACATAAAGTGCTAATATTATATTCAATTTAATAGTTTATTCTTTAGACATGTTCGTTTGTTGTAGAAAGTGTTATTGACAAATGTTTATTTATAAATCACAATTATAATTATATAAACTTAAAAATGTGTTTAATCGCTATAAAACAAAACAGTGATAATTAATGTTATAACAGTGAATACAATTTTATTCTTCCTCCTTGAATAAAGAGACACTCACCTTTACAATAAACTCTGTAGTAAATAAATACGGAAGTATATTATTATTTTTAGAATAATAACCAAAATGTATTTAAAACTTTTTATCGTCACATCAATAACAGTTCTAACGAAAAGTGAAAATGACGAGGCCCCAAGGCCCCTTTTGATTAACCCTATTGCTAGTTTTCCACCATGTAATGGGTCAAAGGTGTCTACGATAATTACAATCGGGTTGGCACCGCAGGAGGAAAATCAGTACGATTTGAATATTTATTATAGGCTGCTGGAGCACACGGTGATCGTTTTGAAGTTTGATTCAGATGCGTTTCTTACGTTGGTAAGTTTAAGTTTCCTATAATAATCTTAGTTCGTTCGTTAAATCATTCGTTCCCTTGAAAATGTATATTTCAGAAGACCCCAGGCGTAGCTCGAGTGTCGACTCTCTCTGACTCTTTTACTATAGAGTTCTACAAAGATTCTCCTTATTTGATGTTGAAAGTGAAGGGCCTTAGAATGGGCATAATACCGTACATCAAGAGCTTGGAAATTAATGGTGTGGAATTCTGTAAAAATGCTAAAACGGTAAGTTAAACACAGGCTAAACTATTAAATAGAGTTGAAAGTGAAGAGTCACTGAGTGACGGGAGTCGGAAATAGACTTATAGTCCAGTCACTTTATACATCCGAGTTAAATCCGGTGGATCTGTTTTTTGAAGACTTGTTTGTGATGTTGGCTTAATGAATAATCCATTATTATTTGGTCTGTAGGAGGTTTGTGACCTCGAGCGCCGAACCTAACCTTGTCAACAAATCGAAAAAACTAACTAGTTTTTGATAGTACTTTTTCATACATTTTCCACAATTTGAGACTAGAATTTTCTCTGTAGACCCAATAGTTTTCGAGGCTTTCAAAGTTTATCATTTTTTAAAACAGAAGGTTAGTTTATTTGATATGTTTTAAATGTTCCTACAATTGTGCGACTAAATTTTTTAAGAAATGATTTTCAGAAAATCGCACAAAATATAGTACCACATAGTAACATACTGCTATAGTACACACAATAATATAGTACTACTTGCGTTGGGGCCGGACTCCCAAAGACACAGGTTCAAGTCCTGTCAAGTGCAAATTTTCGGAAGACAGTTCTTTGAAAAAAATTACTGGATATATAATATTATGCTATTCTAAAATTCTAGGGGTACTTTGACTATTATCTTCAAGGCGAGGAACTCACAGCATCAGTTGCTCTCAACACTCCAGATACTACTTGTGGACGTCGGCAAATTGACCACACCGAGCTGATAGTCAATGGAGAGCAAACAAAGCCTGGAGACTGGCCATGGCATGTCGCCCTGTACAGGCTTAATGGGGCTCATTTGAAATATATTTGTGGAGGGACTCTGTTATCAAAGACTTTGGTATTAACTGGTAATACTTCCCTTGATTGTTTTAAACTAACTTACTTTCTAACTTACTAACAGCAAGAAATATTTCTATAAGTATTTTTTTACGTTAACTTTACTTATTAAAATCTTTTGTTTAACTCAAATCACATAGGTAATATACACGATACAATATTGCTCTAACATTTTACTACTAAATTTTGTTTGTTATTTGTGTTTCCAGCTGCCCACTGCGTTACTATACGAGGCGTTTCAATACTGACAGAAACTCTAAACGTTGTTCTTGGCAAATACAATTTGATTGGTGGTGATATTTCCATTCAAGAACGGGAGGTAAGAATTCCTTCTCTAGCTTTCATTAGTAGAGCTACCATATCTCTTCCAGTTAAATACGACTAAGAGATAGGAGTTCTCCTCGTGCGGTACAAATCTTTTTGCTGTAAGCGTAGTCAATGATGAAATACCTGTACCGATGACCTGACTAAGTGACCTATTGTGTCATCATCATTAGCCCGTTGCAGTCCACTGCTGGACATAGGCCTCTCCAATTGCACGTCACCTGGATCGCTTCAAGTTTTGTGCCAGCCGTCTTGCGCAAATCGTCACTCCAACGTACGTGAGGACGATCTATTGTAGGTATATATTGTGTCGACCCTAAATAATTTAGGGCTTACACCGGCCAGCCGGGAATATCAATCAGATTTAAGAGATTGCCATGTAAACTAGAAAGATGGTAAATCCGACAATATAATCAATGAAAGTAGAACAATTCAATCATCTCATGCTTCAACCGAGGTGTATAATATTAATAAACACATAAAATAATGGATTTTGAATGACTAATTATTTCTTTGCAGGTCCATAAAATAATTGTTCACGAAAATTTCGACTACCGATTACTGAACAACGATGCAGCACTACTGAAACTCAAAACTGAAGTAGTGTTCAATGATTACATACAACCAGCGTGTTTGTGGCAAGCTAAAGCTTTGTCTGAAGGATCGATTTTGGGGACTGTACGTATAATTGAAAATATATTCTACTTCTTATTAAGCAAGTAGTCTCGACTTGACTTTGCAAATATTGTAAAATACTTTACACTGGCCAATTTCTCAAATGGCCATAATCGATTCCAGATCAAAAATAAATCAATATTGTCTAGATGCCACTTGTTTATTCTGTTCTAGAATTACCATTGTTGATGTTTCGCCTATTCTCGTACCTACCACTCGCAGCTACCACAGAAAACCTATTATTATTCTGATACAACCTTATCTTAAAATTTCGCAATCTTCTGCAGTTCCGTTGACAATACTATGATCAATTTAGCATAGCATTGTCAACGCAATGGTCATAAATCTGTGCTATTACTGAAATCTGGTATCCTTATACCCAATTATTTTTCAGGCTTTTTGGTTAATTTGTGTTTTTTCAGGTAGTAGGTTGGGGATTCGATAGTTCAGACAGCCTGACAACCCAGCTTCGACAAGCGATTATACCAAAAGTATCAGAACCGACCTGCCTTAGGAGCAACCCTGTGTTCTTCGCTAAGATGCTCACCTCACAGAAATTTTGCGCAGGTTTTGGCAATGGTACGTCAAGTTGGTATTCTAGGGTATAATCGTAAAACACGGATTATCTTACTGAGGCGACTTGCTCTGTTTTGTCTATGGTTACAATTCATTTGATAATCATGAAGGTGGCAACGAAACTCTGTTAACAGTAGAGAAATATTGCATTACAAAAATGTTAGCGCAGTTAATGCATGTGCAGTATGCAGGATCCGACAGGGTCAATTTAAAAACAAACAAAATTGTCTGCATCATTTTGTCATAGTTTTCCACGATTTAGCATAGTAAAACACAATGTTTACCGGGTTTAGCTCGCTTTAATTTAATAACAGCATTATTACCAAACAAAACAATACCAGGTAAATATTGTGTTTTAAAATTGGTCCGCCTTAGCATGGTAAATATTATATCTTTTTAGGATTTCATTATCAACAAGAAACCATTATAATTTTGTCAGTTCTTTTTTTATCATTAGATTGCTCTTTTTGAAATCATTATGAGTTTTGAACAATCATTTTTCATTTTAATAATCAGGTACCTCCCCCTGCAACGGAGACAGCGGTGGTGGCTTCCACGTCTTCGTTCCAGATATGAACGAAGATACGTCACCTAAAGCAACAGGTTCTAGTTTTTTTTTATCCTATCAAATGTTATACTCTGATTTCTGTGTGTTTGAACATTTGACTCTTTTCGTCTGCAAAAAAATTCAAACTTTATTTTTTATACTTCATGATGGGTACCACAAACACAACATTTTTAGTAGAAAACCAACCGAGTATACTTGCTTATAGTCAGATACAGACATGGGACGCTCCATTTAGGAACATTTTTTTTTTACAAAATACAAATTAACGAATGTTTTGTTTTCTTTTAGGTTCGTACTACGTAACTGGAATCGTGTCTACAACTCTTGCAAGAAAAGACATAGCAATATGTGACCCAAAGAGTTATGTATTATTTACTGATGTATCTAAAATTGTCGGGTGGATTACTCAATATAAATGAGTTTGGCAAAAAAATTGATGATTATTTAACAAATATGTTTAAATAAAATATATTTCCCAAGTAGGTAAAATGTAACACAATTGAAAAAAACGTCACAATACAAAATTTTAAAAAGAAATCCACGTTCATTCATTGAACTTGGTTGTGTTCCATTTAATTCGAAAGTTATTTTGTTATCTGTAGATTGAATTAATGAACAAGTAATAATTACAAATGATTTAATAAGTTTAACTATTTTATTTCAATAACATAAATTACAGTCAAACTTTAATTTTTGTAGTAGCATACAAAGTGTAACGGGTATGCCCTTTTAAGCCGAAAGGGAGTTGTTCTGGACATCTAGAGGAACAACTTTTGTTCTACGACTTTTGAAAAATCAAACTTTTTTTTTTTTTTTTGAGGTTAGGTTTACTGAAAATACAGCTGCTTTTGAAAATAAATGTAATTGAAGTTTTGATTGTAGTAGACCAAACTAAATGAAAGGACAAAATAAGGTAAATGACCTCGAACACTGAGAAACAGCTGATTTTCAAGTAAACTTGACACTTAAAATTTTCGAAAAGTACTTCGATTTTTCAGAAGTCGTAGAACTAAAGTTGTTCGCCTAGAAGTCCAAAACAACCCCCTTTTGGCTTAAAAGGGCTTACCCGTTACATCTTGCATATAACCTTAGTAGACCTCTATTATGAGCTCTTTTCCTAGGCTCGTCTTGTTGAAAACAGAGACGACAAAAATGTTTTTAGAACCGCCTGCTACAAGTACTGGAGTGGAGTAGACAACCAAACCTTCAAAAAAAAAAACAAAGATCAAAGCAACTCTTTTTTAATACCCTCGTGTAAAATTCACCCCCAACGCGACTGACAGGTTGAATGTTTAAAAAACGTGGTAAAAATGTCTAAAATGTTTTATAATACGTCGAGTGTACGTGGCTTGGACTGCAGCCAAGTTACAAGAGACGATTTACTCTGTTTGCATGTGTGGGATAAGTGTAAAGCTTTTGCAGGGTTTTGTTGTAACTACCGGCGGCTGGTTTAGGGCCTACCTAGAGCTCAGCAAGTACCTAAACAGTAGCGACCAGTCACATTAAACGCCAAGCGAGTGACTAGCTAGGCACTTGGCGCAAGAAATAACATTATCTAGAATGTTTGCGACCAGTCACATTAAACGCCAAGCGAGTGACTAGCTAGGCACTTGGCGCAAGAAATAACATTATCAAAGAAGGGCTACTTGTGGAGACAGAGACAGAGTAGTTACTTTTTACTCTAGGAGTCACTCTTTACTCTTTAGGAGACTTGGAAGCAACGCGAATATTCGAGGTCCATCACTGATTTAAACTTCCACTCCAAATGTTCGTACAAAAAACTAAATTGATTAATTGTGCCATCGAAATTAAACAATTTACACTCATTCAAAACCTTCACGAAAACAAAATCTCATTTTTACGACATTTCGTCAACGCGTTCCTACCTATACTCCACTGGGACTCTTACACATACAATACGATACAATATACAATACGATGCTGAAATTTGCAAAACGATTGTACATTTCCAAAAATGTATACAGATCCACGTATATCACATATCATTTGTATAGGAATTAATTAAGAGGGAATTAATCAAGGAGCTAAGTTGCAGTCTGCTCGTACGACAACAATATCGCGATTCAGAATTTGTACCATTCCTTGAATTGCGCCATCTAACGTCGAGTGGCGCAAACTAAATTTATTAAATCAATTAGTTCTATTACACAACGAAGCTTTAACGATAAACCTAGTTTATTGTTTTCTTTGTAGGCTTTGATATGAGCTTGCTGGGGAGATTATTCGGTAAAATCGTAAGGTAACAGAGTGGTTGTATTCTATCTGTGAGTAGTGTGTGATCTTAGTCGAACGAAATATTATTTTCCTACTGAGGAACTTCGTTCATAAGTGTGCTCCAACGACTGCTAAAACTTTTTTAGGGGTCCGTACCCATAGAGAAAAAACGGGACTTTTACTAAGATCCGTCAATTAGTCTGTCTGTCACCAGGCTATTTCTTAAACCGTGATAGCTAGACAGTTGAAATACTTATTTCTATAGCTGCTACAACAACAAATACTATTAAAAAAAATATTCAAGGGTGCTCCCATACAACAAACGTTATTTTTTGAAATTAAACGCTACGTTTACGCGATTAATTTTTATCAAGCTTAGCAGCTTACCACGGGGCTAGATGGCGCTGTGTGTTCGTCACAGGATTTATTTTATTTATTTATCACTGGCGCCATCTCGGTAATGACAAACAGGCGTCAGTTGCTTTATTTAATATAATTATTTATTTATAAATGTCACCGGAAAAGAATAAGAATAGATAAATAGATTCTAAACGAGAAATAAATTCTATTATTTTACGACCACATTTTTGCAAATTTATAAACTTACCGACCTCATGCGTAAAATAATAGGTGAGTGTCAAGTGCGCTCTGATTGGTTGAATAAGTCACGTGGTTCTTCTCCTTTCTCATCACGCCCTTTTTTTACAGCATTAGGCGCTTTGGCGACCGCTGCCGCGGCACGCTCGCTTCGCTCGCTCGCTAAGCCGCTTTGTGTAATCATGTTCTAACATAAATCTAACCTATTTTAGTAGGGGTGCCCCGTATATCTTTTTCGTAATTTTAGACATTCTAATACGTACCCCTGTCGACATCGACCAATCAAAGAGCAGTGTGTAATTTTCCATATTTTAAAGAAGCGTAAAATAAAAAGCTCTTCTGTTATTGGTCGAACCGTTAATTAAGAATCTTACGAATGGATATCCGTTAGTTCATAAATTTACTACGAGACGTCGTAAGTTTATAAATTTACGAAAATATGTTCGTACAATAATACAATTTATCGCTCGTTTAGAATCCTACGAAAACAGTTGCTTACGTATAAACTATACACCAACACGCACACTATCATGAATTTCGCTTTGTTCAGGGTTTATTTTAGGATCCCATACCCAGTTGTAATAATAGTCTGTAAGTACTATTCATAATTGTGTAGGTACTTACCCTTTAAAAAAAAACAAATAGTCAAAGTCATCGACAGCTCACCGGATTAGCAAGCTGAAGTGTCAGTGGGCTGGCCATATTAGCCGTAGAACTGGCAACCGTTGGGATAAACGAATTCTACAGTGGAGACTGCGTCTCGGCAAACGTAGTGTAGGACGTCCTCAGGCACGTTGGAGCGACGATTTGCGCAAGACGGCTGGCACAAACTGGATGTGAGAAGCCGACAATCGATCCAGGTGGTGTGCAATTGGTGAGGCCTATATCCAGCAGTGGACTGCTGTGCAACAAGCTGATGATGATAATGGGTACCCTTCGTGCGCAAAATTAACCTTTTGGAGGACCGTGTGGATGTCCTGTAGTTTCAAAACAAAATTAAGCCCCAGGTTGGTTTAATGTCACGTGACTCGCCAGCCTTCAGGCGCTTAGCAAGCACGCGACAAGCAGGCGGAATGCAGGAGCATTGCAGAAGTCGATTTATGCATGAGTAAAATAAAAGCTGTAGGTACTAAAACTTCCTTAATACTGATTGGCTGAAGGACAAGGGAAGCTGTTTAAATAATTAAGTAGCCCTTAAATTTGAAAGCTACTTAAATAATTAAGTAGTAATTAAGTAAAATAACACTTACAGAATACGAAATAACGTATATCTCCTGCACGTCGCCTGCATACCGCCGGCATTCCGCATGCTATGTCCTTACCGAATCAGGGTCCAGGCTATGCGGACGTAGCCTTAGATTTGCATTATCTTCTAACTTGGACCACCTATTTAAATTACAGTGAGTACTGACTGACGGCCGGTAAAAAGCGCAAAGTTGATCACCATCGAAAGTTTGACTTTACCGGAGCCCGCACGTTGCTAGCCTATGTTTACGCTTTGATGCTAGGATTCAATAAAGACAGGTAAAGCTTGACACGGAGGTTATTTATTACTTAAAACAGACAGTATTAGTTTTTGCCTGAAATACAGAACAGATTTTAATAAATATTCGGGTCTTTCGTCGACAATAGACAATAGTCCTGGTCGTGAGGAGACTATTCTATTGTAGTTAAAGCGTCGTATAATATATCGATAAGTACCCGGAAAATTTTAAGTACTACCTAAAATGGTGGGTGTTTTAAAAGTTAATTCTTAGTTCCAATCTTGTGTTACGGTGATTAGACCACGTATAATATAATAATAGGGGTTAAAGTATGAAATTGCCGTTTTATTGCAACAGGTTCTTTGAATTGACATAGAATCTTCATGGTTTGAGGTTTTCGAATGAAACTTTTTTCAAATGGTTTCTGTGATGTTCTTTTTTTAAAAAATGTGAAACATTTGAATATCGATTTTCAATTGTTTTTGTTATTCAATTTAGACATGAAAGATGGATACTGCGAAAATTCGAGTGATTTTTGAATACGAGTTCCGACGCGGAACTAACGCGGCAGAAACAGCCCGCAATATCAATGATGCGTTTGGAGAGGGGTCTACTAATGAACGCACCGTGCGATTTTGGTTTAAACGCTTTCGTGATGGAAATTTCGACTTAAAGAACGAGCCACGAGGAAGACCGCCCACACAGGTGAATAACGATGAATTAAGAGAGATAGTGGAAGCCGATCCTAGTCAAACTACCCAGGAATTAGCGGCATGGTTTAACGTTACCTTACCCACTTTATTGACTCACTTGCGTCAAATCAATAAAATTAAAAAATACGAAAAATGGGTGCCTCATGATTTGACTGATCTGCAAAAAGAAACGCGTGTTGAAACTTGTGTTGCCTTGTTGAACCGGTACAGAAATGAAGGAATATTGGATCAAATTGTAACATGTGATGAAAAGTGGATTCTTTATGATAACCGGAAAAGAAAAATGCAATGGCTGACCCCAGGTCAAATGCCACAACAGTGTCCTAAAGCAAAACTTACCAATAAAAAGGTAATGGTAACTGTTTGGTGGTCTCAGCATGGTGTTATTCACTATAGTTTTCTTCGATCTGGTCAAGCAATTACGGCAGATGTCTATTGTGCCGAACTCCGAACCATGTTGACAAAACTAGCAGTAAAACAGCCCCGACTCATGAATCGATCTTCACCATTATTGCTCCACGACAACGCGAGACCTCACACAGCACGAGAAACCATTTTGACCCTTCAGGAACTGCACTTAGAAACCATTCGTCATCCTCCGTATTCACCAGACCTTGCTCCAACGGACTACCATTTTTTTCGTGATTTGGACAATTATCTACGTGACAAGAAGTTTCCTTCCCAGGAGGCAGTACAAAATGCTTTTACACAGTTTGTGCAGTCTAGATCGTCGGAGTTCTATCGCAAAGGCATTAATAACCTTCCCATTAGATGGCAGCAATGTATAGATAATAATGGCAACTATTTTGATTAAATAAATTTGTTAAAAATTTAAAAAATAAACAATTAAGATTTTCAGTACAAATCGGCAATTTCATACTTTAACCCCTAATACTTATATTTATTTTTCTTTTGTTAATACATACCTACATATTTAATATTATATATAGAAAGATAACTTGTTCATTACACGTTAATTTATATTTAGTCTGCCACAAGCCTTAAGACAACAGTTAAAATCAAACAATAAACCACTATTTATGGTTAGACTTCGTTTTATAAAATAAGTGACTGTATGACCCATTTGCCCGAAACCCTTAAAGTTAAAAAACAAAAGGGTCAAAAGGCATATCAATTGAAATTCTCGAGATTCGATACGAGAGCAAAATACAATATAAAAGATATTCGTATAAAATTCAAAGGGCCTTAAAAACAGGGTGTTCTGTTATAATAGACGCATCAGGACGATATCTAAGCATTCTACCCTATTTAGGGGGAGTATTTATTGATGCGATTTTTCGTTTTTAGACTATATTTTATAGACCTGTAGTCATTTGGTTCGTATACTTCGATCGTCTTTCGTTTTATTTTCGATCGTCTTTTTTTTAATTTTTGTATCGTTTGTACTTTCCCCGAATATTCGCCAATGTCAATAATTAGAAGTCGATGCATCTCGAAAATCAAGAAGAAGAAGAAGCAAGAAAAGAGTTTTTAAGTACTTCGATTGTCATTGTATTCTGTAAATTTTGGTCGTGCAGTTATTCAGTGTCATTAATAAATTGTAGTCGTAAATTTTGATGTTTTACTTGTTTCGATATTGTTTTAATAGATTTTCTTTATCATTATTTGTTAATAATGCTACATCATGTTTTATCAACATTTTTCAGAACGTTAAATTGTAATTCGTCTTAGAATAAAATCATAGCCCTCTCTACTAATGTTTATGTACAATAAAGATACACATCAATGTCAGACTATCAGTTTAAGCAAAATGTAGAATGGTCGCGGTAGTAAACCCTCACCTTTATTTTGGTTTTTCTAAGAAAAAGGGTAAAAATAATATAATAAAGTAGAAGGAGCATGTGTCATAGGGCGGAGATAAATTTGTATTGCCAATACTTAGAAATAAGCAGATGATGCCAGTGTTTATTCGCGTTAAAGTTGCCGAGTATGATACTAGGGTTTTCTACCCCTGAAATTCAAATTCTGACATATCCGGGTATATGAAATTTTTAGTACACAGGTACCTACTAATTTTCCTATAGTGGCGTGCTTTACTTGGTGTTACTCTTTTTAGATTACCTAAGCCCTTAACGTGAAATAACGACTTCTATTAGAGATAACAACCGTGACCAATAGGGAACGTGCCACTACTTGAAAATCACTAAAATTCTGTATTTATTTTATAAAACTTGAGGCACTAAACACGTATTTAATAGTCTACTAAGAGCGAAATAATCAAAATAATCGACAAAAACACGTTTGTGTGAGTTCATTTTCAATATCACATTTTGAATAAATTATTTCAACGTCTAGACACTTTAAAAATTGACATTTTGTTTAAGAAGTGACGTCACCCTGCTAGCCTATACAGTCATAACCGGAATCATTGTTTGCAGAAATAATTAAGTTATTCATTGTAAGTAAATAATATAATATTAATTTCCGAACATTATAGACCACTTTTTCATAATATGTTACGCTAGCAGTCCCACCGGAAGCATTGAATTTTTGAATAGAAAGCATTTATTTGTCTAAATTATAGTAATATAAATTAAGTAGATATAGTATCAAATGAAATAACTTTAAAGCGAAGTTCAACTCGTCAAAACTTAAACCCACCGTATTTTAACACAAACAAAGAACAGTTGTACGCCCCCCGGATTTACCTGTGTGGCCGAAAGCTCAACTTTATTCATTTGTAGCGGCCATTTTGGAGTGTCAGCCATCTTGGTTAAAAATTCAAATTGAGAATTGAATTTATGTATGGCAAAAATATTATCTTGAGCTCTTTCGTACTTCGGATGTGGATCCCGATGGTTATTGTCTCTGAAAACAGTATTTAGGCCAAGTTAAAGTCAAAGTAAGAGCTTAGGCTAAAGCCTTAGCTCTAACTTTGACTTTAACTTGTGCCGGCCTAAAGGGCGACCTGACGAATCCAAACACTAGGAGACCACACAACTATTTTGTTTATATAGGAACGTAAAGAAGAAAACCCTTCAGATGTTTTCCTCTCATATACCCCTATTTGCAACTAGCTGCGTTCCGTGGTTTCACCGGCGTAAGATCCGATCCCATGAGAATTTCAGGAAAACAAGAGTAGTCTATGTTACTCCAGAAAAATACATTGGTGCGCTGTCGGCCTGGAAATCCACGATCCTCAGTGTTGGTCTAGTAGATGCCCCGTCTACCACTAGACCAACACCACTCCACTTTCATAAGTATGGAAGAGAAAAATACACAGATAGGTATAAAACCTACTAAATTACCTACATTAACAAGGTAAGTACTAGTTAAGTAAATAATTACAAGTAAAACATAAATTAAGTTACAAAACTTAACCGATCCACAATTTCTCTGAAGGCAATTTAAGTTATACCTAAGTTGTTTATCTAAGTAATGTGTAAGCGAGCTCATTTATCATCTGTATTAGGTACTGATATTAGAACGAAGTTGTATCACGGGTTGCAGGAGGGCGAATTGGTGGAAATGGTAACGTACCACCACCAACTCGCCCGGCAACAAACTTGAAACAACTTGTCAAATAGTGAAACTATCGCTCGTTCAGGAACAGCCCTATGAGTGACTGAAGTGGATTAGGTTCACTTCACTCGTTGAAGTGGCAGTGGGCGGGCTATATAGCAAGTAGAACAGACAGCCGTTCGTTGGGGCCAAAAGTCTCTCGTGTGGACTGATCGGCAGGCGCAGCGTAGGGCGTACACCGACGAGATAGACGGACGATCTGTAGGGTTACATAAACCTACAGATCGTGACAGACCCTACAAACCCTACAGAGAGGTTCGGTCCGAAACCAAAGATCGACTTTACATGCACTGTCTTATTGAACCGCGCTGAGCGAAATGAACATGTCATTCATCATCATCATCATGGAACGAATCTATCAATTCTCATATGCATTATTTAAACTAAAAAACATAGTAAATTTAAAAGCTCTTCTAACGGTATATCACGGCCATATAGCGTCGATATTGAGATTTGGTGTGATATTTTGGGGCAATTCTACTGACAAATTAAAACCTTTGATTGCACAAAAGCGGTGTATACGTTCAATATGTCAGCTGGGTAGAATGGAATCATGTAAAAGGTCTTTCAAAAAGTTGAGAATTCTCACTTTCCCATCAATATATACAAGATGTAACGGGCAAGCCCTTTTAAGCCGAAAAGGGGTTGTTCTATACGTCTAGGCGAACAACTTTTGTTCTACGACTTTTGAAAATTCGAAGTACTTTTCGAAAATTTTAAGTGTAAAGTTTACTTGAAGATCAGCTGTTTCTTAGAGTTCTAGGTCATTGACCTTATGTTGTCCTTTAATTTATTGTGGTCTACTACAATCAAACCTTCAATTACCTCTATTTTCAAAAGCAGCTGTTTTTTCAGTGAAACATAACCTCAAAATTTTCAAAAAAAAAGTTCGAATTTTCAAAAGTCGTAGAACAAAAGTTGTTCGCCTAGACGTCTAGAACAACCACCTTTCGGCTTAAAAGGGCTTGCCCGTTACATCTTGTATAAGCGAAATCGTTCAATTTGTTAAAGAAAATGTACATCTTTTTAATGAATTCGATGAAAATAGAAGGCATAGGGGTGATCTTCGCGCTATTACACGCAAGACTCGTTTGATGAGCATTAGTGTGTTCTGTATGGCTCCTACAATATACAATAAGATTCCAATATTTAAGCGGGCTGTCAACAATTACCTTATGGACAAAGTGTATTATTCGATTGAGGAATTTCTTAATGACAAGCATGATATTAAATAATATGTAATTTCCAATTTGACTCTGAATTTGACATTCCTTTTCTTTTTGTTTTAATATTAAGTTAGTAATTTATTCACACATAACATTATTTTAATTAAATTATTCCGAATATGACTTATATGAATTTGACATGGTATTTATATTATTATTTTTTATTTGACATTGTATTACATTTGAAATTTCACATTTTTAATTTAAAATTTAATTATTATCCTATTGATGAGGTTATGTTTATTTAGATTAATATTAATAATTCTCAATAACTATGTACTTAATTTTGTAATTAGATTCAAAATATATAATTTTGTAATTAAATTCAAAAATCTTAAAAACGACATTTGCATACCAAGTTTAGTGCTGGTGAAATAATATGTTGGAATATTATTTAAGTGACATCTCTGTAACCATATTTCGAGCAAATAAATGACATTCACATTCACATTTCTCGTTAAAAACCCGTAAGTGAGTCATCCCATACTGCAACACTTTTTTTCCAGTGGGATTCGAGACGATCGGTTCCTGGGGTCCCAGTCCGAAAGTTTTAATTAAGGCTTTGTCCGGTCGTTTCTTGGAAGCCACGGGAGATCGTAGGGCCGGGAGCTTCTTGGCCCAGCGAATCAGCTTCGCCATCCAGAGGGGCAGTAGCGAGCATGTTGGGGACCATGGATTTAGAAGAACTATAAAATTTTGCAGAATTTCTTTGGTTCCAATTGCAATGCATTTTTATGATTAACATAACCTGATGGTATACCCAGGGTTGGTTTCAAAGAGATGTCTTCAATGGTCAACAGCACAAATATGAGATTTGGTATATTTCTTCTTAACTTTAGACTCTGCATACATTCTGTAAACGCTCACGCTGCTATGTACGAATATACAGGGTATTCCATAACGTCCATCAACCTAGCAATTAACGCTCAAACCAAAGTCACGATTTACTTTCCTTTTGAAATTTCAAATTTGGAAACCAAAAAGAACGTTTACTTCGTTACCCTAACAGCCTAGAATTATTGAAATCTTCCTGTCAATCATTTATTTTCAAACAATTAAGTTGAACCCCTAATTAGAACTAAAACAAGTTAACTCCAAAGCGAAGTCGAGTGACCCTAACTTGTGTAACTTAACCGAAAGGATATTGACCCAAGTTTCCGAACAGAACCCTCAAAATGTTAAAGGAAATGAAGCCGTTGCCGTCCATCATTGTTCTAGAAGACCAATGACAGTTGAAATTACGTTAACTAATTGATTGGAGTGGTATCTTTGAGCCGTCAGAAAACCTATTCTTATGCAAAAAGCTGAATAGGTGCGCTCGCTGACGCATATACAAGGTGTAACGGATAAGCCCTTTTAAGCCGAAAGGGGGTTGTTCTAGACGTCTAGGCGAACAACTTTTGTTCTACAACTTTTGGGAATTCGAAGTAGTCTTCGAATTTTTTTGGTTTAAAGTTTACTTCAAAATCAGCTGTTTCTCAGAGTTCGAGGTCATTGACCTTATCTTGTCCTTTCATTTAGTTTAGTCGACAACAATCGAAACTGCATTACGTTTATTTTCAAAAGCAGCTGTTTTTTCAGTGAACCATAACCTCAAAATTTTCAAAAAAAAAGTTTGAGTTTTCAAAGGTCGTAGGACAAAAGTTGTTCACCTAGATGTCTAGATCAACCCCCTTTCGGCTTAAAAGGGCATGCCTGTTACATCTTGTATATATATACACATTGCGAGAGTAACCATGCGGAACTAGAAGTTAGAAAACAGTGGCAGTTAAGGCACAGGTTTATCTAATTGGCCCCTCGGCGCTTCTTTTAACAGTTGCCCAATTACATACAAATTTGTTTCCCGGGACCGGTCATACAAGTTGTATGAAAGGTCACATAAGTTGTACGAAGTTTGACACATGACTTTTCAAACCCTGTTTTCAGAAAACATACTACTTTGCATAAAGAAAATAGGCACTATTTACTTAACGTAAGTTCAAGTTTCACAAACTTCCAGCCTGTAAATTAACTAAAAGAATGGCTAAAACGTTTTTTACTTAAAAAGAACTTTTATGGAAGTCTTGCAAGTTCAGAGACAGGAAATGCTGGTATCTCGGGGCACTGCGGTGCCCATGATTTACGAGGATTAAGGACATTTGTTCTAACTTTTTGCGGTAAAAGTTTTTTTTTCAACGTACCTATAGTCCGAGGAAATTAGGCCAATTTTGTTTTAAAACTTTCGAAATTAGTATTTTTTGTGAGGCATTTTTTAACTTATGACTTTTTTATCGAACTCTACAAGGTGTAACGGGCAAGTCCTTTTAATCCGAAAGGGGGTTGTTCTAGATGTCTAGGCGAACAACTTTTGTTCTACGACTTTTGGAAATTCGAAGTACTTTTCGAAAAATTTAGGTGTAAAGTTTACTTGAAAATCAGCTGTTTCTGAGAGTTCGAGGTCATTGACCTTATGTTGTCCTTTTATTTAGTTTGATGGTTTACAATCAAATCTTCAATTATCTTTATTTTCAAAAGCAGCTGTTTTTTCAGTGAAACATAATCTCAAAATTTTCAAAAAAAAAGTTTGTATTTTCAAAAGTCGTAGACCAAAAGTTGTTCGCCTAGACGTCTAGAACAATCCCCTTTCGGATTAAAAGGACTTACCCGTTACAAATTGTATATTCGGTTGCGTCTGTGAATTTGACTTCGGAAGTTAATTAAAAGTTGTGTTTAAAAAGTTGTTTTTTGCGTTTTTTGGTAAGAAATGGGTTTTTAATTGATTTTAGCTTATAATATAGGCTTGTAATAAAGATACTATCATGGGAATAAAATAAATAAAATAAAATGCCTTCTTATTTGTTCCGTTAAGAAAATGTACATTAGGTATATCATTAGGTAAACATCGGATTAAGAAACATATAATTCTTAGGACTCAATTCCCAAATTAATATTGTCAAAAATTTCATTTTAATATACAAGTTACAACAAGCTGCTTTTCAATTGCAACTGAAATGCAATCAAACCGAATCTTCAGATCTATATCCATAGACATTTAAAAGTTACAAACAACCTTCTGTCACGAGGTCCACACGATATGTATCCACACGATTTTGGCAGGTCAAAATATCCATACTATACGCTATCCATGTCTTTTAAACTTTTCTCTAACACATTGTCACCTTACCACACGTGACAACGATAAGCGTATCCACACGAAACTTAAACCATTGTCACCTCACAAATTACCACAGTGCAGACAAAGTTTTCAGTAGGACAATCTCTTAGAAACTTAAAGTGACGTAAAATACTTTGCATCTATTGTAATTAACTGGCATGGGATATTTCTGGAAGCTTCCAGGAAAGTTTGTTGTGAAATTAAATAAAGGTGAAAGCTTTTCTTTGTTGGTTGTTAATTGATTGTTTTTGTTAGTGAATTAAAAGGTTAAGTAGTAATAATAGCAACAATTACAGTCGTACACAGAAACAACGCGAGGCCTCAATTTTTATTGGTCCTTCTAAAAATTGAGCAGCTTCCAAATTTAAAATTATTGCAGCAGCTTCCAAATTTAAAATAAGTAAATGACTAATTCAGATGTTTTTATTGCTAATAGCATATTAAATAAATAAAAAAATATAGCACGATATTACACACAGCGCAATCTAGCCCCAAACTAAGCGCTAGGCTTAAACTATGGGTACTAAACAACGGATATACTACATTATTATACCTTTTTTTTGTAAATACATACATTATGATACATAGAATACACAACCAGGAACAAACATTTATGATCAGCAAAATATTAGATTAGGAATATTCGATATTCAGGTTCGATTCCCGCCGGGAACAATATTAAAAGTGGAAACCAGCGGTAGGAAATTTCCAATGAATTCAAAAGGTAAATTAATGTACAATGAAATGGTAAATAAAATAAATATAAAACAATATTAATATACTACCTTTATCGCCTCGCCGCACGCGTGGCGACCAAAATAAATATAACCTATCAATTTAATACTGTGGAGAGACCATTTTTCATCGGTAAACAAATATGAATAAATTTGTTTCATTTATTGAAAAAATATATAAACTGACTTCTGTTCGACCGAAGATTGTGTCGTATAATTGTGCACTGAGTTCTTACTTCGAACGCCTTTTGATTCTGTTTCGATCGTCTTTTGTTTCCGCTTCGATCTTTTTTTTTTGATTCTATTTCGATCGTCGTTTTGGTGTGAAACATCTATAGGTGGGGTTAACTTGGTTGTTAGCGTAGCGATATATTCCGTAGCGACGCATCGCCACGCTATTTGAAAATAATTTCGATGTTTCACACTCGCCAGGCGTCCTGTGACCGTTTAAATTTTTGTTGTGAAACATCTGTAGGCGAGGGTAAACTTAATTGTCGGTGTGGCCATACGGGCTGTGGTGACGAATCGCCACCGTATCGCACGCTAATTTTCTGTTTCCATCGTCGTTTTTGTTTCCGTTTCGTTCGTCTTTTATACACGTTTTTTTAGTTTCGATAGACTTGTGTTTCCGTGTGGATTGCAGTTGGTTCTGTTTGAATTGCTTTCCACTCATACGTAGAAGTTTCACTCAGATTGTAGCACGGGCTCCGAACGCAGTCGTTGTCCCCCCTCCCGACCCTCAAGCTCTCGCGCCACGGTCGCCTTCGTCGGCGCCGCGCTCGCGCGCGACATCGCCTCGTTCCCCGCGCCCTCAGCGCACACGCCGCCTCCCGGCTCGCTTAAGTAGCGAGTAGTCGCTAGCCCGCGGTCGCCGTAAACAGTCGTGTTACGGACTGACGTGCTCCTCGCTATGCATCCGCCGCTATCCATGTTTTCCGTGTTTTATACCTAAACCTAGTTTAACTCTGTGTTTAGTAAGTAAATGTCTCAATCTCAGATACGAGTGGTCTCATTTGTACGTTAGTACCCGACACTCCCGATTGCAGACACCATATCCGCGGGTCAGTGCGGCTATAAAATGGCTACCCAACGTTAGGCCGGTTTTCGTTTTCTGTGTTGTGATCTTCAACGATTTTGTCCCGACAAGTGTTTTTCCGAACTGATAATCAACAAAGTGACTCAGTTTTACATTGTCGAATCGTTATCAAGCACCAAACCGTCAAATTTCAACAAACAAAGTGTTTTTTCAAAGAGTTCAAAAGATCGTAATCATCATTTTTTTTTCAATAGTCAAGTTCAATACCGAGTGTATACCTACCTACCTAACTCTGTTATAGTGTGTTGCGATCAAACTAAACTATTTTACAAGTCAAAAACTGTCAAATCCTGTCAAAAACAATCGCCACCTATTTCATAGTTCAAAGGTTCATTCAGTGATTGTCAAACTTTTTTCGGTAACACATCCAATTTCAAGTTCAAAGTTTCATCCAGGGATTGTCAATCTTTTTTCGGTAAGACACCCAATAGTGTCCGTAGGTACTTGGACTGACTTTTAAACTTTATTAGTGCTAAACTTTCTATATTGTGTGTGTTTTTGCGAACTTATTAATGTACAATGGTGCTCACACGCTTGAGAGCGAACAGTGTTACTGCGAATGACAATATGTCCCGGCAAACGGCCGCGTCTTCGTCGCGTGACGAGTCATCCTCGTTGCCATCGGGGCATGCCGAGGACACGCCGCCGATGCCTCCCGCACTTCAGCACCTTGTCAACATCCCGTCGTCTTTGGAGCACGCCGTGGGCCACGAGCCGCCCGCGCCTGCTTACGACCACACGCCGTACCTTGCGTCATTTGCGCGTACGTTACAAGAGGTTAAGTGGAGGGCCGAAGCCCAGCAAGACGTTCGGAAGGTCACAGCTGATAAATCTAGACGGCCTTCGCCGATTTATCAGGTGGGTGACCTCGTCCTGGTGCAGAGCCACACGCAAAGTCGCGCTGCGAGTGGTTTTACAAGTAAATTCGCACCTAAACGTGAGGGCCCCTTTAAGATTTCGCGTGTTTTCGGTCCCACTTCTTTTCAGGTATCAGATGAGCGTAATGTGCCAAAAGGAAAGTACCATAGTAACCAGCTGACACCTTATAGTGGTAAATCCAGTGTTCAGCGGTTGCGTAAACGAGGTGCCAAGTCCCGCTCGGGTCGTTCGCGTAACTTGGAGGGGGAGTCTGTAGCACGGGCTCCGAACGCAGTCGTTGTCCCCCCTCCCGACCCTCAAGCTCTCGCGCCACGGTCGCCTTCGTCGGCGCCGCGCTCGCGCGCGACATCGCCTCGTTCCCCGCGCCCTCAGCGCACACGCCGCCTCCCGGCTCGCTTACTTTAGTAGCGAGTAGTCGCTAGCCCGCGGTCGCCGTAAACAGTCGTGTTACGGACTGACGTGCTCCTCGCTATGCATCCGCCGCTATCCATGTTTTCCGTGTTTTATACCTAAACCTAGTTTAACTCTGTGTTTAGTAAGTAAATGTCTCAATCTCAGATACGAGTGGTCTCATTTGTACGTTAGTACCCGACACTCCCGATTGCAGACACCATATCCGCGGGTCAGTGCGGCTATAAGATCTATTCTAACATTCTAACGGCAAAATAGGTACAGAAATACTACTACAAAATTTGAGTTCTGCCTAGACAACTAACGGCCGAATACAGAAACGAATACTCAACACTTGAGAACTACTTATACAAAGAAGCAGCTCTCAAATTCAAAAATTGCCATACTCATTTTGAATTTAGAAGCTACTCAATAATTTAAGTACCTCTCAAATATTAAATGACGTTTCTGTATTCGGCTGTAAGCAGCTCAGAAATATGTTACATGACAGTGTCCAACACGGAGTCGCAGTACATCGAGGGAGCAGTATAGAAACTGCATGCACACACACATGTGCACACTAGTCGTGACGCGGCAATCAGTACTAACATCTACGCGATCTACATTACTCGTCAACGTGCATGTTTGTGTGAGTGAGTCGTTTTCGAACATTTGTAGATAGTTTCCATACTGCTGTGCCACACTTTCTATGTACTTTGACGGAGTCGTAGCCATCTCGCACCACACGATCGAGTGCGTATACAACTCGGACGACAACAACGACGCGAGAGCAAAGTGACATGATGGATTAGAATATAAAGATGGCAATCCACCAGCGTAACACTGCGGTCGTGGAGACTTTGGTTGCAGAAATAAAGGTCTTACCGACAACGTATGGATGCCGCATTCACCCTAACTTTGGTCTGGTGTTTGCAGGACTGTCATACTCGCCACAATTGCACTACAGCGAGTCGTTCGCATCCCTCCAGAATGGTTGAGGAGAGCGATGGGTTTCACTTTTGGAGGTATGAGGTGGTGTTTACTTCCAAAGAGAAGATCTTCCACCTGGCAGGTGGTTTTGCCCGGTAGGCCGTGGCCCGACGATGTCTCGTCGATAGTTGTCTCAGGAAGTAAGTTGATATCGCAATTCAGGATTTCATACTAGTAACGCCATCTAGTAGGAGCTGTGGGCGACCGCCACACCACTCCCCTTTGGAGACCGGAGGTCGATGCAGATTCTTTTTGGCAGTGTGCCAGTTGAGTGGCGTGCGTTTCATTGAGTCGAGACGGAATATCACAGTGAGTCGGGATCACAGTGAGTCGGGATGTTTGCTGCTCCAGTGAGTCGGGATGCTTGCTGCTCCAGTGAGTCGGGATGCTTGCTGCTCCGGTGAGTCGGAGTCTTGAGATTTCCACGGTGAGTCAGGTCGTGAACGGGCGCCGCTTGTAGTGACTGACCGTTCAGTCCAGCAATTAACCCGTATTTCACCACATTCAAAATTAACATTGTAAACTAATTTATAAGTGTGTATTTATAGTACCAATAATAAATACAATAAACATACAGGGTCAATCATTTGAATGGGCTTTAAGGGGGATATTCCCCTAAAAACCCATCGAAATGAAATATTTGAAAAAAATGCACAGTTATTTTTTATTGTTCTGAATTGCATTCAATCTGCACGTAAATCTGTAGGTACTGTTTGATTGGCTAGTTTGTAGAAATTCACTAAACTTTGCATAGACAAACAAACACTGGACGCTTCGTTTACTCCTGTATCCAATAATATTGGAAATAATTAATACTTATAGTAAAAAGAGAGAGAGCGATGTTGGTCTAATGGTAGATCTCCCAACTTTCATACCGAAGGTTGTGGTTTCGAATCCCGGCTAACCGCACCAATGTCAACGGAAAAGTTATGTGCGTTAATAACATCGCTCATACGGTAAAGAAAAACATTATGAGGAAACCCACGGCTTAGTTAGCTCCACATGTATCGACCAGTTCTTTCCTCTGGGCATAGCTGACTAAGCTGGGTGGTATAGGTGCTGGGCAAACCTACTCCACCTTACAACGTCCCGGGCACTACAACGCCATAAAACAGCAGATGGTGCTAGTGGTAAAAATACATCACGATATCGTTGCGTTATTTTATTTTTTCAATCACTTTTGTTGTTTGTGATCCCCCTTAAATATTGTTAAATTTAATTTTGTTTTTAGTTGGTATTTGTTGTAAGATAGCCAACAGAAATTCATCATCTATAAAAATTTCAACCTATCACAGTTTAAGGATATAGCCTAGTGACTGACTGACGGACGGAGAGCGAAGTCACAGTAATATGTTCCCGTTTTTACCCTTTGGGTACGGAACCCTTTTGGTTTTAAACTAACATAGTTGTTTTCAATACAAATACTATTAACTAGCTGCGCCCCGCGGTTTCACCCGCGGAAGTGAAATACGCGTTATCAAGGGCGCGGGCGGCCGAGCGGTTCTCGAGCGGTTTCACTTATTCGTTCATTACTCGGGTTCTACTAATTGGACTTCAATGCAAAGTATACTACGACCTTCCTCAAAAATAGAACTATCCAAAATTGAACACCAGATTTCAATCAGATTAGTAGTTTTTAATTGTATAAGGAACAGACAGAGAAACAGGCAGACAGACGTGAGTTTTGAAAATTATACAATTTTGTTCTATTACTTTTCCTAAGTCCCCTAGACAACTTTTTTTAAATTTATTACAAGTACAGACTTTTTGTCCTCTCTTCCTTTATTATAAGTATAGATAAATATAGAATAGATATAGATAACGGGGTAATCAATCCCATCTCAGCTTTGGGCCGCTTACAAGAATGTTAAATAACCTAGAGTTTGCTAAAGCTTATATTTTCCAACTCGTAAATATCACGAGTGTCCTAGAACTAAATATCCAAATCCGAAATAATATTATAAATCCGAAATTTTATTTGTATATTTGTTTGTTTGCTCCCCCTCTGCACGGGTCAAACGATTCGACTGATTGGAATGAAAATTAACTTTATATTCCAACAAGTTCACAACAGGAACACATTTTATCTCTGACATTCTATCACTTCTTTACAGAATTTTATTTCTGCTTTCATCTCCATCTTATCTCAAGTCTCGATTTCAATTTCAACACCCTCCTTCTGATGCTGTTCGTTCTTTAAAAGCTCTTCTCCTTAGAGTTCCTTCTCGCTCTTCCTCTTTCTATGGAGATTCCTTCACTGCTAAAGCTGTGGAGTTGTGGAATGCTTTGCCTGCCTTTATACGACAGTCGAAATCCTTGGACATTTTTAAAAACTGCGCGTATAAACTAGACATGGGGCGGGTAGTGGTTTTGCCGGGTACTTGCTGAACGGGTACCCGACACATTCTGCGCCGAGTACTCGTGGGTACCCGGCGGGTACCCGGCAGCGGTAACGCGTCGTGACGCATGTGTCTTCCTTGCCCGCTCAGGCGCAACTGAAGTGAAATAGAGGTGGCGCTGGCGTCTTTGATAGCTCGAATCGCCGCGTACCGGCTGGCTAGCGCATGTTCCCGCGGGGTGCGAAAAGTATCGGCGAAATATCAATGCACACTAGTTCTGTATTATACAGCGAACGCCTGTTCTCAGAAGCAGGGCTAATTTATGACAAGAAACGCAGTCGCCTAAATTCTAACCGAGCAGAAAAATTGGCGTTTTTACATCACAACTTACCTATCTTAAATTACCAATAATAAAATAAAATATATATTTAGTTTTTTTAGTTCTTTCTGATAAATTAGTGAGCAAAATATAATTATAATGATTACCGTTAGTGTTCAGCATAATAAATAATTTAAAAAGTGTAATATGTTTCATTATTTTTGGTCTATCAAATTACCCGGCAGAGCCGGATACCCGGCACCATTACCCGGTACCCGGCCGGATCCTAAAAAAAGTGCCGGATCCGCCGGGCACCGGATCCAAACCGGGTACCCGCCCCATGTCTAGTATAAACACTTTCTGCTGATATATAGGTATGTATTTGTATGTAGATTGATAAGTAATAATGTATAAAATACTTATATTTAGTTTTAGTTTATGTATGTATAATTTATGGTTTTTATATATTTATATATCGACGCTTAAAAGGTAATAGGGGCTAAGCGACAAAAACCAAATTGTTCAGGAGAGCAGTTTAAAGTTTCAAATTTCAGAAAAATGGCCATAACTTTTAAATTAATTGTCATATCTGTAAGATGAAAACAGTTTTGAAATCTAGAGAAAGACAAGCATTAATTGGCATTTTCTTTTATTTGATTAGACATTGTATTACCTGGTTTGATGGCGCTTAAATCAAATGGTCTTGATTTTCATTTGAGGTAATACGGCATAAGTTACATCTACCCAGAAAAAAACAAAGAGTACAGAAGCCTTAGTATCATTTGATATCCACATACGATAAGGTAACAGGGCATAAGTCACATGACTGTAGAATAGCTTAATTAGGTAAAGAAGGATACGAGACTATTCGCATTATTATGCCACAGGGTAATAAAGGACAAACCACAGTGCTTAGCAAAAACATTTTAAGGAAGTTAGACATTAACGACACTGTAAGTGTCTTAATTAATAAGGTAATGTGGTACATCCGCACATCAAAATTTCTATACCAAGAGGAAAAGAAGGATATCCTACATACGACATTATCAGGGCATATGGTAATGTGGGCTAAACGTTAAGTCTTAAAAACACTAGACTCACAAGCAACATTATTTTTCCTTAAAATTACACCTAACCCAGATACACCTACTGTCCTATATAGCGCCGCCGACACTCCCTCCGTACTTGGAAAAAACCAAGGATGGAGAAGCAGGTGTTGCCTAATTATTAAAGTTAGTTAATGAAAACAAAAGTACGTTTTTACTAATATTATTAAAGAAAAGTACCTAAAGACACGGATACCGGCTTAAGAAATGCCGCGGGTACCGGCTTTAGAATGTCTCTTCCCGTGAGAGACGTAGGACTCGTCTGAGGGACAAACACTAAAAGATTAGCAGCAGCGTCTTCCGGCGTGTTACATCACATCATTTACTGCGCTCGCCAACCCGCCTGCCAAGCGTGGCGAGTACTGCAACCCCATTCATGATTATGCAGACAAAAAACAGGCCCCGAGTCCCCGGCGGACTCGCTATTTCTGACAACGGTGGTGGCCACGGTAACGGCGGGACTAGGGGTGCTAACAATCTCCGGCAAATGCTGCGCTATCACCCCCAACCGAGACCACTAGCCCAGGCAACACACAACATCCGCACTTTGAGGGAAGGCGAAAAGATAGATGAGCTGGAAAAAGAAATGAGTAGGTTAAAATGAAACATATTAGGTTTATCGGAAGTCCGGTGAGAGGGATACGATAATCTTTAAGTCCGGCAACCTGCTCTTCTACCGGGAAGGAGACCTAAAATCCCAAAATGGGATAGGGTTTCTCGTTCACAAATCCCTCGTTGGCAACATTATTACCATCGAAAGTGTGTCGAGCAGGGTCGCATACCTAACACTTCGAATATCCAAATGATATTCCCTTAAAGTTGTTAAGGTATATGCACCGACCTCGACACACCCAGATGAGGAAGTTGAGACCATGTATGAGGACATGATAGCGTTACCATATCGTTAAAACTCACTTCACTATTGTTACGGGGAATTTCAAACTCAAACCTTAGTAAGAGAAGCGATGATGAGTTGACAGTGGGGCAATTTCGTTATGAGCAGCGCAACCATACGGACACAGGCTGGCCGATTTTCTGGAGAAGGAGGGACTCTTTATGATGAACTCGTTCTTCCAGAAGCCGCCTCACAGGAAATGGACCTGGATGAGTCCCGATGGTTCCACGAAAAATGAGATTGACTTCATCATGACCAACAAGAAACGAATAATTATTCAATGATTTATCTGTGATCCACAGAGTGAAAACCAGCAGCACATTGAACGTTAAACTTGAACGGTCTCGGTTGATGAAGTCCACGCTCCGTCCTACTTGTGCCCATATCCAAAACCTCAAAAGCTTTCAATTTGAGCTGTCCAACCGCTTCGACTGCCTAGCTGATGTTGCATTGGTGAACGATATAAATAGCAAGTTTGTAGAAACTGCCCCTACGGTGGGGTCTAAGTACTTTAAGACCCGCCGTATAAATAGGCCTCAGAAACTCTCTGATCACACCCTTAACCTCATGACTGAGCGGAGATCACTGCGACTGCAGTCTCCCGATGATGTGGACTCACATAGGCGGCTCAATAGACGAATTTGGAAATCCTTACGTCACGATATTGGTTCGATACGATCGAGTGGAACAAGGGCTCCAAAGCCAGATGACGAAGCTGAAGAAAGATGACGGCAGCTTAGCTTCCACTAAAGCCGAAGTGTTGAGGGAAATCGAAAGGTTCTATGGATAGCTATACGATTCGGTCGTTAAAACTGCTAGCAGTTTAGCTAGAGAGACTCGAGAGTTAAAATGACCCGACACTACATCGAGGATATACCGGACATCAGTCGTACAGACTGATGTCCGGGATATCCTGAATAGGATATCCGAGGCCCTGAAGCATAGGCGCCGGGCAAAGACGGGATAAAAACAGAGCTTCTGAATGGAGCGCGTGGATCACCGGTACTTAAAGTCCTTCAGAAACTCTTCAATGCCCTCTTGCTTGATGGTACAACGCCAGAAGAATGGAACAAAAGCGTGCTGGTGTTGTTCTTTAAGAAAGGTGACAACACCTTAATAAAGACCTAAAGACCCATCTCGCTTTTGAGCCATGTTTATAAGTTGTTTTCAAGGGTCATCGCGAATCGTCTCGAGCGCAGGCTTGATGACGTCCAGCCGCCCGAACAAGCCGGGTTCCGAAAAGGCTACAGTGTGACCATATCCATATAGACCATATCCATACGCTTCGGTAAGTTATACAGAGGACCGAAGAGTATAACTTGCCACTTTGCTTAGCGTTTGTGGACTAGGAGAAAGCCTTTGATTCGATCGAGACATGGGCTGTGCTCGAATCTCTCCAGCGATGCCGAATTGACTATCGACACATCGAAGTGTTGAAGTGCTTGTATAAAAATGCCATCATGCCAATCCGAGTACAGGAACAGACTTCGAAAGCCCTTAAAGAGACGCGTCAGACAAGGAGATGTCATATCTCCGAAACTGTTTACGGCCGCTCTGGAAGACGCCTTCAAGCTCATAGACTGGAAAGGACTTGGCATCAACATTAACGGCGAATACATCACTCGATATCGTAGTCATAGCAAAGACGATGGAAGAGCTCGGCAATACGCTAGAAGGCCTTAATCGAGTCTCCTAAAGGATAGACCTTAGGATGAACATGGACAAGATGAAAGTCATGTCAAATGACCATGTTGTGCCTGCCCCCGTTATAGTTGAGAACGTGGTTCTCGAAGTTGTTGGCTTACTTATACCTGAGACAAACAGTCCAGCTAGGTAGGTCCAACTTAGAGAAAGAGGTCAATCGTCGAATCCCACTCGGATGGGCAGCGTTCGGGAAACTTCCAACACCTTTTCGTCCAAAATAATTCAGTGCCCGAAGACAAAGGTCTTCAATCAGTGTATTTTACCAGTGATGACATACGAATCTGAGACGTGGTGTTTCACCATAGATAGGCCTTATGTACAGGCTCAAAGTCGTTCAACGTGCAATGGAGAGAGCTATGCTTGGTATTTCTCTACGGAATCGAATCAGAATTGAGGAGATACGTGGAGAAACAAGGGTCACCGACATAGTCCAACGGATTAGCTGGCTGAAGTGGCAATGGGTAGGTCATTCAGTCTTCAGTCTTCTTGGGCTCCCATTTTCCGCACTTAGGTCCTCCAGTGGACCCTTTGTACGTGACTGTGGCTAGGTAGGTCATGCAGCCCGGAGAACGGATGGCCAATAGGGCCGCGAAGTTCTCGAGTGGAGACCATTAACCGGAAAACGACGCGTCCGTCCACCGACGCGACGGATGACCTGGTTAAGACCGCGTGCCAGGGGTGGATGCAGGCTGCATTTAACCGCCTTGGCTGGAAATCGATGAGGGAGCCCTATGTTCAACAATGGATGTCATACAGCTGATATGATGATGATGACTTAAAAACAATTATAAAAAGTAGTTACAGAGTTCCAAAAAATAATGTTTTAAATAATATAATGTACTTATTCAGGCGTATCTTCTTAAAAGGTACTTCAGAAAAGGCGTGGACACGCATGCATGTTTGCGTAAGCACCAATGAGCGAATTATCATTACGAGGTAGTACAGCAATAGCGACAATATTGTATTAAAATAGTAATTGGTAGTAGGGTATAACCGACACTTTAACATTAAATTATATTTTAGTAATAGTGGATAAACGTCAACGGTGTTGTAACGTTGCAAGTGGTAGTAGGGTATAAGTGACAGGTCATTACTAAATTCGATTTTGGTAGTTATGTATAAGCGGCAACTATATTGTAAAGTTATGAATGGTAGTAGGATATAACCGATGCTTAATACTTTTGATGACAAAGGTAAAGAGGTATAAATTCTAACTTTTCAAACACATGTTTATGGTAATGAAACATAAGCACCCCGAATCTCTACACTGGTAAAAAGTAAAGAGACATTACCGACTACAAGTCAAAAATAGTGCTATTTTTACGATGGTACAAGCACCTTTATGGGAAATAAGGCCTAAAATATGGTCGGTAATACCAAAATGACATTTAAAAGTGCTTGGATTCAAGCGACAAAAATATCAACGTAGAGCCACAGGAGTGAGCGCATTCGATAGAGCGGAAAATTTCAAGTAAGACTGCATTTAAAAGTCATTTTGGCCCAAAGTGTCGCTTATCCCCTATTACCTTTTAAGCGTCGATATATAAAAACCATAAATTGGAGGACGTATCTACCGTTTAAACGAGAAAGTCACGTATTTTTTTGCTCCGGGGTTTAAATTAAAAAATTGTGTTAAAATCGTGAATACCTATGAAAATAATATATCAATTTAAAGCTAATATGTCACAGGTTGTGTTAACATAAAAAAATCTGCCAAAAGTTTAAAAATAGTGCCAAAATAGGTGAATTTCTAAAATAAAAAACGTTACTTCCATTTAAAACATCAAGTGTAACATGTCATGACTCATATCATAATACATTGTGATCGGTATGTGTCGGAGTGCATCGTGTTAACCGAGTTCACTGACCGAACTTTATCGACTAGCACTTACGGACAGTTGTTTTCGGAGCCCTGCGTAAAGGAGGATTAGCTCAGTGGATGCTGGGTGCGCTTGCCATTCTGCACATTACAGCGTTCGATCCCCGTCACAGACAAGTCTTTTTGATAGTTTTTTTTTTTTTGTAATTATTATTTTTTTTCTCTCGGTCTATAAAATAATGGATTCAGCTAGAAAAAACGTCACTCTTCGTAAAAAACAAGTGGTTAAAACTCCTGCTGTAACTGACTCCAGTGATGAATATGATAGCATATTAGGTTCGCCACCAAACACAAGCATCTCGAGTTTGCCAGATTTATCGAAGGCCCTTCTAAACAACGAAGTTGAAGATCTGAGATCTGAAATTGCTTGTTTGAGGAGTGAGTTACTGATCGCTACTGCTGAGATTGAGAATTTGAATCTTCAAAATAATGAGCTCCAGGCGACGGTAAACAGACAAAAAACAAAAATTGAACATCTAAGTTTAATGTGTAAGCAACCTACATCGTCCAATGCGTATATTTGCAGAAACACAGTTAGGAAATCAAAGAAAAAGACAACAGTTCAGAAGAAAATGGAATTTGACGACTTTAGCACACAGATTAATACGAGTATAATGCAAGATAGTTTCACAGAGCTAAATGTTGAGGTCAATACTCAGGTTACCCAACTTCAAGAGGACTCAATCGAAACTTTTCCTCGCTTGGTAACGGAGGAGAGTACCCTATTGTTACCCAATTCCACGGTGGCGAGTGATAACAAAACCTGCATACAAACACAAACTCCGAGAAGTCGTATATTGATATTTGCTGACGAGCGTGATTCTAATATCAGACAATATTTACAGCATCTCGTTGGAACTTCGTTCACCGTTTCCTCGATAGTAAAGTCGGGCGCTTCTTCCGATATGTTGTTAGAATCATGTGTGGAGCTGTCGAAAGACTTTACAAAATTAGACTATATAATTATACTGACAGGTAGTAACGACAGAAACCCTCTTAAATTACAGTCGCTTTTATATAACTTTCTTATGAGGCTTTCATACACTAATGTTATTATTTCAGATGTAATTCGTAGTAGGTACTTAGGACTTCAAAAATTGCGGGAAGCATTTAACTTTATAAGCAACCAGTTTAGTCATGTTTCATTTATAAGTCTAAGTCAGCCATGCTCTAGGTCATATTTTAAAATAATTATAAGCAGGTACATACTGAGAGAGATTTTGCGGTGTAGATACAGTTTTGATTATTCTACGTACGCCAGTAAGGAATCTGAGGTTGGTTACAAGCCGAATTATATATCAAAGGCGACGCAAACGGAAGTTAAAGATTGCGTATCTAATATGGACTCTGTAGAAAAACAGACTGACAAAACCGACGATATGGTTAATAAGTTTTTTCGATCATAATAATAATAATTTTAGCGTCTTCCATCAAAATGTAAGGGGTATCAAAAAAAAGATAAGTGAAATCGACATTTTAATAGACTCAATGAAATTTAATGTACTTTGCTTTACAGAAACCTTCTTACGATCTTCACGAGCCAATTTAATTAAGTTTCAAAACTACGTTTTAGCTACACACTACTCGAGGAAAAATATATCTAGAGGTGGTGTGAGTATTTATATAGATAATGCCTTAAAGTTTCACATCTTGGATTGGATTGCAAATCTAGGTATTGAAGTACATTTTGAGTGCTGTGGAATTTATTTACCTGAAATGGAGTTAATTGTAATCGGTCTATATAGATCCACAGAGGGTGATCTGGAAACTTTTATAGCAAGGTTGAATGTACTATTAAAGAAGTTATTAGTCAAGTCTAGTAAATCTAAGAAAAAGGTAATTATATTGGGCGACTTTAATATTGATCTTCTCAAACCCGGTAAGTGGAGTAAAAAGTTTGAATCCACATTATCTTTTTATGGCTTAAAATTTTCCATCAGGGTACCTACCAGATATGAGAAGGACTCCGCGACATGCATTGACAACATTATAACAAATTATAGGAATTTTAAATCTAGGGTAATGAATTTGGGTATATCTGATCATACGGGACAATGTTTAACTATACCTTGTAGTTTGGGTTTCAAAGAAAAATTTTGGTTTGTAGAAAAAAGAAGGATAGATGATAATATTGACATTTTTCTAAAATATCTGTCTCAGGTTTCTTTCACGCATATTTGCACTGACTTAGATGTTAACTCTGCTTATGCGGAATTTCTAGATCTTTTTGTTTTGATATTTAATCTATGTTTTCCTATTGAAACAATTAGAATGACATACAAAAAGAAACTTGCTTGGAAAACTAAGGGTATTCAGAAGTCCTGTAAAACTAAAAGAAAATTATACTTAAAAACTCACCGATTGTACGAAAAAAATGAATCAGCCTCTTTTCAATTCTATACTCGTTACAGCAAATTGTTAAAGAGTATTATTAGAAAGTCAAGAAAGATTTCGAACTCTAACTATATCAATAAAAGCACAAATAAAACGAAAGCAACATGGGGGGTGATCAAACAACATGATGGCTCTACTAACAATTTAAAAACTTCGATTGAATGTATTGAAGTTGGGGATACAGTTATAAATGACCCAAGTGTTATATCTAAGACCTTAAATAATTATTTTATTAATCAATCTAACAATGTTTCTGTTATTAATCCTAATGATTTAATTTTTCAAAAACACTTTAGCAATAATAGTATTTTTCTTGATCCAGTGAATAGATTTGAAGTTATAAGAATAGTTAAAAAATTGAATAACACTAGGAGTTCTGGTTACGACAGTATACCTATGCACGTTGTTAAAGTATGTATTGAGTATGTCGTAGAACCTTTAGTACACATAATTAATCTTATGCTTGAAAATGGTATTTTTCCCGACGCTTTAAAGATAGCACATGTCAAACCGCTTCACAAAAAGGGATCTGTTAAAGATATTGGCAACTATAGGCCAATTGCATTATTGCCAGCTTTTTCTAAGATCTTTGAGACTGTCATATATGATAGGCTTCTGGGGTTCTTGAACAAGCATAATGTTATTCACAAAAATCAATTTGGTTTTCAGAAAGGCAAATCAACAACTTCAGCAATATTTAGGTTGCTCAAAGAGGTCTGGGAGAAAATTAATAAAAAAATACCTGCGGTGGCTTTGTTTTTAGATATGTCTAAGGCGTTTGACTCCGTAGTTCATGATATTTTGATAAATCAACTGGAAAGTTTGGGTGTTAGGGGACTTGCATTACAATTATTCAAAAACTATTTAGCGGATAGGAAACAAGCAACAATAATTGACACATACAATGCAAATACCAAAACAATTGAACATGTGCAGTCTGAATATGAATACGTAAAGCTAGGTGTACCACAGGGCAGTATTTTGGGTCCTCTTTTATTTTTAATTTACGTAAATGACCTCCCAAAAGCCGTTACTCATCAATGCATCATGTTTGCCGATGACGCTACTGTTTTTATATCTGGTGAGGGGCTCTCTTACTATGAACTTGAACACAGTATAAATGAAACTTTGGAAACGCTTGTAAACTGGTTGAAAGTCCTAAACTTGAAAGTTAATGCTTCTAAAACTAAACTAATGCATATAAGGAATTATCAAACTCGGCGCACAAATGTCAACATTGTCGAATCGGGAACTAATATTGAATTTGTTAGTTACACAAATTTTCTAGGTGTTACTATCGACGAACATTTGAACTGGAAAGCCCATATTGATATAATTAATAAAAAGATATCCAGTCATTGTTATTTACTCGCTATGCTGGTCGGGGTTACCTCCGAAAGTATCACACGTAATGCCTATTTTGGTTATGTGTATCCACAGTTAAAGTATGGCATTTTATTTTGGGGCAATTCAGTGGATGTTGAGTCTACATTCGTTTTGCAAAAGAGATGTATTCGAATTATCTATAAAATGTACAGAACTGATTCCCTCAGACAGGTATTTAAAGATAAATATTTGTTAACGTTGACTGGCATCTACATATTAGAAATCTGTCTCTTTGTTAAAAATAACCTTGAGTATTTTACTGCAAGATCAGATAGACGCCAGAACATACGTAATAAGTGTATTAATGATCTCTGTCTTACTAGGATTAATAATATGATGTTTCATAAAAGTGCTTTCATCATGGCAATACTTATATTTAATCATTTGCCTGCTGACATTAAGTCTTTAAATGGACCTAAATTTAAAATTAAATTAAAGAATTGGCTGATTGACAGAACATTTTATAATCTTGACGAATATTTTAAATTTAAATAATGTGTATGTTTGATGTCTGACTATTATTATTTTCATTATTTTAACATAGATTAATTGACATTTGTTATGTAGTTTGACATTTTTTATATTGTTTTTTTTTTTGTAATAATTCAATGGTAAATAATTATTATTATATTGTATGCCCTATGTGGTAAACTATTGTGACTACCTAATTAATAGCACTATTATCTGCTGATGTACATAGTTATAAACAATAAAAGATTTCTATTCTATTCTATTCTATTCTATTCTATTCTATATGTTTACAAGTGTAGACAGACACCCTACCTCTCATCTTTCTTAGCTTCCTTTCCATCCAAAGGTTACCTGTAAGAGATCGCTTTCAGCGATAAGGCCGCCCATTGTGCTTCCTAAATTTAAGCTGTATTTGTTGTTTCTATCTATTTATCTTGTAATTTATATGGTGTGTACAATAAAGAATTTATTCATTCAGGAGAGTGTGTTCTTGAATGATATAGGCATATTATTCCAAGTTATAAATAATAGATTTAGGTATCTTTGGCTTATTAACTCTAGGGGCAGATATAGATAGATAGAGTTAGGGATTTGAATAATCAGTTCATATCCCTAACTCTATCTATCTATATCTGAGAAATAAAATGTAACACCACCGAATAAAAAACGTCACTATGATATTAAAAAGAATAAAAATGTGAAGGCTGTGTCATTTGGTTGGGTTCGAACTTATTTGACAGGTATCTTTTATCTGTAGAAAGAAAAAAATCAGGCTTAAGTTAAGTAAAAGTACTTTATTATAATATCTAACTCGAACTGTGCAAGTGGGCTTTCGAAGTTAACTTTAAACTTGGCAAATAGTTCGATCGTATATGTTGGTCCAATTTCAAGTTAAGTCGTAAACTAGTCAAGTCAGTAAGTATGTTTGTTTGTTACTACCATTCGTGTTTTATGACCTTAATCCCGAGGATTAGTGAAAATTTCCCGTTCCCGTGTGTAATGGGAAATTTTCATCTACGTAGGTATTTGTGAGATGAGTTAAACTTTAATCCAATAATGCGAATGCTGACGAAAAAATATATTTGATGACAAATTTATTTTTATTTCGTAAATTTGTTTTTATTGCTCAAGGCATATTTACTAGAAATATTTTTAAAGGAAAAATTCATCTTCAAAAATTCCCTTGAACTTGCGTGGCCGAGCGGTATAGGCACTGGAATATTGATCCAGGGACGCGAGTTCAAATCTCGCCGCAAGGGAATTTTTGAAGATGAATTTTTACTTTAAAAATATTTCTAGTAAATTTATTTTTGTTTATGTTTGTTATGAATTATTTCTGAACCGATTCGGATGAAACTTAATATTGCTTGCTTGTAAAGTTAAAATGATTATATTTTTAGACGTGAGGGTCAAAGAGCTGCTTAAATGTAAAACTAGCCAATTTTGAGTAAGTTAGTATAATTTCTTCTATGGTTTTTGCGATTTTGCATAATAAAACACTTTATTTATCGGGTTTAATCGCGTTTCATTCATGGTTTTAAACGAACTGAGCTTTCGCCAACTTCGAAAGCCAAGCTCAGTTCGTTTAAAACCACGAATTAAACGCGATGAAACCCGATAAATAAAGTGTTTTATCAAATAAGTATAGTTTTTAAAGTTGAATTTTTTGAGTATCGTTTATGTATTCGGCCATTACTAGTAAATGTTGTAAAAGCAAGTGTGAAGGTAGGTAAAATATGATATGAAATATAAAATAAAATATGATATGAATAATAATATGAAATATTCATAATATGAATAATTTTCTATTTCTAAAGTTTTTTTCTGATGAAAATTCCCCATTCACAAAGAAAGAAAAAATGTACTAAAATGGTTTGGACGAGCAAGGGTACTTCCTTAGCAATAATTAAAGAAAACAAAGCCCTCAAATTGCAGCGACCCCTAACTTAATTTCGGGGGGCGCTTGCGTAGTAAAAATAATAATGGTTTTCTGCGGCCCTAGCCAACATTCTTATCGAATAACGAAATCGCCAATCGACAGATTTTTTTGTATGAAATTGACATAAGCCCGCGAAAAATCAAGCGTGACCTTATGTCAATTTCATATAAAAAAATCTGTCGATTGGCGATTTCGTTATTCGATAAGAATGTTGCCTAGGGCCGCTGATGGGAAAACAAGGAAATCATTAACTATGTAACACTTTTCACGTCGCATGGTGTTAGAAGACTAAGAAAGGCTCCATCCGTACACACCAGAGCGCTTTTCACCTATCGAGGCCCTAATTAAAACGAACGTTCTTGAATGTTCGCGACTGGCTGCAGTGAGCTCACGCCAAGCGATTGCTAGGTGCCAAGCGCCAAGCGGACTGTGCCAACGTAGCCTTACCGCGTGCATACACTTAATCGTCCAAAGTTTGCTAGGGCGACGAGCGACGGCCGGACTTGGTAGGAATATTGGCCAGATAATCGAACCGCACCATTACTAGGAAAATTGTATGTTTATAGAAATGCTTATCAATATTTTCAAAAATATAAAACGCTTTATTTCGGAATCGTGAAGGTTGCAGGTTCAGCCCTATCGGGTGCAGAATTTTAGTAGAAATTAAAAAAAAATACGAATGTCTTAATTTGTTTAGTTTGATGTGTCGCTAGTAATTGCAACTGGCCTTCCGCGGCCCTAGCGAACATTCTTATCGAATAACGAAATCGCCAATCGACAGGTTTTTTTGTATGAAATTGACATAAGGTCACGCTTGATTTTTCATGAGCTTATGTCAAATTCATACAAAAAATCTGTCGATTGGCGATTTCGTTATTCGAATAGAACGTATGCTAGGGGCGCTGTTCACTAGACTCATAAAGTTTTCTCTATATAAGGCCCCTTCACTACGGATATTTTGTCATCACTATTTCACCATTACTTGTCCTGCCCTTCCGACCTTATTACACTCTATGAAAAGTTATTCTATAGGACGTTTAATGCAAGAGTGAAGCAGTTTTATTAACACTATAGTTAATTTTTTTAAGTTTACTAAATCTTTCAAAACAAAGAAAAATGTATTTCTTTTTGTTTTTATTGCTCAAGACATTTTAAACTTACAACTTGCAAGGAGAGATATGGCCGAAAAATTATAACATGACACGTGATTTCTGTGTAGCTCAGTGGTTAGAGCAGTCGCCTGGTTAGCGAAATACGCAGGTTCGAATCCTGTCATGAGGATTTTTTTGGATATATATTTCCTTGCTAAAAATATTTGTAAAGTAAAATGTGTAAGTTTTATACTCTTTATTAAAATCAGGAGCGTTATTAGTCCACTGGTAGTAACCCCGCTCTCATTCCGAACGTCGTGCACCAATGTATTTTTTGCGCTATAATATCTCCCTCGAATAAAGAAAACATCGCGAGGAAACCCATAGTGCAAAGTTAAGTAAAATACCCAGTTATAGGGCTAGTTGTGGGAACATTCCAGTCAAAAACTTTAACTTAGTAAGGTACAATAACATTACCTGAGTTAAAAAAAACTGGTAATCTATACTTATAATAAAGAAAGAGGAAAAAAGTCTGTACTTGGATCCAAATTTAAAAGAAAGTTGGCAAGGGGACTTAGGAAAAGTAGTAGAACAAAATTATATAATTTTTAAAATTCATGTCTGCCTGTCTGTTTCTGTGTTTGTTCATTATTTAATCAAAAACTACAATTTGATTAAAATCTGGTTTTTAACATTGGATAGTTCTATTTTCAAGGAACCTTGTGGTATATTTTACTGCTGCATAAAACCATCCTCATATTCGAATTAACTTTTGTAAGAACTTTGTGTGGTGAAGGAAAATTAACTCCCATAGAAATCTTATAGTAATTAACTGTCTGAATTTACTGTTTGTTTGTTACTTAATAATAATAATAATAATAATAAATAATTTATTTTCATTTTCCAATGCTTTAGTTAACATATTAAGGGTGGGAGTCTTCTTGTAGGCAAAAATGCCTGTGCCAGAAAACTCCGCTCTTCAACATTATTTTTAAAATAACATAAGCAGTTATTGTACACGTTCACAAAAATAAAACTAAACAATCAACAACAATTACAATAATAAAATATCATTTCAAATTCAATAAAATAAAATAAATTATTAGTAAAACAGAGGGTATACATGAATAATTATAAACGTCAGCATGCTAACGGACAAACCGGTCCGCGCCCGGACCGATAGGTAGTAAGTACAAACTATGATATAGGCGTGTGGTCCAAGCGATAGTCCGGTAGCGGGACAAAATAATAATTCGAGACACCAGTCTCACTAGAGACTGGGCTCGGTTAAAAACATATTAAAATAGGTACCTAGTGTGTTATAATTATTATTAAAGTAACAAGAAAAAAAAATATAGGTATATATTCAATTAATTAATCAATCAATAATACGTAAAAATTAAAAATGAAATACATAATAAATAATAATTAAATGTTAACTTAAGTTATTGAAGCGTGTATATATTAATCCAAGTAAATAAAAGTAAGTAGGTATGTATACGCATACTTTTATACATATAAATGTACTAGGTTAATCATATAAGTGGATATATATTTTATTTATAAAGAGTAAACTTAATAGCTCTTTTGTTATTGGTCGAACCGATTAGAATCTTACAAATGGATATCTGTTAACATATTTACATTTTACCGGGTCTTAATCGCGTACTATTTTTTATTTTCTTACCTCGACGTTTCGATCATGTTACAATGATCTTGGTCTCGAGGGGACTGAAAAAAAATAAAATGTAAATATGTTAACAAATCGTGTGAATTTAAAAAGGATATCTGTTAGTTTATAAATTTACTACGAGTAATACCATTTATCTCTCGTTTAGAATCCTACAAAAGTTTATAAATTTCCTATTAAGGGGCCGTAGTAGGCCAGAACTGATGTTTCTAGGGCGAATTCCTACAAAAGTTATTTAAATTAAAAGTTTTAGAAACCATATTTATGAAAGTCGAGGATATTTACTAATACGTGAATGTTGTGAAAACTCGACTCCTGAAAATTATCTCAATAGAAAAAAAATCGAAACTTCCCTCTAAATTGTACAAATAAGTGATATTACTCAGTCAATATTGTACGAAAACTAATAAAACTTTGTATAAGAACTGAACTAAGCTCCAATACAGGCAGTGAATGTTTTGAATTTCAAGATTAACGTTTAGTTATCTTGAAACTAGCAATTGTTTGAATTTACGCAATAAAATTTTGCATAGTCGTATCTTACGTCCTTCACTTACACATCTGAAATTCGCTAGCTTTATCCCTATCACGCTATTAGGGTTATATAGACCCTTAACGTTTCTTATTACTTTACGGTGACATAATAATTTTGACTTATTATACAATATGTAACGGGTAAGTCCTTTTAAGCCGAAAGGGGGTTGTTCTAGACGTCTAGACGAACAACTTTTGTTTTACGACTTTTGGAAATTCAAGTACTTTTCGAAAATTTTAAGTGTAAAGTTTACTTGAAGATCAGCTGTTTCTTAGAGTTTGAGGTCATTGACCTTATGTTGTCCTTTCATTTAGTTTGGTCTACTACAATCAAATTTTCAATAGCCTTTATTTTCAAAAGCAGCTGTTTTTTCAGTGAAACATAACCTCAAAATTTTCAAAAAAAAAGTTTGAATTTTCAAAAGTTGTAGAACAAAAGTTGTTCGCCTAGACGTCTAGAACAACCACCTTTCGGCTTAAAAGGGCTTACCCGTTACATCTTGTATATTATTTAAAAAATGAATCCCTATTTCGCGTGGTCACGGCATCACGCCTGAACGGCTGGACCGATTTCGAACATTCTTTTCTGTTGTTTTCGTTATGATCAGCAGTAAGGTTCTAATGAAATAAAAACAGGACTAACGCGGGTGAAACCGCGGGGTGCAGCTAGTATTACATATAGAGATACACCTAGACTAGATACAAATATCTTAGAGAAGAATTTACAAGATGTAACGGGTAAGCCCTTTTAAGCCGAAAGGTAGTTGTTCTAGACGTCTAGGCAAACAACTTTTGTTTAAGCCCTTTCTACTTAAAAGGACTTACCCGTTACATCTTGTATACTACGTACGCTCAAAAACCGCGGTTGTAACCGCGGTGCGCAGCTAGTAAAAAAATAAATAATAAAAACGGATATCAGATATCATGCAGTCTATAATTCAGTAGGTAAATCTGTAGTGGGACAAGGATTATGTAAAAACAAGCTGCGCCCCGCGGTTTCACCCGCGTAAGTCCCGTTCCCGTTTCAGTTCCCGCGGGATTAAAAGTATTCTATGTCCTTCTCCTGGTTCTAATCTACCTCCCCACCAATTTTCAGACAAATCGATTTAGCCGTTCTTGAGTTATATATAAATGGTGTAACTAACATGACTTTCTTTTATATATATAGATATATATATATATAATATAAGATTGTTAGGTAACCGTCAAACAAACAATGTCGGTATTACGATGCGGGTTGGTAGTTAACAACATTATCTATTGCTATTTGTTTTAGGCGGTTTATCAAATAACATTATTCCAATCAAAATAACCAATACATACAGTGCCACCGACTTATCAGTTGTGTTCTGACTTATCTGTATCTGTATAATTTGAAGTCCGGCAGTTTTACTGGCTGGGTCGCTAAAAAGCGTTTTTTTTTTTCAGTTTTCCTTTAAAATATCTCAATGACCATACAACATCTAGCCGAACCCCTTCCTAATGAAAATCACAGAACTACCCAAGATGAAATTTATTCCGTACACGCTCCGAAATTCAACATTTATGCTAGTTCGCATATAATATACGGTCGAAATTTCGACTGCACTTCGGCGCATACAAATTAGTAGTTTTACACTTGGGGCCAATGGTTTTCGGGTCGGTTAAACTTATGTTTGCGGCGGAATCGCAGCCAAATACTCGTTCGTAACTGTGGTTTTACAACGAAATTATTCGGTTCTAGTTGGCTTTGGTTTTTAAGTGTTAGTTTTCATATTTGTTTTGCTTGTTAATTTGTTGGGTCATTAGCTTTAGTTTTGCCTTTTGGTACTTGTAGTTGAAGCGTAAATTTTACGTTATTTTAACGTTCTTGTCTTTAGTGCCGTGCGTCATTTTAAAAACGATATATCTTGCTATTAATACGGTTTAGTAAAGATCCTAATTTTGATAGCTACATACGTCAGGTGACATAAACCTTTATTTTTAAACTTTTTTTTTTGTGTTTTAGTGGTATTATTTTTATTAGTTATATCACGCATGTTTATCAATGCTCCACGCTTCGAAATCTTTACACACCTCTTTCTCAGGGTTAATGAGTTTAATGTCACATCAATGAAGCCCACATCGCGAAAACGTAGGAAGAAATCTAGGTAAATAAAACCGTTCTAAATTGATTGTCCCTATTCAGATTTCGAGTTCGTAATATTGTGAGACGATAGTGGTTTGCGTACGAATTTCGAGATAACATAGAATATACGAGCTTATGTCGCGACGTTCGCGTTGGTTGTTCCAAATATTTATGAAATTCTGTTTTAATTTTGAAACTACTAACTAGTAAATTAGATAGATAACCTGTTTGTAATTTTTGCGGCCAGACGAACTCTAACGGTCACTCAAAGATAAATACATTTTTTGTGAAATTCAGAGAAATACTATCGTAGAAACCGTTTATTCTAAGTTGGCCACACTAAAATCATTTCCCTAAGACGTAGCCGTATGACGTATCACATAATATGAGATCGGCAAGTGCAACTAGGCCAATGAGCTCCACTTTGATGCGATATCACCATAATACCAGAATATAACCTAAAAATTTACTTGCCTACTTTTAAGTTACCTAAAATAACTTAGTCATATAAGCTCAACTTACTTTCCTCCGAGCTAATTTTAAGTGTGCATCTCAAAAGTTTGGAGGTACAAAATATACCTACTTACTAAGGGATTTTGAGTATGTAGCAAAATAGAACTTTTGAAGAATTTAAGTAGGTACCTACTTTAAGTAAGAACAAAGATGTATAGAAACATATTAGGTTAGTTAAAAGATGATTTTTTTTCCAAAATTCTATGCTCCAGGCGGAATATGAATCTACAACCTTATAGAATCCATTTTCTTAAACAAGATAGAATAGCGTTGGACCACTATCTCACCTGATTATATGTTATGAAATGGTCTAAGATATAGCACGTTCATCTAGGAGGAAAATGGCCGTAGAATAAGATCCGACCCGTCTTCCTTAGTGGCTGCATTGGTCTACATATCGTAATTTAATCCAGTTGACCGATTTCAAAATTTCTTTCACCAATAGAATAAGCTACATTATCGAGAAGTAACATAGGCTTCCGATATACCAGATATTCCCACGACTTAGGGATGATTTATACTAGACCGTCACGAGCGCCGGCCGGGTCCGAGCTTCGTTGTACATTGCTCGGCCGCCACTCGGTTGCAACAGACCGATCGACTGCTCGCCGAGCAATGGACAAAGAAGCTCGGACCCGGCACGCTCTAATAAAAATTATGCCTTACTAGTTTTGTATAATTTTATTACTTACGTAAAAGTGCAACGGTACCGTTGCCCCGAAATCTGTACTCTACCAAGACTAAGCCAGTAAAATCGTAGATCAGAGTTAGTATGGCATAAACCCTTATCTATAGCTTCTTTAGTACCTACACATAAGCCCTAAGGACCTCTGTGGTTTAATTTCCCTTGATTAATTGTCTAAATAAGTATTCTAAAGCCCATTGTGTATTTCATGTTGGTAACGGATATGCGAGATCTAAATAATGCGGGTAGATATGAAAATATTTGTAAACTTATCTACAAAGAGAATTATTTAAATTTCATGTTTTAAATTCAAAAAGAATAGGATGTTGTACACAGGGCAATCTCATCAAACTAAGCATTTACTATGACAACGAAAAACATACCTATAATAAATATTTAAAAAATAAAAAAACCTTTTATTTCTTACAGTAACTTAATTTTAACATGAGTTAAAATTTAGTTTATGTTTACTTAGTCATTTCTTTTTAGTTTTTGTTGTTAGTATTTATTAATATTTATTTAGTTCTATGTTAGTCTGATTCTAATTCTATTGTATGATCTCCAAGAACCCCTCTGTAGGTGAAGGCCTTCTTCAAAGATAGCTAGTCCTCTCTAAATTGGGCTACTTGAATGCAGTTCAGGCCGGCTGTTTTTTTTGAGATCATCTTCCCAGCTATCTACAGGTCTGCACTTCTTTCTTTTTCCTTGTGGGTCCGCCCATATAGTCTTACTACAATTACGAAAAATATATACTACAATTATACTTTTTATCGTAAATTCATAAGTAGGTAGGTAGGAGGTATAATTATGTTTGAACTTAGAGATTCACTGACTGCTTGATAAAAGGATATACTTACCTACCTAAGAACAGAAAGGTATGAGAAAGTATGGAACTCACCCGCTGCCGGCAATTTACTGTTTTCGTGTTTTAAAATGTTACGTCTAAATGGTACGTCACAATTTAAATACCACACACGAGTTAGGCTCCGGGGCAATACTTTTCACACCATATTTGCTCAGTTTTCCCAAGATTTCCAACAAATTTCGGTTTTTATTACGCACCGGTATTTTAGTTAAAGTTTTAGTTCGAAGTGAAGTTTATCCGTCGCGCCGCAGCGCTAGCGTCGCATGTTGGGTTGCGGAATTCGAAAATTCTTGTCTGGTCAGCAGCCTTAGACAACAATGTTATCGAATAACGAAATCGCAATCGACAATTTTTTTTTGGTATGAAATTGACATACAAGTTCCCTAAAAGTCACGTGACTTTTCGAGAACTTAATGTCAATTTTATACAAAACAAAATCTATCGATTGCGATTTCGTTAATCGATAACAATGTTGTCTAAGGGTGCAGTTTAGACTTGGTACATTATCTGACACATAGGTATAGAAAACACCCAAAACCAGAAACAAACATTTATAGTCAGCATAATTGTCCCCGGCAAGAATCGAATCCCCAACTTTTTCAACAAAATAAGGTTGCTAACAGGCCCTAGTTCATTATCTGCCACTTGCCTGACTTAAAAAGTAACCGTTGATCTTTTATTTTTATTGTAATCTCCTAAAATTAACTGGAAACTGAAATAATCATTACCATTTCATTATTAAGGCAATCCCGTAGCCCTTCCATAGAATATTTATAATATCTTTCTACAAAGTCGTTGTTGAACACAATGGAGTGGCAATTACGACCACGACTTTATCAACGTGACAATTCATCTTTCTCTAATTTCGTATTTCATTGAATTAAAATATTTGATTGTTCTAAAATAATTATATTTCATTAGAACTAGAATCGTTTAATTACCTATAGTATGTATTAAATTTTAATGTGGCAATAAACAGTATGGTCTATAACTTAATATAATGTTTTTTTAAATTATTATTGGAAGGCAAGCCTAAGGCCGCATCGACAGTACCTAAATACCAATAATTGCTGTTTACTTTTATTTTATTTTTTATTTATTTTCAATTATTGTAACTAAAAAGTTGCAATTTGGTTTTTAAGGCAAGACAAGCCTAAGGCCGCATCTATAGTAAATACCAATAATTGGTCTTTACTTTTATTATTTATTTATTTTAAATTATTGTAACTAAAATGTTGCAATTCAGTTTTTAAATTTCCAGATATATTTTAAAAAGTTTATAAAAATGTTAGCATCAAAAAAATGCACATGTCGTTGCAATTTAGTTTTTAATTTTCCAGGTATATTTTAAAAAGTTTATTAAAATTTTATCACCGAAAAAATGACGCAGCGGTTAGCAACTCTACTCCATTGTGCACAAGACCAATAGTTACACTGAAACGAAGTTTCTTCAGAGAAGTTTTGCATTGTCTTAATTCTGGACTGTCATTACATTATAATGGACTCAAAGGGTCGCGGTCGGGTTGTAAAATGACATCTTTGTTGTGGGGTGAAAAATATATTCAAGTTTTTATTGAAAAGTTAATTTTTAACAGGTTTCGCCTTTGTGGTTTTGACATAATAAGTTATTAAGGACTTTTTTCAATTTATATGTACACTAATAGGTATATAGCTTACCTTTAAAATCGGTTAAATAAGTAGTTTGGAACTACATAAATAAATATATATAAGGAAAAATCCTATATAAACTTATAGCACCTTTATTTTTCCGTCAGGGTATCTATTTTACACATCTACGGCTTTATAGACTTACTTTATTTAACCATAAATGTCAACATAAAGCAAGTTTTTAGTCCCCAAGGTGCATAAAGTGCGCATTATAGACTTAGGGCTTAAAGTAATTAAAATTCGGAACGTTGAAATTCATGAATAAATGAATATTGCACGACATTGCACACAGCGCAATCCAGCCCGAAACTAACCACCAGGCTTGTACTATGGGTACTAGACGACGGATATACTACATAATTATACTTTTTTTTTGTTTTTGTAAATACAAACCTACATAATGATACATAGAAACACCCAGACCAGATACATAATATTTATTTTTGGACATAAATACTTTCACCCGGGGCGGTAATCGAACCGCCACAGAGGTCAAATTCAAGATCATCGTGGACAAACAACGTGACACGTAATTTATACAATAACTAGCTGCGCCCCGTTGTTTCACCTTCGAAAGTGAAAAAACGCGTTACCACGGGCGCGGGCGGCCGAGCGGTTCTCAAGCGGCTGCACTTTTTCGTTTATTACTCGGGTTCTACCAATTGGATTTCGATGCAAAGTATACCACGACGTTCCTCGAAAATAGAACTATCCAATAATGAAAATTAGATTTCAATCGGATTAGTAGTTTTTAATTGTATAAGGAACAGACAGAGAAACAGACTTAAAAATTATATAACTTTGTTTTATAACTTTTCCAAAGTCACCTAAACAGCTTTTTTTTTAATTTACTTCCAAGTACAGACTTTTTGTCCTTTCTTCCTTTATTATTAGTATAGTTACAAGATAGATTGGCCTTTTCATCTAATTTTACACGTAGGTAGTAGTGGTAGATCTATAAAAGACGTGATTATTTCTGTTTGCAATATTTGCTTTCAACTACTTTTCAAACTTCAAACAATATGTCATAGTACAAACAAACACAATAAAAGATAGTAGCTTGGTAATAAAAATACTTTTATAAGCATCAAAACATCATGAACATTATTTAGGGGCCGGCTGTGAATACGAAATTACGTTTTATCTTTAAGAGGACGAATCGAAGGATTTGTGGATTTGGTTGTCAATATCTCAGTAATTAATTACCTACCTACAAAACATATGGAAACCATATTTTGGTATGGTATATAAGTAACCCTCTTTTGCTTTTATTTATATAGCTAACCTCATTATACCTCATGTCAATTCATGAGGTATGATTAGGTATACACCTAATATCACATTTTATTTTACGGGTTTAATCGCGTTTTATTCATGATTTTTATACGAACCGAGCTTTTTCAATGTTGACACGCGATTAAGCCCGGAAAATAAAGTGTTTTATTATGCAAAATCGTTAAAACAAAGAAGAAATTACGTAAACACCTTTCAAGTTTATTCACCATCCCAATTTGCTTCAAGCTTTATCACTAACACAGCAGCCTGCAGCTAACTCGGATGTGGTTTGCAATGGATTCGTTTCCACAATAGCCTGCAATTGTTCATTTCAACTTTGGTCTCCGGCAGTCCACGGGGCTTGTTCTGCAGGTCGAAATTTTCAGAACGAAAACGTTGGAACTAAAAACGCACAGTGTTTTCTTTTGCGACATAGCCGCCATACACATCATTAATCCTTCGAACCATTTTTGCAGCACTGGTGCCACGATGGAACTCGTACTTGTAAATAACGCGATATTTCAAGTTTTCATTTTGTAAGTTGAGTGATGCAAAGAAAAAACAATACATAAAAAAAACAAATGAGTAACGGTTTTCAAAACATAAAAGCATAAGTAAATAGCTGTTTAAATTTGAAACTGGAACGCCTAACCCAAGAGGAGATATTTGAAATCAAAGTGGCCAGTACAACAAAAACATCAATTTCATATGGGAGGACTCCTTTATTACATAATATTGTCCTTTAACAAAATACTGTTTTGGCACTTACGAGTCGCAACTCGAATAAGCTACCCATAGTAAACCACTATAAGTTTTTAGTTTATCAATCCTTCGCCTTAACCACTGAGCAATGGGTGATATGAATTTTTATGGATAAAAATGTGTAATTAAAATTATACGATAGGGCAAATGGTTTGGTTTTTCAGTTACATATTTCAACATGCTCTGCGGTTCTAAGGTTAAAGTCTGATTCCGTCGAGGGATTGGATATTTTAATGCTTTGTGATTCTACAGAATGGAATATCATGTGTTTTAACCTAATATTTTCATCCTACTAACGCGAATTAACGTATACAGGGTGTTCCGAGGAAGACCATTTAAGCCGAAAGGAAGTTTTTGAAACTACAAATATTTATTTTTAAGTTTTGGCCAACAGATGGCGACATTGTACAAATTAGAACACGCTAATGATGCGTTTTTTGGATATGGTAGGGCAAACGCAAGGCAAACCCATGTTGACTGTTGACAAGTAAAGAGAGATAAGTAAGAGCAAGACAAATAAAAAAGGTGATAAGTGAAAAGGAATAGAGACAGAGTTCAATCAAAACAGTTCAGTGAGTAAAGTTTTAGTCAGTTAGTGGTCCGACCCCGTGAGCAGGGGTCTACTTAGCAAAAAAACTAGTTTAGTTCAATTCAATTTTTCAACTCAGACCAGTAGTTCCTGAGATTAGCGCGTTCAAACAAACAAACAAACTCTTCAGCTTTATAACATTACTAGCTGCACACTTTCACCCGCGTAAGTCCTGTTCCAACGGGCGGGAATATCGGGATAACAAGTAGCCTATGTGTTATTCCGGGTATCCATCTACCTATATTTCTCCAAAGTTTTGTCGCAATCGGTTCAGTAGTTTTTGCGTGAAAGAGTAACAAAGTCACAATATACATACATACAAACTTTCGCATTTATAATATTAGTAAGATATAGCATAACATTACATAAGACAAAATACAGAAATACAGAAGCTACTCAATATTTGAAGTCTACTTAAACAATGAAGCAGCTTTCAAACTCAAAAATTCCCATATTAATTTTGAATTTAGAAGCTGCTCAATTATTTAAACAGCCTTCAAATTTTAAGAGACGTTCCTGTATTCGACCGATAGACTAATTTTGATCTCGATATGCCTTCAAGTTCGGGACAAAAGCGGGTGAAACCGCGAGGCGGAACTAATGTAGAACAAAATCAGATCTTACATAAATAGGTAGGTAGGTACTTAAAGAGTATAGGCAGAGCAGTTCATATTCGCTTCAAATTGCAATACAAAAACAATTTCATGTAGAAGGGACCAAAATCTACATAATGTCAGAATGGAATTGTCGACCTTTTTGCCATCGGCCAAATGTCTGAAAGATATTTTGATCACAGTGAACTTTGAGTTCAGTAACGAAGCATACAAAATTAGTACTAAACTTACCTACATAACACATGTCTAAAAAAAAATAATTATGATGTATTTCAAAACTCTTTGTATCAAGCATAGAGATATAGGACTGAGTTTATACTTTTATTTTATATACAAGGTGTAACGGGTATGCCATTTTAAGAAGAAAGGGGGTTGTTCTAGACGTCTAGGCGAACAACTTTTGCTCTACGACTTTTGGAAATTCGAAGTAGGTACTTTTCGAAAATTTTAAGTGTAAAGTTTACTTGAAAATCAGCTGATTCTTAGAGTTCGAGGTCATCGACTTTATTATGACCGAGCTCGCTGTCCTTTTATTTAGTTTGGTCTACTACAATCAAAACTTCAATTATCTTTATTATCAAAAGTAGCTGTTTTTTTCAGTAAAACAAAACCTCAAAATTTAAAAAAAAAAAGATACCTTTCATACCGGTTAACACCTGGTATACAAGGTGTAACGGGTATGCTTTTAAGCCGAAAGGCGGTTGTTCTAGACATCTAGGCGAACAACTTTTGTTCTACGACTTTTGAAAATTCAAAGTACTTTTCGAAAATTTCTATACTTATTATGTAAAATCACTATTGAGTAAATAATATTTATATATTGTACCTAACCAATGCAATAATTTAATTTCAAGCGAACAAAAAAAGATTTTAATACTCTATATTTTTTATTCTGAGACAAGTTTCGACATTCCCTACTGTTCTGAATTGTGTCACAGTGAAATATCCTTACGGCATAAAATTGTTGAAGTAATCAGAGGTGAAGTGGGTTTATACATTTTGATTTTTGGTTTAAATTAGATTTTATACGGGGTATCCTCCTTACAACATTACAACAAAGTAATAATTTTCTACTTTTTATTTTCATTTAGTAAGCTAAAACACGATTTTTACTCATTTTTGGGGTTCCGTACTCAAAAGATAAAAATAGAACCCTAAAACTGAGACTTCGCTCTGTTTTATTTTACCCGGGCCCCAGTCGCGTGTTTATTTATTTATTTACTAACTGGAAATCCAACAGCTATAACTTATAAAATAGACAGCGCAAATAATCAACTGAACGCCAATTAAAGGATTTCACGACAAAAAAAAAAGAGTGTTAATTTTTTTAACCTCAAAGTTTCGACTAAGTATATCAATCTTACTTTTTACTAATATTATAAACGCGAAAGTTTGTATGTAAGTCTGCACGTGACTTTTTACTGTTTCACGCAAAAATTAATCAACCGATTGCGAAAAAACTTGGAATATAAGTAGCTGGATACCGGGAATGACACATAGGCTACTTTGCATCCCGATATTCCCGCGGGAACGGGACTTATGTGGATGGAACAGCTAGTATTGCAATATTTTTGGTCGCGAGGGGACAAAAAAAACTGGGAAAAATATAAATATAAGCTCACCTAGTGTAAGGGTTGTCTAGCTAACTTGATCTAACGACTGCTATTATAAATAATAGGGTTAGGGGTTAGTCGTCCCCCTCAAAACTGGGACCAGAGACCATTTGTGACTTTCTAATTTGATAGTAGTCAACTGGGCCCAAAAGTAGTTTAGACATTGGGACGAGTTGACTACATAATAATATTCTCTAGGGGTGAAGTGGTCCCACTAAAGAAGATACTCAAGCTAAACCGGGATTAAAGATAAGTAATATTTTGTATTGTATTAATTATGGCCATCCGAAATAAAGCAAAGTTTATTTGATTCATGTTATGTATTAGTAATATTTATATACAACATTATACTTATTTATTTGATCCTGGAAAACGAACAGAAGTTCAGTAATTACAAAACGGTCCCTATATTACCTAAGTAAATAAACACACAAACGTAACAAACTCAAAAAGGGCAATTGAAATAATAAAAGTATAAAATATGAAACTGTATACATTTTCGCCTACCCCAATAAAGTAAAGTGAAAGAAAACAATTACCTCACTGTAAGTAAACATCGTGAAATACACGCAAGATTGATTCTCAGAGTTATATAAGAAGTCAGTACTGCAGACTTGCGACATTTGTCGGCCGATACTTCTTCTTTCCACGGAAAGCGCAGGATCTGCACCCATATTATCTATCTGTTGACGTTAAACAACAGTGGAAAATGACAGGCACTATGCAGTACATTGCTGCTTTGAGGTGATCACCGGTAATAACCACGTTACGTCAAAGTAGCAATGTACTGCATAGTGCTTGTCAATTTCCACTGTTGTCAGACATCTATTGGATAGATAATGTGGGTACTGATGTTGATCTGCGCGCAAGATTTTTAACAATTAACTGCTTAAGCTTGAAGCCGACATCGTCGATTTGAACTGTCATTTAAACTGGCAGCTCAAGAGACGTGGATTTCAATGACTCACGGTGAAGGAAAACATTGTGGGGAAACCGACACGTTCTAGGACTCGCCACGGTCCGAAAGCTAGGGGCAATCGCCAATTCAGAGTAGGCTCTCGTGATGTCTTATATACTGCCTAACGTAGGAGGAGGCCAGTGCCCTAGTGTGTCGAGTTACTTACTTACCTACTTAGATGGAATCGGCCAACCAAAAATCTCTTGTCTGCAGAAGCTTATACGAAGATGGTAAACGACAATTTTACACGTTCCCTAACAAAATCAAATACAGGGGAAATTTGATTACGAACTTTTTATACATTTTTGTTGGAGATTAAACGGAAACAGCGGTAGCAAGGAAATTTTGATGCTGCAAAGGGTTCCGTAGGATATTATTTATTTATTATAGAAATTGTTTGAAACCTTATATAAAGAATTGTTGGTTTTTTTTTAAATATAAATATTAACAATTCTCGTTGGCGCGTTGGGCGAATACCCTGCCAGTACGCAGAAGGTTGCAGGTTTGATTCTCGAAACATAAAGTATTTAATATTTATGGTCACTAAAGATGTATGTTTCTGTTTCTGGGTGTTAACTTAATCTATGTAGGTATATCTAACTAAAATCTAGGTGGCTCAATGGACGACCTTCGCTTAAACCGATCTGTTCTAGGCAACCAATGGATGAACAAATCGTGAAAAAAATGATAGATCACCTAGAGGGTTATTCCTTTATTAGAATTATTACGCCCTCTGTAGCGCGTCGGGCGAAGGCTTGGCTACAATACAGAAGGTTGCGGGTTTGATTCCCGCTGGGTGGGCGCTTTGTGCTTAAAAATTAATATTTGTACCTGGTCTGGGTGTATTTATATGTATGTATTTACGAAAGAAAAGTAAATATAAGTAGTATATCCGTTTTCTAGTCACCATAGCACAAGCTTAGCAGCTGACCATGGTGCTAGATGGCGCTGTGTGTTCGTCACAGGATTTGTTTATATTATTTATTTATTAATCAAAATTTCAATTTAAACATCATTGCAATTGGAAGAAATACTTTGCAACAGAACTGCAATAGAAATATTATTGAATTAAAAATGTCATTCGTCATAACACCCCAATAGTGGGATAATGGTAAGAAATGGTAAAGAAAATGGTAAAGAAGAATAAGAAGAAGCAGAACATGACTTCACGTACGGAATCATAAAAAAAACTCGATAGCGACAAGGAACCCTAATAAAAGTTGTTTTACGCATCAACAACTAATTTCGCCGTCAAATGGATATTTACGTCGAAATTGTTATTTTTTCCTTGTAAAATATCTCGTATGTCATTAATCAATCTTCCCCTATGTTTTGACGGTTATTAGCCGACTTCAAACAAAGGAGGAGGTTATCAATTCGACCCGTATATTGTACGTTTGTTTGTTTGAATATAATAATAATATGTTCACGCTATACTCCGGCTTATGAAGTCTGATTTCGATAATTCCAGGTACAAATCTAGGTATAATGGTGTATTTAAGGGCATGTTGGACAGTACCGAGTAAAATTTCTTTGCCTAGGCCGACGTTAGATACCAAAATTCAAGAATATTTGATAATATACTTATTTACTATCAAATTGGTAAACATTATTTTGTATTTTAGAATTATTAACCAAACATAGCTATCCTTTATAAATGTTAAAAACTACGATCTTACCAAAACAAAATTAGAAATAAAGTCCAATATAAACAATATTGGAAAAAATAGTACAAAAAAAAGGTTAGTTTCCTAAGATTTTGTTTTTGCTTGAAGTTGCTTATACTATGCTTTTAACCAAATGTATCCTCATTAGGTTTTTTGGACTGCTCGTTAGGTTTTTTAATATTTCCGACCAAAAAAATGAGTTTACGATTACTTACCTACCATTACCAATCAATCAAACAAAGATCGGTTTCGGAAATTCCAACGAGTACCACGCCTACTAAGAACAGCTGTGGTATCATCTAATATCCATCCACCATCCACCGCGCATCCACCGCTACTAGTTGCTATTTACTGTCAAAAAACATATTTCGTATTCTACATTGCTGCGTTTAAGTAATCACCGGTAACAACCACGTTACGTCAAAACAGTAATGTACTGCAACTTAGCAACTACTAGCGGTGAATGCTAATTAGATGATACCACAGCAGGGGATTTCCAAAAGTAATTTATAAGGTACTAGTTGCGCCCCGCGGTTTCACCCGCGTATGGCCCGTTCCCAAGGGAATATCGGTGCTACCTATATTCCAAGTTAGATCGCAATCGGTTCAGTAGTTTTTTCGTGAGAGAGTAACAAAGTCACATACGTACAAACTTTCGCATTTATAATATTAGTAAGATATGATATAAACATTTCACTAAATATTACCGGTAAAAACTAAATAAAAATGTATTTCAATTTATTCTGCTCTGGTCAATGTGGAAGTCCTGGGAAGATGGAGTGTAATTGATCGAAGCCAGACTCAGTGTGACTGTGGAGCTCCCGAGCAAACTATGCAGCACCTCCATATATGCCTCTCCAGCCCTAATAGCTGTACTTTGGCTGACCTGTACCCATTTTATCTATCCAGTGGATGTCTGCACTGCAAAGCAGCACTGTACTGCATAGTGCCTGTCAATTTCTACTGTTGTCAGACAACCACTGGATAGATGATATAGGTGCTGATGTCGGCCAATGAAAACGCCAAAAACCTTGTAACATACTGGAGTGAGCGGGTTTAACCCCACTCCACTGAAAACTTATGGGCCATCGACACAAAGAAAAAGAAGCTTCCAAAATTTACTTACTTACATCTAATTTTATTAACTCTCGACCATCAAAAAGCTGGAAACTGTCGACATAATAAAGGCAAGACAAGTGAGTACATAGCACTAGTACATAGCACTTGTATATTATATGGAGGTCTCGGTAAATCTGTGTTTTACAACCCGTAGGTTGTGTTTTATGATTGTCGTGTCTGCACTCGTCCTTAGGTTGGGTCGTAGGGCATGAGATGAAGCGGGCGATTGCCTTTCTTTCTATAGTAAGACTCGACGTAGAAACACTCACCGTCGGCATCAAATAAACTCGACGTGCAAAGACTTGCTATAGTTTCGAGGCACTATCGAAAGAATTCGACGCAACCAAGAATCTTCGGCCACCGAACAGTTCATTCATCTTACTCTTTCTAATTTTATGAAGAGGAAAGATTTATTTGTTTGTTTGTAACGAAAAGGCTCCGAAACTACTGGACCGATTTCCTTAAATCTTTCACCAATTAGATAACTGCATTATCAAGAATTGAATTTATTCTTGTTAAGACAAAAATATGTATTAATGACAATTTACTTTAAACATAAATATTTATTTCATTGTGTTATGATTATGTAAGTAAAAGGGTCCCGTTGTATCCCTTGGGGTACCTACAGAACTCTAAAACTGAGAACTTACTTCTTCTTTAAAGTCCGGTAAACAACTTGACCTACTACTTTTAACTTTTTTTATTAGAATTTTGGGTCTCGATTGCGTTTGTGCACTTTTTATTAATTTAAATAGAAATTACAATAAAATTATTTATTGGATAAATTACATTATAATAGGTACAAATAAATTAAAACTAAATACAAATAAATTAAATCTAAATACAAAAAAAATTAAATCAACAAAACACAAAGAATTAAATTAAAATACAAACAAATTAATACAATAGAAATTTATAATTACCCCGACGTTTCGGCAAACGGATATTATTACACCGGCGGCCGGGCCGTGGTAGCGGGAAGATTGAAGCGGCGAGCTTCGTTTTCCGTCGACTGGGTAAGTACTAGAAAGTATAACAACTACCCTCAATTTCACAAAATGAAAAAAAAGTAATGATAAATAAAGCAACAAGTAGAAATCGTAAGTTTAGAAAGTGAGTTGACCTACTATAACTCCCTTACTTATAAAATATTATTTACACATGACTAAGTTATGTGACGTTTGTTTCTGTCTGTCAACTTTGAAACTTCATGTGACAGTAAAAAACAAACGATGCATAGTTGTGCAGCGCATTAATTAGTGTTTATAAGTAAGGGAGTAAAGTTTCTAACTCAGACCAAACCAAGTAAGAGTTGGTGGTACTTACATATTTGACCTTCCTACACACTGACCAATAAAAAGGGCTTTAGTACAACTTGTGTTGACTCCTTCTTACCGCATTAGGGTAGACTGGGTACGGTTGAAACAATTTCACTTATTTTGTTCATGGTTTTACTATTTCTTAATTAAACGTTGCAAAATTTATGTTAAATGAAACTTCAGGGTTTTGTCTACTAATGGATATGATAAGTTTAGTTCTATGTATAATAGTTTTAATAATAGCTCTATTTAAAAAAATAGTAAAATTTGTTTCAATCGTCCCCAACCCAGGGGCGGTTGAAACAGTGATTAGGGTCAGTTTAGGGTCATATAAATGATACAAATTACGTTGTTATATAAGGTTTTAATGAATATTAATCTAACGCATAGAATAATTAAGGAGATTTTCGGTTAAAAACACAGTCTTCAATACTTTAAGTACTTCTGACTATTAAATTATTAAATCTTAGTTAAAATCTACTTAACATTGGTTTAATGCAAGATAACAAAATAAACAAAACAAAAAGCATTATAATTGTTTTTTAAACCAAATGACCCAAACATAACGGGGGTTTCCTCTCATTCGAATGTGTCTATGGAGCGGAAAATTATTAAATTATGTTTTTTTGCCATTTTTCACAGTTAATTTCCTGATTTAACCTCTTCATATGTGTCTCTATGCGTTAACATGTCTATTTGTACATTCAAAATCTTTCTTATATGTTATTATACTATCTAAAATTATCAAAAAGGAATCAATAAAATGTTTCAACTGTACCCATAAAAATCGTTTCAAGTGTACCCAGTGCCTATTTTAAATATAAAGTCGTAATATTTTTTGTTACAAGAATAATATTTAAAAGCCGTAGTGTTAGTTAAAAGTTGCAGTGTTATATTCTACAAGCTTCATAATATACACAAGCACGCACTCAATACCGTCACTCAAATAGAAACGAAAATAATTGAAAAACTGTTGGAGTAAAAATACTTACTTTTGGTTGAAAAAATACAATAGGGTCCCCTAAAAACAACCAGGACGCGCGAAAAGCGACGCAACAATAAGACTCGTGCTCGCGCGGGTCGTCCCCTTCTTTCTCCCCTTGGAACCTCTTCTGTTCCACTAACGGTTTGTAAGATATTCGAGTTGTTTCAAACGACCCCTGTTTCAACCGTACTCAGTCTACCCTAATGTTGGTATTGTTACAACAACAGTCGTTGTTGTTTCTGTTGTGTGTAGCTAGTAACTCAGCACGGTTTTACTCATCTTTTTTAAGTCACTTAGATGACTCCATCGCTAATCGCCATCGGTCGCTTTGATAAAGCAAAAGGAATAAAAAATTACACTGGCAGCGTTACAATGCCGGGGGCATGAAATAGAAAAGATACTTTGTGTGTCTCTCCTATAGCTGAGCATAGCTGAGTCGTTAGGTCATGTTAAAGACCTTAGGTATTAGGATGACCTAAGAACATTAACATCCCAATACCTAAGTTGTTGTGGTGTTGTACTGTTGATTTCTATATTAAACTATTTAACAACAATTGTAAGTCTCAACAATTATGCCTCAACTTCGTTAGATTTTTCTCGAAAACGATATAGCATTAAATTAGGTATACTCTTCAAACGCTAAAGCACAAGGTAAATCTTATTGGCCATACCTAGTAATACCTACTGCAAATAGATTTGGCATTGTTTTTTCGGTCACCATACCTGCCGGGCACCAGACAGGGTAATGTCAAAATTCCAGGTTCGTTAAATCTAAGTTTGGGAAATCATTAGTTTCCCCCAAATCCTTTGTAAATTGAGATGGTAGCCCCATACAAAAAATATAGCCCTACTCCAAAAATTACTAACACTCAAAAACATTCAAAACTTTGCAAAATTTCCATAAAATTATGTACTTAAATCATTTCCAATAAAAATCTGTCGTAAAAAATATTTAACTTAATGAATAAATGCCTACTATAAATATATAATTCAATAATTAATAATAGCGCCATCTATGGGAATATTGTCGAACTTTTTGTGAAACTTTTTTGTGACTAGTTATTGGCAGGGTATTTTGTTTTAAGTTCGAATGGAAGTAATAAAATGAATTGGTAGATGGAGCTATTTTAAAGAAACTTATAAATTAATGACTGATTTTAATTCAAATTCTAAGGTAACAAAATTTTTAAATTTACTTCCAAGTACAGATTTTTTTCCTCTCTTCCTTTATTAAAAGTATAATTTCGACACAAACATCCAAAGCTGTGTCTAAAGTTTGTGGTTCAATTACGCAAACACTACTGAACCGATTGATATGAAACTTCGTTTGTAATATTCATATTCCTACATTCAATTTACTTTTTACTGTTTTAAAAAAAGCGAGGAAAGTGCTTTTTTCTTTACTTAAAAAATGTTGGGCTTCACCATGATCGTTTCTCGTTATTTTAAATCGTCCTTTTCTTGTAAGTTCGCTTTGAAGCTACGCCCCGCGGTTTCACCCGCGTAAGTCCTGATCCCACGGGACTATCGGGATACAAAGTAGTCTATGTTATTCCAGGTATCTTTATTAAATTTTTCAAAGCAATCGGTTAAGTAGTTTTTACGTGAAAGAGTAACAAAGACACATACAAACTTGCATTTATGTTATTGGTTAGAAGTAAGAAGTAGGATAAGATTTTTTTTTTACATTCGTTTACTTAAACTGTTAAGAATTTATTGTTATACATTAATGCACTTCTAAATTTTATAATTATTATTACCATCATAATTATGTTTCAGTTCTAAGTTTAACTTAATTTTATTTTGGTTTACAAACAAGTAGTACTTACCTACCTAGATATAGGCAGCTAGTGTTAAGCTTGCAGTATACCGATATAAGATTAGTCATACCTAAAGGAAGGCTTTAACTGTTAAGGCTCCCTGCAAGATATAAGAGGTCAGTGCTCTTTGCTTCTGTCAAATGGACATAGAGAGCGATGGAGATACTCGTTGGTACGAGAAGTTTTTTGCTGCCAAGTCAGGAAATGCGATCAACTTTAATCTCTTCTTTTTTTTTTATAATTGTTTCAATGTTTTTGATATATTTTAATGTGTTTCCTACACTTGGATGACTTTTATTAAAGAAATGCTTTCCAAAAATTTTTTTAGTTTAATAGTTTCAATTTTCAAAAGTCTTAAAACAATAATTGTTCGCCATTTATAAACAAAAACTTTTTATAGGCTTATCCAACTACTGCAGCTCATTTGCCCAGTTTCATGTGTCCTAAACTCAATTTTATTTCTAATCTGATCACCATTTTCATCTATCTGTATCTATACTTATAATAAAGGAAGAGAGGACAAAAAGTCTGTACTTGCAAGTAAGTTAAAAAAAGTGGTCTAGGGGACTTAGAATAAGTAGTAGAACAAAATTATATAATTTTGAAAATTCATGTCTGTATGTCTGATTATCTGTCTGTTCCTTATACAATTAAAAAGTATCCGATCCGATTCTGATCCGATTGAAATCTGGTTTTCCATATTGGATAGTTTATTTTCGAGGAACGTCGTGGTATACTTTGCATTGAAATCCAATTAGTAGAACCCGAGTAATGAACGAAAAAGTGCAACTGCTCGAGAAACGCTCAGCTACCCGCGCCCGTGATAACGCGCTTTTCACTTGCGCGGGTGAAACTGCGAGGCGCAGCTAGTAGACAATATAGCAATTACCCCCGATAATGGTTTAATTCATTTGTCAATGCAAGCACTGACAAATTAATTAAACCAGAGCGAAAGTGCAATATTAATTTATGCATTTTAAAAAATAATGAAGTCTCCATAGCACTTATGTTCCCACAATATATTCCACATAAGGCATCGAAAAGCTCATTAGGTAGCAAACCATATTGGTTAGTCGTTATCTCTTATAACCTAGGACTTTACCGTTCTGCGGTCTAGGCTAGGACCTAGCTCTGTAATCATATTAATGTTTGTAATTTTATTCAAAGAAAAATTGTTTGTAGCGTGTTTTTAGGTACCTATACGGAACCCTAAAAACACGCACACGACAAAGAAATTAAAAAAGACAAAAGTTGACTGACCGTAACTTCAGTCCCCAACGAAAATGTCCCAAAATTCGATTTCTTATCTGATTGTAATTTGTTTTCGGAATAAAAAAATGTTTTCTAAGAAGTCTAATTTTATTGTTTGTAACGATTTTTTTACTAAATATAATATGAATAAAAAAAAAACAAAAACCAATTATTTTAGACTTTAAAACAACATGGAAAAAATCTTATGAAAAAAGTATATTGTAGGTAATTCTGTTCATAACATTGTGATTCTCATATAATATTTTTTCATAATTAGTTTTCTTAAGGTCCGCAGGACTTGTTTCTTGACAAGCTTGAAGAGAAATTGGGTTTTTTTTTCATCTACTTATTTTATTTTGACGGAAGGGTAAGGCAAAAAGTTTTAAGTTAATATAAAGCCCAACTTTTTCCATCGGCTAAGCCCGATGCCTGTTTCGTCATTGTGATCCTCATTGACTTTAATTAATAAGAGCTGCTTCAATTAATAAGATATACGTAGCATCAGTCTATTGTTTTGTTGTTTTAAATGCTTATTTTTGTAGCCTTTTATTGTCTCACAGTAGGTGTGTAAAGTAGAGTATTCGACTCGGTAATAACTAATATAATAAGGCATGTCTTAATATTAGGCTCTTGAATCCCACGCTTCACTCAGGACTCTAGGTACATAACTCTGTCGCTTCGCTCAGGAGTTAATTTTTAACCCTTTCGCTACACTCAGGATTTAATATGACGGCCACTATTATAAGACAGGCCTTTGGTACCTCGGTGCATAAACCACCATTAGACAGCAGCGCGAGCGCTAAAAATAACCCCAACAAACTACAAAATCAAGTCTGAAATTATCGCGAAAAGTTTCTAAAACTTGTAGAAAACAATACTACGTTCACATACAACCGTGACAAAATAAAGGTGACGCATATACCACAGATTTTTTGTCGGTCGATAGACTAACCGGTTCTTAATCAGTATTCTGGATCACACGCATAAAGTAAAAAACGCATAAAGTCAAATACGCAAAAAGAAAAAACGCATAAATTCAAATACGCATAAAGTCAAAAACGCCGAATATGTTACAATTATGGTCTTAGGAGACTCCTCGGAACTTATAGTTCGTTATCAAGTCGTGCGTGAATGTTAAAAGATACTGTGTACAATATCCTCTACCGCCAACTAAACTAAGTTAGTTTAGCTCAGTTCGTCAATTTTTCATACAAGTGAGCAAAGAGCACGGTTTGCGATAGACCGCGTCTGCACTTTACTTAGTTTAGGACTAAATTGAGTTGTGGGCAAAACCCTGAATATTTATTTACTAGTTACACCCCCGGTTTCACCTGCACAAATTCCGATCTCAGAATTCTTCTTCTTCTTTTCGTGTAGTGGTCTGGCTCACCTTGTGTTAGAGTTTTTAGGTCACCCTAAGGCCTCTAACTTGACCTAACGACTGCTATAACAACCGGGACCAACTGCTTAACGCGCCTTCCGAAGCACGGAGGAGCTCGAGAAAATGATTTTTTGCAACTTAAATTTTCGATCACCTATCTAAGTAAAGACCGCGCCAAATATTACAAAAGTGAGAGCACATCTGTCCGTTACGAGTTACGCTTTCACGTCTCAACCGATTTTGATGAATTTTGGTAAAGAGTTAGATAGGACCTTGGAGCCTTCTCCAATAAAAAAAGTAGTCAAGTCCGTACTTGGCTACTTTGTATCCCGATATTCCGGAACAGGATTTACGCGAGTGGCATCGCGGGGCGCAGCTAGTAGACTATGTATATTCATAAAAACTGTTCAGTGGTTTTTGGAAGATTACATCCTCCTTTTTTTAATAACTATTATCATCACCAGAGTGATGTTTCCAATTGCATTCTTTTTGGGAGTCCGGTGATGGCTTTCCTAATTTGCATCTCCACTTCGCACCATTCTTCAGAGCACTAGAAAAAGATTTATCTATCGACCGATAAAAAAATTGTAGTCTGCTTTAATCACTAATTGTTACTTATTTTGTTAAAGTTGTATTCGGTTCGTGAATTAGCAGTTCTGCAGGTTCGCTTTAATAGTGGTTTGTCATGAAATATGCTAATTAGAGAAGCAAAAGTTTTAAAATAATGCTGTAACTTTGTTCTAGCTGTTTCTAATTATTGAAGTTTTACGGAGGTTTGAAGTATGATACATAATTAGGTTTCTTTTAACGGTGTACGATACCTAAATAGAATGATATTTAGATTTAGTTTTAGAATAGAATAGATGACATATCTAAATGGAATTGAAGGAGTGGGCATGAAAGGGCCGCGTGTGTTAAATACGCACGTAGGTATATCGTACGACGTTTTCCAATACACTTCCGAGGAAACAGAATAAAAAATCATGATATTATACTTTTTAAATAAACTCAACCATAAAACTGTGCTGCACATTGCTTTCCTACCGTTTTATTTACTTTGAAATTAGCATGACGCGCTGCCTATGGCCCACCCGCGAATGAAATTTGAAAATAATTATAATAATTTGAAGCATATTTTATTCACCGGGCTGATGGTGTTATCACTTATGTTCTTTGCCACTCAATTCGTATAAAGATCATTGCAATAAAAATATCTACAATACGTATTTATGACAACCCTGTGCTGATTAAAAAAAGCAATGCGATTATGGAGTTTGGGTAGAATATAACTTAACTATTTGCGTTTATATCGCACGCGTGTTATATGAGCTGCTTTATACATTTAAAACCGGTAAAATTAGTCATACTTTCCGAGCCAGTGTGTTGAAAACAATATAAGCATTACATCAGTAGTCTAGTCACCATAACACAAGCCTAGTAGCGTACCATGGGGCTAGATGGCGCTGTGTGATATTAAAAGATTTCTTGTAAAAAAAAAACCTGTTAAAGTTAAGAGCAATGACTGAGAAGGTCTGAGACTGCATGATAATTTTAAAACACTCTACATACGAAACTCGACGCATCGATTTCTCGGCACTCGAATGACCAATTTGACCCAGAAACCGCCGAAACGTGCCAAACTTCACTATCAATTTGTGTCAAATTATCACCATGACATTGTGCTGTTGTAGCACGCGATTCTCTAAATTATAAAGTTATAGGGGTTCCGTGTTCGTTATTTTCTAATTATATCTGTGTCAAGGTTTGCGAATTAAGCTGCATGATTAGCAGAAATCTTAACGTCATATTCACAAACGACTCAGCTTCTGTTTTTCCTGTGCCTATTTATTCGGGCAGTGCACGACTTCCTTTCTTTTTTTATTTGTAACATTTTAGAAGTCATAATTTTATGTAGGTAAGGTTTTCGCCATTTTGCATAATAAAGCACAATATATACCGGGTTTTACTCGGGTTTTATTGAATAACGTCATTATTTATAAACGCGCCCAACCCAAGCTTTTTTCCACTTTACAGTTGGTTTTTTTAAGGTTAAAAATAATGATGTCAATCAGTGAAACGCGAGTAAAACCCGGTATATATTGTGTTTTGTTTTAGAAGTTGTTTGTTTTATTTTTATCGATCTTGTGTACATGAATAAAGTTGTGTGCTTGTCCGAATAAACGTAAGTATTTTCTTTCTTTTGTCACATTTTCGCGAACTTTTATCATTAGTCATCACTTACGAGACAAAGCATTAGACCACTCATAGGGTCGTTTACGAATAAGACAGTAAAAGCACATAATGCACTTTAATAAGTACTAGCAAGAAACGGGAAGAGATCCATCTCGAAATGTCAAGGGTGCAGGTTCAAATCCTGTTATGGGTATTTCATTAGGCAATATTATTTTTTTAAATGTGTACAAAACACTTTTAAAATAAATCCAAATGTACAATGCAGACAATTTAATATCACGCCTGCTTATCAACTGCCCTGCATTCGGAATGTTTTCACAAGATCACACCAAGGTTCGATCTAAGAGGAAAATCAAAATCAAAATTGCCTAACTTCGCCTTAACAACTTAATCTTACAAATATTATAAACGCGAAAGTTTGCTTGTATAAAATATGTTTATAAGTATGTATGTGACTTTGTTACTTAAATACGCAAAACCTACTGAACAGATTCATAATCATCATCATCATCAGCCTGTTGCAGTCCACTGCTGGACATAGGCCTCTCCAATTGCACGCTACCTAGATCTATTTTCGGCTTCTCGCATCCAGTTTGTGGCAGCCGTCTTGCGCAAATCGTCGCTCCAACGTGCCCGAGGACGTCCTACACTACGTTTGCCGAGACGCACTGCTGCGGCCCTAGCCAAGTTTCTTATCGAATAACGAAATCGCCAATCGCAAGAGTTTTTAGTATGAAATTGACATAAGCTCGCGAAAAATCAAGCGTGACCTTATGTCAATTTCATACAAAAAATCTGTCGATTAGCGATTTCGTTATTCGATAGGAATTTTGGCTAGGGCCGCTGAACAGATTGCGATGAAATATAGGTGGCTGGGGACCCGGAATAACACATAGGCTTTTCATCCCAAAATTCCAACGGAAACGGGACCTACGCGGGTGTAACCGCCGGGCGCAGCTAGTATTATATATTGATGAGTTCCAATGCCCTTAGTCAATCCAAAATAGAGTATTTTGTTAAATTCCTAAAATTTTATTCTTAACCTAACTTTATAGTTTGAACTTTGCCGGCTTACTCAGAAATTTGTCAATGTCTTTGCCAACCAAATTCTTTGAAAGATTGATAGTTTTTCGAAGACTTTTGCATTTGAGACCATTGTTACGGTAACCTTGTGTTTTTATTTATATTTATCTTGGTCAATGAAACAAAAACACTGTGTTTAAAAAATGTTACAGAACGTTTTGTAACATTCAAACTCAAAATTATTTACTTATTTCCATATGATGCTTGTACTATACAAATGTACATGATCACGTGGATACGTCTGAAATCTAAAGATTTTAGTGTGGCTTCGGAACGCACCCTCCGATGAGAAGAAGCCACAAGACGCTCATGGGGTTTTTTTTAATTAACATATCTATTCGGTTTACAGTACCCCGTAGCGTCTTAACGAAATGGCAACTTGCATTTTGAGTTCGTTAAAACACTGGAATTCTGACACTAGTTTACTACATGATGTAAAAGTGATATATTTGTGAAAAATTAAAATTGATTTTTCTCATTCATGCAAACTTATTTTAAATTAATTCTTTATCTCACATAACTTTTAGCTTTATAATATTAGTAGGATAGGATTATTTACCTCGATATTTCAAATCCGCTTTTGATTCTGACATTTCTAGAGAATCGGGAGGCGCACAGATAAAACTGTGCTGCTAATTCCGATGCGTCTGCGAGGGTACTGCCGGAAGATCAACGTTGTGGCTGCCCGTGTAGTCGCAACCTATGCAGAGGTAGATCCTCATTTGCACAGAAAAGGGATCCTAATTTTTTTTTTGTTCTAAACATTAATGTTCTTTCCTTAATATGTTCTTTTGTTTGTTTACTTTTATTGTACACTAGCGGCGCCCGGCGGTTACACCCACGTAAGTCCCGTTTCCGCGGGAATTCGTAGTTGTATGCGTTATTCCCGATATCCAGCTACCTATTTACCAAGTTTCATCGCAATCGGTTCAGCGGTTTTTACGTGATTGAGTAACAAACACACATAGAAACTTTCAGCTTTAGTATATTGTTAGTAGGATAGGATAGGATTTGTTATATTTGTGCCATGTGTCTTTGTGTCAATAAAATGTTTTCTATTCTATTCTATTCTTAAAACCCATGAAGTCATACGTGCCTAGCTACCTACCACCAAGACTTCACACGCCACTCAACACCCACCTCTGACCTTCGCCTGGCTATCAGCACAGCTCATTCAGGCCCATTGAAGTACCCCAACGATCCCACAACACTTCCTTATTGTATCTCCACACCGTGGATTGTAATACAACTGGACTTACTGATCGATACGTTAAATTTAACGGCTTTCTCTACGTAGAGTTAGTATGTTGTTACCGAGACAAGTAGACAATACATCACAGTCACATAGGTAGAAGTTTCAGTATTTTATAAAAATCATCATCATTACAATTGCAAAAAATAGTGCGTACTTTGACTTTGCTCAGACTGAGCTTAGCAAAACCTAAGCATAAACTGTGAATTTTAATTTATAGTCGAAATTCATTTTGTAATAGGTATACGAATAAATTAAAAAGAATTTCATAGTCATAACAGAGAAGCAAACAGTTTAGGTCATTATTTTTGATCGATGAACATTCTATATTAGAAAATTTTTGACTTTAATAAGCAAAACTTTGGATAGTTGCAAAGATCGCTATATAAAATATACAAAAAATTCAAAGTTTTTTCTTAACAATGTCAAAGTACAAACTATAGATTCCAGCCTAAGTGATCCCACAGTCTCTTTCTATGATATGCATGAAAAACATATGAACGTGCATATTTGATAAAACATTACCGCTGTAGGTACTGAAATGAATTCAACTTAGTATACAGGGTTATGGGTTTCGAATCCAAAACCGTTCAGGGGGTGATTTTCCACATCAAAACGAATAACTTTTGTTCTACGATTTTTGGAAATTCGTTTTTTTTTTGCAAATTTTAAGGTTATATCTCACTGAAAAAAGACGACTGTTTTTGAAAATAAATTCAATTTAAGTTTTTATTGTAGTAGACCAAACTAAAAGAAAGGACATGTTGAGGTCAATGACCTCTAACTCTATGAAACAGCTGATTTTCAAGTAAACTTTACACTTAAAATTTTCGAAAACTACTTTGAATTTCAAAAAGTCGTAGAACAAAACTTATTCGTTTTGATGTGAAGAATCACCCCCTGAACGGTTTTGGATTCGAAACCCATAACCCTGTATATCTTTAAATTATTAAACTACTACTAGCAGCGTTTAGCCGATTTACATCGGAAATAAGTTGTAGCCTTTTCAATCCAGTTATATGCATACTAATATTATCGCAATCAGTTCAGTAATTTTAAAACAAACATTTTCACACGCAAAAAGTTTCATCTTTAAAATATTAGTAGGATAACTGCTACTGTGGCTTAATATAAAACAAATAATTAGATATTGGGCACAACCACTGACAACTCCAGCACAATACAACAATGTATTCTCTACTGTAGTTAGTATTTTATGTCTAAAGCTTTAACCGCAAAGCTTGTTGAAGATGAGTTCGGAATTGCTGCAAACAACTGATTGTTATTTCGGCTTATTGGTGCCTTCTCTAATTGTTATCGAAATGTTTTATATTTATTACAATATTACAAAATGAATACCTATCTAATATTTCTAAATAATTAAACCTAAAACCTAAGAACGAGATGATTTTCGAACATTCAAGGTTATTTTCCCCCAAAAATGGGCTGTTTCTCGGATTATTATTTTACTAGCTGTGCCCCGTGGTTTCACCCGCGTAAGTGCGCGTTATTCCAGGTCTCCAGCTCCCTTATGGTACCTTTATACCTACATCGCAATCGGTTCAGTAGTTTTTGCGTGATTGAGTAACAAGGTCACAGACATACAGACATACAATCTTTCGCGTTTATAATATTAGTAAGATTATGGTATGGCTAAAATTGTTGGTCTACTACAAAGATTTACACTTTTCACTACAATTAAATCATTTCTGTTAGGTATTATTATTGTTGTAATATGCACTCCAATTCCAAAATGAAGTGTTAAATTATAGTTTTTTTAAGATTCAATTAAATATAAACTTTAAAATTTTACCTAATACCCAAAAGTTAAAAACGTGACCCTTTTAGGCTACGTCCGCACAGGCCGGCGGCTTGTATTAGTGGCTTGTATTCTGACAAGATACACAGCTAGGCGCCAAGCGCTCAGTGCGGCCGGTCGCGAACATTCTAGACTGTCGCGAACAATCTAGAATGTCGAACTAGCGAGTCGCTAGCCTCTAAGCGCTAAGCGAGCCTCCTGCCTATGCGGATAACCTTACTAAGACTCCACTGTCCATTTGTCTGTCTGTCACCAGGCTGTATCTCAAGTACTGCGATAGGCAGGAAATATGGAAAGCGTAGATACTAGTTTTATGCAATTTAACAAAAAAAAAAGTTTTATGCAATTAATCCCTAGGAGTCGGACTAAAAAACATCCGAACGACTTCCCAAAAAGTAGATTAGGATATCCTCTTGCTTTTTTTGAAGTCGTTCGAATGTTTTTTTTTTCATTATAATTTAATGAAAATTATTATCTATTGGCTATGATAATTTAATCCAAACCACGTGCAACTACTAGTAAACATACAAAAAACAACTGTTTTTCCTTACCTTTTTACTTTCCCATTAAAGTAACGTGCAAACTTTACGACCTACAAACCTATTTTGATTTTAATTAGATAATGTCCCACACCCTGTATCACACACTACATTATAAACTCACTTACCCGCGGCGCTAGTTTCTATGCAATACTGAGAAATCTCAACAAGATTTTGTGATTCCCTTTTTCCCCGCATGCTTTTATTACTTTGTAGGTTGCATACGTCATCGGGGTGAGGTCTAGGAGTGGTTCTATTACTAACAAAGTAAACAGAGTAAATTAACTGGGTTGGTTTTGTAAACAACCGTGAACTTGAGCTTTTTTTATCTAGGCTGAAATTTCGAAAGGGCAGGCAAAAATGTTTTAGCACATACGCAACCGATTGCGATGAAACTTGAAATAAATGTAGCTGGAGACCTGGAATTACACATAAATAAAAAAATAAAAAAAGCCTTATATTTCTTGCTAAAAATGTACAGAAAGAAAAATAATTAACCTATAAGTATTTTTAAATTTAGTGTTAGTGTTTTATTTTGGTATTGGTTAGTGCTTTCATTTTTCTATGATTTTTCCTATTATTAATTTTTCTCGATTGCAAGAACCCCTCTGCAGGTAAAGGTCTCCTCCAAGGTGTGCCAGTCTTCTCTGGATTGAGCAATTTGGAACCAGTTACAACTCGCTGTTTTGGTTATTTCGTCCTCCCATCTAGCGTAGGGTCTACCCTGTCTACGCGATCCTTGTGGTCCTTTCCATGCTGTCACCTTTTTGGTCCACCTCTTGTCTTTGAGACGAGCTACATGTCCAGCCCATTTCCACTTCAATGATCGGGCATATTCCAGGGCATCCATTGCTTTCGTTTGCTGGCGTATTTTTGTATGACGAATTTTTACGGGAATAACACATAGGCTACTTTTTATCCAGATATTCCCGCGGGAACAGGATTTTCGCAGGTGAAATCGTGGGGCGCAGCTCAATTTTATTGAGAGTTTGAATGTGTGTTTGTTACTAAATCACGTAAAAACTACTGAACTGATTGCGAAGAAATTTAGAATTCAGATAGCTGACACCTATAATAACAGATAAGCTTATTTTGATTTCGATATTTCCGCAGGATCGGGACTTACGCTGGTAAAACCGTGAGTCGCAGTTAGTTAATACATAAAAAAAAACTTTCGTACAAAGCCCAATACTTCGTAATATTTTCCTTGCCACAAAAGCTTTACAATTACAAAGTAAAGCCTTTCAAAAAGCAAATACCTAGTCATACATTTACCTTTAAACTTGGAGACCTCAGATAAATAAACTTGTATTGTACCTTTTCATATGGGATGAAAGGATCTGGGCATTCACACTTTGAACACTAAGGAGGGACATGGCCGGAATTAGGGCAAGGGCGTTTGGGCGGATAAAACAGAAAAAAAGAAATTATTTTTTTAGTTTAAATCACACGACATATTAGATTGCAAGGAAATAAAAATAATTAGATTCCTTACTTTAACGATTACCTTTAAATTCGGAGACTTTAGATAAATAAACTTGTATTCTACCTTTTCATACGGGATAAAAGGATCTGGGCAATCAAACTTTGAACACTAAGGAAGGGAATTAATGATGCGAGCGTTTGAGCTCATAGAATGAAATATAGAGTAGAAAAGTTTTATAAGCTTAAAACACATGATTCATAATAAAAGACAGATAAATAAAAACAATAAGAGGGAAAATAAAATTAAAGCCATAAATCAAAGATTCGTGTTTTCGTAGTAAGATTAAGTCTTAGTATATTTTTTGTTGCTGGTAGGTATATAGTGCAACCGCCATGCTGCTCAAATGGAAGAAATGTACTACACCTACTTAAAAATAGTAAAATAAAAAAGTAATATAGGTAGCGAAGGTTACATAACGACCGAACGATGTCGCTGTTGCTCGTTTTTTGGAGTTTTTAACAGCTATTTTACGCCTTTAAGGGTGACGCCCTTTAAATCAACTTATCAGTGCGCATTGACCGCTAATCTAAGTGCCTGAGCGTTAGTGGAACGAATCCTTAGATAGTATTTCGCCAAAACCACAGTTTACTTAGTAGTAAGTACATTGCGGCGCCCTTACAATCAGTTGCCCATCAGGAGTTATCACATAAGTTGTAGAAATTTTGACACATGAGTTGTCAAAGCCTTTTTTCAGAAAAGAGGCAAGTTTGTCTACTATTACTTCTTTCTAACATGCCCAAACTAAAAGCCGTCGTTAATCGGGCCCTGCCTACTTAAGTCAGGCATTATTTACCCGCGCTATGTTAAATTGAGAGGCATTGAAATTCCTGTAAGTACGAACTTAAAGGAAAATGGAAGATGTTTTCAACTAAACTTTAAGTCTATTCTAGAACCAGAGACGTTTCTCTATTTCATAACCTCCTTCTTTTAAAAACGATTGAAAGCGGGCAGAAATATTAAAAAAATATAAATAATTATGCACGATATTACACAATCTATCTAGCCTCATACTAACGACTAGGCTTGTATTATGGGTATTAGAAAACAGATATTGTACTACATACTGTACTTTTTTTTTGTAAATACATACTTAAGACACGTAGAAAAGACCCTGACCAGAAAAAAATATTTATTTTTAAGCATAAATAAGTATTTATGCTTAAAAATAAATATTTATTTCTGGTCAGGTTCTGTCGGACGCGAGTGCGTCCGACGGGAATCGAACCCGCAACCTTCTGCATTGCAGTAAGGCCTTCGTCCGACGAGCCACAGATGCCGTCAACGAAAGCAGCTATTATACCTATGACCTAGGAAGTTTTATCTTCTTTAGTACCTACGTTATAAAACACAATATTTACCGGGTTTTACTCGCGTTTTATTCAATAACGTCATTATTTTCTATAGTACGTTTTTTAATTTCAGACTATAATCTGACGTTTTAGTTCCTTTTTTTTCTAATCGGTTGTGAACCGATTATGGCCATTGGGAAATTAGCCAGTGTCAAGTATTATTAATATATTATGCAAGTTATTTGCATCGAAACAAGTCGTATTAGTTAGTCAAGTCTAGGGAATCATTTGTAAACACGGCGGCCATTTACAAAAATTGTTTACGGCGCTTTAGAGACAAAAGTCCCTGTTCTGCACCGATTTTCACTTTCATTCCACTTTTACACCTTCACGAAACTAAATTGATTAATATGCCCCCGAAATTAAACAATTTGCACGCATTTGAACCAGGTTTCACTATAATTTAGCAAAGCAACACATGTCGTCCCGCGTTCCCACCAAAACTCCTATTGGTTCCTTATATTTGTCATTTTTTTCTTTAAAAAGAAGTAGTCTTCAAATAAAAAATGAAGATTTCATCAACCAGTCTTAAATAAGTCTCACTCCATACACAATTCAATACCCACTACTAAATCAATAACACAATTCTCGATGTTAAATAAATCGAACATTATTAATTACGAAATACAAACAAGTACAACATGAAGTTTAAAACGGTAAGAGGAAAAAGTTGGTTTTATTTGAACACGTAACTTCATTTAAATTTAAGGCACTTCCTTTGTAAACATGGTGCATATACTTACAGTCAAATATATTTTGTAAAATGGTTTGGATACACATTTTTTTTTAAATTTCGAATTTTGATGCCTAGTAAGTCTTTTAACTCCTTTTTAATTTAATTCCTTCCACTTTCATTTTTTTACCTTAAAAAGGGCGACTCGTAAGTCTTTGATTCCTTTTAATTTTCCTTCTACTTTAATTTAATTTACCTTAAAAAGGGGTGAAAATTTGAAAATTAGCTCTCATGTGTCAACGACGGCGAGCCGAGTAAGTTTGCTATCTTATAAACCGCGTATTTAAAGTTCGTCCATCTATCACCCCTTTTAGCCATGGTACCACTGATTAGGTTAGGTTGAATTATACCACTGGTTGGTTAGAACCTAGCTAGACAATAAGAACGAACAGTGGAAACAACATAGGATGTGGCTCAGTGCAGCTTCACTTTTGTGGCTGCACACCAATGCAGCCACAAAACGTCCGTCCGTCAACTCGTCCGTGCTCCGTCCGACAGTGGACCACCACTGTCGGACGGAGCACGGACGAGTTCACTTAACTCATAAATTATTGATATTTCTATTTACAGTTTCGACTTTAGTCTAATTTACCTTACTATGGTCGTTTCTCGTAATTTAATCTGGTTTTTAATTTTTTGATGTATTTTTATTTAGTTGATCGACTAAGGTCCGATTTAGGTCCTGGAATATTGAGATCATGGTAAGGGCCTAAATCTTTGCTTTGAAATTACAATAATAATAACAGAGGTAGCCTTTAATTACTCCTGCTGTCAAATAAATCTTAATTTCGAACAACGGTTTAAACATAAATTACAACAAAATGTGTACCTACCTACATATTTTAATTTACCCCTCTCACTGGATTCTGAGAATACACTTTTTTGTCTTATTTGAGAATGTTCGAAAGAATTTGGCTTTAACGAAACCACAAAGAATTTTTGCCACGAAGATGCGGGAGAAGAAAATGAGTTTTATGAAATTTATAAAGTGATTTTTAAAATCAACTTTCTATTTAAAACTATAAAATGATTTGTTCTGACTGACTGACTTACTGACTGACTAATTAACGCACAGCCTAAGCCGCTCATAGGAGCTTAAATTTAAAGACTGTGTGCTTAAGAAAGGTATATTAAATAGTAGCCTAAGTTCTGTTCCCGCAGAAATATCGGGATAAAAAGTAGCCTATGTGTTATTTTTTCGGTATCCAGCTACCTACATTCCAAGTTTTATCGCAATCAGTAAGGTAGTTTTTGCGTGAAAGAGTAACAAAGTCACAGACATACATACAAACTTTCGGGTTTATAATATTCAGATAAGGTATTCAATAAACAAGGATATCCGATAAGCGGGTGGATCTACGGGATATAGCTAGTCTGCTTGTAAAAGACAATAAATACCGCTTCAAATATTATAAATGCAGAAATTTTGGATTTTTGGTTGTTGACACGCAAAAACTCCTGAACCGATTTCAACGAAACTTAGTATGCAGTTAGCTGGAGATCTGTAACTATTAGTTACTCACACCACACGATTTCAAACAAAATTACAGTAACCTAGCTGTATATTGATTAAAAGAATATGATTCTACAATTCGATTTAAACCACCTAAAATAGTTGGACATATGAAATTGCCAATATTAAAAAAGAAATAAAAAAAACAATAGTAAGTAAACTATTGTTAAACAGGTTCCTAGGGCCGACAACTATCTCTTTCGCACATCCTTCAAACCGTATCACCTTCTCGCTCTAACGAAGTGCAGTGAAAAGGATGCAACTCGTTTTTTTCTCTCTTTAAATTTGAATAAATTTACACTTTTTAAGAAAGGTAAGGTGTTTGAACTCCGGCGCAGATAGATTATGCTAAATGATTTCTTTCCTACGATTTTAAATAAGGAATCTCTTTTTAATAAAACACATTTTCTGTAGTAAATCACAATACTTACTGGGTTTTACTCGCGTTTTTTTAATTCAAAGAAGAGGAAGAAGAGCAAGAGAAGAGGAAGAGGAGTCCAGGAAGAGGAAGAGAGGATTCAGGGAGGTCCAGGAAGATAATGTTTTTTTTTGCTGTTTTAAATGTTCTGTGTGACATCTTTAAAGCTTAGTAATATATATTAAACGCGAAAGTTTGTATGTAGGTATGTGGCTTTGTTTTCTTTCACGCAAAAACTACTAAACCGATTGTGATGTAACTTGGAATATAGGTAGCTGGATACCAGGAATAACACATAATCTACTTTTATCCCGATATTCGTCAGGTCGTCGGGGGTCTCGTTGATGTCTTTTCTAAGAGCCGTTTAAACTCTTTGAGAGACATTTATGTAAAGTGTTAACAACTCCTAAAAAAACATATATTTTCGTGTTACGATTTAATTTGAACATTGTTTTTTGAGTAATCTGCACTTCATATTGGTGAAACAGATTTATCAAATTAGCAATTTAATTTACTTAATTAATCTTAAAGGAGAAATGCTGTTTTGGTGCTTACGAGACGTTGCAACTCGAGCCATAGTATGAGTTTTTAGTTTATCAATCCTTCACCTTAATTTAAATTTAGGTTGGTAAGTATATTTAAAAATAATAATTTACTTACCGGATTTTAGTCGGCAATAACGGCATTATTACTAAAGACCGAGCTTCCGCTAACTTGACAGTTAGCTAGAACCTTGAAAAAGCTTATTAAATATAACGCGAGTAAAACCCGGAAAATATTGTGTTTAATTATGCAAATTCGCGAAAACCTTAGACAAAATTAGGTACTTTAACTTCACTAAAACATTGAAATGAATAGAAAAGTGTATTCTTATACAACTGCTCATTAAGGATCTCATTGGCCTTAGTACACCTTGTGATCTTGAATGGTTTTGCGGGTTAAGCAACGTTTGTCGCGGTCTTTACTTAGATGGGTGTGCCAAAAAAAACATTTTGTCAAGCTCGTCTTCTGTTGTTATGTTATTATGTTATCTCTAAAAGCAGTCGTTTAAGAGGCCTTAACGCGACCTAAAAACCCATAGTACAAGCCTAGTTGGGGGTTATATTGCGTTGTATGTAACTGCTCCTGCACTGTCCTGCACTGCAATACTTAATTTAGATATGAATTTAATTAAATAACGGGGTATTTATTTGCCATGTTTAATTTTTTTTTTACATACAGCTCGATATTTTGCCAATAATTTCAACTGGCTTGTTCACGAGACAAATTTTAGATATTTTTAAATCACGCATTTCTAAGTTTGTACCCAACTGAAGTTCTCTTCATTTCACAGAAATTTTAATACCTCTAGAACAATACTAGGGTATTAAGTTAGTGCCAATAAAAGCACTAAAGTCTAAGCTAAGCCATACTGAGCTAACTTCACTCCGCTCGAACGTTCGAAGCTAATCTAACTTCACTTACCAGATGCTTTTCAACCCGCGAGGCGAACGCACGTCAGACAAAATTAAAATCGCAAAAACTTTTACGTCACAAAAAATAAATACACAAATCGTTTTTTACGTGAACAATTAGTAAAAAGTACATTTAGTGTGTTGATTTTAATATTTTATTGTTGAAAAACAGTGGTTTTTATTAAGTAAAAGTGGTTATAGAAAGTTGTAGTTGATTTCTTACAAGAGTGCAGTGCTTTGCTTAGTGGTTTTTGAACTGTATTCCGACCTTTTTGGGTGAGTGTGTTCTTTTTTTAAATTGACTAAAGAGTTTGCATTTCGGTTTCAAACTGTTGCGATTTAGTGTTCCAATTTTGAATTCTGTTGTTTTTAATGTAATAATACGATCTGAAACTAAACATGCAACTTCTTATCTCTGAAATTAAATATGATAAAAACATTTATTATGTTTTTAATGGAGATAGTGGTTCCGCCTTGAGTAGGTAAGTGAGTTACTTACGATGTGGTCTAAGATGTAGCACACACCTTTTTTATTTATAAACTACAGATAATTGGCCACAAAATTCAACTTAAATACCAATAAATATTTTCATCATTTTGTTAGTAATTCTAATTTGAAATTCTATACCATTCTAACTACATTCTTGTTAGTTTTTTTTTTCTTTTTATGAAAGTTTAAATTACTTACTGGTGCGTTCAAAAACTTGAAATGCAACTTTAAAATAGTTAAGTACGAAGGCCGGTCATAAAAACTCGATCTATTTTCATTTTATCGGTTGCCGGAGCTCTGTTCAAGTCAAGAAAGTCGTTTTGTGATAAAAAAAACCAGACAAGTGCGAGTTTCAAACGTGCTCGAGGTTCCGTATGAATATTTATAAGTGAATTAATGTTTTAGAAATAAGTAATGCCTATATAGCTTTATGTTAGGTAGATGACTATAATCTAGTACATAGGCATAACAAACAGAATGTGATGTTGTAATGTGGGTGTGGTCGTCCTCTCTTCATCTTTTGCCTTAAATTAAGGGTAAATGAAGTTATAAACTTATAAACTGTTTTATAGAACAATATACCATCATCTATTCGGAATAATTATCATAAAAAATATAATACAAAAAGTTCAAAGATTTAGTAAAAAAAACTAGTCATTTTGTCAAATTATTTTATTTATTAAGAAAGTAAAAGATATACCTACAAATCTATGATCATTTTAAAACGTCCCAAAATTGAGTTAAATGTGTTTCAGAACGCACATTCCAAAGAGAATAAAGCACAAGAAACTCATGGGGATTTACTTATATAAAACCTTCTTGTTTGACGTCAATTAAAAAGAAAATGTTTCGTATCTTGACATCATACAAGCAATCTTGCTCAAATCAAATTTTTAGAAATACAAAATATAAAGTATTTGGTATTACAATTTAATCTATGATAAAGAGAAATAGGTACCTAATAATTCTCAAAATGCCTTTATCTTAGAAACTTCAATTGATAAAAGTAGTATTTTGTTTTAAAGACTAGCAGTGTCCCGTGGTTCTAAAAACCGTTACTGATTAGGATTACATACACATCTATATTCTATATCTATATACTTATAATAAAGGAAGAGAGGACAAAAAGTCTGTACTTGAAAGTAAATTAAAAAAAGTGGTCTAGGGGACTTAGAATATAAATTATACAATCTTTAAAATCCATATCTGCCTATCTGTTCCTTAGGAGTACAATTAAAAACTTCTAATCCGATTGAAATCTGGTTTTCAATATTAGATAGTTCTATTTTCGAGGATCGTCGTAGTATACTTTAAATCGAAATCCAATTAGTAGAACCCGAGTAATGAACGAAAAAGTGCTACCACTCGAGAACCGCTCGGCCGCCCGCGCCCGTGATAACGCGTTTTTCACTGTCGCGGGTGAAACCGCGGGGCGCAGCTAGTTATAAATATAATACATTCTCCAAATTTCATGTCTCTAGGAACTCTTGTATAGGAAACGTTAGGGATGATTTGTAATAGACTGTCACGAACACGAGCTTCGTTGTCCATTGCTCGGCGAGCAGTCAATCGGCCTGTTGCTACCGAGTGGCGGCCGAGCAATGGACAACGAACGAAGCTAGGACCCGCAGGTCTATCGCGCAAGTTCCGTCAGGTTCAACTCGACGTCGCTTTGGGATACACACTGCGCAAAGGAAAAACCTGCGCGGCAAGAACCATTGCGTTGTTTTCATGTGAAGGCGACGACGCGCAGTACAATACAGTTGCCTTCGAGTTCAGCTGTCATTGATTGCGGCAACTAAAGGGACGTCGCATTGAACTCGACGGTAAATGTACTGTACTGCACATCGTCGCCTTCGCGGCAAGAACTATTGCGTTGTTTTGCATGTGAAGGCGACAACGCGCATTACAATACAGTTGCCGTCGCGTTTAGCTGTCATTGATTGCGGCAACTAAAGGGACGTCGCATTGAACTCGACGGTAAATGTACTGTACTGCGCGTCGTCGCCTTCAAATGCATGCAAAACAACGCAATGGTTCTCGCCGCGCAGGTTTTTAATTTTCAGTGTGTATCCCAAAGCGACGCGACGCGACGCGACGTCGAGTTGAAACCGACGTAACTTGCGCGGTAGACTTGCCGGCCGGTGCGGGCGCTCGTGACGTATTTTCGTTCGTATTTATAAATCATCCCTATAAACGTTAGCAGAGAAGGACTGACATAATACCACCCGACAAAAATTGCACCCGACAGGACAATCATGTCATCAAACAATCATTCATTCATTCATTAATCTTCCAAGTGTAGGAAACACTTTAAATAAAAATCAAGGTAATTGGAAGCCACATCTTAACGGTGTATTAATTTCTACATAAATAGTAAAATACAAACTGTAGATAGAGATAGAGAAAAAAGAAGCCGGTAGATGTCGCTACGTGCCTGGAGGCAATTTTTAAAAGCATTTCTTCAGAACAAATTATTGCTAAAAATAAGAAACACCACGCGATTACAACAGAAAAAATTAGTTTAATTTAAATTCAACATCGCTAAAAAAGAACTAAAAATGTTTAGATGTTCTCAATATTAAATAACTATTAGGTTATTCAGGTGGTGCTTCATTTTTTTTTAGACAAAATCTAAATTGACGACTTTCTATCATTATTAGGATTTTAGTTAATAAATTGCGGTGGCAATTGAACCGACAAACCCACACACCGCAAGTGAGCACTCAGCCACTAACCCTACAGAGGTCGTCAACAACTCTAAGTGCCCACCAAGTCGGGTAGAATGCACTTAGTGACAGTCTAGTGTGATGGCATTTAGCACATCCACGTACAAAGGTCACGCAATACTTTGTTATTGAATTCTTGTATTGGTAGCGTTAGCAATAAAGAAACAATGCTAAAATTAATAAACACCACGTGATTACAACCGAAAAATGAGTTTAACCTCAATCCAACATCGCGAAAACAGAAAAAAGTCTAAAAATCTAAATTGATTGAATCAAAATAAAAGAAAAACCTTTTAAGGTTCATATTGTTGAAAAAAAAACCCGTTTTGACTTTATTAAATGTATGGTTGTTTTTATCTGACTTTCTAAGAGGAGGAGGTTATCTCTATTCAGCTGTTGTGTGTATGTTTCCGAAATTCTCCGCTGTCTTATGTCGTAATTTCTGTTAGAAATGTATTAGCTTCTCATCTAGAAGCTAGAAGTCCATTTCTATTTAAAGTTGGTAGAAATCTGTTGGGAATAGCATTCCACAATGCTGTAGTTTACTAAATGTTTTAACTTCTACGAATAGAATCAGAGATAGAAAGAATTAAGTAAAAAAGTCTTCTCATCCGAAACATTCTACGAGGTTATTTTCTTCATATTGAAGTACCGTACCATAATTGATTAAAAACGTTTGTTGTGTCTTCTTCTTACGTGTTACGCTATAGTTTACTTGATACTTGACGTTTCTAAAAATATGTAATAATATTTAAAAAAGAATATAATTTGAATTTACATTGAATATTCATATTCATTTGTTTTGCGAACCGTACCGTCCTATGTTTACTCAAACTGTGGGCTTGCACGATGTGTTATGTCGAAGGCTATCTTCCAAACGGGTCTTCTGATAAAATAACAAAAATATGACAGAAATAAACGAAGAGTAGGTATACTTAAGTAGGTAAAGGTAAATAGAAATATCTAGCTGATAATCTTATACAGTGTTAGTTCTCATACCGAAACGGCTAGACCGAATTTTATGAAATTTAGGTCTAAGAATAGAATAGAAAAACATTTATTGACAACAAACACACATATAAGTAGATACAAACAATAGGACACAATTTTTACATAGATAATAATATAAAACAAAACAAAGATCATTAAAAAGGAAGAAAAAGGGGGGGGGGGGAATTTCTTATTTATTAAATACTTATTATAAATGCGAAATGTTAGTTATGTAACTTTATTACTCTTTCACGCAAAAACTACAAATCCGATTGCGATGAAACTATAACACATAGGCTACTTTTTATCCCGATAATCCCACGGGAACCCACGGGAACATTATAAATGCGAAACAAACTCTGTCTGTCAATCTGTTTCATTTTCACGCCTAAAGCACTGAACTGATTTTAATGAATTTTGGTATAGAGGTAGATGGGACTTTGGAGATGAATATAGGCTTGTATATACACACTTTTAAACCCGATATTCCCTCGTAATTGGATCTTACTCGGCTGAAACCATGGAACTCAGCTAGTTATAACATAATTCTATTACAAAAGTGAACAAAATCTAATAAGCTGGAGACAATAGATTCAAATAGATCGACGTGGGTGTGACAGAGATCGACTATCTAACTTTCTCTATCGTGCATAATGTTTGAATGAATATAATTAATTTGATTGATTGTTTTAAGTTAGTAAGGACTTAGTTACCTAGTTCATTTTATTAAAAATATTAGAGGCTATGGCTAGATTAAGTGATTTAAAACAAGTTCAGTTAAAGTATTTTTTACAAGGAAATATATTTTCAAAAATACGCTATGACAGGATTCGAACCTGCGCCCCCTCGTTTTGAGTAATAAAAACATAGAAATATTAAGTATTTTTAGTATACTTAGGTAAGAAAAATATCGACTGATTACTATCGTTGAAGTATAATTATAATATAATAGAAAAGTATAATATGTATCAGTTGTCTAGTAAGTACCCATAGTACAAGCCTAGTGCTTAGTTTGGGGCTAGATTGCACGGTGTGTAATGTTGTTCAATATTTAGGTATTTTATTTAAGTTTGTGATTTTTTTCTATTGATTATTTAAGAAATCGTATTTTACATCATAATAGGACTATGACTTAGGCCGGCTTGCATAACGGTTCCTAAACATGTTTAAGCTGTTAGTCCAATGTTCGATTTCCCATAAATATTGGACTCTATTTCATTATGTGGACGATTGATAATAGGTTGCCACACATTGACAGTTTTTGAAATTCTGACAGATTTTAAACACGTTTAACAGCTTAAACATGTTTAGGAACCGTAATGCAAGCCGACCTTAGTCAATACACTTGACATTAATCAAAATTGTTTTCCTAATTGTGGTTAGATAATAAAGGAAAAAAAAACATTTCTGGGATAGTAAAGAGGCTCATGTTAAACACTTGTTTTACCAGAGAAATAGTAAGGTACATTTGAGTAAGATCGTACTATTTTTATCATTTTTTTTCTGGGAATTCGCAAAAATTGTCATAAAATCTCTGTATTCATTTAAAATAATAGGTAATTAAATTACTTACGAATTTATGCAAATCGAAATGTATTTGACTGTTTTATTTAAAGACATTTAAACATACTTAACACAATGTTTTTTTGACTAAAGTAAAAATTTAACGTAACTGTGCAACTTCGGACTACTGTGCAATTTTATGTTCATCACAGAATTATATCCGGTCTTTGCCATACTCAAGAATAAAAGATAACCGTGTTTTTTATTTTCGCTTATTAAACACGTGTCTTTCACTTTAGATGAGAACACGGTCTATTGGGGAAGTAGTATAAGGGAGGAGTTCGTGTTGAGTAATACCAGAACTCAAAAAGTAGCCAGTTTTGGGAGTGAATTGAAGTATCCGTGTCAGCGCTGGTAGGTTCCATTTACCCCCTTATAAACGCTAATTAATGCGCTGCACAATTGTGAATAGTTTGTCTTAACTGTCACATAAAGTTTCAACAGTTGACAGACAGAGACAAACGTCACATAACTAAGGCATGTGTAAATAATATTTTATAAGTAGGGAGTTAGTGATGCATGTTAATTAAGACAAAGGCAAATAAAATCAGTTAGCATGTCACACGCTTGTTTCATTGACATGGCGCAGTCGGTAACTTCTCCAAATCCGATCTTACGCAAACTCACCATAAGGAAATACCTGTTCAAACATAGCTATGTAAGTTGTTATACATCCTATTCTAGGAACAGGTACAAAAACTAGCAACTTACTGTCTGTAATGTAACCTAGCTTAGCTTGGCCACGTTAATTATTACTAAGTAATATCTAACTAGCGAAGTAGAAATGAAGCTGGTTTTTCTGAGCTGTTTATGTAAGTTGCTACGTCCTGTGGTTTTACCTGCATCTCGAGTAGACAATATCGGGAAAATGTAGCCTATGACGTGTTGTTACATAATTTCTTTATTTATTATTGTCTGTTAATATTTAAATTTATAGTACCTACATAATGGGTTTTGAAATATTTGAGTAAAGAAGCAATAAATATTTACAGATCAAAAAACATTGAGTTAAAATGAATTTCCCGATCTTGATGAAGTTTTGTCCATATCGGTATAATAATATCTATAGCTTCATTATATTTAGAGCTTGCTCTATCTATGATAAAATTAAATCTAAAATTCCTGATATTGACGTTTTCTATGACTCGATGGCCAGTTTTAAAAGTAAAGTGCTGAAACACCTTTGTAAGGCCCATTTATAGTGTATGTCCTATTTAGTTTTAGCATAGGTCTTTTACTTTAATAATAGTATCTTTAAGGCAAAGTCGTGTATACCTATAACTGGTAAACACATTTAACCATAGTGTTCTGGCATTGTTTTTTGTTGAGTTATATCAATGTGTATTACTGTTGGTGTACCTAATTAAATAAATAAATATATGATGTAAATCACAACTGAACAAAAAAACCAACTTACTTCTAAATTTTATAAGTAAAGAGCTGTAGTTGTCAGTCAAATCATACTAATATTATAAACGCAAAAGTTTGTATGTATGTATGTATGTCTGTCAGTTTGTTACTCAATCACGCAAAAACTACTGAACCGATTGCGATGAAAGTTAGAATATAAGGAGCTGGAGACCTGGAATAACACATAGGCTACTTTTTATCCTCATTTTCCCGCGGGAATGGAACGTACGCGGGTAAAACCGCGGGGCGCAGCTAGTTTTACATATACGACGACGTTTGTCAAATGAATTTGTCATATTTCGATAAAAAAAGTCAAAATTATTGAAAAATAATTTCGTTACTAACGCAGGTAAAACCAGAGGGCATTAGAAGTGGGCCAGAGGGCATTGGTTAGTTTATTATTTTTATTATTATTATTGCGAATAGGTACAAAAAATTCTCTTTGAAGTTTAGAATTACGTCGTAAACCACAGAATTGTGGCCGAATTGTTAACTCTTGATTTTTATTACCATGCAGCTGTAGATGACAACAATAAGTATTGTAACTCCACCAGAATTAGTGTTTCTTTGTACCTTAAAGTCAGTTTTTAGAAGACACGAAAAAGGATGAATAAGAAAAATTGATTTCAAATTATTTTCATTTACTCATAGGTACTTCCAAAAACCTGAATAGTTACTTACGTAAAAAACAGGTTAAAATAGTTTGCTGCATCGATTTTCATCAAACTAAGTTTTTAGATAGGAAAAAATTAAATACAGTATCAGATAAATCAATTGAAAGTTGAAGCAAAATTAAACAATGACTATACCACTGTTAAATGTAAAATTCATATGGAAGACACGAAAATGTATGTGAAAAGAAAAAAAGAAAATTTGAAATTAAATTATATTAGCTACTTTGTACGTACATATTGTTACAAAATCTATATTTTTACCTGTAGAAACAGATTAAAGCAATTTAATCCAATTTCGTCTTAGATTTTCGCGATTTTGCATAATAAACACAATTTTCACCGAGTTTCACTCGCGTTTTAATTGATATGATAACAGCATTATTCTTTTTCAAGGTTGATTGAGACGTAGTTTGTCTAATTAAACGCGAGTAAAACCCGGTAAATATTGTGTTTTAATTTGATTCAACTTCTAGATAGGAGAAAAAAATCAGTGCTCAGATAAATAAATCGAAAGTTGAAGCAAAATAAAAAAAATGATTGGACGAATTGGTAAAGAAATACCGATAGAGATGCTTGGTTATAAAAAAATCAGGTAAACCTGCGTCCTTCTTCTAATCATAGATTATGAAAATCTTGACACTATTATTATTATAGTAGGTACGTATTTGTAATAGATAATTTTATTTTGCGTAAAACCGTTGTAAAGTTATCATTAGGTCAATGCCAATATTTTGAGATTCTTTAGGCGAAAGATTTATTTATCGGTCGATCTTTATTCAACATTCGTCGATTCATTGAGCAAATCATACAAATTTAAGTATATTTATCTATGCTATAACTCATATTTACACATTTTTGTATGATTTTAACTTTTTTTTAGTTTTCCTTACCTCGACGTTTCGATCATGTTACAATGATCTTGGTCTCGAGGGGACACGACACTTTCCGGGAGCCAGGAAAATGTGTAAATATGAGTTCCAATCGTTTTAGTTTAAAAAGTTTATGCTATAACTCATCTCACAAAACTTGTGAATGTAAATAATTTTCTTTATTTTTATTGATTTATTTTATTTACCAAGAAAGAATACGTTAAAAGCTAAAATAAAACTAAATATACTTAAAACTGAAATTAACTAAAATGTGAATGTTTAGATGTCTGGGATATCTGGATAGCTGGAGATCTGGAATAATACATAGTAAGTAAGTAAGTAGGTATTTAACAATTTACATTAAAAAAAGTCATTAACTTTACGTCAAAACGGAATTTTACCTTATCATATCTAGTCTACAGCTTTTAGATATAACACTCAAATTCATTTTTTTTTATATGTCGGCCGATATAAAGTTTCTTACCCGCGATACCTACTTGATTAAAACTATAAAAATTGAAATTTTCTGCTTTCAGTAGATATTCATTAAATTATAAATCGCGCTAAATCGCGTGATTGTTTGAACATTCTTTCCGAGTAAATTTATTTTATGTTAGAAGGTAATAGTTAAATGACTGTGTTGTAGGGGGTAAAGTTATAAAATTCAGAAGCAGCTTAATTATTTAAGTACCTCCCAAATTTCAAGTAGCGTTGTATTCAGTTGTTATTCATTTTGCCTACGACGCTAAAGATTGCGGGCCCAAAATTTATGTGTATGTTCTTTATGTATCATACATAACATAAATCATACATAACATAAAGAACCTAATAAGCATTAATGGTAAGAAATATTATCACTGATAGCAGTCGTTGGGTCAAGGCCTTAGGGAGACTTGATGACAGTAAGGGGTGATTTATATTACACCGTTACCCGGCCGAGCTTCGTTGTCCATTGCTCGGCGAGCAGTCGATCGATCAGTTGCAACCGAGTGGCGGCCGAGCAATGGACAACGAAACTCGGATCCGGCACTTTAAGCTAATATTTTATTTTTAAATTGAATGAATGCAATCATTTGACACTTCTTTCTATAGAAAAATTCTCAAATAGAAGGACCCAAAACGTCAGGTTATAGTTTGAAAAACTTGTCTAGTACCCATATCTCAAACCTAGTGCTTAATTTGGGGCTAGATTACTCTGTACGTAACGTCGTGTTATATTTATTTATTATCCTGTGCCATCGACACGAAGAAGACTAGGAACATGAAAGTATTACTAAATTACAAATCTGTTAATTTCTTCTTTGGTTTTCGCGTTTTTGCATATTAAAATTATGATGAATTAATTACTTATTTAATTACGTACCAGATCAAATAGTTACAGAAATAATATTAAAACTAAAATAAAACTATTTACTTAAATTTAAATTAAATTAATTAAAAACTAAACTATATCTAAATCAGCTAAACCCTTGGTGGAGGGAAAAGTGGCCAAAATGCTGGCTTCATTGCCCCGTTGTATGCAAATACTTATTTTTTGGGCAAAATACAAGCCAGCATTCCGGTCACCCGATGCCTCCACCAAACGTTTAGCTAGCTCTCTGTACAGCTCCAGAGCGGCCGACCCCCACGGACCCCTAAAGTCGCCACCCCAAACGGCACAAATACGTAACCTGAATCTAGATTACTATATTTATTTATTAAATTATGATTAAATTATTAAAAATCATGATTAAAACGCGATTAAACCCGGTAAATAAAGTGTTTTATTACATATCTGTTCTTAAATCTTGAGTGGTTGGCTATTTGTAGGTAGGTAGAGACAACCATTATTAAAATGCCAAGAAAAATAAACCAGAGAATATCCTGTTCACTGTAAAATCATATAAATTTTAATACTCACTTGGCAAAAGACATTTCATCCGTATTAAACCTTCAATAAAAAGAATCATCATCAGATTCAATGACGTCATAAGTGAGTAAAGTATAGGAAATCACACGCAGATTTGACCTCAAATTTCTAAGTAAATCGTGATGAAAAACGTTAGGATTAGTCAGAGATACGCTCATGATCGTGAAGGAAGAAACAATAACTGGTAGGAAAAATCACGGTTATTTTTTTTCATAAACCTACGTCCCACACTGCAGGGCAAAGGTTTGCTTATTTGTATCTAAGCTTGACATTCTTGGGTGGTATTTGGCCAGTTGTAATTTAACACCATGATCAAGGAAAGGCCCATGAGATTGGTCTTTCTTCTCATCGGAGGGCGCGTTCCGAAATCACAGTTAAATCATAGCTGATGGTGATCATTTACATGTATTGGGTATTGTGTACACGTTTTAAATGAAAAAAAAACAATTAGACTATTGACTAATGACTTTTATCCAGTTCATGTAGATAATCACGCTTCTTCTTCTTCTTTTCGTAAAGTAGTGTGGCTTACCTAGTGTTAGAGTTTTTAGGTGGCCCTAAGATTTGATCCAACAAATGCTATCAGAGACAACAATCGGGACCAACTACCTGTCAATGCCTCTTATGCAAGAAGCTCGAAATAATGGTTTTTGGCACACAAATTTTCGGTCACCTATCCAAGTAATAACCGCGCCAAGCGTTGCTTAACCCGCACGACCATTCAAGATCGGCAGGTGCAGCTGGGCCAACGAGCTCCTCCAGTATTTATTTGAGTAAAACTTAGCTCGACTAGTTAATACACTTTGCACCCATGTTGCACAAAAACTACTGTCTCAACGCTTTACTGTTATGCCAGTTTCCGGTATAACGTAAATACGATAACCAGTTTTAATAAAAAAACACATAGTAGATATTTGCTCATATTTCACTGAAATTTCTTTTATTACAATGTTAGTTTCTGACTTTCGATACGAAGAGTCTTAAATCATAGCGGAGTAGAGTGGACATTCAAAGATTTCGTTTTTCAAGAAAATGTCCAGCAGTCAATTTAGTTCTTCAAAATCATGGAAATATCATGTACCTACTAGTAAGTATTAAGATCAATGTTTAAAATTCGCTCGTTTGTTATCTGTGCTTAGAAAAAACGGCATATTTACCAAATATTACAGAAACTCTATAAAAATGACTCCGCATATATAAAATTCTGTGTCACAAGTACCTATAGTACGCTAAAAAGGTTTACCAGCAGGCGAAATTAAAAAAAAAACTTTACAAAAATAAAAGCCGATCGAATTAAAACTAAAAGACGATCAAGACACAAACGTACGATGATCGAAACATAAACAAATGACGGTCGGTTTTTTTTTTAATTCTAAGGCTGAAAGCTAACTCTTGCGAGTGGGGTTTAGGTTACAAATGAGTACGAATTGACGCCAATTTTTTTGATGTTTACAAACGATGTCATCTTTACATCTATTTAGCTCTGTTTCTAAACCTCACTGACTTTCGATTCCTCTATCAATATTTGATAATGGCCGGCGAAAGTGATTAGTCTGGCTTCTGGCATAGATTTTAGTTTTAGTGAAAGTGTTTAGTTTAATCCGATGACTAGGGAAACTGGTAGGAAAGTTGGATTTTACGTCTGTCGCGCGTTGGGTGAATACCCGACTGCAATGCAGAAGTTTGCGGGTTCTATTCCCGCTGGGAAAAAGTATTAAATAAATAATAAACAATATGATAAGCCCGTTAATTTGTCCCACTGCTGAACAAGGGCCTTCTGTTAAAGGAATTAAGTTCTTATTCCCATGCTTTCGGACCGTGGTGAGTTCTAGGACATTTGGTTTCCCCACGATGTTTTCCTTCACCGTAAAAGCGGTGTTATGAAGGAACAGGTATTAATGATATAAAATGAATATTAAATGAAAATAAAGATTTTTGGTCTAAGTATCTCTCTATGTATAATATTTATTTAAGTAATAGAGAAGTACCTACTCATATGTCGCGAGTTGAAATCCTGGTCAAACCAAACACAAGACAAAAACACCGGAAACCTGCAGTAAAATTAAACAATTTACTTACGTACATAACTTGTAGACACTAAAGAGTTATGCCATTTAAATAAATAAATGTCCCGGAAGTGTGGACGTAAGAGAAAGGTCAAGTCTGTGGTCAAAGACTCGAGAACATCAATGTTCAATGTTACTTTGATTAATCTAAATGCCTATCTAGATAAAAATAACGTTTTTTACTTTTAGGATTAGATTTACGATGTGTTACAAATTTGACTTGTAATTAATTTATTACCAAAAAATGATATGAATATGAATACCCATTTAAGCCGAAAGGGGTTTGTTCTAGACGTCTAGGTGAACAACTTTTGTACTACGACTTTTGGAAAACCGAACTTTTTTTTAAAATTTTGCGTTTATATTTTACTGAAGAAACAGACCAAACTAAATGAAATGACCCCTAAGTCTAAGAAACAGCTGTTTTTCAAGTAAACTTTAAACTTTCTTAAACTAAGTACTAGATTCCAAAAGTTGTTCGCCAAGACGTCTATAGAACAACCCCCTTTCGGCTTAAATGGGTGTCCTCGTTACACCTTGTATAATACTAGCTGAGCCCAGCTCTGCTGTTACATTTTTGTTTTTATACGTAATAGGCTAGCATTTGACCTCATCTCACCTGATAGGAAGCGAGGATGAGGTTGACGATGAAGCATTTACATACGCGAAAATCCCGATCCCCTACTATTATCAAGATCACGAGTATCCTATGTTACTCTTCGTCACTTAAGGTGTCATACTAACGATATTGGCGGCAGGGATCTTAATATTTCTCAGTAATTATAAAACATTCGAAAATACTATTTTGGCATTTTATTTTCCATTCTCTTATCTTCAATTTGGTAATTTTCTTTACACAATTGGTTAACTTTTATAACATTTTTTTTTAAATCTAAAACAACTCGTTTATAACCAAAATTTTCATTTTACAGCTAAACGAGACGTATTAAACCTCTATTTTTTCTGTATTAAAGCATAATAACATACACTTGAAATTGGTAGAACAGTTTTACTAAATTAGCAATTAGTTATCTTGTTATTAGAAATTGTTTGATTTTAGTCACTAAAATATTGCATAGTCGCATCTTACGTCCTTCTTTTACACATCTGAAATTTGCTAGTCCTATCCCTGTCACGTCATTAGGTGAGTATGGGGCCTTAAACTAACCGTAAGTAGCAGGTAGCAGGTATGCAAAATGTCATCCAAATATTATCCCAAGCTACAATATCACCGTGCTTCGGACCGCACGTTAAGCCATTGTTGTTATTATTTGTTTTAGCAGAAATATTACAGCAGTCGTTAGGTCAAGTGTAAGGCCTTAGGGCGACCTATTACGACGAGACGCCACAAATGGCTACCGCGAACCACTTCCATCCATCGACTCCTTGCGATCCCTACAATGTCGTCGGTCCAACTAGTAGGTGGTCTTCTAACACTTGTTTCGCATTGCTTTTGTTCTCTCTTACTTTAAGTTTGTGTTGAACTGTTTGTTTTCCGAATAAAATAAAACAATTATAGGTAAGTATGTCTATTTACCTAATGACTGGGTATATAGCTAACATATATTTATAAAAAGTTAGTATCTTTTTTCCACATCATCCAACCAAGCGTCCTCGAACAAACCTGCGTGTTCGTTAGTTCTAGGTTAAAAACAGCACATCCTAGAACAAGCCAAAGCAATTTAGATAAGAATTGTCCATATTATTTACCTCTCTGATAAATTGTAATCTGTTTACTTTATTATAATAATGTACCCGAAAATGTTTTCCCGAGTAGTCTAGGTAGATACATAACCTATACAAAAATTTTAAGCTAATCTTGTTTTGTATCGTACCTACTAATCTTATTTATTTATTTTTGTACACAAGGAAACATTCACAATATAACAGTCATAATTAGATACAAATACAAAGGTGAGTCTAACCCTGTTTAGAGTTTTCTACCGACAAACCTCAGAGGAAAGGAAAGAATATAGTGGAAGGTAATGAAGCTTACTTCCTACTAAGATTATAAACGCGAAAGTTTGTATGTATACATAAATATAAATAAATATAAATATTGCACAACATAACACACAGCGCAATCTAGTCCCAAACTAAGCACTAGGCTTGTACTATGGGTACTAGACAACGGATATACTACATATTATACTTTTTTTTGTAAATACATACATATTATACCTAGATACCCAGACCAAATACAAATATTTATTTTTAAGCATAAATATTTGTATCGCTATAAGCTATTTATTTCAAGCAATCGTACTGTTTCTGTTGTTCTGTAGGTAGACAGTTTTAGTTCGTTCATATCTGAAACGAAACGTATGTATTTTGAATAATAATATAAATGATCCGAGTCCCAGACTTATCAGGGATATAGGTAGCCCCATCTAGGTTTTAATCAAGCTTTCAAGTGGGTATTTTAGGTCAAATTTCGAAATTATGAACAAAACGTCGAATCCCGGTCAAGTGTTGGTTTCGCTTTCACATTTCAATAGCTGATAACGATAATAAGTTGTATCGGAATCGGGTTATCATTCGACATACTTTCTTAGCGATAACGTATCGGCGACTGATTGAACTGTATTTCGCATTATTTGCTCGACTCTGATGAAGATAATCTTACTTAATATTATAAACGCGAAAGTTCGTATGAACATATGTATAGGACTTTGTTACTCTTTCACGCAAAACTACTGAAGCGATTGCGATGAAACTTAGAATATAGGTAGCTACTTTTATCCCGATATTCCAGCAGACACGGAACTTACGCGGGAATTTGGGGATAAAAAGTGGCCTATGTGTTATTCCCGATGGCCAGCTATATATTCCAAGTTTTATCGCAATCGGTTTAGTGGTTTTTTGCGTAAAAGGGTAAGTAACCAAGTCCCATACATACATACATGTATACAAACTTTCGCGTTTATAATATTAGTAAGATAAGGGACTATCACTGATTCTTGGAATGCCTTTGATTGACTTTATATTCTGATATATTCAGCGGCTTTATAATGTATTTATTTTTCGTAAAACGAATATGGAATTCGTTTGAGAGATCAACTCTAGAGTGCTAGTACATACATATATTCTCAATGACCCGAGTGGGATATTATCAACTTTTTCAATTCACACCATTTGTAGCAACATAGTTATAGATTTTACTGGTTCTTAATCACCTCTCGCGATGCGAGAGGTTCCCCTCGAGACCAAGATCATTGTAACATGATCGAAACGTCGAGGTGGGAGGATGGATAGTAATACGCGATTAAGATCCGGTAAAATGTAACTACCTACTTATATCAAATGATTTCCCAACTACATAATAGGTATTTATCGTAAGTAAAACCTAATAAATCCTAATTAAGTGGTTGCTACCTAATTGTTAATTACCTGCTTTGCCAGAACGAAATGCTGTCTCCTAAGGAACTCAGAGAAAAAATACCGGTCAGGTGAGAATTCAACTTGCTTAGCTAGTGTTCTGTACACATTATATTTTTTATAAAAAAAAATACGCCGTGGCTAAGTTTACTTAGATGTGTATACTTATTCTGTTTATGCGATGCCGATTCAAGTTTAACTAACGTTTGTTACTATAGCTTTGGGTGTTTTATAGGGTCGTGCTTAAGTTGTTTCTAATTAAAGTATTGTCGAAATGAAGAGGTATCGGAGTTCCATGTTGTCGAAGTAAAGTCTTGTCGTAGAACGATTTGTCGAAATTCAGTTTGGAAGTCGTAGCTATGTAGGTATTTTCTAAAAAATATATATATAAATATATATATAAAAAATACATGTACTAGCTGCACCCCGCGGTTTCACCCGCAGAGGTTATCACGGGCGCGGGCTGCCGAGCGGTTCTCGAGCGGTTGCACTTTTTCGTTCATTACTCGGGTTCTATTAATTGGACTTTTCTCGAAAATAGAACTATCCAATATTGAAAAACCAGATTTCAATCGGATAAGTAGTTTTTAATTGTATAAGGAACAGACAGATAAACAGAGAAACAGACAGACAGACACGAATTTTAAAATTTTTATAATTTTGTTCTACTACTTTTTCTAAGCCCTCTAGACAACTTGTTTTTAATTTTCTTCGAAGTACAGACTTTTTATCCTCTCTTCCTTTATTATAAGTACCTACTATAGATAGATATCCGTATATTTTCAAGTACCCATGGTACAAGCCTGATTCCATAGTTTGGGAAAAGATAGCACTGTATGATACGTGACGCAATAATTTAATTCCAAACTTGTACCGATTTGTCCCCTCGAGTCAAGGAATCCTAAAAAGCAATATTAATATCTCAAATAGCTCGTTTAACTAGCGACTTCCTCTGACTTTGTTCACGTGAGAAATATTTAAGTTGAATGAAGTGTTTGGGAAATACGAGCCGAGGTAAGAATTTTTCAATGGCAGAGTAAAGTATTGAGTAACGTTACTTGGTTGAGGTAATAAATTGTATCCGCGTTCAAGATGTTTTATAAATGGTTTGATATAAGTCGAGAAAACCGATAAAGAATACAATAATTAACGTGTTTTAAGCATCTTTAAAAAAAGGAGGTTTTAAGAAACAATCTAACATCATGAAAACGGAAGAACGATTTATAAAAGTACGAGTTTCGTCCCTCAGTTTCACTCGCGTAAGTCCCGTTCCCGCGTGAATATCGAGATGAAAAGTGAATAAAAAGCCTATGTGTTAATCCCGGTATCCAGCTACGCATATTCCAAGTTTCATCGCAATCGGTTACTTTATATGTTACTCTTTCAAACAATAACTACTGAACCGATTGCGTTGAAACTTGGAATATAACTAGGTAGCTGGGGACCTGGAAAAACATATAGGCTACTTTTTATCCCGATATTCCCGCGGGATCGGGACCTACGCGGGTGAAACCGCGAGCCAGCTAGTAATTAATAATTTACATGTTTTAAAGCGACTTCAAAAAAGGAGGAGGTTATAAAAAAAATTAATCCAACATCGTGAAAACAGAAGAACAATAAAAAAAAACTAAAATTTTGCACCTAATTGAAATCCCAAAATGTTGAGGTTAAGAAAATATTGTTTTAAAAATACTTAAATAACTTTAATATTAAATAACTTTAAATATCAAATCAAAAAGTTATTAAAGGCGATCAAAAAAAAACAAAAGACGATCGAAATACGTACAAAACATGTTAGACAGACAAAATTTTAAATAATTTAAAAAAACTTAATTTATAAAAGGGCAATTAGTATTAATTAAGTAGAATTTCATCAAAAAAACAAAGCAATGATTTATCATTATCAACTTTAGTTTTTAGCTTTAGCTGAAACATAATTTAGTACATAGTTTTTGAATATATAAAATAAATTAAATAAATATAAAATAATAAACTAAGCACTAGGCTTGTACTATGGGTACTAGACAATGGATATATACCAACTATATGTATATATTTTTTTGTAATTAGATAAATAATTATAATATAATATAGATAGACACCCAGACCAGATACAAACATTTATTTTTAAGCATGAATATTTGCTCCCGACGGGAATCAAACCCGCAGCTTTCTGGATTGCAGTCGGACGTTCGCCCGACGCGCCACAGAGGCGGAGGGAGTTTTTATTTCTTCACCGCCAAAATAAATGTAATCATCTCAAATAGTAGGAAATATATTAAACACAATTAGGTAGAGGAACCTATCCACTAATTTGAAGAAAAAACAGGTTTTTTTTTAATGTATTTAGTACCTACTGGATGCTTCGCGTGATCTTTTTTTTTCTAATATGTACAATTAGTTTGTGAATACTACCGGATTGTTTTTTTTGTTGTGTTTGATTTTGCAATCAATGTTGGTAATAAAAAAAGAAGAAAAAGAATATTTCGTAATTTGTTTTTATTGCTCAAGGCATAATATCTGCTAGAAATATCAACCCAGAGACGCGAGTTCAAACCTCGTGAGGGTGAATTTTTGAAAATGATTTTTTTTTAAATATTTCAAGAATATTCTTATTTTATTAGGGTAGTTATTTTAATATATAATATGACGTATGTATTATGTATTTACAAAAATAAGTAGATTATATACTTGATTTGACACTTCTTAATAGAAAAAATGTCAAATACAAGGAACCAAAACTACAGATTTTGTCTGAAATAAAACTAAATTAGGATATTCGTTTTGGATTTAGTTTTAGTCACAGACTAGTAAGAAGATACTATTAAAGTATGTTTTAGTTTAAGACCAGATTACGATAGGTAAGTATATGATTCTTTTTTTTTCAACGAATTGCACCGCATTGATATTTCGATTGTTGTGGCTGACTTCCACTTATTTTTGAAAATCTGACAAATTCATAAAAAATAATTTTCCTTTTATACGATGCTTGTTACAGGCTTTTACTCCATCGACCGACACCGTGTAAATGGCCTTAACTCGCGTGACACCACATATTAGTATACCATAAATTAAAAAAAACCTGTTTACCTTTTGACAGTTGACAAAGAAAGCTTTGGAATGCGTCGTAATGAATAACCATAACATACCTAGTTGATGTATCAAATATTATAGTCTAAGAGCCCGTGAACGCTAGACCTTCGTTATTTTGTAAAAAACTGAAAGTTTGTCAGCCCAAGTTCCGACACAGTTTAGAACCATAAGCCATTATTAAGTGAAGAATAAAGAAACTCTTAATGTTTGCCACATTTTGGGTATCTGGCAAGGAGTTGCCACGATGTTTAGTGTCTGACAGTGAATAACGTGATTTTTAATAATGTTCTAATGGGTATTTTAATTTTTTTTACACACCTTTATTACCGTTTATCTGACAAAGCCACTGTAACTCAAACCTCTAATAATGGTCCATCGTTCTTACTAGTCTTCGGAGCATGCGCTGACAAACATTCATTTTTTACAAAATAACGAAAGTCTGGCGTTCACGAGCTCTTAGATCATAACATTGTTGATATATCAAATATTATGATAGATATGGCGACACGCGGCGGTGAATGTGTTGAGATTTCTTTGTATCACTTTTGTGTTTCATTCTTAATAACTGTAAAACCTGTTTTATTTTAGGCTCTAAGCACACCAATATCATTAGTCATACTACTTAGGTTCTATTATATCTATATTAGGAAAAAAAAATGCAGACCATTCTAGTTTCATAAAATCAAGCCTTAGGCAAATAAGACGCAACAACATGTGTTTCAAATGGTTTTTCTCATCGGATGGCGCTTCATAACCACACTAAAACCATAAAGTTTACCTAACAAAATTACCACGTATTTGCATTCTTGGTAATATTTTAAACTTTAAAGAAGGTAACTCTGTCTGTCTGTCTGTAACGCTTTTACGTCTAAGCCGCTGAACCAATTTTCATGAATTTTGGATTTGAAAATATAGGTATATAGAGATGGATGGGATCTTGAAGAGCATTCGGTTAGGCTTTTTGATCCCGAAACTCCCGCGGGATCAGGACTTACGCGGGTGATAACTATTTATTGGATGAAAATTTGCAAAGGGATAGTTTAAATGATGGAGAGTAGCATAGGATACTTTTGATCCCAAAAATCCCGCGGGATCGGGACTTACGCGGGAGATAGCTATTTATTGGATGAAAATTTGCAGAGGGATAGTTTAAATGATAGAGAGTAACATAGGTTACTTTTGATCCCGAAAATCCCACAGGATACTGACATACAATCTTTACCTTACTTCACCTACCTACTGCAGTGCAAAAATCCATACTTAAACGGACGACCAGGGAAGTACTGATGATGCCAGGCGCGACAGCGCCTGGCATCATCACCTGGTAGGTAGGTCTACCTCACCTGTCACCTGGTAGGTCATACCTGGTAGGTAGGTGTTCGAACAACGCGGGATCGGGACTTGCGCGGGTGAAACCGCGAGGCGCAGCTAGTTCTAAACTAAACAAACTATTTGTGTATCGACTATGTAGTGAGGCCAGAGCCTTACGCATGTAAAACCGCGGGCCGAAGCTAGCTACAATAAGGTCTGACCTTTGCTTGTTAGCCGTAATGTAACTATTCCTATCGGATATTAAAATCTAAGTCGTGTTAAAGAGTTTTTGCTTTTAACATTATGTTGATTAATTGGTAATCTTCATTTTACAAAGGGACTCTGAGGGATTGCCGACAGGGGATTTATTTGCGGTCGATCGGTAAAATTAGTTGGACGATTGTTCTATTTTAATCAAAATGTGAATATTACGGATTTATTTTATTGTATAAATAGTTTTTTGTAGGTCGCATTTGAAGGAAATATAGCAAAATGTTAGCAACTTGAAAAATGTGTCTTTGTTTAAAATATTGTGGTACCATTTTTAGGATTTTAGCGTAAAGGGAACCCATTTCTGATTTGGGTTCCCTAGATTTTTGAAGTTGACGTCGGCGTCATCATTGGTGACAAAACGTATCTAATTTTATACAAAACTGACATCATTTATGTTTCATTCTGCTGGTGTTTTGGGCTAAAATGGCGGATATTGACTTTTTAATAATGACGTATAAATGTTTGTACTTCATTAAATAAAATAAGGTTAGTATTTGAAACACTATCACATTTCAAAACAAACACATATACCATACATACATTACATTACATACTTTCAGCAAAAGACATTGTGTTACATAAATGACACACATGGCGCCGTACATGTTAAAAGTTACCTATCACGATATTCTTTCGATCGCTATCTAGATTGCTTGTTCCAATCCTAGGGTTAAATGGACTGCCATTTGTCAAAGTCGGATAAGCCACTTAAAGTTTATAATGTCGTATTAGATTAGCATAAAACTGGGTGGGGTAGGGCTTTATTTATGAATGAATGTATTTACCAAAGAAAAATAAATTTATGTAGTATACGAATCGTTGTCTAGTCACCGCAACACAAGCTTAGCAGCTTACCATGGGGCTAGATGGAGCTGTGTGTTGGTCACAGAATTCCTTAATTAATAAATAAATAAAAAAGTTTATTCAAAAGTTTGTACAATTCAGCACAGTTACACAAAAATGAGGTAGGTACTTAAGATACACTTAGCAATATTAAAGGATTAAAAGTACTGTTTAGGTTGTGGGTACATTTGCTTAAGACGGCGATAGATGATAATTATCGGTCCTTGTCCTTGTCATATAAATGAGCGAGATCGAATTGCATGAAAAAATTTACAATTTCTCGTAAAATCAATCATTAACGAAGATTAAAATAATATTTTTATAAAATGCGATAAAGAGGTTCTAGGTATTGTATTTTCTAGTATTATGATGCCTCTAAGAAAATATAGCGGTTAAGGATTTAGAAGAAAAATTGATTTATTTTGTTAAACAGAGGTAACTTTGCCTGTATAATAGTGGTATTTAAAGTATTTTTTTATTGTTTTTGAAATGAAGGAGACACTTTTTGTATCATGTACAATAACATAATACATTGTTTAAAGGATCTATTTGATACCGGTTATGAATAAAAATATTCAATCGGAAGGGATTTGACATCAGTCGCGTCCCGAATTAGTAATGATCTTACTACTCCTAAACTGAGCTTGTATTATAGGAGTTAGTAGTTAATTATTTTCGAAGATAACATATAAGGATAACGTGAGACGTAAAATTGTATTGTCTAAACCGATTTCAATGTTGTTTTGTTATTGTAATTACTTGGATATTCTTCTTTGGCCGTCAACCTTGAAAAAGGTAACTGTAAAGTTAGCGAATGCTCTTGTAATAATGCCGTTATTAAAAAACGCGAGTAAATCCCGGTAAATGTTGTCTTTTATTATTCTCAATTTTCGTTTTTCGTTTAAATTTATTGTATTCGTTTTATAGACTGTTAGGTTTAGCTAAATGTCAAAATAAATTAAACTAGCTGCACTCCGCGAGTCCATTTCCTTAGAAGCATTGAGATCAAAAGTAGCCTTTGTCCTTCTGCAAGATTCCATCTATCTGTATAAAATCATCGAAAGCGGCTTAGGCGTGAAATCGTTACAGACAGATATACAGAATTACTTTATTAATGATAATAGGCAGAAGAAGGATTAGCTCATTTATTTCTAGGTGAAAATGTATGGTAGGTACGTATACTGAAACATGGGAGTTGTGTGTTAAAAAAATGTATCGTTGTATAGAATATATGGTTGTATGGAATATTAGGTATTATTTCACGCAAAAGCAAGTTTACCGATAACAAATTTTTAATTAATGATCTTTCTATAAGTATACTTAAATTTCACACACAATCTTAGTCTTGTCTAACCTTCTTATAACTATAAAACGCAGATTGAAAACTATTAATAAAAAAAAACAATAAAAACTGTAGGCGTAACAAACCCATAGAAAACAGACAGACGGACAAATTGATTGATGTATCGAAATATAAGATATGATGATGAATGATTTTTTGAAATGATCTCATTTGGCCTTCTCATGTTGTAAATTAATGATAAAAAATTATAAGAAAAAAAAGTATATTATTAGGTTACGACCTATTGACTGAGAGAAGGTAAGCTAGTTGCGCCCTTCGGATTCCTTTAAATAATAGATCCTTTTGATGCATGTTCATAATTGTTTTTCATACCAAGCTGGGAAAAAGGGAAATTTCTTCATTGTTTCATAACTAGTTATTAAAAAGGTAATTTCTAAACCATTTTCACAACTGATTTTCATAATTACCTACGAAAACTTGCCCCACTTTCACTTATCTAGTTATTTGTAAGTACTAGTTATTAAAATAGGCTTGTCTATTTTATTAACCCTTATTTTCTATTTATTCCTATTTTCCCGTTTTTACACTCTGAGTACGGAACCCTAAAAAACGTCAATTTGATCAAATCTAATGATCAAATTGACGTATTTTCAACTGGATAATAATGTTTGGGTCTACGCTGTAGCACGATCATTTACGAGTGGTTTCGTAACCAAAACTAATTTCAAAGCCCTAATTGAAAAGACCGTTCAAAACTTTTACTTGTCAACAAAAATGTCAAAGGAAATGAAGACAAAACTGAGGCCTCGTTGATGTCATTCGAAACAATATTGTTTACCACTTTATCTTTACAGCTCATCGCGGCGCCACCATCTTTGCAAACTTTTTAATTCACTTTGTAAATATTTCATTCGAAATTTGTCCGCTTGATTGCCGGAAAATTGTAAACAAAGTTATCTATACAACTCACTGCGGCGCCACCATCTATGAAAAGTGAGAAATTGACATAGGAATTGTTTAGTTCATAGTTTGTCCGCTTGACGGGCTATTGTTAGCTGTTCATTAGTTTAGAGAAAGTTGTAGTGTAATGGACAACGAAAGTGGACAATTATGTCGGGAAGTTGATTGTTTCTGGTGTTCTTTTGTATCCGGTGACAAGGTGACAAACTACCAGCGTTAAGTAGGCACTAACTAGAAGAAAAAATATATAGTCGACTATCTGCGCCCCACGTTTTCACCCGCGTAAGTCCCGAGATAAAAAGAAGCCTATGTGGTTTTCCAGGTCTCCCACTATCTATATTCCAAGTTCCATCTCATTCGGTTTATCGGTTTTTGCCTGAAAGAGTAACAAAGTCACCTAATACCATACGAACATACTTGCAAACTTTCGCGTTTATTATATTAGTCAGATCAAACAAACGTAGGTTACACTTACAATTTGAGTTGTACTTAAATAATTGATAGCTTCAAAATTTAAAATTAGTATGTAAATTTGAGTTTTTGAGAGCTGCTTAGTTGTTCAAATAGAACTCAAATTTTGAGAAAACGTTTCTGTATTTGACCGTCTAACTCACAATTGTTTACGACCTTGTTTTCCCTAAATAGACTACCTTAAAAATTTTCCTTGTTGCGTGATTCTAACCCATAAAGTTATCAATTTGAGAAGTTTTGCGATAAGAAGGTGGCCCGTCAACACATATTTAGTTTAAGATCTGATTATTTAACCTTTAGAAGTTCAACTTCTAAGGATGTATTTTAATCATCACCCTGAAGTATCTCAAAAATATTCTATTAAACCACCTTTGAGTTCTCGCGGATTTTTACAACAAAAAAAGAAACAGCTAAGCCGTTTTCGAGTAATTGGCGGACAACCGTGCAAAATAATAATAGACTTAGCCAAAGTCGAATTGAGAAGCTTCTTTTTTGAAGTCTTTTAAAAATCAATTGGTGCTGAGTTTGTTTCTAGTTCTAGATGTTTCTATAGGTATGTACCTATTCAAAATTATGTATGTATAGAATTTCCAAAAGACATTATTTTATAATAAAACCGATGTTCTACTATCTGATAATGAAACTAGTAATGAAAATTCAGAAGAACATTCCATTAACGCATTGCAAAAAAAAGTACCGAATTAATGGGCTCTACCATGCTCCTTTGTCGTTGCTATGTCTTCCTTTTGTCGTCCAAAAAAAAAAAAGTAAAATTTAAATAAAAAATACCCCGACTACTTTTAAAAACCACAGACAATTTTAAAAAATCTTATTAATTTTTTTGAAGTATGTTTTTCTAGAAATATTTAAGTTAAACTTAGTTAGTAGAACTTGCGTGGCCGAGCGGTTTAGACACTGGAGTATTAATCCAGGGACGCGAGTTCAAATCTCGCCGCAAGTGAATTTTTGAAGATGAACTTTTCCTTTAAAATATTTCTAGTTAATATGCCTTGAGCAATAAAAACAAATTTACGAAATATGTATGTTTTTCTTTTTTTTTTATTATTTTATGTATTTTTATTTTTTTTGTTTTTACCTGAACGACAACGCGACGACTTATAAGATATCATGGTAGGGCCCATTATAATCTATATTAATATTATAAAGCTGAATAGTTTGTTTGTTTGTTTGCTTGTTTGAACGCGCTAATCTCAGTAACTGCTGGTCCGATTTGAAAAAATATTTTTCTGTTTGATAGTCCATTTATCGAGGATAGTTTTGATCCGGATATTCTTACGGGTACGAGACGGGTGAAACCGCGGGGCACAGCTAGTTCGGTGATAAGTACAATTATCAATACGGTTACGCGGGTGACAATCTTGGTCAGATCAATGTCACTTTCTTTGCCCCACTTCACGGTACAATAGTTAACAGTGGGCGGTAAAGCTGTTTCTATCCTTTCAATTTAGTTCAGCTGATTAGTCTAATGGAAAAACGTTTTTTAATCTGTTTGTTCTACATTTGGTATTGAAGAAGCATTTGCGTATCAAATTTGGAACGTGATAGCGGTGAATGTGTTAAAGTTGGTGTCTTTCAATTTTATTAGACAAATGTGAAATAAATTACTTTAGTAGGAAATAAAATACTGTCAATATTAGAAAATATTGAAATGTTACAAAAATAAAAGTTAATTATTAAGGTTTCACAAACGTAAAATGGCAGAATTTCTATTTTCTTACGAGATTTTTTAAACCTATATTTTACAAGGAGAAATGAAGTAAGTATCAAAAATTCTCCCGTGACCGGATTTGAACCTCGTGTTCTCGCTTGTCGGGCAAGCTCTCTTACCGCTACGCCTCACAAGACGCCCATGGTGATTGATGGTGATGCATTCCTACTGTAAAATATTTCTAGTGCAAACATTTTTTTTTTCCATTTTGTAAACTTATTACGTAACTGTACTGTACATACCAAAAAATCAAAACCAGAAACAAATACTTAAACATCTAATACTATAGGCAAGTAAATAAAGATATTAGTTTGTACTACTTTAACAAAAAATGTTTTAAAATGCATAATGGAATTAATCACACCTCATCATAACTTCATCATTGGCTACTCAAAAAACCGTGAATACAATAATACATAATAGACCAAGAGCTCGTGAACGGCAGACCTTCGTTATTTTGTTAAAACTGAAAGTTTGGCAGCGCGTGCTCCCAACACTGGTAATAACTATGGCCAATTACGTAAAGTCATTCGTGTCTGACAAGTGGTTGTCAATATGTCAACCGTCTGGAAAAGAATGATGTGATTTATTTTAATTATTATATATTTTGTTTTTTTTTCACTTTTAATACCGTTTCTACCAAAGCCACTGTAACCCAAACTACATACATACTTGAAAATCGTTCTTACCTGTGTTGGAAGCTTGCGCTGACAGACAACACAAGTAAAAATTAGGTTTTACAAAATAACGAAGGTCTGACGTTGACGGGCTCTTGGTCTCTAACCATAATGACATAGGTAACGATGATTCACATAATCACTTCCTAAATACAGAATCAGTCATGCGTTTAATTTTTTAACCATCTTCGCTAAAGGTGTGTGACCTTCATGGTTAATTTTATGGTCACGTTATTTTATTATAATAGAGGGGAATAATTGTTATGGATTATTGTATTTGTTATGGACCTGTTTTGTAATAATTGTGTAGTAGATCACGTGAGGCGGGACAGACAGGTAATCATGATGTTTTATTTTTTACTTTATTGGTAAAATTATTTGGCACAATATGAGGACATATTTGGACGTATTTTTTTCTCTCGGCGTTCAATGTGTTAATGTTTGTAATTTTTGTGGGAAATTGTGTGTTTTTTTCTTTCTATTCATATTCGAAGACGCCAAACTGATCAGTAAAATGTGATCAGTCATAAAAAGTTAAGTACACAATATGTCGGCCCACAATTTGTAAAAAGCAGCCCAATAAAAAAAAACATACAACAGCTACTAAAAAATTGAGAACCTTCTCCTTTTTTAAAGTCGGTTAAAAATCCTGCTTAATGCAGCCTTTATCTAATCTTTTTTTTAAGACAATTAAAAATCAAATTGACATTGGAATTAAGCACGACCAGTGATAAACCGATTTAAAAAATATCAATTAAAAAACTGTCATTTAAAAAGTTAAACCTGAAAAACTTTGGTCGAATCAATAAGACCTTATCGGCTGGAAGTAGAGTTCAAAATGCTTTGAGAGGTATCTTGTTTGAAATAAAATGAACAATCAATACCTCAATCGACAAGGCCACTATCATCACGTATTGTCATTTGAGAGGTGATCTGAGAAGTCATTTCAAACGACTAGATATCCTATTCTCTTAATTTATTCTAAATATCATTGCATACTTGCATACCTACTTCGTTTTTTTAATTGTAGATCACGATTTGACACATCTATCTGAAGAAAATATTTCAAATACAAGAAGCCCAACAAAGGTCAGCAGTTAATAAAACACTTTAATTATCGGGTTGAATTGCGTTTTATTCATGTTTTTAATCGAACCGAGCTTTCGCCAACTTTACAGTTGGCTTTTTTAAGGTTGACATCAGATAATAGTCAGAAATTTAAAAAACTTACTAGAGTCAATCTTTAAAATCAAATTTGACGTTTTTTAAATAAAAATTGTCATTTTTAACCGACTTCAAAAAAGGAGGAGGTTCTCAATTCGTCGCGTATATATTTTTTTTTTTTTTTTTATGTTTGTTCACCGATTACTCGAAGGTGGCTTGACCGATTATGATGGTTCTTTTTTTAATGGAAAGGTGGAAGCCCCGAGGTGGTCCCATAAAAATTTGGTGAGGATCTGATGAGGATCTTCGAAGTGAGGACCGGGAATGCTCCTCAAAAACCTGTATTCAATTCACTTGTTCACTGATTACTCGAAGGTGGCTTGACCGATTAAGATGGTTCTTTTTTTAATGGAAAGGTGGAAGCCCCGTGGTGGTCCCATAAAAATTTGGTGAGGATCTGATCAGGATCTTCGAAGTAAGGACCGGGAATGCTCCTCAAAAACCTGTATTCAACTCACTTGTTCACCGATTACTCAAAGGTGGCTTGACCGATTGAGATGGTTCTTTTTTTTAATGGAAAGGTGGAAGCCCCGTGGTGGTCCCATAAAAATTTGGTCAGGATCTGATGAGTATCTTCGGAATGATGGACAGGATAGCTTCCCAGAATGTAATAAATTACTCGTTTTTGGACTTCTACCAAAAAGAATAGACCCCTAAAGAACTAAGAACAGATTGATGGGCCACCTAAAACCACCTTCTCATCAGCAAACTCCTCAATAATTAAAATTACGGTAACAATAGGTATTGTTAATTTATTTGGCAGTCGGAAGTAGGTAGGTAAGTACTAAAAAGGGTGAAATAAAAAAATAATTTAAAAATTAAAAAACCGACTTAAAAAAAGAACAAAAAATAATTTAAAAATTTAAAAACCATAAAAAAAAAAGAATTGATAAAAAAGACCAAAATAACCTCAGGCAATTTTACTGGCTGTATGATTCCATATTGTACTTAGTTTGGCTGCCCGACTTCAGATGATAAAACAGATTAATTAGTCGGTGGCGCTGTATGTGGAGGTTATTTTGGTCTTTTTTATCAATTCTTTTTTTTTTTTATGGTTTTTAAATTTTTAAATTATTTTTTGTTCTTTTTTTTCGAAATATATTTCTTTATATTCTTTATATTTAACTTTTAACGTTTTATTCGTCGTTTTATCAACTTCATCTATGAAATTAAGAAGTTCTACGTACAACTTGAAGGTTCGCTGCGACAGTAAAAACGAGCCTAGGGAGAGGACCTAAAACTTTACGCGTCCTTGTCTGCATAGGGTGCATTGGCAAGCGTGCGAAAGGGACAACCTAAGATAAAGTCTCTGTCTAGACTGTTTTTGTATTTGGAACAAGTTCTCTTATATTTAATACTAACACCTATTGAATAGGGTTCAATTTTGTATGACAAAGTTTTTGCAGTGAACCTTCCAGTAGTACGAAGTACCTACTTTGTAATTCCATGATTTCATCTCAGTGCCCGCAGCGATCGTCTTCAATAGACTTAACAATATTTTCAGCGTTACAGCGGCTTTTTATATTTATTTCGCGTAAAAGTAACATGAATATTTGGGACACCACCTCTAGTCAAAGACGATAAAACCAGTTGACTGCTCATAAGGATTCTCCCCTCACGAAAAAAGTACGTCTTTTTAGTAGCACTCTCACAAAGAGCTGAGTATAGATAGATAACGCATCGGTCGGTCACAAATAGTCGTATAGATAGGTAACCACCAATCACCAATCACAAAGTTTGATTATTACCTCACCTCCTGCCCGCAATGGTAAGAAGTTTTGTAAAAAAAACGCCATATAAGCAGTCAATCGACTTTATTGTTTCTACCTCCCTACTCAATGGCTTTACGGGCTTAAACCAAGATTGTTGGTATGATGTCACAATTATCAAATGTATTGAGAAATTACTAGCCTATTGTTTAAAAGATTTATTCACAGTTTAATGGAGCAAGTTCAAGATTTCTATTTCGTAAGAATGCGCAATGATATTTAAAAAATATTACTTAAATATTGATTAAGTGGCCTTTTTAAGATGCCGCGTCGTCCAGGTTGTGGCCTACTAGCTGCGCCTCACGGTTTCACCCGCGTAAGTCCCGTTTCCGCGGAAATATCGGGATAAAAAGTAGCCTATGTGTTAATCCAGGTCCCCAGCTACCTATATTCCAAGTTTCATCACAATCGATTCAGTAGTTTTTGTGTGAAAAGTAACAACCTCACATACATCCAAACTTTCGCGTTTATAATGTTAGTAAGATTGTGTTAGCTCTTTATAGTTATAGGATTATTATACTAATTCCGGTTTAGTCCGGAAACAGCGAAGCTACCGCGCAATTTCCGTCGTGATCGGCATCGAAATCCCACTGCGCAAAGGAATAACCTGCGCGGTAAAAACGACAGCGTTGATTTGCACCGTCGAGTTTAACTGTCATTGAAAGCGAGGCTTTTTAAGCTGCCGGTTTCAATGACAGTTGAACTCGACGGTGCGGCGTCGCCTTCAAATGCATGCAAATTACCGCCTAGGTTACTCCTTTGTGGAGCGGGATTTCGATGCCGATTACGACGGAAGATGCGCGGTAGAGTCCGAGATTCTATGGATTTAAATGTGCTGAAATGTTCTGTTAAGTACCTCATTAGGTTTTTAGATAATTAAATCTTACTATCTTAATAAAACACTTTATTTATCCGGTTTTATCGCGTTTTTATTCATTATTTGACCCGAGCTTTCGCCAACTTTACAGTTGGCTTTTTCAAGGTTGACTGAGATGTAATTTGTCTATTTTTAACATTCTAAAAAGTTACAGTAAACTACCGCCTCATAATTATTTGCAATAAAAAAAAAAAAGTGTTTTATTATGCAAAATCGCGAAAACCATAGAAGAAATTATCTTACTATCTTACTAATATTATAAACGCGAAAGTTTGTATGTATGTCCTCACATACATACTCTTTCACACAAAAACTACTGAACCGATTGCTATGAAACTTGGAATATAAGTAGCTGGGGACCTAGATACCATAGGCTACTTTTTATCCCGATATTCCCGCGGGAACGGGACTTACGCGGGTGAAACCGTGGGGCGCAGCTAGTTATATATAAGCAGTAATTTGACGATGTCTGTGACGGAATTTGATTTGCTTTAATGCCGACGCGCCAAATAGACCGTTCTATCCATCATTCAAAACATTTTCTTGGTAACTCTTTAAATTGTCCCACTGCACGGCAAGGGCCTCCTCCTCTTGGAGAGATTAGGCAGTAAGACGCCTACTCCGGATTGGCGAATGTCCCATGCCTTAGGACCGTGGTGAGTCCTGGCACATGTTGGTCTCCTCACGATGTTTTCCTTCATCGTAAGAGCGATGTTATTAGTAGCTACACATAACTTATTCTTAAACAAAAACATTTATAACTTAAAAATATAATTTACCTAACTGCCGGGTACTAAATCGCATTCTAGAAATCAACTTTAAAGCGATTACTCTGCGATACCTTAAATGTATAGTGTGGGAGGACCGGCTAAGTACCTACCTACCATACCTTAGTACAAACTTGACAATATACAAGTACTATGTGTAACGTGGTCTAACCTTCGTCTGAGTCCGTCTGACCACGACTAATTGTGATACAACAAGTTTTAACAGAATTGGGGCCCAATAAAAAACGATTTAGAATTTTAGAGCATTTGAAATCAATAATTAGTATTTCGGAAATTGTTTTTATTGCTCAAGGCTTATCTACCAGGAATATTTTAAAGGAAAAATTCATTATCAAAAATTCACTCGCGACGCTAATTGAATTTAGAACGCAGGGACGCGATTTCAAATCTCGTCGCAAGAAAGTGTTTTTCCCTTTAAAATATTTCTAATTAATTAGTATTTTATGCACTGACGTACTAAAGCCCTGTCTTATATAGAGGGTGTCATATTGAATCCAAAACGTACGAAGGACTCACCCGTTAACACCCTCGCTCAATCATATATCCTCCTACTATTATAAAGCTTAAAGTTTGTGTAATGTGTGTATGTATGCATGTGTTTGTTACTCAATCACGCAAAAACTTCTAAACCGATTGTGATTAAACTTGGAATATAGGTAGCTAGGGACCTGGATTATTACATAGGCTACATTTTATCCCGATATTCCCGCGGGAACGGGACTTACGCGGGTGAAACCGCGGGGCGCAGCTAGTAACATTATGAAGAGAAAACGTAGGTAACATGTATGTACGCATATTTGGGTGTAATCTCCAAAACTACTGAATCGATTTTAAAAATTCTTTCCTCAATAGAAAGCTACATTATCGAAGAGTAACAGAGGCCACTTTTGATCACGATATTTCCAAGGGATTGGGATAAACTGCGAGACGCAGCTATCTCCGATAGCAGCTTAGGTCAAGTTAGAGGCGTAAAGACATTTCTTCAAATCTTACAAGTTGCAACAACACTAACCAAATCGCTACCTCAACGTTACTAATTTAATATAATAATAACATAAGATTTATTATAATAATTAAACCTCCTTCACACAGGTGTTACAAAAAGATTTCGTACAGAAAGATAGACACACCTTGTTTCATAATAATTACATATTTAAGTTGTTATAAATAATTGGTTTGGTTACAATACCTGCCAATTGTATGAGATGTCGTTTGAAGAGCCGCTCGTTTGGGGTTGCTTCACCGATTTGTACCTTACCAACTAATGATAGTTGAATACTTACATAAGTATTCTGTGACCCTTTAAAATTAAATATTTTTTTCTGGTCTGGGTGTTTTCCTATGTATGATATCTGTATGTACCTATGTATTAAAAAATGTACTAGGTATATCCGTTGTCTAGTGTCCATAGTACAAGTGTAGTGCTTGGTTTGGGGCTATATTTTTTTCAATTTATTTACCTAATCAATAATCTTAAACAAACATTATGAATGTTTGTTTAAGATTATTGATACACATATTCAACACAACATTCATATCAATTTCTTTGGTTTTTGGGTTTTAGATTACGCGTGTATAGGTAATGTCGTACAATATTTATTCATTTATCTAAACAGAACCGCTTAGAGATTGGTAGATAGATAGATTTATTGTACCAAAAGCACAAATTACAAATTATACCAAGAGAAACAAATCTTATGACACAATGGACGCCCTTAACGCCATTCGATTGGGCGATTTCTTCTTGGCAACCAATGAATGAAAAAGACTATCTTATATTTTTGGCTAAAGGATTTAAAAGAACATGGGCGAGACGAAGCAAACATCTCTATGCAAAGACGGAAAAAAAGAAAAAAACCTCGCTGTTCTAAATGCCCTTACATTATTTTGTCAAAGGTTTTCACAATTTTGCATAATAAAACACAATATTTAGTTTTTTTTTTAATTATCTGTGATATTTAAAAGTAGTCAGGGTATTTTTATTTAAAACTAGCTACGCCCTGCGGTTTCATCCACGTAAGTCCCGTTCCCGCGGAAATATCGGGATAAAAAGTAGTTTTTGCGTGATTGAGTAACAAACATCCAAACACACACATTTTTTCATTTATAATATTAGTAGGATTTAACTTATATTTTTAAGCAAAAGGACGACAGAAACGATTATTTGAAAAACCTCAAGCTTCTAATCCCTTATGTCCTAAAAAAGCCAACTTTACAAACTTTCGTTTAAAAATAAATAAACTCGCCGTAAGAATCTAGACCTCACCCATAACTTTCTTTGCCGTGTAAGGCTTGTCCTTGGATTGCGGTGTCAATAGGTCGTAAGTATTGTTGTATCGAATTTCTAACGCCTACTCGGTACGAAACTTTATACTTTGACCTAACTTAGTCCCTCGCTACGCCAGTTTGCTACTGAACTCGTGTAGATTAAGTACCTACTTGCTTAGTAGGCTCTATTACTATATCACGAAATACTTTTTTACAATTTTTTTCTTCACGAAAAACGTTATTGTTTTCTTACATTAGCCTAACCTATCCTAGTCAAGGCGCTCCATATAGTTTTTTCGTGAAAAAGTCTTTTGGTGAAAAAGTTTTTCGAGGTACTGATGGAAGCTTAGTATAAAGAAGTTTAATAATAGTAATACAAACTTGCTTATTCAGGGCATAGAATTTCTATTAAACTTTTTAAACTTACATAATTGGAATTCATAATTTCATACTTTTCCTAGTCTTAATCGCCTGATTTTTACTTTTTAATTTCTTCATCTCGACGTTTTGATCATTGTAAATTGACCTTGGTCGCGACCTCCCCTCGTAAATTAAAAGAAAAATAAAAATTAAATATTACGCAATTAAGGACCTATATAACATTTATATTATAGGTATTTCTTTTGAAAATACTTACTTACCTATGGGGGGAAACGCCCCCTGTATTTCACTTACCCCACCTAACCTTTAAATTAAAATCATTAGTACGTACGAAAGAGCCCAAAGAACTTGATGACAATGACATAAATCAAATAGAAGTGGCCCGACGAGTAACCAGTATGAACCTAACAGCCAACTGTTGCTTAACTTTTGATGTACATACGTCATATAATATCATGTATGAAAGTGAACGTGCCCTGTTAAAAGTGTATTAAGTTACAATGACCGACATTGGAGCGGCCAGAGTTCGCAATTATTATTATTAAACATGGGTATTTAAGTTGCTGGATGTGATGGATAAATTATTTGAACTTAAAAATATTTTTATTTATATTTTTTCTCGGTTCTTAAGACTAAACCAAGACTATTGTAATTTACTTAGTCGAAACGTCGAGGTAAGAGAATTTAAAAATATACATGACAGACGCGATAAACATAACCCTTTCCTTGCAGCCGGGTGAAAATAACAGTACACGAATAAGATCCGGGAAAAAATAGTTTAGTACCTACGAGTAACTTATAAATCGTGTAAGTTTAAAAAGTTTATTAAAATATTTTGTTCAGAAGATTAGAACTCTAAGGTAGAAACTCCGTAGAACAAACTGTCTGTCAATAATATTTTCAGTCCTACTTTAAAAAAAACGAATAGAAATGTTTGTTTTGTCTTCCTAAACAAAAATAATAAAAACATACGTAACTTAGCTATTTATTTAGATATCTAGATAAATAATTCAACATTGATTTAGTTCTGCTAAAAACTAAAAATTCCGCTTTAATTAAGATGGAAAGATTTGTTACATATAAAATTTGGGCGACCGGCCGGGCTTCTTTTTGCCTCCATTTTGACATGTTACAGAAAGCCACATCTAGTCTCTACAAATCATTGTAAAGAAATAAATCTTTAACATATTAGCACCAGTGATCTACTTTTGCAGCTGCACTCGATTTTTTATGATTGATAATAAACATTCACTGTCCAACTTGTAGCTGCAAAGACTTCGAAAATAATAATTAGTATTAACTACAAATATTATTAAATAACTTATGTTTAATTTTGTTTTTGGTTTTTCGTTTTTTACACGTAGCTCGATATTTCGCCAGTAACGAAAAAACAAAATTACGCAACATGGTAAATATTTCATAATATTAGTAGTGAAAATAACTAAGTATTATGTAAGTTTAAAATCGTATAATAATAACTAATTATGTTAATATTTTTTGTTTCAGATTATCATCTAATATCCTTTTGGGAAGGTAAGAAAGTTATACTTACAAACATAAATCCTTCATACGGAATAAAATAGCAAAATTATTTTATTATTTCACCTACAATGTGACCCAGTATAAAATAGAATAGAATAACTATAATATTGGGTTTTTCGTGGAATCGCCTAAGTCGCCTAAGTTGCTAATAAAATAAAACTTCTAGTAAGATTCTAAGTTAGGTAGAAAAAGAATAAAGTGTATTGTCTCAGGGTAAAGTTTACTTAGATTTCACAAATACTGTTAGGCAAAGATAAATAGTTAGTGATACAAAGTTGATAGAAAAGTTTTAAACGAGAGCACACGTTTCGGCCATCTAAAACAAGTCCCTCTCGAAGAGACGCGCCGCGACGCGCATTTTGCGAGGTAAAAAGTGTTTCTCGCGGCGACCGCAAAGATAGTGCTGCCAACTGACATTGACAGCAGCGACGAAATCCCGCGAGACTTAGGGTAAGGGTGTCCGGCTTACTACAAACTAAATAAAAATGAAACCCGACTACGTTAAAAACTTCAAATAATAAAATAAATCTGTTTTCGTAATTTTGCATTGTTATAAAACACTAGGGTAGTGTTCGTTTGGTCTATACCCTGATGAAACTAACTATATAGTTAGTGAATTGTACAGCATTTTGTAATTATGGTGTTAATAAATGAAACGCGAATTAAGCCGGAAAATATTATTACAAGGACTTTGGAAAATGGGAACCTTTGCATCAGGAACGATAAGAGTCGGGTTATTTGTTTTTTTATACGAAATAAAATTTACTTTTGTGCTTTTAAATTAATTATTAAAAATACCTTGCAAGGACTTAGTAGATAATTATTATATCCTTTCTTCCTAACATATTATCATCACAGCACCACACCCTTCTCAGCCTTTCTGAGAACCAAATCATTGCATATTTTTTCTCTCTTTTGCATATTAAGTCATTTGAAACAATGGCGTATGATCGAGATGAGAGGTGTCAAAGGAGGCGTGGACGAGATCATCTCACGTCGAAAATAATATGCATGTTACGTGGTATAATGGGTATTCAGTCATTTTGAAATATGACTAGACTTTGACAGGATTAGGATATATTTTTGTTCAAAACAAAATTAGAATTATTATGCAAGTTACGTGGTGAAAAGGGTATTCATTCAGTCAGTTTAAAATGTGACTAGAGTTTGACAAGTTGAGAACGGATTTTTTATTGTTTTATTGCAATAAATTTGCCGTTAATTTCTGAAATAAAAGGTGTCGTAAATGGCAACTAAGAAAACTGAGAGTTCTCCCCGTGCGATGGTGAGTAAATTGCTTAGTCCCAAAGTTGTTAAATCTATTTGAAGTAGGTTTGGTCAATAAGCCTAACCTAGCCTTAATAATAAACGTGGACTAAGGTTGGAGTAATTTTAGCATAATTTGTTGCTGCATGTAAACTTTGAAAATTCCTATCACAGAAAAAGGCAAAACATGTTCTCATTAATCCGAGCTTACTCCTCTTTATTAATAAAAGCTTAGGTTAAAAAACAGGAAACATCTCTATAATGAGGAAAGTACTGAAATACGTTAAAAAATAAATTTAACAGATTTATTTCGCTTATGTTGTTGGTACTAAAATAACAATTATTTTCCAATCATCGTTAATAATAACATTTCGATGTTTACGCGCCGTTCACTTATAATAATAAATAACATTTACACTCATCGTAAATAACATATAGTATCTGTGTGTAATTCAAATGTGTAATTAAAAGTTATAATATTTACTTAAGTTAAGGTAGGTAATTATTTATTTTACTGTAACTGCGCCCGCGGTTTCAAACGGGTAAATTACTCGAATATCGGTATTAGGTACGTAAAAGTCTATGTTTAGGTGCTCATGTGCAATGTGCATATTATGTATGCCTAAGAGCATGTTCCTGTTTCCGCATTTTGTTTAGACATTAACTCCCTTACTTCTAAAATATTATTTACACATGACTAAGTTATGTGATGTTTGTCTCTGTCTGTCAACTTTGAAACTTCATGTGACAGTAAAAGACATACGATGCATAGTTATGCAGCGCATTAATTAGCGTTTATAAGTAAGGGGGTTATTTTTAAAACACAGACGACGTCTAACTGATTTTCTTAAGTATTTTTTTTATTTAACCTATGTTTGAAGTACCTCAATAAAGTTTTATTTTTTTTAATTTTACGACCAAAAACTGAAACGCCACTTAAATTTGAGGATTTCTTAATAATAATTTAAAAAAAATAATAAAGTATGTTAATTTTAGCGTTTGAAAGTTTCTTATTTATATAAGTAGGACTCGAATTTTAAGTAGCGTTATAAGTTTCATCGCAATATTCGTTTCCTTACTTACTTACACACAATAAACTTACATATTTATAACTAACAGTGCCCTGCGGTTTCACTTCCGGAAATTCCGATCCCTCAGTATAGCTACCTATATTCCAAGTTACATCACAACCGGTTCAGTAGTTTTGCGTGAAAGAGTAACAAAGTCACATTCATACGTACAAACTTTCGAGTTTTTAATATTAGTAAGATTAGTAGGATAATAAAGCCTACTAATTAGATTGTACAATGATTCAAAAGGTAGTGAAAAGTAACAGTAAAGTTATGTAAGCCAAATCTGTAATACAATAAATTACTTTAGAATGTGTAGGTATACCTGCCTCTACTCAAAAACTACAATAAATTATATTATCTAGTGAATTTAAATCTATTCAATTTTAAACTAATACCACGCTTTCAAAAAAATAACAAGCAAACAATCAAAATTACAAATTAAATTCGAAATTAATGCAGTCATGCTTATTTGCTGAATCTTCTGTTCTCCTGGTGAGAGGCTTCGTCCGCGTATTGTTATCCATCGGTGCAAGTCCGTGTTCCGTACGTAGACTGGCGCAGCCACTACGGAAGACGAGTCAAATCCTTTTCGCTTTTTTTTAACTTATTTAAATAAATCAAATCTGTCAACATCACACCCATGGTAAGCTATCCAATCCCATGACGGGAACGAGACTGCAATCTTCTGCATTGCAATAGAGTATTTACCCGCTGCGTCACATAAGCTGTCCATCTTTAAACACCCTTTTACCGACTTATAAAAAGAACTTTTGTTTTTGACGCGTTAGTGGAATGTCGTCCTGGATTTTCATTATTACAAAACATCGTTTTATTGCGTTTAAATTGTTTAATTTCGGCAGCAAGTTACCAATTTAGTTACGCGAAGTTCAACGAGTTAAGTGAAAATAAAAATACCAGTGCAAAACACGAAATTAGCACGTTACAAACAATTGTTCCATAGAGTTGGAGAAAAATCGTCGCCATTTATTCTACACGCATTGAAAATTATTTCAAACGATTACAGTATAATAGTGGTAGTTCACTATTCGTACGAGAAATTGGCTAAATTGTCCTATATTGCTGACAGAAGCCACAACTAAGAAAAAGAAAGAAGAATACTTATAAAAACGGTGGAAGTTATCAATTCGGATGTTAAACTACCTAAATTTTTAAATCGCTTTTTCTTTCTAAATGTTTTACATGTAATGCAAAACGGAGGATTGGAAGACCACCTACTCGGTGGACCGACGACATTGTAACGGTCGCGGGGAGTCGTTGGATGGAGGTAGCTCACGATCGCTGTTTGTGGCGTCGAATTGCATAAGTTTGTTTTCAGCAGGATGAATAAAGTAAATAAATAAATATTGCACAATGAATTTTTTTACTAATAACGTCAAAGCGGCAGTCAAGTTTGCAACAACCGTACTCCGCATTCGCACTGCAACATAACATTTAGTCAACACCATTACAATTATGTGTAATACAATTGTTTAAAGTGAAAGGGCAGTGTGAATTATAAGCGAAAGTTGTACATTTTGTAACGCAACGATAGTAAAAGTTTTATAGGTGTTATAATAAAAGTAGGCGATTAATTAGATGATTTTCTAGTGGTTAACTAGGTTATAAACGCACTGATAAGTCGCGGTAATGACATGGCGTCATAGCGTCGGGAATTCGTTTGTGACTATCGTTTATTTTGTGTGTTTATGTCTTAACCTAATCTAACCTTAATCTAAACCTAATGCAAAAGTAGTGACTAATTTTCACTTCGAGTTAAATATTCTACGAAATTTTGTTAGTGGCGAAAGAAAAGGCGGACAGAGATTGACAGAAACTTCTTCGTCTTGCTCTTGTTTATTTCCCAATCAATCCATCTCTCTCTTTCTCTTTTATCTATTATCAAGTAGGTATCTTGGACACGCCATCTCTACCCGTGGGTATCATAAAAGGCAACTAAGGGATCCAGGGGCACTAGCGAACCTCGAGTTTTCCCTGCGCGATGGCGACTAAACTGCTTGGTCCCAGGGTGCCGACCCCAAAAAACCTGGGGTTTTAGCGAACCCCGGACTCCTAAGGGGGGTGGAACCGGGAACATCGCTCAGATAAAAAGCGCTTCGCCTATTTCTGTAACCTTAATCTACCTAAGAAGTTATATTACTAGAAATAGAATGCTCACGTAGAACTAAAAAGTTTTTCGCTACATTCAAGCATGCTGTCCCTTTCTAATAACACTATTAGAAAGTGACAGAACGCAATATTGAAGCATGTTGTCCCTCTCTATTAGTGTTATTAGAAAAAGACAGGATGCTCAATGTACAAGTTCTCGTAATAAAACTTCTTTGCCATCTACATTATCAGTAAATTTGGAAATCGTGGCCATGTCTAACGGGGCCGCCGCGGATCGGGGCCATAATGGAGAAACCCTACAGGAATATCGAAATGAAATATCGTGACACGCTTTTGACAGTCGCGGTTTAGCTAAAAAAAGCAAAAGCAACACTTATATCTATTCTTCACTATTCACCACGCGATAAGGTCCAACTTTTCCTCGTTTGTATTCAAAAATACTTCAAGAAACAAACCGCCGACAAATCAAAGGATTTATTCGTGAAAAACACGCGAGCCGCGTGTTTATTTGTGTTTCACTAGAAGAAGTATGATAACTACTAGTGTATTAAAGAGTTGTAGATATGAGTGCTACGTTTTAGACTAAGAATTAAATTTTATCGAAAACTACTTCGAATTTCCAAGAGTCGTGGAACAAAAGTTGTTCGTTATGATGTAGAAAACTACCCCTGCGCGGTTTTGAATTGGAAAGAAATAACCCTGTAAAAGCACCCTCACAGGTACCTGAGTGCGTGCTTGGATACGGTTGCAAGGTGGCTGGCTTTTCACTTTTTAACCGAACAGATAGGTCCATTTCGTGAATGCGCTTCTGAACTGTATAATCTGTACCTAGACGTGCTCATACATAACTAGGTAGGTACTTACTTGTTTTAAGACGTTTCAAAGTTAACATTTATTTGTTTACAAATTCTTAAAATACCAATTATTATAAATATGAAACATATCTATCTATATAAAAGAAAGTCGTGTTAGTTACACCATTTATAATTATAACTCAAGAACGGCTAAATCGATTTGCCTGAAAATTGGTGGGGAGGTAGCTTAGAACCAGGAGAAGGACATAGAATACTTTTAATCCTGCGGGAACTGAAACGGGAACGGGACTTACGCAGGTGAAACCGCGGGGCGCAACTAGTTATTTTTATAACAATAATAATTGACTATGTTTATTTAAGGGGACATTTTTATGAACGAAATATGAATGTTTTAACCTGTGTTTTAACTTAAGTCAATCGTTTTTTATCTGTGGTTATTATTTTGGGTATAAATATCTCATCTATGGTTTTGGTTATTTTGGTGGTGACATTATATTATTATAACTCTTAGGATGTTGATTTGTAATTTGTGTTTGTTGACATGTTATTAATTTAAATACTTATGATTTGGCGAGGTAAGAGATTACATTTTGGATAAGACACTAACTCAGATACTTACATCACAGAGTAGGTACAATACTTTATTTAGTAATAGATACTCTATTTACTATATTTTAGAGTACGGTTGGCAACCCTATATAAAGGTGGTCTCACCGCTAATATTTTGGTGTAATGTAACATTTTATTACATATGAAGCGCACTGATGTTACAAATTGTAGCTTCTTCTTTTTGTGTAGTGGTGTAACTCATCTAGTGATAGAGTTTTTAGGTCGCCCTAATGCACTAACTTGACCTAACGACTGCTATTAGCTTTTTAATACAATAAATTAAAAAAAAAATAAGAACCACACCCAACATCTAATGTAGACAAACTTATAACATAGGTCATATATTCATGAATAAATGAATTTGAATTTGAAAGTCTGTGTTTAAGTAAGCAATTCTATTACTAATATTATTAGATACTTTGTGAAAGTTTAGGTAAGGAAGTAAATAAATGACTGTTAGGTAGGTACTTACTCTTCACGCAAAAACCACTGAACCGATTGCGATGAAACTAGGTACGTAGAAAGCTGTAAATATGAGTTAACACAGCTGTTGTTTATTGCAAAAACCACTGAACCGATTGCGATGAAACGAGGTACGTAGAAAGCTGTGAATATGAGTTAACCCAGCGGTTGTTTATTGTCTCGATATTCTAGCAATATCTAGGGTGAAAACGCGGGACCCAGCTAGTTTCTGTTTATAGGAGTAGGTTTGCACAACGATTTTTTATGACGTACTTTGCTAGGCTAAAAGTAGAACTTGTAGCGTTTTATGACATGAGGATGGATACCTTATTGTATGTGTGTTTGGTAGACGTATTATATTGTTTGTCGAAACCAAATTAGTTTACCTACCTAGAACGCTCACGTAGAACTAAGTTGAAAGTTAAAGTTTTAACTAATTGTGTTTCCGCAATTAGCCCTACTATTGGGCCTGTGTGCGTGATTTTAAGCCGTGTGTTTCCTCACGATGTTTTCCTTCACCGTAAGAACGATGTTAATAGCGCACATAATTATTTCGTAAAGAAAAATACAGCATTGTTGATCGGCCGGGATTTGAAACCACGACCTTCGGAATGAAAGTTGGGATTTCTACCACTAGACCAACAACGCTTTATGCTCACGTAGAACCAAAAAATGTGCCGCTACATAGCTAGCATGCTGTCCCTTTCTAATAACACTATTAGAAAGGGATAGAAAGCTACATTGAAGCATGCTGTCCCTTTCTGATAGCTTCATTAGAAAGGGACAGCATGCTCATGTAGCGGAACACTTTTCAGTTCTACGTGAGCAGTCTAGTTCTAGAAAGTGTGTTCTAGAAAGTTCTTGATTTTAGGATATCCCCCATTGAAATGGTTTACTCTAAATAGTCTGTGGACATTGCAGAATATTTCTAAAACCCGGTCCATACAAACGGCTAATTACAAAGTTACCTTTCACAAGCGCCTAGCTATTACAGTATTAGCAGAACCTATACCTAGCCCTTACTAACCCTCATTAGACGATTACGAATCGAATGGTAAATGAGTAATCGAGGGGTTTAGATAGGTTTTAGAATTGCTTCGTTTGAGGAAGTTATTACGATGTTACTACAGGATTAAATATGGCTGGTACTATTATTTATTCTGTGGTTGTACTAAGATTAATGGGGTAATTAAAATGGACGAGGAACTATCTGTGTTTAATTCCCGACATCAGCATCATCATCTCAGCCTTCATCCGTCCACTGCTGAACATAAGCCTCTCAAATACGATGCCACAAATAGCGATCGTAAGGCTACCTCCGTTCAACGATTCCCAGCGACCGCTACAATGTCGTCGGTTCACCGAGTAGGTGGTCTTCTGACACTCCGTTTCGCATTACATCGTGGTCGCCACTCGAGGACTTAAACTCTTCAGCAGTTATCTGTCATTCGATTTATATGGCCTGTCTACTATCTTACTAATATTATAAACGCGAAAGTTTGTATGTATGTATGTGTGGTTGTTACTCTTTTACTCAAAAACTACAGAACCGATTGCAATGAAACTTGGAATATAGGTAGCTGGGGACCTGGATTAACACATAGGCTTAACACTTTTTATCCCGATATTCCCGCGGGAACGGGACTTACGCAGGTGAAACCGCGGGGCGCAGCTAGTTTTTACATAAGTAGGTACTAAGTCCTGACTCCGTGTGGAAAGTTTCAAAAACTTATTTTGTGTATTACACGGAGGATTGGAACAAAAGGAACATTACAATTTACAATGAACATGTCCTCCAAATTTGAAGTTAGTAGGGCTAGCGGTTTAGGCTGTGCATTGATTTATTATTATGAGTATAAGTTAATCATCCAGTCTTGGGAGTTAAGCAACGCTTAGCGCTGCAATGTTTTTAATAAGTGACTGAAATGTGTGGTAAAACCTTTATCTCATGCTACTCTATGCTTCAGAACGTTGAGCAGTTGGTTTTGGTTGTTGTCTCTGACAGCAGTCGTTAGATCAAGTTAGAGGTCTTAGGGCGACATTTTGGTGTTTTTTTATTATTTATTCGGTCCTACAAAGACATGAGATTGGAAGATTTTGTTATTTGTCATGTAAAGGTATCTACTTACTAAAAAAGGATTTTAAATAACTCCCAACGGGATTGTCTTTAAGCAGGCGAAACAGCGGGACGCTGCCAGTCGTGTATTAAGTACAGTTAATCCCATAAAGTCAATATTGAAAATTCAAACTACTCCCAAGGTACAGACAACAAAAAAAGCATAAAGGAAATCGTAATTATTATCTGGTGGATCTTGCTATAAGTACGGTCTGCAGTTATTACGGTTTAATCAGACGCTTATTACTTTGCATGCCTGAGGTAGCGTTGGCAAATAAAACGGTAATTTGAATTTAAATTAGCAAGTAACTAGTTGTGTCTGTGCAGTTGTAGTATTTAAATTTTTGTGCTATAGATGGATAAATGTTAATAACTTGTTAATTTATTATTAGACTAGCAGCAAGTCCCGTTCCCGTAGCCGCGACTGAAGCTCTGTAAAGGGGAAATGTTTTCTCGTTTTTGCAACATTTTTCATGGATGCTCCGCTTTTTTGGTCGTAGCGTAATATTATATAGCCGATAACCTTTCTCGATAAATGGGCTATAAAACACAAAAATATTTTTTTAATTCGGACCAGTCATTTCTGAGATTACCGCGTTCAAACAAACAAACAAACTTTCAGCTTTATAGTATAAGTACCTATAGACTAGGAGAATCCTGCAGTTTCTGTAAGTTTTGATCTTGTGAGAATTTCTCAAAATTCTTTCTTAATGGATATCTCTACATACATGACCATGAGTACCTACCTTTTCAAATTTCGTGTCCCAAAGTCTTGCGGACCGCTCTGTATCTTTTAAATTCAAAAAGTATGGGAAGTATTGGGACGAAAGTAGTATAGTCTGCAAATATTGTCAGTAGATGGCGCTACGTGCCTCCAAAAAAAAAACGTAAAACAATAAGAAATGCAATCCTTAATTTCGACTCGATTGAACATGCATCCGTGGCCAAATTAGAAAGGCGTTGGGACGGATCCCCAGAGATGCAGATTCAAGTCCTGTCGGGTGCGAAAAAAAATAAAAAATTTTGGAAAGCATTTCTTTAAGTATTGTTATCCAAGTGTAGGAAACACTTTAAAATATTATAACAAAAACGTTTTAAAGTACTATGCTAAAAAAATAAAACATGCTTTTCATAATAATTATAATAGTATTTTATTATAATATAGATAATGGTTAATAACATATTATAAAAAAAATGTGACATGTTTTAATATATTTCTGTAAATGCTTTCCAAAAATTCTTACCCAACAGCACCTATAGCCTATATGAATGAATTGGTAAAGCATTGGGGCGGTACTCCTAAGATGCAGATCAAGTCTTGTCGGGAGCTATTTTTCGAAAAACAAGTCTTTAAAAATAGTCATCCAAGTGGAGGAAAGACTTAAAAATGTTTCTTATTTGAAACATTTTTAAGTCTTTTATATTTTTATTTTTTAAAAATATCTTTAAATTATATATTTTTTATAAATAAAAATGACTCCCTATTTCACGTGGTGGCGGCATCACGCCTGAACGGCTGGACCGATTTCGCTAATTCTTTTTTTCGTTGTGTTTGTTATGATCAGAATAAGGATCTTATGCCAGAAATTTTTAAATTTGGTATAAAGACTTACGCGGGTGAAACCGCGGAGCGCAGCTAGGAATGTACAAAAGGTATTTATGCAAATTACGTTTTATACATGGTTGTTACAAATATTATGAAATAACGGGGTACCTATTTGATGATATTTGTAATACACAAATTTCCTACTTCTGCGAACGGTACAAACTGAAGTCAATCTCAGAGTGGGGTATAACAAGCCAGCATCAAATTGCCAACACTGCCTTAACTCGATATCCGTCGAAGCCTCCATGACAAATAGATGTAAGTACTTTGACAGACAGATGGCGCCACTCTCCCGCTTGTTATTACCTAGTTTAATTCTATAAGAACTTGAAGATCTATCTGTTGACTAAATATCCTTACTGTATTAAGGGGCCGTAGTAGGGCAGAACTGATGTTTCAACTTATTTGAAATAAAAGTTTTTGAAACCATATTTATTAAACGATAAGGATATTTACTAACACGTGAATGTCGTGAAAACACGATTCCTAAAAATTTTGTCGATAGAAAAAAAATCCATACTTCCCTCTAAATTGTACAAATAAGTGATATTAAGCAGTCAATATTGTACGAAAACTAATAAAACTTTGTATAAGAACTGAACTTAGCTCAATATAGGCAGTAAATGTTTTGAATTTCAAGAAAAATATTAAGTTATCTTGAAACTAGCAATTTTTTGATTTTACGCACAAAAATTTTGAAAGGTCGCATCTTACGTCCTTCACTTACACATCTGAAATTCGCTGGCTTTATCCCTGTCACGCTATTAGGGTTGTATAGACCTTTAATTTAAATGCTAACTCTGCCTGTCTGTTACGTTTTTACGCCTAATCCGCTGAATCGTTTTGCGGTGAATGATTTTTGGTACAGATAATCTATTTCAAAATAATTGAAAATAATCTATTTACCTACATCTATTATAAAAGTGCTTGTTTCTGGTTCCGAGTGTTTTTTATTTGTATCATAAGTAATCTCGATATATAAAAGGTTTTGTACAGTACATATACTCGTATATATAGGTTTTATGTGCTAGCTGTGTCCCGTGGGTTGTCCGTGAAAATTATAACAGTTCATGGGAAACAACCTGATCACAGACAGATAGACAGTTGAGTGCAGTCATAAAAAAGGATCCCGTTTTTACCTTTGGTTATGGAACCCTAAAAACAAAGATAAAGATAAAGATAATTTATTTGGTCAAGAATTTCGTATACTTACATAAGGTGTTACAAAAATATAAAGTTACAGAAATTCTGCCTACAGGCGTCCAAATATTTTTGAGTAGGTAATAATAATATATAATAATAAGCCCGCAGGGCACCTTGAGGCGAGGTGTCGGGGAGTAGCGACCCCGTGGCTTCCCGAGTGCTCCCGGGGGAAGTCACCGTTCCTCACCTCCGGCTTGCCTTAGTTGGCTGGTCGGAGTGAACACTGACGAGGAAGCGGTCCCCCGCCTCTGGCTTGCCTTCACCGGCCGGTCAGAGTGGAGTCGCGAGAGCAGAAATGCTCGAAGGATGGACGCCTCACGTCAGTGATGAGTTGGCCCGCTCCACAGGATCTCGACCTAGGATGGTTTAAAATCCAGTGAGGTCCCTCCATCCTTCAGCCTCTCACGCCCCTGTTGCCCCCTGGCTGTAATTTGCTCGGCTTATTTAGGGTGGCCCAGTTTGTGAGTTGGGGAGTCTCCGTCTGCCATTTTTACGTGTTTTTAACATTGTTACGGCAGGCGCCATATTCCCCATAGTTCCCCCCCAATACCCGATCCACTACCAACCCATTTCCAAGTAATTTTCACCCGTAGTTTATACATAGTGCTATCCGACCCGGGGGTTGTCCTTGGCTGCATTTTATAGTGCAGACAGGGATAATTGCCGGTTTGGTGTCCATCACATATTTTGAAATTAAAATGTTACTAAAACGGGCCTCTACGTGTTGGCTTCGGCCCCACGCACGCCTTCCAAAGGTCCGGGTGCTCCATAGCCCCGAGAATCGAAAACGGTAACAACATATAATAATAATAATTATATATTTATTTAACCATAATTTAAGCACAATACAGTTTATAGTAGGTAACTTAATCTAGTCATCCGTTAAAATTGTCTTATTAATATTGCTAAAGCCTGTGAGAACGGAAGTCGTATTTGTCACCACTAAGCTATGTCAGCTCTGTAATGGCAAATGGCTTATCAAATTCTCAGCACGTTTCGGATAGGTCGACGGCTTTAAAATTGCTGTATGTATATTGTATACAGATAGATGGTTATTTTAATCTATACATATAAAATTCAAAGTCTTGACTGAACTTTTTGACGACCTCTCTGGCGCGTCGGGCGAACGCTTGACTGCAATGCAGAAGATTGCTGGTGATCCCACATGGTGCATGGTGGTGGTGCCACTTTCTCATCAGAAAACTCCTCAATAATTGAAATTACTGTTACAATTTTGTTATTTAATTGGTTCTTTTCTTACAACTGTTTTTCTTCTGACGCCATATCTGTTAAAAGGTTGAGATCAATGTACATATATGATACTATAGTTATACAATTATTATTAGGTATACATAGGTAGGTACTTACAAAAAACAAGCATTTAAAATTTATAATCAATTACTTTGCCATGTATTGTATATACCTACCTAAACATGGCAAAACAAATCGATTATAATATTATTTCATACCGAATGATATCTCGATTGGTGTATGATGTGATAATCGAACCTACAGAATCGAGATTCGTAACGTTTTCGAGTCAAAAAACTCGTTTTGTGATCGATCAAAGATGTTTAAATGTTGTTGGGTAATAGATTGGTTAAACAAACATTCCTTCTTAAAACGTTATAAAACATCTAGGTAAAGGTCTGATTGTTTCCGTGGCAATACATGTCGCGATGCATCGTCACTCTATAATAAAACAATTTCGATGTTTCACATCTGCCTGACGTCCCGTGACAGATCTCATATTTTTCTTTAATAAGTTACTGAGTAGAGTAGGTTTATCAAAATATTAAGATTTCGATAAATATGCAACAAGAAATCATAATTCAGTTGCAAAAGATTTTAACTGGCGGATGCGATGCGTCGTCACATCAACAACTCTCGCCTATTAAATAGATTTTTTACATTTAAAAAAAACACGCACTTTATTTAAAGAAGAACTAAGAATAAAAATAAAAGTGAATAGGTCTGATAAAAAGGTACTTAAGGTTAGATAAAGCAATCAATACCGTTGAATGAATCGTCTTAATATCTTTTCTAGAGGTAGAAACTTAATCTTCTTTGTTTATGAAGCAATTCTACCATTAGGTACTCTTTATTATGACTGTGAAGAATTAATCAAATACATCGAATAGTTTTATTTACGTTGATGCGTAAAGATTAACTATAATCCTTTAAAACAAATCCGGGATCGAATTCGAAAAACATGGCGGAACTGAGGGCGGATAAAAGGACTGGTAGGTGGTGTAGGATTTATTTATTGGCGTTAGATCGAGTCCCCTCTACATCGACTTCCTGCTACCTCGACTTCCCCTACTTCGCGTTACATCGTCATCCCAAACTTCTCTCTACATAAACGATATAGCTTTCAATGCATTAGCTTTCAAAGCCCTTCAATGACTTTCAAAACTTCCCGTTACATCAACTTCTGCAACTTCTCCCTACATCGACTTTCACAGCTTCTCCTTACATCGACTACCCGGATATCCCGCTACCTCGATTCGCCCAAAAAAATGAAAAAACCCATAACGTTGATACCATTCGCACATGCATTAGTATGTAAGTAAGTAAACAAGTATATTTATTACTCCTTCACGCAAAAACTATAGATCCGATTGCGATGAAACTTGGTATGCAAATAACTAAATATATGAATTAACACATAGGCTATACTTTTTATACTAATGTTTCTGTAAAAATTAAAATCTTGCCGTGTTTCCTCACGATGTTTACCTTCACCGTAAGAGCCATGCGATGTTATTAAAGACATCTAATTGGTGCTGGGATTCAAAACCACGACCTTCGGAATGAAAATCGGGGTATATGATATATTATTATAATAGACCAACACTGCTCTTAGTTAGTATACTTATAATAAACATAGTTACAAAGACCCACAATACCAAAGACCAACAATAAAATGTCTATATTTTCTATCGATTTTATATGACACAGAACAAAATCGCCTGTAAACTGATACCTAACTTGAAACTTAAAGTTACGATCTTTCAGAGAAATATACTGTGTGTTTCGGCGAGGATAATCTAAGCCTATACTGAGAAGTTTAAATATGCAAACTTTGTAGCGTCTCTAAATTTTAAAGTAAGAAGTTGTTTAGTCAAAAAAAAATTCGGACGTAAAGCAATTAATAAACTTTTTTAATTCCAATGATTTGTAAAAAGAAATTAGATGGGATGGTAATATATAGGTGTGTAAGAAAGGCAATTAATGCTTGAAACATTTAAAGTAGTTCAAACTACTTAAGTAAAAACATAAATCTTCAAGGTCGATGACATTTAACGCAACAACTGATTTTCGCAAAAAAATCTATGCTAATTAAAAAAAAAGAGTTAAAGTTCTAAATGTCATAAAACAAAAGTATACATCTAGAACAGACGCTTTTCGACTTACATTTACTCCAGCCGATAAATACTGTATTTATATTCCTAGCACAGTACATAGAAAGGCTGGAGCCTGGGGCACAGACTTTGGTACAGAAATAAAAAATCTAATTCCGAATCTCATAGAAAAAGGCGTCTAACCCTAGGGTTGCCAACCGTACTATATTATACATATAGTATTGTACTATATTTCAGGTCTACGTACTATATACTTTTTTAAAAACATATAGTACGCAAAAATACTATATTTTTAACATACACATTTTTTCAAAGTTATTTTAATATTCTGGCTTTGTGTAAACGCATTTTGATTACACTCTAATATAATATGTGTATTGGAGAGAAGCAAACATCAATTTAATAAAATAAAAAGATTTAATACAAAAAGTTTGCCTGGTTTCTTTGAGTTAATCTACACAAACACCATTTAATTTTTGTTTTTTTTTTTATCTTTTGCAATCAGTCGGCAAAAATACTATATTTTTTCTAGATGTACTTTATGTTTTAGCCGCAAATACTATATTTTTGGAAAAAAGTGTTGGCAACCCTATCTAACCCCTTTTAGCCTCACATTACCCTTGCCGATACACGCTGTGTTTTCTCTACAGAAATCTATTGTATCCCACTTTACAAGACGTGGGTGCAAACAACAACCTACAACAGTTGATTTATCACCCTAACTATTATAAATCTTAAATCTTATCAAAATAGATACAGCCGTCTGGATTTCACTTCCGTAATTTGGTTACGTATTGTTACTGGGCACGTATTCTGTAACGAAATAGTCTCGACATCGAGATATTTTATCCAGAACGGTTTGTTAGATTGTTCTACACATTGTTGGAAATTTTACAAGGAATTTCATGGACTTCAAAATAATTAGCGTAGATTTGTCAAGTTTTCAAAAAAATATTGTAATATAAATACTTATTGTTAATAAAAAATAACGATGCTAAAGCAATGGTGAGACGATTTACATTGTGTTCCGAGGATGGCCATTTAAGCCGAAAGAGGGTTGTTCTAGGCGAACTACTTTTGTTCGACGAATTTTGGAAATAGGACCTTTGTTTTTCGAACATTTTAAAATTATCTTATCCTACTTCTTACTTATAATAAAGCTTGATAGTTTTGATGTATGGCTTTGTTACTCTTTCACGCAAAAACTACTTACCCGGTTGCGATGAAACTTGGAATATAAGTAGCTGGAGATCTGAAATAACACATATACTACTTTTTATCCCAATATTCCCACGAGCGGGACTTACACCGGTGAAACCGCGGGGCGTAGCTAGTATTGAAATGACAACTTAGGGTCAATGACCTATAACTCTAAGTAGGTAAACTTTAAACTTATAATATTCGAAATCAACTTTGAATTTCCAAAAGTTGTAGAACAAATTGTCGTTTGCCTACACGTCTAATGCTGGACTTACCTACCTACTGCTAAAGCGAGTAACACAACAGGATGCAGCTAGTTACTAGTTAAACAAAATAATAAGATAAAAAACACAAACACTATCATCTCCAAAGGCCTTTTATAGCCTTGATTTACTATCTTACTGATTATAAACACGAAAGTTTGTATGTCTGTATGTGAGTTTGTTAATATTTCACGCAAAACCTACTGAACCGATTGCAATGAAACTTGGAACATATAGGTAGCTGAATACCGAGAATAATACTTAGGCTACTTTTTATCCCGATATTCCCACGGGAATGGGACTTACGCGGGTTAAACCGAAGGGCGCCGCTAGTAGGATTTAAAACCTTGGTAGAAAAAGAAATAGAAAATTAGAAATTGTCGAAACGCGTGGTGTTTCATACATTAAGCGAATCAAAACCACAGTATAAAGCTAGTTAACAAAATCTTTACTATTTCTTACTAATATTAAACCAAAACGCGAAAGTTTGTTTGCATATTTGTTTGTTTGTTTCCTCTACATGGTCAAACTGTCCGACTGATTTGTACGAAAATTCACATAGGGATGGTTTCAATGATGGAGAGCAACGTAGGATACTTTTGATCTCAATATTGCCGCGAGTGAAACCGTAGGGTGCAGATTTTTTTTAAAGAATTGTTGTTTGCAACGAATAAGCTTTAAAACCACTTAACCGATTTCATTCAATCTTTCTGCAATAGAAAACGCTACATTATAGAGAAATAACATAGGCTACTTTTTATCCCGATATTCCCAAGAGATAAAACCGTATAAAACCACGGGGTGCAGCTAGTAATATACTATAAAGAGAAAAGCTTTGTTTTATTTGTTTTTTAAACGACTTCAACAAAAAAAGGAGGTTCTCAATTATTCGCGTATATTTTTTTTGGGATGTTTATCGATTACTCGAAGATGGCTTCACCGATTGAGATGATTCTTTTTTTATTAGCTTTGAAACTACTGAACCGATTTCAAAAAAATATTTCTACAATAGAAAGCTACATTATCAAGGAGTAACACAGGCTACTTTTGATCCCGATATTTCTAAGCAATCGGAACCTACGCTGGTGAAACCGCGGGGCGCCGTTAGTAATAGTACAAAAAAATAAACACTATTATCTCCTAGGTCTGTTCAGTATCCTTTTATGGCCTTGATTTACTATAGGTCATAAAACCTCAGGTTAGGGTCAATATATTAGCTATATAGACAAGTCCTAGACCATCAATAAGTTCTTTATTACCAGGTACACTCGGGAATATAAAGCTTTGAACAGACCATCACGACTTGAATGTTGTGTTAGAATTATCTAATATACTAGCTGCATCCCGCGGTAACACCCGCGTAATTCTTGTTCCCGCGGGATTTTCGGGATAAAAAAATAGCCTGTGTGTTATTCCCGGTATCCAGCTACCTATATTCCAAGTTTCATCGCAATCGGTTCAGTAGTTTTTGCGTGATTGAGTAACAAACATCGAAACACTTTCACACTTTCAGATTTATAATATTAGTAGGATTTATAACAATCAAACTTCCTATTCCAAAACTAGCTAGCAACTGCGCCCCATGGTTTCCTCGCGTATGTCCCGATTTTTCATAAGTACCTTCTGCTGATTATAACAAACACAACGCAAAAATAATTATCGAAATCGGTCCAGCCGTTTAGGTGTGATGCCATAACCACGTGAAATAGGGATTCAATATTATATTATACTATACATATAAGAAGATTATAAATGCGAAAATTTAGATGGTATTGTTTGTTTCAAACACAAACAACCAAAAAAACCTCTACTGTAACTTTATCTATCCATTTAGCTTTGAATTTAAATTCTCTAAGTCTACCTATTCGAAGATCGGTCAACACCAAATTTCTCGAGAATAAGGTAGAGTTTCCTGTTTACGAAACAGTAAAAAAAGCTTAAAAATCGGTTCAAAACTTCGATCTCATTAAAAACAGTCACCCGAACATTGACCTATCGGAAGACGTAAATACGAGTCACGTACGATCGAACCGACACCGACAATCGATACCATATTCGGAAAGTTCGGGTAACGAGTGCAGCCTTCCTCGAACCGAATAACGACGTTACGGTAACCTTATTGTATTACGAGTATAACGGACCGTTGCTGTTGTAGGTTGTAGGGTTAATTATTTTAATAATTTCATTGTTTTATGCTTTGAGTATACATACATAAGCAAGCTATAGGGCGGTGGTATAGAGCGGTGTTGGTTTAGTGGTAAATACCCCAACTGTAATTCCGAAGGTCGTGGTTTCGAATCCCGGCCGCACACCAATGTATTTTTCTGTAAGAAAAAAATATGTGCGCTATTAATATCGCTCTTACAGTGAAGGAAAACATCGTGAGGAAACCACTGGTTTAAAAAAAAACACCAAAAAAGGCCTAATAATAAGGCTAATTGCGGAAACACACAGTTAAAAAACTTTAACTATAACTTTTAATTCAATTCAATTCAATTTCAATCATTTATTCATAAATATAGGTGTACAGGTGGTGAGTTTACATTAACATAAGTTAGTTTAGAGCGCTGGTATGCGAATATGTACTGTAAGCACGGGTATGAACAGTCAAAAATGACAAAAACGATGTCATCAGTCACCTAGAGTTACGGGAATTGACTGTTTCTCTCGTTATCATTTATTCTAGTAATAATTATGGTGAAATGTTCAGTGCCGCGGTGTAAAAATGATTCGCGGATCACTATTCAACCTCAACATTTGAATTTCTATGTATAGAGCATCTGCTTACACTTTGCGCAGTAGGCAAATACCCATAGGCGCGCTCTATAGTTTGCCTATGTATACTTTAAGGTTTCATGTGATTTTTTATACTGCGATATGGAGATTAAAAAGCTCGCACCATCTTCAGTTCATGAAATTACAAAACATTGTAGGAACATGGTCGGTTATTCTATTTATATTCTACTCGTATGGCTAAAATCTATAGTACTTTGACTTTGCTCAGCAAAATGACAATTTTTGGTATTTCAATTCAATTCAATTCAATTTCTTTATTGCATAATCATGACATGAGTACAGATGGTGATAAAATACAATATTGTGTGATCATGAAACCCTTTTGGGCGTAGCAATGAGTCTATATAAATTAAATTCAGGCAAATGTTATTATTAATAAAGGTAAATTATAATTTTTCGATTTTATTTAGTCGTCGGAATGTCGGTCGGAAGAAAGTCGGCTACGCACTATTTCTACGCTGACGAAGTCGCGGGTAACAGCTAGTATTAAATAATTTTGTATTCAGCAGCGATTTACCTCAAAGTTATTCCTGTCAACCAGTAGATGAAGCTAAGTACACACTTATAATATTCTATAACAACTATTCCCCCACAGCCCCCACTATTACATAACAAATTGACTAACAGATTGTTATGACAACCGGCAATTTGTGTAAATGATTGAAAATCAAACATATTACGGTGTGGGAATCGTGTAGAATCTGTCAATAGTTCACGATGCGCTCGCGGGCTATAACGGTCACAGTGCTCTCTTGTGAGGTTCAGTGAAGTGAAGTGAACTACCAAAATATATGGCTTTTGAGATATTCAAGTAGGAGGCTGTATTTTGGCTAAATTTATTTACATAGTGACGAATTTATTTATATATTCTGCCTTACCATGATGTTTTATAAGTCATCGCGAAGTCGCCGCGTAGTCGTTCAGCTAAAAAAAATTAAAACCAACTTCTAAAGATATTTTTTTTTTAAATTATCTGTGGTTTTTATAAGCAGTAGTTGGGATATTTTTTTTTAAATACTTAATTTTCTTAAGCGACATAATGACGACAAAGCAACAACAAACAATCTTTTTGTTTTGTTTTTGTAATTTATGTCTATGTACAACATGTAGATATGTAATTAATTACAAAAAATATATGCTTAATATGTAGTAAATCCGTTGTCTAGTACCCATAGCCTAGTACTTAGTTTGGGGCTAGATTGCGCTGTGTGTAGTGTTTGTGTGGAAGTACGATTTTATGTTGTTTACACCTTCTTGCAAAACTTCGCAATCGTTGCAATGAATCTTGGTCCCGATATTCCAAAGGAATCTGGGCTTACGCAGGCAAACCCGAGGGATACCGCTAGTTAATAGATATAAAAAATATTTAATTATTACCTACCTTGAAGTCTTGTTCGCAAAAAGATGACATTTTTGTAATGTAGTGGCTGCTTGTGATCAAATTACATAGGTTGACATATTGCAAGCGGGATGAGAACTTGTTCCCAGATACTTGAATTACTTGTAAATACTTATAATTACCGAACAGTTTATGTATTATCCCCGCGGTTTCACCCGCGTAAGTTCAGTTCCCGGAATATCGTGATAAAAAGTAGCCTATGTGTTAATCCAGGTCCCCAATTACCTATATTCCAAGTTTCATCGCAGTCGGCTCAGTATTTTTTGTGTGAAAGAGCCTCACATACATACTTACATACAAACTTTCGCGTTTATAATATTAGTAAGATTATGTAGGTACTTATTGCGATACTTAACAATTACAAAACCAGGTATATTTAAGTAAACCAGGGTTATCTAAGTATTTACCTGGTTTTTCGAGACTAATCTCACTTAAGTATCTCGAATGAGTTTATAACTATAATCCAGTAGGATTATGCTTAGTTATAGACTCATCCAAGATACTTAAACCGCGATGGTTAAACCGCGGGGCGCAGGTTGTATAATTTGCGCCCCGCGGTTTAACCATCGCGATCGTAAGTCCGATCCCATGGGAACATCTGGATAAAGTAAAGTAATAAAGTGGCATGTGTTACTTCAAGTCTTCAGCTAGTCAAGTCTCTGCTTACTAAGTTTCATCGCCATCTAGTCAGTAGTTTTTGGCGTTAACAAGTAACTAACATACTCGTTTACTTACTTAATTATACTTACACACATAATTTCACAAGCCTAATATATAGTAGTATAAGAGAAGTTAAGGTAAGGTTTAGGTATTAAAGTGGGCTTGTGTTCAACTCCTAAGGTTGGCTAAAAAGAAAAATAAAGGTAGGCAAGTTAAGGAAAAAAAAAACCTTATTCAACTTTATTCAATTTTGGAATGAGGGAAAGCCCTCATTTCACTCTCAGCCTCTCGGAAATTCAAAATGAATCATAAACAAAAAACTAAATCCGGTTTTCACCAAACAGTTTTGACATTGAACTTAAAAAAATCGATGGATAGGTGTGAGCGGTAAATTAGCATATTCACACAATATTGTGTAATGTCTGGTAAATTCAATATTTTTAGTTGTTTTTTATTCTAATTTTTATTATTGTTAGTCATTATTTTTTGATTAGATCTGTCTGTTTTGATCTGGCCACGCGACAAACTAGATAAATATTTGTAATAAGGAGGTGTGATATATCCAAACTAATATTATAATTTTGAACGTATGTTTGTAACGAGGATAGGATACACATTTAAGCCGAAAGGGTGTTGTTCTAGACGTCTAGGCGAACTAGGTACTTTTGTTCTACAACTTTTGGAACTTTTTGGACTTTCGTTTTTTTTTCGGCTTAAAAGGGTATCCTCGTTACACGTTGATATTTATTTAATTATTTATTGTAACACACCAAACTAAAAACGAAAATATAAGCAACTTAAACCTAGGGGGCACAATGGGGGGCCTTTTCACTTAAAGCGATCAAGGAGTCTTAGTAAAAGCTAACTCCAATAATTGTACATAGTAGGGTATATTCTATATAATTTTGTGTAAGTTTTCGCGATTTTGCATAATAAAACACAATATTTACCGGGTTTTACTCGCGTTTTATTCAATAACGTCTTTATTATTAAAGACCGAGCTCTCGCCAGCTTTACAATTAGCTTTTAAAATTCAATATTTCTTAACTTAATTGGATGTTTTAGATCACTTTAAATACGTCGAGCGTTCTTACAACTATGGCTCTAGTGTGGCTTCGGGGGTAAGGGTCACTTCAAGATTATTCTATACCTAATTAAATATACCATAACCGGGCGCAATACCGATGGCGATACAAAGTGCGCTGGGTCAGCAACTATAGTTTTTAGAAATATTTTAGCAAGGAAATATATTTCCAAAAAATCCCCATGACAGGATTCGAACCTGCGTCCTTTCGCTAACCAGGTGACTGCTCTAACCACTGAGCTACACAGAATCACGTGTCATGTTATAAGCTTGACCGGTAGATGGCGCTGAAACCAAGCCTTAGTTGGTAAACAATTAGCAAGGAGAGATATGGCCGAAAAATTATAACATGACACGTGATTCCTGTGTAGCTCAGTGGTTAGAGCAGTCGCCTGGTTAGCGAAAGGACGCAGGTTCGAATCCTGTCATGGGGATATTTTGGAAATATATTTCCTTGCTAAAAATATTTCTAAGTTTAAAATGCCTTAAGCAATAAAAACGAAAAGAAATATTAACTACGTTTTTTTAATACGGCACATTTAACTCACCGTCACATCACATACAGAAATCCTCGTCAAATAACTTTAGCTTCAACCTAAATACTCCGCAGTAGGCTACTAGAACCACAGTCTTAGAATTCTAGGATAATCTGAACTAGACTCATTTGGACTCGCTTAGAATGGCGACACTGATCTAAATATCTTACAGGCTATTTGTAGATGTTCTTGGAAACATCTCTTGGTAAAGTTTTAAAGATATTGCTAGCTGCACCGGTGTGTACTTCTCATCGTCTATTCTATCTATACTTATAATAAAGGAAGAGAGGACAAAAAGTCTGTACATGAAAGTAAATTAAAAACCCGCGTAAGTCCCGTTCCCGCGGGAATAACGGGATATAAAGTAGCCTATGTGTTAATCCAGGTCCCCAGCTACCTATATTCCAAGTTCCATCGCAATCGGTTCAATAGTTTTTGCGCGAAAATGTAACAACCTCACATACATACAAATTTTCGCGTTTATAATATTAGTAAGAAGTAAGATAGGACAGTTTGAATGTATAAAAAAAGACTTTAAAAAAAATACAATTTATTCGGTTTTAAATATTGCTACTGTACTATCTAGCGTGCCCTAGCCGAGAACAGGTGGCCGTTTAAAGTGAAGCGTCTTGATGTATCTTTGATCGTTCCAAAAACAAACTTGTTAAATCTAGTTGATAACTAAACCACAGGTATCTGAATATACTGTTATACTTGTTTTATAGGTAGCTGGAGACCTGGATTAACACATAGGCTACTTTTTATCCCGATAATCCCGCGGGAACGGGACTTACGCGGGTGAAACCGCGGGGCGCAGCTAGTCTGAACATAAAAGAGATCGCTACGAAAATTTTGTAATTTGGAACTTCGTCGATACCTCTTTCCCCTTATTTATATTTATCTCCTTTTTATACTAAACCAATCCCAATGGAAAAACTAAATAACTTGAGGACTGCCTCCTTAGTAAGGCCGTTAGGGACCTAATATTTTTTACGTTGGCAGAGATAACCAAAACATGTTCCAGCTAGTACAATTTTAATGTGCGTTTAAGTATACCTATACGTATTAATAATCCTCTTAAATCTTATAGCCAACATTTTATAAGCACATAATAAGTACTAATATTATTATCTACAGTACAAGACATTTAACCCATAAAATACAGCGCTATCCATTCTTAAAAGCTTTCTCAAAAAAGTCACAGCAAAATCCGGTCATAAAAACCGAAACGGAGCCGCTAATACCCTATCAAATAAGAATGGTTTAACTTTTAAACGTACTTTTATGGTATCGAAAAGCATTCTTTAATAGTTCGGGTAATAAAATTATATTTATGTATCTATAAAATCGATATTTCGTACCTACGTTAAGTCTAAAACTTTTTATGGGTCCGTACCCAAAGGGTAAAAACGGTCACTTTTACAGAGATTCTGTTGTTCTACCACAGTACATAAAAGGAGCAGTATGGAAACTGAAAACACACACACACGTACACGTGCACAGTCGTGACGCGAACTGACGCGGCACGCAGTACGCTAGTACTGACTTCACGCGTAACCCCCTTAGAGACCATCTCCACGAGCGTAAGAATCGCGGCGATATTTTTGCGTTAGAATACGGCGATACTTTATTTCTATACAACGCACCGCCGCGTTGTATAGAAATGGGTAGAAGTGGCTCGACGATAATATCGCCGCGATTCTAACGCTCCGCTCGTGGAGGCGATCCTTTAAGGCTCGTTGACACGCATGTTTGTGTAAGTGTGAGCCGTTTAAGATGTGTTCCAGGCCCCAGTCTTTCTATGTCAAATCAAATATCAAATCAAATATTTATTTATTGACTATGACACTTATTAGACATTTCTCAAATTATACAAGATGTAACGGGTAAGCCCTTTTAATCCGAAAGGGGGTTGTTCTAGACGTTTAGGCGAACAACTTTTGTTCTACGACTTTTGAAAATTCGAAGTACTTTTCTAAAAATTTAGGTGTAAAGTTTACTTGAAAATCAGCTGTTTCTTAGAGTTCGAGGTCATTGACCTTATGTTGTTCTTTCATTTAGTTTGGTCTACTATAATCAAACCTTCAATTACCTTTATTTTCAAAAACAGCTGTTTTTCCAGTGAAACATAATCTCAAAATTTTCAAAAAAAAAGTTCGAATTTTCAAAAGTCGTAGAACAAAAGGTGTTCGCCTAGACGTCTAGAACAACCCCCTTTCGGATTAAAAGGGCTTACCTGTTACATCTTGTAGGTATACAGGGTTACAGAAAAAGTCGTGCTAGATCCGTTGAGGGCGTGGAGTACCCATCATTTCTGACTTATTTCACTATGAAACACCCTACCCTAAACTTAACCCTTTTTGAGATATTCGACTTTTAATTTTTTCATTGAAAATTGCCGATATTTAAGCTACTAAATTTATTTTTGTTTATTTTGTGTGTCTTATTATTATTATTATTGCATTTTGACATGCGTAATAAGATGCTTAAAGACGTCAATCATTAAAATAGTACATTAGTTAATTGAATAGACCGTAGCAGACAAGTGAAAGTTAAGAAATAAAAAAATAAATTAGAAAGTTTATTTTTCTCTAAGGGATATCTAAAAAAAACTATATGGCAATTGTTCGGCAGATGTTTTTTAAAATATTTACGTTTCATCAGCTATCTAACGACGTATAACAATCTAGGGATTGTATTACATTTCGTGGAAAAAAGGGACGCTCCAGTAGTAGTAGTAGTTCTAACGGTACCGCGCCTATTGTCCTTCAAGTTAAGACGCACCGTGCGAGCGAGACAAGTGACGATTTATGTAGGTGCGAATGAAAGAAAAAATGTGTAGAGACCGGTTAGGGCTGTGAATACAACAAGGGGTATTGTTTTGGTTGTCAGTCAGTCTGCTTTTGTGCTTCGTACATAGTAGATGTGACATTGTATTGCTCTTTTTCTCGACTTGGCTGTGATTCTGGACTGTTTCTTCTGATTTGTGACTACTGTGCTTGTTAACCGGACTCTGATTTGTACCTGCGATACGGAAGTGTTGAAGATGACGTCCTACACACCTGAAGAATATGCTGATATGCTTATTTGTTACGGATACTGCAATTGTGTGTCTGCGCAAGCTCGCAACGAATACATAACTCGCTACCCCGGTCGTCGAATGCCGGATGTGGCCGTTTTTGACAGAGTTTATCGAAGACTTCGTGAAACTGGCTCTGTTTTGAGACGAAATACAGACATGGGAAGACCACGAATTGACGACGAAGAACAGGACAATGAGATAGTGCAACGCTTTCGAGCGGATCCGACTACTTCCACTAATATTGTTGCCCGTGATCTGGGACTTTCGCAATGGAGAGTGTGGTTTACCGTGCACACTGCTGGCCTATACCCATACCATTATACGCCGGTACACGTTATTGAAGAAGGAGACCCCGCGAGGAGAATGGACTTTTGCAGATTTATGCAAAATGCTGATGTGGAAGACCCAGATTTTCTAAGAAATATCTTGTGGACGGATGAGTCCAAATTTGATAAAGATGGCATAACTAACTATCACAACGCCCATTACTGGGCCCCAAAAGAACTAAGGAATCCCAATAAGAAAAGAGTGAAGGGGTCCCAACGTAGATTCAGCGTGAATGTGTGGATGGGCATTATCTCCAATCATTTGATTGGACCTTACTTTCTCCCGGATAATTTAAATGGGGAAAGCTACGAAAATTTCCTGAGAGCAGACTTGAGTGATTTGCTGGATGATCTGCCACTCAACCTGATCAGGGACATGTGGTTCCAACACGATGGCTGCCCTGCCCATTTCAGAAGAAGTGTCAGAGACTGGCTGGACACAAATTATCCAAACAAATGGATAGGACGAGGTGGGCCGTTGCCATGGCCAGCAAGAAGTCCGGACATTACCCCCATGGATTTTCATGTGTGGGGGTGCATGAAAAGTCTAGTATACAGCGAGCCGAATCCAGTTTCGTCTGTGGAAGACTTAAGACAAAGGATTGTGGATGCAGCTAACAAAATGAGGACCACATTGACCACTGGAGTAGTGAAGACTGGTCTCCGTAGAAGAATGCGACAATGTATCAGAAATAGAGGCGGCCATGTTGAACATGAACTGTAAACAAGAAAAAGTTGTGTGAAAAGCTTTAATAAATAACATTTCATGCTTACCTATTGTTTTATTTTATTTTTTAGGGCTAAGTATAAATTTTCTTCTCCACTGTCGCCTATGAAACTAATTTTTTTTATAATGTATTTGAATAAAACACTTGATTATTATACCTCGTTAGATAGCTGATGAAACGTAGATATTTTAAAAAACATCTGCCGAACAATTGCCATATAGTTTTTTTTAGATATCCCTTAGAGAAAAATAAACTTTCTAATTTATTTTTTTATTTCTTAACTTTCACTTGTCTGCTACGGTCTATTCAATTAACTAATGTACTATTTTAATGATTGACGTCTTTAAGCATCTTATTACGCATGTCAAAATGCAATAATAATAATAATAAGACACACAAAATAAACAAAAATAAATTTAGTAGCTTAAATATCGGCAATTTTCAATGAAAAAATTAAAAGTCGAATATCTCAAAAAGGGTTAAGTTTAGGGTAGGGTGTTTCATAGTGAAATAAGTCAGAAATGATGGGTACTCCACGCCCTCAACGGATCTAGCACGACTTTTTCTGTAACCCTGTATATCAGACATCGATTCTACACTAAGCACAAGCTTGTATCGCAGTAACCGATGAACCAATATAATGCAATATAGATAGACGCCTCATAAATTCATAAAAATATATACCTTATAGACTAACATACATAGGTATTTTATAATAAAATGAATGTGTTAATAGATAGCTTAGAACTATGTTAGTAGCACTTCCATTACACTACACTTTAGTCTTCGTGTGTTCCTGTGGGATTTGTCCGCGGAAGCGACGGAACACCACGCCGTTCGGCCAGAAGTCTTCGGCCATAACGCGAGGCAGATAGCACGTCGGGACTCGCACCACAAACGCCTTGAAATTGATGTACTGTGGTCCTACTGTCCATCTGTCACCAGCCAGACGTATCTATCTCTAGCGCTAGACAGTTGAAATTTTCACAAATACAAATACAATGATGTATAAAACATTTAATAATAATTCAAATTTAAATATACCTATAGGTAACTTGCAGACTAACATACATTTAAAAAAAGTTGTTGCTCCCATACAACAAACTTTAACGTTATTCTTTTGTGATAATAATACGGAACTCTTTGACCACAAATCCGATTCGCACTTGGTCAGTTTTATGAACTTATGGCGATTTCTTCGGAATTTCTGTGACTAATAATATTTTAACCTCTTTGACCCAAGAACGGTGTTGTTCTTTAACATTCTAAGAAGTTCAATATTTTGGGAGTTAAAAAATTTACTAAATGACTATTTTGAATGGAAAAAGTTTAAAAAGTATGAAGTGTCTGTGTTCCTGACTATATTATCGTAGATCTATAACGGATGATCAATTTTGACATAGTTTTTTTTTTGTTTCAGGTATGTTTAGTCGAAATCGGCTCAGCTGTTGTTTGAAGTTTTTACAGAAATCTCAATAACTACGACCTTACCACCTTTACAGCCGTCTGTTTGTATGTATGCTTATACCTTTAAAACTACGCAACGGATCTTGATGCAGTATTTTTATTAAACAAGAAGGTTTATAATGTTTACTCAACCTAACTTTTCCGCGGGATCTGGGCCCTGATTCTTTAAAAACATAGTAGGCGACAAACAGGCGGGATGCATAAGCATTGCAGAAGTCGATTTGTTGCAGGAGTAAAAATAATAGCTATTCTATAACTTCTTTTAATACTGATTGGCTGAGGAACAAGGGGAGCTATTTAAATAATTAAGTAGCCCTTAATTTTAAAGGCTACTTAACTAATTAAGTAGTAATTAAGTAAAATAACATTTACAGAATACCTAAGGTATAAATCTAAATCCCGCTATTATAACATAACTAGTTCGTATACGTTGTAAAGTACTATTATTTATTCTGTGGTTAAGTTGCAAAAACAGTAAAGACAATTGACTGCTCATACCGCGATTTTTATATCATAACTATGCATCGTTTGTCTTTTACTGTCACATGAAGTTTCAAATTTGACAGACAGAGACAAACGGCACATACCTAACTTAGTCATGTGTAAATAATCCTACTAATATTATAAAGCTGAAAGTTTGTGAGTGTGTGTGTATGTATGTGTGTTTGTTACTCAATGACGCAAAAACTACTGAACCGATTGCGATGAAACTTGGAATATAGGTAGCTGGGGACCTGGATTAACACATAGGCTACTTTTCATCCCGATGTTCTCGCGGGAACGTGACTTACGCGGGTTAAACCGCGAGGCACAGCTAGTATTTTAAAAGTAAGGGAGTTTGTGATTAGCCGATGCGTTATTTATCTTCACTCTAAAAGTCTAAAGAGTCTATCTTTTTAATTAGCCGTTTTTGCACGAGAGTGCTACTAAAAGACGTACTATTTTCGTAAAGGGAAAATAGTTATGAGCAGTCAACTAGTTTTATTGTCTATGGTTAAACTGTCAGTAATTACAATAATTATGTAAGCGACCGGCTTCGAACCTGTTACAGAAATTGTACCTCGTTTACGATTATTTTTTACGTTTAAAAGTTACTTATAGAAATAAATAGGTACCTACCTACCTAAGTACTAGATGCGTTTTCGCACTCGCTTGTTACCTAGGTCTTAATCCCTTGTGCTTGTTGAAATAAGTATAACTTATGAAAGTTATTAAAAACCAGATATTTACCATCCGTTCAAATATTTAACTATGGGTTTTTTTTTTTTTTTCTTATCGGTTGTGAACCGATTATGGCCATTAGGAAATTAGCCAGTGTCGAGTATCATTAATATATTATGCAAGTTATTTGCATCGAAACAGTCAAGTCGTCGTAGTTAAAGTCAAGTCTAGGGAATCATTTGTAAACACGGAGGCCATTTACAAACATTCTTCACGGAGCTTTGGAGACAACACTAAGTCAATGTTTTGCACCGATTTTCACTTTCATTCCACTTGTACACCTTCACGAAACTAAATTGATTAATATGCCCCCGAAATTAAACAATTTGCACGCATTTGAACTAGGTTTCACAAAAATGAAAATTTAGCACTACACATCCTCAACGAGTTCCCGCCAAAAACTCCAACTATGGGTTATAAGTTTTATAATTCTAGAGAAGGCCTTTATATTCGCAAATTATGAGAAATGGGTACGCGAATCGGCCATACCTATAATGTCAAAATTTGCGTCTGTCAGAGGACTAAAACTTTTCCACAATTTTCTAAACTACGTACTCAGACTGTAAAATATTTTCCGCAACAGCGCTCCAAACAACAATATAAAGTCAATTTCAGTAATACTAAATGCCTGAGTAATACGTTTCCGCCCTCAGTAGGCAACCAGCTGTTACTCGGAAATACATGCTCCATGCTACCAAATAGTGGCATAGAGACGTATGACACGAGTAACAGCTGGCTGTTTGCTGAACGCGGAAACGTATCTTGCTTTTCTTTTTCTTAGTTATGGTTTCTGTCAGCAATATAGGACAATTTAGCCAGTTTCTCGTACTAATTGTGAACTACCACTATATTATACTGTAATCGTTTGAAATAATTTTAAATGCGTGAAGGCTGCAGAAAAAAAGGCAACGATTTTTCTCCAACCCCATGGAACATTTGTTTGTAACGTGCTAATTTCGTGTTTGGCACTGGTATTTTTATTTTCACTTAACTCGTTGAACTTCACGTAACTAAATTGATAACATGCCGCCGAAATTAAACAATTTAAACGCAATAAAACTTGATTTTGTAAAAATAAAAATTCATGACGACGTTCCACTAACGCGTCCAAAAACAAAAGTCCTATCTTGCTTTTATTATTACTGAAATCCGGAGTGTGACTGTGGGGCGTTGAGCCAAAATATGTCGCACTTACGCTCTTGCCCTTTATGCCCGACCACCTGCACAAGGAAAGACCTAATGGAAGCCACAGAGGCCGCTGTGGATGTGGCTTAATACTGGGCCACCAAAATTTGACATACCTACCTATTGTTATATTCATGCCATTGACACGAAAAGAAGAAGTAAATTACTGAAATTGGCTTCACTTTTTTGTTCTGTGCGCAGTGTCTGTTATTTCGTTAAAAAATATTTCGTCTGAAACCACGTTTTGAAGCCTAAAGTATATGAAAGTTGCGCTTAGTGTGACTAATAAAACTCTTTATTTATCCGGTTTTATCGCGTTTTTATTCATTATTTGAACCGAGCTTTTGCCAACTTTACAGTTGGCTTTTTCAAGGTTGACTGAGATGTAATTTGTCTATTTTTAACATTCTAAAAAGTTACAGTAAACTACCGCCTCATAATAGTGTGACTGTAAAGCTGTGTTTTATGAAAAAATCGCTGGTGCAATACGCATTTTTTTTTGTAAATATGACTATAACTTTCGCGACACTAATTTCGTAATGAATCTGTAGATTTTTGAATATTCCAGGGTAAAATCGCAGTGCGAACACTACCGCGCGCTAATCAATTTTTCTGCTGCCTCCGGAAAACTCATTTCCCGGTACCAATGCAAAAATGCAATCTTTACCTTTGATGAACCGACCATTTTTACCGTCGCGGCACTTTTATATCGATTTATTCTTAGAATAACTACACCGGTCAGTCACGATACTTCACCTATCCTTTAGAATACTAATTAGCGATAAAAGGCATTGTATTGAACATGAATAATTAATAAGGAGATAGCATTTCTAGGAGCCATATTGATTTGTTTTGGCGATGGAACCGCCATATTGATGTTATGGGGGTTTTGCACTAAGGCTGCGTTTCTATTTGAGATGGGTAAGGATGCGTAGTCATGGAGAGTTTTAACCAATAGAATCGGTGTTTTTTTATCTAGAAATGCTTACGAAATGGTCCGAAGCACTAGGCTTGTACTATGGGTACTTTACAAAGGATATACTACATATTATACTATATTTTTGTAAATACATATTATACATAAATAGACACCCAGAACAGACACAAATATTAATTTTTAAGCATAAATATTTCCACCCGGCGGGAATCGAACCCGCAGCCTTCTGCGTTGCAGTCGGGCGTTCGGCCAGCGCGCCACAGAGGCTGTGAAATATAAATATTAAAATTTGATTTCTGAAATACTCACTTAGTATTTCATTCAAACTCCCAAGGACAAAGCAATTTCCCTCAAAGTGCAATTTCCTTAGTTAATTGACCCATATTATTAGAGTCTTTCATATGTATCAGTCATTTTATTCATACGAATGACGTCATGGATCGACAAGCACCCTAAACGAAAGCAAAACAAGAGAAAATAAACCTAAATCGGTTGTTTTAAAGTACAAACTGTTTTAAGATAAGTAATAAGATAATTTGCTTGATTCTAGATTTTATAGGCTGAATGGTAAGATAGTTTTTTGCATGTCTGTCCTGGGTGCAGTAGAGTGGAACTTAAGTTTTAAAATTAAGTTATTTTTGCTATTTTTCGTTCTGTTGTGATTTACGGTTACAAAATGAACACATACTGGTAAATGGGTAAATATTGCATAGAAAAGGTTTGATTCACTCATTTTTTTTATTTTGTATGAGTTGACTAGCCAATATTGCGAAATGTTATGACATGGCCAATAAATGATTTACGATTTATGAACTCTAGTTTTGCTTCTTTTTCCTGCCTTTATCCCAAAATTTTTGGAATAGACATAATATTAGGTACCTATGGCGATACTTTGTGACTCTTGTGACAAAACTGGAGATACTTTGTGACAAGATTTTTACATCGAACTTACATCGAAACAAATACTTAGTTTGATTTAAAAAAAAACATCGTATGCAATCAAATTAAAAGTGTTTCATCACAATCGGCTCAGTAGTTTTTGCGTGAAAGAGTAACAAAGTTACATACATACACACAAATTTTCGCATTTTTTAATATTTGTAAGGTTATCAATTTATTATTTAAAAAAGACGACAAAAATACTTTCAGCTACTACGGTTTATGAGATACATCCTAGTTATAGACAGATATAAGGACAGTAAAGTCATAGTTAAAATGTCCCGTTTTGACCCTTAGAGTACGGAACTCTAAAACACAGCGCTGCTAATGACACTGAACACGTTTAAGTAGTAAAATGAAAGGTAAAGTTAAAGTTAACTAAAGCGGTGTTAACTCTTCTAAAACAGTTCAAACAGAAACGTGAGGAATTCTAACAAAAGGCGACTGTGTGTCTGTTTGTTCGGTACGAAAGGTTTTAACTAATGTTTAAACTGATAGATAGGGCTGGTGTTACAATTAACAGTAAAATTAGGCAAGTACGTGCCTTGACGCCTTGACGTTGTAGAATTCGAGCATATTACGTCTTAGGTTAATGTTAATTTAACTAAAACTTAAATTAAAATTAAATTCTATAAATAATGGGCCCTACCATGATGTCTTATAAGTCGTCGCGAAGTCGTCGCGTTGTCATTTTGCTAAATAATATAAAATTAATCATCAAATAATTTAAAAAAAAAAAGAAAAATAAAACTTTAAAAAAACGAGATTTTTTTAAATTGTCTGTGGTTTTTAAAAGTAAGTAGTCGGGGTATTTTTATTTAAATTTACTTTATTTTTTTAACGATAAAAGGACGACATAGCAACGACAAACGAGCAAGGTAGCGCGGAATAATAATGTTTAAAATGCTTCATTGTCAAGCAACCAAATTTAAAAGCCTTCATATTTTGATCTTCTAAATTTAGATTTATTTCCTTTTTAAATATCATTGTGACGTTTTTTATTCGGTGGTGTTACATTTTATTTGTCAGTTATGTGACCTTTTCAAAAATATAAAAATAAATATTTGTATCTGGTCTGGGTGTACCTATACATGTGTATATGTAAGTATTTACAAAAAAAAGTATAATAATAATGTAATCCGTACTCTAGTACCCATAGTACAAGTCTAGTGCTTAGTTTGGGGCTTAGATATATATTTTTGATAGTTGCAATATACAAGGTGTAACGGGTAAGCCCTTTTAATCCGAAAGGGGGTTGTTCTAGACGACTAAGCGAACAACTTTTGTTCTACGACTTTTGGAAATTCAAAGTACTTTTAGAAAAATTTAGGTGTAAAGTTTACTTGAAAATCAGCTGTTTCTGAGAGTTCGAGGACATTGACCTTATATTGTCCTTTTATCTAAATAAAAGGACCCATCAAACTAATTTGATGGTTTACAATCAAAACCTCAATTACCTTTATTTACAAAAGCAGCTGTTTTTTCAGTGAAACTTAATCTCAAAATTTTCAAAAAAAAGTTTTTTTTTTCAGTGAAACATAATCTCAAAATTTTCAAAAAAAAGTTTGAATTTTTAAAAGTCGTAGAACAAAAGTTGTTCGCTTAGATGTCTAGAACTACCCCCTTTCGGATTAAAAGGGCTTACCCGTTACAAATTGTATATACCTGCTCGTAAATTTCAAAACAAAATGCTTATAATTTTTTAAGTCTGTTATAAGACAAACCTCAAACACTTACTCACACGTCAGAGATGGCGTGAATGGAACCATCAGACATTCTTTTTCCCCTACCACAAGTAAACTACTTAGGTAGGTAATATGAATTTATCCTAAGAATAAATATTTGGTGAATATATTTTATTGAAATAAATACGACACTTTTTACCACTCGGACACGTATTCAATAACAAAATCGTCACGAAAACGCTTCAACATTTTCATTTTGCATAGTTAAGCTAAAACTTTTGAAGTTAGTAGGTAATTCATTTTACCGATAATTGCTTTAAAAATTGTTCCGTCGTTTTGTCTTAAACGACCAGAAAAAGAGAGAACATTTTTATCATCTCGTCTCGCCATGAACACGCCCGTACACCGCGAGTGTGATAATGCCCGAAATTTTTATTCGACCAAACTAGAATAAGCAATGAATAAATAATAATTTCTCCACATAATTCATCATTTTTTTTATTGCGAGCGCCTCGCGGGTCTCATACAAAAGACGAATTATGCGGTGAACTGCTATTCGTTACTTATTCCACTTCGGTCGAATCGAGCCTAAGACTGTGGTAAGGGTCTCACTGACTCACCGGATTGTTTAAAATGCATGGTTCATTTTGAAGTTAGTTCCTCAAAAAAGTATTTTGTATAAGATACTTGGATATTTTTGTATGCGTTAAGTAAAGATATTTGTGATCAATGGTCTACAATCCCTTGGGTGATGACAGAAAATCAGTGTTCGCTCTAACGAGTGAATTATACACTGAGTCATGGCCCATTGTCCTGCTGCAACACACACATTCATGTTGTATTTGGTCTTAGACGTTACCTACCTATATTTTAAGGTTGATATTTTATAATTTTGTACGACTATGTGTGTGTAACATTGGAACAAATAAACTTTTTTTATTCTATTCTATATTTTTGGTGTCATTCTAGAGTTGCGTACTTGCGGAGCTTCCGTATGTGTTTTTCCAGATGTCTAGCTATCTGCATCCCAAGTTTCACGTCGGTTTAGTAGTTTTTGAGTAATTTAGTTTAAAATTTAATTTCTTTTTTTTTAATTCGCCATAACCTAAATGTCAAAGATCAAACTAGAAGCTACAGACAAGACACATGACCTACTTTTCCAATAGGTAATTATTATGCAGATACAATGTCAGTGTAGTACGCATGTGTAATTCACAGCATAATTAAAATATGAATTACCCATAGATTAATATTGAATGGTAGATATTATGTTAAATAATGTATATACCTACTTGAAAGGTTATGTTATGTGTATTGTTCATATTAGACCGAGTATTTTGTAATGCTTATTAAGCTTCGGCCAAACTGCGTCTTCTATTAAAAATACAAAAATACAAGTGTGTTTATTAATTAAAGTATTATTAATATAATTATTTATTATTAAAACCAGATGCTATTTGCAGCACTTTCTTATACCAAATATGTCACACAGTAAATAAAAAAATAAAAAAGCATTTATGAAACTTATGAAACATATCCCAAAAAAGAAAATAAAATAATAATATTTGTTTTTTTTTTTTAATTAAGTGTAATTTTTATAGAAAACTTACAAGCCGAGTATTTGGAACCGACGAAAAAATGGAGGTAGGTTCTCAAGTCGACACGTATATATTTTTTTAATGTATGACCACTCATACATTTTTAAGGAGTTGTTCATTTAAAACGATTTTTTTTTAATTAATTAAACCTATACATAAATATTTTAATGAATAAAACCTCTGAGCTAAGTAGGTCCTCATAGCATTTCTAAGTTTTCTGAATATCCATCATAAAAAGCTCGGTTTTTGTGGTTATAGTTTGTTCAGTGCTTAATAGTAATTTGAAGTAGCTTATTGTATAATTATGGTACTACCACGTATATAAATATGTATGTATACTATGTATACAGCTTTAGTTAATACAGTGTAGGTACTAAGTACCCATTCATTACGTTATGAAACATTTTTGCAACCTCCATGGTGCTTAGTGATTGAGTAGACAAATTAAAAATATTAATTTACTTTATTTTTTGAATTATGCTTTCCAAATTTCTGCACCCTACAAAATTTAGACCTCGAACCCCTACGAATCCGTTGTAGTCCACCTTTCATTTTTGCGCCCCAAGTGATTTAGTGAGAACCTTGCGGCAACCTGCCTATATTTTTATATTTACATAGAAATACATATCTCGCTTCTGTGGAAAGTCTTAAGGATACAATCCTTAGTAAAATTTAAGCGCTCGCAGCGATACTCATTTCATTTTTAAGGAAAACGTACTTTACAATAATTAGCAGCCTTGCAGCGGCTTTTTACATTAATTTCACGTTAATGGGACATATGGAATAATAATAAAAATTTATAATAATAAATAGATATTGCACGAAATTACAGGCAGCCCTAAACTAAGCACTAGGCTACTATGGGTACTAGACAATGGATATAAGTACTTTTTAATATTATAACTTTTTTTAATACATAGGATACATGTACATAGGATACATAGAAAGACATCCATACTAGATACAAATATTTATTTTTAATACATTTGAAACATCACCTCTAGTACTAGTACATAATGAGTGTAAGCATTTTTTGTGTTTCGCCACAAAATGTCACATCTGTCAATCATTTTACTCTGTAAAGGTCGTCGTACATTGCTTTAGAAAGCGTTCCAGTAATTATTGCACAATTTTACTTGCGTGTGCGCATAACTTTACTAGATATTACATTAAGGTTGTAGAAAGCATTACTTTCTTGCCATTGTGTTGGTTTTTACCCGACTGTGTTGGGGAAAATGTGGTATGTGTGTTGGTTGGTTGAAAAACTAATGTTAGAACTTAATAATACACAATAATTACCGGACTTTACTCGCGTTCTTTTTATAGTTTTTTGAGTTTACTAGGAATAATTATAATTTTTTAAATTTCTTATCAAACCTAACAAAGATCGATTAAGTCACCATACAGAGGGGTTTGGTGTCGATTAAAAGCAATTTATTATTTTCTTCTATGGTTTTCGCGATTTTGCATAATAAAACACTTTATTTATCGGGTTTAATCAACTAGTTAACCTTAAAAAGCCAACTGTAAAGTTGGTGAAAGCTCGGTTCGTTAAAAACCATGAATAAAACGCGATTAAACCAGATAAATAAAGTGTTTTATTAAGCAATTTGTTACTTAGCCCTAAATAAAAATCTTCAAAGTATATAACACTCGCACATCCTTGATAGTTGGTGTTAAAAACAAGTTCTTTTACAGTAACGACACGCATTGATCCTTGACTCCGGGTACCGTTTAGTCGATTTGTTATCAACAGTTCTATACGTGACTATACTGTCTTGATACTTGACCGGACAGTCAGGATTAATATTATAGCATTTGCATTTCACTATAAAATAGATAGATAACACTTTTATTTGATCAATCACAAAAATATTACAAAAACAACACATTTAAAACTAAATAAATATTGAACAAATAGGCGGCCTTATCGCTTAAAGCGATTTCTTCCAGGCAACCTTATTTGGTATGGAAAAGGGACTATTTAGTTGTACTGGTAGGTCACGTTGTGATAAATATAATAAATAATTAAAATACACCATAAATAATCTACCTTAAATATATATATATATATATATAAATATACTAATAAACAAATATTATGTTATAATAATAAATACCACATTATGAATACATAATATATCTACTTATACCTACTAACATTAAATAAACCGTGCATAAGGTGAACTCAATCAAGATTATAAAACATTATGTTATTTGCACTAAATCGGTCTCAGCTATAAGTCCGCCCATTTGTACAACTTAATTTTAAGATTTTTTACTTCTGTATCTGTTTTTGTTAACATAGTTACATTTTAATCGAGTATTATCGATCCTCTCGCGACTAAGACTATTGTAACATGATCGAAACGTCAATGTGAGAAAATGAAAAATGAAACTTACACGGTTAAAACAAGTATCTAGCAATCTTATCTACCTATGTTAATAAATCGTGTGAACTAACAAAAAGTTTAAGTAGGTAGATTATGTTCGACAAATAAAAATGTCTATCTATTTATTGTCATTTTCTTTGAAAAAAAAAAGTGAAGGAAAACTTCGTGAGGAAACTCACGAGTTAGCTCCAGACGTAGGTGTATTGGACAGTTCTCTCCTCTGGACATGGCTGACTAGGCTGGGAGGGTGGTATTGGTGCTGGGCAAGACTACTCCACCTAACAATGTCCCGGGCACTACAGCGCCAAACATCAAAAGAATTTAAGTCAATATAGTAGTAGTTATTTAGTTATTTTGATGTGTTTTATTTCTTCTTTATTATGATATACTTACATATAAATTGTAAAGAAATAAATATTAGTATACAAGGTGTAACGGGTAAGCCCTTTTAATCCGAAAGGGGGTTGTTCTAGACGGCTAGGCAAACAACTTTTGTTCTACGACTTTTGGAAATTCGAAGTACTTTTCGAAAAATTTAGGTGTAAAGTTTACTTGAAAATCAGCTGTTTCTGAGAGTTCGAGGTCATTGACCTTATGTTGTCCTTTTATTTAGTTTGATGGTTTACAATCAAAACTTCAATTATCTTTATTTTCAAAATCAGCTGTTTTTTCAGTGAAACATAATAATCTCAAAATTTTCAAAAAAACAGTTTGAATTTTCAAAAGTCGTAGAACAAAAGTTGTTCGCCTAGACGTCTAGAACAACCCTCTTTCGGATTAAAAGGACTTGCCCGTTACAAATTGTATAGTAGTCGATATACTCATATCGTAGGTACCTATAGTTGTAGGACCAAATGTTATAAACGCGAAAGCGCGAAAAAAACGCGCAATTTCCATTGCAACAAAAAACGCGACGACATAACAACACTGCATCACCTCCTACGATGGCTTGCAAATAGGTACTACTAATTTTTTTGTTTTAACGCTTACCTATTAATTATACACAAAAACATCAAGTAAGTACTATATTTATTTTTGAACTAGGTATTTATTTATTTTAAATTTCCTTTCGTATCGAAAGGACAACGCCCTATTAGCAGAAACTCCTAAAAGTAAAACGGTATATTAGCATATCGCCTTAATACCAAGCTGACCTAGTAGCTAATGTGTAAAAAAACGTGGAATCGATTACAAGGATAAATTATTTATCCCGATATTTACGTGTCGGGAGTTACGCTGGTAAACCTGCAGGTTGCAGCGCTGCTAGTAAAGACATCATACTTGTATTCACTACTAAGAATGTAGATCATAGATTCCGATCAACATAAGATTGCACTAACAACAGTAACAAGCAACATTCTGATGATTCATTCAACAATGTTATGTTGCGAAACTGTTTAGGTATTGTCTCTTGTACGGACTGTTTTAACTACCGAGTTTCTCTTTAGATTCCCGATGGCATATTCTCCTGATAATATTAACCAAAACATCATTTCAATATCGTTGCAGTCAATATTGAATTTCAAATTCGAAGATTGTCAAATGATGACACTTTCAGGTTTTTTTTTTCTTTGGATGATGCCGTTTTTCATACATTTTTTATAGAATAAACAGCTTTTTCAAAACAGCTATTTTTTAGTGAAACATAACTTCAAATTTATTTAAAAAAAACTTGTTTTTGACTTTTCAGTTAAAACTGCAGTCGAGTTTTATATTTTTTTAATGAATTAATTAATTCGACTATAAATTCCTTAAAAGTGTATGGTTAGTTTTTGCTAAGCTCAGTCTGAGCAAAGTCAAAGTACTCACTATAGACTTCAGCTTGTCAATTTTATAAATTAATCGCAAAAATCAATAATTTCAATTGTTTCAATCGAGATTTGTTAGCAACAGTGTTACATAATCAGCTAACCGGTCGTAATGCTTCTAATTTAGTACATACTTACATGTGTTTTAACCAATTTGTGATAAAGGTGTCAAATGGTAGTAAACAGTGACGAAATATCATTGTCACCGTTTGTCACTTTCGTAACAGACCGACAAACAAACCATTGTGTTTGATTTGGTACTAGACTTGATTTTATTTATAGTAGAAGTTTTCATCACTACAAGTATATTTATCTTTTACTAGCAGCGTCCTGCGGTTTAACCCGTGTAAGTCCCGATCCTGTGGAAATATCGAAATAAAAAGTAGCCTTTATAAGTGATATTTCAAGTCTCCAGCTATCTACCTATATTCCAAGTTTCATCGCAATCGGTTCAATAGTTTTTCGCGATTGAGTAACGAACACACATGCTCACATACATACAAACTTTCAGCTTTATAATATTAGTAGGATTTGCATTGATTCTTATCGGTTGTAGACCAATTATGGCCATTTCGAAAGTAGTCAGTGTCAAGTACTTTAAGTACAAGTAATTAACTTTTGCAAGTTATTTGCAATTTGCATCAAAACACTCAAGTCGTAGTAGTAAAAGTCAAGTCAAAGAAGTCGTTGTAAATGGTGGCTCTTTACAATGACGGTTACACTTGTACACCTTCTCTAAACTAAATTGATTAATATGCCCCCGAAATCAAACAATTTAACTAACTTAAATAAACGCACTATTGAACTAGGTTTCACAAAATTTAAAATTTAGCAAAACACTCAACGCGTTCCCGTAAACACTCCGATTTGAATTAGCACCGCATTTTTTGAACTGACATTGACAATTGATAAACGTCAACTTTTTAATTCAATGGCATCGAATTGAAACGGTATACAGCCAGCCGATATTAAGACGTATTTCAATAAAACGGTATTATATATTTACTCACATGATACGAACGCGAGCTAACTTGACATTCAGTAAGTATAAGTAGATATTTTGTAATAGAATATGTGTGAGGTTATCTAAACAAACGCAATGACCAATGCTTTTGAACTGTGCATTGTTTGGTACAAATCATAAGAAGATATAAATATACGCGATTATCAATTTGTAAGGCAGTTCGCTAAATGACGTACTTATCTGAAAATGACTAAAATTGAAAAACGAAACACTTACTTACTGATAAACGTGGAGTAGGGTCGGAGTACTGAAAATATGCTTTGCCTTTTTTCGTGACAACAATTTTCAAAGTTGACAGACAGAAACACAACGTGGTAAAATTACTTCCACCTAATTCCACATTTATTAATAAGGCTATGTATATTTTTATTTAATGTCTTTGTTATGGCCTCTCTGCCAGCAATATAAGGTACGTAAATCGTTTCCGTCAATCGTAAAAACCGTTTCGAAATTAGCTAACGGTTGCCATTCGTATAATAATTATGTAATTTCTTCTGTTTTTAACGTACGACGCGGGGAAAAACACGTTTTTAGAATTCCTCAAGGGTACTTTGGGTACCCAAGGGGTAAAAACGGGACCCTATTTTACTAAGACTTCAGTCAGTAAACTGTATGTTTCTAGCTGTATGTTTCTAGATGGGGCTTGTTGTATATCAGTACAAAAATCACGAAATAACGCAAACCTCGAAGTCGAAAAGCACCACTCTAACTAGTTTATACTTCTTTGCATAGATGTCACCACAGTAGGTAGGTAGGCAATAAGGATAAAGAACCGAATTAATTACACTAAATTGCAGACGTAGGAATCCAGAACACAAAAAAAATGGTTGGCCGAAAAGCCTACATCGAAATTCAAAAGTAGGGATTAGTTTTCTTTTTTTTAGGACATGATATGAATATGATTTATTGCGTTACTTAACAATAAAATACAACTGATTTTTTAAATAAGGTAGCGCCACCGATACCGATACCGTGGTTTGATACCGTGGTTTTTGGGCGTTACGAAAATGTGTTTGTAGTTGTATGTCTAGTATGATTTAATAGTAATATGCTATAAGAACTTTTCTGAAAACTACCTGTGCCCCGCGGTTTCACCCGCGTAATTTCAGTTCCCGCGGGAATAGGTATGTTTCTAGCCACCTATACTTCAAGTTTAATCGCAATTAGTAGGCGTGAAAGAGTAATTAAATCACATACGTACATAATTGAAAACATTTGCGTTTATAAAATTAGTACCTACGATGTTTATTATATGAAAACCGCTGTAAGTGCATGGTTTGGACCAAACGAAAGTAACTCGTCCCGTTAATGAGATAGTGACCGATGTGAGGCAAAGGTCGAGTGACGTTAAGTTATTGAGTACTAATACACCACTACAGTTCTGGTAGGTAATAATCCGCGCTACCATGATCGTTTGCCGTTACTTTATCGTCCTTTTGTCTTTTAAAAAAAGTAAAGTAAATTTTAAATTTGGAACTAAGGTTCTGGTAACATACTCCCATTTCGAAGTGGCCACTTCTTCTTCTTCTTCTTAAAATGGCTTTTTCTTTCGGACATTTGCCAGTGTCAAGTATTATCAATATTCGCAGGTTATTTGCATCGAACGATACAGTCAAGTCGTCATAGTTAAAGTCAAGTCGAGGGAATCATTGTAAAAAGGGGGCCATTTTTTACAATGTTTGTTCACGGAGCTTTGGAGAGAACACTAAGCTAAAGTCCATGTTTTACACCGATTTTCACTTTTATTTTCACTTGTACACCTTCACGAAACTAAATTGATTAATATGCCCCCGAGATTAAACAATTTACACGCATTTGAACTAAGTTCACAAAAATGAAAATTTATCAACACATCTCCTCAACGCATTCCCGCCAAAACTCCATCTTGGGCGCTTGAATACCACGTTCACTAGGGTGGAATATCTAGTTTATACTTTGGTATAATCTTTGGCAAAATTTTCACTTTGGTATAAACTAGATATTCCACCCTACTTTTAATTAATTTATTAGTAGTATTACCTACTAATAAATTAAGGAGTTCATTGGCCAAGGTGCACCAGCCGATCTTGAATGGTCGTGCGGGTAAAGCAAAGCTTGGCTCGGTCATTACTTGGATGGGTGACCGAAAATTTTACATCTTAAACTGCATCGTCACTGGTGAGATAAGTAACTAAAAAATCTCATTAGTATTTTTTTAAACATTTTAAGGAACTTTTTACATCTGTTACGAAACTAGCTTCGCCCTACGATTGGACCTGTGTTGATTCCCTTGAAAAAATTGTCCCCCTATAATTTAATTTGAATATCATGAATTACAATTGCGTTTGAATTGTAACTGAACTGGAACGAAAAATAAATCGAGTTTCCCAAAGTCGTAGAACAAAAGTTGTTCGCCTAGACGTCTAGAACAACCCCCTTTCGGCTTAAAATAGTATCCTCGTTACACCTTGTCTATCTAAGTAATTAAAAAACATACGGTAACCATAATTCGGTATAAAAAGCCAAATCTATATAGGAAACTACTGATTATATTAAGGGTAGGACATTTAAACATAACTAGCTCCCCAAATCATCCCAAAAATCGGTGCAGTAGTTTGGGAGATTACCCCCAACATACATACAAACTGACATACATTGTTGCCAACGTTCCTTCATTATAATATTAGTACTTAAGTATAGATAAAACTTCTAGTAAGCCTTTATAAACACGAGAAACAAAAATAGCCGACAAACGAAGTTGAATCAGATATATCTACTCGTATAGTCGTGAAATAAAAGATATTCAGCCAGTGCCTTATTCATGCCTTATTTGACTTGTTTACTACTTCATAAATCGAGGCTTTAATATCACATGGACGCGAGAACGTTTCCATTGTTACGTGGAAAGAAATACTGGTGTTAGGATATTTTTAATCATATATTTAGTAATTCAGCGACCGATAAACATATATAGCAACCACTTAGCCCCGTAAGCTAATCAACGACATTTCGGCATCGTACGCACTGGAGGCATCGCATCAAACGTTTCGTAATATTCTTTGAATACACCCGTCCTGCTCAACCTATTTATATTATGTTATATATGCGAACACCCCTAGGGATCAAGTTAAAGACGGATCTAGTTTCCAATGCTAGACGGTTCTCATAAAGGAGAGACCTTGTCTTTGAATAGAAGGTCACACAAGTACGTCCACCAATCCGCATCGTACGTATCGCTCGAATCTGCTCATCGGCAATGCCGACGCCGTGCATCGTGGTCATTCTATTACTTAGTTAGATCGGTAGTTGCGTTCGGCAAATGCAATAGCTGCTGATTAGGTGGACGAATCTGTTTGATGCGATCCGTCCAATGCGTACGATGCTGGTAGGTGAACGCCTAGCTTTACGATGTTCTTCTATACACCGGAGTATTAGGCATCGCAGCACGATCTCCCAGACTCGAATCAATCGGGGCTGTATCCCAGCGATTTGTGATAGGTCTTGCTCGACGTTTCTTTAACCTTCGTCACCTTCGTTGTTAACTTTTGGCTTCTTATTAGAAAACCCGTTTTTTTACGGTATAGGTGATAATAATCAATTTCTCTGGTACCCAATGGAAACAAACATAAACGAAACAGACTGTCGCTCGTAAACTCCGAATAAATTCCTATTCTATATGTTTATATAACAAATAGTATATTGTGCATTAAGTAGGTAAATAAATAGAATAAAAGAAAAGTATATAATATACAATAACACTTGGGAGGTCTTGAACGGATTGGTTTTGGCTCTGTTTTCTAAAATAAAACTATTGTCTGGACTGTCTGATATTATGAATACTGATATAAAACATTTAGGAGAACGAATCGTAGAATTTGTACATTTGGTTGTCAATACATTTCAGAAATTACTAGTTACAAAACATACGGAAACCATCTTTGGGTATTTAATTTATCCTTCTTTGGCCCTTATTTTGGTAGTTTTGTTTGCTAATCTACACGATTTAGTTAACTTTTACAACATAAAAACAAAATAATTAAAATAATCCTTTAAAAACAGAGTCTTCCATTTTACAACAAAACGGGATTTGAACATTAGTTTTTCCTGTATTGACTAGTAGTAGTCTGCACTTCAAATTGATAATATAGTTTAACCTAATTAGCAATATAATTACTTGTTTGACGCTTACGAGACATCGTAACTCGAAATGGCCCACTGTAAACTTAGTAATACGTTTTTAATTTATCAATCTTTAGCCTTAAGTAGTATTAAATTTTGTATTTCTATAAATATGAAAGTTTTTGTGTGTAAGCAAGGTTTGTTATTTCTTCACACAAAAACTACTTAACCAATTTCGATGACACTTGGTATTTAGATAGCTTTGTTAAATATCTGGGTTGACACACAGGCTGCCCTTTATATCCCGATAATCCCACGGGATCGGGACTTACGCGGGTGAAACCGAGTTTTACTGGTTGGTTCCATATTGTACTTAGTTTGGCTGCCCGACTTCAGATGATAAAACAGATTAATTAGTCGGTGGCACTGTACCTATGTAGAGATTATTTTGGTCATTATAATCAATTCTTGTTTTTTAGCTGTTTTTTAAATTATTTTTTGTTTCTTTTTGAAGTCGGTTTTTAAATTTTTTCTTTAATAAAACACTTTATTTATCCGGTTGAATCGCGTCTTTATTCATTGTTTTAAACGAACCGAGCTTTCGCCAACTTTACAGTTGGCTTTTTCAAGGTTGACTGAGATGTAATTTGTCTAATTTGAACATTCTAAAAAGTTACAGTTAAGTTCGTCGTTTTTTAATTTCAATATTTAGCATTTTATCAGAAGAAATAAATTAGATTAAAAAAAATATATCTGATCTTTTTTAATCTCAATATTAAACATTTTATCAAAAGGGATTCATACTTTTTGAGTTTGAGTTAAAAATGTAATTTCTTGTTACAGATTGCTGAAGTTACGGCCGCATCAACTAGTTGTTATTATAAGGTAAAAATCAGTGATATGTTTGTTACTTCTTACATTGTTTTGGCTACAAAAAACGAGAGTAAATTACCTAGAATTGAAGGAAGAGCGAGATGTAAAAGTACATACTTACGTCACGTCAAAAAAAACAATAAACAGAAACAAATGACGATCGAAAGAAAAATCAACATAAGAGACGATAGAATAAAAATCTGACAGTTGACAGATGTCAAATTTAAAACGATGAAAAGTATCATTTGTCGTATATCAATTGTCTAGTACCCATAGTACAAGCCTAGTCCTTAGTTTAGGGCTAGATTGCGTTGGGTGTAACGTAGAGTTTTGGCACAGATTTTGGCAAGAACTGAGATGAAGAAATGTCTTTAATTTCCTACAACTTATGTGACCGGAAACAAATTTTTATGAGATTTAAAACAAACTAAAATGTCTTAACTATACCCCAGGTCTGTTCAATTAATTTCAGGCTATAATCTGACGTTTTCGTTCCTTGTATATAACATTTTTTCCTCAGAAAGAAGTGTCATATCGTAGTCTACAATTTAAAAAAAACGAAGTGTACTATCCTTGTTTATCTGACCCTTTGAAAAAAAAAATGGTTAGACTTGGAGGCACAATTGTGACATTTTGGACACGTACTCTAAGCAGCAGCAGCTGTAAGAATCGCCAACTACCAGGTAAACTGTGGTACAGAGCTACTCCCTGGTATCGTCGGAACCCGTCCGAGATACAAAAGGTACAAAAAACTGGATCCTTCCCATGGCTCTGCAACCTTTACAACGCGAATTAACGATTTTATTATGGTCTGTCTCGGTGGTGCTCAAACTTTTTGTGGTTAAACCTATTCATGTTAGATAACCTTCTTAATAATAGGGGAGTAAAGTCGAAGTAGTTATACCGCTTTTTTTAAACTTTGAAACTTCTTGTCACGGAAAAAGACAAAACATGTTCACACTATTCCGACCTTACTCCACGTTTATTGATAGGGACGAAAGTATTAGTAGGTTTAGGCTGGCTTGCACAGATTCCTAATCCGAATTAGCACAGAATTTTTTTGTTGAACAAACTTGTCTACTTTTTCACCTTTAGTAGGATAGGACAGGATATTCGATAGGCAGTTTTATAAACTCTGGGCTCCCGAGGGGACTGCAATCTTGAACATTGCTCCGAAAAGAGAGAACTTTACGACCAAAATGTTCCTAAAATCTTAAATTATTAAAATGTTGAATTCTCAAAATATTATATACACGAAATGTTAACTCGTAAGATTTTGAATTTCCAAAAATTTTAATTCCCATAATATTGAAAAGCAGACACTTAAAACAAATTGGGACTGGTTCTGCAAAAAGTTTGAGAACCGCATCTAACCATTGGATATCGTCGATCGCAAATCTATGATTACTTTTTAATACATTATTCAAGACAAAACGCATTTTATGCTAAACAACGAGTGCTTATTTTTAATTTTATATGCATCGGTACCTCTTAGAGTTTTCCTTTTTCTGCTATCAGTATCGGCCTCTAAGGAATATTAATTTGTATGACAGGAAAGGGGTGGGTTACGTGAATAGGTTACATATCCTTTCGAACGCTTTTTTTTTAGCTTTTTAAACTGTGAACTCATGCCAAAGAAACTTACGTAGGATCTTATGGTAGGTTACCTATAAGTAGTCGTCATAATTTGGAGGTAAGCTTGTTGACCTTTTTTGTAGGAGTAGGTTTTAAAAAACGAATAAGTAAAGTTTTGGTTGTTTTATAAAAGACTAGCAGCGTCTCGCGGTTTTACCTTCGTAAGTCCTGATCTCTCTTATTTGAGCAATGTTCTTGATCCAGTAGGAATATTGAGATAAAATCTAGTTAACTTGTAATAAGCAAATAATATAAATTACTTTATTATAAACGCTTAAAAACATAGTTACGAAGACTTGGACTTGTTTTTAATAAGTTCCTATGTATTAGAACGTATTCAACAAGCAAATATTTGATATTTTGCTCTAAAATATCGCGTAGTCCCATCTTACTTACGTCCTTCTTTTATTAAACTGAAATTGGCTGGCGCTATCCGGTCGGTTTTTAATTATATAGTATTTTTGACGTAGGTCAGTTCGTTACGAGGTCATAAAACGTCTCATAAAAAAACAATTTTATTATTTTTAATGTAAAAAGTAAATTAAAACTCAGAATCGTTGAAATATGTTCGACTTAACCAGCAAAACCCAAGGATGTCTTGCCTTCAGTTTGCAGAAAACGGTAAACTCTAAATCATGGCAATTAATAAAGAAATATGCGGACATTTTTAAAGATATATTAATTAATTTCTCACGGCATTTAAATGAAAACCTAGTTACCTATTTACTATAGCTACTTATTAGCTATCTATTTGGCTATTTATTTGAGGAATCTAAAGCGTATTAAAAAAACAGTAATTTAAATTTACTTCGTTTGAACTCCCAACTCCCAAACGGGTGGATGGAGGGAGCTATTTTGATATGGTTTTTATTTTATTTGATAGATGTTTATTATTACGACGATATCTTCCTACGATATTACCTTTTACGCCCCGAATCATGTAATGTAAAATTTGCCTCAGAGTCGGTGGTCCATTTTCTAAGGTTTTTGTAGGACGTTTGAGATGTTAGAACTCCAACTCCTACTGTAAGAAAGTCCATTACGTGTTTAGGGTTAAAAAACAGGACTCATTTACTTCCACTTCACTGTCCGTCCGTCTGTCATCATCATCATCATCAGCCTGTTGCAGTCCACTGCTGGACATAGGCCTCTCTAATTGCACGCCACCTTGATCTATTTTCGGCTTCTCGCATCCAGTTTGTGCCAGCCGTCTTGTACAAATCGTCGCTCCAAACGTTCCTGAGGACGTCCTACACTACGTTTGCCGAGACGCGGTCTCCACTCTAGAACTCGTTTACCCCAACGGCCTCTCTGTCACCAGGCTGTATCTCATGAACCGTGATAGCTAGATAGTTAAAATTTAAACTAAAATAAAATGATTATTTTACACCCTTTACAATAAGACCTTTTTGTGATAAAGGTACTTACGAAAAATTTCGTGCCAAGCCAAACAAAAATTAAAAAAAAATACAATAATACTTACACATACATTAACTAAATACACACATACACAATTACACACGTACGTACGTACGCACGTATATGTACTATTATACATTTATAAAGCGCATAGGCGCTTTTTATTAATTAGTATTTTTGGTTAGTTGTAGAAAGCCACTTTTGACCCAAACTGTACCCAATTGGCACAGAAATTAAATTCAATAGAAATGTCAATACATATCAAACAAGATGTTATCATTAGAAACGGTTAATTCTTAAAATGGTAAAGATATATTCCCATATCACCAAGGCTTGACCATTTTTGGTGAGGCCGAGTTATTTAAATCAGTTTATAGCGTTAAATCCATCACGTTAAAAACTGCTAAACCGATTACCATGAAACTTGGAATATAGGTAGATGGAAACCTGGCTACTTTTCATCCCGTAGGATCGGGACTTACGTGGGTGAAACAGCGGGGTGCAGCTAGTATTTTCATAAATTTTATAGCCACACAGTGATCTCCTTATTTGTTCACAATCAATCCAGTACAGTTACCCACAATATTATCTTTAAACAACCATTCTTTTACGTTCAGCCGCGGCGCTAGAGTCGATGCGATTCCAACCAAAAGCATTAGTTCCAAAAAAAACCGTTCGCAAACCCAAATTTGGTTGATAACAATCGTGAGATGCACAAAACAAATTTATGTTTTTATTTGATAGCGGCGCTAGTGTCTGCATAACTTTAAACAAAACTTATAGCTTCAAAAACATCCGCACGCAAAAGTAAAAACTTGTAAAATTACTTAGCAAACTTATTTTTGTAATTAGACGTGGCGCTACGGTCTTCGGAAAAGTAAGTTTTTTTTTTAGTTCCGGAATTATCCGCTGTCAACGTTAAGTTTGTAAGTCGTGCGATATAATTCGTGACGCACACTCAAACAGTACTATTGAAACTTTTATAAAGAACTGTCTTCTCGTGATTGCGATGTTTGATCTGATGTTGATAACAGTTTTAGTTACAATGGACTCGATTGTACTTATAAAATTGATTGATTAGGTATATTGAAATCAAAAATGTACAGATCTCCCGCTACGTGCAACCACAGTACATAAAGGGAGTAGTATGGAAACTGCACACACACACGACATCTACGCGAAACCCCCTTAGGGGCTCGTTCGACGTGCATTTTTGTGTGAGTGAGCTGTTTTCGAGCATTTGTAGGTAATTTGATAGTTTCCATACTGCTGTGCCCCAGGCTCCAGCCTTTCCATGTACTGTCGCCTTACTTGTAGTATTATACAAAGTGTAACGAGGAAGCCCTTTTAAGCCGAAAGGGAGTTGTTCTAGACGTTTAGGCGAACAACTTTTGTTCTACAACTTTTGGAAATTCGAAGTAGTTTTCGAAAATTTTAAGTTTAAAGTTTACTTGATAATCAGCTGTTTCTCAGAGTTCGAGGTCATTGACCTTATCTTGTCCTTTTATTTAGTTAAGTCGCCAACAATCGAAACTACAATTACGGTTATTTTCAAAAGCTGTTTTTTTTCAGTGAACCATAAAAACTCCAAATTTAAAAAAAAACGAGTTTTTGAAAGTAGTAGAACAAAAGTTGTTCGCCTAGAACAACCCCCTTTCGGCTTAAAAGGGCATGCCCGTTACATCTTGTTTACTCTAAGACTGTGGCGCAACTATCAAAGGCATTTTCAATTTTATCCAAATAAAAGTGTAGATGATTATTTGTTTGTGTTTTAAGCACGCTAAAACTACCTACTAAACCGATTGCGAAAATAACGTGGTATGCAGATAGTTGGAAATAACACCATGGGTTAGTCCAGATTTCGGCCTTTGGTTTATGAAATTTGAAAAGTGTGTGCTTTGTCATGTGTAGGTATTAACTAAAATAGGATTATCTGGAATTTTCTATGGGTTCGGCACTTACAACATATTGTAGCGAAGTGCTGATCCCGTAATACGCAGGAGAAACCGCGTAGCACAGCTAGCCTCTTACAAAGAAAGACTTAAACCCTTGCCCACCAGCGCGTAACGTCGTATTATCCAACAAACATTACATAAACTACACTGACAGTGTACATTGACCTTAAACTTCATTCTTTTTACGTTTACATTTTAATTAAGTAAACTGTTGTTATTTTTCGAACGAATACCGTTATAAAACCGGTTTTGTTTCGCTGCGAATTAAAACGGCGAAATGGTATGTTATAGTTACCTATAATAATAAATACTGGCTTAATTTTTATAATGAGGATTTCTGGGCATGGTTTTCAATTAACAGTTAGGTGCACAGTTTCGCTCGCGTAAGTCCCGGGATAAGAATTTCGGGATAAAAACCCTTTGTGGTTCTGATTATTCATATCTCCAGCTATCAGGATAATAAGTTTCATTACCATCGGTTTAACAGTTTTTGCGAAATTTAGTAACAAACATACAACTCACATATTTGGACATATAACTTTTACATGTTTAATATCTTATCTTACTAATATTATAAATGCTAAAGTTTGCATGATATGTACGTCTGTAAGTATGTGACTTTGTTACTCTTTCACGCAAAAACTACTAAACCGATAAGGATGAAACATATTATGGAATATGGGTAGCTGGAGACCTTCAATAATAGATAAACTTTTTATCCCGATATTCCCTCAGAAACGGGACTTACGCTGGTGAATTATAAAAAGCGATAGTTTGCATGTATGTATGTATGTGACTTTGTTACTCAATCACGCAAAAACTACTAAAACGATGAGGATTAGGATGAAACTTGGAATATAGGTAGCTGGAAACTTGAAATAACACATAGGTTACTGTTTATCCCGATAATCCCGCGGGATAGGGACTTCCGCGGGTGAAACCGGGGGCTTATCAGTCTTTACATATCAGTAGGCCATTCTGATCTTATGTCATAAGGCGTTTTGCTACTAGGTCATTTAGATCTTGCGTCGTTTTAATATATAGTGCAATTTGATTTTATGCCCTTCTGCATGATGTGTAAGGTTTAATATTAGTGGGATAGGATAAAGACCACGTTATTTTAATGGAAGATTTATATTAGATCGTGCCCGCTCCGAGCTTCATTGTCCATTGCTCGGCGAGCAGTTGATCGGTCTGTTGCAACCGAGTGGCGGCCGAGCAATGTACAACGAAGCTCGGACCCGGCCGGAGCTCGTGACGGTCTAATATAAATCATCTCCAACTCATACTCAGAGTACACTCAGACGACCGGACCCTTACACGAGTCGTCTGAGTGTACTCAGAGTCTACACTCGGACGACTCGTGAACCGTCACTAAAAACGTAAATAGGTAATTGAGCAGTTCTTAAATTAAAACTGAGTATTGAGAATTTTTGCGTTTCACAGCTGCTTAATTGTTTAAATACAACTTAAATTTTGAGTACCTGTAGTACATTAATAAGTTAATTATAATCTAGTACACAATACATGTACATGTATGATCATTGATCACCTTGAAACGTCTTATAGCTATGATTTTAGTGTGGTTTCGGAATGCGCCCTCCAATGATGAGAAACCACAAGAAACTCATGGGGGTTTTTTTAATGAAATTCTAGTAGCATTTCTATTTCTGTTTTTTAAATAAAGTCTTATTTAAAAAAACAGCTGTTTTTAGTGAAACATAACCTCAAAATTTGCAATAAAAAGTTCGAATTTCCAAAAGTCGTAGAACAAAAGTTGTACTCCTGGACGTCTAGAACAACCGATTAATCCTGTCATCTTATAAACACTCTGTAGAGTTCATCAAATCAGCACACATTAGAAACATACTTATTAAATGATTCATTCATCAGTAATTCAGCATATTTAATGGAACGATCATAATTTATCGACCATGAAATCTAGATCGAAACATAACTGTTCTAGTTTTATTCTGAACAAACTGTATCCCGCGGCTTAGCTCGCGTAAAGATCAAAAGTAGCATATGTTCTTATATGTATGAGGTTGAGGTCCCATTTATCTTAGTATTAAAATTAATTAAAATCGGTTTAGCAGTTTAGGCATGAAAACGTAACAGACCTTTTATTTATATGAAAAAAAACTTGAGTTGGAACACATAAATATGTTGTGTGGAAACTGTACCATATCTCTCTTTTTGAGAATCCGTCTTTTTGAGAATCTGGCTTTTTGAGAATTCGTCTTTATGAGAACAATCCAGACCATCATCATCATCATATCAGCCGTAGGTCGTCCATTGTTGAACACAGCCTTCCCTCATCGATTTCCAGCCACCAAGGTTAGAAGCAACCTGCATCCCTCGCTGACCCACAGTCTCAACCATTCATCCATCGCGTCGGTGGACGTTCTACGCTTCGTTTCCCGGTCCGTTTTCTCCACTCAAAAACTGTCTTAAGAACCAAATCCTTAGGAAATAATGGGAACGTTAAATTGGCCACAGACAAATAAACAAACAACCTCTCACCCTAAATCGCTAAAAAACTAGCATCTAGACATTAATGGATGTAATGTGTTTATGATTCTAGAATTTATATGTTAAAATCAATCATTTCTCATTTCAGATGTGAAGAGCAGAAATATGGCAGCTACTGACGGGCAAGTCCTAGTCGCAGCCTCGCGTTGGTCGGACGAGGCCAACTACCTCCGGGAGTATGCAGCCAAGCATCGCCTACCCACCGTTGCAAAGATCATCAAAGGCCAGTATGGAGGCCTCGGAGTTCCAACCCTGCCTAGCCCAGGCCTCCAAAGCACAGCCCTACTCATATCCGCCGGAAAAAGAAAAAAGATAATAGCTCAAGCAATAAAACTAAAAGAGGGAAGGCGTATGGTCTCTGTCGGACCTAGAATTGCCATCCCTGATACTTATAAAGGCTATTTTGAATTGCTTAGTGAAGAAGGAAGGGCTGTCAGATGTATGGAATCTGTATCCGAACTCGCTAGGCGGAAATTAGACGATGGATGCCTAGTTAGAGAACCTGTAAGAGTCATCTGTGCTAAAACCGATCTAGACGGAAATATTACAGCTGATGGGGCTAGAAATCTACCTGCTGGTGAAATAATAATGCTTAAGGGAGAGATGTTTCTAGGTAAAAATAAATATTTGAAATGTACTGATTCAAAAGGAGATATTGTTCTGCTAAGTTTGGATCAGAGAGGGAAGTTTTCTGCAGTGGCTAAAGAAGAGAATATTAGTGGTGTGCACACAGCGAAAACATTGTTAACTAAGCGTTTGCCCATAACGGTAAGATTAGTTCACGGAACGCCCCCTAGAGGGCTAAAAAGCGCCAGTCATTTTGTACCAGAAATAAGGTTACTCTCAATGTTTGAAGAGGACCACGTTTTTGCTCTACCGCTTCAGAAAGAAGGAAATGCTTTAATAGCTTTACCTTTAGCAGCGCCGCTAAAAATGCAAAGATGCAAAAACGAAGATCAGATAAAAAACTTTATGGAATTTTCCAGACTAGTCGAAAAGTGCAATCGTTTATTAGTTGAAGTCGTTGATAGAATACACGTTCTTGACGGTAAATTGGGTGATCCAAAAAGACTCCTAAACGGTCCTTTACATGCCCCTCCTATAGTAAAGACTGGTTATTTTCTAAGAAGAAGTGCTTCTTCCGACACAGCTAATCAACACAAACATTTATCAAGACACAATCACATATACAGTAGTCATAGAGACGAGAATAGCATTCCAGACCAATATGACGAGATTGATCAAATATACGACTACGTTAGAGGATTTGCTCCTCTCCCTAAGAATATTAAAGCTTCTTATTCAAACGAACTAGCCAAACATGAATCGGCTCCCTCATCACCTGCAGCTACACCGATCCATATGCCTCTAATAACAGAAGTCAAACCAGAACCACCTCCCATAGAAACAATACCAACAAAAAAACCTTTGAATATACAGAAAGCAGAAAAGAGAACTCGAAAAGCACCGGTCAAAGAAACACCAATAACAGTGTACAAGGAAAAATGCTCTGTTGCACCGACACCGAATTTACCGAAACTCTTTATCAAAAACAATAATATCATCAACACAAATAACAATAAAACCAGAATGATTTTTCGGCAAAAGAGCAGTTCTCCAACTAAAGAATGTCCTAGTCCATTAGGTAGTCCAATAAAAGTAACGAAAGATGACTCTCCTATCTTTAATATCAGATACAAAAGTTTAAGTAATATTCACAATCCAATGGAACTTGACGGTACGCTTGACTCAAGTCATTCTGGTGGTAGAACTTCAGGAGACTCTGGCAACGGCCCTAAATTACCAGAGAAGAGGTCTAGGAAGCTAAGTAGGCCTAAATCGTTGACTAATTTAGTTTGGGAGTTGAAAGGATGTCCTGTGGAGACGGATAAACCAAAACCTAGGGTTAATAAAAATGAAGGTTACAAGAAGATGGGAAATAAGCTGTCTTTGGGAACGCAGAAGAGGGTGCCGACGTTGTATCTTTGATTTAATGTAAGTGCTTATTATTTTTTATTACGGATTAATTATTTATACACTGTTTATTAACGCATTTGGATTAAACCGCACCTCCTAGAGGATTTTTTTAAATTTGGAATGTATGTTCCTTGGAGTAAAGTTAAAGTTTTAACTGTGTGTTTCCGCAATTAGCCCTACTATTGGGATTTTGTGCGTTAAGCCGTGGATGTCCTCACGATGTTTTCATTCACCGTAAGAGCTATGTCAAAGTGCACACAAGTTTTTCGTATAAACAAAGACATTGGTGCGCGGCCGGGATTCGGAACCACGACCTTCGGAATGAAAGTCGGGGTATCTACTACTAAACCAACACTGCTCTTTGGAGTATGTGAGGCACTAAAAACCTTTGAAAATTTACACTACATCGGAACTTTGATTTAGGTTTATAGCTCTTTATACCAACGAGAAACAATATACGCGAGTGAACTGCCAGAAGAAGCTAGTTTCAATATATTACACAAAGCTAGGTTTAAAAGTTAAAACTCTTAAAAGTCAACAACCAACTAGGTAAATCATACACAGATGAATCTTCACGTTACGCAAGAAAGCAACTTCGTGAAATGCCAATTGTATCTAAAATGGCTTCCACTAAACAGTGGAAATGCGATGTTATCGCCGATTGAGTCTTTTGCTGTTCAATGTAAATTGCAGTTGCTGTATTAACCTTTAAATGTTGTTGTTTTGCTAGTGGTTTTTGAAAACTTATCTCATGCAAAGTTTATATAGAAAACGTTTTTGTAACGGAATGTAGATAGGGCTTAGTGTTTTCTACAAGACGAATATTAATACTCTAATAAAATTAAGCTGAAGGTGTCCCAATCCCGTGGGAATTCAATAGAGTCAGTTTTTCATCGGATACCTACATTATATAAAGACGCACTCTGAAAAATTCACAAATACAAAATACAAAATTCATTTATTCCAAGAATGTAGTATATACAGGGTTTTAAATATTATATAAGTTTCTTACATTCTACCATCACAACGGTGTGGAATACATTTTTGGGAATTTATTAGTCTTTTTATTATTAGAAAAAGTACAACCAAAAGGCCAGATAATAAATTATTCATCAATTTAAAATGGTATTTAACAGTCAAAATTGTGAAAACAATTAATAATTTTAGAATACAAATAAAATGTCAATTATAATTTTTAATGTCCTTCATTCTTTCATGTTCACCTCTCTATTTTAAGACCAGCCCCCAGATTATTTATCTAGTGGAAGTCTGAGAACCGTGGAAAATGACTGCACCATGCAGTACATTGCTGCTTTGAAGTAATTACCGGTAATAACCACGTTACGTCAAAGCAGCAATGTACTGCATAGCGCCTGTTGTTTTCCACTGTTGTCAGACATCCACTGGATAGATGATCTGGGGGCTGACTGATCTCGAGCTAGCTAAGATGGTGACACACGGACAAGCAATTCCATAACCTTTTTAAGAACGCTATACATTTATACTAATATTATAAAGAGGAATTTATTTGTATGTTACCAATTATAAATAAATAAATCCTGTGACGAACACACAGCGCCATCTAGCCCCGTGGTAAGCTGTTAAGCTTGTGTTACGGTGACTAGACAACGGATATACTACTTATATTTATTTTTCTTTTGTAAATACATACATATTATACATAGAAATACGCCCAGACCAGATACAAATATTTATTTTTAAGCATAAATATTTGCACCCAGCGGGAATCGAACCCGCAACCTTCTGTATTGCAGCCAAGCGTTCGCCCGACGCGCCACAGAGGTCGTCATTGATCCGAAACTTACTGGTCCGATTTGAAAAATTATTATTCCAATAGTAGAAAGATACATAATGGAAGACTAACGTAGGCTATGTTTGATCCTGACGTTTCCAGGGGATTGGAGCTGACGCGGTCGGATGGACGCAGCTCGTAACAAATAAACCAACATAGATATCCAAATAATTGATCAATCAAGTTTCTTAACCTACAACAATTATAATAGATACAAAATCGATATATTTAATAACAATGGCCTTCTCGCATCCGGATCCAGCATCCTTTGCAACGGTCATTCACTCGGATTTGAAAAAAGAATCGAATAATTGAGAGCGATTATGGAATGAATATCGATTTTTATTGTTTTCGACACGAATATTGTTTGTTAGAATAATCAAGGTGAGCTCATACTCGTAGATATACAAGTTGAATTATATTCCGTGCATCGAGTACCTATGGTGATTTAAGCCAAAGAGGCGTTGAAAGTTACCTAAATAAAAATAGAAAATGTCGTCTTGTTAAATATTTTATTATTTTATAGGCACATAGCCTAAAAATATACAGTTTAAAAATATTAAAAAAACTTGTTTAGAAATATAATATTTTATTACTTATAATTACTACATATTAATTACAAAGTCAACCTAAACTGCAGACCGTTCAGTCATTTATTTTATAGGTTTCATGTTTATCACCTATAAAAGACTAGTCTGAGTCGATTCGCAAAACATAATTATTTTCTAAATTTCTCGGTAAATTAATACTATAAAGAAAAGTTAGGTGTGGTGGTCACACCTCACGATAGCGTGGTAGTAGAATAGACCGGGGTGCAAACGCCTGTAACCCTACTTCATCGAGTAATGTAGTGCCATGACAATTTCACTGTAGGGATCCTAATAAAAACTTTTATAGTTTTGTCATAGATTTTCGCTAGCTTTACACTTAGCTGTAAGGTTGTTGTCAACCTTCAAAAATCAAATGCCATTAATAAATAAAACGCGAGTAAAACCCGGTAAATATTGTGTTTCATTGAAAAGTTTTATGTTGTCTTGTTACTTGGAAATCTTGTTACTTTCAAGGATATAATGTAGCCTTTCAAAATCTCTTCAGACGTTTCAGATTTATCACCTACAAACAAAAAAATATTTCTGTCTCTTAATAGAAACAGATTCATTATGATTACTCGCCTCTTTTACGATTTTTACCAATACCAATTTTCATAATGGCCAAACATTATGAAAATAGCGTGTAACTTCTCTTTTATTTTCAGTTTGTCTGTTCCGTTTTTGCACCCTACAATTTTATTATGATTAACAGCGATTTTGAAAATCTGAATGTGGTCAGATACTCTTGATAGGGTTATTCCTTTAATCCCCATTGATAATCCCCATCAATGGGGATACACTGATATACTCGATGTGGTAAGGTTACCGGCCGTTGCCTCCCGGTCTATAAGGGTGTAATGGGACCGCTCCTAGCCTCACCTAGGTCACGTGACGTTCTGAAGGACATTCCATATAGACTATAAAGTATACCTAAGTAGGTAATTCAAGTAACTAACTATTACTTAGAAAGGTTTTGTAGAGTATCAATTTGACTTAAAAATTGGAAATTTTTACCGTACAGCTGTCGTTGAAGTTAGGCTTTCTGAATGTACCTACCTGCTTATTTTATAACTTTTATGCTTATCCTACTAATTATCTTGATATACCTACGTGGAGCTGGATACCTAAACACATAATTATACTACAATTTATCTCTAAGATTTTATCTTTCAAGAGTGCTGTTGGTCTAGTGTTAGATACCTCAACTTTCATTACGAAGTCGTGGTTTCGAATCCTGGCCATGATCAATGATCAATGTCCATTTCGATATGAAAAAATTATGTGCACTATTAACATCGCGCTTACGGTGAAGGAAAACATCGCGAGGAAACCCACACCTTAAAATCACGCACAAAGGCAGGATAATAAGGCTAATTGCGGAAACGCACAGTTTAAAAACTTTTACTTTTACTTAGTATTTATCTCGATATCCCCCCGGAATTCCGGATTTACGCGCTTCAGACTAGGAGGCGCAGGCGCAGCAGTGGTTGTCTTTCTAAGCATAAATACTGGTACGCGGAGGGCATTAAACATGCAACCGTCTGCGTTGCAGAGGTAACCGCCCGAAGCAACACAGTGGTTGACTATAAATAAATAAATTCTGTGACCAACACACAGCGCCATCTAGCCCCATGGTAAGCTGCTAAGCTCACGACGGTGACTTGACAACGGATATAGTACCTAATCTACCTATATTTATTTTTCTTTTGTTATTACATATTATATAATACATAGAAATACACCCTATACATAGCATCCATCTCTTCCTCTCTCCATTAAAATCTATCAGTCTCTGTCTACTGCTTCCATAATTTAAGAAGCTACTACAAAAACTCCAGTTCAACGCCTCGTAATCTCTACACTAGATCTAAATACCTATAGTTTACGTAATTAGATCTCAATTACTGATAAACTTGATTTAAAGCTTAGCTTTGAGATACATTCATCATTTTTTTGGGGTTCCGTAGGTAAACGGAACATTTTTACAATACTTGGGTTTATTTTCCATAATCTTAATTGATAAAATTGAATTAGTAAATCTTAATTGATTGAATTAATAACCGCATGATACAAAGTGATACCAGTCAGGTGTCGGAACTAAAAACTGAATATTAATTTTTAACATAGCTCCATAATCTTATCCTACTAATATTATGAACGCGAAAGTTTGTATGAATGTAGGTATGTCTGTGACTTGTTACTCAATCACGCAAAAACAACTTAACCGATTGCGATGAAACTTGAAAATATACGTAGCAGGAGACCTGGAATAACACATAGTCTACTTTTTATTCCGATAATCCCGCGGGAACGGGAATGTGTTATTTCAGGCAATCCAATGTTTCTCCATTATGATTCCCAATTCCGTGAATTTCAAAGGGGATACTGCACTTCACAAGAACACACTCCAATTTTCACGTTTCTATTGACTGTCCATCTTTCTGTCTGTCACCAGGCTGCATTTCGTGAACTGTGCTAGCTAGACATTTGAAATTTCCACAGATAATGTATTTCTGTTGCCGCTATAACGACACAATAAAATAAATACTTATCTCAGTGAGGCTCGTAGGTACAGAACCCTTTGTACGCCAGTTCGACTCACACTTGACCTATTTTTTAGAACTTTTTTGTTACAAGCAAGTCCCTTTAAGAATCTATAATGTTACATCATTGATCTCAAACTGTACCTACCTAATATCTTTTCTTATTTTTTATGGCTATATTCCATTTGGACATTAGCCAGTGTCAAGTATTATTAATATTTGCAAGCTATTTGCATCGAAAGAGTCAAGTCGTCATAGTTAAAGTCAAGTCAAGGGAATCATTGTAAAACGGCTATTTATAATGATTGTTCACAGAGCTTGGGAGACAACGCTAAAGTCCATGTTTTGCACAGATTTTCACTTTCACTACACTTGTACACCTTCACGAAATTAAATTGATTAATATGCCCCCGAAATGAAACAATTTATACGCATTTGAACTAGGTTTCACAAAAATGAAAATTTAGCAACGAGATGTGTTGCTCGCTTTCTCAAAAACTTTAATACAAGTATCTATGTGTTATACTTAATATTGACTCAGTAGCGAATACTTCACTGGTCTACTAGAAATAATATCTGTACCCCTAGTACGAGTTTTTTCAAATAGCAAACGCAAATGAATCACGCTTACGTTATTCCACGCGAAAAATGCTTGTGATGTTTTTTCAGGTGTTTTACTAATATAGGTAGGTACCTAAATAGTAATGTTGTATGCGCAATAGATGACACACTTAAAAATAAATCTAAAAATGTGTATTTGAATACTAGTAATCCCGAACCGTTAGAATATCGGGATAAAAGTAACCTAATGTGTTATGCCAAATATCTAGCTGTGCTAGCTATATGTAATATACAAGATGTAACAGGTAAGCCCTTTTAATCCGAAAGGGGGTTGTTCTAGACGTCTAGGCGAACACCTTTTGTTCTACGACTTTTGAAAATTCGAACTTTTTTTTTGAACATTTTGAGATTATGTTTCACTGGAAAAACAGCTGTTTTTGAAAATAAAGGTAATTGAAGGTTTGATTGTAGTAGACCAAACTAAATGAAAGAACAACATAAGGTCAATAACCTCGAACTCTAAGAAACAGCTGATTTTCAAGTAAACTTTACACCTAAATTTTTCGAAAAGTTACTTCGAATTTTCAAAAGTCGTAGAACAAAAGTTGTTCGCCTAAACGTCTAGAACAACCCCCTTTCGGATTAAAAGGGCTTACCTGTTACATCTTGTATAGCTATATGTAATAGGTGCAAGTGTGAATAGATTTAGGCATAAAAGCGTAACAGACAAACAGGGTTACTTTCGAATTTATAATATTAGTATATATATATACAAGGTGTAACGGGTATGCCCTTTTAGGCCGAAAGGGGGTTGTTCTAGACGTCTAGGCGAACAACTTTTGTTCTACGACTTTTGAAAATTCGAAATACTTTTCGAAAATTTTAAATGTAAAGTTAACTAGAAAATCAGCTGTTTCTGAGAGTTCGAGGTCATTGACCTTATGTTGTCCTTTCATTTAGTTTGATGTACTACAATCAAAACTTCAATTACCTTTATTTTCAAAAGCAGCTGTTTTTTTCAGTGAAACTTAATCTCAAAATTTTCGAAAAAAAAGTTCGAATTTTCAAAAGTCGTAGACCAAAGGTGTTCGCCTAGACGTCTAGAACAAGTCCCTTTCGGATTAAAAGGGCTTACTCGTTACAAATTGTATAGGTAGATAATTTTAATTGAACACAATATGTTAAAAACTATTTATTTTCTTGTTTTCAGATCATCAGAAACTCAACCAGCAATCAATCATCAGCATCATTCATCAAGAATACATTCCAGACAATTAAAAATATAATATTTGCGAAATTCTATGGGACTAAAATGCTTCTAGTGGACGAACTAGATCTATAAATATTGAAAAGTCGATAAATTTTGACATGACAACATATTTTGGATTGTCAAAGTTGTCAAAGTACTGTCATCTAACTCGCAGAAGAACGGTTACTCTTTGTACCCGACTACGGCAAAAGAATAGTTATGTTTTCTTCACATGAAGTTTCAAATTTAGACCCACTGAATTGTTATATACTTTGTTTTAATTTCGTAATTATAAAAAGTACAGAAAAAAGCGAAAAAAAATCTTTATTTTGATCTCTTATAATAATTATAAATATTAAATTTATGATTGTAATGCCATATTAAGATTTAATTTTCTTTCTTGGTGTTCTAGTAGTTTAAGTATAGATTAGTTTTCATTTTCGAAATAGATGTAATGTAAAAAAAAAACAACAGTTTTTAGATTCACAAAAATACAGCTTATTTTTTTAACGATCGATAGAGTGCCTTAAAATATAAACAATTTTTAAGTATAATATCTCAATTTTTGTTTTGTATTTCATGTTTTTTTAATGCTAACATTTCACTACAAATATTTTACAAAGAGATTCCCGTGACGATATTCTGGCGTCTAAATCAAACATGCATCTTCCTATGTTTATTCTGAAACATACATAAAAATATGCACAATCATTATTTCACCGTGTCACATGAGAACCCGTGTGGCGTGATGATTAGCGCACTCGCCCGGCAAGCAAGGAGGCACAGGGTTCGAAACCCGTTAAGGATGATTTTTAATAATGTGTTCTTTACTAAGTACTTATTTCTTGTATTTCATAGACATTTTTTACTTTAAAAATTACACTGCCAAGGTTTATTTCGTAATACTTGTGCTATGCATTTATTTTTAACTAGTGACAGTCATAGTGAATTAGTAGTATTTTTAGTAATTTTTAGCCTTTTGTATTAAGGTACCTACCTAATCATCTGGTTTGGTTTTTGAGTGAAATGTGAACGATACAACTTTTTAACTGGTCGTTCCTTAAGGCTGTAACTTATCCTAATATCCCAAAACAGTATTGTTAATTATCTATACGTTTTCCTGACTCACTGATGGATCAACGCACAACCTTAACCGCTGATAGTAGAGAGCTGAAATTGGGAAAATGTGTTCTTTATGAAAACCGATAAGAAAGGACTTGTAAAAATTCCCACTGGATCGGGACTTATGAGAGAGAAACCGCGGGATGTATCCCGCGGCACATGAATCCGGATTTGATTTTTCCAGATCGGAACGGAAAAAATCAAATCCGGATCCCAATACCGGATCCATTTCGTCTAAAGTGACCAGTCTTGCGGACCAGATACGATATATTTAAACTCTACGTACATTTCACTCAAAATCTTTAATCTATTTTAAATAACCTTAATAAGTGTCTATACCTACCTACTATTATGTATGATTTTGTATCAGATAAATCACTTGGAGTTCCGAAAATAATTCGTATCTTCAATTCATTTATCAAAAATAGAACTAGGTTTTGTTTTTTTTTTACTGTGAAAATATTGGACTTTTAGCTTTTAAGCTTAGGTATAATGTTACTTCTCTTGATTTTATTTTTAAAATGATTCCAAATATTGGATTACTTATTAGTTTAAAAAAATGCTTTCCAAAACGCACCCGACAGGGTTTGCAGGTTTAAGTCTTGTCTTAAACTTAACGTGCACAACTTTGGAAAACATTTTTTCAAATTATCTATTCCCATTCATTATTAAACTAGCTGTAACCTAATGAAGTCCCAATTCCATGGGATAGTTATTCCAGAACTCCAGCTATCTACATTTCAAGTTACATCGCTATCGGTTCGATAAATACAAATACGAAAAATACAAAAACGGTCATTTAAAGAGCGAGTTTACGTAAACCATCACTATTGCGTGAACGCAAAACGAAAAGAATGATAAAGTTTCGCATAACGTCCGCTAGAGGCGCTTTTGAACTTTTCATACAATTTTGGCGTTTTAACAAACGTGATAGTAGCGTTTGATTCACGAAAAAAAAAACTCGTACTAGAGCTACAGGTCTGTTGAATTTTACACAACTTTTTAAAAAAATATTGATATGTGCCTAAAATGTTAAAATAAATTTATTTTTATTGATTTTCATACATTTTTTCAAAATATTTTCATATTATACCTACCTAACTTAGAATGTTAATCTTTATTGTTCATAGAATTAAGTTTCAAGTCTCGATAATTGTAATACGAATAAATAAATGAATTGAAAAAATATATGAGTACATTTCGTTTTATTTTAAATTTTCTCAGTTATTATTTTTATAGTACCTAGTGATGCTACTGATAGGAAATTCGTATATTAAAATTGACAAAAAAATAGTTACAGTAAATCATTAAATTCAATTTGCAATTTCAAATTTGACGGTTGTCTAGTTGGCAATTTTCAATAATTCCTACTTTGGAGAATACCTACCGTATTCAAAACATGATGAGTCAACATTTATAAAGAAATGCTTTTCAAAAATTTGCCGACAGGACTTGAACCTGCGTCTTTGGGGAGTCCGACCCAACGCCTGAACCAATTTGGCCACAGGCACTCGCTCGTCTAGTCGAGTTACAATTTTATTAAGGATCGCATCTCTTATTTGTTACTTTTAAGGCACGCAGCGCCATCTACCGGCATTCTTTAAAGACTACCAGCTTGCGTTTTTCAATTTACATTAAAATAATTAATACAACAATAATGAGATGTCACTTCCGATTTATGTTTTGATTTTGAACTTTTGATTGTTGAGTCAATAAAGTTTTGATTGCAGTCAATTGCAGATTATTCTTAGATTGATTGATTGATTAATTCTTTATTGCAACACACCAAAAATAAAGATAATACAACATAAGAAAAAATAAACATAAAAAACTTAAAACTAGGTGGCACAATGGGCGGCCTTATCGCTTTAAAGCGATCTCTTCCAGGCAACCTTTGGATGGAAAAGAAGTGAAGAATGATGAAAGGTAGGGTGTTCAAACAGGAGAAAAATACTCGATAAGTATTACAATAATAGTGTGACACATAAAATAGTAAAGAAATACATAACAAAAATATGAATAAATACATACAAATACCAATAAATAACACATACTAATACATATTTAAACATAGACAATATATAAAATACATACAAGTACATATATACCGACATACAATAAAGATACTTACCTATAATAATACTATGATCAACTTATTACTTAACGATTTTCAGAAATATCGAGATAGTTCTTATACACGCTTCTTTTGAAAATTGCCAGAGACTTTGACTGTCGAATGGAAGTAGGCAGAGCATTCCACAGCTCCACCGCCCTAGCTGAAAAAGAATCACCATAAAAGGTGGAAGAACGAGAAGGGATTTTAAGGAGAAGGGCCTTTGAAGAGCGGACAGATTGAGAAGGGGGATGCTGAAATTGAAACCGAGACTGAAGATATAATGGAGAGGTGGGTAGAAATAGAATTCTATAAAGAAGTGTTAAAATGTGATAGTTTCTACGCAGACGAATAGGCAACCATTTGAGCTTAGTTTTATTTTCATACTTTTTTGGAATTGTATGGCATTGCAATTAAATTTTGGTCAATTTTAATTCATTTTATCGATATAATTAGGTACAGGAACTAAATAAACCTATAATTTAAGAGCATTTTGAGACAAGGCGTCTAAACCTACACGTAACGCCATCTTCCTTTTATTTTAAACATTCCAAGATGAAATTCTATTAACTTAGTATTAAAGATACCATGACCTCTTACGAGTCGTCGTAAGTCGTCGCTATATCGTTCAGCTAAAAAAAAATACAAGAAAAAAAAACATGAAATAATAAAAAAATAAACAAAAACCAACTTGTAGCACTGCGTACTTTTATTATTTTAGTAGACGCTTAGTTCCGTACTACCTACAATAGATGGCGCTAGTGTTCTTGCCTTAGATCGCGATATTGTAATAATGTACCCGTTTAGTAACCACTATTTCATACTAGATGGCACAGTCACAACGTGACTTCTAGATCGCGATATCATTGTGGAACCGTATTTAGTATGTGCCATTCATTACTAGATGGCGTTGTAAAATGCATTGTAGATCGCGCTATCGTTGTTGCACCCCGTAGAATGACCTTAGGTCGAGGATTTTGTTTGTCGTGCTCCACCAGGGTACTCACTCGGTACTATTGCTTAGGTTTCTGTATGTGCACTCCCGTTACTACCGTATGGAGTTCTGGGTGTCCTTCAGCTTACTTCCAGGCATACTACCGCAAGTCGAAACCCCTGTCCACCCGTAGTATTGTTGCCTAGGTATATGTACTTGGTAATATACTTCTAAGACATAGTACGTCTTTCACTTCCCCGTTCACCCCTCCCCTCTGCTACGAGTCTACGCCAGCTGCTACGAGGTTCCAGAGCCACGGACTACGAGGTATTCCCCCCGCTACGGACTCGGCTGCGCTACGAGGTGCTACGGAAGGGCTACGACCTACACGACCCGCACTACGACCTATTACGTCGAAGAATTGCTACGAACCTGCTACGCGACTCTCCCACTCGTCACGCGTGCTACAAACTTTAATTTTTTTTTAAATTCTGTGGTTTTTTATAGTAGTCGGTGTCGGGGTATGTTTTATTAAAAATTTACTTTATTTTTTTGAACGACAAAAGGACGACAAAACAACAAGAAACTGTCATGGAAGGGCGGGGTGTCTGTCACAAATAACATGCAAATTACACAGAAAAATGAGTAGGCGTAATAAAACCACCATATTAATTAACTTTCGCCATACTTAGTTCTCAAAATGGGTTTCGTTATTGCTAAATTATTTTTTTAACTTATTCGAGTTTAGTCGGTTTACTTAGTTCGAATTTAAGCCAAGGTTAAGTTAAGCGATAGTAACTTGCTATCAAAATTCAAACAACGCACCGAATTCCTAATAGGGTTAGAATTACTTCACACGAAACTTAATCCTTATGTAAGTATTTATTTTCTTGTGCTTCTAACTTATGGACTAAAATGTTGAATTCTCAAAATGGTAGATATCCAAAATGTTGAATGGTGCTTACTACATTCATTTCTCGTTTTTTAGATAACAGACCTGCTAATAAAATAAATAATAAAAAAAATCTTAAAAAACACACAAATAATGAAAAAATTGATGTATAAGTTAGTTATATATTTTTTAAATTAAGTAGGTACCTATGTGAAGATTTTTTCTTTTTAGCTTTGTTTTTATTAGCAGGACGATTTAGGTTTTACCTACCTTAGGGTAGGATTTAGGTTCGATTTAGGATTTAGGACGATAAGGCCCAATAGAATTCCAGAATCCTGAATTTCTCAAAGTGTTAAGTAAATTCCCTTAATTTTGAATTTTACAGAATGTTGAATCTCATAATGTTTTATTACCGAAGATGTTAAATTTCCCAAAGTCTCAAAAAGATCATTAATCTCAAAATATTGATCTCCCATCATGTTTAAAAACTCTAAGTACATATTAAATGTAAAGGTAGGTACATACAAAAGTTTAGGTATAATGTTGCAAAATATAAATAACTGTTGCACACAACGTTTATATAGGTACGCTTATACAAGATGTAACAGGTTAGCCCTTTTAAGCCGAAAGGGGGTTGTTCTAGACGTCTAGGCGAACAACTTTTGTTCTATGACTTTTGAAAATTCGAAGTACTTTTCGAAAATTTTAAGTGTAAAGTTTACTTGAAGATCAGCTGTTTCTTAGAGTTCGGGGTCATTGACCTTATGTTGCCCTTTCACCTTCAATTACCTTTATTTTCAAAAACAGCTGTTTTTTCAGTGAAACATAATCTCAAAATTTTCAAAAAAAAAGTTCGAATTTTCAAAAGTCGTAGAACAAAAGTTGTTCGCCTAGACGTCTAGAACAACCCCCTTTCGGCTTAAAAGGGCTAACCTGTTACATCTTGTATAAGTAATGAAATTATCCAAAATATAATTTCAACATCATTTCTATATCATGGCAATCAATATTATTAAGTATTTGATATATAAATATATAAGTTTGTGAAGTCACGTTTAACATTTTTCGGTAAATTTCCTTTGGAGAATACCAATTTCCATACGTTTATTAGTCAATAAAGTTTCAATTGCAGTCCAGTGCAAACCATACTTTTATTTCAGTGTATTGTTTGCAATAATTGCAATAATGTTGAAGTCAAATTTGGGAACCAAGAATATACAAGAAAACCCCGTGGGAGTTATTGGGGGCAAGACAACTTTCTTGATTGAGGGTTATTCTTGTATTAAAATTGACATGAAATTGTGATAAAATAGTCATTATAAATTTCTTAATGGGTTATTCTTGTAATAGGGGTCCATTTTGACTTGCCCGCCCCTCCAATAATCCTACCAAACACAAATAATTATTTAATCAAGGTAAATAAAAATTCAACCCTCCCAAATGCCCATCATCCCTTATCCGCTGCTTCGACAATCTCTTATCCCCATTCCCATCAATCCCCAATCCCAATCTCTCGATCAATCTCTCCCCTTTATCACCATGAAGTTCTATAAAGGTTTTAGATCTTTTTCTAGCGACATCCGGGTCGAAAATCCAGAGTTTCTTCTCATGGATGACTGGGTGACCTGAAAATAAGAATAGGTATGTCATAAAGTTTTTTTTAAGTGGGATAGGCTAGCATTTGATATCATCTGGATGGGAAGCTACGACGTGTAACATGTTAGCCTAGAAGATACCTGTTCACTCTAGACTTGAAGCCTTCGGTTGGAGTTAATAGGGAATATGGACGAGGGCAGTGAGTATAACGATTTTTTTTAAATAGGTACTAATGCCAGCAGTTTCATTTGCGTAAGTCCGGTCGGTTCAAATAAAGAATTCAATTCAATCTATTATTTCGGACAATTAACTACAAATCCATATTTAAAAAAAGTCCTATTGCAAAATTAAAACGGTATTACGGTATTATTGCGGTATAGGTTTAAATAAACGAAGACAAGTTTCGCCATTTTAAATAGTTGAAGATAAAAAGGACTTCTTTTGTATCGTTCAGTACCAAAATGTTTAATTCCTAAAATGTTGAACTTCCCAGAATATTGAATCTTGCATGACACATCACAGGATTGAAATCGTCAAACGCGGCAACTTGTACGTATATTTAGTTCATTTAGTAGGTAGGTACCTATCTAAAAATTACATAGACATACCTACTACATTGGTTCGTAGGAACCCGGCAATAGGTCCCGTTTGTTCTATTTGGGCTGCAGTCTTGTGGTAGGTCAGGGCTAGGGTGATGATTAAAACTGACAGCTGGAAAAAGAGAGAATTAAAGTCAAAATATTTGTTTCGAAACTTTTGGTAAGAAAATCATTTACCTAACTAAGATCACTACGCTCTAATTATACCGCAAAGGTAAAAAAACCCTTATAAGATTAGTCGCTTGTCCGTCTGTATGTAGGTACGTTTAATTTGTCTGTGTGTCACAACCGATTTCCTCGTATTGTAGGTGTATCTACACCTTGAGGAAACCGACATTTCATAAGACTCACCACGGTCCAAGGGAATGGCACATTTGCCAATTCGGAGTGGACTACCGTGACGTCTTACTATCCCCCTTAGAGAAGAGCCCGCCCCCCACAGTGAGACAAATTTATCAAACTAACAAAAAAATACATTATAATTTTTTCTTCGACAAGTTTTGTTTTCAAAATACAAAAAAAAACATTATTCGAAGTACCTCTACACCCCACAGGATAGCTTTTTTAAATGTCACATAATTTTCCACGTAACAAAAAAAAACACTCACGATAATTTTACACATTTTTCTCCAGTAGTAAATCTTATCACAAAGTAGTAACTTCTGCTGCTACTAGTAGTTCCGGACTACTTGCACAGACAGTTTTCTGTCTAGACACGAATGCTCGAGGTATAGTGGTGCACACTGGACGGCTGTCTTGCCTTGTTTATTTGCAACTTTTACATTTTAAAACCAGTGCACGTTACTTAATCGCACCGCTATTAAGGTATAGGGGTGTGCCGATTTCAGAGTTAAGAGAAATTCAAACTGGTGGGTTGGTATTGAGAAACATGAATTCAGTTCCAAAATACATTTTTTTCCTGTAGATGATAGCAGACTCAACAACGCTCTGATCGCGACCACAATCGTCGAAGTCGTCACAAACGTCGTCACAAACGTCGAGGTGATTTAAATGTAAAATTATCTAAGTACAAAGCGGATCCGACCTGTTGTATAAGTAATAATAAATACTATAGATTGTGACCTATAAGCTATAGGTGGTAGCAACGCAATGGTCGTTGACTTCATTAAAAGTTGAAACATTACAATGTGCAGTAGGTAGACATTGAACATTGAAGAAGATATTTCATAAAGTGTAATTTTTGGCCTCGCATTCACCATGACCATGACTGGATTAATCGGATTAATCGATAATTACAAAATACAGACTGTAAAGTTTAAATAAGTAATATTTTGTATGGCATAATTGCCAACCCTAGCGACACCCATTACTGAATAACAAAACAAGTTGCAAAATAGGGTCGTCAAAGAATAACGTATTTAATTACAGATTTATGTAACTTATTCATATTTTTGACTAATCTTTGTACACCTTTGACCTTCTGACTTGGCTAAGTTTTTCAACTACTTACTTAACCAATTTTAACGTAGGTAGTTAGGTATAATTATGTATATTTATTAATTAATATAGGCATAGAATATTCGTTTACGCAAAATCTACTGCACTGACACTAACTTGAACTCTCAGGTAAGATGGAGTCCAGTTCACATCGAAAATATTGAGATCACTCTCGCAAAGCTGATGCGGGTCAACTCGAGTTAAAACCTCTTTTCTTTACCTTGGCTGTATGTAAATGCACGACCAATGTCGCTAAAATTAAAAAAAAATGCGTCCTTTACGTAAGTAAACCAGAATAACCCCCTAACGCTGATTGGCTGCGCAACAGCTCTGTTTTACCGACACAACGACCGCCATCTTTCAAACTGAAAAATCGATAATTTTGACAAACCCAATGTTTGGCATTAGTTGTAGGTTTTATACGGCGTTTACGTAAAAGAAATAATTAAAAATGATGCAAGAATATGATGATGACTTCTTTTTCGAAGAAGACAAAATGTAAGTGCATTACTATAATAATCGTTGTACATACAATTTTAATGTACCTAAATGTTGTGTTTTTACAATACCTATTTAGTCGATTTTAAATCACACGAAATTAGAGAATTTTCAATGAAATTACCAGTTACTTGACTACTCTCCTGCCATATGGTATGTGACGATATGTTCTAAGGTGTAGCGCGCTCATTTAGAATTAAGATACCCTGTTCACAAGGGATTTTTTTGGACACGAAAGCGGTAAGATTCTTGTGACAAACCGGTCGAAGTATCAAGCGATTCCTTAAGCTTTAACACCATCCACGTCACCAATGTGGAACATATTACCTAAACATATGTATATTATTACCAAAATGTCTAATTCCCAAAATGTTGAACAACCACATAGACGTGAGCGATGACTTTCCTACCTATCTCCTATTTTAAAATCGACATGGGTAGGGCTGAGGAGTCACATTATCTGTGCACCTGGATTCCATCGCAACGCTATCCAGTGGGGTGCACAGATAACGTGAGCCGCGTAGAGCGCAGAACACAATACATATATAGGTAATATTTGTTTACTTGGATTCGACTTGGATTTGTTTGAACGCATCTATCCACAGGAAAAGAGAAGAAAAAATATGAAATACTTTTAGTTTTGTCATGTCTGTCCGCGGATTTACTCAGAGACTATTATAAGCTGATTTCAGACTACGCTATACTATTGCGCTATAAAGTATAGCAAAGAAGGACCTAATGCTATGCTATATAGCATGACGTTCACATACGCGATATTATAGCAAGCTCAGTCAACCGGGATCTTTGAAGAGTGTGCACAGTTGCACAGCACACATCACGATCGACACAATGGATTTAATACTGGATAGTCTTGAAAGCTCATCAAGCGATGATGACAATGAATTGGAAACTATTGTAGTGTTCCACAGGCACGGTTATTTTTTTACACTTTCTATAAAGGGTTCCATGTTGTAATCCTAGATCTACAATACAGAAAAATGACGACAAAAACAATCATTTGCCGCCAGCGCAAATCCGTCGGCACGATCGTGTCCGCTCGTATCGCTTGCGGGACGGCAGGTGGTGAGGGAGGAGGAAGGGGGCGCCGCGCGATATAGCATCTGCGCATCGCACCAATTTATAGCGTATAGCAAGCCAATAATATATAGTACAGTACAATATGAACGTGTCCATAACAATGTATGGAGCGCGATATTGTTGTGCTATGAGCTATATACTATATGCTATTATATTATAGCGTAGTCTGAAATCAGCTTTTGTAACTACAGTACTACTTTCGTGGAAAAGTCTACTCACTAATGTGTTCTGTGCTTTAACACCTACTAGCAGCGTCCCACGGTTTCACCTGCGTGAGTCCCCATCTTGCGTAAATATCGGACGAAAAATTAGCCAATGTGTTAATCAAGATCTCCAGCTATCTGTATACCAAGTTCTATTCCCAATCGGTTCAATGGTTTTTGCGTTATTGAATCACAAACAAACATCTAAAATTTCGCATATAGGTAAACTCGTAATGTTAGTGGAAATCGCTTATCTTTTATTTCATACTTAACTTCCTCTGTTGCAGTTTTATCTAATTGTTTGACGCAGTTTTAGTTCACGCTCCGACCTTGCTATGTGGAAGACTGAATTACAGAATACATATTTCTATAATCCCACGATATATCCTCTACACGCGCCCGTACGCAAAATGTTTGAGGATCGATTGTAATTTGTTTTATTTATTTTTTGTGTTTTGTTACTAACCGTTTTGGGTTTAACTGATCTTATTTGGATTTAGTGGGTCTATCTTGGACTTAGCGTACTACTAACTAACTTAGTCTAACGGGTCTAACTTAGATTTATTAGGTCTAATTTGGGTTTAGTAAGCCTCACTTGGATTAAGTGGGTCTATCTTGGGTTTAGCGTATTACATAGGTACGCTAAGTCCAAGATAGATTTAAATTTAGTGGGTCTAACTTAGATTTAGTGGGTCTAACTTGGGTTTTGTAAGTCTAATTTGGATTTAGTAAGTCTAACTTCGTTTTAGCGTGTCTAACTTGGACTTAGTGACACTAACTTTGACCTAATGGGTCTAACATAGAATAAGGGCTCTAACTTAGCCTTAGTTAAAGTAATTTTGTTAGATCTATCTAACAAAATTAAATCCACTTAATCTAACAAGTTATTGAAAATACCATAAAATTAATATGCTCACCCCATGGTAACCGAATTGATAATACAAGTACCTACCTTTTTTACGATAATTGTTTGGATCTAACTTGGATCATGCCTGTCAAAAGTATCAAATTGTTTGAAATGATACCTAAATTGGATACAACAGTAGGTAACGGTAAAATTGTGGGTAACTTTAATTTATTTTATTAGAAAAAATAAGATCGCGATAGTTAAATACGTAATTACCTAAAATGTCGTATTAATTACCTAAATCGTTTTTTGACCTCTTAGCACACCGGTTAGCAAACCAGAAAATAAATTATTACTACAAATCGAAGAAACGTGAGTACAAATTGTAATCTTGGCACCAATAAAAGGAAACATATAAAATTATTTCAATTTTAATAAAAAATATTTTTTATTTAGTGCTATAACTTTTCAAGAGGCTAAGAAGAATGGTGAAGACACAAAAGGATCAGTGGAAGATGAGTTAAGTATTACGAAAAACTCAAAAGTTGCATTTTTATTATCGCTATAAGTATTTAAAATAAAAATTAGTAATAAACCGAAAACTACTGGACCACACGGCTTAACTGACGATTGATTTCTTATTTTTAAATCAATCAATCAATCATTTAATTGCATAATTATTTTCATTATTATCTATAACAAAGTCGTGTTTATTTCTTCTTCAGAGAACTATTTAAAGAAATGGTGGAAACAGAATGTATAGTAAATGATCTTCGTAAAGAACGATATATGATATATCATCAAGATTTGATGTAAGTGCAATATTGTCATGAGAAATTTTGAAATTTTGAGGGATGATCTCTTCTTTATGATTCCTGATGATCAATTACTATATGCTTAGATCACAATTATATTTTTCGAATCACATCATCATTTTTCATTTATCATTTATATCAACCCTAACTTATAAATGGTGATTAAGTACCAGATGCATAAACTAAGTATAATTTGTTTTATACTGTGATATGTAGTTTTAAAGTTGACAGAAACAAACGTTATTTATTTATCTATGCCATTTATAATTTGAAATTTTTAATTTATAATAATTGGTATGATTTATTTGGGTTGACACAACTTTTGAGTAGCGTTTCTGTTTAATCATCGTTTATAAGGTGATATTTTTATAGGTATATATATACCGATACTCGATAGTTTGCTGTCTGTTGTTATTTAACGTAATTTTCACTTAGCTTTACGCGTCATGACAATAATAATCATTTCGAAGTGTGTGTTTCAGATCCAGAATTAGATGAAGCTAGATTCCTAGTGTTGTGTTTTGTGTGTGTTTGTAAGCTGCCTGACATTTTAATAAAATTATGATTAAAAATTTATAAGTAGTTGTTATTTAATGATAACCAATTGGAATTTCTTAATTAGAAATAACACCTAGTTTGTAGATCTACTAATGCAATTAAAAATAGTTTTTTTTTGGGCGTGCTAAGTTTTTAATTCTTCATTTTGCTTGTTTTTTTTATAATTTTAGTTTGATTTTTTGTATAGTAAGTCCTATTCAGATCTGGCCGTATACTTTAATCACTTGTAGCAGGATCTTAGCTGCTTAAATAATCCGGATCTGAATTGGCTTTAACCTTAATAATAATGCTATGCACTAATGCAATGACAAAATCTGTTAAAATTGGACATTTTAGGGGTATGACAGTGACGTCGGGAAGTGTTGTCCTAAGTAAAGACGAGAAAAATCTTATTGGCATCAGCATTGGAGGGGGAGCCCCACTTTGTCCCTGTTTGTATATCGTACAGGTTTGTTTAATTATTATACTTCTTTTCTTAAGTCAGGAATGAATAACTAATATTTTAATCTATTTCATGACAAACCCGTCATAGATCAATATAAACTGCGTAATGATCCAGATTTATACAAATATTATCAATGCGAACGTTACCTTATCTGTCTGTTACGTTATTACGCTTAAAGCGCATAACCGATTTTGATAAATGTTGTTGTAAAAAAATGGAACCTTGAAGAAGAACATACCAGTACGTTATTTTTGATTCGTATGGAATATCTAGCTAGATGGAATTAGGCGTAACGGTTTGGATCATCATTATCATTTCAACTACAACATTTAGTGATAAGTTGAAACCATATTAAATTTACAATCTTACATCAAGGCTTAAAAATTAAGTTTCTAAAATCTAATTTCCAGATATTTGACAATACGCCAGCGTCTAAAGAAGGCACGTTACAGAGCGGAGATGAGTTGGTTGGTGTCAACGGACAAACTGTTAAAGGAAAAACTAAAGTGGAAGTTGCTAAGATGATTCAAGCTGCAAAGGTAAGGAAATTAATGACTATTTTTTAACACAGTCGTGATAAAATTGAATATACGCAAAAAAATGGTAAAAAAAGGTCGGTTAAGCAGAAGAAAATATAACTATCATAAAAAACTCACCTGTCACACAGTCTAAATAAAAACAGGAAATTTATTAGCATAATATAAAAAGGCTTCTTCAAAAGTTTTAGGTAACAATTAGGATTGAAACCCTAAAAATAAACTACTCTCATATTCATAGTCAAAAGTTAGAACCCAACCTTTCTTCTTTCAGGATGAAGTGACAATAAACTATAACAAACTACACGCCGACCCAAAACAGGGTAAATCCCTAGACATAATAATGAAAAAGATGAAACACCGGCTTGTTGAAAACATGTCTTCTGGTGCGGCAGATGCTTTGGGCTTGTCTAGAGCTATACTTTGTAACGATACTTTAGTTGCCAAGTTAGATGAACTTAGGGACACTGAGACGACTTATAAGAGACTGGTGGAACATGCTAAAAGGTATAATATTTTTATGATTATTAAAATTGAGAGCTATAGAGTTCAAATTAGGTAATGATTGACACTTTAGATGCTAAGTTAGAAGATTAAAAGATGAGTACCTAAGTTAGATGTCCCTAACTTAGATGAACTTAGGGACAGCAAGACGGCTGGCATAAACTGGATGCGAGAAGCCGAAAAATAGATCTAGGTGGCGTGTAATTGGAGAGGCCTATGTCTAGAAATGTAAATAATGTAAAGAATAGAAACTATTCAATATATTAGGTAGGTTAATGATCTCAATTTTACGAAACACATCTGTTTTTGAAGTAAATAACCACAAAGTAATCTTCGAAAAAATTTAAAGAGTTTCTAATGACTGAATAATAAAGAAATTGGGCTACTTTAACAACTGAGCAACGTCTAAATTCAAAATTATGAAATTGGAAAATTATTGAGTAGATATAGGAGTCGCTTTTAATTGTTTAATTACCCCTTAAATATCTCAAAATTTCAGCATTTTATTAGGCCGTAAAAATCATATATTTAGAGCACCCCAAAACTGGATGCAAACTAATTTCTTACAAGCCATGTAGACTATTTTACGTAAGTCATTTGCTTTAATTTATAATTCTTGTACGTTTTCTCAACAGAATGTTAAAGTGCTATTTCGATCTACTCCAAACATACAAGTCTTTAGGTGACATATTTTCTACCATCGGCGTAAGGGAGCCTCAAGCAAGAGCTTCCGAAGCCTTTTCCAAGTTCGGACAATATCATCGGCTTCTTGAGAGAGACGGTATTAAAATGCTTAAAGCGTTGAAACCGGTGAGTTTTTTTTAAGAAAACAGATCAAAAATATTCATATATTTTTTATCAATTTTGATCACATCGAATCGTCTCTAGTATGGTACATATAAACAAAACTTTTTTTTCTATACCAGACTTAGAACATCCTCAGATTAAGATATCATTAATCGATATTTGACGTTAGGACAGAAATGTCTTTTGATCCGTAGCCGACCCAACAATCGCCAATTTGATCCAACTTAGTAAATTATAAAATATAGACTATTTAAAATTAAAAATAAAATATTTACATCAGTAATTTCTTCTTATCGGAGGGTGTGATCCAAATCACACTAAATTATAGTTATAAGTTGACGTATCAAAATGATCATGTACTCATTTGTATACACGTTGTAAATGAAATAAACTATTTTGACTAATACAAAGACTATATTATGGAATTTCCGCCAGATTTTGGCCGACATGGGAACCTACCTCCACAAAGCCATACCGGACACAAAGTTGACAATCCGCAAGTATGCGGACACGAAGTTTGAGTATCTCTCTTACTGTCTGAAAGTAAAAGAGATGGACGACGAAGAATATGGATATAACGCATTACAGGAACCGCTGTATAGAGTTGAGACTGGAAATTATGAATATAGGTAAGGATAGTATAGGATATGTCCTGATATTTACGTAAAAAAAAACATACATAGACCCCCAAAAGCAGGACCCTGCTTTTTGGTTTCGCCGTAGTCGGGTAAAAAATAATTTATATAACGTAACAAATGTTTGCATTTGTTTTCTCTTTACAAGGTATATTATGTGTTCGTTCCTAGAAAAGTATACGGCCGAATACAGAAACGCTACTCAAAATTTGAGGGCTACTTAACAATTAATCAGCTCCCAAACTCAAAAATTCTCATACTAATTTTAATTGAGAAGCTGCTGAATTATTTAAGTATAGTCCTTAAATTTTTAAGTAGCATTTCAGTATTCAGCCGTTATAGACTCTGAAATTAAGGGTAAAACACTATTTGAATCCATCACCTGATGTCATATTTGTATAATTGAAGAAAAACGTTGGACCTAAGATGCTTCCCTGTGGGACCCCATTTACGAATCTAACTACTTTTCCTTGTTATTTTAGATTGATCCTACGATGTCGACAAGATGCAAGGGCAAGGTTTGCACGTCTTAGATCCGATGTTTTAGTAAAACTAGAGCTTTTGGAGAATAAGAAGACTCAAGACGTCGCTTATCAACTGAGACGGTTTATCGAAGGCTTGACTGTGTACCACAAGTAAGTTTTACTTACAATAACATGTGATAATCTAAAAATCATCGTATTTCAGGGACGTTAGTTTAAACCGAAAGGGGGTTGTTGCTCAAACAATTTTTTTTCTACGACTATTGAAATTCTAACTTCTTTTTCGATAAAATTGATTTAACGTTTCACTCAATACAGCGGTTTTTGAGAGTAAATGCAAATGTTGGAATCCAAATTAAATAAAAGGACAACTTAAGGTCCTTTACCTTTTAGAAACAGCTGAAAAGCTTCATAGAATTTTATTGTAAACCCAAAATCTTCGAAAACTAGAATTTCCAAAAGTCGTAAAACAGAAATTGTTCTTCGCCTAGACCCATTTTAGCTTAAATCACTGTTCTAGGTTTTAAAATACTTGTTGTTTGTTTCAGTGAGACATTAGAACATTTGAAAGAGAACTCAAGTTTGTTCCCCGTTGAAGTTGATCTGTCGCAGAACGCTTTCCAGTACAAATCGACTACTCAATTCATTCAGGTAAATGTTTTCTTTAAATTAGAGGTTTTAGGGGTCGTAAAAATTATTATAAAATAAAAAATAATTATACTAAGGTAATCATGAAAACTATCACGCAAAAATAATATTTCTATTTTTAGCAAGGAAATATATTTCCAAAAAATCCCCATGACAGGATTCGAACCTGCGTCCTTTCGCTAATCAGGCGAATGCTCTAACCACTGAGCTACACAGGAATCACGTGACATGGTATAATTTTTCGGCCATATCTTTCCTCGCTAATTGTTTTACCAACTAAGGCTTGGTTTCAGCGCCATCAACCGGTCAAGCTTTGCTTTTTTTTTTGGAAATATATTTCCTTGCTAAAAATATTTCTACGCAAAAATAACCCATTTTCATAAGGTCAATTTAACACTTAACGGCAACACTTACAACAACAATGGGGTAATTACGATAATCCTCATTGTGTGTAAAAACTGTAACAAAACAATACTCAACATCGTACTATCCTAACCTACTAATATTATAAATGTGAAAGTGTATGTGTTTGGATGTTTGTTACTACATCACGCAAAATCTACTAAACTGATTGCGATGAAACTTGGAATATAAGTTAGATACCGGGAATAACACATAGGCTACATTTTATCCCGATATTCCCGCGGGAACGGAACTTACGCGGAGGAAACCGCGGGGCACAGCTAGTCTTTAATAAATCAAATCGGATACATAAAAAACGTTTTAAATAATTTCGTTATTTTCTCATGATTATTTAGAAATTCCCTTTTAACTAGAGTATATCAGACATTGGGGTAATTTTGATATTACTCCACTTTAGGAAACTAATGTTTTTATTTATTTTATTTCAAAATCATATTTTCAGGACAATCCAGAAGACGACGATGAAATAGAATACGGACGAGAAATCCAAGAATATCACGATATTTCAGATGTAGACACGAAAAATCATAAAATTTCAAATAGAAGACAAAATAAAGACAACGACACAGAATCATCGCAACAATTGCTACCAGATTTCGTCACTGACACCTGTCAAGATGTCAAACTTGACAGTTTAACAGACGTCGACAGTAAAAATGATAATTTGACACTTCTGACAGAGCTGGGTTTGGCAGATGATTTTGGTGATTTTCAAAATGGAGTGTCAAATGAGTTTGGAAATAAAAATAGTGATGTCGATGATGTTTTTGAGAAGTTGTTAAGTGATTTAAATATTGGAAAGTAATTTATATACCTAAGTGAATAGAAATATAATGAAATAAGTATTATTACAAAAATATAATACATTTTATCAAACTTAATAAAAAGGCGTCCTTTATGTATAGTACATTTAATTTTATTTAATACATATATTTTATTTTATGTACTTAATAAAGTAATGGGCCAGTTTTCTATGTACCTATATATATTATTTGCATAATTGATAAATTGTTCATAATTATCGCGTTACCTGGTTTGATAATTATAAAAGTATTCCATACACTGGGCAGTTTTGAAAGTAGAGTTTTTGTATGAAACTGGAGTTTATGTTTATGTTTTTTACTTTGAATAAAAAATATCATATTTACCCCACTTACAACTTGAAGGATCCAAAGGTTCTAAAAATATAAACAAAAATAATAAGTAAGTAAACAAATAAAAGTTAACAAATTCGACTTATTATTTTCATCTAACCCCCATGATAAGATAAGATATCTTTTAAGGAATACCTAAAATTTCAAAAATGTTAGGTCATTAAATTAAATTTTAAATTTAAATTAAATAAATTAATGTAAAATATAGTAAAACGACTCGTTTTTTTCTGATAATTTTAGTCCAATTACTAAGATGGAAGTAATTTTGCAAAATAATTATCAACAAAGTTATCAGAATTACCCCAGTTATTATTTAGTTCTCGACAACTATTTTTTAACCAAAATATTGTTATTTTATTATATTTAGTAAAAACTATTTATATTTAAATAAAAGTACTTACGTTTTATTTTACAAAGTATTTTATTATTTAAAAGTGCAATAATAAATATTTGCATAGTTATTTACAATACATCTTATTTTCACACAAACACAATCTAATATACCTAATAGATGTCTAATTTCAAGGGACTATAATTTGTAGATAGAACTCCATGTTTTGACATTGAAGCCGCGATTCCGTTAGACGAGATTTTTATGCATTTTCACTCAAAAATGATTACCGTTACGTTAAGATAATAAAATTAAAATTACTTCAACGTATGACATCATATTTTTGCTTACAAGTTGCTTAAAAGACTTGACTAATGGAATTCCGGCTTTAGGGGTTGAATATTATGGCACCCACTTCGTTCTTTAAGCGATTTTTACCACATCAATCAGGGATCGGCATATTAATCGGTCCTTATTACAAAACTAAGTCTAAGCTTAAACCCGGTTTAATGGTAAGGTTACAAAAGACCTTCAGTAAACTTGTTTTCTACATTTTCATCTACGAAACAGGATAGGTAAGTAGTTCGATCTAAAATGTATCTCAGTCTACGTTAAGAAGGAGAGTCTGTAAAGGCGCCGAAACGCATGGCAACATTGCTAAAAATAATAATAAAAAAACGGAAAATGGGTTTCGTTTCAATTGTCCATCCACAAGAAAAAACTAGGCAAGTCACTCATAAATATAAATGATTTTTCTATGAACGACAGGCCATGGGTAAACTCCTTCTAAAGTATAAGGGAATGGCTTAACTTTTTTAACAATTTTCTTGTTTTCTTCATTAAAATGGGACTTAATTTTCTCAATTTTCTTTTTTTTGTAACTAATTTTCTTGTTCACTTTTGGTATAATATCTAGGACGTCGAGTTTTTTTAGTTTTTCTAAGTCTATGCTATTGGCTATGTCTTTTAGGTTGGAAGATGCGTTTTCTTTCAGTTGTTTGATCGTTGTAGACGCTTTTTGTTTTAGATTTTGTAAGTTGATAGCGGCTTGATCAGTCAGGGTTTGAAGCTTGATGGCAGCTTGACCAGTCAACGTGTGGAGTGTGTATGCGGCGGTTTTTTTTAATTCTTCGACTTTTTTTAAATCGATTGTGGCGGTCGTTGTATGTATTGCTAATAACAGGGCGATCTGGAAGAAACATTATAAGCACTATATATATTTTTTTAATTCAGAAGGCAAAAATGTATAATCGGATGAAATTTTGGCCTATGTACATTTAGTCGATTATAGTTTCTTAGAGCAATCAATGCAAAATCAACTGTTAATGTATCTAAGTATTACATATAAAATTTAAAGTGATTGACTGGTATATCCACTAAGAAAGTTTTTTTTTTTATTATTTTAACTTTTTTAAGGAAAGTAATTTTTTTTTATTTCCGCTGGATCGGGCCTTAAGCGGGTGAAACTGCAGGACTGCTAGTTTTGAATATAAATCACGTAATTTAACTTAATAATAAAATCAATTTAAATTAATCGCTCACCATTAAAAGAGCCCTCATTTTGTCAGCAGCCCGTTAACGACTGAACGTTAGTTGTAATCGGAAACTATTTTAACTATACGATTCTGTATCTTATTAATATGTTGAAGACGTATTCTGGATTGAGAGACTAATTCGAAGTGAAAACGATGTTGTTACTATGTACCTAGCCTAGTCTTCTCGGATATGCGCTGAAAAGTTTTTTTTATTAAAAGCTTGTTTTTTTTGCGTTTTAACTTAGATTTCCGCCATTGGAACCCAAATAAAAATGAGTTTTTTTTTCACATCTATCACCGACTGTCAAATTATTACAATAAAATAAGATATTATTTATAGAAATAAATATTTTAAAGGGGAAAGATTAATTTGTAAAGGGTTACAAAGATTAATTTGTAACTATAAAAGATTTGTAACTATATAGGCTATAAAGGGCTTTTTTGAGAAAATTATATCACCAATAGAAAGTTTATCGAGGACTACTTTTGATCCCGATATTCTTACGGGATCAGAACGTACACGGGTAAAACCGCGGGTCACAACTAGTTCGTTATAATATCGTCATAATTGTCAAACAAAAATAAAACTAAATGGTAAAATTTATCACATTTTTGAATTAGCAATCAACAATTTCACATCGCACTAAAACCGCCTCACCTCCAGAATACGCCTCCAAGTAAAAGCATCAATATGTATACAGGGTTATTATCAAAATTCAACTCACAGACAGACAGAGATGTTTTAGAATAACAATACAGTTCAACATGTGAATTTATGTAGGCATACGAAACAAATTACAAGAACTTATGCAATTGTTGTATAAGATGACCTATTAAAGGCATGCAGGATGTATTTTTATAGTACAGATGGTTTTGGTAGTAGAAATTAAGTGAAATTCGTATTGAAAATGCAAGTATAATTATGTGGTAGGTATATATCCGTTGTCTAGTACCCATGGTACAAGCCTAGTGCTTAGTTTGGGGCTAGATAGCGCTGTGTGTAATGTCGTGCAATATTTATTAATTACTAGCTGCGCCCTGCGGTTTCACCCGCGTAAGTTTATCCAAAATTTTAAAAAAATCTGGCATAAAATCCTTCTTCTGATTATAACAAATACAACGCAAAAACAATTATCGAAATCGGTCCAGCCGTTCAGGCGTGATGCCGTGACAACGCAAAATAGGCATTCATTTTTATATATAAGATTATTTATTTATTAATTCTTGTACCTACTTAGTACCTACATCCGTTTAGCCCCATCTCTTTCCTAAGTGTCGTAAAAGGCGACTAAGGGATCTAGGGGTGACAACATCGAGTTCTCCCCGCGCGCCGGCGGATAGACTTCTAAATATTGCCAAATCTATCTGCAGTAGGTGTGATCAATGATAACTAACCTACTGTGCCGACTCCGAGTGATTTGATTATACTTATTTCTACTATTTATGATATTCTACTATTTATGAATCTATTTATGAATTATTTTATTTATATAGGTGTGGTCAATGATAACTAACCTACTGTGCCGACTCCGAGTGATTTGATTATACTTATTTCTACTATTTATGAATAGCGCTGAGCAAGATAGAGATTTCATTTCCGACGTTCTGTGGGTCTCTATTTGTGGACCAAAAGCGATTTCAATACCTCGATTTCTAATGATTTTCGTTGGAATTCGATTTGAATCGCTCGACCACAACGAGTGGTATCAACCACTCGCCGCAATAGTCCGACATCGAACGAAAATCTGCAGATATCGAATTATTATCGCTTAAAGAAGAAGTGCAACGAGCGATATAAAAATAAGGCTCCTGAAGTACACGCCAAGCGAAATTTACTGTATTCGGTGACGTTGGTCGGTGCAGCCACTACAGAAGACCGAAATGCACTGTCTAAGATGTAGCATGGCTGACTGATTATATTCGACAGATAACGTTAAGCAGGAGATGGAAATATCAGTTCTTAGGTAATTAAATAAAACACAAAAATATTTTTCTTAAAATAAAAAATATATTAAACATATACACAACTTGATGATACAGCTTAGTTTATGTAACGTTTAGGCACTAAATACCTAATGGCCGAACGTATAAATTTTCCTAAGCAAGGCTTTGGTTAGCCTTTTCGCTAACGCTGAGGTCACTAAAAAAGTTAGAACTAATGGAGACATAACTAACGACGAACGACACAGGTTCGGTTTCTATAAATAAACGATTAGTTTTAGTTACGAATAGTAAATAGATTAGTGTATTTAAAAGACAAATTTGGAAAAAAATGCTATAGGACAATTCCTATACCATTGTTTTCCAAATTTTAATAAATAAACTCATTTTTTCGGTCTACCCCTGAGGAAGAGGTCTGTAATGAACGTAAGTTTATGAATAAATTGGGAAATTAAGTTTAAATTTAATCCAACATCGCGAAAACAGATAAAAAATCTTTGCATAAATGTCACAACGCACGTTTCGCAACGTTTGTAAAATATTTGAGATTTGACTTGTAGAGATTTAACTCTATTTACTATCCGTAACTAAAAAGAATAGTTTATTTATTGAAACCCAGCCTGAGTAGTTCGTCGAATCGAAAATATTGAAACCCAACATTAGTCTAACTAACTTCAGATTGACCAACGCATTATAACTAATGGTAACCAAACTAACGACGAATAAACAGCACACGTAATACGTTAGCTCCACTGTACAAGTAGCAGTATTTTAGCTCCAACTGTACAAAATTTCACACTTTAGCGGTCGCCCAGACAGGTATTGACCGTGTAGGCCCCTACACGGTCAATACTGCAAGAGTAAGACAAAACATCAACCAAAGTCTCCTTTAGGAACTTTATAAGCGCGGCTTTGAGTTTTTTATAAGAAAATAAATTTAGCGTTGCAGTTATAAGAATTAGTTTATATTCTAATATGAATTTTGAAACCCAATGTGATTGCGTTGAAATTACTAATATTTAACTATTCCTAAAATATTTTATGATAGATTACGAGTAACTAAATTGGAAGGAAAGACTAACGTTAGTTTGACGAACGTTAGAACTAACGGTGACCAATCTAATGGCAAACCGCCATTAGTTTGCTCAACATTAGTTAAATCAACGTATAGAGGCTGATATAGAATCAGTAGCAGTATTTTAGTTCCATAGAATTTCGGTTCAATCCAGCCCATATCAAAATCAGCTTGATGTTACAGCAAATTATTCTAAATGTTATAGTTATAGGTTATAGAGTCGATATTGTTTTGCCCATTATACAGATTTGGTTAGTAGGTACTTATGCGTTTTATATTCTAATTGTATCATATTAAATTCTTATTTTAATTTGTTTTTATTAACGTTTATAATCCCGACGTTGACTATCCCTTGGAGTTATTCTCTGTTGTCACATCCCAAATTGAACATTTACATATTTCAAAGATTCTAGAATCCCAAGAGACAAATGAGAACATTTTAAAATCCCGCAGATACCAACCAATAGGTTGATAAATCACAGTTTCAATAAACGCTATTTGACAAATATTTTCCTCCTTTTTAAGCGCGAACAGTTTTTTCAGTGCCTTTCTAGCGTGTAAGCTTTTTTTGAAGATTATTTTAGCAATGGATCACCGCAATGGTAAAATGGGAGTCGTTAGTTCCAACCCCACCTTGGGGCAAAATATCGAAGACAAATGTTTTTTTTTTCTCAATTTATTAGTTTAAATCTTGTATCGAGGTAAGTTTTGGTGCTTTTTGAGGTCTGTTCTTGATAAAATCTCGCTGGTTCACAGCAGGGCCAAAATAATGAGACTAACCGGAAAAACCTATTTATAAAGTTTTATAATATACAGGTGAACCATTTCGATGGGCTTTGAGAGGGATATCCTAAACTATGAGAGACCGCAAAAAATGCTAAAGGAGTCGCGTCCCCGATTTTGACAAAAACTAAAATGGCATTATTAGATTTTTGAAAAATTTAAGACCCTACTAGCTAGGAATCGAACCTTCTGTTTTCGCAAAAAGAACCACCTATATTATTGTACCGAACGATAGTGTTGCTGCAAATTTCTTTTTTAAGTGTTATGACAAATAGTTCAGACGTTTCGAAGCTTACACACTACTTTCTTCCCAAACACCATTTCTATCAATATTTTGACTATAATAATAGAAAAAATGTATCCGTTTAATTGATTTAAGGCATATTACTATACATACCTACATTATATAAACATATTTTATAAGCATACTAAAGTTTAAAATCTCTCTACTACTTCTCTACTAATATTATGAATGTGAAAGTTTGATATTAATTTCGGCAAAACAATGTACAAAGTGCAAAATGAGAAGAAAAATATAGGACTGCTAACAGCGTCTCGCGGTTTCACCCGCGTAATTTCCCATCTTATAGGAATATTGGGATAAAAGTCCAGGGGCTCTATTTTTGAACCAAATGAGGCATTTAGAGCGATTTTAATACCTAGATTTCTACTGATTTTCGTTAAATTTCTGTAATTTTTCTACGTGAATCGCACGTCCACAACGAGTGGTATCAACCACTCGCAGCAGGAGTCCTGCATTAAACGATAATCAGCAGATATCGAATTATTTAAATCGCCTGAAGTGCAAAAAGCGATTCAAAAATAAGGCCCCAGATCTCCATCTATCTACATACTAAGTTTTATCACAATCGGTTCAGTAGTTTTTGCGTGCAAACATACTTGCACACAAACTTTCACGTTTATAATATTAGTCGGATTTACGTAGGGTGTAGCCGCTGTTTTTTACATATAACAATTATTGTTTTCGGGATTATATTTTGTAATAAAAAACGCAGTTATTTTTCATAAGTGAAAGAAGTTTTTTTGCAAATAAATTTGTATTAGGTTACGTTTTTTTATTACAAAACATAGTCCCATTATAATTATAAATACATCGACTTTAAGAATAAATACTTCGAGTCGAAAATACAGCGTGTTCGGAAAACCCAGTTCAGACTAAGAAACTGCAAATTACTTCCAAATCTTTTTTTTTTTATATAAACTTAGCTATACACAAACATGCTTCATAATGAGACCTATCGAACGCGAAAAGTTTATCAAAATCGACTGAGCCATTTCTGTGAAAAGTTGCGACAGACACAAACCATAACCGATACTGTTTAGGTAAAAAAAAAAAAAATGCATGATTTTCCTTGCAGCGCCTTGCATTGTCAGTACTTCAATGGGCCACCGCTTAAGTGAGGAATTTTGCGCATTAAAAAATTGAAAATAAATCCTACTAATATTATAAAGCTGAAAGTTTGTGAGTAAGTGTGTATGTTAATCCATCACGTATAAACCGCTAAACTGATTACCATGAAACCTGAAATAACATATTGGCTCCTTCCTATCCCGATAATCCCGCGGGATCGGGACTTACGCGGGTGAAACCGCAGGGCGCAGCTAGTATTATAAACGCAATTTTTTTTTATGTATGTATGTGAGTTTGTTACTCTATCACGCAAAAACTTCTGAGCCAATTGAGATGAAACTCCGAATATAGGTAGCTGGATACCGAGAATAACACATAGGTTACTTTTTATCCCGATATTACTGCGAGAACGGGACTTACGCAGGTAAAACCGCGGGAAAATACTTACTTATTTGTAAAGAGATTTTTAGGAGAGAAAAAAACACCTGTATTTTTATTAACTGATATTTCAACATGCACTCGCTAGTACTAAACGAAGAGACAACAAGGTCTTTCCGAACATGCTGTATACAGTAATATATCACAAACCACTCGTCGCTTACGATGCCCAGGATTCTAAGTTCGCCAATTCATCCTCATCTGTAAAAATTAATTAGTAGTAAGTATTTATTAACTATTTTATAGGTAAAAAGAAATCTAGAAAAGCATAGACAGGTGCAAAAATGGTCAAGGTAAAGCTTTGGTTGCTCCAACTGTATAATCTACATTAAATGACACTAATATCATAAAACTGAAGAGTTTGTTTCTTTGATTGTTTGTTTGAACGCGCTAATCTCAGGAACTACTGGTCCGAAATTATTTTTATGTTTCATGGTTGAGGAAGGTGAAGTTTTAAAAAAGCAATTAGCCCTATCAAGTAGGGCCTTTGTGTGTGACTTTAGACCGTGGGTTTCCTCACGATGATTTCCTTCACCGTAAGAGCGATGTAATAGCGCACATAACTTTTTCTTAAAGAAAAAGACATCGGGATTCGAAACCACGACATTCGGTATAAAAGTCGGGGTATCTACTGCTAGACCAACACTGCTCGAGGAAAGTTATAGGCTATATAATATTACGCTACGGCCGAGGAGCGGAGCAGCCATGAAAAATGTTGCAAAAACGAGAAAAAATTGCCCCTTTACGGAGCTTCTGTCGCGTGCACATATGTACTACGCAAACATAGTGATTATAATATACTCTTTGTATTACGTGTGCTTGGTGGTAAATTAAATGTAAGCATTACCAATACGCGGACGAAGTCGCGGGCACAGCTTGTATTGATTAAATTCAAATAGCCTATGTCACCCGGGCTATTATTACAAATCTATTGACACCTTATTCATTAAAATCGGTTCAGTAGTTTAGCATACAACCATAAATAGATAGATTCCTAAAAGCATTTACTTTAATATTTCATCAGAGAAATGCATCATTTAATATCCTCCCATGACAGCATTCGAACCTGTGCTCCTCGCTTGGCGGGAGAGTGCGCTAACCAATGCGCCACACGGGAACCCACGTGACACGGCGTGGGTTTTCGTGTGATCCCAGTTCTAACATTTTCTTTCTGATTGGCTTAGTTGGACATAAATAGCGAACTCACCGGTCTGCTTAGACTTGCTGGGCCTGGGTTTGTCCTTGACAAGTTCGGAAGTGGGAACGTCGGGCAGGTTGTCTGTCGGGACCTTCAGATCCAGCATTTCCTTGTCCAGATCCTCCTGAAGACAAAGAACAAATATTGGTGAAATTTCCATTATAACATAGATAAATTTATTAAGTTTGATCATACTTTGGATGAGTTAGATTACAATTTTGATAAATTTAAAATAAGTTTGAGTATACTTTATACAAGTTTGTAAATAATTTAGATAAGTTTGATTATAGTTAAGATCATCATCAGCCTGTTGCAGTCCACTGTTGAACATAGGCCTTTCCAATAGCACGCCACCTAGATCTATTTTCGGCTTCTCGCATCCAGTTTGAGCCAGCCGTCTACTTAAGATTAGTCTGATTATACATTAGATAACTTTGATTATACATTAGACAAGTTTGATTATGCTTTATAGTTAAGTTTAATTATATTTTAGATAAGTTTCATTATAATTAAATACACTTCCCATCAAAAAAATCGAAACACCTCAGAAGTATAAGTTTGAAAGAGTTTAACTTATTCTTATGTTAAACAAATACAACTATAATAATGTCAGTTTGTTGCGGGTATTATAAGGTAACATTTATCCCATCCCATAGTAATTGTAGTACTGTTTCGATTTTTTTCATGAGAAGTGTAAGTTTGATGATAAAATAGATAAGTTTGATGATAAATTGGTTAAGTTTGAGTATAGTAACTAATATAAGGTAACATTTATCCCATCCCATAGTAATTGTAGTACTGTTTCGATTTTTTTCATGAGAAGTGTAAGTTTGATGATAAAATAGATAAGTTTGATGATAAATTGGTTAAGTTTGAGTATAGTAACTAATATAAGGTAACATTTATCCCATCCCATAGTTATTGTAGTACTGTTTCGATTTTTTTCATGAGAAGTGTAAGTTTGATGATAAAATAGATAAGTTTGATGATAAATTGGTTAAGTTTGAGTATAGTAACTAATATAAGGTAACATTTATCCCATCCCATAGTTATTGTAGTACTGTTTCGATTTTTTTCATGAGAAGTGTAAGTTTGATGATAAAATAGATAAGTTTGATGATAAATTGGTTAAGTTTGAGTATAGTAACTAATATAAGGTAACATTTATCCCATCCCATAGTTATTGTAGTACTGTTTCGATTTTTTTCATGAGAAGTGTAAGTTTGATGATAAAATAGATAAGTTTGATGATAAATTGGTTAAGTTTGAGTATAGTAACTAATATAAGGTAACATTTATCCCATCCCATAGTAATTGTAGTACTGTTTCGATTTTTTTCATGAGAAGTGTAAGTTTGATGATAAAATAGATAAGTTTGATGATAAATTGGTTAAGTTTGAGTATAGTAACTAATATAAGGTAACATTTATCCCATCCCATAGTTATTGTAGTACTGTTTCGATTTTTTTCATGAGAAGTGTAAGTTTGATGATAAAATAGATAAGTTTGATGATAAATTGGTTAAGTTTGAGTATAGTAACTAATATAAGGTAACATTTATCCCATCCCATAGTTATTGTAGTACTGTTTCGATTTTTTTCATGAGAAGTGTAAGTTTGATGATAAAATAGATAAGTTTGATGATAAATTGGTTAAGTTTGAGTATAGTAACTAATATAAGGTAACATTTATCCCATCCCATAGTTATTGTAGTACTGTTTCGATTTTTTTCATGAGAAGTGTAAGTTTGATGATAAAATAGATAAGTTTGATGATAAATTGGTTAAGTTTGAGTATAGTAACTAATATAAGGTAACATTTATCCCATCCCATAGTTATTGTAGTACTGTTTCGATTTTTTTCATGAGAAGTGTAAGTTTGATGATAAAATAGATAAGTTTGATGATAAATTGGTTAAGTTTGAGTATAGTAACTAATATAAGGTAACATTTATCCCATCCCATAGTTATTGTAGTACTGTTTCGATTTTTTTCATGAGAAGTGTAAGTTTGATGATAAAATAGATAAGTTTGATGATAAATTGGTTAAGTTTGAGTATAGTAACTAATATAAGGTAACATTTATCCCATCCCATAGTTATTGTAGTACTGTTTCGATTTTTTTCATGAGAAGTGTAAGTTTGATGATAAAATAGATAAGTTTGATGATAAATTGGTTAAGTTTGAGTATAGTAACTAATATAAGGTAACATTTATCCCATCCCATAGTTATTGTAGTACTGTTTCGATTTTTTTCATGAGAAGTGTAAGTTTGATGATAAAATAGATAAGTTTGATGATAAATTGGTTAAGTTTGAGTATAGTAACTAATATAAGGTAACATTTATCCCATCCCATAGTTATTGTAGTACTGTTTCGATTTTTTTCATGAGAAGTGTAAGTTTGATGATAAAATAGATAAGTTTGATGATAAATTGGTTAAGTTTGAGTATAGTAACTAATATAAGGTAACATTTATCCCATCCCATAGTTATTGTAGTACTGTTTCGATTTTTTTCATGAGAAGTGTAAGTTTGATGATAAAATAGATAAGTTTGATGATAAATTGGTTAAGTTTGAGTATAGTAACTAATATAAGGTAACATTTATCCCATCCCATAGTTATTGTAGTACTGTTTCGATTTTTTTCATGAGAAGTGTAAGTTTGATGATAAAATAGATAAGTTTGATGATAAATTGGTTAAGTTTGAGTATAGTAACTAATATAAGGTAACATTTATCCCATCCCATAGTTATTGTAGTACTGTTTCGATTTTTTTCATGAGAAGTGTAAGTTTGATGATAAAATAGATAAGTTTGATGATAAATTGGTTAAGTTTGAGTATAGTAACTAATATAAGGTAACATTTATCCCATCCCATAGTTATTGTAGTACTGTTTCGATTTTTTTCATGAGAAGTGTAAGTTTGATGATAAAATAGATAAGTTTGATGATAAATTGGTTAAGTTTGAGTATAGTAACTAATATAAGGTAACATTTATCCCATCCCATAGTTATTGTAGTACTGTTTCGATTTTTTTCATGAGAAGTGTAAGTTTGATGATAAAATAGATAAGTTTGATGATAAATTGGTTAAGTTTGAGTATAGTAACTAATATAAGGTAACATTTATCCCATCCCATAGTTATTGTAGTACTGTTTCGATTTTTTTCATGAGAAGTGTAAGTTTGATGATAAAATAGATAAGTTTGATGATAAATTGGTTAAGTTTGAGTATAGTAACTAATATAAGGTAACATTTATCCCATCCCATAGTTATTGTAGTACTGTTTCGATTTTTTTTCATGAGAAGTGTAAGTTTGATGATAAAATAGATAAGTTTGATGATAAATTGGTTAAGTTTGAGTATAGTAACTAATATAAGGTAACATTTATCCCATCCCATAGTTATTGTAGTACTGTTTCGATTTTTTTCATGAGAAGTGTAAGTTTGATGATAAAATAGATAAGTTTGATGATAAATTGGTTAAGTTTGAGTATAGTAACTAATATAAGGTAACATTTATCCCATCCCATAGTTATTGTAGTACTGTTTCGATTTTTTTCATGAGAAGTGTAAGTTTGATGATAAAATAGATAAGTTTGATGATAAATTGGTTAAGTTTGAGTATAGTAACTAATATAAGGTAACATTTATCCCATCCCATAGTTATTGTAGTACTGTTTCGATTTTTTTCATGAGAAGTGTAAGTTTGATGATAAAATAGATAAGTTTGATGATAAATTGGTTAAGTTTGAGTATAGTAACTAATATAAGGTAACATTTATCCCATCCCATAGTTATTGTAGTACTGTTTCGATTTTTTTCATGAGAAGTGTAAGTTTGATGATAAAATAGATAAGTTTGATGATAAATTGGTTAAGTTTGAGTATAGTAACTAATATAAGGTAACATTTATCCCATCCCATAGTTATTGTAGTACTGTTTCGATTTTTTTCATGAGAAGTGTAAGTTTGATGATAAAATAGATAAGTTTGATGATAAATTGGTTAAGTTTGAGTATAGTAACTAATATAAGGTAACATTTATCCCATCCCATAGTTATTGTAGTACTGTTTCGATTTTTTTCATGAGAAGTGTAAGTTTGATGATAAAATAGATAAGTTTGATGATAAATTGGTTAAGTTTGAGTATAGTAACTAATATAAGGTAACATTTATCCCATCCCATAGTTATTGTAGTACTGTTTCGATTTTTTTCATGAGAAGTGTAAGTTTGATGATAAAATAGATAAGTTTGATGATAAATTAGTTAAGTTTGAGTATAGTAACTAATATAAGGTAACATTTATCCCATCCCATAGTTATTGTAGTACTGTTTCGATTTTTTTCATGAGAAGTGTAAGTTTGATGATAAAATAGATAAGTTTGATGATAAATTGGTTAAGTTTGAGTATAGTAACTAATATAAGGTAACATTTATCCCATCCCATAGTTATTGTAGTACTGTTTCGATTTTTTTCATGAGAAGTGTAAGTTTGATGATAAAATAGATAAGTTTGATGATAAATTGGTTAAGTTTGAGTATAGTAACTAATATAAGGTAACATTTATCCCATCCCATAGTTATTGTAGTACTGTTTCGATTTTTTTCATGAGAAGTGTAAGTTTGATGATAAAATAGATAAGTTTGATGATAAATTGGTTAAGTTTGAGTATAGTAACTAATATAAGGTAACATTTATCCCATCCCATAGTTATTGTAGTACTGTTTCGATTTTTTTCATGAGAAGTGTAAGTTTGATGATAAAATAGATAAGTTTGATGATAAATTGGTTAAGTTTGAGTATAGTAACTAATATAAGGTAACATTTATCCCATCCCATAGTTATTGTAGTACTGTTTCGATTTTTTTCATGAGAAGTGTAAGTTTGATGATAAAATAGATAAGTTTGATGATAAATTGGTTAAGTTTGAGTATAGTAACTAATATAAGGTAACATTTATCCCATCCCATAGTTATTGTAGTACTGTTTCGATTTTTTTCATGAGAAGTGTAAGTTTGATGATAAAATAGATAAGTTTGATGATAAATTGGTTAAGTTTGAGTATAGTAACTAATATAAGGTAACATTTATCCCATCCCATAGTTATTGTAGTACTGTTTCGATTTTTTTCATGAGAAGTGTAAGTTTGATGATAAAATAGATAAGTTTGATGATAAATTGGTTAAGTTTGAGTATAGTAACTAATATAAGGTAACATTTATCCCATCCCATAGTTATTGTAGTACTGTTTCGATTTTTTTCATGAGAAGTGTAAGTTTGATGATAAAATAGATAAGTTTGATGATAAATTGGTTAAGTTTGAGTATAGTAACTAATATAAGGTAACATTTATCCCATCCCATAGTTATTGTAGTACTGTTTCGATTTTTTTCATGAGAAGTGTAAGTTTGATGATAAAATAGATAAGTTTGATGATAAATTGGTTAAGTTTGAGTATAGTAACTAATATAAGGTAACATTTATCCCATCCCATAGTTATTGTAGTACTGTTTCGATTTCTTTCATGAGAAGTGTAAGTTTGATGATAACATAGATAAGTTTGATGATAAATTGGTTAAGTTTGAGTATAGTAACTAAGGTTAATTTATCCTTTACTTTGATTACCTATAATTCAGACAAGTTATTTTGTATTTCCTAAAAGTAAAGTATAAAAATACTTAAGAAAACTCTGACAATAGTCTTTTGTTGTTACCTGTTCCAGCGCCTCTAGTTCCCTCTCCAGCTCATCCTCATCGACATCGTTAGAGAAAGCCACGTTGTTGCTGATAGCGTCGGTGATCTCTCGCGAGATGTCGTGTTGTTCCGCGATGTCGTCCATTATGTCGTGCACCTTGTCTACGTCACTGTAATGAAGATAAAGGAGGATGATATTCGTAACAGGAGTATCAGTAACATGAAAGAAAATAATGTATGAAATTCTGTGAACAACACACAGCGTCATCTAGCCCCATGTTACTTTAGCTGCTAGATAACGAAAAACCAATAAATCGTAAAAAAGCAGTGTGTGTGTGTGTGTGTGTGTGTTTCTTCTACATATCCGTTTACATTGCCTTAACACATCAGAGGTGACACGTCAATGTAACAACATTATTACATATTTTGTAAAAACATTATGTATTATACATAGAGACAGATATCTTTAATAGCCTGCTTATTTGGCCTACTGTCTCCTCCACATCTCCTAGGATGTTAGGCAGTAAAACACCACAGAATTACTCTGGATTGGCAAATATCTATAGACCTAAGACTCACCACAGTCCAAAGGCCCATGCCTTTGGACTGTGGTGAGTCTTAGGTCTTATCAGTTTCTTCACAATGTTCTGATATAGTGATATTAAATAGTAAATCAACTTACATATCCTTATGAGCCAGCCGCATGGCATTAGCAGCATCTTTCATAGTATTCAGTACTTGAGCGTTAGTATTAGCACCTTCCAATGCTTCCCTTTGAGCTTCGATCTGAGTGAGTGTCCCGTCAATCTGCTTCAGTTGTGTGTCGTAACGCTTCTTGCGTTTGAGGGCAGCGATCGCAGCTGGAATGTTATGAAGATGATGGATAAGTTAGGTTAGGTTAGAAATCTGTTGTTTTTGGCATCTGGCGAATTATTTGCTCAAATTACATTTCAATTTATATGCAAAAAACATGCTTAAAACTACTATCGAAACTTGACCTACCAAGATTCTTTTCTGCTTTCGCAATGATGGATTGAAAAATGTTAAATGATGGATGATTGCCAAACATTTCATTTGAATCCACTATCAAAACTTTGGGTGTTGAAAATGGTTAGTAGATAATATAATAAAAGCTATGCCATATAAACATATAATTTATAAATATATAATTTTAAGAATGCATGAAATATTATTATGCAAATATTTATTAACGTTGCAATTGTTATTTTTCATTGTCATTTTTGTTGTTATGCTTCATTTTCTGTTTCTGTTGCAGAGCATTAAAACCCCAAAAGGAAAATGAATCTGATTCTCAAATAAAGAAAGTAAAATGTATGGATGATGACATATCATAAAATAGATGACTCATTGTTTTAATTTGTTTGTAAGCATTCATACTATGTTAATTAAAGTTTATATGTTAACTAACGCTACCCTCGGATTGACCTGCATTAGTCTTAATCTAGTAGATACCTCAAGTTTCCACAGGCCTGGGTTCTACTTCTAGGATTTTAATATACAGCACCTATACAACTTTACTTCAAAACAAAGTTATCCAATAGTAAAAAACCTGATTTTAATCGGGTTCAGAAGTTTTTGAATGCATAAGTAACTGGGAGTAACTGGGAGTTCTTGTTCTTCTGTCTACTGTGATACTTCACTAGGTGAGAACCAGCTCTAAGAAATCACATTTTAAAACATGATCATACTGGATTGACACAAAGAATACTCATTTAATTGTTATTAAGATATGTCGTCATTATCATTTAGGTAACGCTAAGGAAGTCTATTGGTCCCAAATAGGCAGTTGTAATGAACAACAAGGTCAGACAATGTTTCGAACAAAAACTTTTAAGAGGTAGGTTTTAAAACAGAACACTTACCTCTCTTATTCTTAGTGCCATTTTTCCTAGCAGTCGCGATTTCTATTTCGATTTTCTTTTCCAAAAACTCCTGTTTTTTATTCAAAAGTTCTTCTGTCTCCTTCAATTTCTGTATTGCTTCTTGTGTTGTTGGACCTTTTTCCTCCTTCTTTCCACCAAATAATTTACCAAGAAAACTCATTTTTCAACACTAAAATGTTCTTAGATGCTAAATAAATACAGAATATCACGTAAATAACCCGCAATTACGCGTAAATATCGAAATTATTCGACAGAATCGTTTCTTTTTCTGGGGCTATGCGTCATCTGTGTTGCCTTCAGAAACTTGTGCATTAATTAATTTTCTTATTGGACTTTGCTCAAAGTCTAAAGATCAGTGACTGTATATTGAGGAAAACTTTTGCCATTTGGAAGCTTTTTGCTATATTGTTTTGGTTGCAGACAATAATCTATCTTTTCATAACTTCACTGTGTTGATAAATAACAGACTAGTAAGATGACACTAAGTATATAAATAATAGTTTATGAACGCATACGTATGTTTCGAATGACATCATTACTAATCCTTCAAAGTCGTTAATGACTTTACTGTCAATGTCTAATTTTTGTTTTGCTATGTTTGTTGAATTTCTAAACACTATTAATAGCTAGTGTAATTTTTTTTTAAATAAGATAAAAAATGTAATATATTGTACAACAAAATATAGAAAATAAATATTAAAAAGAAGTAGTCATAAAACTCATAAATGACCATAGACGTAGGAATAAAAAAGTAAAGTTCAAAGAAATAATTAAAACGTCAAATTTGTAACGAGACAGTATAGCTTAATATTCTTCTGCATGCCTTCCCTGTCCAGCGCATGGATCGATGAAGATTAAAGAAAAACTTCTGTTTTGAATTTTTTGATCCCGTATGACTCAAACTTTCGATAGTTTTCAATTAAATACGCTTGTATTTGCTAAAACATTTCCTTAACCGGACTGTATCGATCAGAAACATGGTGCACGTAATACTTCAGAAGACCTACGATGAAGTTGTTAGGGAAAATATCGAAGAGTTTGATATGTCGCCAGAGGAGGCGATCCAAGAGGCCGTGGCTCAATTTGAAGCTCAGGTATTTAGTGAATATGCTCTATTTCTGAATAAAGCTCAAGTCCTAATCCTTAGGAACTATCCACGCACGCGCGGATCAAGTTTTATTGTAATCGGTTCAGTAGTTATAATTTTCTCATTATGTGGGACTATGACCTATTTACCTAAGCGTGATTTGGCATCCACATTACGAGTCCAGTGGCTTAGTGGCTGGTGTAACCCATTTGCAGAAACGTTGACATAAATATTATTTATTTAAAATACAAACGTGATCTTGGACCTAAGTTTTAACAATGATATTCCTAGGAAGAATAATTTAATTTAAAAACTGAATATTTCAGGGTGTAGATTTATCAAACATAATAAAAGACTTGGCCCTACATTCTGGAGAGAACCATGTTGTTAGTGAAGCTGTAAACAAATTGAAGGAATTATACTCTTGTAATATCAGTTCTGATGAAGTTTTGAATCAGCTGGAAATATTAAAGGTACATACCTGTTTTCATCTCCAAAGTCTCTTCCTATGAATGTTGTAAAAGGTGTCTAAGGAATCCGATGGAGACTTGACCCTTTTGGAGTTCTCTATGCAGTGGCGCATGAACTGTTTCCTTCCAAGGGGAGTTTGGGTTGGCAGGTTCATGAGATAAACCTGTGCTAACCCCAAATAATTAGGCTGAGGGCAGGAAAAAGAAGAAAAATTATTAAATAGATATTTTTCTGTTTTTATAACTATAAATAGCTGGAAATCTGTGGTTTCAGTAAAACAAATCCAGCAAACTTGGGTTTTTATGTTGAAAATAAGTTTTTTTTTTGGGAAAAAGCTAAATGCATTTCTTCTTCTTGTACAGAAGCACGTATTTGCCCACTGCAGGGCAAATGCCTTTCCACTTTCCTACCACACAGCTCTCACTGATTTCCGATACCAAGTCGCCCCAACATATGACAAAAAGTTGCATTTAAGTTGGTGAAATATCGAGCTCCATGAAAAACAAATGAAAACATGGTAAATAAAATGTTGAATGTTTTAACAACATTTGTGTTCCTGTTCCTAAAATGTTTGTTTTTCTTTTTTAGTCTGAATGCAATAAAGATCTAGCTCGTAGAATGAGAGCTTCACAAGACGGTGCCTACAAAATACTTATAGACCTCCTCACATCCAAATCAAACGTATTTCAACAAGAACTGAGGGAGCGAGACAGAAAATTTATAGAGAGTGTTCTTAATACTTTGACGGCTTTGATGGATACACAGCCCGATTTGTTAGATGGAAAGGGTATTGATCTTATTAAAAAGTAAGTACTGAAGTATTTTTTTTATTTGCCCCTCTGTGCTTCGGAATGCACTCGTAAGCAGTTGGTGCCAGTCGTTATCTCTGAGTTCCAGTTGTTAGGTTAGGTTAGAGGCCTTAGGATGACCTGACAACTCGGGTGAGCCACACCACTACAGGAAAAGAAAAAAAAGATTATTTTTATTCTTCCATATTTAAAAGGTCTTAGGCCTAGTTAAAAATAAATCTATCATTCTATTTGTTTCAGTATTCTAGATAATGTAGAAAATGAAGACATAATAATAGCAACATTGAGATGGACGTCAAATTGTTGCGTGAAACACGAAATGAATAGACAGAAAATATTCGCTAAAAATATTCCAGAAAACTTAAAACTGTTACTAAATGTTACGGGCAATGAAATGGTAAGATTTCGCAACATTTTACTTCAATACCTCAATAATTCTTTTTCTGCATTGACACACAATATTTACAGGGTTTACTTGCGTTTAATTCAATAACGTCATTATTTTTAAACGACCGAGCTTTCGCCAATTGTAAGGTTGACTAACCTTGAAAAAGCCAACTGTAAAGTTGGCGAAAGCTTGGTCGTTTAAAAATAATGACGTTATTGAATAAAACGCGAGAAAATCCGGTAAATATTGTGTTTTATTAATCACAATGTGGTCATCGACCTGTGATGCTAACCTTAACTGCTTATTTAAGTTTTTTTTTTTTTAAATAACCTTAGTTTTTGAGCCAAGATTCTAAACACAATATTTTTTGTTTCAGTTACTAACAGAAACATTGAATGTCATTCGAAAGTTAACCTTAGATGATGACATAAGAGTTGAATTTGGGAAAGCACATGAACATTCCAGGGAGCTAGCGGCTATGATGCTTGAACCTCTAAAGAATTTGATTAAAGGTAAGTAACTTTGTGTAGAAAAAGATAGATCTTTTCTTTTTGTGTAGTGGTGGGGTTTACCTAGTGTTAGAGTTTACAGGTCGCTCTAGGTCTAAAATTACCAACAACTTAAAGCTTTAACCGCTGACCTTCTTTAGAAGATGGCACTAGATGAGTTAACAATCGGGACCAACTGCTTAACATACCTTTTGAAGCATTACCTCCATTTTAAAAAATTACCATCAGTATCTTTTACTTAAAGGCACTTATTGAATATACGAGGTTGACACTGAATGTTCCTAGGAAATCAAAAACTTAGCAAAGTGATAAGTTAGTAGTTTTATTACAACTTTTAGAAAATAGAGAGACGCGTAGAGAAGATGTGTTTCGTGAAACCTAGTTCAAATGCGTGTAAATTGTTTAATTTCGGAGGCATATTAATCAATTTAGTTTCGTGAAGGTGTACAAGTGTAATGAAAGTGAAAATCGGTGTAAAACATGGACACGTCATTGTAAAGAGCCGCTATTTACAATAACTTCCTTGACTTGACTTTTACTACGACGACTTGACTGTTTTGATGCAAACTTGTAAAAATTAACAACCTACTTGACACTGGCTACTTTCCAAATGGCCATAATCGGTTCGCAACTGTTAAGAAATAATAGTAAGCATCCACCATCTGATTCGGCGCCGACATAGTTCCTGTCTTTGGTCTTTGCACAGATCCATGACAAGGATACGGCGTTGGGCTGTTTGCTGGTTAATCTCACCCAGTTTTAGTGATGAATTTTAGAGTGCTTTCATTGTTTCAGAGCACCCGGAACCTCCGCTAATACCGTCCCTGATGTCCGCTCTCTCCTGCCTGCTGGTCCGCCACGAGCTGTGCGCGGCGGCCGGACACTGCGGACTGTTGGATATACTCATCACTAACTACGATAGAGCGGACGTCGTCCATCAAGCTGCTAAACTGTAAGTTTTTCTTCAGATTTCAGTAATTAAATATAGGACTTTTCACACAGCGTAATCTCTAGCCTTAAGATACCTCAATTCGAGTATCAAACGAAGCCGCAACCTTTTGTGTTACCGAAGCTGTCAACCTTACTATTCCTTTATGAATATTATAAAGATGAAAGTTTGTGACTATGCATGTTTACCTATGTATGTTTGTGACTCAATCACGCAGAAACTACTGAACCGATTGCAATGAAACTTGGAATATAGGTAGCTGGAAACTTGGAATAACGCATAGGCTTTTTATCCTGATATTCCCGCGGGATCGGGACCTGTGCGGGTGAAACCGCGGGGTGCAGCTGGTTGTATACATAATAAAACAATTTCAATAGATGTGATAGCGTGTATTTAGTGCTTAACTACTTTTAGTGATTGTATTTTGACATAAAAAAATCTGCTAGTTTTCTAATAATTGTTGATACTTACTTATTATAAATTGACATTAAAACAATAAGTTTCCTTTTTCATCCAGGTAGATTTCTACTTATTATTTAATCACTAATTTATTATGTTGTAATTATTATTTATAATATTTGAGTTTATTTAGCTACTTTTCTAATAACTTATACTTATTATAATTTTAACATAACATATTTTGAGCTTCTTTTCTTACAATTTTAAATTTACATTAAGTACATTAAGCAATAATAATACTTAATTACAGATTGAGTTTAAAATAAGTTTATTTTCGTTGGCTTAAAAAATCATCTAGCAAGGCCCACCCCTAATTATACCATATTCCTACACTTTTTTATATTTTTCATACCTTTTTCCATTTTTCCATACTTTTTCCATACCATTTTTCATGCCCAAACCAGTGCTTATATGTGCAAATATAATAGCCACTAATATCATGTATTCTTATTGTATCATTTTACATTTAAAAACCACACATTTTCTCAGCAGATTGGTAGTGTGATCGCAAAAACATGCACCTTTCATTATCAACATGTAAAGTTTTATTCTTGACAATAATTTCATTCTCCAATTGACTTCTTTCATGTATCAACTCTGCCCTCAATTTCTCTGTTTCAAGCGATCTCTTTTGCAATATACTCATACTATCATTCAGATCTTTAACTTCTTGAATAAGTCCTATTAAGGAACCTTCTCTACAATTCTCAACGTTTGGTCTACAGTTTTTGACATTTAATCTAGTTTGAGCTACTTGGATTCTTTGTGATACTTTCAGCATTTCCTCGTGTAAAGTCTCCAGTATATTTTCTGTTTCGACTATCTTTTCTAAAGTTAATCGCAGTTGGTTTTCCAGATCAGTTTTCACCCGTTCTGTTATAGCAATTCTTTCTGTCAGTGCTGTATTTACTTTGATGTCTTGCGAGCGAAGATCTCTAGCAGTGTTGATTAGTACAGCATCTACTTTAGCTCTTACTTCTTTTGAGCGTTCAATGGCATGTTTAAATTGTACCAAAGCATTTACAGTAAAATCTTCCCATGATTGCACGTCTGATTGTCCTTCGGATAATCTCGTAGCTCCTGAAGAATCTTTGACGTTTTGAGCACATGTTTTCAGTTCATAATTAAAAGTTTCGTATTTAAATGCCAAATATTTGTCACTCCAATCTCTTTCCAGAGCACACTTAGCAGCTACATTCATTTTCATTTGATTTTCTATTTCTCTTAGCATTTCTCTATGAAGTTTCTTTACGTTGGTAATCAAAGCAGATTCGGTGAACAGCTGTTCTTGTGGCATGTCATATATGAGATCAGATTGCATTCTATTCCTTCTATAATCTAAACATTCCTCTGTGATGTACTCTGGAATTCTTAGAGTGTCCATAGCATTTTTCAGTTGCTGTCGTTGTTCTTCAAGAACATTGATCTCTGCGTCTATATCCCTTATGGCTCTTTCTAGTTCAGATTTCCAGTAGTTTATATGTCTCGCTCTATGCTTTAGTTGATCTGTAGAGTCTGAGTAATCTTGGCATGATGTTTGATTAACTTTGACTATACAGTTTTTAGTGATCGAAGTGTTGTCATCTGTTATATGTATAATGTCGCCTTTTAAGACTCTCTGATTGTGTTCGTGCCATTTTTTAATTGTGGCCAATCCGAAATTTTTGTCTCCGAATGATAAGTAATCACCGTTTTGGGCCGAAGTTGTGTTGTTCATTTTAGTTTTGTCACTGGATCTGAAATAAATAATATTGCTAATAACATTTTAAACTCACTTTTAGTTTTAGAATTTTCTAATATACATTTGACTTACATAATTATATCGATATCATTACTTTTGGTGTCGCCGTAGTCGAGTAAAAATAGCAAAGTTATTTTTTTTTATAGATACTATGAAATCAGATGGTAAGTCACATTGACCTACGGCCTAAGATGGAGCAAGTTTTCCTCAAAATATACCTGTTCACTCCTGATTTAAAGACTCCAAGTTGTACAAATTAAGAAGTTAAACAGACTCAGGCAACTGATTCCATTTCCTTCGGAATATTTTCGGTCTCTGAACTTCTATAAAATATTTATAGATCTTTTTCTTATTTTCGTGTAGTGGTGTGTCTCACCTAGTTTTAGAGCTTTCAGGCCCACCCTAAGGCCTCTAACTTGACCTAACGACTGCTATCAGAGATAACAGGCGGGAGCAACTGCAACGTGGCTTCCGAAGCACGGTAATTGATAAAATTGCGGGTAAACCCTAGATACAGTTTCTATGGTATTTGTTGATAGATCGATATAAAAGTGGGTCAACTTGGTATTTTTTATTGATTTCAACGTAAGCATGCCATATTTATTTTATGTAAATACATCGTTGGGTCTGAGCTGAGCTTAACAATAAGTTCGTAAAACGCTATATTTTTGTATTAAGAAATTAACTTTATGAATTTTTTGTGCCATAGGCCTTAGGGCGACCTGAAAACTCGGAACCACAAAATCAAACGAAAAGAAAATTCTTCTTCGTATTTTTGTGAAGTTATAGATAGAGTCCAAAAAAAAAACAATATGAAACAAAAGGCTCAAATTATCGTTTTTGATAAATTTATATTAAAAATGACTTCTCATTAAATTTTTTTGTGGGGAACGAAAATGTTCCTTAAAGCACTGTATACAATTCAATTGTTCATCGATTACTCGAAGATGGCTTGACCGATTGAGATGGTTCTTTTTTATTTAAGTACCTTAAATTTTAAGTAGATTTCTGTGCTCGGTTGTAAAATATTTCAATTCGTAATTTCAGTGTAACGGCATTGGCCGGTAACGACGATGTGAAAAGAGATCTCGTGAAGAAAGGGATTGCACCCGTCATCGTATCGCTACTCAACCGACATTCGGTAAGTATACAAGGTGTTACGGGTAAGCCCTTTTAATCCGAAAGGGGGTTGTTTTAGACGTCTAGGCGAACTACTTTTGTTCTACGACTTTTGGTAATTCGAAGTACTTTTCGAAAAATTTAGGTGTAAAGTTTACTTGAAAATCAGCTGCTACTGAGAGTTCGAGGTCATTGACCTTATGTTGTCCTTTTATTTAGTTTGATGGTTTACAATCAAAACTTCAATTACATTTATTTTCAAAAGCAGCTGTTTTTTCAGTGAAACATAATCTCAAAATTATCAAAAAAAGTTTGATTTTTCAAAAGTCGTCGAACAAAAGGTGTTCGCCTAGACGTCTAGAACAACCCTCTGTCGGATTAAAAGGGCATACCCGTTACAAATTGTATAGTGCACTGCGTCCCACGGTTTTGTCCCGCGGGAAAACGGGAATATAACGTAGGCCTACCGCTGAAAGCGATCTCTTCCATGCAACCTTTGGATGGAAAGGAAGCTAAGAAAGGTGAGAGGTAGCGTGGTGTGTAGTTTGTGTATGCATACATCGTATTTGAGTAAGTTTTGGCGCTATTATTTGTGGTGAGTTAGTATGGAGAGGCTTCTTCCATGTTTATATCCGTTCACTGACCATTATTGAAAAAAAACTTTAAAATATGCACCTGGTATGTACCATCAGTCGTATTCTGACTGTACAAGCTTGTGGACAATGTCCTGACAATATTCATTATTGGTTCCAGTCAAATAGCGCAACTTCAGCCTTGTTACTAAAGAGTATAGCGGCGTTAGTACTGCGAGAGCCGGCACATAGTGTTGTTTTCTACGAGAATGGAGCTCCTGAAGCTGTAGTGGATTGTCTGAAGATACATCCTGATAATGCTAGCGTACAGGTTCGTATTAACTAGGTACTTTTTTAACCCACTTCCTATTGTTTTTTGAAAAAAAAAGGCATCGAAATATTCGTACTCGGCGAAATTCGAACACTACTGTATAATTTCCGCGTCTCGGCAAACGTAGTGTAGGACGTCCTCAGGCACGTTGGAGCGACGATTTGCGCAGGACGGCTGGCACATACTGGATGCGAGAAGCCGAAAATAGATCTAGGTGGCGTGTAATTGGAGAGGCCTATGTCCAGCAGTGGACTGCAACATACCGATGATGATGATGATGATGTATAATTTAAAAGACCACTAACGTGATAGATCCCACTTTAATTGTAAAGTTCCGCAATTAAAGTAAATATTGCAACAGGCTAATGATAATGATGATGATGTAAAATGTAACTCCTGCGACCATTGTAAATTCCTTACTTACCTAATCTTAATTTACTACTAAAATTTTAAGGCCGGCTTGCACAACGGTTCCTAAACATGTTTAAGCTGTTAAACGTGATTAAAAACTGTCAGAATTTCAAGAACTGTCAATGTGTGGCAACATAATAATATTATCAATCGTCCACTTAATGAAATAGAGTCCAATGTTCGATTTCCCACAAATTATTTTAAAAATTGATTTAGTTAAATATGTTTTTAAATGAGTGAGTGATAAATGAGTGTTGCAACTGCAAGACGGCGTTTAAGCAATTACTTTTTTGCTGGCGAATGACGATAGTATGCTCAGTTTCAATTTCGATTGTATCTTTAATATTTTATTGTTATTTCTTATAACATATTTTATTCCACTTAAGAGTTTACAGTGATAGTTGGTTTACGCTCACGCCTAAATTTTTGATTATTTACATCATTTTCTATCCGTGAGATTCTGTTATTGGCTTTCTGTTGCTATGCAGTGTTTTATAAGTATATAATAGCTGTTGGATCTCCGAATAAATAAATAAAAATAAATAAATAAATTGTATTATGCAAGTCGCCCGAAATCTCATCATAATTGTAAATTCTTTCTAACATTGTAAATCCAAAAAAAACTAACCTATTCTCAAAACCTTCTGAAATATTGTACGTGAATTTTTTTTTGATGATTGATGATGCATTTCTGGTTGTAATATTAAATTGGAATTTAACTCATTCGCTCAATATAGTCATTTTGTGTTTATTATTTTTAGCAGTATTTTAATGCCCTCAGGTAAATAATAATAAATATCATGTGTTTTCTTTCAGAAAAACGGCTGTTGGGCCATTCGTAACATGGTAGCAAGAAACCGTGAACAAAACGCTAAATATCACGAATTGGGCGTCGAAAGTGTTTTAAAGAAATCTTTCGATAAATTTGAACAGGAGTTCGGTTTCGACGTGAAGTCAGCGCTCAGAGACTTGGAGTGTGACGTGAAGTTAGACGAGCAGTGGACGGGGAAAGGGTTTGAGTTGGAACAATAATTGGATTGTAAAATCATTCTAACATTGTAAAATACTTACAATGAATTTCAAAAATATTGTAAAATTAGCTATGTTTTATACGATAGCTTCTGGGCCCCTAATAACGAAAGTTTTTGTAAAATTCTGCAATCACTTAAAATTTTACATTCATATTATAAAATTTCCCTAACATTGTAAAATTTTCAATGTCAATTACTTGGGTAATTCAATGTAATTTAAAGATATTATAGCAATGGAGTTTAGCAAAGTTATGGTTCTAATCAGAACTTAGCGCCGAGGGATTTGAAATGTAACGTGAAGTTAGTCAAATGAGTTGGAACAAAAAAAAATCCAGCTTTGATATCAAAGGCTTTATTGTAAAATATCTCTAACATTGTAAAACTCTGCTAACATTGTAAAATGCTGCTAATATTATAAAATTAAATATTTTTAATGTTATTTACGTTTGTAATACGATCTAACTCTACCTTATTCAATCTCATATGCCTCTGTTACTCAAACAGCTTTTTTGTTTCAATTGATATTTAAAAAATATATTATTTTTAATATAATTTTATGCAGCTTTTTATTGAAAATAAAACACTTTTATAATAAATCAATGACTACTTGAGATAAAAGTTTTATTTTAATTCCTAATAAACAATGTAATTTTGTAATAAGTGTAAACGATGGTCTAGTATGTAGCACGCTCACCTAAAAGAAGGAAGAGGACATTGGAATAATATCCGACCCACCATCCTCAGTTGCTGCACCGGTCTACGTATCGGAACACGCAAGAATCCACTTGGCGCTACGACTTAGACGCTGGTAACAAGCTGTGGCCGAAGCCTCCCATCAAGAAAACCTTTTTGTTTGTTTATTACGACGGAGAGCCTCTGCCAAGTTCCTGAGTTTCATATCCTTCATGAAACTCAGGAATTGTATACAATTTCGAGTACATTTAGGAAATACGTAAAAAAATATTTTATAAACATTTCCTATTAAATTTCAATAAACACATACAGACGTATACGTAACGGTTCTTGAAAGGTACTAGGAAATGCATTAGATACGTAGGTACATTACATCTAATTTTAAGTTAAAATCAGTCCTAGGTCCGAATTTTTTTAAACCATCCTATCAGGATATTATCAGACCTAACAACAGCTAGGTATCTTTTATTTCATTTGTAATTGTATCTCTAAAACGGTGTACAACTCCCGGCTGACCGCGCACCAATTTATTTTTCTTAAAGAAAATTCATGTGCATTATTAACATCGCATTTACAAGCGGTTGTCGACCCACTATCGCCTCTACATTGTAAGATTTATCTTGAAAACTGTCCAATATAATAATATATTTTTTAAACTTAACTGTTTCGCTAAAGATTTTGAAGATTAGGTAGTAGGTAGGTAGGTAAGTACCAAATGTTTTATCTAACCAATTAATGGGAGTTTTCGCGGGAACGCGGTTAGGAGATGTGTTGCTAAATTTTCATTCTTGTTAAACCTTGTTAAAATGCGTGTAAATTGTTTAATTTTGGGGGCATATTAATCAGTTTAGTTTCGTGAAAGTGTACAAGTTTAAATGAAAGTGAAAATCGGTGCAAAACATGGACTTTAGCGTTGTCTCGAAGGCTCCATGAACAAACGTTGTAAAATATGGCCCCCGTTTTACAATGATTCCCTCGACTTGACTTTAACTATGACGACTTGACTGTTTCGATGCAATGCAAATAAAAACTTCCATAAATTAATAATACTTGACACTGGCAAATGTCCAAATGGAATAAGCCATATATAAACGAAGAAGAACCAATTAATGAACCATAGATCAATCTAACAATGCTGCGTGCGACGTTGTTGAGATGATTTAGTTGCTTATAAATAGAATACTTAATCCGCCACTTCCACGATGTCTTAAATTAAAAGACCTTCAGCTAAAAAAACAAAAATTAAAAACACATCAAATAAAAAAAATTGGTAGGTGGTAGGTACCTGCTTCAATAAAAAAGTTTTAGTAAATTATCTGTGGTTTTTTCAGGTATTTTTTTAATTAATAATTACTTTATTTTTAGACTTGACTTTTACTAAGTACCTACGACAATTAATTAAAAAAAAAGACATTTCTATTTTTAAAATCGTCACCCTGGGACTTTCGACCGCTTAATACAAAAGCGTACTTTTTTTGTCAAATACAAACTTAGCAGACTGTTTCCTCCTCGGATCTTCCTCTTTTCATATGGTGTAGGGTTAGAGTTTTCAGATCACTAACTTGCGCCTACGATCTAACTTGACCCTACGATTGCTATAAGACATAACAACCGAGACCAAGGGCTTAAAGACTTACGTATCCGCCGGAGTACATACTTTGAGCTCGAGAAAGTGATTTTGCAAAGCGATGTTTTGTCATCTCTAGATTTAGACATAAAACCAAATAATGTTATGCCTTAAAACCTATACCTAAGTAAAGTACTGATATGATCATGTATGTCTTAAAAATAATATAGTAATTAATTAATTTTAACAAACAAAGTCGTAATTAAATTAATGAAAGATAAAAATTAAAAATTCTAAAGGTTAACTACTTACAAGGTTACTTGTCAAAACAATTAAACATTGTGTTACAGTTTTTTTAATCGGAGCGCTTTATCGATTAAAAAACAATTACACTAATTAAGAGGAAATGATATCTACTCGCTCTTCATACAAAGGTCGACTGTTTCCTCCTTGGATAATGGGATTAGAGAAAATATGTTTACAGATTGTTTTGCTGTTTTCGCAATGTTCTATTGAAATTAAACCCATTTTTATTTTTTTAATCTCGTAGTAAAACACTTCATTTAATCATATAACCTAATTATATATTTCAAGTGTAGACACCCTACCTCTCACCTTTCTTAGCTTCCTTTCTATCCAAAGTTTGCCTGGAAGAGATCGCTTTCAGCGATAAGGCCGCCCATTGTGCTTCCTAAATTAAAGCTGTATTTGTTTCTATCTATTTATCTTGTAATTTATATGGTGTGTACAATAAAGAATTTATTCATTCATTCATTCATTTACCGGGTTTCATCGCGTTTTATTCATGATTTTTAACCGACCGAGCTTTCGCCAACTGTACAGTTGGTTTTTTTAAGGTTGGGTTTATGCAAAATTGCGTATTTATTTAGTGTTTATTATTTTTTTAGGTAGCATTGTTTCCATTCATAACGTTTTGAGGCTTTTGGTATGTTTATCCGTAACGACCATGGCGAGCATGCTTTTTTTTTCATTGATTATTAAATATAATTGAAATTAAATTAAAAAATGAACCAAAATGCAAACAGAGGCGCATTTTATTTAAGTACCTATAGAATAAACATATTTGTTCTTATTTCTATGTGGCAGAAAACAGTTTACTACGTTTGTATGGAGAACGAGTAGTTTAGGTATCCTTTCCTCCTAATTAATTTAAAAAAAAAAGGAAGAATTAAGACTCCGTGTATTAAGTAGGTACCTATTATTAATAGCCCGTTGTGTACGGAACCTTTAAAAAGTTTTAATAAAAGAACAGAAATATTAAAACTCAAACTGGACTAGAGAGTTTTGGCGGGAATGCGTTAAGGAGATGTGTTGCTAAATTTTCATTTTTGTGAAACTTAGTTCAAATGCGTGTAAAATGTTTAATTTCGGGGGCATATTAATCAATTTAGTTTCGTGAAGGTGTACAAGTGTAAATAAAAGTGAAACCCGGTGCAAAACATGTAGGTACTTTCTGTGTTCTCTCCAAAGCTCCGTGAACAAGCATTGTAAACAATGGCCCCCTTTTTACAATGATTCCCTCGACTTGACTTTAACTATGACGACTTGACTGTTTTGTTCAATGCAAATAACTTGCAAATATTGATAATACTTGACACTGGCAAATGTCCGAAAGGAAAAACCATTTACTAAAGAAGAAGAAGAAACTGGACTAGAGCAAATTACTTAATGAATAAACACCACTCGTTTGTTTCTCGACAGTTCATTTAATCAATGTATTCTTTGACCTAAGTTTCTTTCTATATATCGAATAATTATTTCATCGAAATCCTTTTAATCGATGAAATTAAAAAAAAATACAAATATATTAATGTTTTTAAATTCCCTTTAGCTTTAAAAAATAGGGCATTTATATATACCTAGATAGTCACGTTTAATTTAAATAAATTAGACACATTTGCTACTCATGGTTACGATTCCTCATTCTGTTTTTCTAATTCGTCAGACTATTTTGAGAACAGAAAAGTCATTTAATTATAGACGCACTTAGAATCTTTACCTACAATAAGTGTTTTTAATTACCCATTTAGTATTCACAAAATAACTTCGTAACTTTTAGGGTTCATTATTATATTTAGTGTTGTTAAGGAATTTATTTTCACTTTGAAGCAATTAGTAAAACATTTTGTATTTAACTGGCCCTAATGACTATCCATAATATAGTCTCATAAGTAGTATGCTAACACAATCGACAATGAGATTGCTAGTAGTTGTGACGGCAAATGCGTACGATGCCGAAAGGATCGAAGGACGCTTAGCTTTAGTGTACCCCGAGGAAAAAGTCTGTAAAGGCTACGAAACGTAGGAACGCATCGCAACAATGCTGAAAATAAAAAGTATAAACAGCGCGATAAAAACCGGAAAATTAGTTAAGACGAAGCTTTTAAACAGCAGTTAAAACCATTAGATTTAAATACAGTGGTAAAATAAGTACGATTATTTTCCGAATAGAGCCGAGAAATCCGAATAAAGGAAAAAAGGAGATAATTCGAACTAACAACACGTCGCCAATGTCGTCATGTCCTTGACGGCGGCCAAATACAGAAACGCTACTCAAAATTTGAGTTCTACTTAATCTAATAAATAAATAAATAAATAAATAAGCCTTTATTTCCAACCTTATTAAATTACAGTTATTTAATCTTAAATCTAATCTTAATATTATTTTTTGGGATCGGATACCCAAAAACGGGTGAAGGCCTCCTCCATTGAATGCCACTTGCGTCTATCTCGAGCTTCTCTCATCCACGTCTTGCCTGCGACCTCTTCGATGTCATCACTCCATCTTTTCCGTGGTCGGCCTCTCGCGCGTTTCCCATCTCTCGGATACTAGTGGAGAATGCGCTCGCTCCACCGGCCGTCCATGGTTCGTGATACGTGTCCTGCCCATTTCCATTTTGTTTTGCAGAACATGGTAGCGGCATCGATTAATTTAGTAGTTTCTCGGATTTTTTCACATCTTATTCGATCGCTAAGTTTGATGCCCAACATAGAACGTTCTGCTGCTCTCTGGAATGTGGTTAGCCTTTGTATGAGTCTTTTCGTAGGTGCCCATGTCTGGCATCCGTATAGTAAGCATGGTAGTATGGCGCTATCGAATAACTTTTTCTTAAGAGAGATAGGAAGGTCTTTGTCTTTGAATACGTCTTTATTTGCCCAGTACTTTTTCCACGAGACAGCAATCCTTCGGTCAATTTCTTGCTCAATCAGGTTTTCGAGGCAAATCAGTTGTCCAAGGTAGATATATTCTTGTACATACTCTATCGATGTGTCGTTTATGAGTATAGGCACTGCAGCGTCGGTTTCGTATGCATAACTTTCGTTTTTGACATGTTCATATGTAGACCAACTTTGCGGCTCTCTTGGTCGAGAGTAGAGAGCATAAACTGCAATTCGTCGTACCTATCGGAAATTATTACGATATCATCAGCAAAGCGCAAGTGTGATAAACGTTCTCCATTTATGTTTAGTCCACAGTTATCCCAGTTTAGTCTCCTGAACATGTGTTCTAATAGAGCTGTAAACAGCTTTGGAGATACAGGGTCGCCTTGTTTCACACCTCGTTTTATATCAAAAGCTGGTCCCATACTTTCTAGCTTTATTTTTGCTTGGCAGTTGTTGTAGATTACTTCTAGAATTCTGATTAGGTTATCATCAACTCCTATTTCTTCCAAAGCATTCCACAAGCACTCGTGATATATGGAGTCAAATGCTTTTGTGTAATCTACGAAAGCTAGATATATGGGTCAGAATCAGAGAGGTGAGCTTTGTACGTCTGACAAGGTTTTTTCAAATAAAATATCATGATATTACTACAATAGTTTTTCCAAAATAAAGGTTTTGTGTATAATTACAAGGCAATTAGCATATTTACTTTTGTATTATAATATTTCATTTGATTTTTATCAAAAAGAGGTCTAAAAAGTCAATCCGGGAACGCGTCCTTATACAATGTTGCATAGTACCGACAAGTTAAAGATGCATACAATTACGATTCAAAAATGTCATATATTACTATTAGGTTTTAAAATTCTTAAATTACAAATATATCTATAAATTAAATATATATCACTTTAATATGTTCACATTTTGGCTCTTCAAATAGTGTCTGACGTTTATCAAATCATTCCGTGAACGCGATAGACAATGTACAATGCAGTTAAAACAACATACCCTAAGTGGCGTTAGTGAGCAGCAGTGTGAAGTTCGCTAGTCAAAGAAAATAACGTGTGTAGTGTTTACGAAAACAAAACCTTCGATTTTGTTGGTAAGTGACTTTTTAGTCTGATATATGTGATGCGTACTTCAATTCCCTGTCACTACGTGAACGCTGTTTGTAAATTAGTTTTTCCAAAATTTGCTTACGTTTTGCAAAATTCGTATAGATATTGCAACTCAGTCGTTCATAACCTCTAAAACCAATATCTAACATGGCAGCGTCAAGCGTGACGTGAAAATATTTATCGAATAGTCATTTCGGTAACGGTCATTTCGGGAACGTTCTCGTATATGATGGACGTTCCCGAAATGATTCGAGTGTTCACGAAATGACTATTCGATAAATATTTTCATGTCACGCTTGACGCCGGCATGACAAATATATATAAATTAATGCCCAAGGTTTTTAAAAAACATAATAATGTCAAATGTTGATTTTAGGTATACAATTAGTACGATTAACATAGAAAACGATAAAAATTAAGGGAAAAAGAAGTCGAAAAAAAGATTGAAACAGGACAGTATAGCCTATAAAAGGCACCGTGAAAAGGCTAATGCAAGGAAGCGCAAGTTTTTAGATAAAATGACACCTGAACAAAAATAATTGAAGAGACTGAAAGATAGGGAATATTACCAAAGAAAGAAAGCTGAAAATAAAGTAAAAACTGTTAGTGATATGACTGAAAAAGAGAAAAGGAAGCAGAGAAAGTTGTGGAGAATAAATTCTCAAAAGTATAGACTGCAAGGAGATCAAATTAGAATCTGGGAGTAATAAGGATACCGTCCAATATTTTCAGTGGCAGGTAACAAATGAAGACCGAATCATAAAAGGAGAGAAAAAAACCGTGTCAAACTTACTAAAAATGTTACTGTAACAAGCACAGTCAAGGAATTGAAAATATCTTTAGCTGCGGATATTTCTTCAATGAAAAAACATGTTTATGTAATTAGTGAAAACTTGAAGGCCAAAAGAGAACTTAAAGATAATTTAAAAGAAACAGAGCTAATGATTCAAATTGATTTCGCTGAAAATTACATGACAAAATATGGGAAAGAGATTCAATCGATTAGATTCGGTGCTTCTAAAGGTCAATTATCGATGCACACAGGGGTTTTTATGCCAAAAACGATACGTATCTTGAAACGGTTTCATTTGCCACTTTAAGTGATAACTTGGACCATCAGGCTCATGCTGTATGGGGTCACCTGAAATCATCGTTACAAAGAATATTGATTGCCAGGCCTCACGTAAATACCCTCCACGTGTTTTCTTACCCTTATGTACAAATAAAGATATAATATGTACGTAAATGTGTATTAATTTCATGCATAAAATATCCCGAAAACCGGGCGTTTGTTTCATTTAGGGAACGTCAATGTCATTTAGGGAACTTCATTGTCATTTTGGGAACACACATCATTTTCGGGAACATCACAAAAACGGCAAATAAATCACTAATATGTAATTCTATAATTAAATACTGCATATACATGATGAAATAACCTTTATACCTTTGTATGTATGTTATTTATAAATAACGTAGTGCAACAATGTATACAATAAGCTAAAAATTTGGAGCCGAATTTACACCAATTATAAAATTATTAAGAGTTATTTGAATAATAAGTGTTTGATCATAAAAATATAGAAAATAACGAGATTTAGCGATTTAGGAACAGTTTTATTACAATTTATTGAAGGCAATTCTTAAATGCGTTGGTTATATTATTATTTACAAAATAAATCAAAGCGTTCCCGGAATGACTTATGGCCCTGGTATTATTCTTATTACTAGCTAAAACTTCTAAAATATTCATTTTTGTGCGTGCCCCTTCACAAGAAAGGCTTGTGGAAACTGACGCAACAGACTCCACTTGTTAGTTTTCTTTAAAAGGAAACTTTTTTTCGCAGATATTTGAAAACCTAAAATGCTCGCCTCTCTGATTCTGACCCATATACGTTTGTTGTATTCTCTACTTTTTTCTATACATTGTGTTAGTGTGAATATGTGGTCGACCGTAGAGAAACCTTTCCTAAATCCAGCTTGCTCACGTGGTTGTTGCTCTTCTATTTTTTTACTTATCCGAGACAGTATCAATGCCGAAAAAAGTTTGTAGAGAGTAGGCAAAAGGCTTATGGGACGGTAATTGTCAATTTGTTTAGGGTCTCCTTTTTTATAAATTAATGTTATTATAGAATAATTCCAATCAGTAGGTAGCTGTTCTGTGTATAGTATAGCATTGAACAATTTGGTTATATGAGATGCTAATGACTCTACCATTGCAATGACTGCATCGGTGGTTATTCCATCTTCTCCTGGTGATTTATTTTGTTTTAATTTGGATATTGCGTGTTCTACTTCTTGAATAAGAAATTCTGGGGTTTTCGTACGTATAGTTCGTGTTTTTCTATATCTACATGAATTATTTATACCGGAGTATAGCTTTTTGTAGAAATTTGTAATCGTAAGTAGGATATCTGCCCTGTTCGTTACATTCTGCCCTGACGTTGTCAGGGCAGAATTAAGTCTTGAGGGCCCTGACTTAATCTAATACTAATTTTAAATTCAGAATCTGCTCTATTATTTAAGTGCCACTCAATTATTTAATTGGCGTTTCTGTATTAATTTTTATTGACGACCTCTGTAGCGCTTTTATTTTTATAAAGACCCGGAAAATTGTAGGTCACCTTACCAAATAGGTTATAATATGCCTACCAAATTCACAACAAGTTTAAAGGAAGCGATAACAACTAACAAACATACCTACCTCACTTTTTAATGTTTTCGAGTCACCATGCATTTGTTTCGCAATAAAAAAGTTAATTCATTTAACACCTAAATACCTACCTAGATTTGTTTAATCTAGGTAGGTATTTAGGTGTTAAATTAAGCTCCTGTAGCTCCCTTAGCTCCCTTAATTCAGATTTAAATAATTTACGGAAGCAATACAAATGAATAATTGTACACTATATAAATTTTCCACAACGTATGACAGTTTTCGAGATATAGATTTCAAAATTTATCATTTTTTTGTAGGTAGGTACCTACTATGATGTCTTATTGGTCGTCGTGAGGTCGCCCCGTTGTCGTTCAGCTAAAAAAAGGTCACAAAATCAAGGTCGAGGTCACAAACTTGGATTATTCATCAGACCAACATCATAAGCAAGCCTGCAAAAAAAAAACACAATCTACCAGATTTAACGCATACGAGCCCATACATTCGGATGACAAATTGACTGGACTAAACTGGACTCATACAAAATGTGACATTAAAAAGTCGGTTAACAAATTTTTATTAGGTTTTCGTGATGCTAAATGCTCATATTATAAATTAAAAGATATTTTTCGACTTTTAATCGCGTTGCTTTTAATATTTTTGGAAATTTTCAACGCCTGACGCTTCCATGTCTTTGCATCAGTAATCAGGATGTACCTATCTACTGTACCTACAGTACCTACTCGAAACACAACGATAACGAACATTAATAACCTCATTATATTTGTACGGAACATTCAAATAAAAAGCCCTACATACAGTGATGTTAAATAGCGTCCCATTGTACGTGCTTAGATACCTACCGACCTAAAAGTGTAAAAAAAAATCTCAGTCGCACAGAACCATGCCCGAAATAGTGTCGCCATTTCTTAGACAGGTATGTACCTAAAGAATTTTATTTTATTTACTCCGTTTTAATGTAGAAGGTTCATTAATTCATATTCATGGATTCGGTAAGGAAAAAAAAATGATAGCTACCTAACTTACTTAATATGTATAAACAAGTGTTTATAAGTAGGTATTTGAATAAGTTCATTTTTATTCTAAATATGTTTTTACCTAGCTGCGCGCTGCGGTTTCACTCGCAAAAGTGAAAAACGCGTTGTCAGTTGTCACGGGCGCGGGCGGCGAGCGGTTCTCGAGGTGTTGCACTTTTTCGTTCATTACTCGGGTTCTACTAATTGGATTTCGATGCAAAGTATACCACGACCTTCCTCGAATATAGAAGTTATCAATATTGAAAACCAGATTTCAATCGGATAAGTAGTTTTTAATTGTATGAGGAACCGACAGAGAAACAGACAGACAGACATGAATTTTAAAAATTATATAATTTTCTTCTATTTTATCTAAGCCCTTTAGACATTTTTTTAAATTTAAGTAGTACTTCCAAGTACAGACTTTTTGTCCTCCCTTCCTTTAATATAAGTAATAAATAATAATAATAATAGAAGTTCAAGTCTTCGTGACTTGGCAGCGAGCCCAAAATGCTGGCCGCATTGCCACGCTGTATGGCAATGCTTATTTTTTGTGCCAAGTGAATTGCAATGCTTATTTTTTGTGTTATTTGGTGTATGTGGTTTTAATATGCGTCCCCTGGTGAGAAACCACAAGAAAGTCATGGAAGTTAACTTTTTTTTATATCATATTAGTAAGTATCGATGTCGATACAAATTGTTTTTGTTTTAATTTGATGAGGTAGTAGTACTCACTTATTAATAATAAATATTATGGATTAATTACGACGTATTGCAGTTCTTTCCTCTGGGCATGGCTGACTAGCCTGGGAGGGTATAATAGGTGCTGGGGAAGCCCAGGTACTTCATTCACATAACAATGTCCCGGGCACTACAGCGTCTAGCATGAATTAAAAGTTGCTTGCACTGTATAAATCATCTAAAATTAGATTAGGAGGACAACTATCGACTTTGTTTATTTTTCATTTGGCCTTCAATTATTTAAAGGTTACTGAAAACTTACGTCATTACATACATAGGTATCTACCTAATATAATATGTGTACTTAAGTAAATTAGTACCTACCTATGTTTGTTACTTCTTCATTCAAAAACAACATATTGCAAAGAAACTTGCTATGCAGAAAGCTGGTGTTCAGAGTCGGTATTAGAATGTGAAGTTCATACATTTTATGTTACACGGAATTGTACTAGATGTCGTTAGTGGCAATATTAAAAGTCGCTATCGTTGCGTTCTTGTCTTTGATAGACCCGAAATCGTATTTTGAATAAATTATCTTGCTTCCTGGAGAGTTTTTGTTTTTATTGCATTACCTCTCTCTTCGCTCTTTGGGGTCTTGTGCCAGTCGTGCACATGGTCCTTCAGAGCCGGGATGCTTTTTGGCGGAATTCACAAGTGTAAATAGTGGTGAGTGAGTGCGCAAACTAATTGAAGATAGACGGTGTCGGCGTTAATGGTGGCGCCAGGAGATGATCCAGCACATCGACTAAGGAGAAACTGGACTTGGAAAATTGCGGCAAAAGTTTGGACAGTGAGATAGTGAAGCTAAACTGTTAGTACTTTGTGTTATTAAAATAACTTAGAAAAATTTCGTTGTGCATGAACTTGTAAAATTTTAAAAATTTAAATTAGGACTTAGAATATTTTAACTAAAAGTGAAGAGACGGGGAATCCATGCCCGATTTTAGTTAGAGTTACAACTGTTTTCAAACACTTAGAAAAATTCGTGATTTGGGACTTAGTAAATTTCGAAATAAGCAATATGGATATCGACATTAAAGTGATGGAGTATTTGCTGAAACAAATAGAAAAAGGGAAAGTCAACTTTAAGAAGAGCCCTAAAGATAGGCTGACCGAAGGCTATGTTGTTGCAAGATTAGAAGCATTAGAAGACCTGATTGGGAAGTTTTCTCAGAAACATGAAATGATTATAAGAGAATATGACGCAGATATTTTAGACAAAACTAAATATATCACGCAAGATACTTTCAGCCAAGGATATGAGTTATATCTCGAATACAAAGGGGAGTTACTTTCCAAGCTAAAGCCAAAAACAGCGGTTAGTCAAAATCAAAAGGATGAGTCAGGACAAGTGACTGCGTTTTCATCAATGTCGAAGCTTCCGAAGATATCAGTTCCTACGTTTAGTGGTGACTATGAAGAGTGGACCACGTTCCATGACTTGTTTATCTCGTTGATACATAAGAATGCTGCGCTCGATGATGTTCAACGCTTACACTATTTAAAGACTCTAGTTACGGGTGAGGCACAGCGTCTCATCAAACATGTTCAAATTACTGCTGCTAATTACAATAAATGTTGGGAGATATTAAATGCTAGGTATAACAACAAAAGATATATAGTTAATAATATTCTAAAGCGATTGTTTAACCAACGTAGTCTTAAATTTGAATCAGCCAATGGTTTAATGGATTTGTTAGATACTACGACAGAATGTCTACACGAATTGTCATGTTTAGATATAGACATTTCTACCTGGGATGTGCTTATTATTTTCCTTGTAGCTTCAAAGTTGGATGCTGTAACTCGGAAAGAATGGGAACTCGAAGTTAATAAGTCCGGTGATAGGCTACCTAGTTACGAAGTGTTTACTAATTTCATGCAATCTCGTTTTAAAGCTCTTGAAGCTATTGAACCACAAAAAAGCAAATCTAAGTTTACTCATAGTCGTGTCACTACAAATCACTCGATTCAAACAGCCACAAATCTTGTATGTCCACACTGTACCGACAATCATAGACTTTATAATTGTAAGGAATTTATTAAAGAAGATGTCAATAAACGTCGAGAATTAGTTCGCACTTTGAACCTATGCTTCAACTGCTTAGGTACCAACCATGCCGGCAGGCAATGTCGCGTTGTGACTAAATGCCGTATATGCCAAAAGCGTCATCATACATTATTGCACCCCCAAAATGTTAATGTAGTCGCTGCCGCTATGGCAGTCGATACAATCAGCGAAGAAGAAGAAAGTAATCACTCTGAGGACGAAGATCAAAATGATTGCACAAACGAAATCAAGGCACATTTTTCATCAAATAACGTTCACGGTCAGACGTTATTAGCCACAGCTCTTCTAAGGGCTGAGTCAAAGAATGGGTGTAAAATAACATTGCGGGCTCTTGTGGATCAAGGGTCACAGGCTTCTTTTATCTCAGAAGCCGCGGTGCAACTGCTGAAGCTACCAAAGTTAGCTTCCAAAGGCTACATCGTCGGAATTGGTGGAGGCAAGGGTGAATTGACATCAAAATCTGTTGTCATGGTAAACATTCATTCACTTTATGACCCCACTTTTCAATTGCAAATTAAAGCGCATGTGCTTCGCACTGTCACTTCGGTTTTGCCAAATCAAAGTTTTCGTGTACAACCGTGGACTGAAATCAATAGTTTACATTTGGCTGATCCGCATTATTATATTCCTAATAGGATCGATGTTTTATTAGGCGCTGAGGTGTATTGTATGATTCTTAAAGAAGGATTTAAGAAGAATCCGATTACTCCTATGATAGCACAAAACACTTACTTGGGTTGGATATTGTCAGGTCAACTAAAGAATGACGAGATAACTGCAAAATTCGTAAGTATGCATGTACAAATGCCAGACTTAGATATCCTTAAACGTTTTTGGGAACTTGAAGCTGAACCTAGTTCATCAAACAAATTACTTACCCTGGAAGAACAGGAATGCGAAAATCACTTCAACAAGACTGTATGTCGGGACAAAGATGGTCGATACATTGTTGAGCTTCCATTTCGGATTGAAAATCCTAATTGTCAATACGGTAATACTCGGGGTATTGCAGTAAAGAGATTACTAAGCTTAGAAAAACGATTAGATATTGATTCTGTCAAAAAACAGCAATACTCAGAAGTGCTCAACGAGTATCTCGAGCTCAATCATATGGAACAAGTTCCTGAAACTGAGGACGCGACATCTGTTGGCTTCTGGCTTCCTCACCACGCAGTCGTCAGGATGGATAGAACAACTAGTAAGACACGAGTGGTGTTTAATGCATCGAGTAAAGGTACGAATGGAGTATCGTTAAACGACACCTTAATGGTAGGACCTACCTTACAGCCAGATTTACGGCATACAGTCATGCGGTGGAGATTGCATCCAATCTGTTTGACAGCAGACATAATTAAAATGTACCGGCAAATTAAGGTTGCGTCAAAACATGCAGACTTTCAGAAGATTGTATGGAGAAATGACTCTACATCTGAAATAAAAGATTTTAGGTTGTTAAGGGTAACATTTGGTACATCTGCTGCTCCTTATCTAGCTGTCAAGGCATTACAGCAAATTGCGATCGATGAAGGTCACGCATACCCATTAGCGGCTGAGAGAGTTATTTCTGATTTCTATGTAGATGATTTGATGACCGGCTGCGATACTGAAACAGAAGCTATTACAATTTATGAAGAAATGAATCAACTGTTAGGAAAGGCTGGTTTTACATTGCAAAAGTGGTCAAGCAACAAGACAGAATTATTAGGAAAACTGAAGATGGATGATACAGGAAATAGTTTAGAAATTAAAGAAGATGAAATCACAAAAGTTTTGGGACTGACCTGGAACCGTAGCACGGATAACTTTGATTACTCGGTGAAATTATCGCCAGCATCGTCGCAGCACAGTGGACCTGAAACAAAAAGAAAAATTATCGCGGAAATATCACGTATGTATGACCCAATGGGATGGATAGCACCTTGCATTGTGACAGCAAAAGTATTCATACAAAAGCTATGGATAGCAGGCTTAGATTGGGATGACTACCTACCTGATCACCTGATGTTGGAGTGGCGCAATTACAGGGAAGAATTGGCGCAGCTTCAGAATTTTCATATTCCTCGTTGGCTACGAAGAGGCCCAGATGATGCAAAGGTTGAGTTGCACGGGTTCAGCGATGCTTCCAATACTGCGTATGCTGCTGTTGTATATATGCGAATCAAAAAGGCGAATGGATCGATTCACTCTAATTTGGTAACGGCTAAAACGAAAGTTGCACCAATTAAGCAAATTTCGATTCCACGACTGGAGCTGTGTGGAGCAGTGCTAGTAGCTAAGCTACTTAAAGAAGTCTCGACCGTGCTGAAAGTCGATACGAAGGATGTTCATGCATGGACTGATTCCACAGTAGTTTTGGCATGGTTGAGTGATCATCCAAGTCGTTGGAAGACATTTATTGCAAATCGGACAAGCGAAATTCTGAATACCATTGAATCAAAACAGTGGTCGTATGTACAGTCCAAGGATAATCCTGCTGATGGAGCCTCTAGAGGGCTTACTCCGGCTGAATTGTTAAATAGTAAGTTATGGTTGGAAGGCCCTGATTGGCTAACAAATTCTATAATTGATTACAAGAAACCGGCCGCAATATGTACCCGCACTGAATTAGAAGCAAAAAAGATTAAAGTTCATTTTATAGCTAATAGTCAGGGCAGTTGTCAGCCCTTTCCATGGAGCAAGTACTCAACTTTAAGAAAGTTAGTACGAATTGTTGCTTATTGCCGCCGATTTCTTACTGCAAGACAATACCGTCAGATGGGAGACACCCTTCCACCCTATCTTTCCGCCGAAGAACTCAGTGATGCTCGTAAATGCTGCATACGTTATTTTCAAGGCTTATTCGATGACAAGAATTTATATTCGAGACTTAACCTCAATATACTCAATCCTTATAAGGATAATGATGGTTTGCTAAGAGTTGGTGGACGTCTCGAGAACTCTTATCTTTCAGAAGATAGCAAACATCCAATAATTATCCCAGAAAAATCAGTGTTAGCAAAGATAATCGTAAAGGAAGCTCATGAACGAACGATGCATGGTGGGCAGCAACTTACCATTAATTGTATCCGCTCAAAATACTGGATACCTAAGATAAAAAATTTGGTGCGTTCATTCATACATGAATGTATCCCTTGTATTCGACATGCCGCTATTACAACAACGCAACTAATGGGACAACTGCCTGTCTGCCGTGTAACTCCAAAAAAGCCTTTTCTGTGCTCAGGTGTTGATTACGCTGGACCAATTAACATCAGAGTCTCCAAAGGTCGAGGACATAAATCGTACAAGGGGTACATTTGTCTCTTTGTTTGCATGTCTACGAGAGCAATACATTTGGAGGCTGTATCGGATCTTACAACTGAGGCATTTCTGGCAGCGTTTAAACGATTTATTGCTCGGAGAGGTCGTTGTAACCATATTTGGAGTGACAATGGCACCAATTTTGTTGGAGCTTCTAGAGAGCTTAAACGCCTTTTTATCGACGAGGGCCATGCTATGCTGACGGATATCGCCTCGTCGTTGGCAAACAATGGGACTGAGTGGCACTTTATTCCTCCACACGCTCCGAACTTTGGCGGACTGTGGGAGGCAGGGATCAAAAGCACCAAGCATCATCTTAAGAGAGTTATTGGAGACTCCACCCTCACTTTTGAAGAGATGTCGACTGTCCTAGCACAGGTTGAAGCCTGTCTTAACTCCCGTCCCTTATTCCAAGTAAGTGCGAACGCAAATGATGCAGTACCGTTGACACCTGGCCATTTTTTAATTGGTGAACCTTTATTAATTGCTCCTGATAGGTCTTATGAAACGACCCCTGTAGGAAGTTTGCGTCGTTGGCAGTTAATTCAAAAAATGGTACAAAGTTTTTGGAAAAGATGGACACAAGAATATCTTGCAAACTTCTTCCAGAGGTATAAATGGAATACTCAAAAACCAGAACCGAAAGTAGGTCAACTTGTATTAGTTCGGGAGGATAATTTACCCCCGTCTAAATGGTTGTACGGTAAAGTTGTGGACATACATCCTGGTCGCGATAATATAACCCGGGTGGTCACATTACGCTGTAAAGATACAACTATTAAGCGTCCTACTTCGAAGCTTTGTGTTTTACCTGTTTGTGACGATTAATTTACATTCGTTAGTAATATTACGGTAACGTTAGAATAAGATACTGTTTTCTTTAATCTACCCTCCAGAACGTCTTTATGTTACCTCGTTAAATGTTTATTTTGGGTATGTTATCTTTTGTGTTTATTATACTGGTTATTTTAAATCAGTATTCGGTATTTTATGTTTGTTGATAAATGAATTATATATTTTTAGTTTGTTTATGTGCTGTCTCTGTGAAGGACTGTAGTCCTTGGTGGGCAGAATGTTCAGAGTCGGTATTAGAATGTGAAGTTCATACATTTTATGTTACACGGAATTGTACTAGATGTCGTTAGTGGCAATATTAAAAGTCGCTATCGTTGCGTTCTTGTCTTTGATAGACCCGAAATCGTATTTTGAATAAATTATCTTGCTTCCTGGAGAGTTTTTGTTTTTATTGCATTACCTCTCTCTTCGCTCTTTGGGGTCTTGTGCCAGTCGTGCACAGCTGGAGATCTTAATAAACAAATAGGCTAACTTTTCATCCTGACACTTTTCACGGGATCGGGGTTTACGTGGCAGAAGCCGCGGTGCAAATAATAAATAACAAATAAATTCTGTGGCCAACACGCAGCGCCATCTAGCCCCATGGTAAGCTGCTAAGCTAGTGTTACGGTCACTAGACAACGGATATACTACTTATATTTATTTTTCTTTTGGTAAATACATACATATAATACATAGAAATACACCCAGACCAAATAAAAATACTAATTTTTAAGCATAAATATTTGCACCCAGCGGGAATCAAACCCGCAACCTTCTGTATTGCAGCCAAGCGTTGCCCAACGCGCCACAGAGGTCGTCGTGGCTAGTAGAAAGTTATAATATAGTCTGCTTCTTTACCTAAAGGTTTGTCCTTACAAAGTAATTTATAGGGTCTTTGTTTTAACTATCAAAGTCGTCATTTGTTCATTAAATATTTGTTCCTAAAGTATATTAAGGTACTAAGTACAAGTATGTACTTAAAGTGCTGTCTGCTGGCTACATTAATCATAACCTTGTGGTAGTTTTCAACGCAACGAATATGAGAATCATTAATCTTCGGTTTTAATTAATAATTGTAGTTGTACTTACCACTTTTTTCTAAAGAAAAAATGTCAAATACAAGGCGCCACAAGATTTTTGGCGGGAATGCGTTGAAGAGGTGTGTTTCTAAATTTCATTTTTGTGAATAAACTTTAAGCGTTGTCTCCAAAGCTCGCGTGAACGATTATTGTAATGAGCCACCATTTACATTGACTTCCTTGACTTGACCCATCCTTGTCCCGTGGGATTACAGATACAGATACAGATACAGATACAGTACAGTCTTATCGCAATCGGTTCAGTAATTTTTGAGTAACAAAGTCACAGACTTACATATCTACATTCGCGTTTATAATATTAGTATAAGAGCAAGCTTTTTTCCGTCAAATAGAATGATGGACTCTTTGGGACCTGCCAATTTTTTTTCGCGAATCTTGTATTAACGATGAAGTATTTACCTGACGTTTCTGTGTAGCAATCTATCATTTTGAAAGGCTTTCACTCATGTTTTCCAGCTGTTCGTAGCAGGGTCACCCCAGCTCGCAGCGCTATCTGTCGGCGGGGCGGTGGCGTATCCAGGAGTGTTGCTCCAGCAGTTCGCTACTAACGAGTCTACTATACACCTGGACCTGAACACTGCCTCGTGGATAGGTAAGTCTGTTATTGACGTCGGGCGAACCCCTGGCTGCAACGCTGAAGGTTGCGGGTTTAATACCCGTCGGAGACAAGTAATTATGCTGACCATGATGTTCGTTACTGGTCCTGGCTGTATCTATTGTATGTCTGAATTAAATAAACTCAGCAGTATTTAAATCAGTTTAGAGGCCGTATGGCTATGGTGACAAAACTCTAAGGGACGGTCCCTTAGAGTTTGGTCACCATACCACCACGGTCCACGAGTGTTAGAATCGCGGCGAAATTGGGCCCTAACAGATAAATCGTCGCAAAGTCGTCGAGTTGTCGTTCAGCTAAAAAAAAAAATTAAAAACACATCAAATATTAAAAAAAAAAAACAAATGGAAAAAAAAAGATTTTTTAAATTGTCTGGTTTTTAAAAGTAGTCGGGGTATTTTTCATTTAAAATTAATTTCATTTCGAAACAGGAATTCTAAAATAGGTAGCAATTTTACAAAAACAAGCTTTTTCTAATTTCAGGCTCAATACACGGCCTAGCTGGTATCCCGAGCATTTTAATGCCAACCATAATGCAATGGCGAGGAAGAAAGTTTGCTTTCATCGCTGCATGTCTTGTCAGCATCTTCGGCTGGATATTCGCCTTCATCGCTTCAAGCGCTTCAATGATCCTGATTAGCGAATCACTCCACGGCTTAGGAAATAACAGCTTACTGGCAGTAAGCTTACTGAGCATGAGCGAAATGGTGACACCAAAGTTTAGAAATGTGTCCATGGTGTCATTCCACATAGTCCAGTCTTTTGGCATGGCCTTAATGGGAGTCTTAGGGAGATATCTCCATTGGAAAACTGTCAGTTTGATCATGGCTCTTCCTATAACCTTAGCCCTGATAATGGGCTGTATTTGGCCAGAATCTCCATCTTGGTTAGCGTATAAGGGAAAGTTTGATAAGTGTGAAAGGGCTTTTGTTTGGCTCAGAGGTACCGATGACTATTCCAAGAAGGAATTAAAAGAGTTGATTATGGCCCAGAAAGAGTATTTACGAAGGAAACCGTCGGAAAATCGATTTTTAAAGTATTTTTATGTGACTTTAACCAGTAGAGACTTTTATGTGCCCTGTGTGCATATGTATGTACTTTTGAATCTGACTTATTGGAGTGGCAGTCTTATAATTCTAATATATTCTATACAAATGATACAAAAGGCTACTAATAATGGGCAAGTAGCTTTCTACGGTACCATTATAATGAACAGTATTTTATTTACTTGCGTCGCTATAAGTGCAGTTTTAATAAGGAGATTTAACAATAAAACTGTACTATTATCTAGCACATTCTGCACTGCAATTTGTTTATTAAGTACTTCTTTAGCTAACTTCTTACAATCGAGAGGATTAGTACCGATGGAGTCTTTAATATGTCTCTATTTTCTGATTGCATACATGGTTGCAACTAGTCTAGGAGTTTTACCAATTGTTTTTACTGTAGCCGCAGAACTAATGCCAGTAAAATATAGAGGAATAGGTGGCGGCATGTATGTAATTTTTACTTGTTTCTTACATGCGACGTCTTTGAAAGCGGCGCCATATTTGTTTTTGTATGCAAATCTTTGGGGTACGTTGTCTATTTACGCGGTAAATGCTTTTGTCTGTGGTTTGTTAATATGGAGGTACGTGCCAGAGACAAAGAAAAGGACATTGCAAGAGATAGAAGACTATTATACGTATGGCAGATTTGATGTGACGCGTGATCACGATTTGGCTATGTTTGCTAGTTCTGATTGAATGGAAATTTTTGACCCGCTTCTTTGGCACGTCCAGTTCTCCAGTTTCTTTCGTTTATCTTTTGGAATTCTCTTAGTTATTAGTAGACAAATCAAAGGATAATACAAGATGCTTCGCCTTGAACAGCGCTTTGAATCCAAAGCCCATTCATTTAAAGAAACACAAAAAGCTGACAAATAGAACGTTGCACAGGTGGGCGACCTTATTGATAAAAGCGATTTCTTCCAGGCACCCTTGGGATGTTTAGCTTGAATGGAAGGTTGTTGAACCAATCCGGAACAGAACAGATTATCCTCTTCTACGCGCTATTTATAGGTATATGCAGCGTCCCCTCTGACGGCCAATTTGCAGGCTTACCATGTAGGGTTCGCTAAACCCAAGCGGACACTACGAAGGGCGCCGTCGGGGTTCGAGTTAAAGAGTGATCTAGTCCCAAATGCTAGACTGGTTCTCATAAAGGAGAGTAGCCTCGTGCCCAAGCGACACTACCTGTTTGTCCAGACAGGTACCAGAACAATAAGGCCACTCACCGCCATCACCTCAATGAGGAGGTAACGACAACCTGGCCATTTTCGTATTTCCCATTGTTCCATTCCGGAACAATGGAAATACGAAAATGGCCAGGTTGTCGGGGTTACACCGAGGATGCCATGGCGACTTAGCCGGCTACGCATCTAAGCAGATAATATTAACATACCGCTGCCAAACCGTCGCAGAGTTAAGTGCCATTTTAATATTAACTGCTCGGATATGTAGCCGATGACGTCGCTTTGGTATCCTAGTGAGTGAAGCCAGAGCTCTTATGGCCACTGTTGTTCCGCCTACAAGTGAGTTATTGAGATTTCTGGATTTAGTTTTATAAGTTTTGTTCTTAGAATGCTCACGTAGAACTGAAAAGTGTTCCGCTAATATTGAGCATGCTGCTTTATTGGAAAGGGGCACTTTTTAGTTCTACCTGAGCATCTAGTGTGTAGTATTATAACTTTCTTGGTTTTGTTATATTGGGCCGGTTCAGCTAAAAAAATAATAATTAAAAACACATTATATAATTTAAAAAAAAGAAAAACAAACTTAAAAAAAAGAGTTTTTTTAAAATTGTCTGTGGGTTTTAAAAGTACTCGGGGAATTTTTTATTTCAAATTTACTTTATTTTTTTGAACGATAAAAGGACGACATAACAACGACAAACGACCATGGTAGCGCGGATTAACTAGGTAATTTATAGGTTTTAGAGAAAAATGTATTTATTGCATTTAAGAGACCAGCCCTTGAAATTGATTATGCTCAGATTGGTAGGCTTCGGTTGCGCTGGGCGTTTTCCGCAAGTACCTAGTCATTTTAAGATGCGGGTTTTCTCGATACTAACTCCACAATTCCATGAAAAACACGATTTTCAAGAACTGACATGATCAAAGACAAAAAAAAGATTCAAATCGATTTTTATTTTTTTTATTTTTACATGCAACTTGTAATGGTCCTAATTTAATTACCTAATTTAACTAAATTATTTTATAATTTTGAACAACTTGCTATAAAAATAAACATAAATAAAGTATTTCATTATTTTATAAAAACTTGTTTTTTATTTTGTTTGAAAGCAATAGACAAACGAGCATGGTAGGTCAGAGTATTAGATTAAAATTTGTAATTGTCACAATAATGCATAATTTTTTAACCGACTTCCCACAAAAGGAGGCGGTTTTCTATTCGAATGTAAGTTTTTTGTGTGTATGATACTTACTGGATTTCTCCGCCGCCTATAAGATTCGATCGTGATAGTTCATCTTTATTAGAAAGGTCTTGGGCTTCTAGTTGGCCTTATGATCCTTCCTACATAATGTTGTCGTAGAGCGGTGTCGGTCGAGTGGTACCGACTTTCATTCCGAAGGTCGTGAGTTCGAATCCCGGCTGACCGCGCGTTAGTAACATCGCTCACGGAGTGAAGGAAAACATCGTGAGGAAACCCACGGCTTAGTTAGCTCCAGACGTATTGACCAGTTCTTTCCTCTGGGCATGGCTGACTGGACTGGGAGGGTGGTATTGGTGCTGGGCAAGCCTACTCCACCTAACAACGTCCCGGGCACTACAGCGCCTTAGAATAACATGGATTAAGAGTTGCTTGCGCTGTATAAATCATCTAAAATTATCGCCTTAGAATAGCATGGATTAAAAGTTGCTTGCGCTGTATAAATCATTAAAAATTATCAATGTATGTTATATTAATAGAAAAGTGCTGGTAATCCGCAAAGAGTCCGGTAGATGTCGCTACGTGCCCCAGTCGAAAAAAGGGATAATAAAAACAAAGATTAATATAAAACGTTTTATTGAAATTACAAATCACAATAAATTACTAGGTACATATTACATAATTATTTGAATTTAACTTTAATTGTAAAACGAAATATTTTACAAAAATTGTATTGTTAAACAGTAGGTACCTTAAAATACCAGAATGATACAAACAGAAATAAAACAAACGGTTTATTACAACTTACAACAGTAAAATTACAAACTGTAATCAAATTACAATTGATTAAAAATGACAAAATTGTATGAATTTAACTTTAATTGTGAAACGAACAATTTTACAACAATTTAAAATGAAAATTTGACAAACGTTTTAATACAGAATCATTACAAATTGTAATTAAAATACAATGAATTACAAATTACAAAATAAACTTAAAACAAATAAAATAACACATCAACGGCCGAATGTTCCTCGAAATATAAGTTCTACTTAAACAAATAAGCTGCTCTCAAATTTAAAATATAGCATAATTTTAAATTTAGTGGCTGCTAATTATTTAAGTACCCCTTAAATTTTAAGTGGCGTTCGGCTGTAAAATCAACTTTCACAACTACCATTTCTTAGAATATAAAAAATGCAGTGTTGCTAGAACTTAAAAGCAAAATTATCACAAACAAAATGTCAAATAATCTCAAGAAAATCAGGTGGGCTTACTTTTTAAATTATCGATGGCAAACTTCATACTAAAATAATCGGAAATAATTTACAAGATTCCCGTATGGTGTAGTGGTTAGCGCGCTCGCCCGGAATGCGTGAGGCACAGGTTCATATCCTGTCACGGTGATTTTTTTTAGATGATGCTATTCTTCTTGTAAAATATTTCTAGTAAAAAAACTTAAGAATTACTAAAATTAACATTAAAAAATCTAGACAAAATGATTCGAAACATTTTTATTTTCTTCATATAAACGATAAAAATCGTTTGAAGTCACTATCTCACTTGATGATATGGTCAAAAGTCTAAGATGTAGCACGCTCATCTAGAAGAAGGCGACAGTGGATCCGACTTCCTTCTAAGTAGTTGAAAACTCAACACAACTAAAATATGTCTATGTTAGCAGGCCCCGCAGGTTTTACCCGCGTAAGTCCCGATCCCGCAGGAATATCGGGATAAAATGTAGCCTTTGTTTAAATCCAGATCTTCAGCTATCTGTGTACCAAGTTTCACCGCAATCGGTTCAGAAGTTTTAGCGTGACTGTTACCTAAACAAACATCTAAACTTTCGCATTTATATTTATTAGTAGGATTTAGTGACATAACTTACCCATCATAGGTAGATAAAACAATAAAAAAAAACTTCATTTTAAAGAAATGCTTGCCAAAACTTCGCAACCGACAGGCCTTCATCTTTAGCACCTATTGGCCGAAGTGGTTAAGGCGTTGGGACGGATTCCCCAAGTTGCCGGTTCAAGTCCTGTCGGATAAGACTTTTTGAAAATCAATTCTTTAAAATCTAGTCATCTAAGTCCAATCTCTTCTATTAACTTTTTTTGACTTCGAAATTTACCAAGTCTTTTTTTAACTTGAGAGTGGGACCACTTCACCCCTAGAGAATATTAGATTCTAAACTACCTTTGGGCCCAGTTCACTACTATCAAATTCAAAAGGGGTCAAGTGGTCCCTGGTCCCAGTTTTGAGGGGGACGACTTCTCCCCTAATCCGTACGAAACACTTTAAATTTAAAAAAAAACCTTATTCATTATTAATTCTATAATCCTGAGCATTTTCAATGAACTTTGAGAATTTCCATTTCCGATAATTCATGATGCTTTTTCCGTTCATGATGGTGTGGACCATGATTTTATCGTTGTATTCCAGGTTTGTTAATAACTGAAATTAAAATAAAACACTTTTAATAATATTCTTATTATTGTGAAAAATATATTACTATACCCTTTAACAGAAACATAGATCAAAAATGTAAACTTATAACTGTCAATTATCTAAGGAAAAAGTAAACAAAGAGCTTTCACTTTCAATCAAATATATGAGTTTTTCCTGTTTACCTTTTTGATCTACCTATGTTTTTGTAAAAGGGTATGGAAAGATTTCATAAATAAACATTAAATAAAATATAGGTTTTGAAAAAAAAAAAACAATAGTTCGCACTCAGCGGGATTTCAAACCGCGACTAAGTACTGGCAATCAAAACCTGCAAATTACACCGTTTTTTTACTAAGTCTAAGTCGATTTTAAAAAACATTTCTTCCTATTCCTCGTATCGTTAAAATGCGTTGTCAAAAATTTTCTTATGACGGGGTTCGAACCAGCTTTGGCGCTTGCTGGGTGAGTGCGCTAACCATCACGCCACACGGGAACATTTTTCATCAAATCAACTAACCTTCGGTGTCAGAAGGAAATATTGTGCGTTGTCGCACTCTGTCGTCACTTTGACCAGCAATTGGAACATTTTACGTTCGTTGATGGGGTCCATGCCTTGGTTTATCTCATCTACACATCTGTGAAAGAAAAAAAGGGTTGAAAAAAAAAAATTGTTTTTTTGACTTGAAAGACTAATAATTTTAAAAATGGTTATCAAATTTTTTTACCAGACAGGACTTGAAACTGCACCCTTGACATTCTGTGTCAAGCGCTTATCAATTACGCTACAGGTGCCTGTGACCAGAGATATTTTACATCGCCGTCTTCGCTCCAATAAGACTGTACACTTCTCAACTTCCGAAATATCAATTTCAATCATGTTCTCTGAGGTTAAGGTAGTTTTTGCTTTGATATATCAAGACGGTCTTTTTGAACCCAGTTGGATCCAGTCTGTCCTTATCTAACGAACCGACAAACACTAAAGTAAAAAAAGGACAGACTGGGGTCTCTCTAACATCAAGCGGGATTGACGAAGTAAGCTTTCTAGTAATTACTGTAATATATCTAACAACTAACGGAAATACATCTTTTGTGATAATTCAACTATATGTTGTCACTTCAGGCTAAATAAGTTAACAAACACCGCGATTCAAAAACAAAGTAAAGTAAATTCTATATGCATGAGTAATACGTATCTGCGCTCAGTAAGCAACCGGCTGTTACTCGTGTCATACTGCTCTAAGCTACTCTTTTGTTTTCATACTATTTGGTAGCATAGGGACGTATGACACGAGTAATTTAACAGCTCAAATCAAATATTTATTTATTTATTTATAACTATGAGACTTATTAGACATTTCTCAAATTACTTATTATTATATCAGACATCGATTCTACACTAAGCACAACTTTGTATCGCACAGTAACCGAGGTGCCAATATTTTATTTATTATTTATTTTATTTTATTTTATTTTATTAGGTATAGTTACAGGTCTCAGACTACAATCTTATAACTAAAACAATTTACGACAAACTGATCTATAACAAATCTGGGACCCACTTATAAACTACACACAACTTGCACAAATGAAACATGCACAGTTAGACTTAATATAATGCATTATTGTCAGGTCGATAACGATGAACTAAGTTTCGCTGACACGAAGCTGAGACCTGACATGTTACATGCCCCGCGCTTCACGTTGACGTTTGCATTTTCAGGTGACCTACTTGCCGACTTAGAGTTACGCAAACTGACTACTTCAGCACGCAGATCACTGATGACGTCTTTAGAGCGTTCAAAGTTCAAGTTTACATCGGGCCAGACCTATTTTCAAGGCTGAGGGAGATGTCCTTGAGTAGCCTGGTTACGGTAATAAAGTGACTGGATAAATGTTGTCCGTGTTCCTGATATTAAAAATCTGATGATATCCTTGAGACTCTTCCTCTTTCGTTTCCTGTGGGATGGCGTACGGTCGATATCGTTGATTGACTTATACAGGACCTCTTTGGCAGCAAAGATCTCCTCCGCCATGAAGTTGGTCTTGCATATACGCAGGATGCTATCCTCGACCATGGTGGTAGCGACGTGTTGTAGAAACACCAGAACATCGATAGCTATAACTTGGTCGGAACCCATAGCTGGTTATCTGGTTGTTTACTGAACACGAAAACGTATTACTCATGCAAGCATTTAGAATTACTGAAATTGGCTTTTTAACCGACTTCAAAAAAGGAGGAGATTCTCAACTCGTCGCGTATTTTTTTTTTCTTTATTTATGTTTGTTTACCGGTTTTTTTTTAATAGAAAGGTGGGAGCCCCGAGGTGGTCCCATAAAAATTTGGTGAGGATCTGATGAGGATCTTCGAAGTGAGGACCGGGAATGCTCCTCAAAAAGCTGTATTTAATTCACTTGTTCACCGATAACTCGACGGTGGCTTAACCGATTGAGATGGTTATTTTTTTAATGGAAAGAAGGGAGGCCCATAAAAATTTGGTCAGGATCTGATGAGTATCTTCGGAATGATGGACAGGATAGCTTCTTAGAATGTAATAAATTACTCGTTTTTGGACTTCTACCAAAAAGAATAGACCCTTAAAGAACTAAGTAGAGATTGATGGGCCACCTGAAGCCACCTTCTCATCAGCAAACTCCTCAATAATTAAAATAATACGGTAACAATAGGTATTGTTGATTTTTTTGGCAGTCGAAAGTAGTTTGTTGTTGATGTTCGGAGCGGGGTGTCTGGAAGTTATAATATAGCCTGAGGCTGTAACGTCACCTGAAGGGCACGGTGGTGAGTGACTGTAGTGCCATGAGGTATAGTGCCGTGGACAACGCGCGCTCGCCTCCAGACTGAGCGTGACGTGTCAACTGCTGCAACTGCTCTGACTCACGGAAACTGACCAGGATACTGATACCGTATTTATCGTAATCCTCCTGGAACAACAATAAAGACAGGTTTTTTTAGTTAGTCAAGAAATTTTTAATCTTAGACTTACGCGGGTAAGCCGCGGTTTAGCCGCATAAGCACTGATCCCGATTTTCCAAAAACTGAGTGTCACATCATGGAATTTTGCCACTGGGGCCAACTGTTTGGGCAGTGCGTTGATATTTAGTTCAGCCAGTCAGTTAGGATTTTAATAATTATGTGTACAGATGGCGGCTGGCACAAACTGGATGCGAGAAGCCGAAAGTAGATCTAGGTGGCGTGCTATTGGAGAGGCCTATGTCCAGCAGTGGACTGCAACATACCGATGATGATGGTGTACAGATAGTATAAAACAATTTTGTTGTTTTCATTACGTTAAGCATGTTTCAAACGCCCGACGTTTCCGACGCCGAAAATGGGGTAGCTATTGCCCAGCATTAGGCCAACCAAAGTAATAAATAATGCCACTAACAAATGTTACATATAAAAACTTGAATTAATGAATGAATGTTATTTATTTGCACGAAATATGGTTATTATAACAGATGTGATTAATTAGTATAGTTCAACATATTTCGCCAGCACAACTTGTGACAATATTAATGAAAAATACAAAACAAATTATGTATTTTTATAAACGATTGATAAGTATTTCACCACCTGCTGATGCTGGTGATGACATGATCTAAAACGTAGCACGCTCTACGGGTAAAGGGCACAAAAAGGGGTGTGTATATGCGCAACTGTATATTAATAATAAACTCACTTCGCTTCCTCCCTTCTCAAGTTTGATTTCCCCGGCGCATCCAAGTTTAGCGAACATATTACCAAAACTCTTATTTATGTTGCGAAGAAGGTTTTCTAAAGGCGGCAGCCATTTTCTTCTGGAAAAAAGAGAAAATTCATGATTTAAACAAATTTCAACAAAACATTGTAGGTATGCGGAAAAAAATGTCATTTGTTTCAAAATCAATGTTCCGTGCGGGACTCACGACCTAGATACTCTCGCGTTCCTGTTAATTAATCCTATAGTTTGAGCAAGTGAGCGCAGTAGGTTAGCGCGCTTGGCAGAGAACGGGTGGTCGTTGGTTCAAATTGTGCAAGAAACATTGAATTTTGGAACATGAAAGCATTTTTTTTTCTGAATCCCATTTTTTTTTTAAATTAATTGTCTTTCGAAGATATGCATGTATATTTTAACACTAAAGCATAATAGGTCAGCGAAAAAATATACTCCAACTTTCCTCTTAATAGCCGCTTTGCTCATTCTGGGTATATTTTTTGGGAAATGATCGTCGCAATAAAAAAAAACACATTTGTTTTACGGCTGCGCCCGCATATGTAGGCGGCTTGCTTCGCGCCTAGCGCCTAGTGGCTTGCCTAGGCGCCAAGCGCTCAGTGCGGCCGGTTCTAAGCCGCTCGTTTTCGTTAGGGAACTCGTTAGCCTCTAGCCGCTAAACCAGCCTCCTGTCTATGCGGGCGTAGCCAAGTGTATTTTCAGCTAGGAAGGGTATCTTATTTGCATATATACCTACTAGACTCTAGACTAGACCATCGCAATCAGTCTAGCCGTTTTTGCGCACAGAGTCTTTGTATCTTATTGTATAGTTTTTGTATCTTATTGATACAAAAACTCTTTATATATGCATTTATTCTTTTTTTTTTGTATTTTATTTAATTAAGATTCAAGGTTTGGAATTTAGTTCAAACGAGTGTTTTTCGAAAGAGCACTTCGATTACAGGTAGGCGGCACCTGTCACACTGGATCGCGCTGTCATTGCGTTGTGGTAAAACCTTAAGTATTGGTCATGGCCAATGCTCATAGTCCTCGGTTAGGTAGGGAAATGTGCAAAGCATTCCGCTGGTGAATCCATCTTGTTGGGACACTCAGAGGAAACTTTGCACTCTTACGCCCCCTACCGTGATAGTCATCGCTTCGGGAAATTAATCCTCCTTGGGATGGTTTTCTGACGTGACTTTTGCGTGTGGTTGGTACGTATCACTTAATTTTGTAAAAGGGGGTTACAATAAAAGTTCTACTCCGGTTGCGTCAATCCATTTTACTGACTCTCCTCGTACGTCGCACCATCCTATAGTTTTTTTTATTTCGATTTTTACATTGTTATTGAATAACGATCTCTGTGGTGCGTCGGGCGAACGCTTGGCTGCAATGCAGAAGGTTGCGGCTTCGATTCCCGCTAGGTGCAAATATTTATGCTTAAAAATAAAATATTTGTATCTGGTCTGGGTGTATTTCTATGTATAATATGTATGTATTTACAACAAAAAAAGTAGTATATCCGTTGTCTAGTCACCGTAACACAAGCTTAACAGCTTACCATTGGGCTAGACGGCGCTGTGTGATGGTCACGGAATTTATATTTTTAGATCGATATTGTAGGTAAATCATAGAATTTCCAGTGTCAATTTTGGTAACAAAACTGATAAAAGTTAACACAGATACAATACTTGGTATTAATACATTTTAGCAGGCGCTATATGATTTTGTAATAGCTTTTTATTAGAGCCTCTTAGGAGTGTAAAAAAAATATAAGCGTAGGTACAAAATCTTAGTATACATAACGTGGATCATGCACCGGTGGATAGCAAGAAGTCAGAGGTGATCCAGCCAACCTGACATTCAAACCACGAACGAAGGTACAACGTATTTGAACAAAGGTACTGAATACAATGAGTCTATTAAAGTTATAGAGACGCCATTGCAGAACAAATCATTATTGAAAAGCGGCACAAATTGTATGCTATACAACCTCATTATTTATATTCATTCACATAATTTAGAGAAGAAATAGACGAAACTATTGTTATCTCTTTCTAAAACATAAAGACTCAATGCTACTTGCATGACGTAAGAAAGAGATGTCATAATATTATTATGACATCTCATAGCGGTTAGGAGAGAATGATAAAACGTCAAAGTCAAAAACTTCGTTGAGTTTTTGGGAAAAAAACTTTTTCAAAAAATAAACTAAAATAAATAAATACAGCTTTATTTACGTATGAAATTAAATATTTTTGCCAGTTTTTGGAGTATAATTCGTGCATCGCCTAAATACGCACGAAGGCATTGTTGTCTGTGAATAATGTTGTGAAAGTGAACTAAATGTACTGTGTGTCAACAAGCGGGTGATCGTGACGTGAGCTGGGATGGAACTAAGACTTCTCTGGCTAGATAGCTTGCATTTGTGTAGCCAAGAAATTTGCCCTATTACGTATCTAGAAGTTTTTACATATCTCTGACTGAATAGTACAAAATAGGTACAGACTAAATTATGAGGGTAGTTAGGTGTAAATCTATTGCGTGGTCCAGCCAACCTGACGGACAGAAATTTCCAATAATGTTAACCGACTTCCGAAATAGGAGATGGTTCTCAATTCGACCCGTATATTATTTGTTACTTCCACTACTAATTAAAAAAAATTTAGCAGTTTGTATTTGTATAGAATTGTGTTCTTACCGTAGTGTTTCCATTTTCTTTTCAAGTCTCTTGTTCGCGTCGCTGGAGTTGCTAACTTCTTCTTTCAGCTTGTTTATTTGTTTCTCTCTCTCTTCATATTCTTTTATTATCTAGATACAGATAAAGAATATGTCACATGTCAGGTTTAGGGGTCTACCATGCTCTTCATACTGCAGGACCTAAATAGTCCTACTAATTAACTAAATAGATGCTTAATAAACACTTAATTAAAATACTTAAATAAAAAACCCGATTGCTTAGTTGGGTTGGGAGCGCTAACACTAACAGGTTTTTATTATTTTATTTTATAATAAAACACTTTATTTATCCGGTTTTATCGCGTTTTTATTCATTATTTGACCCGAGCTTTCGCCAACTTTACAGTTGGCTTTTTCAAGGTTGACTGAGATGTAATTTGTCTATTTTTAACATTCTAAAAAGTTACAGTAAACTACCGCCTCATAATTATTTGCAATAAAAACGTTCCAGTGTACGCAGACTATAGAGTTATTGTAATAGTTTTCAATTTAAATTATAATTATTTTTATCCCTAACTAGCTCTAAAAACTACCATGGCTTCGGAACGCGCCCTCACATGAGAAGAAGCCACGAAGAAACTCATGGGGGTTCTCTTTTGCTCAGAAATTTAAAAAACAATTTTTACATCGAACTAAGAATTAAAAAATCTAAATAACAAATAATACTAAGTCCTACAAAAATGGCTAACGGTATCTTGTGGTCTTGCAGCTGTTGTTGGCTGGGCCTGGGACTTGATCAAATGAAGTACAGGGTCCCAGACAGGTGGCACTTTCCAGCCATCTTCCCTATTGAAATTATTAGGGTGTTTCTGAATTTCAATAGCTTCCCGAAGCATCCTGGGTACATACCGCTTCTCTGTAGCCAGTACCTGTGCTTTATCGAAGCGAAGGAAATGGTTAGACTTGTCCAGCGTGTGTTCACAAACTGCAGACTTCTGATACCGCCTGTGCTTCACATCAGCCATGTGCTCTCTTAGACGAGTGGCAACACTTCGTTGGGTTTGCCCTATGTAACAGGCGCCACACTCACAATCGATCTTGTAAATGCCTGCTTCCTCCAGGGGTATCTTACACTTGACTGGTCTTAACAATTGTTGGATCTTTCTGTGTGGCTTATAGTAAGTTTTAATCGAAGCTCGTTTCAAGATTCCTCCAATTTTGTCTGTGACTCCCTTGATGTATGGAAGGATAGCCGGGACTCGATCAACTGTAGGTGGTTTGGGGCGGCTCCTGTGAACGTGGCGCGGCACTTGGAGGTTGTTGCGACGTAGGACTTGTTTGACGTGCCTGACCTCCTCCGCCAGGTGGGCCCCGTCACAGATGCCATATGCTCTCTGCAACAAAGTTTTACCAACAGTAGCTAACTGTGAAGGATGGTGGTGTGACCGACCGTTGAGATACCTATCCGTATGCGTGGATTTCCTAAATACAGTGTGTCCCAGTGACCCGTCAGCACTTCGAAGGACTAGGGTGTCTAAGAAAGCTAATGTTTTCTCATTTTCTAATTCCATCGTGAATTTAATTTGGGGATTAATCGAGTTAAGATGGTCTAAAAATAAGTGAACCCGATTTTTTGGCAGTATAGCAAATGTGTCATCTACGTACCGTTTGTAGATCTTCGGTGCTACCGGTGCACCCTGCAGGGCCCTCTCCTCGAAGTCCTCCATAAATATATCGGCTACCACAGGAGAGACAGGTGACCCCATAGCAACACCGTCAATCTGCATGTAGAACTGGTTGTCCCACAGTAAGTAACCATTGGTGAGGCAAAGTTCTAGTAAATCCGCATACTCCGAAGGAATATTATTCTCGATTAACTTCTTTTTGACAATATCTATGCACCCTCTTATAGGTAAGTTAGTGAAGAGGCTCTGCACATCGAAACTAACCATTATCTCATCATCATCCACCTTAAGGTCTTTCAGGTGACTGATGAAATGGTATGAATCCCTTACAAATGAACCCGTCGTGCCGCGGAGTGGTGATAAAACCTTCGTAAGATGTTTGGCCAGTAAGTATGTTGGTGAATCTATCTGGCTTACAATAGGTCGTAATGGAACATTTGGTTTGTGTATTTTAGGCAACCCATAGATCTTAGGGGCTTTTGGGCACATAGGTGTTAGTGCCGACACGTCTAAACCTAGTTTTTCCGAGTGTTGTTTAAGTAAATCTTTTGTCTTTTTCGTAATTTTTGAGGTTGGATTTTTGCTAACTTTTTCGTATGTTGTATGATCCGACAAAAGCCCACTCATTTTGTTGTTGTAATCCGACGTATCCATCACAACCGTTGAATTTCCCTTATCCGCCCGCAGGATGGTGAGATCCTGGTCCCTACGTATGGTATTTAACGCTATTTGTTGTTGTTTGGTTAGATTCGATTTCGGCATTTTCGCGTTCCGCAGGACACATGATATATCCTGTCGAATTGCCTCCAAATCCTCCCTCGGTAGGTCGTTTCTTTCTAAGGTTCCTTCAATTCCGCATATTATAGTTTCGTATGGTATTTTCCTCGGTGTGATCGCGAAATTCAAGCCATTTTGTAGTACCTGCATTGTAGGGCTATCCAATGTTTTGCTCGATGCAGGTATGCAGGTACTACAAAATGGCTTGAATTTCGCGATCACACCGAGGAAAATACCATACGAAACTATAATATGCGGAATTGAAGGAACCTTAGAAAGAAACGACCTACCGAGGGAGGATTTGGAGGCAATTCGACAGGATATATCATGTGTCCTGCGGAACGCGAAAATGCCGAAATCGAATCTAACCAAACAACAACAAATAGCGTTAAATACCATACGTAGGGACCAGGATCTCACCATCCTGCGGGCGGATAAGGGAAATTCAACGGTTGTGATGGATACGTCGGATTACAACAACAAAATGAGTGGGCTTTTGTCGGATCATACAACATACGAAAAAGTTAGCAAAAATCCAACCTCAAAAATTACGAAAAAGACAAAAGATTTACTTAAACAACACTCGGAAAAACTAGGTTTAGACGTGTCGGCACTAACACCTATGTGCCCAAAAGCCCCTAAGATCTATGGGTTGCCTAAAATACACAAACCAAATGTTCCATTACGACCTATTGTAAGCCAGATAGATTCACCAACATACTTACTGGCCAAACATCTTACGAAGGTTTTATCACCACTCCGCGGCACGACGGGTTCATTTGTAAGGGATTCATACCATTTCATCAGTCACCTGAAAGACCTTAAGGTGGATGATGATGAGATAATGGTTAGTTTCGATGTGCAGAGCCTCTTCACTAACTTACCTATAAGAGGGTGCATAGATATTGTCAAAAAGAAGTTAATCGAGAATAATATTCCTTCGGAGTATGCGGATTTACTAGAACTTTGCCTCACCAATGGTTACTTACTGTGGGACAACCAGTTCTACATGCAGATTGACGGTGTTGCTATGGGGTCACCTGTCTCTCCTGTGGTAGCCGATATATTTATGGAGGACTTCGAGGAGAGGGCCCTGCAGGGTGCACCGGTAGCACCGAAGATCTACAAACGGTACGTAGATGACACATTTGCTATACTGCCAAAAAATCGGGTTCACTTATTTTTAGACCATCTTAACTCGATTAATCCCCAAATTAAATTCACGATGGAATTAGAAAATGAGAAAACATTAGCTTTCTTAGACACCCTAGTCCTTCGAAGTGCTGACGGGTCACTGGGACACACTGTATTTAGGAAATCCACGCATACGGATAGGTATCTCAACGGTCGGTCACACCACCATCCTTCACAGTTAGCTACTGTTGGTAAAACTTTGTTGCAGAGAGCATATGGCATCTGTGACGGGGCCCACCTGGCGGAGGAGGTCAGGCACGTCAAACAAGTCCTACGTCGCAACAACCTCCAAGTGCCGCGCCACGTTCACAGGAGCCGCCCCAAACCACCTACAGTTGATCGAGTCCCGGCTATCCTTCCATACATCAAGGGAGTCACAGACAAAATTGGAGGAATCTTGAAACGAGCTTCGATTAAAACTTACTATAAGCCACACAGAAAGATCCAACAATTGTTAAGACCAGTCAAGTGTAAGATACCCCTGGAGGAAGCAGGCATTTACAAGATCGATTGTGAGTGTGGCGCCTGTTACATAGGGCAAACCCAACGAAGTGTTGCCACTCGTCTAAGAGAGCACATGGCTGATGTGAAGCACAGGCGGTATCAGAAGTCTGCAGTTTGTGAACACACGCTGGACAAGTCTAACCATTTCCTTCGCTTCGATAAAGCACAGGTACTGGCTACAGAGAAGCGGTATGTACCCAGGATGCTTCGGGAAGCTATTGAAATTCAGAAACACCCTAATAATTTCAATAGGGAAGATGGCTGGAAAGTGCCACCTGTCTGGGACCCTGTACTTCATTTGATCAAGTCCCAGGCCCAGCCAACAACAGCTGCAAGACCACAAGATACCGTTAGCCATTTTTGTAGGACTTAGTATTATTTGTTATTTAGATTTTTTAATTCTTAGTTCGATGTAAAAATTGTTTTTTAAATTTCTGAGCAAAAGAGAACCCCCATGAGTTTCTTCGTGGCTTCTTCTCATGTGAGGGCGCGTTCCGAAGCCATGGTAGTTTTTAGAGCTAGTTAGGGATAAAAATAATTATAATTTAAATTGAAAACTATTACAATAACTCTATAGTCTGCGTACACTGGAACGTTTTTATTGCAAATAATTATGAGGCGGTAGTTTACTGTAACTTTTTAGAATGTTAAAAATAGACAAATTACATCTCAGTCAACCTTGAAAAAGCCAACTGTAAAGTTGGCGAAAGCTCGGGTCAAATAATGAATAAAAACGCGATAAAACCGGATAAATAAAGTGTTTTATTATGCAAAATCGCGAAAACCATAGAAGAAATTATTTTATTTTATATTATTTTTATTCGAAGTTTTTTTAAGCAATCGGGGATGTTTAAGTTTAATACACTAAGTATTTTTATTAGCAGGACGATGTAGGTCTTGCAATAAAATCTACCATGATGGTAGACCTGTTAGTGTTAGCGCTCCCAACCCAACCAAGGTTAAATGAGAACTAGCCAACCACAGGTTGGATACTAGGGTTAGGGAAGAATTGGAGATACCTGCTTGTAGAAAAACTATGATGGATCCTATTATCTAAGTACATACTAGCAGCGCCAGTAGTTTCGCGTAGTCCCGATCTCGCAGGAATATCGAGATCATAAGCAGTTTATAACCTTCCTCGATAAATAGACTATCAAACACGAATTCTATTTTTCAAATCGGACTAGTAGTTCCTGAGATAAGCGCGTTCAACGAAACAAACAAACAATCTAACAAAGAAACAAACTCTTCAGCTTTATTAAAGTATATCGCTCTTACGGTAAATGAAAACATTGTGAGGGAACCCACGGTTCAAAGTCACGTAAAAAGGCTCAGTTATAGGTTTATTTGTGGAAACATACAGTACCTAAGCGTAAATCTTTAATTGTAAAAAACTTTTTTACCTTTTCATCCCCCTCTTCCATACAATCGATCCTTGTCTGCAACTCATAGCAGTGTTCTTGCAAAGAGGTGACATCTGACGGTAAATTCTCAAACTCGTCCTTGTAAGGAAAGTCGGGGTCTTGAGGTAGTTTGTTGGCAGAACCTCGCTTTGCTTCTAACAACTTCTCTTTCGCCTGCGACTTCGATCGGACTAACAAGCTTTCTATGTTTTCTAGTGTATGCTGTAAGGGAAACAATATATACTTTCAGAACGAAAACAAAGCGTAAATAGTGGTTTATAGTCAGATTTTTCGCTCTAATAGCGTGCCATAAGCAATGCTTATTAAGGGGCCGTAGTAGGCCAGAACCATATTTAAGTCGATGATATTTACTAACACGTGTCTAAAGTGTTAGTAAATATCATCATAGTAAATATCGTAATAAATATCACGTACTAACAATGTCGTGAAAACACGATTCCTGAAAATTTTCTCGATAGAAAAAAAATTCCAAACTTCCCTCTAAATTGTACAAATAAGTGATATTACTCAGTCAATATTGTACGAAAACTAATAAAACTTTGTACAAGAACTGAACTTAGCTCAATACAGGCAGTGAATGTTTTGAATTTCAAGATTAACGTTTAGTTATCTAGCAGTTGAAACTAGCAATTGTTTGATTTTACGCAATAAAATTTTGCACTTTCACATCTTACATCCTTCACTTACACATCTGAAAATCTGAAATCTGAAAGCTTTATCCCTGTCACGCTATTAGGGTTATATAAGCCCTTTAGCATGTTACCGTCAATTATTGACGATTGCATGACGGATGGTTGCATCTTGTTTAGTAAAAATAATTCCTGGGTTGTAGCAATCGTCAATTGACGATAGCGTGCGTTGACGATAGGGTCCACTCTTTTCCAATCCTTAGATTTCCACAGAAACGGAATTTTTGACGTCAGGATTTTCGTCAGGACGTTAGATCACGCAAAAACTACTGACCAGATTGCCATCAAACCAACGATATATGTAGACAGTTGGAATCCGGATACAAGATTTGAGCTAATATTGATCCCGAAATTTCCACTGGATCAGGACTTACAAACAAATAAATAATCCATAATAAACTTACTTGGACAGTTCTTAGTTCACTTTTCAATTCCCTTAACTCCGATTCCTGCTGCACGATGGAGTTTCTGCTAAATTCCAATTTGACCTGGAAGTTTAAAAAAATAAGTTAATGACATAGGATACTATTCCATATCTCCGATATATGAAATTAAGTGGTCTATCAATCTGTACCTAGTTTTTTAGAAATCGATTCTATTAGAAGTTAAAATGAGTGATTTTGCTGTATTCTGGAATATTTCTGATCATCATTACCCGACTGCGCGACGCAAAGGAGGGTAATGTGTTTAATTCAAAGGTTCTCACCTCGACCTCAGACGGTGTAGTTATTCGATAACAACGCTAAAACAAAAAATCATACATCCAAATTGATAACCACTGCTGTTTTTTTGGAAGTCGGTTAAAAAGGTGGCCATCACAGAGGCATTGCTAAGAGAAATAAACATTGACTTCATAAGTTAGTTTACTAAAAATAACATATAATTTTCTGTTGACCGTCCCTCGATCTCACACAAATTACGGTAGAAACTCGGTCGTTTGCCGCTCCCTATACTGCTCTATGCAATAGAACATTACCGGATATTAATCTTTACATTACCGGATAATTTTCATTGCGATGACATTGTGGCGGTCGCGGAGAGTCGTTGGATGGAGGTAACTCGCGCTCGCGTGTGTTGCGTCGTATAGGGGCCTATGTTCAGCAGTTGACGGTTAAGGGCTGAGATAATGTGATGACGATGAATGTTTTTCATGTTGCAAAAATTACCTTCAAAACTCAAATAGCTAAGGTGTTGGATGTTATTATTCAAATATAATAACATGACATAAAATATACAAGATATATCTATACATATTTCCCAAGCCTTCCCATTTCATTTACTTATTATCCTGTCCCATGCCAGCGTGGGATTCATTTCTTTCTTTCATTGTTAGTTATGTAAAAAGTAAGAATCTGTAATTGGCAGAATGACTTGAGGTACCATAATGTGATTCTGTAGAAATAAATAAATAAAAAATACAATGTCTGCAAATAATGAACAGTAAAAAACTGCAAGTAACTCCTACAAGAAATTAAAAATTACTGCGATTGTTTTAGTCAAGCTATATAATTAAGTGTATATAATTCAGATACGTGATTAAAGCCAGAATAAAACAAAGAAAATGAGTTTTATACCATTCCGAATAATTTCTTTTACAAGACTTCAAACATAAAACGCCTATTTTTTTTTAAGTCGAACAAATATACGTTAAATAAATAAGTTGTAGTAAAAAAAACATTAACTAACCTACAATAAGTTGTAAACAATTCAATTGTGCCTGATTTTAAAGACATTTTATTAAAATTAAACAATCCAAGTAGGTTTTTTTACCTACCTAGATTACAACTATTAACATTAAGGAAACCTAATTTTAGAAACAGAAATATCGATAATCGCAGGTTTTAGCAAAATCGCGTAGAAATATTGTGGTTTTTAAACTTACCCTGAGGATGAAGCCTGTAAAGTCTCCTAAACGTAGGAACGACAACGCAACAATGACAAAAATAATAAAAGCACCGCAAATAAAACCTAAAAAAGAGTTCTTTTTATCAGATCGCTTTCATCAAAACGGGTTCACTATTTATATTAGAATTATATTATCTATGGAATTATAAAATCAAATGTTATAATGAAACACTTTATTTATCCGATTGAATCACGTTTTTATTCATTGTTTTAAACGACTCAAATGTTATAGTTTCTTCACATTGGAGTTCTGAAACTACAAATTAGTATAGTCTTATGGGCACTTAATGGGGACCATAAAGCACGTTCCTCTACGATTATGCAAAAGAAGTCGGTTAAAGAAAATATGAGTTTCAAACAGCGAATGCTCGTAGTTCTGCTAAAGTCTGTGCCCACCTTAATATAAACATTATTCTTAATAATTGCACACTGGCATGATAATATCGTTCAAAAGTAAAAAAAACTGTTAATTAAGCAGAACTATGTAAATAATGAATAAACAATTTAAATGCGAGTTGGATTCGCTCACGAAAGGTTCCGTACTATTATCACAATTGGGTATCGCAGCCTGACTACGATTCTCGCAGCACGTTTGCAACAGGCGTAAATTTAGCGATTGTCGCTGTCAAACGTCACTTTCGTATTAGCTAACAGCAACGTAGCGATTGCTGTCGCGTTGCTGTCGCTGTCGATACTAAAAAAATTACATAATAATAGGCTTGCCGAACCTTACAAATAAATTTTGGGACTAAGGGCTGATTTTTTCAATGTCTAGATAGAGATAATGGGCCCTACCATCATGTCTTATAAGTCGTCGCGTTGTCGTTTAGCTAAAAAAACAACACTTCAAATAATAAAAAAAAAGAAAAACGTACTTTAAAAAAGATTTTATCGTCTGTAGTTTTTAATTTTTTTTTTATTCAAAATTGGCTTTATTTTTTTTGAACGACAAAAGGGACGACATAGCAACGACAAACGATCATGGTAGCGCGGTATAACTGACAAATAAAATGTAACACCACCGAATAAAAAACGTCACTATGATATTTAAGCAGATCAAAGGCTTTTAAATTTGGTTGGGATTGAACTTATATTACCAGAACGCAACTTACATCAATTTATTACTAGATGGCGCTAAATCGCCCACATTTTTTTATTTTGTTTTTAGAATCTGTTGTCATAATGGCTACAGAAATACATCATCTGTAAAAATTTCACTGTCTAGCTAAGTATGTGTTCTGATAGTTTATCGTCTCGATGAAACTGGCAGTTTACTTCCATACATAATTTTAGTTCATGATAGTTACCGCTAGGGGCGCTGATGGAAAATGTATGAAGTAAACTGCCAGTTTCATCGAGACGATAAACTATCAAAACTCTTACTAAGGGCTAAGGATTGATGAGATGAAACCTGCTGACAGACAGACAGACAGACGGACAGACAGCGAAGTCTCAGTAATAACCCTTACTAGTAGTAGTTCTAGTAGTTCTTAAATGTTTTAATTTGTTTCTAATTAAAATAAGTGATAATTTTAGTTCGTATTGATAGCCATTTTCGCCAGAGATACAGGATTTTCCTAGTTCAGGCATATGAGTTACTTAGATTTATGATTTGATATTTAGACTTTAAGAAACTTTGTATATACAATATATATATATTTTTTTTATTACTTATAAATTTTACCCTTTGGGCACCTGAACCCTAAAACAGTAGGAATTAATTAATTTAAACTTTATAAAAGACGATGCGTCATTAAACAATACTCCGTCGAAGACGCCATTTGTGTTCATTTTAACCGACTTTAGAAAAGAAGGGAGTTTTCGATTATTTGCTATTTTAATTAAGTTATTATATTATAGTTATATTGTGCTTGTAATATGGCTATGTTGCCTCTTTTTAGACAGGTAAGTGTTATTTAGTAGCAGCCAAAATATAGTTATAATTTACCGGCGTAATCAATATGTATTATGCTCATGCGAAGTTAGTTTTTTTTTAATAATACTAAGCGTTTCCAAGCTAAGTTATCGTATATACCAGTGATTCATGATTACGTCAAACATATTTTTTTTACTTTTGTGTAGGTATAATTATCATCCAAAAATTTGCGTAAAAAAATTGTCTTTTTTCATTATAATTTAATCTAATAGTAGTTTATGCACCGAAGTACTAAATAGCTCTGTCTTATATTATAGCGGGCGTCATATTGAATCCAAAACGTACGAAGGACTCTAGAGAGTTAGCTCCCGAGCGCAGCAAGGGTGATAAAAACTTAATTCTTGAGCGAAGAGAAGGAGTTAGGTACCTAGAGTCCTGAGTGAACCGTATGCTACCAGAACCATAGTTCTAAATTTAAATAACTTTATGCCCTAGGTGTATAATGGGCACTTTATGCACCTAAGCAATAAAGACTCGCTTTACGTTGACCTTTTTGGTCAAATAAAGTAACTTTACACACCTACTGCTCTACAAAGTTACTTTATTTGACCAAAAAAGTCAACGTAAAGCGAGTATTTATTGCCTAGGTGCATAAAGTGCTCATTATAACCCTAGGGCATAAACTAATTTAAATTTGGGACTAAGGTTCTGGTAGCATCAGCCATTTCGAACTGGCCACCTAGACATAACACATGAAAAACTAAAAAGTGGGCTATTTTTCGTCTATTTTTATTTTGACGGAAGAGTAAGGCAAAAAGTTTTAGTTAATACAAAGCCTCAATTTTTTTTGTTCATCGGCTGAGGCCGATGTTTGGTTTCGTCACTTTGAGATAACATTGTTAAATTTAATTAATATAAGAGCTGTAAATGTATTTCATACACGTTGCATTAATTATTGGTTTGTTGTTACTTAAATGCTTAGTTTTGTAACTTTTTTGTTGTCTCGCAGTAGATGTGTAAAGTAAAGTATTCACCTCGGTAATAAAGCCTGTCTTTATCTTGGGCGCTTGAATTCACGCTTCACTCAGGACTCTAGGTACATAACTTCTTCGCTTCGCTCCGGAGTTAAGTTTTTAACACCCTCGCTCCGCTCGGGAGTTAACTCTCTAGAGTCCTTCGTACGCTTTGGATTCAATGTGACGCCCGCTATATAAGACAGGGCTTCAGTACCTCGGCAGTAGGTGTGTAAAAAATTTAATTACTAAACTACAATCTGGTTCTACCTAGTATAGCTATCCGGCTTCACATTACATAACAGACAAGTTGTTGGCACTGTATATGAACATAGTTTTTATTTTGTCCCGCTTTGAAGTCGTTTTTTTTTTAATTATGTTTTTCATCATTTTTAGTGCACATTTAACTTTGGGTAATGAACCCTAAAAATAAAAACTTAAGCCTAATCTTACTATCTCACTAATATTATAAACGCGAAAGTTTATATGTATGTAAGTATGTATGTATGTGAGTTTGTTAATCTTTCACGCAAAAACTACTGAACCGATTGCGATGAAACTTAGAATATAGGTAGCTGGATACCGGGAATAACACACAGGCTACTTTTCATTCCGATATTCCCGCGGGAACGGGACTTACGCGGGTGAAACCACGGGACACAGCTAGTTGTCAATAAAGTAAATAACCGGAATCAGGATGTTAAGGAGTAGAAAAGAGTTAGTGTTTTTTGGAAAGGGAAGTAGAAATTAAAATAAGTAAATAACTAAAATTGTTACAACTAGCCCCCCGCTCCCGTAAGTTAAATTGTTGTCTTAACTTACATATTATATCAAGTGTGTGCCACGGTCGATCTTATGACCTCGCTTTTAAGTTAAGGATTTATTTTTTGTAATTTCATTGTACCTAACAATACAATACTTTTTTACAGTATGACTTTGATATTTTTCCCATGAAAAATTAATGTCAAAATGCAATAAAAGTATTGTGTAGCACATTATTCATTCATTATTATTTATTACTGAGGTTGTGTTTTTTTATGAGGTTACAACGTGGTTCCAACTTTTAGCAATGTCAAAGAATAATATTTTAGTTTTTAGTTCCGACACAGGACAAGTATCACTACTGAGCGCACAGTGTGCAGCGTGCAAATAGCATCTATTTGGAGCCGTTTTTTTGAACCACTAGAATTAAATTTGTATACGAAAGTTCGATGTCCGCATGCTCGCTCTCACTCGTAGTGTAAGTGTGTGAGCGAGACCACGCTCCCATTCATTAGGACCTGAAACTAGATATTATTAATTATCATTGTTCAAAAAAGTAACACTTAATTCAATCAATTATCTAACTTTTAGGCTACGTCCGCATAGGCAGGAGGCTTGGTTAGCGCCTGCACATGGAGGCTAGTGGGTCACCAAACGAAAACGAACGCTTTAGTAAGTTGCTTGGCGCCTAGCTGTGTATGTTCTAAGCAAGTCGCCTGCCTATGCGGCCGTAGCATTAGGTTTTCAAACAAAGTCTCTACGACCTTATACATAAACGGTACTCAAAATTTGAGTTCCACTACAGAATACACAATAGTGATTCTACTTAAACAATTGAGTAAAAAATCCCATAATATATTTTTTATTAAACCCTAAATTTACCACATGCATGAAGATGTTATTCACATTAAGTCATTTCAGATCAAGTCCATTTTTATATTGTGTAATGTATTGGTAATGTATCATCGATTCGTAATTATTATTATTTTTCCTGCCAATCATTTCTATCATATAACGCCTTACCCATCCTATCCTATAGATCTTATCCATTCACTGGTTGCCTACAGGAGATCGCTTTAGGCGATAAGGCTGCCCATAGTGCCATCATATTTAAGGGTGGGTGTATGGGTGTATGTACAATAATGATTTAATCAATCAATCAATATTTATTAATTTTAAATTTAGAAACTCATAAGTTTTCATACTACTATAATCTGCTTAGATATTTAAGTACCTCTCGAACATTATATGCCGTTTTCATATTCAGCCGTTAATAAACGGTTTTCAACGTTCAGAAAAAGCTTAAAATATCCTATGAATGCCGGGTATCCAGACAACATCGGCCCGATATTGAAGAGCCGAAACATATCTCTATCTCGCTCTGCGCGACTCAATATGACAGTGACAAGAACAGTAATTTCCATCATCGGTTTTGAATCGGGGTCTGTAAATACCCCCACTAACATTCATTCAGCGCTTGATCCAGGGAATCAAGGTTTTCTAAACAAATGCAATATAAATAACTTCATTTTAGCAACAATAATTTATTATTTATTAGGTTACATAATGCATACACAACATATTTAGATAAACAAAAGCTTTATCTCTATTAAAAAATATGTAGGTATGTAGAAAATGTATTTGAACAAGCAAATTTTAGCTAATGTATGTAATTAAGTTATTACGTGAGTAAAAAATAATAATTCGTTTTGAATTAATATACATATTAAAATTTATTGCTTGCGTACGTAGTTTTTTTCATCTCAGCTTGTAACCGCACACCGGTCAAATCATACTGAGGAGTCGTGCGTGTTCTGATACGATGGTCGGTGACATTACAAAAGAAGATGAGTAGGTATCATGCGTGACATGTTTTATTGCCGTCCTCATTTAAAAAAATCTGATAATTATTGCAATTTGGAAGAAATAACTGCAGGTTCACCAGTCTCCCCGAAATTCTTTAGCCGTCTTTTACGACACCCACGGTAAGTTATAGGGTAGGGTACTAATAGTACCTACTCGGGGCTAAACGAATGCTTGATATAAATAATTTATCAAATAGATCACATAAGTCAAATATTTATTTCGTAAATCACAAGTACATGTTTACAATTAAATTTCAAAATAATTAATTACAAAATTATAGGAAGTCTTTTAAGCAGCAAATAAATAAACAAAATAAAATCAATAAAAAAATGTTAAGGTAGAAGGTAGGTAAAAAAGGTAAAAGGTTGAAAAAGATTAAGTAAAAGAAATATATGCATTCTGCTTCCATATAGATCGGTAAGCCTATTTACGGCTTTTCGGTCCGATACTGTGTCGGAAAGACTATCTCCGTCTCACTCAGCGAGGGTCAATAAGACAGTGACAGACATGACAAGTTTCGAACCGAAGCTGTCTGAATAGCCTTGATCTTTTTATTTTATTCGTCCTCTTTTCATTTTCCCCAGTTCATGGTGGGGCTTTCACCGCAGTTGGCAGCTTTCTCCGTAGGAGGCGCTGTAAGTTTCCCCACACTTCTGTTGCAGCAGTTGAAATCAAACGACAGCATAATTCATTTAGACATGCATACTTCCTCTTGGATTGGTAAGGTTTTATCCAACGACATTTTCAAAAGAATATCTTGGCTTTATATTTAGTGCCAAATGCGCCTCGCGGTTGTTAAGTCCCAATCTCGCGGAAATATCGAGATAAAGAGTATTCGGTGATAATCCAGTTACATCGCAATCGTTTCAGTTGTTTTTGCGTGATAGAGTAACAAATAAACCTTTAAAATATTGATATGCGTAGGATAGGATGAAATGAGTCTTCATTGTCCTGTCGTCAGTTCCCTCAATGCTTTTGCTTTTGGGTTACTAGAATTTACCCAAGCAGTTTACAACTCCAGGATCGTCAGTCTCCTTTAGATCCCTTAGTAGCCTTTTATGACACTCACGGGAAGATATGGGATTTACCTACTATTTGCCAAGCCTTAAAGACTTACGCTTCACGGTTACATTCGAACTTTTAAAGAATTTCCAATTACTATACTCATAATTCATTCATTCATTCATTTTGACGACCTCTGTGGCGCGTCGGGCGAACGCTTGGCTGCAATACAGAAGGTTGCGGGTTCGATTCCCGCTGGGTGCAAATATTTATGCTTAAAAATAAATATTTGTATCTGGTCTGGGCGTATTTCTATGTATAATATGTAAGTATTTACAAAAGAAAAATAAAATATAAGTAGTATATCCGTTGTCTAGCCACCGTAACACAAGCTTAGCAGCTTACCACGGGGCTAGATGGCGCTGTGTGTTCGCCACAGGATTTATTTATTTTATTTTTATTTTATTTAATTCGGTACTCCGACTCAAACGACGGCCTATACCTATACCCCAAAAATATATATGCTAATTTGAATATTTGCAATTTGCAGGTTCCATCTACGGCATAGCAGGTATACCAGCAATACTTATGCCATTGATCATGCAATGGAAAGGCAGAAAACTAAGTTTCATATTGACTTGCTGTTTCGTTATCACCGGTTGGGTACTATCCTATATGGCTACAACTGTCAAGGGGATCCTTGCTGGTGAATCTTTCCATGGTTTGGGCACCAATACTCTCATTTACGTCAGCTGCATGGGTATTTCGGAGATGATCGACCCAAGGTATACTGTAAATTTTCTCAATTATTTTTAGGAAAATCTATACATAGTACGATATTCGTTGTTTCGACTGATTCCCTGAATTACTGACCTATATGGAGAAGGCCTGGAATAACAGCAACTATAGCCTCATCTATGAATGAATATATAATCTTAATATATAAAAATGTATCCCTTTTTCCCGGGTTCCCTACGCTACTTCGAAACACTATCCATCGAAACACCTTTCGCCGAAGACGATTGACCGAAAGATTACTTTACCGAATAGTTGTTTCACCGATTGTTCGTTTCCCCTATGGTTCGTTTCACCGAAAAAAATTTGACCGAAGCTCGCTGTACCGAAGGCTCGTTTTACGTAACAAATGTCATTTCCAAACACGCAACCTCCTTTCATTTACTTGATACATGTGACCATAGAAATAAGAGGTAGTAGTATAACTAGAGAGTCCACTAAGGTAGTAGAAACGAGCCGAGGGAGAGGATTTAAACTTTACACGTCCTTGTCTGAATATAGCGCGAGAGCTAGCGCCAATATTTGGGTAGGTATTTGAGGCAGCTAAAAACTTGTAATATACCTCTCCTAATATACGGATATGAAGATCTGCTCAAATTTCAAGAAAGTTTCTTAAAATTAAAGGGCTACTTAAAATTAGAGGGCCAATTAGAAACCCAAATATTGGAGCTAGCTCTCGAGCTATATTCAGACAAGGACGTGTAAAGTTTAAGCCCTCTCCCTCGGCTCGTTTTTACTGCCTCAGTGAACTTTCTGGTTGTACTACTACCTCTTATTTCTATGGTCACATGTATCAAGTAAATGAAAGGAGGTTGCGTGTTTGGAAATGACATTTGTTACCTAAAACGAGCCTTCGGTACTGCGTGCTTCGGTCAAACAATTTTCGGTGAAACGAACCATAGGGGAAACGAACAATCGGTGAAACAACTATTCGGTAAAGTAATCTTTCGGTCAATCGTCTTCGGCGAAAGGTGTTTCGATGGATAGTGTTTCGAAGTAGCGTAGGGAACCCTTTTTCCCTTGGTCACGGCATCACGCTTAAACGGCTGGACCGATTTTGCTAATTATTTTTTTGTTGTATTTGTTATGATCAGGAGAAGGTTCTTATGAAAGAAATAATGCTTAACCGATTTTGATCAATCTTACGCGGGTGAAACCGCGGGGCGCAGCTAGTTACATATAAATTTCAAAGTCCTGATTGACTGATAGAACAATTTTTATTTCCAACTATCTGTATCGCAGTTTGATTGAGGAGATCTTTCTTTTGGATATTACCATTATCTGATAAACGTCTTCTTTCTATTTTCAGATACAGAATGTTCTCGATGTTGTTCTTCGGATTAACCCATTCTCTAGGCATGGCTGTCTGTGGAATCGGCGGCAGATTCTTCCATTACAGAACTGTGAGCATCATCATGCTGGTGCCAGCTGTCCTTGCTATGTTACTAGCCCTCATATGGCCTGAATCACCACCTTGGCTTGCTTGTAAAGGCAAATTTGATAAATGTGAACAAGCATTTTTCTGGCTGAGGGGTACTGATGAGAAATCCGTTAAAGAATTGTCTGAACTTATCATAGCACAGAAAGAGAATTTCAACGTCCGGTTAAACAATGAGAAATTTACTTTTAGAAAGCTTTGGGAACAGCTATCTAGTAGAGATTTTTACGTACCAAGCCTACATGTTTTCCTTCTAATGACCATGTTATACGGCAGTGGAGGCGACGTGGTACTTATATATTTTATAGAAATGATAGAGAAAACTACACAAAACAAAGAAGCTACGTTCTACTCGGCCATTATTCTATACACTATCATAATTTGTGGAGTTCTAATCACAAAAGTTTTAGGAAAATATTTAAAGAACAAAACTATACTATTTATTAGCACTTTTGGGGTTATTTGCTGTCTTATTTCTATAACTGTCATCACTTTTCTGCAGAGCTGTGGCATATTACCAAGAGAGTCGTATTTGGTGATGTATTTATTGATCGCTTTCATGGTATGCAACGCTTTAGGTTTGAACACTTTTGTATTTTATGTGAGCACGGAGTTATTCCCTGTCAAACATCGGAATATAGGTGGATCTTTTCTAATCATTTGCAACTGTAGTCTATACGCTTTCACTTTGAAAATATCACCCTATATGATGCACTATATTGACATGTGGGGCACGTTTTTAATATTCACTGTAAATGGTATTGTATGTCTGTATTTAATGTGTAAGTACTTACCGGAGACGAAATGTCGGAGTTTGCAGGAAATTGAAGACTTTTATAAGTATGGTAGGTTTATAGAACGAAAGATGGAAGATTCAATCCATGTAACTCTACGATAGCATTAGTATTACTCGGAACCACTTAGAAAATGACTCGGTGTAGAGATAAACCGATACGAGTAAATACAAACTCGATACTTTTCTCCGACTTTTAGTATGAAAACTTTAAAATAAATATCGAATATCGGTCAAAAAGTACTCATATCAGTAAATGAGTACCTTTTTCTTTAAAATCTAATTCATTAGAGGAATGGGAGGATTTAAGTCGCGTATTCCGGGCGTTATACATATAAACAACCACGCATTTATGAATGTAGTAGATACCACTGTAGCTTGCGAAATGTTGTTTTTCAAAGCTAGTGCAACAACCACTGCTTTCGGAAATCGCCTAACAGGCAAATACTTATTATTAAATATTAGATTTTCGGGTCTAGATCGCGTTATATCAACTAAATTATTTTAAATTTAGTAAATAGATTTTAGTAAATTGTCTTCCCGGGACCACGGCCGACCACGGTGTAATCCGTTTGCCGTCGTCGTCGGGGTAATTTTAAATCTATTTACTAAATTTAAAATAATTTAGTTGATATAACGCGATCTAGACCCGAAAATCTAATATTTAATAATAATGAACGGAAATCGTGTAAGTTTAAAAAATGTAGGCAAATACTTGTTTGGAAAAAATAATATTTTTAGAAAGCGCTACATAAGAAGACTTTTTTTCGTATATTTTAATAATAATTTTGTTAAAATAAAGAATATCAATATTTTTTAGGGTTTTACTCTAAATTATCCAAAAACAATTCGATACCAGTAAGTAGGTATCGATACTTTTGTTAAATGTACAAAATATGACATTTTCAATAAATAAAATAGGTAAACATTGTTTTGTTTTCATTTCATTATCGTTCAAGAGAGTATTCGACGTCACGATAATTGAAAGAACTTCGGATAGGTACCTAAATAGATTAAAATATTCTTACAATAAGCTTAAAATATTATAACCAGCTAGGTACGTGGGGATCAAATGTGTTGCTATAGCGCCTCCACCAGGCCGCAGCAGATTGGTAAAACCCAAGAAGTGCTTGACTTGACGTCTAGAGGGCTGATATGGGTGCAAAAGAACTTCGGCATACCGCGTAGTGAACGCGATGATTCTTGTGGTGTGACCGACCACAGTTTTAGTTTTTTTTTAAGTTACGCAAGAGGATAAAAGCTACATTTTAAGAGTGTTCTTTTAAGGATCCGTAAAATGAGTTTTTCGGAATCCCCACGGGACGAGGACTAAAGGATGATTCTCATTAGCTATCCCTAGATGTCCTAGCCGGAACGGAAATGGCCTTTTTATATGAAGACAGCTTTTGTTTAGCATGTTGTTCGTGCCGCGTCCGTGCTTTCTTTATACCTACAAAAGTAGCCCATCAGCGTCCCGACCCTGGTCGGGAACAATGAGAAATTTACTTTAAGAAAGCTTTGGCAACAGTTGTCTATGGTCTATGGTCTTTGGTAACAGTAGAGATTTTTACGTCCTTCTGATGACCATGTTATACGGCAGTGGAGGCAACATGGTATTTCTATATTTTGTAGAAATTATAGAGAAAACTATTTCTCGCGGGATACCGCAGGACGACGCTAGTTATATTATATTAGCCGGAATTATCCCACTACTGAGCAAGGGCCTCCTTCCAACTTTTCCACTCGGGTTTAATCAGTGGTTCGCAACTGAGAAATCAAGAATCAAGAAACAAAATTTCTTTATTTAATTGAATGTATTGGATCACTTTAAATACGTCGAGTGTTCTTACAACTATGACTGTAGTGTGGCTTAGGAACGCGCCCTCCGATGAGAAGAAGCCACAAGAAACTCATGGGGTGTTTTTTTGTGATCATGTTTTTGTTTACAATCGTCAAAAGATATACATTTTTTACATTTTTTTTTCAATGGTCATAATATAATTCACATTGTCGCATATTTAGGGCTATAGTGGAACCGGAGCAATATTCTTCTATAATATTTAATATATTAAATATTCGAGTCGACAAATAAGTACATACGCCTCTTTTTATTCTACTATAATATTTAATATATTAAATATTATACTATAATATTTAATATGTCGACTCGTCACGCCGTCTCCGGTTTAGTCTGCCGAGTTGCTCCTTGGAGTTTGGGATCCAAGCAGTAAGTTAATAAATACTAGCTTATTCTTATGTTTTATTCTTAAGATATTTTCAATTCAAGTAAAATAAGAAACATATAACAGAAAAAAAGCAATGGTCAAGTTAAAAAGAACTATTCAACAAGGTAATATTTTTCTGTGCAAATAAATGTAACTTAGGTGAAGAAAATTATCAAAACGAAGGCCCTGAAATGAAGGACCTAGGTATAAGTAACATTTCCGTATGTAATGTAAAATTATTAAGAAATATTAACAATGAAGTCTCTTTTACCCAACTACGCGACGCATTGAATTTCAGGTAGCGTTACTTCAGTGGTTGTAGGTATGGTTTGCGATGCAGCCGGATCAATTTTGTCAGCACATACATAACAAAGTGTTTTTGTACGATATTTTTTTGGTTAGTTAGACAAAAATAAAGGCTACGATGATTTAATAAAAAAAATTACATGTCCAATATATCGTGTACAAAATAACTTTAAGCCGTTGCCTTTTATATTTAAAATCTTACCCACTAATATAATTAACGCGAAAGTTTGTTTGTATGTAGGTACCTTTGTTGCTCTTTCACGTAAAAACTATTGAACCGAGTTTTTAATAAACGTTCTGTTTATCCGTGTTCTGTTTATAGCGTGAATCACCTGCGTAAAACAAAAATGAAGTGGCAACATAACTTTCGAATGATTAACCATTAGAATTACCATTAGAAAACACTTTTCATTTTTTCCTGTTCGAAAATTCCGAAATATCAATCCAGAGGTCGTGCTAAGCTATAAATCGAAGTAAGTAAAAAAGAATAGGTACGTAATTATTGAGACAAGACAACCGAGCCGTAGCCGAGAACATTTATCTGAAGACTATCTACTTATACGACTTCCTGTAGTATTTATATGATTTTATTTATTTTAAATATTAGTACAAACATAATTATACAGTAAGAAAACATATAAAGTAAGAATCTGTAATTGGCAGTATGACTTGTTTAACTTGCGGTAGCGTAATATTCCTAAATGCTGTTGATTCTGTAGAAATAAATAAATAAAAATACCAACATTATAATGGTAAACTTACGAAAGAATAAAACATAATAATATCGTTTGAATAAACAATATTGCTCGCTTCCTCGGTTATTATGGTCTACAGTCTAGACTCTAATCACAAATCAAATCAATAGACAAATCTTGCTTTATATAATTTGAGTAGCTGCGCAACGCGGTTTCACCCACGTAACTACAACAATTAGGATTTTTTTTATCATAAGAACCTTCTCCTGATTATAACAAACACAACAAAAAAAGCGAATTAGCGAAATCGGTCCAGCCGCGCCGTTCAGGCGTGATGCCGTGACCAAGCGAAATAGGGATTCATTTTTGTATATGTATAAGAAGATACATAAAAAAATATTTTAATGTACCTACCCTATGTTATTATTATATTATATGTATATAAATAAAACGGTAGTAAATATTTATTAATTTTTAAATAGGTACAAACATAATGTACAAGTCAAAATACAATTAATGTCCACCTAAAAAGTAGATTAGTCAAATAAACCTCACCTGATCGTTATTATAAATAGTACAAGTTTAATTAATTCAATATGTAAAAGTGGACTATTTTGCCGTGTACGTTGCCAAGCCACTTTTAGATAGGTACCTACTAAATAAACCGATTTGGTTGTTTTTTATGGTTTCCATTTACATTTTATCATTTCCAAAAAAAAAATGTTTTACCATAGTTTGTAATAACTTACGTTTTTATGTTCAAAATACACTGTATTTTTTTGGATTTAGAATATTTATTTTTCACATTAACTTTGAGGTTATCTGAAAAAAATGTTAATACAAAAGTTATCCATCTTTTTATTAACTACCTACCTATTTTCCGTTATTGTAGTTTGCCGGAAATCGAGATGAACCGTTTTTTACCCTTAAAAGTCTCAAATCTCAGATTATTTTTTTAAATCATTTTTGTTTATCTCTTCCTTTTTTAATGGGTATCATTCCACTATATTTTTTTTCAGTTTAAAAAAATATCGACTCTGGTCTATAGGATAATCTTGTACCTTTCTCAGGCTGGCTAGGCTAGGCAGCTCAAAATGGCTAATAATTGAAACTTAAAAATGATAACTTATAATTAAAAACAAATTAAAACTTTTAAATCTAGCAAAATATAAGCTAAATATGAGTTTTTTTTTTCAACTTATTAAATCTTTTTTAATCGACTGAAACCAACGCGGCACAGTAAGATTTTTTTAAATTATTGTCCTGTAAATTTGAGATAAATACTTCCATAAATGTCAGGTCAAAGTACTAAAACAACTATTAAACTTTTGAATATTTTAAGGAAACACAGTAGGCAGGCTTGATTCTAGGTATAAAAGACGACGATGGCGTCATTTCTCTTTGTTTAGTTGATCTTACCGTTTGTGTTCATTTTGTACAATTATATCGTGCTTGTAATATGGCTTTGTTGCCTCTATTTAGACAGGTACGTTACCTACTTTAAGCCGTTTAAATTTTTTTTTTTTTTTTGCCAAATTATCGGTGACCCATCCAAGTGATGACCGCGTTAAGCGTTGTTTAACCCACACAACCATTTAAGAACGTCTGGAGTATAACATAACAAAAACTTTCTCTATCATACCTGATGCTGTCTAACATGAAGCACGTAGATCTAGAAGATACTTGTTCACACCCTATTCAAAGACCCCAAATTATACAACACAACTGGATGCGGGTAGAGTAAGAGCGACCCACATTAGAGAAGGTCCTTGTGCAGCTGTGGATATCCACTGTAATTTTACTGCACTTTGATTTATTACGGTAAATTTTACTATGAAACCGTTTAGTTTAACAGGCAATGATTAGATTTTTTATGTTTTTTAACCGGCTTCCTCCCGGAGTCATGTGACCGGATTTCTCTGCCGTTTAAGATTCGATCGTAATGGTTCGTTTAATATTACAAAGGTATCAAGCTGCTAGTTGGTCCCATTTTAATTTGGTAAAGATCTGGTGAGAACCTTCGGAATGATGAGCAGAATAGCATCCAAAAACGATTCCTTTGGTAGAAGTCCAAAAAGTAGTAATTTACTACATTTTGGACTCAAGCAGTATTACTGGTTGGGTCAAAATCGTACTTTGGCTGCCCGACTTCAGATAACATATCAAATGAGCCGGTGGCACTGTTTGTAGGTGCTGACGTTATTTTTGAAGTTGCTTCTTAATTTTTTTAATTTAGTTCTTACCTATACCATAGATTAATATACCTATTAGGGATAGATTGCTAATGTTCATACAGTTTGGCGTACAGGGGTAAACTGTATGTTTCTACAAGCCGCTTGTTGTATAAGTACGTTGTTGTAAGAGTACAAAAATTACGAAATAATGCAAACCTCGAAGTCGAAAAGCACCACTCTAACTAGTTTATACTTTTAGCATAGATGTCACCACAGTAGGTAGGTAGGCAATAAAGATAAAGAACCGAATTTACTACATTAAATTGCAGACGTAGTAAATCCAGGACACAAAAAAAATGTTTGGGCGAAAAGCCTACATCGAAATTCAAAAGTAGGGAAATTAGCCACGGATCATATTTTCAGAAATACCCACAATCTTTAGTAGATTCCTTTAGCTCTTTGCTTCTTCTAGTCCATGGTGGGTCTATCGCCGCAGTTGGCAGCGTTCTCCATCGGTGGAGCTGTCACTTTTCCGACACTCTTGCTACACCAGTTGAAAAGCAACGACAGCCGCATTCACTTGGATATGGACACAGCATCGTGGATAGGTTTGTAGCCATGTAGCCAGTTTGGGGAGTAAAAGTTCTCGAGTGGCGACCACGACACAATGCGAAACGGAGTGTTGGAAGACCACCTACTTGGTGGACCGACGGCCTCATTGTAGCGGTCACGAAGAGTCGTTGGATGAAGGCAGCTCGCGATCGCTATTTGTGGCTTTCATATGGGGAAGGCCTATGTTCAGCAGTAGACGGATGATGAGATGATGTATCTGAAGCGAGTGTCTCCGCATACTGCCAATTTCCACAAGACTTTGAACTCTTTAATCAAGAGTACTTACTTACTAATAAATATAGAGGTGACCTATCTTTTGATAAGAAAATATAATGCAATATCATATTTTTGTATTTCCAGGATCAATATACGGCTTAGCTGGTATCCCAGCTGTGTTAATACCAATGATAATGCAATGGAAAGGCAGGAAACTCAGTTTCATGATGACCTGCAGCTTCGTTATTATAGGATGGACACTTTCCTATGTGGCTTCGTCTGTTCAGGGAATTCTCGCTGGTGAATGCTTTAACGGATTAGGAACCAATACTCTGATTCATGTTGGGTTTCTATCCATGTCCGGGATGATTGAGCCAAGGTATTTTTTTTCAACTACCATAGCAAAAATTAGAGCTTCACAAAAACTAGAGTCTTTTAGTTTCTTATTGTTTATTAGCAGTTTAATTAAACTATAGTTTACTATAAGATTGAAATTAAACTTAGTTTTCAGTTTTAATCGCATAACTTTTATTATTTTAGCATTGGATCTTTTGGTTTCCAGAGTCGACCCCGAGGAACAAATTGGCTATTGATAAAATGCTAAAGATATGAAAAGCAACTCGATTGAAACCGAAAAATGAGTTTAATATCATTTCACTTTTATTTTTGTTTTACAGTAAGTAATTAAATGTAAATAATTTAATGAACGTTTCTATCTTTTCTTCAGATACAGACTCTTATCCATGCAGCTCTTCGGCGTCTTCCAGGGTTTAGGCATGGCTGTCTGTGGAATTGGCGGCAGATTCCTGCATTATAAAAGTATGAGCATCGTCATGCTGATCCCAGCAGTGGTTGCTATGTTACTAGCTCTGATATGGCCTGAATCACCACCTTGGCTTGCTTGTAAGGGCAAATTTGATAAATGTGAACAAGCATTCTTATGGCTAAGAGGTACTGATGAGAAATCTGTTAAAGAATTGTCTGAACTCATCACAGCGCAGAAAGAAGATATCAATTTACAATTGGACAATGAAAAATACTCGTTAAGAAAAATTTGGAACCAATTATTTTGTCGAAATTTCTATGTACCAATTCTACATGTGTTCCTCCTAATGAATATGTTATACGGCAGTGGAGGCGACGTGGTACTCATATATTTTTTGGAAATGGTGGAGAAATCTACTCAAAGCGAAGAAGCCACGTTTTACTCGGCTGTTATTCTGTATACTCTTGTTGTTTCCGGAGTCTTGGTTACTCAAGTGTTAGGGAAATATTTGAAAAACAAAACGATATTATTCATTAGTACTTTTGGAGTAATTTGCTCTCTTATTTGTATAACTGTTGTTACTTTCTTACAAGGCAAAGGAGTTTTAGCGAAAGAGTCATATTTACTGATGTATTTATTGACTTCTTTTATGATATTTAACGTTTTAGGATTGAACGGTTTCACTTTCTATATGTGTGCTGAACTAATACCTGTCAAACACAGAAACATAGGGGGCGCTTTTCTAATAATATGCAACTGTAGTTTATACGCATTGACGTTAAAAATATACCCGTATCTGATACATTACATTGATATGTGGGGAACGTTTTTGATATTCACTGTAAATGGTATAGTCTGTTTATATTTAGTGTGTAAGTATGTCCCGGAGACAAAATGTAGGAATTTGCAAGAAATTGAAGATTTTTATACTTACGGTCGGTTTATTGTGCGGAAGATAGAGGAAGAGATAGAGATAGAGGATTGATTCAGCTATTTGACACAGCATTTAATGTAATAAATGAGATTAATTTAATTATTTTTAGTGCAATGGTTGATAGCTATTTTTCTACTAATATAAAGACAAAATGTATTTGTTTGTAACTAATAGACACAATCAAATAGGTAAAACAAAGGGGTCCTAAAACAGGAAGGGTTTAAGGCTTAAGGGGTTCTCGTGGAGTATAGATATGCGCCAAGTAAAAGAGTTTTGATTTTATCAGACGATTGTGACTTACGCGGATGAAACCGCATATCACACTTAGTAAAAAAACAGTAACAAAAACTTTTTTTTCTGTTTTGACGATGTTTTATTTAAAAAAAAACTCACTTTTTATCGCGTTGTTTTAATTATTTTCAGCATTGTTGCTATGCCATTCTCAATCCTTACATTTCGGAACCTCCACAGACCTCTTTCCTCGACGTAGACAACAATGCTGAAACAATAAAAACAACGCGATCAAAATGAAAATGCCTTTTTTCCGATTGAAAATGTTATCTTATTGTAAATGATCTTACTTCTTACTAATATTATAAACGCGAAAGTTTGTATGTATGTAAGTTTGACTTTGTCACTCTTTCACGCAAAAACTACTGAACCGATTGCGATGAAAATTTGAATATACGTAGCTGGCGACCTGGAATAACACAAAAGGTACTTTTTATCCCGATAATCCCGCAACCGCGGGGCGCAGCCAGTAGGATATAAAGCTGACACACACTCAAACTGGACCCTGAAGGCCATGAAATGAATGGATTCAGCCCCCCGCATAACTCCCGTCAAGTTCGACTCGACGTCGATTTGGAAACACGATGCTGTCGCTAACGGAGTTGGAAAAAGCTACCGCGCAAGGAGCGAGCAGAAATTGTCGACGTTAAGGCTTTTAGACAACATTGTTACCAAAATAAAATAGAAATAATCGAAACATGGTCAGGTTATGGTAGGTTTTATGTCACAAATATTTTTTCTCTAATTTATATTCAGGGACGACACACTCGACTACGTTTGTATGGAGAATGATTAGGTATCTTTCCAAAGCTTAGATATAAAATTAGATATATTCCTAAATGCATAGTAATATCTACTAATTTAAGAAAATAAATAATATTATAATAAGGTATTAATAAGACACGCTCTGGCTTAACGGTTGGGTCGAGGGTCAGATTCAGAAGGCGGTCGTCCATGATACGGCACGTATCGTCAGAAGATTCGTGTCTCTGCGGCCCTAACCATCAGTAGCCTGGGCCCTGCCCTGCTGTTATAGGACTTAGATTTTAGACTTAGGTTTAGATTTTTATAGTAATTAACAGTTTTTTTTTCTTCAAAATTTATCATAATCATCATCATCAGCCTGTTGCATCCCACTGGCAGTTACAGTCAAAATTTATACATTGTAGATTTAATTTGATATAAGTTCATTACTTAAATCTAAGAATGAAAATAAAGTGAGTGAGTTAGTTTGGTAATTATTTTTTTTCAATTAATAACCAAATTTTCTGTTAAAAAATTACAAGTAATAAAATAAATGAAAAGTTCATTGTGTGTCGAACTTTTTTCATAAGGTTTATCTCCAAATGAAAAAAAGTATATGTTGCAACTATTTCACACCGATTTTACGTAGGATGTGAACTGTGAGAACTACATGTTAATAATGAATACCTATAGGTTTTATGATCTTTCCTTTGTGAATACTTTGAAACAAAGGAGTGCATAATATTATGCAGTTATTGATTTGCAAAACAGATACCTATGTTAAGGGATACGTTTGAATATAATACTTAAATACATGACCATAAATCTGCAAGTGATAGAAATTGTCAATTTTTTTTTATGAGGGGTAAAGAAAATGAAGTCCTCTTTAGTCCTAACTACACTAATACAACTAGTACTTACTTGCTGTATGATTTTAAACTTTTTACCTTATAATATGTCTTATAGGCAGAGGTAGGTAGAGTTATTTATGTACTAACACTGATTTTATACAGCGAAAGAATATATGAATAGCGAAAGAATATATTATATAAGTGGATATGCCTCAACACGCGATTTTTTCTGTTACTTAAAATTAATCCGAAATATTTTAGGGATCAGAAAAAAATCGCTTGATAAAAAAGTAATTTACTTTTACCCAATTGAAACCACTGCCCGCGCTACGTTGCCTAACTTACACTAACGACATCGGATGTCCGAAGTGGCAAAATTACAATGCGCACACGTGCGATGTTGCCACATACCATACATAGTTCGAACAACATAGCTTGTGAGAACAAAAGAAAATTTTACAGCACACGCTATAAGCATTTGGTGGAAAGTTTTGGTGATACTGTCAGAAGTAGATAGGTACTTTATAGGATCGTTAGGTCGGTCCAAAGTATTGAGTAAAAAGCGGGACGCCAACAAAACATCTCAAACGCATCCACCCTTTGCCTGTCGGTGGCTTTCAACGTCCTGCGACCCAACCGCGCATCTTCCATCGTAATCGTCATCGAAATCCCACTGCGCAAAGGAATAACCTGCGCGGTTTAAACCATACCGTTAATTTGCATGCAATAATAACTTTACAAATAACTGTGATTGCCCTTCAATAAAGAAAATTAAACAAGCTAGGTATCTTGGTGTCGAAATTGACCAAAACCTTTCTTGGTATCCGCATATTGAAAAACTAACATCAAGGATTAGAAAATTCATCTGGATATTTAAATCTCTCAGACATGTAATACCGGCAGGTAATAATAATAATAAAAATAGTCTGCTCAATAGAATTTATATGTCACTAGTTCAATCTATAACTACTTACTGCATCCCTATTTGGGGCAGTGCTTGTAAAACACGGTTTATAGAGGTAGAACGGGCTCAACGTGCACTAATTAAGGTCATGTACTTTAAAAAAAGGTGTTTCGCCACGGAAGACCTCTATATAGAAAGCAGCCTTTTATCGGTACGTAAATTGTATATTTTGCAAGTAATATTAAAAAAACACAAAAAAACTAAATATAATCCTAATATAGCTCATAAAAGAAGGAAGGACATAGCTATCACAGTTGCTAATAGAGCACCAAAAAGGACAGCTTTTGCTGCTATGCAATTTGCCGCGATCTCGGATTCATTATACAACAAGGTAAACAAAGTATTGGAGATTTATCCTAAATCCTATTATAGTTGCAAATCTATGGTAGAAAACTGGCTAAAAACTATAAGTTATGAAGAGGTTGAGAATCTGCTGAAGAATATCAAATAATCTTAACTTTACATTAATCATAATATTAGCTTTGATTGATACATACATGTACACAAGATTATATATCCTTTTATAATTTGTCTTTTTATGAGTTTATATACAAATACATTGTATTTGTGCATGGTATTGATTGATTATATTATGTGTATTTAACATACATAGTGTCTATTGATATTGTAATTTAGGTATCTATGTGTATTTATTTATAGCTAAAACATGTTATTTTTATTGTATGTTGATATAAATTTTACTTAACATAATAGTGTAGGTATGGAAGAGTGGAGACTCCTGGCACAGGCATCTGCGAATGCCTAAAAGGAGTACCCAAAAATAATTATCTCAATTGTAAGTGTTTTGTTTTGAGAAATAAAATTTATTATTTATTATTATTATTATAATTTGCGTGCATTTGAAGGCGATGCCGTCGAATTCAACTGTCATTGAAAGCGGCAGCTCAAGAGACCTCCGAGACTGTCGTTTTCACCGCGCAGGTTATTCCTTTGCGCAGTGAGATTTTGACGACGTAAGTTGTGCCTTACCGCACAACTTACTTGGCCTGAGCAAGATACCAGAAAGAGAGTGAGTTCCGCATTCAAAAGTCGAAATAAAATAAAAAAAAGGAAAAGAAAAGTCTCATTCAAACTGGATCTGATATTCAACGCCGATTTACATTAGGTAAACAGCTAAAAATCAAACAGATTATTATAAAATTCGTTCGTCGAACCTCCTTATTTAGTAGCAGAGTTCGTTCAATTGAGATCCGTACGAATGAAACAGTTTTCGGAGAATTGTTCGTCGATAAATCGAGTATCACAGCAATTTTCATTCACTGTCATATCCGTTCGGATTACAAAAGTGTCGCATAAAAATCTTTCGAACAATATTTAGTCGAATTAATGTAAATCGGAGTTGAATATCGGACCCGTATCTTCTATGCTTTGGATTTCCCCCTAATGTCTTAGTTAGGCGACTACCGTGTATAATTTTATATTTTATATCAACATAATTATTCTACTTAAGTTCTAAGAATACATTTTATTATCTGTTTAACATACAGATAATTTAATGTATAGACAGATAATAAATAGATTATAGACCTACCATAATAGTAGTTTATGCACCGAGGTACTAAAGTCCTGTCTTATATAGCGGGCGTCATATTGAATCCAAAGCGTACGAAGGACTCTAGAGGGTTAACTCCCGAGCGCAGCGAGGGTGTTAAAATCTTAACTCCTGAGCGAAGCGAAGGAGTTATGTACCTAGAGTCCTGAGTGAAGCGTGGGATTCAAGCGCCCAAGATAAAGACAGGCTTTAGTACCGAGGTGAATACTCTACTTTACACATCTACTGCGAGACAATTAAAGGGCTACAAAAATAAGCATTTAACTAACATCAAAACAATAGATTAATGCAACGTATATGAAATATATTGACAGCTCTATATTAATATTTCGTAAATTTGTTTTTATTGCTCAAGGCATATTTACTAGAAATTGCGTGAATTGGGAACTTGCGTGGCCGAGCGGTATAGGCACTGGAATATTGATCCAAGGACGCGAGTTCAAATCTCGCCGCAAGTGAATTTTAGAAGATGAATTTTTCCTTTAAAAATATTTCTAGCTCTATATTAATTAAATTTAACAATGTTACATCAAAATAACGAAACCATACATCGGCCTTAGCTGATGAAAAAAAAAAGTTGGGGCTTTATACTAACCAAAACTTTTTGCTTTACCCTTCCGTCCGTGAAAATAGAAAAAAACTGCCCAGTTTTTATTTTTTTTATGTGTTATGTCTCGGTGGCCAGTTCGAAATGGCCGTATGCTACCAGAACCTTAGTTCCAAATTTAAATTACTTTATGCCCTAGGTGCATAATGAGCACTTTAAGCACCTAGGGAATAAAGACTCGCTTTACCCTTCGCCCTTTTTGGTCAAATAAAGTAACTTTGTAGAGCAGTAGGTTTGTAAACAAATATATATTTAAGGCCTATGGTTGCACTGGGGCATGAGGCAGGGTTTTTTAAGGTTTCGTACCCAAAGGGGTTCCTAATGGGTTCCTATTACTGAGACTCCGCTGTCCTTCTGTCTGTCACCAGGCTGTATCTAACAAACCATGATTCAAACTTATTTGATTTTTGATAATGATAAAGAAATCAAACACGACTTCAAAACGGTGTTTTTAGCGTACAAAATATTATGATATAAAAATCTCTGAAGTCATGCGGTTTTAAATAGGAGTTATTGATCAAATATAACGTTTCCATTGGTTCTAACAAAGACATCCTTAATTTCTTCTATGAGTAAAGTTTGCGAAAGCTCGGTTCGTTTAAAGCTATGAATAAAACGCGATTAAACCCGATAAATAAAGTGTTTTAATAACACATCCTTAGCTTGGCATCTCTCCCCTTCTATTTAAATCCTTTTAACTTGTAATTTTTGTTTTTTGGAAATTTACCTTTATTACTTTACTTTCTGCCAAATTTCGTGATTTCAAGTTAAGGGGAATCAATTCTTGGGTCTTCTCGCTCTGCCACGAGCGGGCGGAGGCGCCATATAAAGACATTTGTTTCCCACGTAACTAGCTGGTTTACGTAAAATGTGATCATACAACCGTATAAGCGGCATTCTTGCAATTGATCTGTAACTACCTGCGCCCCGCGGTTTTACCCACGAAGTCCCGATCCCGTGAGAATATTGGGATCAAAAGTACCATATGTTACTCATTCACAATGTAGCTTTCTATTAGTAAAAGAAATTTTGAAATCGATTCAGTAGTTTCGGAGCCGAACAAACAAACAAACAAATAATTTTTCCCTTTTATAATATTAGTATAGATGTCTTGGACATGAAGAATGCCCTGATGCGAGTTTATCTAGTTATTAATGACTTATTGATATATAATTAATTGTCTTATATATCCGTTCACTGCGTAGTGTCGATTACAATAGAAGGTAATAACTTAATAACATTATAATATAGTGGAATAAACTATATATGTATTTATTCTTTGCTTTCGTTAATCGATAAGAGTGTTGTCTAGGGCTGCAGGTCAATGTGTGCAATGTGCATCTGCTGCTGTGTGACCATAGAACATGTCTTTTTCGAATTCAATATTGAAGTTAGATCTCCATTCTATTTATTCCTCGTATCGCACAGCCTAAATTGTAAATAACTAAAGACCTGAAATTTGGAGAGTGGATTCTTTATTTGACGTAGGCTTCCAATAAGAAATAGATTTTTAAAATTCCCACGGGACTTACGTGGAAGAAAGCGCGGGATACAGCTAGCATATACGTAAAATATGTAGTATATTCGTTGTCTACTACCCATGATACATGCCTAGTGCTTAGTTTGGGGCTAGATTGCGCTGCAATGTCGAACAATATTAATTTATACTCCTTCGAAGGGGAAAACGCGCTAAACCGAGACCTGAAACTGGGTGTGACCTTGCACGAAGACATAAATACTTACGTCATACATAAGTACTTATGCTACCTATATTACAGAATTACAGACAAATAAAAGACTACAAAACGCTTTTGTCTGTTATCGACTTTAGTTCAAGGCGCCGCGCTGTGAAAAACATTTAAAAAATATGATTTATTCTCAAAAAATAAAGTAAAAAGCGTATTATATAAGAGAGAGTGAAAAGTTCTTTGCCCATTGTCTTACTTTCGAGTCACAGTGTCGTCTCAAAAGTATAAAAATCGTTGGTATAGACAGACAGACGTATAGCAAAGTATTCTTATAAAAGTTCCTTTGTTACCTTTTGAGGCACGAAACCGTAAAAATATGGATTTTGGATGAAGTTTGAAGTTAAAGTCACTTTGCTCATCAAAAACGATTAGTATTTGAGTCAGTACCTAAAATTCTTATTTTCACTTGTTTTAAATAATTACCCATTTTTTTAAAATTATTTTGAAATTGCGCTGGGAGTAAGAGGCAAAATGGATAGTTTTCCAAAATTTGTTCACCAAGTAAGTACCGACATATTGTTTTACTTATTTTTATTTAAAAAAATCTCCTTTTTTGTTAATTTCTTACTAATATTATATACTTAAATGTTTGTATGTATGTGTCTTTGTTACTCAATGATATAAAAACCGCTAAACCGATTGCGATGAAACTTGGAATAAAGCTAGTTGGAGTCCTAAATAACACATATGCTACTTTTTTCCCGATAATCCCGCGGGAACGAGACTTACGCGGGTGTAACCCTAAGGAGTAAAAATGTGAATCAGTGCCGAACAATGACCGTTCATATTGCTTTGCTTCCAAATGTCATAAACGAATTTCTGAATGTCTCAGAAACTTTCAGAAAACTTTTAAAGCTTAGTAAAATTTAAAATTTACAATTCATATAGTTTAATGATAATTGATTGCTTTTTTTATTTAACATAGTTAAAGTTTAGTGGTCAAGTTTGAATAGTCCAGTAACTTTAATGTTTGTGTAAAATCCGGTATTAGATCTGATTTTTGCAGACTTCTTTGTAAAGTTAGATCGGCGCTTAAGGTCACAGGCTTGAATTATTCATTAGGGCAACATCTTAAACAAGCCTGCAAAAAAATCACAGCTACCGGCTTTAACGCATACGATCCCATTCGGACGACAATTTTACTGGACTACAAGAAACTCGAACTAAAATCCATGCTATTCAGCATTCCAGCCAAATCAATTCACATTCGTTTCAATATCTTAAAATTAAACTATCAATTCATTATACTGGGTGAATTGATAGTAGTACCTAATAGGTAGAGCCATAATTCTGTTTATAACCGAAATACAATACCTAGTAGTAAGCTGGGTCCATCATGGTCAAACAATAAATGATCACGAGAAAAATATAACCTTGAAACACAAACAATTTGATAAACAAATAGAATTAAAACAATAACGCGAATAAAAAAACTGAATAAAAAAACAACTAAACAAACTTACGATTTACGACAGACAGAAGCGACGACATAAACAACCAAATATTGTCCGATACGCTCATTATAAGACAAGTCTAGACACAACTGGCTTACTCGAGAGATATGCTAGTAGCATACTTAAAATTAATGTACTTGAACAACAGGTACGAAGTGTAGAACAGAGTCAATTGGACGATAGAATTGAAATCGTTGGACTGCCGATAATGAAGGACGAAAACCTTTCTAACGTCGCGAACTCAATTGCCAACAAGCTTAACTTAAGTACCAACGAGATAAGGACTATTAGAAGAGTTAAAGGACGCAAAGACCAGGATGGACTCATTCAAATTGGGCTTGGACAGGAAGAAACCGTAAACACATGGATTCGCGCTGCTAAAAATAAAGTTCTGAAAGCCAAGGACCTCAGTGAAAAACTGCCCCCAGATGCGGCCGATAATAAGGTAACATTGCGTCGAGCGCTCACAACAGCGAATAAAACCCTGCTATGGAACGCGAGACAAAACCTTCAAACAACCTACAAATACATATGGTTTCAAAATGGGAAAGTACTTGCCCGTGCGGATGACAACGTCAAGCCGGTCCTTATTAGGTGTGAGGAGGATATTGTTAAACTAACCACCCAACCTCCACATCATCGGTAATAGATGAAATGTGTACCTACTTAGGTTTTTACAGCGGTTGTTACAACTAACGTAACCGAACTTTCCGATTGTCCCGATATTAACACATTTCGTGCAAAAATACCACAGGAAAAAACCACGCTAACTTTAATTCACATTAACATAAGATCACTAATAAAAAACTTTGGTATGGTGGTGCATTTCATTAACCACTCAAAGCTGTGTATTGACGTCCTTATATTAACTGAAGTTAATATCTCGAATAATCTGGTTCCCATGTATAATATTAGTGGCTACATTATGCATAAATTACTTCGTACACACCGAAAGGGTGGAGGTATTTTATTATTTGTTAAAAAGAATCACTCTTTCCAAACTTCAATGTATACCCTCAAAAATTGCGAAGTATTAATGGGGAGGCTAACTACAAGCTTCGGTTATCAAGCTTATATATGTGCACTATATAAACCGCCAAAAAATAGCAAACATCTTTTCATAAATGAACTGTGTAAATTATTAAGTAAAACTGATTTCGATGACAGCGATATTTACTTGCTAGGCGATTGTAATATTGACCTAAAAACATATAATAATATTAGAGAACGCTTTGTAAACGGCTTGGCGGAGTGTGGCCTAACGTGTGCGATATCACAATACACTAGAATAGAAGAAAGACAAGGTAAAACTACGCGCAGTTGTATAGATAATATTTTTGTGAAGTCGCGCACGTTGGAACTGCACTCGGCCGCGCTGGGGACTGTTATGGCTGATCACGCGGTTGTAGTGTTGGCGTGTACCGGATTTGCATCTAACTCTATACAGGGGGATCCAAACATGAAAGACATGCTTGATTACAAAAAATTAAAAATATTATTAGACGACTTAGATTGGGCGGGTATTGACGATTTAGATACCCCGGACCAAATTTACAACTATATTTATAATAACTTTCAGTCCTGTTACGAAAAAGCCTCATACAAAAAAATATTTAATCCGAATAGCAAGCGAAATAATGAACCTTGGATAAATGAAAAAATAAATGCAATGTGCCATACCAAAGATAAGTTATTTTCCCAATGTAGAAAAGACCCAACTAACAAATTATTAAGATTAGAATATAATAAATATAGAAACAAAACACATAAACTTATAGAAAAAACTCGGAATAATTATTACTATAAACAAATAGATGATAATAAATATAATCCGAAAAAAATGTGGGAAATAATGAACGAAATAGCGGGCCGACTAAATAAAAATCTAGATAAAGCAATTTTAAGAGCGTTTAATAAATATAATTTGGATAATAAAACTTTAACTAATAATTTTGGAAATAAATTCGATAAGAATGTGAGAGACATTATACCAAACTGCAATAAACCATTATTAAATATAACTGATTATGTCACTTCACAAAATAAATCAATGCGATACAGGCAAGCAGCCAATAAAGACATAAAAAACATAATACAAAAACTTAAGAAAAATAAATCACCTGGAATTGATGGGATACGTTGCATTGATATAAAACAAACTGAAGATAATATAATAAAAGTAATACTTAAATTAATAAATAGCAGTATTAAATATGGAAAATACCCTGAAAAACTTAAAACGGGAATAGTTAGACCAATTTATAAAAATGGGTGTCATTCGGAATATGATAATTATAGGCCAATCACAATACTTCCGGTAATAGATAAGATTGTAGAGAAATACATTTGCCAAGAGATAAAACATTTTTATAAGAATAATAACGTAATAGCAGACTGTCAATATGGGTTTCAAAGTGGAAAGTCAACGACTCAACTATTAACAAAATTTACAGATGAAGTAAACAATCACCTTAACAATAAGGTGCACGTGATATTGTTGTTTATTGACTTTAGCAAGGCATTCGACACCCTAAGACATGGTACCTTAATAAATAAACTTCAGAACACTGGTATTCGTGGCCCCCTACTTAAATGGTGTGAAGATTATCTAAAAGATAGAAAATATCACGTAAAAATTGATAATACACTAAGTGACCAATTTAACACAAAAACAGGAACAGCACAAGGCTCAGTGCTTGGGCCTTTACACTACCTGGCGTATGTCAACGACATGGGAAATATTATTAATGGATGCTCTGTATATCAGTATGCTGACGACACCTGTTTACTAGCAGCAGATAAAGATCCTAAGGTGGCAGCTATAGCTATACAAGAAGACTTCACGAGACTGTGTAAGTGGTCTCATGATGTTGGGTTGATAATCAACGCCAGTAAAACAAGGCTCATGCACGTGCACTCCGGCTATCTCAAATATTCTGAACCGGTTTGGGTGGTAGCACATAATAATCATTGTCTTCATTCGAGCAGTCACATTTACGGACTGTGTAATTGCTCGCATATTGAACAAGTGGATCATTTTAAATACCTGGGTTTGATAATTGACAATAGATTTAACTGGGGAAAACATATAGACTACCTCTGCGATAAATTAAGAGGAATTTTATCTCAATTTAAAATTATTAAGTACAAAATACCGTATAAATGTTATTAAACCTTTACTTTGCTTTAGCGGATTCGTTAATCTCTTATGGATTAACGAGTTATGGCAGATCTTTCAAAACTTACATCGAAAAAATCTACTCACTACAAGTGAGGCTTCTGAAAGTAATAGTCCCTAAAAAAATCAAAATAAAGGCAGAAAACAATATAAGACAATTGTTTATGTACACTAAGGTTATACCAATTCAAAATAAAATAAAACTTTCATTATTAATTGAACAATTTAATAATGATCAAATACAAAAGCCTATAACGCATAAAATAACGACACGAAAAGTAACAAATAAACAATTGCATATTCCACGTAAAAACAATTTTTACGGTAGGAGAACATTAATTTACCTAATTCCCAAATTAATTAATGAAATGCCAATTAATATCAAAAATGAAATTAATCAAAAAAACTATAAACGCAAACTCAAAATGTACTTTGTTGATATTCTTTAAATTTGTATGTAATATGTATATACACATACATATAGATTCACACACCATATCCAAATCCTATATATATATTTTATATATATTCTAAATATATATATATTTTATTTTAATCAAGTAACTTAAGTAATAAATAAGTATGGTCTTTTCCTTTTGGTTCATCCTGTATATTGTAGTTCGGCGATGCGACTCAAGCCGGTCTGGCATGTTGATCGAGCGCACACACACGAACACATCCATTGCAATATAATATTAGAGTGTCAGGTACTAGCACAAACCTCATAGATTGGTTTCATAGTACCTTATTAGTTAAATAAGACGTTTTGTAAGTGTTTTTTATCAATAAAAAAAAAAAAAAAAAAAAAAAAAGCCAAAAGGCCATATGGTAGTTAGCGGAATCTGTCCCTTCGTATCTCTAGTATAAGCCGTTGATGATGACGAGACTTTCGCGGGCAAGGGGCTGCACAAGCTTAATTAGCTCCAGTGGGGTCTCGATCTACCAAGCCTTCTATACTTTCAGATAATGGTGGCAGTTTCACCCCAACTGGCTGCATTCTCAGTCGGGGGATCCGTTATATACCCGACACTACTGCTGCAACAGCTTCAGTCTAACACGAGCACGATCCAGATAGATATGGAGACTTCCACTTGGATAGGTTGGTATTAAAAGTCTTGTCCATTCGGAACACATGTCTGAATGCTCCGTCCAACCAAAGTAGGATTTTAAACTCTTTCTCACTATACAAATGTGGTCGATTGTTTCATCCGTGGATAAAGACAATGAAGAAAATTAGCCGATGCCATAAAACTTGTATCTGCCATGACCACGCCACTATGACTTTATTTTAGGTAAGTCCAACGATATGTAAAATAAATCAACATAAATTATAGCATGGTCATGGTTATCACCACGACGCTTTTTTACACCTTACACTTATATTTTTCCAGGATCAATTCACGGATTCTCGGGCATTCCAGTCATAGTCATGCCAATGATAATGCAATGGAGAGGTCGAAAGTTGGGCTACATCATCGCTGTCTCATGTCTCATCTTGGGTTGGATATTATCCTCCATCGCGACCAACACAGCGACAATTCTGGCCAGTGAATCCTTCCACGGCCTCAGCACAAACAGTCTACTCCCTGTAAGCGTCCTAAGTCTAACAGAAATGTTGTCTCCAGATTACAGATTTGTCGCCATGCAGATCATGGGCTTATCTTTAACGCTAGGATGTGCCGTTGCCGGAATAACGGGAAGATTTCTGCATTTCCAAACTGTAAGCCTTATTATGCTACTACCAGCTGTCATGGCCTTATTGATTGCCTTCTTCTGGCCAGAATCCCCTCCTTGGTTGGCTTGGAAAGGGAATTTTGATGAGTGTAGGAAACAATTTGAATGGTTGCGGGGTAAAGACGATGAATCTAGAAAAGAACTTCTAGAGTTAATTGTTGCAGAGACTGAAAATCGTAAAAAAACGAAGGCAGAGAAAACTACAGTAAAAGCCTTGTGGAATAAAGTAACCAGTAGAGACTTTTACGTGCCAGCTAGTCACATATTCTTACTGTTGAACATGATGTATTGGAGTGGAAGCGACTTTGTAATAATATATTTCTTGAAATTAGCAGAGAAGACAACTAAAAATGAAAACGCTGTATTTTACGGAAGCATAATCATGTATCTGACTCTATTTTCAGGTTCGATAGTCACAAATTTTACTGTTAGGAAGTTTAAAAACAAAAGTGTATTGTTGACAAGTACTTTAGGTGTTATGTTTTGTCTGCTTTCTATTAGTATTATTACGTGCTTGCAAACTACTGGTTTAATGTCTAAAGAATCTTCTGTAATTGTTTACTTCTTAGTTATATTTGTTGGATGTTTTAGTTTAGGGTTAAACGCAGTAGTATTTTACATATCAGCTGAATTAATGCCTGTAAAGCACAAAAGTCTGGGTGGGGCTCTGTATATACTTTTCAACTGTGGTCTTTACGCATCGAGTTTGAAAACGTCGCCGTATTTGATAAAGTATTTAGATATATGGGCAACGTTCCTTATTTTTCTAGCGAATGCGATAGTTTGTTCAGTTTTAGTCTGGAAGTTCGTCCCAGAGACGAAAGGGAGGACTTTAGTTGAAATCGAAGAGTTTTACAAGCATGGCAATTTCTTAAACAAAAATAAAATTGATGAAAAATACTCTGAATTATTCCCAATGAACGCTTAATTTTATTTTAAATAGCTGGGCTCCGCGGTTGTACCCGCGCATGTCGCGATCCCGTGTTGTTCTTACACCTACCTACCGCTATGCAAAAATCCACACGTAAACGGTCGCCCATTGAAGTACTGTTGAAGCCATATCAGAAAAAACCTTTACAGCTTCATTTTATTTACAATAATATAGTAATTGATAATGTAAAAAAATTCAAATTACGAGGATTAAATATAGATACAAATGTAAATTGGAAATCCCATATAAACAATATCAGCAACAAACTTTCAAGATTTACCTATGCTTTATATAATAATAATAATAATAATAAAGCCTCTTTAATTCCATAATAAATAACTTATAAAACAAATATCATAATACCAATTCATAATTGCATGCACAATTTGATTAAATTTTATTTGATAAATTATTAAAGTGAATATTATTAATTAATCATCAATGTTATCTGTTTAAGTGTTTTTATATAGTTCAATTTATCGTTAGATTAATTTATATTTCATTGTTAAATAAACGCAACTATAAAATTCCTTTATGGACCCCTCAAAGGGTAAAGGCCTCCTCCATTTCGCTCCATTGCTTTCTGTCCTTTGCTATTGTGTTCCAGTTTATACCGGCTTTTTTTATTATTTCATCAATCCATTTTTCTTTTGGTCTACCTCTTTTCCTTTTGTTTATTGGTCCTTGCCAGGTAGTTACTCTCTGTGTCCATTTGTCTTTGTCCATACGTGCAATATGACCTGCCCATTTCCATTTAAGTTTTCTAGAATGTTCCAAAGCATCTATTATATTTGTTGTGTTTCTTATCTCTGTGTTCCTTTTTCTATGTTTTCTTTGTATATTTAGTATGCTTCTTTCCATCGTTCTTTGGCATACTTGTATTTTGTTTTTAGTATTATTATTGTATATCCATGTTTGGCATCCGTACGTCAGACAGGGTAGTAAACACGTGTCTATTACTTTTTTCTTAAGTTTTATTGGAAGTCTTGATTTCAGGGTTTCCTTATGGCTCCAAAATTTGTTCCAAGTCATATTAACTCGTCTTTTCACTTCGTCTTCAAGTCTTGTTTTAGAGAAAGATACTTGTTGACCTAGGTAAACATAACTCTGAACGTACTCTAACATAATGTTATTGACTCTTATTGGTATAGTATTGTGGTTCGTCATGACTTTAGTTTTGGAAGTATTAAGTTCTAGGCCGATCGTATTGCTTACATCATTTAACTCGGAAATCATTTTCTGTAGTTGAGGTGCTGTTTCAGAGAAGAGTATGATGTCATCCGCGAATCGTAGATTACTCAGGAGTTTTCCATTTATATTGATTCCTTTCCTTTTCCAATTCAGGGTTTTCATAATGCTTTGCAATACAGCAATAAAGATTCTCGGTGATAGTGGGTCGCCCTGTCTAACTCCTCTACGAATGCTTATTTCAGGGCCTTGTTTCTCTAGCATTACGCGACTCTTACTTTTGTAATAGATGTCTTTTATAAGATCTATTGTCTCTGTTGGTACTTCGCATTCTTGTAAAGCTTTCCACATGCTCTTATGTGATATGGAGTCGAATGCTTTGGCGTAATCTATAAATGCTAGGTAAAGTGGTGCATTATTCTCAGTATATTTTTCTATAATTATATTTAAAGTATGAATGTGGTCTGTTGTTGAGAAGTTTTTTCTAAAACCTGCTTGTTCTGGTGGCTGAAACTTTTCTGTGTACGCAGCCAAACGATTTTCAAGACATGAAGCAAATAATTTGTACATATTTGGTTGTAAACTTATTGGACGGTAATTTCCAATATCTGCTGGGTCTCCTTTCTTGTAAAGCAGAATTATGTCAGATTGTGCCCACACTTTCGGAATTGCTCTATCATTGAGAATCTTATTAAACAATGTGGTTATATATGGTGCTAGTATAATTTTTCCTAATTTTAGTGCTTCATTTGTAATTCCATCAGGTCCGTTGCTCTTACCAGATTTTAGAGATTCGATTTTCTTTATTATTTCACTTGTAGAGAATCTGGCTAGTGCATAAGCGTTCGGATTGGCCGTTCCGATATCCGGAGTAGTATTCTTTGCAGAGTAAAGTTTGTGATAATATGATGTTGCTCTTTCTATTATTTCTGATCTCGATAGTATTTTTTTATTGGTAGTATCATCTTTTATGTATGGTATCCATCGTTTAGTTTTGTTGAGGATTTTTAGACCTTTCTTTAGGCTACCTGTTGATTCAAGGTGTTTTTCAATTTCTTTTATCCTGCGTTCCTTGCGTTCAAGTCTCAATAATTTGTAGATGTTTTTGTAGAGGTAGGTACGTTCGGTTTTTTCTTCTCTTGTTAGGTTTTTCTTTTGAATCAGTTCATTTCTTCTTGTAATAAGACATTTTATGTGGCCAGGGATAGACTCTCGTTTTGTTCTTGATTTGTGTTGAATTGAGTTTAAACTGGTGATTATTGGTTTACTAATTTTGTTGTGAAACGACTCTATATCTTCATTTTCGTCTAATATAATTTGATTTATACTTGTACTTAATGTTTTTAGGAATTGTACTTTTTCTTCTGAGGTATCTAGGTAGGTTTTATAGTTTTTGAAATTAGCTCTACTTTTCTTTATCGGTGTTATTTGTAAAGTGCTTCTCACGAGACGATGGTCACTGGGGAATGTTAGTGTTGATATAATTTCTAAGTTAGATATGTTCTGTTTCCTGTCGCTCAGTATATAATCTATTTGACTTTTTCTCTTTTTTGGTGATAGCCACGTCCACATAGATTTATTGTTTTTCTTGAATAGACTGTTTGTTACGTAAAGTTTATTTTCCCAGCAAAATTGAAGCAATCTATCGCCTCTGTTGTCTCTATTACCGTAACAGTATTTACCTAATATTTTTTCTTCGCCTGGTATTTGCTGTCCAATACGGGCATTAAAATCGCCTAATATTATTTTCTGGTTGTTGTATTGACAATGTGCATTCTGTAGTTGGCTGTAGAAGTGATTAATATCTTGGTCACTTGCATCAATAGTTGGCGCATGTACTTGTACAATAGTGAGTTTTGTGTTGTCGAGATTGAGGTTTAAAACACAAATCCGCTCTGATACTCCAATGAAGCTTTCAATGTTTACCTTATATTTCTTTTTTATAAGAAATCCGACTCCAAATAAGCCTTTCGTTTCACCGAAATAGCAGAAAATGTGTTCATTGTCTTCTATAATATTATATCCCGTTCTTCTTATTTCTGCAAGACCAATAATATCATATTTAATTTTTGAAATCGCTGTCTTGAAATCGAGCAATCTTTCGTCTGATTGTAGAGATCTTGCATTATAAGTACAAATGTAGAGGTTCTGTAGTGGAGCTGAAGGGTTGTAGTCGTTAACCCCCCTACCTATGCTTTATTAGAGTTAAAAAAAATCCTCGGGTGAAAAAACCGCAATAGCAGCTTATCATGCATGTGCTCACTCTTGGATACGGTGTGGTTTGGGGTAATAGCACAGAATCTGAAGATTTATTTATACTGCAAAAAAATGTATCCGAATTATAACTAATATACAGAATACCAATACATGCAGACCCCACTTCATAAGGTTAAATATACTCACCCTAACTTGCTTGTACGTTTTTGAAATTTCAGTTTTTGTGAAAAATAATGCCAGTTCTTTTACTCAATTGAAAGATCATTTCTCTGTTTCCCACAATTTAAGACATAAAGATAGACTCGCTTTTTCTAATTCAAACTTAGCTTTACATTCCACTGGTCCATATGTTATGTGCATAAAAATATATAACACAATTCCACAACATATTAAAGGTGAGACTAAAATAAATATATTTAAAAAATGTTTACATAAATATCTATCAGAAAAGGCCTATTACAGTCTTAAATAATTTTTTGAAGACAATACATATAATAGACATAAGGAAAAATTCCCTCCAAATAAGTACAATAAATTTGAAGTTCCTATATTTGTAATTAAATTATATTTACAGGTAATAGTTTTTATGGAAATAACTGTAGTAGTTAGATACTAGTAGACTTTAAGTAGGTAACTACTAACTTAAATTATTAGTTTTAAGCTTAAATTGCAGTGCCCAACCGGGTTCATAATGTAAACATAATCATAATGCAAAATTTGTTGATGACGATGGGTGACGATCGATGACGATAGATAACGATGGTTAAAAAAACAACGGAATTTCGCAATTTTATTTTTATCCGGATATCCCCCATTACGGCCATTAGGGGCTTTCTTGCCAGAGGAGTGCAGGTCGTATTCCCCGTCATTCCTCCCTTAACGACGTCATTCGTTGGGCCCAGGCCTCGGCGAACATTCCGGCTTTGTTAGAACCACACGGAATTGTTAGTTCTGATGGCAAGAGGCCTGACGGTGTGACGCTCGTTCCGTGGGAGCGAGGTAGGTGTGTAGTTTGGGACGTCACTTGAGTTGACACACTGCCTCCCTCTCACGTACAGGCCATCACTTAGCTGGCGTGTACTGCGGCGACTGGTGCGGAAATATGCGGACATCCCCATTTGCTACATGTTCACCCCTTTGGGCTTTGAGACCATTTCGTGTTGGGGGCCTAGTAGTAAGGTTTTCATTAGGGAATTGTCAGCGCGTTTGGTCGAGGCGTCTGGTGACCCCAGGGCTGGCAGCTTCTTGTCTCAGCGGATAAGTTTGGCTATCCAGCGTGGGAACGCCGCCAGCATCTTGGGCACTTTGCCGCGGGAGGGAGGTGCTGACAAATTTTGTTTTAGTTTTAGGTTTATTTTTGTATTTTATTGTTTATGTTGTTCCTGACTGTGTATTTGGTCCGGATATCCGGACTTGATATCCGGATAAAAGTAGCCTATATGTTAATCAAAGTCTTAAGCTTGCATACCAAATTTCATTGAAATCGGTCTAGCCGTTTCCGAGATTAGCGCGCACAAACGCACAGACAAACAGACAAAAAGTTAAACACGGAAATGGGGTCTGTTACGTTAGTACATACCCCTAAAAGTAGTTTTTTTAAAATGTCTTTCGAAAACAGACACCGCTATGTTACGATTTTATTATAAGTATTGATTGATTACCTATTTGACTTAAAATCAGGTTTTGTCTTTTGAAACACAGAGAACACGAGAAAATGTTTTTGAAACATTAACATAACCCATCCAAGGAATGATTCGATTTTGTAAGTTATGCTTAAATGCCACGATGATACAAAAACGGTAAACGCAACTTGGCCTACAGGCTTCCCAAAAATTACGTCAATTATTTATTTTTAAGTACCTGTTATATGAATTAATACCATACTTAAGTTTTTTATGAATTTATAAATTAGTATTGTTACACGAATAAATTAGTAAACAAAATTTTTTCAATATATTTTGAAGTTTGTTATTCCTACTCGTCCGTGGGACTTACGGTCAATTACTAAAACCCTACTTAAATAAAATTTAAGGGCTACTTAATCAGTCGATTGGTGACTGCTGAAAACGCATGCGATGGAGGAGTTGCAGTTTTTCGGGGTTGCGTTAGATTTTGCGATTTGCGATTTCAACGTTACCAGTCAAAGAATTTAACATGGGATGGTGGGAAGTAAGTAGTAGTATTAACTTAAACAATTGAATATAGAAGCTACTCAATTAATTAAGTAGCTCTCAAATTTTAAGTAGCGTTTCACTCATTCGGTCATTAGACTGAGACTTCAGCCATTCATCAGAAATACTTAATCCATATGAATAAAATGATTTGTCCTGACTGGCTTATCAACGCACAGCCTAAACTGCTGATAATAGAGAGCTAAAATTTAGAGTTTGTGTATACATGGGCCTGGAGTGGAATTTTCAGCTAAGGCGAGATATTCTAAGTCACGGTAACTAAAAAGAAGTGAAAAAAGTCAATAAAAATTAATAATATGACATTTTTAACACCGTCTTTTTTATTTGGGTCGAAAATATAAACTAGTCAGATTTAAATAGTCTAGATTTCAAATATAAATAAATAAGAATGGATACAGTATTGATCGTTCTCTTTTAAGCATAATACAAGTATTATAAAAGAACAAATGAAAAAAGAGTAGGTAGGTACGTAAAGTCCAGATAAAAAAACCATGATAAACGAATTAACTGTGTTTATCCTTGGAATGACCTGTTTATAAATACGATACGTATTTGTTTTGGTATTTCAATACAAAGAAGGTATAAAGAAACATGCATATATGTGATGGGATTCGTTTTAAGTCGAGCAGCCAAACTGCATCTGGACCCAGACAGTAAAGTTTGACTGGCTGAGTCCAGATGCAGTTTGGCTCGGGCAGTTGCCCGACTTCCGATAATAAAACAAATAAGTCGGTAGCACTGTATGTAGAGGTTATTTTATATCTATCTTTTTCTATAATCTAAGTTGGTTTTATAATTATTATTTTGTTTTCACTCTTTTTAGTGTACCTTCGTTCTTTCTACTGCCTACTGACACTAAAAATCAACAAAATTGTGATCGTAATTTTAATTTATTACGAATGAATGAATGTCATTTATTTTGCATGAAATATGGTTACAACAAATAATATCATAGTATATTATGGTATACAAGTAGTATAGTACTGAAGAGTTTTCTGATGAGAAGGTGGTTTCAGGCTCCATTAATCTGTACCTAGTTCTTTAGGGGTACAGATTATTTTATTATTTTTGGATTTATTTTTAAATCCGATTTATTTTTGGAAGAAGTCCTAAATGAGTTATTTACTTCATTCTGGGATGCTATTCTGTCCATTATTCTGAAAATACTCATCAGATCCACCCAAATTTTTAAGGGATCATTTCTCCTACCCTTCTATTGAAATAAGAACCATGTAATCGGTCAGGCCATCTTCGAGTAATCGGTGAACATCCCAAAAAAAAAAATTCGCGACGAATTGAGAAACTCCTTCTTTTTTTTAAGTCGGTTATAAAATTGAACACACAGGGAGACGCGAAAAGCTTTTTTTATAAGATGTAAAGATTAATATTTTAGACTTACTTGGTTACATTACTTAGTTACTTTCTGTGTTCACCATTTTCCTTTCCTTACCTGTAACAAAAAAAGAGAAATGTATAAATTACCTGTAGACTGAAAAAGCGTGCTGGTTAAAACTAGTTTTAAGACAATCTGCCCTACCATCATCTCTTATAAGTCGTTGCTAAGTCGCCACTATATCGACCAGCTAAAAGAAAAATATTACAAAATATCAATGAATAAAAAAAACTTCAATTCAATCTTTTCATTTCACTGTGTTTTTCAAAGTAGTCGGGGTATTTGAAATTTAAATTATTTTTTGAGCGACAAAAGGACGACAAAACAACGAGAAACGATCATGGTACGGCAGAATAAGCCGGTCAAAATTAAATAAAATTAATAATCCACCGACCGTTTTAACTGCAACTCCCTACTAATATTATAAACTATATAGCTGCGCCCCGCGGTTTCACCAGCGGAAGTGAAAACTGCGTTATCACGGGCGCGGGCAGCCGAGCGGTTCTCGAGCGGTTGCACGTTTTCGTTCATTACTCGGGTTCTACTAATTGAATTCCGATGCAAAGTATACCACGACCTTTCTCAAAAATAGAACTATCCAATATTGAAAACCAGATTTCAATCGGATTAGTAGTTTTTAATTGTATAAGGAACAGACAGATAAACAGACAGACAGACATGAATTTTAAAAATGATATAATTTTGTTCTACTACTTTTCTTAAGTCCTCTAGACAAACTTTTTGTCCTCTCTTCCTTTATTATACTATAGAAGATATAGATGTGAAAGTGTGTGTGTTTGGATGCTTGTTACTTAATCACGCAAAAACTACTGAAACGATTGCAATAAAACTTGGAAGGTAGGTAGCTGGAGACCTAGAATAAGACATAGGCTGCTTTTATACTGATAATCCCGCGGGAACGGGATTAACGCGGGTGAAAGCACGGGATACAGCTAGTGATTAATAACCATGAAAAATAATGGCATTTTGTTATCTTATTATATACTAGCTGAGCCCCGCGGTTGTTCTCGCAAGAATAAAAAGTAGCATGTGCATATTGAATATTATAAAAAGATAGGTTACTACTAAAATTACTTAATTAGGATCATGTAAGTTTAAAATCGTATGAGGATAGGTTAATTTTAAATAGCATCAATAACTGTTGAACCCTTTTGTTATAGCAATTTATTATCCATTTTATAACGGGGCTAATTTGGGTTTTTAGATTGCTAATTGTGCATATACTTAGAGAATTTTTAGTATGTATCTATCAACGACTCAGTTACAATCCAAACTATTTTTCATTTTAACGGGTTTGCAGGATTTTTGAAAATGAATCAACTTCGCCTAATGACGAAGACGTTTTCAACTTAAAACGATAAAATTTTAATTTTATAAATAATACCTAATTTAATCCATTAATATAATATATCATTACAATCACCCAATTAACATTATAATTTTAACACTTAAAATAAAAATAAACCAATAAATAAACACATACAATATACACTATAATACCATAAAATAAAATAACAACTGAACAATAAAAATATTAAAAATAAATAATTTAAAATCAGAAAAAATATATAAAAAAGGATGAGTTATTTTTCTGACCTTATTATATCCATGGAAGACAGCATAATTAGCAATTTGTTCAAAAACCTTATTTCTACTATTAAAATACCCAACAGTGTGTTAAGGTAACATAATAAACACAGACGTCAAGTTAGCGTCTTGACTTGATATTCAGTTATATATTTATAGAGACCTACCTACAGACAGACAGCGTCTATTGTGTTATTAAGAAATCGTAAAAAGACCGAGGATTAGTTCGTCGATAAAATTATAAAAAGAGTAGACATTGAAAAATTCACCATTGCTGAAACAGGTAAGGTGCAGTGGGGCAATGACAACTGGTAAACCCTAAACAACAATTTTGAAGGTTAAATCTATATCTATACTAATATTATAAAGCTGAAGAGTTTGTTTGTTTGAACGCGCTAATCTCAGGAACTGATGGTCCGATTGGAAAAATTCTTTTTATGTTTGATAGTCCATTTATCGAGGAAGGTTATAGGCGATCCCGATCCCTTTTGATTCCGATATTCTTACGGGGTCGGGACTTACGAGGGTAAATCCCGTGGGACGCAGCTATAAAAACGAATGTCGTGTTAGTTACACTATTTATATTTCAAGAACGGAGGAAACGATAGGAATGAAATTTGGTACAGCGTTAGTATAGGGGTATAAATAAGATATGGTACTTTAAATGATCGTACGGGTTAAGCAACGCTTGGCGTGACACATACGTGATGGGTCAACAGGAACGATCGCACCAATAAGAATGAAATGTGGTACAGGGATTAGTTTAAGGGTATAAATACGATACTTTAAATGATCGTACGGGTTAAGCAACGCTTGGTAAATATAAAGGTTAAATCGATTTGAACGAAATTTGGTACAGTGATAGTTTAACGGTTGAAATAAAATATAGGGTACTTTAAATAATCATACGGGTTGAGCAACGCTTGGTATGACATACGTGATGCGTCACATACGTTACGGGATAGGAATTTATGAGGGTGAAACCGCGGGGCACAGTTATAAAATAAAGCGCGCTACCATGATCGTTTTTCGTTGCTCTGTCGTCTTTTTGTCGCTCAAAAAAAACAAAATGGCAGTATCGATAAAAAAGTATTAGGTCCAGAAGTAGAAATTGTTTGAAATTGCTTTTGCGCTATGCGATCATAGATGACACTTTTTAAAATAAAGTAAAATGGAGAAGTTGTTAAGAATAGTCGAAATTTCTTGAAGTCGAGATTTCTCCGCTGGACCTTATCAATTGTTTGAAATGAAATGAAATTATTTGCAAGAGATTCTACATAATCCTAGTTTTTAGGGCCCACCGTTTAGTGCCACAACAAACCGACCATGCAAAAAGCACAACATTTCGCGCTCTTAGCGTGAGTCATATGATTTTGCGTTAATTGTAGTTAAATATTCAATGACTATGCATTAGTGTGTTAAAAAGTTATGATAAGGAAGTAAACCCCGAAAGAGCTGTTTGAAACATGCTTGCATAGTAGAAACCTACTCACTTAAGACTTAAAGATCGAAATAAAGATACAAAATGAGCTGGATAGTGAAATCAATGCATTTCTTTTACAGCTAACCGTCGTCATATCGACGATACTTGTGGCGATTTCAATAGGTGGTTGCGTGGCGTATCCCTCAGTATTGCTCTACCAATTGAAAGGAAATGATAGTAGTATCCATATGGATGAAGATACGGCTATTTGGATCGGTATGTGATTTTAATAACTGGTTTCAACTGGAACAAGAATCACATTTTCCGTAAGCTAGCAAAATATTTGTTTATTTTGTGCTTTTCAACCTACCTCGGGCGCTTATAAAAACATTTTTAAAATTAATTTGACTAAAATACAAAGACAGTAGTTGGGAAGTCACGTAAAAAGAAAAAGGAAACATTTCTTGTAAACAAACAGTTATTATTGTTTCTCAATGTTCTTTCTTATCTTTTTAGATTTGTGTTTCAAGGTGAAATATATGTTATTTTTTACTTGAACGTTGACGCAATTCGCCACAGTAAAATCTAAGGTGGATTTCAGACCTAGATAATTTTTTACCTAACTTTTTTTTAAATTAAGTATATAAATTTAATGTGTAATTTACTAGGATTTTACTTTGTAGAACATTTTACATGCGAACTTAATTTTATCCATGGTATAAGATATCTATACGTAACTCGTTCGTTTAAACTATTTTCAGGTTCCATACACGGTATTGCTGGCATCCCCAGTATATTCATGCCAGAGCTAATGCAATGGAAAGGCAGAAAATTCGGTTTTACCACAGCCAGTCTTCTACTCATCATTGGATGGGTCATCGCCTACTTCGCAAATAGCGCAACTGAGATCCTAATCAGCGAATTATTTCATGGAATCGGAAGCGTTAGTGTGCATATCATATCGCTCATGACAATTAGCGAGATCATCGATCCTACATACAGAAATACAGCTCTAAGAATTTACAATATGAGTCATGCCTTTGGCATGGCTGTGACAGGAGTGTTTCCTCGATATGTTAACTGGCGTATTGTTGCAATTGTGATGTGTATACCGGCAGTTATATCAGTCCCAATTGTATGTATATGGCCAGAATCACCTTTTTGGCTTGCATATAAAGGAGAATTTGACAAATGCAAGAAAACATTTTTCAGCGTAAGAGGTACAGACGACCGTCACGCAGGCGAAAAATCAATAAAAGTCGGACATAACCAAAAAAATGTTTAAGTACTTTAGACATGCAAAATAAGCCCTAACGGTTTATCCGATAAACAATGCATTTCTCCCGCACAGGTAAAGCGACCCATGAGTCATCTAGGCATCCTGGTCTCATTCCAAAGTTCGACTTGTTCAACGGCGGATGCGTTTACTGCTTAAATTGTTATCTAAGTGTTTGCGGCTCTATATTTTTTGTTGTGAACTATTTTGGATTTTTGCAATGGATTCCCTTCCAGGAGGTAAGAGACTATTTTTTTAAATTATTATTGTTAAACTGTGCCTGATATTTTGTGTAATATACAACATGTTTCTAAGACACATGCATTTTTTACATGTTTTTCACTTTAGATAGTCTCAAAAGTCCAATTTCCTGATAGATTCGGCTTCGATAATAGCAGTTTTAGAAACTACTGACTTTTGTTTATAAAACACCTACTCTATTTTATGCGTCCGTGTGCGTCGCTTTAACAAAATTTTCTTTTGAATAGAGGACTAAGTAAAAATTGTAACTTATTCGCATAGCATTAAAAAGCGTTTTTCGTGTTTTTGTATTTCGAATTGGTTATATTATTGGTTTTAAATGTCATTTAATGTTGTTTTAGGATCAACTGATGAAGAAGTGAGCTTCAGCAGAATGACCTTGATCGGCTTCTATAGAGAAGAAACTTCTCGAAAGGAGCAAGATAAAGTGTTACATCTGCACGACAAAGTACGCTTTGAAAGTGGATGAGCTCACAGAGGAAATAAAACGTTGTCTTGGAAAATTAGTAAGCGATTATAAGACAAAACTTCTCCAGGCACATCGTAATTTTTCTCGATGTGTTAGCAGAAACAAGAACTGGTTTGAAACGTACGTTAATTTTTGCGTGCCGACTCGTACCCGAAAGCGAAGTGGTAGTCTTGGCGGGCGACCTACCAAAAATTTTGAAGAATGTACCGAACGTACTAAACGCAGGAAGACGGAAGAAGTTCGAAAGCAACTAGAACCTAAAGAACTAGCTTTTGCTGCCCAGGTGGAATATCGTGCACGTGGTGATATTCAGACGTCGAAACTAATAAAACAAGTTGCTCTTGCTGATCCCAGTAGCTTTGTCAACGTTCCTGAAAAACATGAAAGCCTTTCATCAGACAAATCTTTGTCCTTGGTGATTGAAGGACAACTGACTAAATTTCAGTACAACACGTTACGGTCCTCGGCAATGGAGATGAACTGTAATCTGTACCCAAATTATGAGAGTATAACTGAAGCAAAAAAAAGGTGTTACCCTGAAGGCATTATTTGCACGGAAACCTTTGCTGAAGTTCCTCTTCAGAGTTTAATGGACCACACTGCAAAAAGATTGTGCTTGTCTATAAATGAAGTTTTGCAATCGCTTACAGCAGACCAGTTAAAAAATCTTCGCCTAATATCGAAATGGGGCTGTGACGGTTCAGGTTGCCATTCCCAGTACAAACAGACATTTGAAAATGCAGAGCAGTCAGACTCCAACATGGTTATAACTTCAATTGTACCAATTCAATTGGTATGTGACCACGAACAAACCGTGATCATCTGGCAAAATTCACGGCCATCATCACCAAGATATTGTCGTCCGCTGAAGTTAGAGATGGCTCATGAAACACCAGAACTGTCAAGATCTCTGGCCCAAAATGTTCAAACACAAATTGAAAATTTAAGTCCAACATTAGTTGAAGAAGTGCATACAGTGAAGCATCAATTAATGATGACAATGGTGGATGGGAAAATGATAAATGCATTAACGGACACAAAATCTGCCATGCGCTGCTTTATTTGTAAAGCCACATCCAAGGACTTTAACAGAATTAAATTCTGTGTCTCCAAGGCCACTCCTGAAGAAAACCTTATATATGGCATTTCATCATTACATGCCTGGATAAGATTTGCGGAATTTATTTTACATTTGGGTTACAAATTGAAGGTGGGAAAATGGAAGACTAGAAATACAGAAAGCAACGCTATGATAGCCGCTGAAAAGCAACGTATTCAAAATGAATTTTGGCAAAAACTTGGTTTGCATGTCGACAAACCAAGACAAGGTGGAGGCACGTCTACTGATGGCAACACGGCGCGCGCCATCTTTCAGCATGCAGAAGAAGTTCATGAAATAACAGGTGTCAATCTGCAGCTCATAAATAGACTACATACTATTTTAAGAATAATGTCTTGTGGATACAAAATTAATATAGTGAAGTTCCAAAAATTTTGCACCAAAACAGCGGCTGTTTTTGTGTGGAATTACCCATGGTACTATATGCCAACTACACTCCACAAAGTACTCATTCATGGGCCAAGAATAATAGAAAATTGTGAAGTAGCGATAGGCTTAATGAGTGAAGATGCACAAGAGAGCAGAAACAAAGACGTAAGGAATTATAGGGAGCGATTTTCAAGAAAATTTTCTAGACAGTTAGCAATGGAAGACACGTTCAAGAGACTTTTAGTGTCTTCCGATCCATATATAACGGGATTACGAAAATTAGTCCCAAAAAAATCGCTTCAAATGTGCCAAAATGTTTTAGACTTACTAGAAGAACCAAATATTACATAGAACGTAAAATAAAATTGTCAAAAGTAATCATTATCGTATTTTTATTACTCAACAATCCTTTATAAATACGATTCGTATAATTTTTTAATTAATTAAGTAATTTTAAGGTTTTGTCCGACTTTTATTGATTTTTCGCCTGAGTGCGTTGCATTAAAGAATTGCTAGAATTAATTACAGCTCAAACGACGACAATAAACACAGAACAGTTTTCATGGCGATATGTAACGAAGAGAGACTTTTATCTTCCAATTATTCACTTGTTCAATTTATTATGTTTAACATACTGGAGTGGTACATTAGTGGTACTAATATATTCAATACAAATGATCCAAGAATCCACAGGAAGTACTGATTACGCAATGTTCGGCGGCATTGCTATAAATTTTGTAATGTTTATCTGTATTATAGTAAACGCGGTTGTTTTAATTCGTCATTTTAATAATAGGCCGGTTTTGTTGGTTGGTATTCTAGGCTGCATCGTGTCCCTTTTAGTGGGATGCGTCGGAAATCTTTTGCAATATTTCAAAGTCCTAAATTACGACTCTAAAGTATGTTTGTACAGTTTACTATTCTATATAGTCTGTAGTAGTTTAAGCATTCTTCCAATGACATTCGATATCGCCGTGGAGATAATTCCTGTAAAATATAGAGGCATTGGAGGTTCCCTGTATGTTATATTCTCAGCAGTGCTCCATACGAGTTCTTTGAAACTAGCTCCATATTTATTTAAAACCTTAAATCTTTGGGGAACATTTCTAATCTATATAGTAAATGCAATAATTTGCGGTACCATATTATGGAAATATTTACCAGAAACGAAATTGAAAACTCTACAGCAAATTGAAGATTATTATAGATGTGACAAAATGGAAGATACCTGTGGTGCAGAAGGTATTGAACTCATTAACAAAACTGTCGAATTATAATGTTTATTCGCTAAAAGTACGCAGCACCGATTATTTCCAAAGCGCAGATAGAGCGGTTTGAAAGAAATTACCGGATGGCCGCCGCCGGCGCCGGGCGGAAGATCGGCGCTATAGTAACTTAACGCATGTTAAGAAAAAATGAACGGGAAGCCTTTAAGATTTACATATTATTATGCACTGTGTGAACTAAAACGAAGCGAAGCACGATACGAAAACTGCGCATGTTGCCCATTCGCGTACGCCTACTGATGGCTTAAGTACAGGATAATTCTATGGGGAAACAGTACAGAAGATATGCCTATTCTACAAATAAATGCATTCGAGTAATAATAAACCTAGTAAAAACCGATAGTTGCAAGAACCACTTTAGAAAACTTCAAGTTTTAACTATTATGTACTCTACATTATAGAGTGCAGCATATTTGTTAGGAAAATCCAAAATATATTTGAAGAAACGAAATAACGCTATTATGAGACTGGGGCGTGAATATAAGCTGAATGGATGACTTTTCATCGAAATTGTCGGCAACAGCTATATTCAAATAGTCAATAAGTATCTGTCATTAAAATATACAACAATATTACATAATAAATGAAATACGCGCTAAACCAAATATTAAAATATATATAAATGTGTTCAAAATTCTAATGATAATCAAAATTAAATGCTATTATGGCTTATCTGAGTATTTTAATGACAAGTCCTTGAAGCGCGTAGGTAGTCTAATTTTTACAAATACTTGACATTAATAATTTTCTCTTGACATTTATTTTATTTCGTTTTTCTATTATATATTTTTAAGTTATTAACGTATTCTAAACTATCTTATAACTCATATTGACTGACCTATTCGTACACAAATTGACATTAAAATCATAATAATTGTGTGATTTACTATTATGCTCAATAAAATTTCAATTTATTACTTTAGGCATAACTAAATCACCGTATTAAGTAATATCACACCGGTGATATTACTTTAATGGATCTTCACGTTCAATGAAATCATTTAAAGAAGTCTGTTTTTTTTAAATATTTTATTTTAATCTGAGTTTTATAATTTAAAAATATTTCAATGAAATTATTGTACCATGTATGTAGGTACTTACTTAATCCAAAAATAATATCTGTAATAGTCATGAAAGTAATATGAATCTGAAAGTTGCTGTTCTGATGTAACTAATTAGCTGAGCTTTTGCTAACTTTACAGTTTGCTTGACGCGAGTAAAAACCGGTAAATATTGTGTTTTAATTATTACCTGATTCATGTTTATTATTGTGCCTTGGCCAAATAATGGTATTCTTCCTTTCTTTTATTTGTAAGTTGGATAAAACTTACTTGAGTATTAAAAAATAAGGAAGGAGGCATATTTTGACTGTTGTAACTGTTCGAAGCCACACTAGAGTCATAGTTGTAAGAACACTCGACGTATTTAAAGTGATCAATACATCAAATAAAATAAAATAAACATTGACTTTGACTTTGTTCTACAATGTTTTAAAACATAATTATATACAAAACATAACATATTTCAGCAAACAATTAATGTAATAGAAGAACAATAACAAGTTTAAGTTAAGTGTAAAGATTTAAAAGTGCGAAATCAGTAAACAAATTGACAACTTATAAGATTTCTAGATGCTCGATCAAATAATAGGTATGTCTTATTGAATATGAATTTTGATATTCGTTATGTTAACCATGGCGAAATTTCCAATTTTGTAGACTTATTTTATAAAACTAATCATCTATCTCAACCTTGTTTAAGATATAAATAAATAAAAAATAATAATAAATAAATTTTGCACATTATACACAGCGCATGTAGCCCAAAACTAAGCACTAGGCTTGTACTATGGGTACTAGACAACGGATATAGTACTGCAGAACCGATTGCGATGAAACTTGGAATATAGCTGGATACCGAGAATATCACATAGGATACTTTTTATACCAATAATCCCGCGAGGACGGGACTTACGCGGGAGAGACCGCGGGGCGCAGCTCAATCATAATATATTTAACATCAATATTTTTCATACGTCCTACTTCCTATCCTACTAATATTATAAATCCGAAAGTCTGTTTGTTTGTTTGTTTATTTGTTTGTTTGTTTGTTTGTTCCCTCTTCACGGTCAAACGGCTCTACCGATTTGGATGAAAATTTGCATAGGGATAGTTTAAATGATGGAGAGTAACATAGGATACTTTTGATCCCGAAAATCCCGCGGGATCGGGACTTACGCGGGTGATAACTATCTTATTATATTTTTACTAGCAGCGGTGTTACCTGTGTAAAGTTACGATGGCGTGGGAATTTCAAATAATCCTTTCTTAGTGGATACCTACACACCAAAAGAACTCACTCTCGAAATTTTATGTCACTAGGACCAGGGATTTGGGCTATTCGTTGATATAGTTATTATATTATAGTTCATTCAGTCCATCAGCCAACACTTTAGATTTTAAATGTATAGGCACCAAGACCTTGAAATTGTAAAAACACATGAACAAATATTAAGTCAAAATCAAATTGAATAGTGAATTCAATAAATATTAAAACAATACTCGATAAAGTTATATTTAGGTTTTATACTACTTTCGCACGCGGCTTTGCCCGCGTTTCCAACAAGAAATATCTACTATAGGTGTATTTTTATTTTCATGTCAATCGATTAAGAGAATAAAAAGTTTAATACAAAATTGTACTTCCCTAATTTTTGGCGGGTTATCTTCTCCTGCTGTGGTATCATCTAATTAGCATCCACCGCGAAATATGTTTTTTGACAGTAAATAGCAACTAGTAGCGGTGGATGCTAATTAGATGATACCACCACGGAGCAGGAAACCGAAGCCAGAACCGAAATCAGAACTGAAACCGACCAGGTGACGAAAAAAACTTAAACGATTAAAAACCCGAAAAACAAAATTGTAACAAAAAATCTACAGAGATTAGCCCGAGGCTAAGTAAAGCAGCGCAAGTGGGCCTTAGGGGCTGAATAAAAAATAAAACTTTTTAGTATTTCACCTACGACCCCACAGCAATCTCTGTGTTAAATTTCAAGTTTGTAGGTGAAGCGGTGTGTTAATTCCAATGAAGACTTTAATTCCCAATTTCACACAGTTAGACTATAAATTAAAAAAATCTGTTTTAGTATCTCACCTACAACCATTCAGCACTTTGTTTTAACTATGAAGTTTGGAGAACGGTTTAGAAGGTGCATGCAAACGTTTTTCCCCCTTTTCCCTCCCTTGGGGGTGCACTTTTGAAAAACTCCTTCTTAGTGGATCCCTACACATCACAAAGAACTTTTCTCCAAATTTGATGTCTCTGGACCAGCGCACAGTGTGTTTTGAGACCCGATTTTGTTGCATGGTTCGGTTTTTTTTATAAATATAAAATTTAGATCATTCCTAGCACTACTGTGTGACTCCGACATCGATACGACTTGTAGTTACGTAGAAAATTAGAGTCAAAGTTTGCCGGTTATCCGGGTCATAAAAATCTTTAAAAAAATATTTAGAAAAAACTGTCCCATAAATTTCAGTTTTAGTTTCATTTATAAATGGTATGTATATTAATCCACATTGTCGCAAATTTTTGAGTTTCTACGATCAATAGTTTACGAATTATTGACGAATTTCTCAATTTTCTTCTTTAATTTATAACTTCACTTTAACGCCGAATTATAGCTTTTTTTTCAGACCTAACTGTTGTTTTTACATGCTTCTATCGACCATATTAAAACCTTAACATAATTCAGCGTTATTCAAAAGTTACACGTATTTTAATGTTTTTCTTCAGGGCTGTCACCCACATAACCGGATAAGTATCCAAATTTATATTGTGGTCTCAAAAACTTATACAATAAATATTATTCAATATGATACTTTATTTTTGTTTTTATTTCCCACAGAAATAAAAGAAAATCACTAATTATTTTCTGTATTATTTTTGAAAGAAAATTTTTAACTTATTAATCATGTTTCTTTTTAAACCTGACGTATTGAGGACTTTTCAGTTCTTCGCGGCCACAAGCGATCTGAGGAAAACTTAGTCAAAATTTTACATATTAGCTTCTGCCCGTGGCTTCGCCCGCGTGGCTTACAAGAAACAAATGTAAATCTATCTACCTATATACAGATACAGATATTTTATTGATAACTCAAGTTACATGTCATTGTAGCTACTTAAGTAGGTGTAGGTAGTTAACTATTAATTAATTTAAATTAAATTCATATTATTAAATTAAAATCTTATAAAATTTGTAGGTACTAATATTATTATGTACCTTTTTAAATATTTAAACATATAATCATATTAAATCAATCAATCAAGCGTCGCCGTAACATCGATTTCCCGTAAAGTCGTTTTGTCGTATTGTGTTTCCCGTAATGTCCACAGGGACATTAAAACTTACAGGAACACGGGTTTCTTGAAACGCTGCATTCCCGTAACGTCTTTGGTCCGTTTTTGTTTTTTTAATTTAAAATAATTATTTCTTAGTGTTATTGTTCTAAAAGAAATTCCCATGCAAAATTTGAGACTCCTAGCACTTAATTGTAGTTTCTGAGATTTCATGATAAATTAGTCAGTAATCTCAATCCCCTATTTCAGCTTCTTGAAGATAGAATTTTGAAATATCCTTTCTTAGTACCTACATATCACAAAACCCAAGACCCTCTAAATTTCATGTCTTTAGGATCAGCGGTTTAGGCTGTGCGTTGATATGTCAATCAGTTAGGATAAAGAATTTTATAAATTATAAATAGATATAATAATATAATACATAAATATTGCTGGACAAATTACACATCGCCATCTAGCCCCAAGCTAAGCAACTAGGCTTGTGTTACGGTGGCCAGACAACTGATATAATACATATAGGGTAAACCTGGGAGGGTTGCCTATAGTTTTTATAAAGCTTCATAATTTCATATTTACCGAAAGGAGATGAAAACAAATAATGACAATAGTTTAATCATATATTTATTAAAGAGGTAACATAGCAATTATAACAATTTAGTCCTAATTTTAGGAAATACAGCCTTTTATTTTTAGTCTATCGATTAGGCATCTGTCCCATAGCTATGGGTGAGACGCCAATAGGTATCAGGGAGAGATGCCTACGTAATTATTAAAAGAAAAATGAGGTTTTATTTGTCACAAGTCATACATTTTGCAGGATCTCCACTACAATTTTCGTGGAACCATTCCTCGCATTGTATGCATTGCAGCCAGTCACAGTTTTTCTGTGGCGCATGATAATACTCTCCACATGCAATGCAGATATCTCCTAAGATGCTGCGTTCTATATCCTCTGTGGACGAATCGTCATGCACGGAGTAATCAGAATCCCCATCACTCGACTCATCTGATGTTTTTATTTTAATGATCTTGGGTTTTCTGGAATAATTCCTTTTAGAAGCTCCCTTTCTTTGTACTTTCGTTTTAGATTCTCCTTTCTTCTTCAAAAGTCTTGGGGTTTTTGTACGCACAGTCGCTATTTTCTTTTCAGTCTTAATCTTTATTTTTTTAATATTTTCAGGGGTTGTTAAAAGCGTCGCATGTTACTTCCTTTTAGAAGTAGTTCGCATCCCATAAGAGGGAACTGGGTGCACTTTATCCAAAACTTTCGAGGGTGTTTCTTCGTCAGATTTGTTCAATGGATCTTTTTTTACTGGCGTTACTTGAATTGCTGGTTTAGATAAGCTGTGCCAGTTATTTAGATAATCTGTGCCAGTAGACGGTCCTGGACCCGTTTCCAATGTATCATCAGAGATGGTTGTTTTGTTCCGTGTATTTAACCCGCTGGTTGAAGGCTGTGACGTACCACTAGCAAGTGCTGTACTAACTGACGTCTCACCTGCCCGTGCAGGACTGTCAGAAATAAAAGCATAGTCAAGAATTGCATTTCTGTCAACAGGGTAAATTCCGCAAGCTCCGACGTACCATTATTTTGGGTGGCTGATTTACCCCAAGATTTGCCCAATAAATCTCCAAATTGAAGTCTGCCTAATTTACGAGTTGGATTGTTTCGAATCCAAGTATTGACTTCGTTGTAAAAACTGCTTTTTAACGATTTAAATTACCGTAATTTTAATTATTGAGGAGTTTGCTGATGAGAAGGTGGTTTCAGGTGCCCCATCAATCTGTACTTAGTTCTTTAGGGGTCTATTCTTTTTGGTAGAAGTCCAAAAATGAGTAATTTATTAAATTCTGGGATGCTATCCTGTCCATCATTCCAAAGATACTTATCAGATCCTTACCAAACTTTCATGGGGCCACCTCGTAGCTTCCACCTTTCCATTAAAATAAGAATCATTTCAATCGGTCAAGCCATCTTCGAGTAATCGATAAACAACTGGATTGATTAATGCATTTTGAGGAGCATTTCCGTTCATCACTCCGTAGACCCTCATCAGATCCACATCAGATTTTTATGGGACCATCTTGGAGCTCCTACCTATCCATGAAAAAATAATCATCTTAATCCGTCAATCCGTCTTCGAGTAATCGGTGAACATAAAAAAAAAAAATTATACATACAGACGAATTGATAACCTCCTCCTTTTTTTGAAGTCGGTTAAAAATGCTCTGTCCAAAGGCTGCAAGTAGTGCGTCGTGTGGCTCGGAAAACACAAAAGAATCACTTCATTAACTTCGCAAAACTCGAGCATGTCAATAGAGTTGCAATGAGAAGTGTGTCCATCCAAAAGCAGAATAACTTTACCAGGCAGTTTTCTTGGCATAAATTGTTCCTTAAGCCATTTAAAAAAAAGTTCAGCGTTTATGTAACTTGACTTTTCATTCATGTAAACCTGGCTACCAGGAGGCATACCATCAGAAAATTCGTTCTTTTTATTATTGCCTTTAAATATTGCCACCGGGGGAATAAAACTACCTTCTGCATTGCAGCAGCATACCAAAGAAATATTTTCTCCTCTCTCTGCTGTAGTTAATTGTGGGACTGATTTAGATCCTTTCATGGCAACTACGTGTGATGGTCTATTATTGAGTTGAAGCCCAGTCTTATCCATGTTATAAATTTTATTGGGTTGGTTTCTCAAGTCATGCTCATCTAATTGTGATTCCAATAGATCAAAAAATCCGGTAATTTCTTCGTGGTTCATTCCTTGAGCTCTTTGTAAAGAAACACCTTCTGATTTACGCAGAGTGATTTCAGGATTTCGTCTCATAAAAGATTTAACCCAATAATAACTTGCTTTACTATTTTTTCTGTTGAAGTTATGCTTGAGATTTAAATTCTCTGCAAATCTAAAAGCCATCACCCGTAAATCGTCGATGGATGGAGCAAATCCCCTTGATTGTAGTTTCTTGATATGACTGACTATCTTCTTTTCATTATCTCCAAACAACGAGTTAGGACCTAGACGGCCTTTTTTGTTATTACCTGACTTATATCTACGTTCAAGAGTCCGATATGGAATTTTAAACTGCTTGCTTGCTTGATTACGGTTCATTTCCTTGCTGATCGCATTAATTGCGTTTCTTAAATCGCTCTCTGACCACAAAGCCCTGTTTCGGCCAGACATCTTCCTAACGTAGACCCGCGGCATCTAAAAAATAATATAACAAATAAAATGTTTAGTCGTCTTACACCCAAAATCAATTAGGCGTCTCTCCCAGATGACTGGGTGAGAAGCCTAGTATATTTTAAATCAGTAAAATGGAACGCACTTTAAAAATGGCGTCTTTGCCGTGACAACAATGATTAATACCATCAGTAAAATTGGAAAAAAACAAAAGAAGTCATTAAAAAATGTTGAATTTTTTTGGTTAAAATTTTCTTTAGAACAATTAAAAAACCGACTTCAAAAAGAAACAAAAAATATTTTAAATAACAACCAAAAAAAAGAATTGATAAAAATTACCAAAATAACCTCTACATAGGTACAGAGTCACCGACTAATTAATCTGTTTTATCATCTGAAGTCGGGCAGCCAAACTAAGTACAATATGGAACCAACCAGTAAAACTGCCCGACTTCAGATGATAAAACAGATTAATTAGTCGGTGACTCTGTACCTATGTAGAGGTTATTTTGGTAATTTTTATCAATTCTTTTTTTTGGTTGTTATTTAAATTATTTTTTGTTTCTTTTTGAAGTCGGTTTTTTAATTGTTAAATTATTTTTTTATTTTACCCTTTTTAGTATACTTACCTACCTAAAAATCAACAATATTGTTACCGTAATTTTCATTATTGAAGAGTTTGCTGATGAGAAGGTGGTTTCAGGTGCCCCATCAATCTGTACTTAGTTCTTTAGGGGTCTATTCTTTTTGGTAGAAGTCCAAAAATGAGTAATTTATTGAATTCTGGGATGCTATCCTGTCCACCATTCCAAAGATACTCATCAGATCTTTACCAAACTTTCATGGGACCACCTCGTAGCTTTCACCTTTCCATTAAAAAAAGAATCATCTCAATCGGTCAAGCCATCTTTGAGTAATCGATAAACAACTGGATTGATTAATGCGTTTTGAGGAGCATTTCCGTTCATCACTCCGAAGACCCTCATCAGATCCACATCAAATTTTTATGGGACCATCTTGGAGCTCCTACCTATCCATTAAAAAAAGAATCATCTTAATCCGTCAATCCGTCTTCGAGTAATCGGTAAACATACAAAAAAAAAAAAAAATATTATACATACAGACGAATTGATAACCTCCTCCTTTTTTTTGAAGTCGGTTAAAAAATCATAGGTCTGAGCGATAGTACTTACATTTTAACTCGAAATAAATACAAAAATCACAATTATTTTCGGGAACCACTTGCACAAAAACTAGGCTCCTAGGTTTTCGAAATACAACTGACCCGGTTGGATGCGTTCAGAAATCACAATTTTTTTTTAAATTTGATTTTATATTTTTGTAGGCATATCTCCTCTATATGCATCTCTCCCAGGTTTACCCTACTACTTTTTTTTTGTAAATGCATACCTACTAATTATAATACATACAACACCCAGACCAGAAACAAATATCTATACACAAATACTTAAGGAATGTTTATTATTCACAAATGATGGATATAAATCGAAATATCCGGATTTGGTTTTATTTTAGGTGAAGTGATAACCCTAGAGTCGGAAAACCCGGTGAAGATTAAATTATGTTATAACTTTTGAATAACGCTGAATTATGTTGTAATTTGAATATGATCGATAAAGGCATGTAAAAATAATAATTTAGTCCAGAAAAAACCCCATAATTCGGCGTTAAAGTGAAGTTATAAGTTGAAGAAGAAAATTAACAAAATTGTTAATAATTCTTTAATTATTGATTGCAGATACCCAAAAATTTGTGAAAAGGTAGAGTGTTATACATGTTACCTATAAATGAAATTAAAACTAAAATACGTGGCACAGTTTTTTTTTAATAATTTTTTTAGGGATTTTCATGACACAAAATATGCAAAATTTGACTCTAATTTTCTACGTAACTTCAATTCGTATCGATGTCGGAGTCACACAGTAGTGCTAGGAATGATCTAAATTTCATATTTATAAAAAAAACCGAACCATGCAACAAAATCGGGTCTCAAAACACACTGTGCAGCGGTTTGAGCTCTGCGTTGAGATATGTATAGGTCAGTCAATCAATCAGTCAGACAGGACATTTAATTTTATATGTATAGATTATTAGGTTGATAAGGAAATACAAAACTCACTCATACTTATTGTGTAAAATGTATTTAATAGCATTAACCATGAGAAAACACATATTAAAATGTACTGATAGTATATTGTAAAAAAAAACAAGATACATTAGTATATGTAGATACCATGCTTGTTTTGACTTCTGTTACAAATGAAAATGTCGCCAGCATTCAAACAGGTAATTTAGATATTTAAATTAAGTATAAAAACTTATTAAATAAATACTTTTATACAAGTCATTATAATATACCAGTCAAATCTGTTATAGTTGTGAAAGGTCAATGATAAACTTATTATATGTGAACGATCAAACTTTTGATATTTTTATGTTTATTGCTCAAGTCACTCATCTAGAAATATTTTACAAGGCATGCGGTAAGATACCGGCAGCGAGAGGCACAGATTTGAATCCAGTCACGGATTCGAATCTGTGCTTCTGTGGATTACTGTGGATTATCTCTTTTACCGCAACTGATGTCACCTCAATCGAGACGTTGAAGAAAATAATAAAATTAATAAAATCCTACGCGTTCACTACAATCTTTTTTTTACTTACCTTTAACATTCTTTAACATTCTTTTAGTTGTAAAACCTCAAAAGCAAAGGCACTAGCTCCGTCAAAATATAAATTTTTTAACATTCTTTTATTTACTTTGAATATTTAGATAGATCAATTTATTATATTATCAATCACATTCTTTTGCAGTTTCTCGTTGTGTTATCAGCTCAATTGGCTGCCTTTTCAGTCGGCGGTTGTGTAGTATATCCCTCGGTACTGATTTATCAATTATGGGAAAATGATAGTGATATCTATATGGACGAAGATACTGCTTCTTGGATCGGTATTTATATATAAGGCCTGAAACTGTGTGAAGTGGATACCCGCGTGATTCCAAAAGGTCACGTCTGGTCACCAACAAAGTACATTTCTATATGAAACTATGCGGGCACGTCGCTTCATACAATTTCAGGCCTATTTTTTTTATAGGTACTAAGGTGCTAAAATATATTAGCGAATAGCAGCACCTTGCGGTTTCACCCGAGTTATTTCAGATCCCGTGGCAATATAGTGATAAAAATTAGATAACGTGATAATCCAGATCTCCAGGCATCTGCCAAGTTGCATCGCAATTGGATCTGTAGTTTTTTAGATAATTATTTACTTTCACATTTATAATATTAGTAGGATTATCATAATCACATGATTCCTCATCGTTACAGTACATAACCTTCGTAAAATCAGGTTTTACTTAGTATTATTAGTTAAGCATGAGAAATGTGCTTTTCCTTTTCAGGTTCAATAAACGGCATCGCTAGCATACCAAGCATATTCATGTCAACATTGATGCAATGGAGAGGAAGGAAGATCGGCTTTCTGGCTACATGTATCCTCTTACTCATAGGTTGGATTATTGCCTTCTTTGCAACAAACCCAACTACTATTTTAATCAGCGAATCTTTTCATGGAGTCGGAAGCGCCAGTGCCATCACTATTTCTCTAACGGCAGTAAGCGAAATCGTTAACCCTACCTATAGGAACTTCGCTATGAGAGCATACAATATGAGTCAAGCTCTGGGCATGGCTGTGATGGGCTTGTTCACTTTGTTTGTCGACTGGCGTACAGCTGCAATCCTGATGTGTATACCTGTAACTATATCGATGATTATCATTTGCATGTGGCCAGAATCACCTTCTTGGCTAGCTAGTAAAGGCGAATTTGATAGATGCAAGAAAACATTTTTCAGTATAAGATGTACTGACGAACGGTCTATCATCGAATTGCAAGAATTGATTACTGCTCAAACAGAAATAAAGCAGAAAAATACTTTCTCGTTGCAAGATGTAACAAGTAAAGTGTTTTATGCTCCAATTTTTCATATGTTCGTTATGATGTGTTTGACATTTTGGAGCGGCTCAATAGTTATCTCAATATACTCCATACAAATTATAAAGGAAGCTACCGGAAGTAAAACTTATGCAATATACGGAAGCATGGCTGTCCATTTTATAATATTCTTTAGCAACTTTTTAAACGGGACAATTTTAACGAGATACTTTAAGAATAGGCCTATTTTATTAACTGGTATTATTGGAATAATATTCTTTCTATCAGTTAGTTGTATTGTTATTCTTTTGCAGACGTTAGATGTTCTAAGTAAAGAATCTAAAATTAGTTTCTATAGTTACTTGGGTTTCATTGTCTGTATGGGTTTTGGGGTCATGCCAATAACATTTGATATGGGCATGGAGATTATACCTGTCAGGTATAGAGGAGTTGGGGGTGCTCTGTATATTATAATCACTTCAGGACTCCACACGTCTACCCTAAAACTAACACCATATATGATTAAAAGTTTAAATCTTTGGGGAACACTGTTGATTTATATTTGTAATGCAGTAGTTTGCGGCGTGATTTTGTGGAAATATTTGCCTGAAACTAAAGGAAGAACTCTACAGCAGATTGAAGATTATTATACATTCGGAAAATTTACTGGGAATCGTATTATTGACAATAGCGTAACTATGATTAACATTAAAAAGTCTTAAATATACAGGGTTAATGAAAATTTAATATCGTTCACTTGAGGATTGTTCTACACGACTATGTGAACAAACTTTGTTCTATGACTTATGAAAATGGAAACATTCAGATCAAATCAGTTGGTTTTTGAAATAAAGAAGTTATGAGTTAGGAATTGTAGTCCAATACTAAATAATAATAAAAAATAATTCACTAGCTCAATGATCTGTAACAGAAAAAACAGCAGATATCTGAATAAGTAAATATCACCATTTTCAAAAAAAATAAAAAAAAAGAATTAACGAAGTCGTAGAACGAAATTGATTCGCCTAGACGTCTAGAAGCAACCCCATTAACTGGTTGTTAAAAAATCAATAATCCTGTATAGCAAATTTGTTAGTGTAAATATGCCTCCATTGTTGAATTTATTTTAATATACCTATATTATATTTGTAATAAAAAATACTGGTACATATGTCTGACTTATTTATTTCTTATTAAAGAAATTAAAGTTATAACGAAATATTTTAATACTAGATGCGTCCCGCGGTTAGCTTATGTGTTATTCCAGGTCCCTATATTCAAAAGTTTTCGCAATCGGTTCTGTAGTTTTTGCGTGATTGAGTAACAAAGTAATAGACATACATACATACAAACTTTGTAATACAAGTAAGATTTATTTAAATTCATACATTAATAAGTACTTTGGTTAAAATATTACGTTTCGAGCCAGTCCGACATGTCATTTGCAAAACTGGGTTAAAGGCATGACAATTTTAAACCAAAGTATGCATTAATATGCGATTATGAAGAAGAGCGATATTATTCACACAATTCTCGTATTCTTAAGAATTCTTAAGAATTATCATTATTAGCCTGAATTCAATGCTGCTAAATATTACAAAAGAATTTTATAGGAATCCGGTCCCAGCCACATCTAAATTATAAAAATACACTCAAAATTGCAAACTAAATTCATGTTGTCGTGTTTCTTTATTAGGACTTAGTGTGTAAATTAAGGCAGTAAGGTTAGGGCAGTCAGTAGAAAGCTAGAAGAGTAAGTAAGGATAGTAAGCTTGGATATACAGTGTGTTTTTTTTAATTGGGACAGTATGGGGAAATCCAAACCCATAGACGATACAGGGAAACGGCCTTAGGAAACATTTATTCTTTTTTTGTGAAAAAAAATTGACATAGTATTTTTTTTGGTCAAGCGTGAGTTGTCCATAGAAATGAAATACTTTGAAAGAAATTTTTTTTGATGCGGTTCGACTCGGTTTTATACAAGGTGTAACGGGTAAGCCCTTTTATTCCGATAGGGGGTTGTTCTAGACGTCTAGGCGAACAACTTTTGTTCTACGAATTTTGGAAATTCGAAGTACTTTTCGAAAAAATTAGGTGTAAAGTTTTTGGGGATATTTAATTTTTATCTCATCTTCTAGACAACGCTAGACAGCTGCTCGTATTTCATTTTATTGTACTTAGTACTAAACAAATAATAAAACGCAGCTGCTAAGAAGTGGGTTCAATTTTAGCGTAAATGCATTTTTGTTTTCAAACACAATTTTTTGAAGTATGGGATAGGTGACAATAAAAATAAAAATCTTTGAATTCGGAAGGCAATATCTTTCTTGCAACAGTTTCGATGTAAATTGTAAAACAGGAACCCAATTAATTTCTGCAAAGAAATCTCGGTAGATGGCGTGCCATATTCAGTCCCGTCGTTTGAGCTCACTTGACGCAGTTGCTTAGCGCGTCCGGCTAAAGGGAAAATTATAGGTTTAATATCTTAGGCCGACTTGAAAACTGTAATAGCCTTAATAAACTTTTTAATCTTGGTCTTTGGATCATTGGTATCAAGATTATTAATAGCCTTATTAATAAAAGGGGAGGAAGATCAGAGTAGTTATTTCCGCATTCTGTTTCTGTCTGTCAACTTTAAAAGTTCTTGTCAAGGAAGAAGACAAAGCAAGTTTTCACTACTCCGACCTTCTCCCCGTTTATTAATAAAACATTATAAGTAAATAGGAAGAATCAATTGTGCACAGACAAACAAACGAACAATCTGCCACCTGTACGCAAACTTGCTTTCTTTCTGTCGTGGGTAAACATACGAACTAAGAATTTTTATACATTTTCTTCGGTTTTCGCGATGCTGATAAGAAATTAATTTCATTTTCAAACGTCGCCGTCGGGCGTTGAAAAATGCTGATTATAAGAAAAAGCAACGCGATGAAAAGGACTGTAAATAAAATAGGTCAAATTTTAAAGAAAAAAGTTTAAGTTCCAGTAAGTATTATTTTTTAATTCAATCCATGTGTATACAAGGTGTAACGAGGATACCCATTTAGGCCGAAAGAGGGTTGTTCTAGACGTCTGGCGAACAACTTTTGTTCTACGAAATTTGGAAAATTGACCTTTTTTTTTGAAACAGTTGAATTTTTATACATTGAATTTTATTTTATACATTGAATTGAATATTTCACGGAGAAAACAGCTGTTTTTGAATAAATTCAAAATAAATTTAATTAAATTTTAATTGTAGCAGACCAAACTAAATGAGAGGACAACTTAAGATCAAACTCTAAGAAAAAGCTGATTTTAAAGTAAACTTTATACTAAAAATCATGATATCTTTTATAAGTAATAATAATAATAATAAGTCCGCAGGGCACCTTGAGGCGGGGTGTCGGGGAGTAGCGACCCCGCGGCTTCCCGAGTGCTCCAGGGGGAAGTCACCGTTCCTCACCTCCGGCTTGCCTTAGTTGGCTGGTCGGAGTGAACACTGACGAGGAAGCGGTCCCCCGCCTATGGCTTGCCTTCACCGGCCGGTCAGAGTGGAGTCGCGAGAGCAGTAATGCTCGGAGGATGGACGCCTCACGTCAGTGATGAGTTGGCCCGCTCCACAGGATCTCGACCTAGGATGGTTTAAAATCCAGTGAGGTCCCTCCATCCTTCAGCCTCTCGCGCCCCTGTTGCCCCCCGGCTGTAATTTGCTCGGCTTAATTAGGGTGGCCCAGTTTGTGAGCTGGCGAGTCTCCGTCTGCCATTTTTACGTGTTTGTTGAACATTGTGACGGCAGGCGCCATATTCCCCATAGTTCCCCTCAGTACCCGATCCACTACCAACCCACTTCCATAGCCCAAGTAGTTTTCACCCGTAGTTTATTCATAGTTCTATCCGACCCGGGGGTTGTCCTTGGCTGAATTTTATAGTGCAGACAGGGAGAATTGCCGGTTTGGTGCCCATCACATATTTTGAAATTAAAATGTTACTAAAACGGGCCTCTACGTGTTGGCTTCGGCCCCACGCACGCCTTGCAAAGGTCCGGGTGCTCCATAGCCCCGAGAATCCAAAATGGTAACAACAAATAATAATAATAAATAAATCATGTGACGAACACACAGCGCCATCTAGCCCCGTGGTAAGCTGCTAAGCTTGTGTTACGGTGACTAGACAACGGATATACTACTTAAATTTATTTTTCTTTTGTAAATACATTCATATATACCTAAGTGTGCTTTAAGTGCAAATTGATTACATAATTATAATCATAATAGATCTAACTCGACTAATATTTACTTGTTAACCTCTAGGATATTGTCAATCTTACTAATATTATAAACGCGAAAATATGTATGTGACTTTGATACTCTTTCACGCAAAAACTACTAAACCAATTGCTATGAAACTTAGAATATAGGTTCCCGGATACCAGGGATAACACAAAGACTACTTTTATCCCAATATTATTCTAGACTTACGCGATTGAAACGGCGGGGCGAAGCTAGTGAATTATAAGTCTAGAAACGTAATACATTTAAAACAAGGGTGTGTTCTTTCTTTGTCATGTAATCAGAGGTTACGCGGCTAAAACCGTAGGTCACAGCTAGTATTCATGTAAACATAACTTTATGCCAACACGACTTGATCATAAAAAAACTAACAAATGATAAGTATGTACGTAATTAAGTGGTTACAACCAGATTCCAATCTAATACAAAGTTGCATAGTTTGCCTTCATTTGAATTGCGTAGCTGTAGACTAACGCCATTGGATGAGATTTGCATTTTGTGTCAAACTACCTGCGCCCTACGGCTTTACCGGGGAAGGGGGGAATATCGGGATATTGTGTTATCCTTTCTACTAATATTATCAAGCTGAAAGTTTGTATGTGTGATTGTGTGTATGTGTATATGTGTGTGTTTGTTACTCATTCACGCAACAACTACTGAACCGATTGCGATGAAACTTGGAATACAGATAGCTGGATACCGGGAATAACACATAGGCTAGGTACTTTTTATCCCGATATTTCCACGGGGGCGCAGTTTCACCCCGTTCCCGGGGGAATATCGGGATCAAAAGTAGCCTAAAAGTAATTCCCGGTATCCAGCTACCTATATTCCCAGTTTCATCGCAATCGGTTCAGCGGTTTTTACGTGATTGAGTAACAAACACACATACATACATACAGACATCAAACTTTCAGCTTTATAATATTAGTAGGATAGAATATATTTTTTGAATCTTGTAATGGGAGTTTTGGCGGGAACGCGGTTAGGAGATGTGTTGCTAAATTTTCATTTTTGTTAAACCTTGTTCAAATGCGTGTAAATTGTTTAATTTCGGGGGCATATTAATCAGTTTAGTTTCGTGAAAGTGTACAAGTTTAAATTAAAGTGAAAATCGGTGCAAAACATGGACTTTAGCGTTGTCTCGAAAGCTCCGTGAACAAACGTTGTAAAACATGGCCCCCGTTTTACAATGATTCCCTCGACTTGACTTTAACTGTGACGACTTGACTGTTTCGATGCAATGCAAATAACTTCCATAAATTCTGCATACGAGTAAATTAATAATACTTGACACTGGCAAATGTCCAAATGGAATAAGCCATATAAACGAAGAAGAAGAAGAAGAATCTTGTAATGTAATGTCACATTCATAAAAAGAAAGAGGACCGTTCAAAATGGACCAGCTATGTTCCACAGATAACACATTTTGCACTTCAAACGAATTTTATTACGATATTTTTTCATTCCTAAAAAAAGACATATGGATTATTCAATAGGTTTACGTGATCCAAAGCCACTGTGTTAGTATTTTTGTTTTATTTTCGCTAAATTAAAAGATATTGTATGTTAAATTTTCACAGTTAGGAGCACTACACTATTCTCCTAACTTTATAGAGATTGAGACGCCATTTTTTAGGTTTGGAGCTCTTAACTGCGAAACGTTAATATACAAAATATTTTAATCTAGCGGAAAATAAACGAAAATACTAACACAGTGGCTTAAGATCACGTAAATCAGTTGAATAATCTATATCTTGGGTTTTAGGAATGCCTTTTAAATTTCATTAATGTACCTCTACCCCCTAGGTCTGAGCTCTAAGGAAAACGCCGATCTTCTTACATTACGAAACTAGTGTCGTGTCATGTATTAAGGGCTATTCAGATCTGAGCGGAACTCGCGACCGCTGTGGGTAGAGGTACTTACCGCGCGGATTTCGCTCAGGTATTTAGTATCAAGTTCCGCAAGCGTGAGCAGTATTCGCTGCCGCTGTGGGTGGGTACATACCGCGCTAGTTTCGTTTAGGTATTGTATTAAATTCCCGGGTAGAGCGGAATTACCGCATAGGTAGGTACGTATGTTTTGTTCGCACGTCGTGTCGTGATGTCGTGGATCCAAAGTCTTGTATGTTGTTCGTGTATGTTCTTTGGCAACACAGAACTGAATGACTAACTCGCGAAAACTTCTTACCTGCCTGAGCGAAACTTGGTACCGCGCGGTATATACCTACCACGCTGTATTCTACCCACAAGGTTAGCGAAACCCGCTTTGGTGTGAACAGTAATTTTACCGCATACCCAATGGGTTTTCTCTGCCGCAAACGGCAGCGAATACCGCTTAAGTCTGAATAGGCCTTTAGGTATAAAGTCAATTTCGCAAAAGCAGTCTCGTAGCCACTAAGCAAGATCACTTCTAGATGAGCGCATCTTATCACTTACCATTAGGTAAGACAGTGGTGCAAACGCTATTCCATCGTGTGTAAAAAAAAAACGATTTCTCACAATTATTGTGTTTGACGTCAAAATTGAATCTAGCTTTAAAATTTTAATTCGCTAAGTAACAATTATGAGAGAAAATAAACGCATTATTTAAATTTTAACTAAAAAGAGTAAAATAACCATGCGGGGCCATACGAGGCGCGTATCGAAAGTGGAAGCGCATCTTACTTAGGTGATTTAATTGGCATGCATGCATAGCATACATAAGTCTTGAGTGTTGATAGACAAGATGCGCCCTTACGTTTTGAGTGGCTCTTCATTATTTCATTATTTGGCCCCGCATTATTATACTCTTTTTAGGACATTTATATAATATATAAATAAAAAATCTAAAAACCCACATAATATTATGTGGGTTTTTAGATTTTTTTTTCTATTTAATGTTTTTTTTATCTATCTCCTGTGTCTATTTGATAGTTTCCTGTTAAAGAAGTTATAAGTCAATTAGTTTTTTCATGGTAATTTAGTGGATTCTATCCCGAAAATGCTTGTGGACAGTTGAAAGTAGCTAAAAATGTCAAATGTCATAGTTCTGAACTATTTCCAAAGTTTCAGTTCGCTAGCTAGTCGGGAAGTGCCTCAAATTGAAGTTGCAAGATTCCTTTTACCACGACGACTTGACTGTTTTGATGCAAATTGCAATAAAAATTGAAAAAAATAATAATACTTGACACTGGCTACTTTCCAAATGTCCATTTAATCGGTTCACAATCGATAAGAAATAAATAAAAGGCGTGGTAAATGACATTAAACACTCGCGGCATGGGCACAAATTAGTACAATGACAAACAAATAAAATACCTGTAATAAGATACTTTAATCCTACTCGTACTAATATTATGGTAGTGTAAGTTTGTGTGTATGCGTTTATTGGTCCTTCACACAAAAAATAACAAACCGATTGCGATGAAACACGGTATGTAAGTAGGTACAACACTAAGGGTGCATTTTTTTAAATATTGCACGACGCAATCTAGCCTTATCGAAACTAAGTAGGTACTAGGCTTGTATATAGGTACTAGACAATAGATATACTACTTACATTTTATACTTTTTTTGTAAATACATAAATATTATGAAACAAGTATTTACAAAAAAAGATAAAAACAGAGTTTTTATCCCGATATTCTCAAGGAATCAGGACTGAGAGCCGATTTTTCATTCCTCAGATAAAAGATATCTGTCAAATAAGTTCGAACCCAACCAAATTTAAAAGCCCTCAAATCAAACCCCCTTTTCATATCATAGTGACGTTTTTCATTCGGCGGTGTTATATGTCAGATATCTCTATCTGGGGATTTGAAAAATCAGCCCTAAAGCGAGTAAAACCGCGGGGGCTGCTAGTAAAAACTATTATAAAAATAAGACCATTGTTATCAGAAAGAGGTTCCGTGTTTTAGTACAAATAATTACTACTCTATTTTTCACTGAAACAATAACAAAACATTATTTTTTAATATTAAGGGTTTTATGTCGCAGTTAAATTCAAATTATGAAAGTGTCCCAATTGACAAGGTTTCATAAGACTTAAAAAAAATAGCGTTCTTTCATTTTGCTTTATTAATCTCAAATATATTTTTATTAACACTCGATGGAAAAAGATGAGTGTATTTATTTATAAACGAGTTACTTTTCGAGTATTATAATAAAAAACCTGATGACGTCATTACCATGGCTGGAAACCTAAAAAATCTGAAAGCACAAGTTTTTGACATGGGTAGGTGACGTTGTTGTTCACCGATTACTCGACGATGGCCTGACCGATTGAGATGGTTCTTTTTTTTTAATGGAACCTATCCATAAAAATTTAGTGAGGATCTGTTGAGCCCGGAATGATAGACAGGATAGTAATCAAGGACAGGATGATGATGATGATGAACATGGACTTAATAATGGACAGGATTACTCTGTTCATCATTTCGAAGATGAGTAACTCGGTGAATGTAAATCGTCGTAACTGTAGTAGCAAGCCAATTTCAATTTTGCAAAACGAACAAAAGTAATTTAAATTTTAGTAAGGGTTTTATTATCCACGATCGAGGCAAGTGGGCATCACTTGACAAACCAAATTCATACCAATTTCTAAATTGACTACAGTGCTAGGTATCCATCCACATTATTAAGGCTTGTTTCGACCAAACTTAAATAATCGATTAATAACAATTCAATTATTCGATGCTTATTCCAGTTTGTTCTAAACGACCCCAAGAGGTAATCCTCTAAATGTGTTTTATTCTAATTTTGATTGAGTAGTCATTTTATTTTTAACGAGATAAATCTTATTACTGGTCGAATCGTATTAAAGATTTTAAAACTTCCTTGTCTTCATGAAAGTCTTGTAGAGTTTTACATTCGATTACTTTTTTTGTAAATAATTGATGGGTTGGCGTTTGCTACTATATCACCTGATGGAAAGCAACATCTTAGATTACATTCTAAGATGTTACACACTTACCAGGAGATACCTGTTCACCTAGGAGACCCGCAAATAGTAGACTTCTTTACCCTACCGTAAATTAACGAATAGTATTTTCAATATAAAACCTAGCATAGATCAGACAAAAATCACCTAATATGATGATGAATGTATGACTGTGCTACCATTTAAATAATTATTACAGTAATTGTTAGAAAATAAAGCAGGATCTACGATACCTCGTCATTCGGGCAATGTTCCAAGTTACATCCCACTCGAGACTCCGGGGTCTGCTTAAAATAGTAAGTAAACCTTATAGACCATAATAATATCTACTGCAAATAGATTTGCCAATATTTTTACGGCCGGCTCCGACTGTCCCAGGGACCAAACAGTTAAGTCATCACCACACTGGGAGAACTCCACGTTAACTATAGTCTCTCTTAGATTATTTTGTCGCCTTTTACGACAAACACAAGAAGAAATAAATTAACAAGTACAAGAGATACAAGTAACATTATCCTATGCCTGAATTACGAATATCTCGAATATATATAATATATATTACGAATATATCTAAATAAATCCGGGAAGACATAATATATACTTAGTTTCCGGATGTAATAAAAAAAAATTGTTAGATTTAGGCTAAGTATCACAACCAATCAGAGTTGATTCTGTGACTAAAAAATAATTACATTTCTGTTTTTAAATTTAGCATAGGTTGCTATATTACCAGTTCAATCTCCTCCACCGTGACTTGATTCCAAGAACCTGCGTCTGAGCAATAATAATAATGATAAAAAAATAATTATGAATAAACTGGTAAAATAAAATTTTATGTCATGTTTATCATTCGGTTAAAATTCTTTTAATAGAAAGTTCGTGCGGTTCAAGTTCAGAATATTATTTATTTCCAAAAAATGTGTTTATAATAGTAAAAATGTATTCATAACATTGGCACATTATACTGCTATCCATTATATGCATCAATATTTATAGTTATGTATGTATATTGTGCGTAGAAGCAATCGGACCGAATATTTAGTTTAGATTAATTTACACATAAAAATATTTAATATTTATATCCGGGTCATTTGTATTCTGTCACAGTGTCTTGTGAAATAAATAATCCTAATAATCCTAGAGCGAATGTAATGCGATTAGTCGTTATTTATCGGAATTAGCGTTTTGACTGTAACATGACATGTCCTCATATAAATGCATTGACATCATTTTATTAGTTTTATTTACTCCTCGAAATTAAACGCAGACACGCGTAACACTGTTGGATACCTACGGATTATGGAGACATCTCCGATTCTAAGACAAGTAAGTATTTTTTTATATTTTATACAGAAGCAGGTACCTATTTACATAATTTTTATATTTGACTGGCCATGTCCTGCTGTTCAACTTGCTTAAGTCCAGGGCATGTACTTCAATTCTACGAACGAAAGGAAATTCAGTCGTAATGACAGATTTTCTTCCTGGAACACAGTATTTTTTTTGTCCGTTCTTTCATAGAATTAAACTAGATTATCTACAGAAGCAGGTACCTATTCACATAATTTTTATATTTAACTGGCCATATCGCGCGGTTTCATTTGCTTAAGTCCAGGGCCAGTATTTTAATTCAACGAACGAACGAAAATTCAGTCATAACGACAGATTTTCTTTCGAAATGACAGTTTTTTTTCGATCGTTCTTTCATAGAATAAAAATAGACGCATTGATTCTATAAAAAAACTGAAAATCACTTTGTTATCGTCTAGGCCTACATTATGATGCAGACATCCGATAAGAAAGGGCCTTTCTATTTTTATTATAAGTGCTTAAGCCTGGAAGTTCATACAAATCGGTGGATTAATTGGTTACGTTCTTACTCCCGAATGTTGTTGGTTCGAATTCTGCTTAGCGTCGTCCATGCGTTGTGTTTTTGTAGATGTATTTTCTTTTAAATATCTTAATTTAAGTATAGCTAATTAATTTTGTGCGGCGTTTCAGCATTCGGCAGTAAGATCTTACATTGTGTTGTGAGAAATCAAATCAAAATATTTTTATTCTTTTAAATATTATTCCATATTTTTTAGAAACGTCAAGTAAACTATCGTGTCTTCGGAACGCGACCTCCAATGAGAAGAAGACACAAGAAACTCATGGGTTTTTTTTTAATTTGTGGTTGCAAGTTGCAATGATCATGTGATTCACATTGTATAGGGCTAATGTCAATTACTGACGACAAAACTTCTGTTACTGAGCCGATTTAGATCATGATTTTATTCTATCGTATCTTCTATTGTAAAAACCGCGAAAGTTTTTAAAGATAGACATGTTTTGTTTGTTTGGCCAGTCAAAATTAGGTTTTTAATGAGATTGTTATGTTAATTTCGTTGGTCTAAAATAATTAACTATTTTATGCCTTTAAATGTAAGTTTTTAATTTAGTAGACAATGTGTGTAGTACATAATAATATAAAATCATACATAATGAAACACCTAGAATAGTGTACCTATTTACAAACCTTTCGGTTTAAGTAAAAGTGTCGTGTCGTATAAAAGAAGTCGTATTAGATCTGCCTCCTTTAATTTTCAATGGAAAGAAAGAAGAAGAAAGAAAGAAAAACATTTATTGACAACAAACACACACATAAGAACAATGGGACATAATTGTTACATAAATAATAATATAAGACAAAACAAAGATCAATGGCTACATAAACTTAGGGTTATTCTTCCTAAATTACTTTTGAGTTTAATGCAACAGTGTGAAGTACTTATTTACGCGCATATCATTTTCAGTAACAACAAAAATGAGAAATAGAAAATATAACTGCACCGCGCGGTTTCATCCGCGTAAGTCCCGTTCCCGCGGGAATATCGGTATTAAAAGTAGCCTATGTCCTTTTCCAAAGTCCCATCTATCACTATACTAAAATTTATTAAAATCGTAACAGACAGACTAGAGTTACTTTCGCATTTATAATATTAGTAAGGAATATGACACCGTTTTTAACCGACTTCCAAAAAAGGAGGAGGTAACAAATTTGCTGTATTTTAATATTTCTTTTTGTTTTATTGCTTAAGGCATTTTGAACTTAGAAATATATTTCCTCGCTAAAAATATTTCTAAGTTCAAATGCCTTGAGCAATAAAACAAAAAGAAATATTAAATTGGGGTGAAAGCGCATCTCATGTTGGGTATGTTTACTGTAAAGTGAACTACATGAGCCAGTCAATAAAAAAGCTGCAAAGCTTGACCGGTAGATGGTGCTGAAACCAAGCCTTAGTTGGTAAAACAATTGGCAAGCAGAGATATGGCCAAAAAATTATAACATGACACGTGATTCCTGTGTAGCTCAGTGGTTAAAGCAGTCACCTGGTTAGCGAAAGGACGCAGGCTCGAATCCTGTCATGGGGATTTTTTGGAAATATATTTCCTTGCTAAAAATATGTCTAAGCTCGCTGTATTTTGTTAGAACAAGCCGCTTTTATATTTCTGTGATGCCACTATAGTTTTTATGTGACAAGGTTGGTCAAGAAAATCAAATTTCTTTAAATCAATATTAATCAGTAAAATTTCAGTTGTTTGTAGCGCTCGCGCCCCTGATGGCAGCGTTTTCATCAGGCGGCGCTATGACATACCCAACGGTACTGCTCCACCAGTTGAGACTAAAGGGGACCTCGATAGAACTCGACTTTGAAACCTCTACTTGGATCGGTAAGATTAAACTTATTTTACTGATATTATAATCGCCTAAGTTTGTATGTACCTATGTATGTATGTCCCTGTGTTACTATTTCACGCTAAAACTACAGAACCGATTGCGATAAAACTTAGAATGTAGGTATCTGGAGACCTATAATAACACATAGGCTACTTATTACCTCGATATTTCCGCGGGAATGTGTTATAAAATATTTCGTAATTTGTTTTTATTGCTCATCTACTAGAAATATTTAAAAGGAAAAAATCACTCGCGACGAAATTTGAACTCGCGTCTCTACGTCAGTACCGTAAATATTGATAAAATTAAAGTAAAAATACATTTATGGGCGTTTCCATGCCTTTATCAGGATTGCCCATAGCGTGGAAATTTCTCAAAGTTGAAATGAAGGTTCACAGTTCTCAACAATCACTTCTCTTTTCGTTCCTGAAAAGTTACATTTTCTGAGGTATCATATTTGACACAGGACACACAAAACTGCAACCAGCTCGATGAAATTGTCGCTCTCGTCATTTCATATACTTAGTTTCACGCTTAACAATTAAGTTGCATAGCTTTTTGAGTCGGTGAGACGTCACATCTTTATAAATTCACTCGTGGCGAGGCTCGAACTCGCGTCTCCGTAGAAGCGTGCAGCCAAACGAGCTCCCACCCCGAGCTGCGAATTTAATAATTTATAATATTAAATTCGCAGCTCGGCCAACTATTTTCGATTTACACTAGTTTGAAGGCATCTACTGGAACCACTTTATAGTTCACAATCTTCAAAAGACAATCGCGTTTCTTCCAATTAAACAAACATATTTTTGAAAATGTATTTTACCTTGAAATAGAATGAAGCCTATTGTTTATTTTATAACTTTTGTTTAGTGTAGTGGAACTTTAACAAATTAAGAGATATTAAGCCAATAATAATAATTATTCTTTTCACTAAATTTCCAGGTTCAATCCACGGTCTGGCCGGTCTTCCAACCGTTTTAACTCCATCATTAATGCAATGGAAAGGCAGAAAACTCCTCTTCATCATCTCTTGCATTGTAGTGATCTCTGGTTGGATAGTACTACTTGCAGCAAAGAACACAACTGCCATACTTTTCAGTGAATGCCTACACGGCTTCGGTACAACCAGCATATTCACAATAAGTTTCTTGAGCATAAGCGAGATGATGTCTCCCCAATACAGAGAGACTTTTATGCAGATTTACGTGTTGGTGCAAGTTCTAGCAATGGCCATCGAAGGATTACTGACACAGTATCTGGACTGGAAGACCATTGCTTTAGTAATGATGGTACCGATGGTTTTATCGTTGCTCATTGCACTAGCCTGGCCGGAGTCACCCCATTGGTTAGCTTATAAAGGCGAAATGGAAAAATGTGAAACTGCTTTCCTTTGGCTGAGAGGAGAAGGTTCTGAAGCTAAGAATGAGCTAAGCGAACTTATAGCTAAGCAGAAAAATAAGAATATTAAACATTCTAGTATAAAAGCTTGTATCAGAACTTCTTTACAAACTTTTATGAGTAGAGATTTCTATGTGCCAGCGTTGCACATATTTGTTTTAGAGTACTTTGTGCATTGGTCAGGGACGACGACGATTATAATTTATTCTATGGAGTTAATAAGCAGAGCGACTAAGAATACGAATGCAACTTTCTTCAGCGGACTAATAGTGAATTCAATATTGATGTGTGGTATTATAATAAGTACGATCAGTCGAAATCATATGAGAAAAAAAACTATGTTGCTGAGTAGCGCTGTTTCTATGATTCTATGCTTGATCGGAGCGTCAACTGTCTTATATTTGCAAAAAGCAGGAACATTAGGAAGTGACACTCTATACAGTATGTACTTTATATTAGGCTATGTTCTATGTGGTAGTTTCGGTATTATGTCATTGGCTTACCCTGTATCTACTTCTTTAATGCCTGTCAGGTACAGAGGTTTAGGAGGAGCTTTATTTGTCATCAATACCTGTGCTTTACAATCAACGGCACTTAAGCTAGCCCCGTATTTATTCTACTACATAGATCTATGGGGCACATTATTGGTGTATGCTGGAAATGCGATAATATGTAGTTTTATTTTATGGAAGTATATTCCGGATACGGAAGGGATGACGCTACAGGAAATTGAAGATTATTACTCTGGTTATAAGACACAAGATTGTGAAACCGATATAGTAGAATTAGAGCCAATCGCTCCACAAATTCACAGGACATGGGAGGAACAGGAAATAAATGGCAACATATCCTCAGACGAAAGTACATGAGGGATGCATGGATATTCATAACATTTTGACTAGAACCCCAAGATCTCCATGATGACCATGATCTTCAGGCTAAAGGGGCCAACCCATGTGTCCATTGTTGACAAAACATGGACAAAATATAGGAGTTCATCTTATTCAAAAAAAGGCAAAGCGACTGCTGGGTTCCAAGAAAGGCTATGACGTATCTTCTCAGTCTATGTGTACCCAAACGCAAATTTCTAAGCAGGAATAAATTAAATGCTTCTGATTGGAATACTTACAATATAAGAAGTCAAGCAAACATCAAACAAAGACCTATATAGACTTACAAAGATGTAACTTTATAAAAATCTGTACCACCAATTTTGACTTTTTTAGACCGAAGTACTTTCACGCGATTTGCGTGAAATCGTCAAATAACAAAATATTCTGTATTTTATTTCAAAAAAACTTTGTATCTGATTTATTTCCACTATTTTGTATAATGTATTTTACAGAATAAATAATTTACTACCTACTCTAATAGTTTCTGTTGATAATACTGGTATACTTAGTGGAAGCGAAAGGGTATTTCTATAGGTTCTAATATTATAAATTAATACTAAAACCTTCACAGTGTTACGTCAATAACATTCTGAATAACTCTGAATTTTCATTAAACATACAAAAAAGCTATACATTTTTACGATTTAAGCAGTCTTCATTAATATTATCAGAAAACATCCGCTTTACATCTTCTAGCTTGAGATACGTTTGTTATCTATCTTTTTCAATAAAAGAACTACATAAAAGAGCAATAGTTCAGTCGAGTTCTTAGCTCAGTCTGAGCAAAGTCAAAGTACGCACTATAAAAAACTAAGCATAAACTTTGAATTGGAGTTTGTAGTCAAAATTAATTTTGTAATATACGAATAAAATAAAATAAAACTGTATAGTCATAACAGAGATTGATTGATTGGTTTACATTCTAAATTTCATAAACTTCGACTTTATTAAGCAAAAACTTTGGATAGTTGCGAAGATCGCTTTATAATACCAAAAATTGTCTTAAATCGAAGTATTTGCTTAGCATAGACAAATTACGAACTAACGATTTTAGCTTAAGCATGGTGGTTTGTTACGGAGGTACCCACCGTGCGACTCTACGCGTGGACAGAGAAATAATAGACTCAAGGAGGATCGGCTAAGGTGGACTTAAAAATTATAAACCAATCTATTTCACTACTCTAGCATCATATTTAGTTCTATTATTGTTAGGATAGGTTAGGTTAGGATGGATAATGGATAGAATTGGATGGATTTATACATTATCCCCCTTACTTATAAACGCTAATTAATGCGCTGCATAACCATGCATCGTTTGTCTTTTACTTTTACATGAAGTTGATAGACAGAGACAAACGTCACATAACTTGGTCATGTGTACCTAAATAATATTTTATAAATAAGAGAGTATATATTTTCGTCTATTTTGCTGTCGTATAAATATAGTAAATCGTAGAAATAGGTTTTATTCCGATTGGTCAAGGACCATTTCGATTATAGTGTAAATGTACCAGCAAAACTGTGAAAGTTTTGTAATAAATCATTTCAATAAAAACCGTGCACAATAGACAACTAACCATTGAAAAAGGTAAGTAGTAAATTAGGTAGAGGTTATTAGTAATTTGTTGTTTTTTTTGTTTCTAAATTAGTATTTTTAAGTTTTTGGCACAATTGTAACGTTGTACATGATTGTTGTAATTAAAACTTAATAAAATAAATAAAACAACACTGTTTAGGCTTAACGAATAATAAAAATATTTAATTTAACAGTAGAAGAACAAGTAAAATAAGTAAACATATAACAACGCCCTCTAATGCAGGTTAAGCATAACCTTTTTATCAATATTGCACAGCAGAATTCACTAGATGGAGTTACGAGTATTTCAGATCGAAATCAATGTTAACTAATTTTCGAAAATAAACACTCAGCGGTAAATTTATTTTGACTAGGAATACATATCATTGTTCACAATTATTTAAGCAATATTAAAATCAAATAAATTTAAAATAAAAGAATAAAAATTAATATTTTGCAAAATAAAAAAAATTATAACTTGACACCGGCTACTATGTAAAGTCCAGAATTTTGACGTTACGAGAAAACGAAAAGATCTGTCATTATTTTCAATTTTGCTGACGAAGGCCCAGGGATATTTTCAGATTAGATGAATCTAATAATAAATTGATTTAATCAAAGAGAATGATCGACGGAATCTATGAAAAATAACTAATTGATAATTAAAAGCCCTTCAAGGTGAGTGATCCATATTTATTTCTGTAAAATCTTAAAAGTTCGACTTTAGTTTTCAAAGATCAAAAAAAAACGTGATGAAAAAGCTTTCTACGTTCAGCCCTCAGCATCTTGGAGCGTTTGATGTTCTTCACTGTGAATCTTGTCCCCACAGAACTGATTCACTGTAAGATTCCTACTGTAAAATTGAAATATTAATCCACATTGTGACATGAGGTTGTAAAATATTGTAATCTGTACCTTCCTACAATATCTTTAGTCTTTAATTCTGTTCTGGGAATCAACTATGTTAGACGAACGTAACTCAGCCAATGCACTTAGGAAATATTGTAAAACCAAGGCATTTTGATGGTAGCGTCTAACGTGGGTGTTCCGAACCTTGTTCTGAAAATTTACTGTGATTCGCAGGGTTCCTCGTTGAGGACAAAAGCTTGATTGAGGACACACAAGCGTGTACCTGTTTTTTTTTACTCGGCGTTTAATTGGAGCAACGCCCAAAGACCGTAATGAAGACACGCAAGGCCGCAGAATGGTGTTCTATGAGAATTTATGGAGGATGAGGCCCCGGACCGTTAGCTAACCACACCTACATTGCGTATAATGCCACTCAGCTAAGTTCACTTAACTTCCTGTATGAAATCAAACATGATTAAACTCTGCTCGGACCTAAAACACCCTTATCTCATGTTCTCTTCTGAAACTACTGAATCTATTTAGATTCCTTTTTCCTATTATACCGTATTGAATCCACAATTACTACTGAATGAATTTGATTGTCTTACGGATTCTCAATAATTAATTTCCCCCTAAATCTGCAATACTTATCCTATAAAACTTATTTACTTATTTACTTTACTGTTCTAGTAAACTAATATTACAGTCCTATACTTAATCTAATCTTAAACTAGGAACTACTGTAATAAGCTAGACAATATGTACTAGAGATATGAATACTTATCTTGTTATTAAATTTAAGTCCATACTTTGACTTTCATTTTAATTTAACATATCTCAGTAAGTACATAAAATAGCAATTCAACTAGTGTTGCTACTCAAGTCGCGCACCTCGCGACACAATATACAGCATATTATCAAAATATCAAGTTTAGAATCAAAAACACTTAACTTCTTTTACATAATATTCGTATTAAATAGGTAGAATAAAAACACGAGTAAAAACTATTAGGTATCTTAATCAATTTTATTAAAAGGCAAATGTAGTTAGGTTGGAATTTCAGTCACAGGTTATAAATTAGAAGAAGTACACAAGTGTTTTCAAGCTGTAATACCACTTACATAAACAACAAATACAGTGTTTTATCCCTTACTATGATAAAAAATAAGCGATAGAAACACTCTTTGTACAACTATTCATCTTTCGAAAGAAATAAATAAAATAAATAAATAAATCCTGTGACGAACACACAGCGCCATCTAGCCCCGTGGTAAGCTGCTAAGCTTGTGTTACGGTGGCTAGACAACGGATATACTACTTATATTTATATTTCTCTTTTGTAAATACATACATATTATATATAGAAATACGCCCAGACCAGATACAAATATTTATTTTTAAGCATAAATATTTGCACCCAGCGGGAATCAAACCCGCAACCTTCTGTATTGCAGCCAAGCGTTCGCCCGACGCGCCACAGAGGTCGTCAGAGAAACTGAGGGGGAAGAAGTTTGTTTGGATTTGTCAGTTACTGGAACAAATTCGAAGAGCTGAACTTTAAGGGAACCGAAAATCTGCAAACTCCTTGTAACCGGAAACCATAAGCAACTTTAAGGTTGAGACCAGCGAAGAACCATCGTGGCAAAAGTGGAATTTTGTGAACCGTTCGAAACATGACTCCTTTTATACGCCAAGTAAGTAATTTGTATACGTCAGAATAGCGGGGGAATTTAAAAATGAATTTGATTTACATTTTTTATCTAAAATGTATGATAGGAATATACGTAAGTACCAATTAAGAAAATAAATGCTTTATATGATAGAAATCTACTTGCATTGTACCTTAATAAATTAATTTTCATAAATTAATACATTTAATTTAATTTAATATTTAGGTAAGTAAGTATCTTCGCGACTCCATAACAATTCTCATATTAAAGTGAGTCTACAAAATATCAACATAAATAATGTTACCTAAAGCTATCTTATTATAATATTTTCCAGAAGAATGTAAATTACAATGTTAATCATCTTGCTAATATATAAAGTTTGCAAGTATGTTTGTCTGTTTGTTACTATGTTACGCAATCACGCAAAACCTCCTGAACCGATTTTATTGAATCGAAACATAGGCAATAACACATAGGCTACTTTTATCATGATATTCCGACGGGAACGGGACTTAGGCGGGTGAAACCGCGGGGCGCAGCTACTCAATACATAATCCTAGAATACAATTCGACGAGTAATTACAAGAAGATCAAGACAACAAATTCTGACGCACGCTATTTTTTTCAAATTAATACGATATTTTCCCATATAATTCAATAGCAGCGCCCTGCGGTTTCACCCACGGAAGTACCGATCAATCAAGAATATCGAGATAAAAAGTAGCCTACGTGTTATTCCAGGTCTCCAACTACCTATATTCCAAGTTTCATTACTATCGGTTCTGTAGTTTTTGCGTGAAAGAGTAGCAAAGTCACATACGAACTTACATACATACAAACTTTCGTGTTTATGATATTAGTGAATTTGAAAAGACAGCTCAGCTGTGATAATTTTCTTTATTTTCATTATATTTACTACTACCGCGTACATAAATATGACGTATCCAAGTATAGTCATTTGGCTGTTAGAGCGGGTAGGTACACATATAATAACTCTAAAAACTAGACCTTTAAGGCTCAATATTTCGAAAACGGAAGCCTAAAATGAAAAATAGTTTTTGTAAACCCACAATGATTATAAAGAAGCTGTCTAACGATACCCCATACTATGGAGTAAACCAGAAGAAAAAAACATCCCCCATTTTACATTAATTTACCTTTATATATATTTTTTATTTTACTGTTTTCATTCCGTGGTGAACAAAAATTGGCTTAAATGGGTACCCTACCCATTTAAGCCAATTTTTGTTCTACGACTTTCAGACATGTGAACTTTATTTTTGGAAAATTTTAGGGTTAATGTCACTGAAAAAACATCTGTTTTTTATTCAAAATAAATTCAATTAAAGTTTTGATTGTAGTAGACCAAACTTAATGAAAAGACAACTTAAAAACAATGAATGACCTCTAATTTAACTGAAAGAAACAGCTGATTTTCAAGTAACTTTAAGCTTAAAACTTTTGCAAGCTACTTCGAATTTCGAAAAGTTGTAGAACAAAAGTTGTCCGCTTAAACGTCTAGAACAACCCCATTTCGGATTCAGTGGGTATCCTTGTTATACCTTGTATAATAAAGCAACGGCAAATAATAAACAACAATAAAGCATACACAGTTTCACAGAAAGCCATTTACATGCCAATTGTATGAACTAAATCTCGTGGGAAGTCGATATAATTGCGAATAATTTTGTATGCAAATTATATTTAACAGGACGATGAAGATAACAAGAAGGATATTTCTTTTAGGAGGAGTAAATATCAGTTCATTCGGTATTTCATTAAACTTCATCTGAAGTAGGTAGGTACATTGACTGTCATTTAATCAAAACTTAACCAAAACATAGTTTAAAATTTTACTACCTACTTCATGAATCTGTCACATAATACCCACCAAAATTAATGTTGCATGCCAAATTCGGCGGAGTAAGGAGAACCAATTTCTGTGTAACATTAATTATATATAACTAGCTGCTCCCCGCTGTTTCACCTGTGTAAGTCCCGTTCCCGCGGGAATATCGGGATTAAAAGTATGTTCTTCCCCTGGTTCTAAGGTACCTCCCCACCAATTTTCAGCCCAATCAGTTCAGCCGTTCTTGAGTTTGAATAGTGTAACTAACACGACTTTCTTTTATATATACAAGATGTAACGGGTAAGCCCTTTTAAGCCGAAAGGGAGTTGTTTTAGGCGTCTAGGCGAACAACTTTTGTTCTACGACTTTTGGAAATTCGAAGTACTTTTTGAAAAAATTTAGTGTAAAGTTTACTTGAAGATCAGCTGTTTCTCAGAGTTCGAGGTCATTGACCTTATGTTGTCCTTTCATTTAGTTTGGTCTACTACAATCAAACCTTCAATTACCTTTATTTTCAAAAGCAGCTGTTTTTTCAGTGAAACATAACCTAATAAAAAAAAAAAATTTTCAAAAGTCGTAGAACAAAAGTTGTTAGCCTAGACGTCTAGAACAACCCCCTTTCGGATTAAAAGGACTAACCCGTTACAAATTGTATATATACACGAGTAGACAAATAGAAGATATTCGCAATAATGAATTATGAAATTATTAATTACACGAAAACATTCAAAGGATAACCTCCTCTTTTTTTGGAATTCGGGTAAACATGCATCTGTAACTGCTGCGTGCGAGAATCGAATTCACGCCTCCTATTTCCGGGCGACGCTGTTCGGTACAAACTCACCAGCACCACTATAGTTCACACGGTCGATACTCGACAATGGAAAATTCTAAAGTGAAATACCATTTTAGGTATTCCTTACAATTTACATGCATTTTTCCTTATAATATTTCTAGAATTAATTATGTATTAATTAATAATTTCAGCTTCTTGTGGTAATGGCACCCCAATTGGCAGCTTTTGCAGTAGGAGGAGCTGTGACGTACCCTGGAGCTCTGCTGCAGCAGCTCAAAGCAGATGATAGTACCATCAGATTAGATATGGATACAGCTACTTGGATAGGTTCGAGTAGAATCAATCATAATATACAAGCTGCGCCCCGCGGTTTTACCCGCGGAAACCCCGATCCCAAGGGAATATCAGGATGTGTTACACATAATGAACCTTCCTATTGAATCACTCTACTAAAGAAACCGCATCAAAATCCGTTGCGTAGTTTTAAAGATCTATACAAACATCCAGATAAACAGCGGGAAACCACTTTGTTTTATACTATGTACAGATATAGCAAAGACAAAAATACAATCTTAAAACTATTATAGAGATAGGATCGATTGAGTTTGGATGGACACGTGATGAAAGAACAAGTCGCATGAAATCACATGCACTTCTGCCATAAGTTCTTTCATTATATGTCGATACACAGAAGTAATGAGTATGAATGAAGGTAGAGAGATGGAAGGATAGAAGACGACCTACAAATTAAGAATGAACTGTAATTGGCTGAGAGGGGTGAGAAATGCCTAATAGAGAAGAGCGGAGGATGAAGACAAACTGTTACAGCCCCATGTGATAGGAGCGGGACGAAAATTCTGAAATGATTAAAATCAAGGCATTAACTAACGATGAACGATAAAAACCAAGTAACGATAATCACTCTCCAAATATTAGCCATTCTCTCAGTTATTCCGTAAACTTATAAACTACAAAATTGACTTGTTTCTTGTGGTTTTCAGGTTCTATCCACGGACTAACCGGTATCCCCAGCATATTCATGCCAATCATCATGCAATGGAAAGGAAGGAAGTTCACCTTTATCGCTGCATGTCTTCTAAGTTTGATCGGATGGATCACAGCCTACGCATCAAGGAACACCGCCGTGATCCTTATCAGTGAAAGTTTCCAAGGTTTAGGAACTCACTGCAGTGCAATCGTTAGTCTACTAAGCATCAGCGAGATGGTATCGCCAAGATTTAGAAACACATCTATGGTTTCCTTCTACTTAATTCAAGCATTCGGAATTGCAACTATGGGAATCATATCTAAATTCTGCCATTGGAAAACTATTAGTTTAATAATGAGTATTCCTGTGACATTGGCTTTGCTGATTGCTTGTCTTTGGCCAGAGTCGCCATCTTGGCTGGCGTATAAAGGAAAGTTCGACGAATGCGAACAAGCGTTTACATTGTTAAGAGGTAAATCAGATGATGACAAGAAAGAATTACAAGACATTATAACTTCGCAGAAAGAGCATTTAACTTTTAAAGACAAAACAAACACAATGAGCAGAAATTACATTTGGATTACCGTCAGAAGAAGAGATTTTTATATACCTTGTTTATTTTCTTTTCTCTTGTTGAATCTTTTATACTGGAGCGGAACTTTAGTAATACTCATATACTCAAATGAAATAGTAAAGAGGGTTACAGAAAACGAGAACGCCGCAGCTTTTGCAACTATGACTATAAACTGTATTTTATTTTTTGGAATAGCAACTACTACTACTTTGATAAGATTTTTCAAAAACAAATCTGTATTAATGGTCAGTATCGTCTGGACTTCTATGAGTTTGCTAGTCTGCTTCGTGGTCTCATATTTACAAACTATTGGAACGTTACCAAAGGAATCAATGATTTCTTTCTATTGTATAATAGTGTATATGATAGGCAACAGTTTAGGTATAAATTCTTTACCTTTGACCATGGCTGCAGAATTAATGCCAGTTAAACATAGAGGTTTAGGGGGAGCTGTATACATTATATTAGTTTGTTTACTCCACACGTCCTCTTTGAAACTATCTCCATATTTATTCATATACGTGGACATGTGGGGCACATACCTTATATATGCAATAAGTACAGTTATATGTGGTATATTAATATGGATATATGTACCAGAAACGAAAGGAAAAACTTTGCAGGAAATCGAAGATTATTACAATGATTTTCAATTCAGGAAACGGAGAGATTGTGCTGAAATTAGAAATTTAAAGGAAGTTGATCCAGCCATATAATATTAGAAGGACTTCTTGGCAAAGATATAAATATGATAATTACATTATGTTACGGATGACGTTAAGTTCGCTCCCACTCATTTGCCTTTGTTAATTTAGATGTTATTAAATATTGTCACCCCCTTAAGTTAATCGAACGTGATTTCTTACTTAAATTACATGAAGTTGTTTGTTAATTTAAGTTTAATGTATAAGATATTTGATCTAATGTTATAGGAATCATATCAACACTATAAACACTGTAAGGCGTCAAAAATTGCAAATTACGACCTGCATTAACTTTTGTAAAACATGTTTTATCTGTGGTAATGTTAATATTTTCATTAGATATTAAATCTTTGATAGAACAATTAAAAAAAAACAAACCTTCTTAGACTTTTATATCTTTAAAATTCAAACAACATTAAGCCACACATGAATTAGCTGCCAAAGAAATCTAGAAAATAGGCTGGAGTTAGAAATCTAAAAGCTAGGCTGGAGTTTATGAACAACACAAATTTAAAAAAAAGTAGAGCGGTAGCGTTCACAATGGAACAAACCTTTATTATTTGAAGCTTGGTATTAAAGTAATAACGCCTAACAAATGACGAAACCGTATTCATTACAAAATAATTAAATTGACATTACGAAACTGGTGTCATGCATTATAGAATCATTTTCACGAAAGTTGTCTCGCAGCAGTTATTGAAAAGAATTTTATCGATAAATAGTACCTCTGTGAAAATTAAATAAATAAATAAAAAATAAATAAATAAATAAGCCTTTATTTCCTACCTTATTAAATTACAGTTATTTAATCTTAAATTTAATCTTAATATTATTTTTTGGGATCGGATACCCAAAAACGGGTGAAGGCCTCCTCCATTAAATGCCACTTGCGTCTATCTCGAGCTTCTCTCATCCACGTCTTGCCTGCGACCTCTTCGATGTCATCACTCCATCTCTTCCGTGGTCGGCCTCTCGCGCGTTTCCCATCTCTCGGATACCAGTGGAGAATGCGCTCGCTCCACCGGCCGTCCATGGTTCGTGATACGTGTCCTGCCCATTTCCATTTTGTTTTGCAGAACATGGTAGCGGCATCGATTAATTTAGTAGTTTCTCGGATTTTTCACATCTCATTCGATCGCTAAGTTTGATGCCCAACATGGAACGTTCTGCTGCTCTCTGGAATGTGGTTAGCCTTTGTATGAGTCTTTTCGTAGGTGCCCATGTCTGGCATCCGTATAGTAAGCATGGTAGTATGGCGCTATCGAATAACTTTTTCTTAAGAGAGATAGGAAGGTCTTTGTCTTTGAATACGTCTTTATTTGCCCAGTACTTTTTCCACGAGACAGCAATCCTTCGGTCAATTTCTTTCTCAATCAGGTTTTCGAGGCAAATCAGTTGTCCAAGGTATATTCTTGTACATACTCTATCGATGTGTCGTTTATGAGTATAGGCACTGCAGCGTCGGTTGTCATAACTTTCGTTTTTGACATGTTCATATGTAGACCAACTTTGCGGCTCTCTTGGTCGAGAGTAGAGAGCATAAACTGCAATTCGTCGTACCTATCGGAAATTATTACGATATCATCAGCAAAGCGCAAGTGTGATAAACGTTCTCCATTTATGTTTAGTCCACAATTATCCCAGTTTAGTCTACTGAACATGTGTTCTAATAGAGCTGTAAACAGCTTTGGAGATACAGGGTCGCCTTGTTTCACACCTCGTTTTATATCAAAAGCTGGTCCCATACTTTCTAGCTTTATTTTTGCTTGGCAGTTGTTGTAGATTACTTCTAGAATTCTGATTAGGTTATCATCAACTCCTATTTCTTCCAAAGCATTCCACAAGCACTCGTGATATATGGAGTCAAATGCTTTTGTGTAATCAACGAAAGCTAGATATATAGGTTTGTTGTATTCTCTACTTTTTTCTATACATTGTGTTAGTGTGAATATGTGGTCGACCGTAGAGAAACCTTTCCTAAATCCAGCTTGCTCACGTGGTTGTTGCTCTTCTATTTTTTTACTTATCCGAGACAGTATCAATGCCGAAAAAAGTTTGTAGAGAGTAGGCAAAAGGCTTATGGGACGGTAATTGTCAATTTGTTTAGGGTCTCCTTTTTTATAAATTAATGTTATTATAGAATAATTCCAATCAGTAGGTAGCTGTTCTGTGTATAGTATAGCATTGAACAATTTGGTTATATGAGATGCTAATGGCTCTACCATTGCAATGACTGCATCGGTGGTTATTCCATCTTCTCCTGGTGATTTATTTTGTTTTAATTTGGATATTGCGTGTTCTACTTCTTGAATAAGAAATTCTGGGGTTTTCGTACGTATAGTTCGTGTTTTTCTATATCTACATGAATTATTTATACCGGAGTATAGCTTTTTGTAGAAATTTGTAGTCGTAAGTACTTTGTGCATTGGTCAGGGACAACGACGATTATAATTTATTCCATGGAGTTAATAAGCAGAGCGACTAAGAATACGAATGCAAATTTCTTCAGCGGACTAATAGTGAATTCAATATTGATGTGTGGTATTATAATAAGTATGATCATTCGAAATCATATGAGAAAAAAGACTATGTTGCTGAGTAGCGCTGTTTCCATGATTCTATGCTTGATCGGAGCGTCGAGTATCTTATATTTGCAAAAAGCAGGAACATTAGGAAGTGACACTCTATACAGTATGTACTTTATATTAGGCTATGTTCTATGTGGTAGTTTCGGTATTATGTCATTGGCTTACCCTGTATCTACTTCTTTAATGCCTGTCAGGTACAGAGGTTTAGGAGGAGCTTTATTTGTCATCAATACCTGTGCCTTACAATCAACATCACTTAAGCTAGCCCCGTATTTATTCTACTACATAGATCTATGGGGCACATTATTGGTGTATGCTGGAAATGCGATAATATGTAGTTTTATTTTATGGAAGTATATTCCGGATACGGAAGGGATGACGCTACAGGAAATTGAAGATTATTACTCTGGTTATAAGACACAAGATTGTGAAACCGATATAGTAGAATTAGAGCCAATCGCTCCACAAATTCATAGGACATGGGAGGAACAGGAAACAAATGGCAACATATCCTCAGACGAAACTGCATGAGGGATACATGGATATTCATAACATTTTGACCAGAACCCCAGGATCTTCATGATGACCATGATCTTCAGGATAATGGGGCCGACCGATGTGTCCATTGTTGACAAAACAAGGACAAAATAGGAGTTCATCGAATTCAAGAAAGGGCAAAGCGACTGCTGGGTTGAAAGACTATGAAGTATCTTCCCAGTCTCTGTGTACCCAAACGCAAATTTCTAAGCAGGAATAAATTAAGTGCTTCTGATTGGAATACTTACAATATAAGAAGTCAAGCAAATATCAAATAAAAACCTATAGAGACTTACAAAGATATAACTTTATAAAAGTCTGTACGACCAATTTTAACTTCATTAGACCGTAGTAGTACTTACACGCGATTAGCGTGAAATCGTCATATAACAAAATATGGTTTTCTATATAAGTGTCTGTATTTTATTAAAAAACTTAGTATCTGATTTATTTCAACCATTTTGTATAATGTATTTTACAGAATAAATAATTTACTACTCTAAATAGTTTCTGTTGATAATACTGGTATACTTAGTGGAAGCGAAAGGGTAGTTCTATAGGTTCTAATATTATAAATGAATACTAAAATCTTGACAGTGTTACGTCAATGACATTCTGAAAAACTCTAAATTGTCATTAAACATACAGAAAAGCTAAACATTTTTACAATTTAAGCAGTCTTCATTAATATTATCAGAAAACATCCGCTTTACATCTTCTAGCTAGATATACGTTTGTTATCTATTTTTTTTAATAAAAGCTCTACATAAAAGAACAATAGTTCAGTCGAGTTCTTAGCTCAGTCTGAGCAAAGTCAAAGTACGCACTATAAAAAACTAAGCATAAACTTTGAATTGGAGTTTATAGTCAAAATTCATTTTGTAATATACGAATAAAAAAAGAACTGTACAGTCATAACAGCGATTGATTGGTGTACATTCTAAATTTGAAAAACTTCGACTTTATTATGCAAAAACTTAGGATAGTTGCGAAGATCGCTTTATAAATGTGGGATTGAATGAATGCTGAGGATGGATCAAAAGACTGGATGTGTGACAGGATGTTAGTTTTTGATCGAAGCTGAAGGATGTTAGAGAATGAATGACACCGGTATGCAGATTGTTTTTTTTATTCTATGATATAGTTTAAGTACTTTTACATTATATATTCGATTCATGAGCGGTAACGACGAACGACATAAAACACCACATAAAATCTCCCACATATATACCAAAAATTGTCTTAAATCAAAGTTTTTGCTTAGCAAAGACAAAGTACGAACTATCGATTTTAGCTTAAGCATGGTGGTTTGTTACGGAGGTACCCACCGTGCGACTCTACGCGTGGACAGAGAAATAATAGACTCAAGGAGGATCGGCTAAGGTGGACTTAAAAATTATAACCAATCTATTTCACTATTCTCTAGCATGACATTTAGTTCTATTATTGTTAGGATAGGTCAGTTAGGTTAGGATGGATAATGGATAGAATTGGATGGATTTATACATTATCCCCCTTAGAAACGCTAATTAATGCGCTGCATAACCATGCATCGTTTGTCTTTTACTTTTACATGAAGTTGACAGACAGAGACAAACGTCACATAACTTAGTCATGTGTACCTAAATAATATTTTATAAGTAAGAGAGTATATATTTTCGTCTATTTTGTTGTCGTATAAATATAGTAAATCGTAGAAATAGGTTATATTCCGATTGGTCAAGGACCATTTCGATTATAGTGTAAATGTACCAGCAAAACTGTGAAAGTTTTGTAATAAATCATTTCAATAAAAACCGTGCACAATAGACAACTAACCAATGAAAAAAGTAAGTAGTAAATTAAGTAGAAGTTATTAGTAATTTGTTGTTTTTTTTTGTTTCTAAATTAGTATTTTTAAGTTTTTGGCACAATATACAGCATATTATCAAAATATCTAGTTTAGAACGAAAACACTTAACATCTTTTACATAATATTCGTATTAAATAGGTAGAATAAAAACACGAGTAAAAACTATTAGGTATCTTATTTAATTTCATTAAAAGGCAAATGTAGTTAGGTTGGAATTTCAGTCACAGGTTATAAATTAGAAGAAGTACACAAGTGTTTTAAAGCTATAATACCACTTACATACACAACAAATACAATGTTTTCCTTTAGTAGGATAAAAAATAAGCGATAGAAACACTCTTTGTACAACTATTCATCCCTTATTCATCTTTCGAAAGAAACTGAGGGGGAAGAAGTTTGTTTGGATTTGTCAGTTACTGGAACAAATTCGAAGAGCTGAACTTTAAGGGAACCGAAAATCTGCAAACTCCTTGTAACCGGAAACCATAAGCAACTTTAAGGTTGAGACCAGCGAAGAACCATCGTGGCAAAAGTGGAATTTCGTGAACCGTTCCAAACATGACTCCTTTTATACGCCAAGTAAGTAATTTGTATACGTCAGAATAGCGGGGGAATTTAAAAATGAATTTGATTTACATTTAAGAAAATAAATGCTTTATATGATAGAAATCTACTTGCATTGTACCTAGATAAATTAATTTTCATAAATTTATACATTTAATGAAATTTAATATTTAGGTAAGTAAGTATCTTCGCGACTCCATAACAATTCTCATATTAAAGTGAGCCTAAAAAATATCAACATAAATAATGTACCTAAAGCTATCTTATTATAATATTTTCCAGAAGAATGTAAATTACAATGTTAATCATCTTGCTAATATTATAAAGTTTGCAAGTATGTTTGTCTGTTTGTTACTATGTTACGCAATCACGCAAAACCTCCTGAACCGATTTTATTGAATCGAAACATAGGCAATAACACATAGGCTACTTTTATCATGATATTCCGGCGGGAACGGGACTTAGACGGGTGAAACTGCGGGGCGCAGCTAGTCAATATATAATCCTAGAATACAATTCGACGAGTAATTACAAGAATATTAAGACAACAAATTCTGACGCACGTTATTTTTTCAAAGTAATACGATATTTTCACATATAATTCAATAGCAGCCCGCCGCGGTTTCACCCACGGAAGTCTCGATCCCTCAAGAATATCGAGATAAAAAGTAGCCTACGTGTTATTCCAGGTCTCTAACTACCTATATTCCAAGTTTCATTACTATCGGTTCAGTAGTTTTTGCGTGAAATAGTAGCAAAGTCACATACGAACTTACATACATATAAACTTTCGTGTTTATGATATTAGTGAATTTGAAAAGACAGCTCAGCTGTGATAATTTTCTTTATTTTCATTATATTTACTACTACCGCGTACATATATGACGTATCCAAGTATGGTCATTGGGCTGTTAGAGGGGGTACACATTACTACACATAACTCTAAAAACTAGACCTTTAAGGCTCAATATTTCGAAAACGGAAGCCTCAAATGAAATATAGTTTTTGAAAATCCACAATGATTTTAAATTAGCTACCCCATACTATGGAGTAAACCAGAAAAAATAAAACTTCCCCCATTTTACATTAGTTTACCTTTATATATATTTTTAATGTACTGTTTTCTTTCCGTGGTGTAACGAGGGTACCCATTTAAGCCAATTTTTGTTCTAGGACTTTCAGACATGAGAACTTTATTTTTGGAAAATTTTGGGGTTATTGTCACTGAAAAAACATCTGTTTTTTATTCAAAATAAATTCAATTAAAGTTTAGATTGTATTAGACCAAACTAAATGAAAAGACAACTTAAAAACAATGAATGACCTCTAATTTAACTAAAAGACACAGCTGATTTTCAAGTAACTTTAAGCTTAAAATTATTGCAAGCTACTTCGAATTTCTACAGTTTCACAGAAAGCCATTTGTATGGACTAAATCTTGTGGGAAGTCGATATAATTGCGAATAATTATGTATGCAAATTATATTTAACAAGATGATGAAGATAACAAGGATATTTCTTTTTGAGGAGTAAATATCAGTTCATTCGGTTTTTCATTATACTTCATCTGAAGTAGGTACATTGACTGTCATTTAATCAAAACTTAACCAAATAATAGTTTAAAATGTTACTACTTCATGAATCTGTCATGAACCTACCAAAATTAATGTTGCATGCCAAATATGGCGGAGTAAGGAGAACCTATTTCTGTGTAACATCAATTATATATAAAGTTGCGCCCCGCGGTTTCACCGGCGTAAGTCCCGTCGGGATAAAAAGTTCTATGTCCTTCTCCTGGTTCTAAACTACCTCCCCACTAATTTTCAGCCAAATCGGTTCAGCCGTTCTTGAGTTATAAATGGTGTAACTAACACGACTTTCTTTTATATATATATATAAGATATATTATATATGTCGGAGTTGAGTCTGATATTCAAACTCCTTATTCAAAGAATCGGATCGCCAGTGTTATTTATGACACTTGACAGAGTCTACAGTAGCGACGTGAGGACTTGTTAGTTTTCAAGCAACGAACAATATCTTCATGATGGTTTTATCTTATGGTGTTTTGTCGTAAAGGTTGTAGAAACTGTCCCGCATTCCGTATTCTGTGACATTGTGGTTACCAGCCTTGTAATTGAGCGTTCATTATACTACCTACCCTGTTTGTCTACCTAGAAATTGTTATTGAACCGACATACCCCAGTTCGCCCACTAGCAGATCCTTAGAGCAGATCATGGATGTCTATAGCAAAGAAACTGATGGAAAAACCCCCTCTGACGTCATATATATAATATATGAATAGACAAATAGAAGATGTACCCTTATTCGCAATAAATAATGAATTATGAAATTTTTAATTTCACGAAAACATTAAAAAGATAACCTCCTCCTTGCATCTGTAACTGTTGCGTGGGAGAATCGAATTCACGCCTTCTATTTCCGGGCGACGCTATTCGGTACAAACTCACCAGCACCACTAAGTTCACACGGTCGATGTTCGACAATGGAAAATTCTAAAATGAAATACCATTTTAGGTATTCCTTACAGTTTACATGCATTTTTCCTTATAATATTTCTCGAATTAATGATGATTGTATTAATTTATAATTTCAGCTTCTTGTGGTAATGGCACCCCAATTGGCAGCTTTTTCAGTAGGAGGAGCTGTGACGTACCCTGGAGCTCTGCTGCAGCAGCTCAAAGCAGATGATAGTACCATTAGATTAGATATGGATACAGCTACTTGGATAGGTTCGAGTAGAATCAATTATAATATACAAGCTGCACCCCGCGGTTTCACCCGCGTAAGTCTCGATCCCGTGGAAATATCAGGATGTGTAACACATAATGAACCTTCCTATTGAATCACTATCTACTAAAAGAAACTGCATTAAAATCCGTTGCGTAGTTTTAAAGATCTAAGCATACATACAAACATCCAGACAGACAGCGGGAAACGATTTTGTTTTATATTATGTACAGATATAGCAAAGACAAAAATACAATCTTAAAACTATTATAGAGATAGGATCGATTGAGTTTGGATGGACACGTGATGAAAGTAAAAAAGTCGCATAAAATCACATGCACTTATGTCATAAGTCCTTTCATTACATGTCGATACACAAAAGTAATGAGTATGAATGTAGGTAGAGAGATGGAAGGATAGAAGACGACCTACAAATTAAGAAGGAACTATGATTGGCTGAGATGTATGAGAGAGAGGTGTAGATGAAAGATGAGAAGGCGAATGCCTAATAGAGGAGAACGGAGGATGAAGACAAACTGTTACGGCCCCATTTATTGTGATAGCAGCGAAACGAAATCAAAATTTTGAAGTGATTAAAATCAAGGAGATAACTAACGGTGAACGATAAATATGACAGAAAAAAAACAACTAACGATAACCAGTCTCGTCAGTAACGATACCAGTGATTATCTCAGTTATTCCGTAAACTTATAAACTACAAAATTGACTTGTATTCTTGTGATTTTCAGGTTCTATCCACGGACTAACCGGTATCCCCAGCATATTCATGCCAATCATCATGCAATGGAAAGGAAGGAAGTTCACCTTTATCGCTGCATGTCTTCTAAGTTTGATCGGATGGATCACAGCCTACGCATCAAGGAACACCGCCGAGATCCTTATCAGTGAAAGTTTCCAAGGTTTAGGAACCCACTGCAGTGCAATCGTTAGTCTACTAAGCATCAGCGAGATGGTATCGCCAAGATTTAGAAACACATCTATGGTTTCATTCTACTTAATTCAAGCATTCGGAATTGCAACTATGGGAATCATATCTAAATTCTGCCATTGGAAAACGATTAGTTTAATAATGAGTATTCCTGTGACATTGGCTTTGCTGATTGCTTGTCTTTGGCCAGAGTCGCCATCTTGGCTAGCGTATAAAGGAAAGTTCGACGAATGCGAACAAGCGTTTACATTGTTAAGAGGTAAATCAGATGATGACAAGAAAGAATTACAAGACATTATAACTTCGCAGAAAGAACACTTAACTTTTAAAGACAAAACAAACACAATGAGCAGAAATCACATTTGGATTACCGTCAAAAGAAGAGATTTTTATATACCCTGTTTATTTTCTTTCCTCTTGCTGAATCTTTTATACTGGAGCGGAACTTTAGTAATACTCATATACTCAAATGAAATAGTAAAGAGAGTTACAGAAAACGAGAACGCCGCAGCTTTTGCAACTATGACTACAAACTGTATTTTATTTTTTGGTATTGCAACTACTACTACTTTGATAAGATTTTTCAAAAACAAGTCTGTATTAATGGTCAGTATCGTCTGGACTTCTATGACTTTGTTGATCTGCTTCGTGGTTTCATATTTACAAACTATTGGAACGTTACCAAAGGAATCAATGATTTCTTTCTATTGTATAATAGTGTATATGATAGGCAACAGTTTAGGTATAAATTCTTTACCTTTGACCATGGCTGCAGAATTAATGCCTGTTAAACATAGAGGTTTAGGAGGAGCTGTATACATTATATTAGTTTGTTTACTCCACACGTCCTCTTTGAAACTATCTCCATATTTATTCATATACGTGGACATGTGGGGCACATACTTTATATATACAATAAGTACAGTTATATGTGGTATATTAATATGGATATATGTACCAGAAACGAAAGGAAAAACGTTGCAGGAAATCGAAGATTATTACAATGATTTGCAATTCAGGAAACGGAGAGATTGTGCTGAAATTAGAAATTTAAAGGAAGTTGATCCAGCGATTTAATACTAAAAGGACTTCTTGGCAAAGATATAAATATGATAATTACATTATGATACGGATGACGTTAAGTTCGCTCCCACTCATTTGCCTAAGTTAATTTAGATTTTATTAAATATTGCCACCCTCTTAAGTTAATCGAACGTGATTTCTTACTTAAATTACATGAAGTTGTTTGTTATTTTAAGTTTAATGTATAAGATATTTGATCTAATGTTATAAACACTGTAAGGCGTCAAATTACGACCTGCATTAAATTTAACTTTTGTAAAACATGTTTTATCTGTAGTAATGTTGGTATTTTCATTAGATATATTAAAATTCAAACTACATTAAGCCACACATGAATTAGCTGCCAAAGAAATCTAAAAACTAGGCTGGAGTTAGAAATCTAAAAGCTAGACTGGGGTTCATGAACAACACATATTTAAAAAAAGTAGAGCGGTAGCGTTCACAATGGAACAAACCTTTATGATTTGAAGCTTGATATTAAAGAAATAACGCCTAACAAATGATTAAACCGTATTATTTTAATAATACGGTTTAGTAATATTTTAATAATTAAATTGACATTACGAAACTAGTGTCATGCATTATAGAATCATTTTCACGAAAGTTGTCTCAAAGCAGTTATTGAAAAGAATTTTATCGATAAATAATACCTCTGTGAAAATTACTACCTATAAATTGCATGCCACTGGTTTCGTAATATAAATCCCGCTTTCGATTTAGTAGATTCGATGCCTAAATACAGAGTCGTTTGTGAACACGGCTGTAAGTCAAGTAATTATTGTTTCTGTCTGTCAACTATTATACTTCTTCTTTTTCTTAGTTATAGGCATCTACTCGTTTTAAAGCTGCACTTGTGCCAAGAATTGTCAGGTTGAAATGTCCTTGGTTTTTTTTAAAAGGGTTTCCTATACTTGGATGACTATGTTTTTAAATATTGTTGACTACGAAACCCTAAAAATTGCAGATATTGCGTAATTGACTCGAAATTTCATGGATGCAGGTACAAGAAAGTCATGTCGAGGGCAAATTTTCGGAAAGTATTCATTTAAAATATAAGTTAATATGTGTTAAATTCGACATTTCCTTGTACTGCAAAGAGGTCTTAACCGCAGTAAGAGAGAACCGAATATAATTCATTCATCTTTAAATAGTCGTTCATTAGTAAGGGGATAAGGTCGCCCATTTGTACAACTTTTTACTTTTAAGCTTTCTGTGTAATTTGTCTCACTTATTAATTTTAATGTAAACTGATTTTAATTGTTGTTGGTTGTGCAAATAAAGTGTTAATCTATCTATTTATCTAATCATCATCATCTCAGCCTTATCCGTCCACTGCTGAACATAGGCCTACCCCATACGACGCCACAAATAACGATCGCGAGTTACCTCCATCCAACGACTCCCCGCGTGGTCCACCGAGTAGGTGGTCTTCCAACACTCCGTTTCGCATAACATCGTGGTCGCCACTCGACAACTTTTACTCCCCATCGGTAACGCGGCACGTCCGTCACGTTTTCTTCATCATTCTTAATTTCTGAGTACTCTTACCCTATGGGTAAAAGGGCAATATACTCAGAAATTACATAATGATAGGTACAAGAAAACGAAGTACCTAGTTTTTTTATGTATTTTTTATTCAGCAGTAAATAAAACAAACGTGTAGTGTAGGTGTTTTATTATCTCCTTTATATATTATGCAATATGTTTGAATTTCAGTTGTACTTTGTAACTGAAAAGAGAAGGTCGTACAGAAACCGGGCGGTGTTTCAGACAATATTTTGTAGTATTTGAATAACTTCTCATCATGAATCCTTTTAGAAGACAAGTAAGTAATTCAGTCAGACAAATTTTCAGGTATTCATTTATTTAGGTATGTACTGCATCAAATAGTCATATAATTTATATGTCGCCTAATATACAATATGTTTCTATATACCACCTATCGAATATATCTAAGTGTATTATGGAGACGATAACTTAATCCGAAAGGGGGTTACTCTGAGGTTTAGATAATGAATTTTTGTTCTATGACTTTTGGAAATTCTATCTTTTTTTTTTCGAAAATATTTTGGTTATACTTCATTGAAACAGAAGTAAATGCAAATGCGTAGATTTTAGTGATCAAAACGAAATAAAAGATCTCAAGCACACAAGATTAAGAAACAGCCGATATTTTTAAGTACCAAAATTAAAACCATAAAATATAAAAAATCTAATTCGCATTTCAAAAGTAGAACGAAAGACAATCGACTAGACCTCTAGCATCTCCTATCGACTTAAATTACCGTTCCCGAAACACACAGTACTCCTTCACACGACAGCTAACGACTCCGGTAAGTTTTCTAAGCATACCTAATGTACTTCTGCAAATCTAACTAATATTTTAAACGCGAAAGTTTGTATGTATGAATGTTACTTTCTTACTCTTTCACGCTTAAACTACTGTACCGATGAAACCTGGAATATACGTAGCAGGCGACTTGGAATAACACATAGGCTACATTTTATCCCGATATTCCTGTGGAAGTCCCGCTGACTTACGCGGGTGAAACCGCAGGACGCTGCTAGTAACCCATAAGCCTTACACATATTACGAAACTAGTGTCATGCATTATAGAGTAAATTTCATGGCCGTCCGTCTGCCCGCGGCTTAGCTCAGAAACGCTTGGTATGAAGAAAGTGTAACTTTGCATATTGTTCACGCTAAGAAATTACTAATTAAAAAAAACCGTAGACGCAGCTGGTACCTACTGTTTACTTTTTTGATGAAATTGATGTCATCAACTGCTGATAATTTACTTTACGAAACTGGTGGCATGCATTATAGAGTCAATTTCAAAGCACTCTCGTAGAAGTTACTGAACTAGATAAATAGCACTGCTAAGTATATGGATTTTTTTTGTGAAAATGACTACTATTTGGATGCTACTTGTAAATTCTGCTTAAGTACTTATAAGTTCTTTTTTTACTTTGGAACTCTAAAACGGACTAGGTATCGAAATTCTTATATTAGGCTTAAGTGTATGTTACAAAGAAACATTAGTTACCTTAACAAGCCAGGACAATAGAATTTAACATAATATCAAGTTAGTGATAGGTAGAATATCGTGTAATTTTCGTGAGAATTAAAATATTAAGTTTCGTGTAAACCAAAATGAACAGAACTTTCGCGAAATCTTTTCATATAATTAAAAGTAAATGACGTTAGTAATAGTTTGACCACTCTCTCACCTGATGGCGAGAGGTGTAGCCCGTATTCCTAGGTAGCTAGCTGCACCGGGTCTAAGTACCGGAACACGGGCCGCGTGGCGCTGCGGCTAAGGACTTCCACCAAGAAAACCCTTTTTGGTCGCCATTTATGACGGGCAGGTATACCAAAGTTATTTTTATTGAGACCCTGGCTACGAATCCCCTGTATATGCGCTTAGGGTGAAAAGGTTGTTTAAAGTATAATATGTAGAAATAAACAACGAACAGGATGTTGACAATAAACCTGCTAAAAATATATTAACTTTTTTTTTGTACACAAATGCAGCTGCTAGTGGTGATGGCACCCCAATTGGCAGCTTTTGCAGTAGGAGGAGCTGTGACGTACCCTGGAGCTCTGCTGCAGCAACTCAAATCAGATGATAGTACCATCAGATTAGATATGGACACGGCCACGTGGATAGGTAGGATATGTATAAAGTTGATTTTAACATTGATTTTTAAATATCTATCCACCTCGAAGATGCAGCTCACTGAACGCTGATAAAAATATTATTTTATGATTTCCAGGAGCCATCCACGGACTAACCGGTATCCCCAGCATATTCATGCCAATCATCATGCAATGGAAAGGAAGAAAGTTCAGCTTTATCGCTGCTTGCTTGTTAAGTTTGATCGGATGGATCACAGCCTACGCATCAAGGAACACAGTCGAAATCCTCATCAGTGAAAGTTTTCAAGGTTTAGGAACCCATTGTTGTGTCATCGTCAGTCTACTCAGCATCAGCGAGATGGTAACGCCCAAATTCAGAAACACATCCATGGTCTCATTTCCCTTGATTCAAGCGTTCGGAATTGCCACTATGGGAGTAATATCTAAATTCTGCCATTGGAAAACTATTAGTTTAATAATGAGTATTCCTGTGACACTAGCTTTGCTGATAGCTTGTCTTTGGCCAGAGTCGCCATCTTGGCTGGCGTATAAAGGAAAGTTTGACGAATGTGAACAAACGTTCATGTCGCTTAGAGGTTCGTCTGATGATGTCAAAAAAGAGTTACAAGAAATTATAACTGCGTACAAAAAACATACAACAGTAAGAAACAACACAAACACAATGAATGTAAAAAACATTTGGAGTACCTTCAAAAAGAGAGATTTTTATATACCTTGTTTATTTACGATTATTCTATTGAACGTTATGTATGGGAGCGGAACTTTGGTACTGCTAATTTACTCAAATGAAATAGTAAAGACAGTAACAGATAATGAGAACGCCGCAGCGTTTTCAACTATGATAATAAACTGTATATTATTTGTTGGCATATCAACTACGACAATTTTGATAAAAACATTTAAGAACAAATCTGTATTAATGGTCAGTATCGTCGCAACGTCTGTATGTTTGCTTACCTGCAGCTTTGTTTCATATTTACAAACTGTTGGTACATTATCTAAAGATTCAATAATTTCTTTTTATTGTATTATAGCGTATATAATGGCAAATAGTTTAGGTATAAATTCTATTACATATACTATGTCAGCAGAGTTGATGCCTGTCAAACATAGAGGTATAGGCGGAGCTGTATTTATAATTTTAGTTTGTCTGCTTCATACATTTTCTTTGAAACTATCTCCATATTTATTTATATACGTGAACATGTGGGGTACGTACCTCATATACGCGATAAGTACGATGATTTGTGGTATATTAATATGGATATATGTACCAGAAACGAAAGGAAGGACTTTGCAGGAAATTGAAGATTATTACATTGATATGAAATTTAAAAAACGAAATTGCGAAGAAAGTAGAAATTTAAATGAAATTAATCCGCCATCATAAGTAGAATGTGCGGAAAACTATTGTTATTTTTAATGTTACAATATGACGGAAGGAAATCATTTTTCTTATAAGAAATCATATGCAAAGCAAGGACATATGAACAATAAATTTAATTGCTCTCTTTCTCTCTCTCTAAAGAATTTTGTATTTATTCTGGTTAAGGCGAGGTTCTCGTTGGAATTTCCGAAATAGACCTTTGTTTGATTCAATAGTAAGTAATCGTAAACACATTTTTTTGGTCGTATTAAAATATATTCAGAAAACCGAAAGAGGAGACATTCGGTTAAAACACGAAATAAGCCTTAAGGCATTTCTACTTGAAATATTATAAGGAAAAGTACATTGTCAAAAACTCGCCTTGCGGCGAGTGAATCTCTGACGATGTTTATTTTTCCTTCAAAATATTTCTTGTTAGTTATCAAAGGGTATGTAGAGCCAAGCTTATGCTATTATCCTTAGCACCTTTCTCATCGCCTTCCTTAAATATTGTTCATTCATTGGTTGCATTGCCCTTAGGCGATTAGGCCGCCCATTGTGCTACAATATTTGCTTAAGTTTTGTCTCTGCAAACTTTGATTTAAGTTTTTGATACAATAAAGGATTTTATCTATCTATCTATCTTGTAACGAAATTATAATTTCGATTCGAAAACAATGAACTGAGAAACCTTGACAAACAGGCATGTAAACTTAAAATTATAACAAATACCTAAGAATCCTAATATGTATTATGTTTAATCAATATCAATATTATAAAGAGAAAAGATTAATTTGTATGTTTTTAATGAATAGGCTACGAAACTACTGAAACTATATTTATTTTTGTTTTTATTGCTCAAGGCAAAAGTTTTCAAGGTTTTTTTTGGAAATATATTTCCTTGCTAAAAATATTTCTAAGTACTGAAACTATTTCAAAAATGATTTCACCAATAAGAAGTTACAATATCGAAGAAGTAACTTACGCTCCCGATATTCCAATTTCTATTAGGATTAACGCGGATGCACCCGCAGGACGGAGCTTTTAAATTTTATTGACCACGACCAGGGAAGTACTGATGATGCCAGGTTACTTCAATGGGCGACCGTTTAAGTCTGGATTTTTGCATTGCAGTAGGTAGGTAGTTGTAAGAACGCGGGATCGCGACTTGCGCGGGTGAAACCGCGGGGCGTAGCTAGTACTTATAATAAAGGAAGAGAGGACAAAAAGTTTGTACTTGGAAGTAAATTTTAAAAAAGTTGTCTAGGCGACTTAGGACAACTAGTAGAACATAATTATATTTTTTTTTAAATTCTGTATGTCTGTTTCTCTGTTCCTTATACAATTAAAAATATTAATCCGATTTCAATCTGGTTTTCAATATTAGACAGATAAGTATATTTTTGAGGAATCTTGTGACATACTTTACATCAAAATCCAATTAGTAGAACCCGAGTAATGAACTAAAAAGTGCAACCGCTCGAGGACCGATCGGTCGCCCGCGCCCGTGATAACGCGTTTTCACTTCTACGGGTGAAACCGCGGGGCGCAGCTAGTTACTAATAAGGGTATATGATGAAACATTTGTATAAATAAAATAAAACAAACTCTGGCCTCCTACTCAATTCTATTAATTATATTGCAATTGTTCACGCTCCACAAAGTTAATTTGTCACACTCATTATACTAGAACTTCTATGTGTACTAGCTGCGCCCCGCGGTTTCACCCGCGTAGATCCCGATCACGCGGGATATTCGGAATAAAAAGTAGCATATTATGTGTTACTCCAGGTCCCCAGCTACCTATATTCCAAGTTTCATCGCAATCATTTTAGTAGTTTTTGGGTGATTGAGTAACAAAGTCACATACATATATTGCATACTTTGGCGTTTATAATATTGGTAAGATGTCTGTTATAAAACTTGAAATCGTTATTATTTCAGCACACTTGTTCAGAAATATATTGTAAATGAATTTATATATAAATAAATATATACACACACACACAGTCAGCGTTTAGATAAACTGTGATATTTCGATAACAATTTTATTATTATGCACTATCCCCTTAAGCAGGAACTACATATCGCTTTAAAATATTTCGATAGTACTTGTAAAATATAAGTACTCAATTATGTATACTTACTATGAGAATTTATCTATACTAATATTATAAAGAAGTATCGTTGGTAACATGTATATAAGTATGTATTTTGGGGGTAATCTCATAACTGTTAGACCGATTTCAAATATTCATTTACTAATAGAAAGCTACATTATCCAGGAGTGACTTAGGCTACTTTTGATCCCGATATTCCCTCGGGATCGGGACTTACGCGAGTGAAACTGCGGGACGGCAGCTATGAGAAATAAAGTAATGTACCTATTTCTATTTATAACTCAACAACCCGTAAACCGATATGAATGAAATTTGGTACAGGGTTGGTTGAGAGGTAGAAATAAGATCCAGGGTACTTTAAATGATCGTACGGGTTAAACAACGCTTGAAAAGTCATACGTGATGGGTGAAAAAAGCGGCTAAACCGAATTCATGAAACTTGGTACAGGCTTGGTTTAGAGGTAGAAATAAGATATAGGGTACTTTAAATGATCGTTAAGCAACGGTTGGTATGAGATACGTGATAGATCATTAACGTTGCGGGATAGGAATTTACGCCGGTGAAACCGCGGGGCGTAGCTACCAATAAATAATTTCAACATAAAGACAATCGCGAATGATCGAAATACGTTATTGATAGGTGTATCAATAATGTATTTGAAATAATAATATCTGTATCAAAATTTGACGCTGTAAAAAGGAATGCAGGTCATTTTAAACAAAAAATATCTGTACTGCTATTTTTGAGTACCGAAATTTAATGGTATGGCGTCATACAGAAAAATATTGTACAAATATATTCATACCGTTATACAGTGCCTGCTCTTAGGGTCGTACCGTAAATGTAAAATTAAATTTTGTCAGGGAGCGATTTTCAGCTGTGTACAAGAAGGACGTAAGATGCGACCAAGGCAATTTTAGAGAAAAAAATTAAATATTTTCAAATCTTCTATCTATTTTCTATATATACTAATCTATACTTATAATAAAGGAAGAGAGGACAAAAAGTCTGTACTTGGAAATAATTTTAAAAAACAGTTGTCAAGAGGGGATTTAGGAGAAGTAGTAGCAAAAAATTATTTGATTTTAAAAATTCATGGCTGTCTGTTTGTTCCATAGACAATTAAAAACTACTAATCCGATTGAAATCTGGTTTTCAATATTGGATAGTTCTATTTCACGAGTTCTATTCCACGACCCCCGTGGTATACTTTGCATTGAAATTCAATTAGTAGAACCCCAGTAATGGTGCTGCATCACTAAACACAGAAGTGATCTCCTCAAAGCACTGAAGTCGCGATAATCCCCTTTGAAAATTGTAGAAAATTATTGAACGCAAATTTTCCTTAGATACTTATTTCCATTTTTTTACACCACCTTTTAATAGGTCACCTTTGAATAAACGATAAATAAAACTTTTCGACCAATCTGAGAACATTCTTTTATTTTTCAATTCGAAATTCAAAAAGATGAAATTATTTTATTTGATTTTTTTTATAATCGCGGAAAGTTGGCAAACGACACGACTTAAAAGGAAGCCCTCGTAACATCTATAGGCGCGAGTAAACATGATTGTTGGCGTGGCGTTACAGGCTGTATGTATGTGACTTTGTTCCTCAATCACGCAAAAACTACTAAACCGATTGCGATGAAACTTGGAATATAGGTAGCTGGATACCGGGAATAACACATAGGCTACTTTTTATCCCGATATTCCCACGGGAACGGGACTTAAGCGGGCGTAACCGCGGGGCGCTGTTAGTAATAACCATAATTTGGTTGCACATCACGAAACATTTATTTTTTTAATTAAGGTTATACAAGATGTAACAGGTTAGCCCTTTTAAGCCGAAAGGTGGTTGTTCTAGGCGAACAACTTTTGTTCTATGACTTTTGAAAATTCGAAGTACTTTTCGAAAATTTTAAGTGTAAAGTTTACTTGAAGATCAGCTGTTTCTTAGAGTTCGAGGTCATTGACCTTATGTTGCCCTTTCATTTAGTTTGGTCTACTACAATCAAACCTTCAATTACCTTTATTTTCAAAAACAGCTGTTTTTTCAGTGAAACATAATCTCAAAATTTTCAAAAAAAAAATTCGAATTTTCAAAAGTCGTAGAACAAAAGTTGTTCGCCTAGACGTCTAGAACAACCCCCTTTCGGATTAAAAGGGCTAACCTGTTACATCTTGTATTTGCCATCGCATGGCATAGCTACAAATTTTTCAGAAAAAAAAAACAAATGACAAACGTGTATAAGTGACGGGTGAAACCGGTGTCGAAATCAAACTAAGTAAATGAACTTGAAGACAAGATAAGTAGACTGTACGGAGTTTTATAGAATAGACGTATCGAGTGACATGGGTTTACACGTATCGCCGTTCGTGAAACAGGTAGGTACTCTGTAATATTTTATTCTACGAGTAATTACGAATTTCGAACAAAAATAAAACTCACTTTACGACAATTGTTATTAAATATTTAACGGGATATTCACCCTGTTTAAAATTATTTAGAGCTCTATAATTTCAACAGGCTCGTTCAGGAGAAGCGGTTATTTAATAATAATTGAAGTGAAAACAACCTTGTTAGTTTAAAATCGTTTACTCATTTTGCGGTTTTAATGCGTTGTTTTTAATATCAAAAGTGATGCAGTGCCAATTCGACGTTCCTGAGCTAATTTCAAACTCATTTTTCGAGGATTAAAACCATAACTTGAGTTTTATTTCAATACAAGGTCGCCAAAACACTTACACGGTTGTTTTCACTTCAAATAAATCTATAAATATTTTATATATCCCGATATTCCCGCGGGAACGGGAACAGGACTTACGCGGGTGAAACCATGGGGCGCAGTAGTATCGTACTAATATTAGTCAAAATATTTTTTTCATTTTAATAAATGTCTTTAAGCCGCGATCTAGACCGGAAGTTCTGATAATAATAGTAAGGGCACCTTGAGGCGAGGTGTCGGGGAGGAACGACCCCGCGGGTTCCCGAGTGCTCCAGGGGGAAGTTACCGTTCCTCACCTCCAAGCAAGGACACCTCACGTCAGTGATGAGTTGGCCCGCTCCACAAGATTACCTAGGATGGTTTAAAAGCCAGTGAGGCCCCTCCATCCTTCAGCCTCTCACGCCCTTGTTTTCCGTGGCGAAATTTGCTCGGCTTATTTAGGGTGGCCCAGTTTGTGAGTTGGCGAGTCTCCGTCTGCCATTTTTACGTGTTGTTGAGCATTGTTACGGCAGTTGCCATAATGCCCATAGTTCCCCCCAGTATCCAGTTCACTACCATCCCATTTCTATAGCCTAAGTAGTTTTCACCCGTAGTTTATACATAGTTCTATCTGACCCGGGGGTTGTCCTTGGCTGCATTTTATAGTGGAGACAGTGATAATCGTAATCTTTAAATTAAAATGTTATTAAAACGGGCCTCTACGTGTTGGCTTCGGCCCCACGCACGCCTCCCAAAGGTGCGGGTGCTCCATAGACCCGAGAATCGAAAACGGTAACAACAAATAATAATAATCAGATTATAATCAAGTATAGATTTTTCTTCTGTTTTGCGCGATGTTGGATTAAAATCAACCTAGGGCGTTGATATAGTGCTTAGTAGTACAAGAAAGCAATGCGGTTAAAATGGTAAAATTAGTTTAATTTCAATTTCTATAGTAATTGTAATATTGTTATTTTCTAAATAAATAAATAAAATTAAACTCGTGACTGAGATGTGTGACTACCAGTAAATACGGTCCGGAAAGACCTCGAAACGTCCGGTATTGAAAATTTGTTAATATAACGCGATGAAAATGAGTTTTATTTTAGTATAATCTTATATCTAATGTTTCAAAGAAAACAATTAATTGGATGAACTAAAGTTAAGTTTAAAGTAACTTCAACCCAAGTGTCTTTGAAATAAAGTGAGTTTTTAATGTGATTGTTAGTTTTAGTTAAGACGACCTTTGTAGCACGACGTAAACATTCGAATTTTACAAATTAAATTATTATATTTTTTCAATAACATTTGACGCAACGAGATCAAACCGGCAGTTATCTCTTTCTGCACTATAAAATGCCCGAACAAAATCCCGTAAGCCCCGGTCGGGCAGGATTATCGGGATCAAAAGTGTCCTGTGTTACTCTTCATAATTTGAATCTAAGCAAACTTTCATCCAATTCGATCCAAAGATAAATATAAAATGTTAGGGGTGGACAACCCTTATCACTTAGGTTGACTTGCGATGCTTTTACTTAGCCCCGGGTTTGTGAGCAAACCCAGTACTCTTGTGATTGGTTATTTTGATTCATTTAGCTAGCTATTTATTTAGTTAGCCCTGGCTAAGTATAGCTGTGAAAGTCAACCTAAAGGGTATAAAAATGTTAGTAGCCTATTCTCAGATCTACTGAATATTCGTATATAAAATATCATAAAAATCGGTCAAGCCGTTTCGGAGGAGAACTAACACGGAGTTTTTACATATAAGATTTTTTTTTTATATCCAAGTCAAATATTTAGTATTCGTTTATCATTTCAGTTATTCGTGGCCAGCTCGCCAATGCTGGCAGCATTATCAGTTGGCGGAGCGTCATCGTATCCCATTGTGCTACTACATCAATTGAGAGCAAATGACACAACCATACCGCTGGATTTTGACACGGCTTCATGGATAGGTTCGTCAAAGTCGCTTCAGAGACGCGAGTTCAATCCCCCCGAATATCTAAACAGCCGCGACCCTTAGGAAAAGGGTCTACCGTGAAAAATAAACGCATAACCTCCCCAACCGCAAAAACCTGTCGGTTCATGTGCCAAACACTCTGTATACGTGATTTTGATAATAATATTTAAATTACATTACAGGCTCCATCCATGGAATTGCCGGCATACCAACCATTTTTCTGCCCAACATTATGCAATGGCGTGGCAGAAAAATCGCTTTCATCGCTGCCTGTATCATCACAATGATTGGATGGATCATCGCTTACAACGCCAAAAGCGTTGCAGCTATACTAGTTAGCGAATCTTTCCATGGTTTAGGTTCAAACAGTGTACTAGCAGTTAGTTATTTAAGTTTAAGTGAAATGATGGCTCCAGAATATAGGCACCCATATATGGGTCTTTACGGTATAATACAATCTACAACAATGGCTGTGAATGGTATATTGACTCAATATATTCACTGGAGAACAATTAGCCTGATAATGGCTATGCCTATGGTCGTAGCAATATTTATGGCATTTGCCTGGCCTGAATCTCCGCATTGGTTAGCCGTCACAGGCCAATACAAAAAATGTGAACAAGCCTTTTTTTGGCTGAGAGGTCGAGACGAAGATTCCAAAAAGGAATTAAAAGAACTTATAAACGCTAATAAAGATAAAACAGTTGCCAGAGAAAAAGACAAAATATCTTTAAGAAAGTTTTATAAAATAATACGTAGACGCGATTTCTATTTACCTACTGTGCATATGATTGTTTTACAATATCTTTTCTACTGGAGCGGAACTTTTGTAATAGCTATATATTCCATTGAATTGATTCAGAAAGCAACACAAAATTCTGGAGCATCATTCTACAGTGCAATGATTATGAATTCGATATTAAGTCTGGGAATAGCAGTGAATCTTACTTTGCAAAGATTTTATAAAAAGAAGTCAATATTATTAGTGTGCACATTTATAGGTACCATATCTATTTTATCTGCTTCTGTTATATCCGGATTACAAACATTAGATGTCATATCTAAGAATTCTTTACTATGTTTATTTGCACTTATCATATATATGATAGCTATTGGTATTGGCATATTTTCATCAGCATATGTTATTGCCATTGAATTAATGCCTGTAAAACATAGAGGTCTTGGTGGAGCATTGATTGTAATATTTTCATGTGTATTTCATACTTCGTCATTGAAAATTTGTGCGTATTTGTTTTTGTATATAGACTTATGGGGAACGTTTTTGTTATTTGCGATAAATTTAGTATGTTGCGGTATTTTTGTTTGGAAATATGTGCCCGATCCTTCTGGTAAAACTTTACAAGAGTTGGAATATTTTTATATGTACGGAGATTTTGTCAATGTGACTAGTGATGATATTGAAACAATATCACACGAAAGAGAAATTAAAAATTTAGTTCACAAAACTAGAAACAATGTAATAGAAGACGTAATAATTAATTAAATGTTTTCAGTATAGAATAACATATGTCGTATCCGGTTAGTTCAAGTCGGAACGGAAGTCGCGTCGAGCGCAGCTAGTTTCACTCCGATGCGGCTGGACGGAGTCGTGCAGTCAACCGAACGTTGCTGGGTGGGGGAAGCACGCCTTTGACTCAGTTGGTTCTCGGCACTCGGTGTGACAACACGGAACTGTCTCTCCGTTCCACTACGCTAGTGGACTAAGCGGTCGTTACCTTTTCTTTTGATTACTTTGTGTTTCTAAATTATTACGTGAAAATTAACATTAAAAAAAAACAGTGATTAAAAAAATAGATTTTGTCATTTTGCACGTTTCCCACACACGCCCAAACTATGTCGTCCGACAACAATAGCTCGACCACTTCTGATCCGACATCAGAAGTGGGATCGAATCGTGCAAATGACTCGACAAATAGTGACTCCATAAACAATAACGGTGACGTTCAGTGGCGGTTACTTTTCGAAATGCAAAATCAACAAATGCAAGCACTGATTCAGACCCTGAAATGGCCACACGATAAAAATGAAATCAATTTGCCGGAATTCAACCCAGATAAGCGCGACTCTGATGCAAGTTCGTGGTGTGCAACTGCCGACCTATGCTTCGACGGAAGAGTGATAGAAGGCAGTAAACTTATTATGATAATCAGCAAGGCACTCAAAGGATCTGCATCGTCATGGTTGTCGCAGATAACTTACCCGGGGATGACATGGATCCAGTTTAAAGAACTTTTTGTGGCTCGATTTGTGTGTCTTGAAACATCAGCAGCTACCCTCATTAACTTAAATAATGACAGGCCAAAAGAAAATGAGACCCATGCTGCTTATGCCAGTCGCCTTGTTACCACACTGATGGGCCGTTGGAGGGATTTCAGCGTCGAACAGATCGCAGTATCAACAGTGATAGCGCATTTGGCACAAATTGATACTCGATTGCAACGCCTCGCATTTACGACGGAACTCAAGACAAGACAACGATTGCAACAGGAACTGCAGGCATTTTCCTACCTAAAACGAAAACTGCCTTCCGATATGCGCATCGATTCAGGGGATGAAAAACGACCGAAACCATCGCTGATAAGCCATATTAAGTGTCATTACTGTGGAAAACCTGGGCACAACCAAGTAGAATGCCGTAAGAAGCAGACTGATATGAAAAAGCAATCGTCGGCGGCTACTACATCGGGCTCCGGACAGCGAAAACCAGTGATCGGTAACACGGTGGTATGCTTCAAGTGCAACGCGCCGGGCCACATCGCTGCACTACGAGCGGCGGGTCTATGGGAACAACTGCACCGTCGGCAGAGCGTCGTGTCGACCAATGTGCGGTCGAGTCTCCATCGGGAACATTAACACAATCAGGTACAAGTTATAAATTCGATTTCGACTCAGGCGCTGAGTGTTCTTTGATAAAAGAGACTGTAGCGAATAGATTTAGTGGTAAACGAATCAATAAGGTTGTTTCGTTAGTAGGTATAGGTAATAAGAATGTTTGTAGTACAGTTCAACTATTATGTACAGTAGAAATTAATGGGTTCACAACTGAGATTCTATTTCACGTTTTGCCAGACATATACCTTCGAAGTAATATTATGGTAGGCCGTGAGATATTACGTAATGGTTTTAGAGTAGGTATGAGTGCAACTAGTTTTACTTTGACCAGAGATTTTACTGTAAATACGTGTACGCCTATAACGGAAGGTACCTCATCTGAAATCAGCCTAGATATTATTAACACTGATATCCAATCTAATGGAAAAGGGGAGCTTTTTGATATTCTACAACAATATTCAGATTTTTTTATTAACGGTTTCCCAACTACTCGTGTTACTACTGGCGAGCTTCAGATTAGGTTAGTTGATCCTGCTCGCACCGTGCAGAGGAGACCTTATTATAAATCATCACCACATGAACGTCAGGTCATGCGTAATAGAGTCGAGGAGTTATTGCGCGCTAATATAGTTAGACCAAGTAGTTCACCTTTCGCTAGCCCAGCTCTTTTGGTCAAGAAACATGACGGTTCAGATCGCATGGTTATTGATTACAGGGAGTTAAATTCAAACACTGTACCTAATCGTTACCCTTTACCCTTAATATCTGACCAAATTTCTAGGTTACATGGTGCCAATTACTTTACTAAGTTAGACTGTGCAAGTGGCTTTCATTTGATCCCGGTACATTCCGATTCTATTGAACGTACAGCGTTTATTACTACCGAGGGACAGTACGAATTTTTAACCATGCCCTTCGGTTTACGAAACGCCATCTCAGTTTTCCAGCGTGCGATCATGAAAGCACTAGGTGACCTTGCACACAAATACGTCATTGTTTACGTCGATGATATTTTAGTGACGTCAGACAGTGTTGAACAAGGTTTGGAGAGACTACGCGAAGTTCTCGTGGTTCTTACTAGGTCTGGATTTTCCCCTAACCTAAGCAAGTGCTCCTTTCTTAAAAAAAACGTGTCGAGTTTCTAGGGTACGAGGTTGAAGCAGGTGAGATTAAGCCGAATAAGCGCAAAATTGAGGCATTATCATTATTACCACCACCACAGTCGTCTACTCAGGTGAGACAATTTATAGGTTTGGCGTCTTACTTCCGCCAATTTGTGCCGAATTTCTCCCGGCTGATGGCTGCCCTCTACAGATTGACTTCAAACAAATGTCCATTTGAATGGAAGCCCAATCATGAAGAGATACGACTAAAGGTGATTGATATCTTAACTAAGGAACCTGTTCGTTTAGACGAAGTTAGGCAAATAGCATCTAGTAGTATGGAGGCAGGTGCGCGGTACGATAAAGAACGTTTTGACAAAACTAAGGCTAACGTGATTAGATTCTCGGTTGGTGAATTTGTCCTTATTGAGAACGAGGAACGTAATCAAACTAAATTAGATGCGAAATTTAAAGGTCCATTTAAAATTATTGAAGTTTTGGAGGGTGATCGCTATGTATTAAAGAGTTTAACAAGTAATCGTACCTACAAATATGCCCACGATCGAGTCAGAAAGATGCCTGAGGGTCAAATACCAAGTGACATAGACGTAGATAGTGGAGACTATGAGACAGATTAATTTTTGTTATTAGTGTACTGGATTTTGTTTCGTGGGTCGGAGACTGCACCAGAGTATCGTTGCTGTAGCCCAGTAGAAATCGGCGTCTACTCCTGGAGTAGTCCGTGGGTAGGCAGTAAAGCGGTAGCTCTGGGTGGTGTAGTCGGGTCTAGCCTTGTAGCGAAGACCGTAGAGTCATAGAACGACTCGACATTCCATAATGGAATCAATCAGCAAATGCGTTTGCTAGACTTTGTGTGTGTGTGACCACGAAAGAAAACTCGGTTGATTGTAGACATTGTTAACATGTCGTTGATTTTAGTGTTGATTAATGAGACAGAGTACTTACCTATGTCATTGTATTTGGCCTCAGACATCTCAAGTTTTGATTTCTGTTCCTAGTACGTAGTTAAGTGATAAAGGTTTAGTTTGGTTGGTTAGTTTAATTATCATTAACAATTTTTGAGTTAGTAACAATAAAATAAGTAACACAGAGGTAACTTTATTTTGAAACACTGATCATTATTGAGATAAAGGGCCGAGTTACAGCCTTAGATTTAAGAGAAATGGCCGAGCGGTAGTGCTCTCGAAATTGTTTATTGTTGCAGATTAACAAGACACACGAGGACGTGTGTCATCGCAGGATGGCCGTGTCGTATCCGGTTAGTTCAAGTCGGAACGGAAGTCGCGTCGAGCGCAGCTAGTTTCACTCCGATGCGGCTGGACGGAGTCGTGCAGTCAACCGAACGTTGCTGGGTGGGGGAAGCACGCCTTCGACTCAGTTGGTTCTCGGCACTCGGTGTGACAACACGGAACTGTCTCTCCGTTCCACTACGCTAGTGGACTAAGCGGTCGTTACCTTTTCTTTTGATTACTTTGTGTTTCTAAATTATTACGTGAAAATTAACATTAAAAAAAAACAGTGATTAAAAAAATAGATTTTGTCATTTTGCACGTTTCCCACACACGCCCAAACTATGTCGTCCGACAACAATAGCTCGACCACTTCTGATCCGACACATATATATTGAAAACATTTATATAACCAAATAAATTACAGAATAAGAAATATTTTAAAGGAAACATTAATCTTCTAAAATTTACTTGCGGCGAGGTTAGTATTTCTAGTAGAAATGCCTTGAGCAACGAAAAACAAATTACGAAATAATTGTAGAATTTGTAATCATTCGGTAATTTATATGAGTAATTTTAAAATTCGCTTTTATAGTTTGTATCATTAAAATGTCAAACAATTGAATTTAGTTTATTTTTATATGTTTTATCGTATTCATAGTAGAAAAAAATCTACTTAAATACATTTTAACAACATGAATGTATATTTGGCATTTTAATTGTTGTAGTAGGTACCTAGTCTAAAATCTATTCCGGAAAATCCATTAAGTATAATATTTTCAATTCTTTTGTGGAATATTTTTTTTGTAAAAAATATTGTTATTTTCTAAAGATGGCATAACTTAATAGGTATGAAAATGTGTATAAATAGCATTTTTTTTAAATAAATAAAATTTGAATATGTGTTTTTGTGACTCCGAGCGGTATTGTTCTAGTGGTAGATACTTCCGTTTCGTGGGTAGTCAAAATGTAAATAAAATAAAAAAATATTCAGTAGGGTTCTTGTATACATAAGTGTAATTGATCACATTGAATCGTCTTATAGCTTCAATTTTAGTGTGGCTTCGGAACTCCTGCCCTCCGATGAGAAGAAGCCCCAAGGAACTCAAGGTTTTTCTGTGATCATGTGTTAAATTACAATCGATAAGTTGTGTAAAAGGCGTATAATTAAAATTACTTATACGCCTTTTACACAACTTATATTTTTTCAATCTTGTGATGAACATATCACATACACATTGACCTTTTAACAGCGCATACACAAAAACTGATCTTTGTGTCTAAACATCTACGATATGATGCGAGTCACGTTCTTGCTCGTATATTGTATCACCTCCTGGGGTGATGCATACAAGCTCCATTTTCTAAAAATAGAAAAGCACAGAGAGTTGTCCGCAAAGCTTCTAACTTCCTCCATTTTCTACACCCTTCAGTTTTGACTTTGAGACAGCCAGACATATTGTACACTGTTGACTTAAAATTAGTTAAATTAGAGGGGTATGATGTACTACCGGATTTTAATAATGGAATTACTTTCCTAAACTTCATTTGAACACAGGAAATACACCACAATCAATACACCTATTAAATATAATACCAAGGTCAGGTAAAATAACGTCTATCAAAGATTTAACAAAAGGAACAGAGATCCCCCAGAAGTCTTCATTTTCTTTACATTAATTTGTTTAAGTACCACTAAAATATCATATTTTGGAAGTTTTACTAGTAGGTCGTTTTGCCACTCAAGACATTGTCCCAATAGAGACGTTTTAATATACCGACGTTCGGTAAACCACGGCATTTTCCTTGATAGACCTTCTGATACGGAGCGAAATATTGACAGTTAGTCAAGGCCACTATGATCTGAATCCAATTTGCTAATTGCAGTAACACTTTCGAATATTATGATATCTATTGTTCTAGTAGGCTCCAGGAACAAATTAGTAACTTTGTGTGATTGAGACAAGTTTAGAAGTATGGTGGAGAGACACTTTAATTAAATCTACATTAAAATCGTCAAATACAATCAATTGCTTTATTGATTTTGTTAATTTATTTAACATTACATCTAATTATTATTTTTTAAATTTTTGTCCTAGTTCGTCTGTACACACATGCTATTATTGACTGCTCCAGCTCTACACAAGCGATTTCATTTTACCGCGTGGGTTCGAACACAGACCGACCAGTGATTTTTTTTCATAAAAAATTGTGCGCTAAAACGTCGTTCTTACGGTGAAAGAAGAAATAGTGAGTTTTTTTTGTAATTGTAAAAATCACAGTTATCTGGGCGCAGAGGTCAATTACTCTAAAATTTTAGTAGCTTCTGAAGAATAGTAATGAAATAAATAAATCTTGTGACCAACACACAGCGCCATCTAACCCCGTGGTAAGCTGCTAAGCTTGTGTTACGGTGACTAGACAACGGTATACTACTTATATTTATTTTTCTTGTGTAAATACATATATATTATACATAGAAATACCCCCAGACCAGATATAAAAAAATATTTTTAAGCATAAATATTTGCACCCAGTTGGAATCGACCTTCCGCAACCTTCTGCATTGCAGCCAAGCGTTTGCCCGACGCGCCACAGAGGTCGTCAGATCGTGAACGTCGTCAAATATTAGGGTTTTTGAGAGGTCAAAAACCCTGATACACAGGGTACAATTACACAATTGCAAAAAAAACTAAATTAAAACATCCGTCGATCAAAATTTGTTCCTTGGGATGTCGACATGTCCCAGGACTCACCACGGTCCGTAGCCATGTGACATTCTTCAATCCGGAGTAGGCCTACTCGCTACTTAATTGTACTTTGTACCTACTTTTATATTTCATTTTTCAATTATATTATATATACTGAGTATAAGTTTCAGCAGTCGATCAGTCTGTTGCAACCGAGTGGCGGCCGAGCAATGTACAACGAAGCACGGCCCCGGCCGGCGCTCGTGACGGTCTAATATAAATCAACCCTTATTATCACATAAATGAAAATAATAATTCTTGTACACCATTTTAAGCCCATTGTAAGAAAAGTACGTGTAGGGCAAGTACGTACTTACCATAAAGAAAAAAAATTAAATGGTCCTACGTAATCAATTGAGTAATCACAAATCCTCATTACTTTTTAATGAAAAGCATTATCTTCATTTACGCAAACGTTATTATTAATAACAATAGGTACTTAAGTTAAATAAACTGAATATAGAGTAGTAGGTTATTGTCCCTTCTGGACCAATATGTAACTCTGAAAAAACTCTATTCTTTCAAATTTTGGTCAGCCCCCGCGCCCTCGCTGCCCAAAATTTGAAAGAATAGAGTTTTTTCAGAGTTACATATTGGTCCAGAAGGGACAATAACTAAAAATGTGAAACAAAACTACAAGTTTCCAACGAGTGCCAGGACACTCTTCGCATCGGGGGTTCTAACCCAAAGATCAGAGAATATATTTTGGATTATTGGTCTACAACGTACAATACCTAGAATGTGAAACAAAACTTCATTTAATATTTTAGTGCTAACCATTAGGGTTTATTAATTACAGACCTATTGGTCTAGAACGAACTATAACTAAAAATGTGAAACAAAACTACAAGTTTCCAACGAGTGCCAGGGCACTCTTCGCATCGGGGGTTCTAACCCAAAGATCGAAGAATATATTTTTTGGATTATTGGTATACACTACCTAGAATGTAAAACAAAACTTCATTGCTTGTTCCAGGCTAAAACCACGCTTTTGTATGATCATGTATTGTTATCATAGGTTTATTTAAATTTTTAACCTCCTGTTGTTTATAGTCATGTCAACTTCCATTGCGGTAGTATTTCTGTTATTTAATTAAGTATTTCAATTTTATACGTGCAACTTTTTACAGATTTCAATAGTTTTAAAACAAACGAGGACCGATTAACAATATAATTCACGTAATATTCGACCAAATGTATTCCGTCCATATGAATACTTTTCGCCCATGGTAAGATCGTTTTAGCCAATATTATGAATTAAATCGAACAATCAGTCAGAAGATTAAAAAAAAAAATATATTTCATATAATATTCGGTTGGTAAAGACCGCTTTTAAGCACCGCCAATGTGTGTTTGTAAGACCGCTTTAAACCGATATTATGAACCACATTTCGTTTTAAAACAATCAGTCGGAACAATCGAGAACCGATTAAAAATATAATTCATGATATTTCAGTCAAATAAACACCGTCTGTATGTGTTATTTTCGCCCATGGTAAGATCGTTTTAACCGATATTCATGAATTATAACAATCAGCCGAAAGATTCCAGTACCGATTAAAAAATATATTCCATATAATATTCGGTCGGTAAACACCTCCTATGGGTGTAAGACCGCTTTAAACCGATATTAAGAAGTACATTTCGTTTTAAAACAATCAATCGGAACAATCGAGCACCGATTAAAAATAAAATTCATATAATATTCGACCAAATGTATTCCGTCCATATGAATACTTTTCGCCCATGGTAAGATCGTTTTAGCCAATATTATGAATTTATAATAATGAGTACCGATTAAAAAATATATTTCATATAATATTCTGTTGGTAAACACTGCCTATGTGTGTAAACCACATTTCGTTTTAAAACAATCAGTCGGAAGAATTAATTACTTATATCCTTAAATAACACAAATCCACCGCGTACTTTTCTTGTTAACTTGAAATTAATAAAACAGAAATAAATTATATCTGACTATATACAACTGTTGGTTGTACTTTCAGCATTGAACTAATATTTAAATAGAAATTGATAAGTACGATACAAAATCAATATCTATCTAAATGTCGTACTTACATTTTTTTATTTTTTCCTAGAAGAATATAAACACTAAAACTTAAAAAACCACCACTAAAACAGTATTGCACAAAAACATAATGAAAACTGGGTGTTATTTCCCACGAGGAATCAGGCGGTGTTTTATTTTGTACACCTAAGCGAACTGAAAACTTAACAGTTGTAAAGTCATGAGCAAATGTCCAGAAACACTTTTAACCGACTTAGGAGGTTTTCAATTTCCAAAAAATATTTGTTCTGGTAATGAAGTCATGCTATTCCAAGGAAGAGATAGATAGATAGATTAATTTATTTATTGCGACACACCACAATTGAATACATACAAAATAACTAAAATGTAGGTAACACAATGGGTGACCTTATCGCTTAAAGTGATATGAAAGTTAGGGTGTTTAGACAAGGAACACTACGGTACTTGACACATGCAAAATTATAAATTAATAATCCTACGATAAAATACGGTGGATAAAATACGGCACTTTTAGCATTAAGTAAGCACTCAATGTCGACTCATCATTTATAAAACAAGTTCATTCTTGTTGTTATGAAAACTTACCTACCTGTATCATATTATCTTGGGAACTTTATTACGAAATCGAATAATATTCTTAACCGATTTAGAAAAAAGAAGTAGGTATTTGCTTTTTAGAAATCCCGAACTCATACCAATATCTAGATAAATAAACAAAATATTGCATGACATTACACACAGCACAATCTAGCCTCAAACTAAGCTCTAGACTTGTACTATGGGTACTAGACCACGGGTATACTACTTATAATATTATGCATAGAAAGAAACTTAGACCAGATAGGTACAAATATTTAGTTTTTGCGCATAAATATTCACAGCCTTCGGCGTTTTTAGACCAAAAAATGTAAACATAGAACTGCTAATCGAAGTACTTGCTGTGTCCCGCAGGACAACTGTGTAAGTCCAGATTCCGCGGAAATATTTTAAACATTTAAGCAAATATTAATATTAGCACGTCATTCTCTGGGCGTTGCTATCATTTTTCTTTTAGGCTTAAACATAAATTTCTTTAATTTCATAAAAATACGAAACGTATCAACTAATTGCCCCAGTTATTTTAACTATCGTAAAATTAATAGTAAGTAAATTGACTACACATCTTAATTTGATGTTCTGTTATAAAGAGAAACAAAAAAATTTATAAACTTAGTTTTTGATTCTCTGAAAATTTTATTAGGCGTTTTATCGAATGTTAAATTCATATTGTTTTTTATTCTATACTAACTGCATCAAGCGGTTTCACTCGCATAAGTCTCGATCCAAAATTAATTTGATACCTTTTCTCTTAGGTTATCCCGTAAAACATTTACATTCTATCGAATAGAAATACATTTTAATCATTGTAAAAAATAAAACAAAAGAATAAAATAAGTAAGTTTAATCTCAATTGGTTATGTAGTTTTAAGTTAAGTTAAGAGTAACAAACAGGCATACTAACTTTATAATATTACCTATAAAATAATTGAACCCACGGCTACGGAATGGAAATTGCTGTTTCACTCGCATAAGTCTCGATCCAAAATTAATTTGATACCTTTTCTCTTAGGTTATCCCGTAAAACATTTACATTCTATCGAATAGAAATACATTTTAATCATTGTAAAAATAAAACAAAAGAATAAAATAAATAAGTTTAATCTCAATTGGTTATGTAGTTTTAAGTTAAGTTAAGAGTAACAAACAGGCATACTAACTTTATAATATTACCTATAAAATAATTGAACCCACGGCTTCGGAATGGAAATTGCTATATCTACCACTATACCATTAAAGCCCTCGACTAAAAAAGATATTCATTTTTTAACTAATAGAGTAGACATTACATCAAACGGATTTGGTAGGAATCCAAACAATCTTTAACCTCTATCTCTACGATATTTATAAATTATATAATTTTCATGACATATCAATTTTGTATTCTTTTGTCTTTTAGAAAATGATTCTTAATGGCTTTAAAATAAAGTAAGTAATAGTATTTTAAATAATTTTCTTTGTTTATACCGACGGAAAACTAATAAATCGATCAACATTCCACGTTTAACGTAATTTATTATTATTGATTTTATTACATGATTTTGTCGGTCGACTAAAAGTTTTTGGTTGTAAAATAATTATTTGCTGACAATTTGTTTTTTTACGATATAAATACGCTTTTATGTCATGAAATAGTCATTAAAATCTGGAAAACTACACCGAGAGCCTGCAGCTTACTTACCGTTATTTACCCTAGTTACGGTCGATAAGAAGTACTTCTTACTCTTCAAGCTGAAGCTGACCTCTAAGCAAGGAACAAAGCAGCTGAATCCAGCCACTTGTCTACTTTGAAGATCACATTTTTTTTCAAAGCTAAAAACAATCATGTAAGTGAGTACATACGATCTTTCTTTATTTTTCACGATTCAAAAAGTTTTATTTGATATGTGATATAATGTAATTTTTGTTTTTTGTTTTTTTTTATTTTAGGTCTGATTACGAAAGCAGTTCTGAGGTCACAGACAGTTGGATCGCTGCAGTACCTGAGAAAAATAAGAAGCAGGCCAGCGTCAAAAAGGCGACTAAGAGGAAAGCCAGCAAAGAAACTTCTGAAGCCGTTTGTTCGAAGTAAGTTCCTGCTTAGTTTCTGTTTTATCATTGAAACTGAACGTATCGTAACGTAATTTCATTGTTGTACAACTTAAAACGTCCAGATGTATCCCCTCAGGTAGTCAGTCGATACCAATCGTTTTATACGGTTCCAGATAGCTTTGCGAAGTCCAATTTCATCTAACTAATTATTTTTATTTTTGTTTACAGAAAATCCAATATATTTTCTATAATTGATGGAGATAAAGCAACCTTCAGTGAAAAAGGAAAAACAAAGGCCGGCGGAGCTAAACCCCTGATCTCTGCTTTTGCGACACGAGTCGCAAATGGTCAAGTGTATCGTACTGCTGACTCCAGCGGTGATTATTATCTAGAGCTCAGGCTTTATAATAAGGCCGACATTATTAACGAAAAACCTGAGATACGGTATAAAAAAGCTTTATCGTCTTTAAAACTGATTTTGGATGAGGGGCACCCGAGTTGGGATCCACTCCAAAAACTTTTAGTCACATCTTTTGATGTTTTTAAAGCATCAGAGGCAAAAATTTTTAAAGATTCTAATTAAATTAGATTCTTTTTAAAGATTTAAAAATAATTATTATAATTTTGTAACACTTGAGGCTTTTTTATAACATCTTTATGACTTATCTTTTAAATTTTAAAGATTTATCATCACCAGCCCGTTAATTTGTCCCACTGCAGGGCAAGGGCGTAGGACATGTCGGTTTCCTCACGATGTTTGCCTTCACCGTAAGAGCGATGTTATATATATAAGATTATAAGTTTAATATTGTAACACTGTAAGCTAGCTAGGCTCTCTATGCAATTTTCCAGATTTTAATCACTTATCTTTTTCATCTTGTAAAATTTATAAGATTTACATAAGATAATAAATAAATAATTATTTTACGTCCTTGATCATTTACTCTATTACCATGCCTTTCTGTAAGACGTGTGACTTAGTAATTAATAATCAATCCTGGGTAGGTCATTTAAGAAGCAGGGTTCACAAACAAAAAATTTCAAGTCTTTTGGTTAGCGAGGGGATTGAAACCATTGAATCTGCATTTAAATGTAGAATTATATCTTATAGAATTTTGGCTCAGGAGACGAATCAATCTAGTATTGAATTATTTTTAAAATCGATTCGTGGTAAATTACAACGTCTTTTAAATGATTGCATAAAGTTACATATTTGCATAAAAGTTAATTTTGAACTTTACGCAGGTTTTATAACGTTTAAGGATGATCACATAGATATTAAATCATTTTGTACGAAAAATACACCTATTTACAGTAATTATAAATTCGATATGTTATTTTCTTCACTGCTTCAAACTTTGAAAAACCAAGTGGAGGAATTTGAAGGTCGTGACAGCGGCTGGTCATTTTTAAATTGTATTCACCTGGAGATTAACGTAAATAAATACGAACCGATCGGTGGTTCAACGTACATTGAATTACCTAATCAAATAAAAAGCAAAAAGGCTTGTATAAACGTTCGTAATACCGATAAGTATTGCTTTTTGTATAGTATTTTAGCATATTTATATCCTACAAAAAAACATGTTGATAGAGTTTCATCCTATCCGAATTTTCGTGATGTGTTGAACTTACAAAACATGTCATTTCCAGCGACTTTTTCTGATATATCTATATTTGAAAATAATAATCCTGGTTTAGGTTTTATAATTTACGGATTGAGTAAAAAGAACACTGTTATTGGTCCTCTATATAAATCTGATAACACTGTTAATCGACGAATTATTCATTTACTTTATTTAGAAAATGATAAAAAGTCCCATTATTGTTTAATTAAAAACTTGTCGCGTTTATTACGAAATCAAATTACTGCAAATCATAAAAAACTGTTTCTATGTGATACTTGTTTAGTGTTTTTTAAAAGTGCCGAACTAGTAGACTTGCACACTTGCAGCGGCTTAGCTACTGTTTTGCCCGAAAAGGGTTCCAAAATAAAGTTTAGACATTATGACAGAAAACAAAACGTTCCGTTTGTTATCTATGCGGACTTTGAGAGCTTGCTTGAAGCGAGTTGTAATGAAGAAATTAGAAGTTTACATACTTCTACAACCCATCGACATGTACCTATTGCATTTGCTTATTACATTGTTTGTTCGGAGAATTCAGAGTACAATAAATTTGTAACATATCGAGGCATGGACTGTGTAGACATATTCGTATCTAACATATTTAACGACGTTCGCGAAATTCATGATATATTGTGTCGAAATGTGCCTATAATTTTTACTGATCTTGATGAGCATAATTTTAAAAACGCATCGAGGTGTCACATATGTAACAATTTATTATATGGTGATAAAGTTAGAGACCATTGTCATATAACTGGAAAATTTAGGGGAGCTGCCCATAATTATTGCAATCTACAATACAAAATTCCAAATTTTGTACCAATTTTTTTCCATAATTTATCTGGTTACGACTGTCATTTATTTATCACAAAATTAGGTGAAGCTCCAGGGTCTATAAAAATTATCCCAAAAACTAAAGAGAATTATGTATCATTTACTAAGTACATGTCTTTTCCTGACGGAAAATTAATATTGTTGCGTTTCGTTGATTCCTTCAAATTTCTAAATACGAGTATTGATAAATTGGCGAAAACAATGCATAATGAAAAATTTGTGCACTTAAAAAAACATTTTTCGAATGATGCACAGTTTCACCTTCTTACTCGAAAAGGAGTGTATCCTTACGATTATATGAATAATTTACATCGTTACAATGAAACATCACTCCCAAATAAAAAAGATTTTTATAATTCTCTTACGAATGTGCATATATCTAAAAAAGATTATGCTCATGCGCAATTAATTTGGAGACAATTTAGATTAAATAATATGGGTCAATATACAGACTTATATTTAAAAACGGACGTTTTATTGTTAACTGACGTCTTCGAACAGTTCCGTATCACATGTAAAAGCTTTTATCAATTAGACCCAGCGTTTTATATTACCGCTCCGAGTTTATCTTTCGATGCGATGTTATACAAAACACAAGTCGAGTTAGAATTGATAAATGATGAATCTATTTATAATATGATACAATCAGGAATTAGAGGCGGTATTTGTTTAGTTTCACATAGATATGCCAGAGCGAATAATAAATATATGTTGGATTATGATCATTCGATTCCACAATCTTACCTCATATATATAGATTGCAATAACCTGTATGGTCATAGTTTAAGTTTAACTTTGCCGTTATCTGAATTTAAATTTCTATCTAAAGAAGAAATCACTAGTTTAGACGTAAATAGTGTACCGGATAACGCAGAATATGGTTTTATTCTTGAGGTTGACTTAAGCTATCCAAAATCATTGCATTTAACCCATTCAGATTACCCTTTAGCTTCACAGCGATTCATTGCACCAGGTTCAAAAACTGTTAAACTAATCCCAAATCTATATGATAAATTCTATTACGTTATTCATTACGTTCATTTAAAAACATGTTTGAAACATGGTTTAATATTAAAAAAAGTTCATAGAGTCATTACATTCCGTCAAAATGATTATTTAAAACAGTATATTGAATTAAATACGCGTTTGAGACAACAAGCTAAATCGACGTTTGAACAAGATTTTTTTAAATTACTTAATAACAGTATATTTGGTAAAACATTAGAAAACAACGCAAAGAAAGTGGATGTAAAGTTGGTTAATACATGGGACGATAGTCTAAATTTAACTAAAAAGAAAAATTCTGCAAGGAAATTAATATCCAGTCCTTATTACCACAGTAGCATTATTTTTAGCGAAAACCTAGCAGCTATTCAACTGAAGCCAACACAAATAGCATTAGATAAACCAATTTACATTGGGTTTTCGGTACTTGAACTTTCTAAAGCTCACATGTATGATTTTCATTATTCAGTAATGAAACCACATTATGGTGATCGATTGCAAATGTGTTATACCGATACAGATAGTTTTATCTATCATATTAAAACAAATGACTTCTATAAAGATTTAAAAGAACATTTTGTTAATTATTTTGACACTAGTAACTTTCCAATAGACAACGGGTATGGTTTATCTTTGATTAATAAAAAAGTACCAGGGTTATTTAAGGATGAAATGGGTGGTAAAATTATTTTGGAATTTATAGGATTACGGTCAAAACTTTATTGTTTAAAAACTGTCGAAACTGAAATAAAAAAAGCTAAAGGTGTCAAATCATGTGTCGTTCGCGATTTAGAAGTGTCTGACTATAGAAAAACTTTATTTTCTCAATCAATTTTAAGGAAAAAAAATAAATTGTTTAAATCAATAAAACATCAAGTTTTCACTCAATGCGTTGACAAAGTCGCTTTATCCAGTAAAGATGATAAACGTCTAATATCATCAGATAAGATATCTACAAAAGCACTGGGTCATGTTGCTTTTCTAGGAGTGTAAAACATTATTTTGTAGCTTATTATCGAGTTGACATAATTATTATTGTAACTCTAGTTATAATAATGTAGGCAAAACAATGCCATGAGTTATGAGTGGCTCTTAAGTATTCATTCTGAACCCTTTCCAAATCAACGTCATAAATTCAAAATTAAGAATACTATTTTGTAAAAATACCTACTATTTTGTGAAAATAAAAATACAAGGTATACCTATACCACGCATAAACTACCTGCGGTAAACTAAACGCGATGTTAAACCTATAAGTTATTTTTGTAAAAATCAAATGGTAACTACTTTTTTGCTAGAGAGCCAGCTTTTAGAACAATACACGATGTTATAGCTATAAGTAATTATAGTTTAAGTTAAATAAGAATTATATTATTATATTATAAAAGCTGCATTTTATTTATCTCTTTCGAAATGAAATAATTATTTAGGTACCTATCCACTAATATTATAAACAAAGCAGTTTGATGATACCGACCAGCATGTTGCAACACGTTTGTTTGCTTTAAAGGAATGAAACTCGAGAACAGACACCTGCGCTGTTTCTTTGTAAAAATAGCAATATCAAGTATCATTGCATCAATGCATGATTTTGTCGAGTAAACACTAACTTCCATTAAGTGTTTATAATGTTAGTGGATTATTCTTTACTTGTACGTTACAGAGGCAAGACCTTTTGAGCTAATTAAATAAATAAATATTGCACGTTGGTAAGTTTCAAATTTTGACTTTTCTGTTTTCAATTCGAAATACTACCTATTTACGTATCTTAATGTGTTATTTTTATTGTTTCAGATAATGTCGGACATGGTACTAAGAAATGATGTGGAAATACAAGAGGGACTCTTAGGACTCGACACCCAAGATCTATTCTTTCAATGTGCGCAAAAATTTCCAGATTCGGATTATGAGGAAAACTTGCCTGTAAAAAGTTTAAAGAAAACACCACCAAAGCAGCTAAAACGAAAATTAAAGAAGACGACTAAGAATAATTACAGTAGCATCCAACGAAAGTCTTCATTTGTTTTGAACCGCGAGCCCTGTAAAGGGAGGCGGTTAATACAGATTAAAATAATTGACATTAGTGATGAAAACTGTGAAAATGAAAGCGACGTTGTTGTTTCGGCTCAATATATAGTAAAAGATTTTGTGGACAATATATTAGACCAAACGGAGAGAGTGATCAAAAATATATCAGAAACTATACTCGATAATTAATTAATGTATATTTTAGTTAGTAAGTATTGTTTAAATTAATAAAGATAATCTGTTTTTAGTTAATTTTATTTAAAAATGTATTAGTCATAGATTATTTTGAAATAAATCCTTGCTTATCTGATTTGTTCAAATAATGTATTTTATTTATGAAATAGGTACCTTATTTGCATAGACGAAATAATAATAATACAAAAGTAATGATTGATAGAAATATATTTCAGTAAAAATATTAAGTACAAGATACAGAGTTAAAATATTTACATAAATTAAATTTAGTATGGTTATCAATATACCATTTTTTTATACACATAACATTTTTTAGAGCACACATTTTCTTATGATGAACACAATTTAAATTTACATTAGACTCCTCATATTGACTATATAATTTTAAAAGATTAGGACAGCCTAGCTTTTCTCCAATATCAATTACTTCACAGTTCTCACAAAGATCTTTAATCCATTTGATCTTTTCAGTTCCTTTAATTAAAACATTTTGACAATTCAGATACGGTTTAACATTACGTTTGAATTCACTGTAGTCGATAAAACCTTCACTCCAATAAATTCCACGATTAGCTTCTATCCATCGTACCTGTTTCTTTTCTTCCACCGATAAGTGTTTAAAATGGAAAGGAGGTTTCACAAGAAAAGTTTGCGTACATTCGTTTCTTATAACGGCAAATTCTTTTATAATAAATTTATTATCTTTATCCTTAAATCCTTGTAAGTCCACAATCACAAATTCACTTGTGTTGGAATTCATATTTATGTTATCTTTTTCACTATGTTACTCAACGGTCTGTATTCAATGATGGAATCGTTTAAAATGAGACAATATGCAGCGGTGTGATCAGGTATCTCTGAATCGCATTCAAGCTCAATACGTACACTGACTACTGGACCGGACTTTAGGTTTTCACATTGTCTAGAGCAATCGATGACAAACAGTGGAGTTTTTTCATTAAATTCTTTTGGACTTAGCAGTGGTTCACTTCTACGTCCGTAATAGGATTCTTGGAATTTGATATATTGTTCATATAATAACGCAAATTTCTGATCTTTAAAACTTATATTTAAATTTTCATATGGAAAATAGACAGAATTAAGATACACTTTTACATCTCTCAAATTACAATGATCGAATCGTGATATATCTTTATCTGACGAGTTTTTTCTATTTGTTTGTAAGCCTAATACTACATATCTCGGTTTTTCAATCTGCGACGATGTTTTGATTGCCCAAGTATGCTTAGTTGTTTTTGGTACTAATGGATACTCATATAAATCCCAATTCCTAAAAGCTAAATGGAGGGGACGATCTTTTTCTAATATTTTTAATAAATATACTTTTTCTTTGTCAGACACTTTAATGTGTGGGACGCGCCAAACTAATTTTTGAATTGTAATGTCTTCGAGTGATTCGCCAGTTGGAATTTTCAAAGAATTTAAATCTGTATTGCTGCGTAATAATATTAGTTCATGTTTGCAGTTCATAATAATTTTCTTATAATCTTCAGCAAAGCCTAAAATGTTTTTCAAGGGTATTGAACAAGAAAAGTGTTCACCATGAGTTGTCTTTGTCCCGTTTACATCCCAACCCCAAGCTTTAGCCATTTTAGCCTCATTTTCATTTAAAGATAGCAAATTTTTCATTGTTGTTGTCATTCCTGCATTTTTTATTCTATCGATTTCTACTCCATTGAGTTCATAACGAACATCTTGGAACATAAAAAGAATTGGATTATTCGTGAACTCGATAGTATTAACTTTTTCTTTTCCAACACCTTTTACAATGTTTACCGTTCCTTCGATATAGAGAGTACTTGCTGATGGTAATATGTATAAATCCTGTTGGTTAATAGGGATGCGAATTTCGTCATTTCTGTTGAAACTTGTTATGTAGGGCTTATATGAATGATATTCTATACCATCTATGGTATTATCGTATGCCGGTGAACTCGTTATATCTAAGATGTTCATTTTAGTAGTCCGATTAATTTTAAGAACTGTTTATTTTCTTTTGTAATATTATTATTATTATTTTTCTTAGTTGTTCCTTTACGGATTGATCGATGAGTACTGATGTGTTTTATTTTCTTATTACCGTATTTATTAAAGTCTATCATTTTTTCTGATGTGCATATACAATTGAACTTCTTCACCTCGTAGATTTATCAAATTATTATTTATGTCTAACAATCTGATATTTATAGTACTTATGTTATTTTGATTAATAGGAAAATAAATTATATTTTTTGGTACTTCTATTATTCGATACCCTGGTGGAACGTTTGGAGCAAATTCATGAATTATATGGCTTGATTTTCCATTAATATATGATCCGCTCACTATGTCACATTCGATTCTTACCACTGTTGTAGATAAAATGTTAACTGGAAGCTGCGACTCGTGTATTATATTGGCTTTAAGAGTTTGTTTATCAAACCCTAATAATTTTCCAAGAGAATCATTTTTGTCGAATCGTATGTTTTTAGAACAAAAAAGAAAAGTTTTCAACGTGTTATTGTTACAAAATAAATTTATGTTTGTACCATTTTTTACGTTTGATTTTAAATAGTCCGAAATATCTTGGAGTTCATAAGCACCTTCGGGTATTTCTAAGACTTCATTGTTGTCATAATAAAATTTATTATTTCGTTTATCAATGTTAGGGATCGAATTGAATGTTGACAAATACAGAAGGGCACACTCGAATTCACCGTCAAATTGCAATGGTGGATAAAAAGTAGAAGATAAAATCGAGGTATTACCAGTTATAGACAACGTGAAAGACATTTTACAAATGAACGTAATTAAAACAATTTTATAATTATATAGTCAATATAATGATTAATAATCTATCACTAAAACAAAAAAAAAAAAACGAAAAAACACTCGTAAGTTAAAGAACCACACACTTAACATATAAAATTCTTGTTTGTTAGATTTACAATAGCGTACTTATCACCTAACTCTTCTTTCCAAAACGTTTGTAGAAACTTTAAACATAAATGACCGCAATTAGATGTATTAAAGTCTTGATATCTACAATAATTATATGTGATGCGATATTTCAAATATTTAGCCAACTCTAACGGTGGCTTTAAATCACCAAAGCTATCAAAATATGCACAATTTTCGAATAGTTTTACATAGGCTACCCAATGAGTTCCATCATTTTCTGAACTATCTAAATTAACAATCCCACACTCAATATCCTTCGATTTTGACGGAAGTTTATTTCTCATAAAAACACCCCTAAAGTATGGAACATGTTGATTAGCAAAATCTAAAATGTCAAGATCAGTAAGTGCGCGTCTGGGTAACCTTTTAACTAGTTTTTTGATTTATTTATAAAAATACCATTTCCTGTCTTATAGGGTTTTATATAGAGGCCTTTCCCAAGAGCAATTGATTCTATCATTCTATTATGACGTTGAGCTTCTTCCAAGTTCTTTTTAGCTGATTTATGATCGTTTACAGCTTTCGTTATTCCTGCTGCGCCTCCAGCCATTGCGCCCAATGCGGATAGTCCAGCGAATATTGGAATGAGCGGTAAAATACCTCCTATTTTCGGTAACGGTATAACACGAGGCACATGAACTTTTTTCTTATTTTTAATGAGTTTTTTAGCTGCAGAATAAGCTTCCTTTATTGCTGCAGCATCACTTTTCGGTTTTGACCTTTTCAATTTTTTATGTATTTTTGAAACCAACGACTTGAATGATCTCCCGCCTGCACCGTACTTGACCTTAGTTTTCATCGTTTTGTTCACAAGCCACGAAGCCAATTTCTCACCTGTTCCAGCGTTTTTTGATTTCATTCTCTGTTTTGCAATATTTATGAGATCTAAATCTGCTTTGTGTCGATCTTTCAAACTGTTTGAATTATTATAAGCAATATCGTGTCTCATACATGCGTTATCAAGCTCATTAACTCCTTTATCCCCTCTTAGTAATCGTTTCTTTAATCGTGTACCGGGTCCACAATAATTATAACCAGGTAAATGCAATTCAAATGGTAATTTATTTATAATACTATTTACGAGACCTCTACCGCGCATAGCTGAATTATAAATGAAGTAATTTCTATTGTCATTCGCAATTTTATATTTTTATAAATCTAATAAAACAGAATTATAATATAGCTTGTTTATCAATCCAACTGTTTTCACTTTTAGAAAGACCCAACCACTTGACAAAGAGTTTATTATTCTTTTTACTTAAAACTTTTTCAATAAGGTATACGTTCGGACAGTTGGTTTTCAGCAGTTCTTGTTCATAAAAACGTCCTAATATTGGATGGTGGTACAGATCTTCTATAGAATACGTAACTGGTACAGAAAGATAAACATTTTTAACTAAAAACAATTCTGTAGACCAGTTAGGGGTATATCCTTTTTCGAAGCAGCTTTTATATTTACTTATACGAACATGATCTCCGATTTTTAGTTTATTGGATTTTGTATGCTTATTATTAGAGTTCTGGAATTTCATAATATTTTTCATTACAGCATTTTGATTTGAATGGTTAACATCTTTAGGTTTATAATTTATTGTTCGATGTATTGTGTTGTTATATTTTGATATGACACTTGTCAATGACTCTCCAATCCATTTATAGTTACCATTAAAACTAAAAACTTTAAATAACTTATTTTTCAATGTCCGTATTAGTCTTTCAACTATAGAAGCTTTTTTAACAGAATATGTAGAGTAATGATTAATGTTGTACTTTGCTGTTACTTTTTTAAATTCATCGTTGTAAAATTCGGTGCCCATATCAGTTTGTAAATTAATGGGTTTTCGGTGGTTTTTATCTAATACACTTTGAAACGCATTTGCGATTTCAGTTTTTGTTTTAGTTTTAACGGGGATAGCCCAAGAAAACTTAGAAAAACAATCTATTATCACCAAAATATATCTATAGTCACGGTTATATCTTTTTAAACTTTGAAAATCAATTAGATCTGCTTGCCATAAGTCATCGATGCCCTTTAATAATACTGATCGTCGATTAAAATTCTTGCGAACAGCTTTATGAATTTCATTCACAATTTGAAGTTTACTCATTTTTTAGTTCTAAGTAAATCAGCTTTTGTACAATAATCTGCAATAATATTATCGAAATGTTCTTTTACAACTGTTTTTAAATTATTTACTATTGTTGTGATCTCTTCCTTCTTTATATACAATTCATTTTGTGTATCTACGTACTCCTTGTTGACAGCATCAGAATTTTTCAGTGGAATTATAATACCGGTTAATCTTGTATTATGTAAATCAAATTCTCCGCTTTCGGTTTTCATTAAGATTTTATCAAAACTTTCTATAAAATCTGGTAAACGCAATCGTTTATGAATGTGATGTCCAAACTTGTCCATCATGGTGAACTGACAGGTGTCATCGATAAAGTTGAAATGAAATAACTTTTTAAAGTCATGCTATTTATTATGGTATAATCCCGCTTTCACGCAATTCTTCTATAATAGAAATTATTTCATTATCCAACCCAGTGTTACCAGCATCTTTTGAAGCAATCAAAAGCTTTAATCTATCTACTAATTCATTAGGATCGTCCCAGTAAACGTAGTCAGCATTTTTCTTCCAAGTTTTCATAAGTGGTAAACCTTTTCCTTGATGTGTTGTATCAGGTTGACTACTATCAGTGCTTACTGAAACTTTACGTAATTTGAAAAGTGGTTTTATAATAGTCAAGTATTTCCGACCTTTATTACTCTTGATCGGTTGATTTGGACTAAAATTTCTTCGATGAGCATTTGTTTCTTGTAACATTAACTTATAATGAGTCAAATCTTCATTATTTATTACGTCCAAGTTAGGGACTTTTTTAAAAAGTAATTCTTTTATTCCATTCGTAAATTTGTACTTCTTTGTGCCAACTTGAATATAACCATCGGTCAACACCACACGCGAAGATCCCATCATGAGTTTATTTCCGCGATCATTTCTAACACCAAACGGAACACTATCTAAACTATCTGAAGCATCCGGAGTAAGGGACCACGAAGAAATATCTAAATTTGCATCGGTTGAACCCGAAGACACTGTTTTAAAAGATTCGTCTTCTTCTTTATCCATTTTGATTGTATCACCATCGTAATCGTCATTGTCACTATCCTGTGACTCACTATATTCTTTTGGGCTTATAGACGCAATACTATTTAATCCGACGTTAGATTGTCTCTTTAGAGTTTTATCGCTACCTAATGGACTTGAAGTATTGAATTTAACATCATTTTTTAAGGCTTTGGAAAAATTAAATGATTTTCTTTTGACCGGAGACTCTATTAATAAAGAACTGTCTACCATTTTATTAAGCGGTTCTGTGATTGGTTTAAAAACCGATTCCAAAATATTACTTCTTTCCATTTCAATATTTCGCATTTTTCGAACCTTCTTTTTAACAGCTTCCGCAGCTTCAACAATTTGTTTTTTTAGATTTTTTTCCATTGCATCAGAGTCGATTGAACTATTAACAGTATTCATGTGAAATGATAGCGTAGTTTATGTATTTAGCTATTTATAGTCAATTTCTAAATTTAATAACAAAATATTATTTACATAGAAATACAATCGAATAAAAATCACCTAGAGAGCCACAGCATGACCATAAGCAATGAATTATGCATTCACCCTTTCCTTTAACAGCGTTTATAAATCGTTTTTTTAATTTTTGTTTCATCATATTGGACTTTGCTGGTTGTAAGTAACCTCACAAAATGATAGTACGAGTAATATTCTCCGCTATTTATAAGGTATAAAAAAGATAGACTTATTAAAAAAATTACTTTTTTCTTTATTTATAAAAACAATCTAATAATTTTTTCGAATACTTTTCTACAAATCGGACATTTAACTCCGACAGATAGAGAACACTTTGCACACGCCACAGCATGACCACAAGGTATGAAACACGTATTTAATTCTTCTTGCACACAAATTTTACATATAATTGACGATGGTATTGCGTCGACTTTTATTTGCAGAGTTTCAGGTTCAATTTGACTGCATTCTTCTTCGAATTCTTCATATCCTCCATTTTGTACATTTTTTACATAGTCTTCTCCTTTCATTACCAATACATACGGACATTTGTCAAACCAGCGTGCATGCTCTTCCCATGGTATATCGTGGGGGCCCCAATCTTTCATTCTTCCGCCGCAGTAAAAACAGATGACTCTGTCACCTCTTTCGGTATAAAAAAATCCTGCTTCAGCCATTTCTTTTGGTTTCTGTTTCAAACCTATCGGCCAAGTTTCAAAACTGCGTAAACGTTCCTCTTCATCAGCGAACCGACGAAAAAAGGGAATGTAGGACATTATTAAAAACACTGACAAAACATGTATTTTGAACCACGGATCGACGAACAATGATTTAAATAATAGCTATGCTATTCAGTTTCATAAGTCCGCTAATGAAATAAAACAAACGTATCAAATTTCTTTCGATAACAACCTTTGTTTTTTTCACAGTCCTTGTTTATTACAACATAACTATAAGGTTCTTTCCATATCTGAGCACACATTTCTCTGAATTCTTGCCATGTCATATCAGTATTAACGTGCTCATCATAAATGTGTCTCATGTTTATATCATCTTGCTTGAACAATACTATTAAATTTGCATTGTCTCTTATTAACTGTTTTGGTATTTTGCTATATGTCTGGTTTAAATAAAAACAGTCTATGTATTTGTGTCTGCCCATTGCAAAAAAATTACGCATACTGTTTTGATTTTCACAAGAGACATCATCAAAAATAATTACTGAATTACATTTTGCTACTTCTGGAGTGATTACTTTTTGATTTTCATAAAACTTTGAGAAAGTAACACCAGGAACTCTTTGTAATACCTGCTCTAAGTACTTGTACTTCGGTTGATAAAGAGTTTTTGAATATACATAAACGTTACGATATTCTAAACCATTTTCATGCAAAAGTAGACCTATAACCAAATTCGTTTTTCCACAGTTCGATGGACCGCATATTATACCGCGAACTGTATTTGGTAATAGTTTTCCATGACGAAAATTTTGTTGATCAGACGAAAAGTTGATATTTTCAAATTGTAAAGATACTGGTTGCTTAACGAACTTCATTCTAACAGTGCACCTAACGAAATGACTAAAGATCTATAATAACTGTAATTAATAAACCCTAATGGTTAGCACTAAAATATTAAATAAAGTTTTGTTTCACATTCTAGGTATTGTACGTTGTAGACCAATAATCCAAAATATATTCTTTGATCTTTGGGTTAGAACCCCCGATGCGAAGAGTGTCCTGGCACTCGTTGGAAACTTGTAGTTTTGTTTCACATTTTTAGTTATTGTTCTTTTTGGACCAATAGGTAACTCTGAAAAAACTCTATTCTTTCAAATTTTGGGCAGCGAGGGCGCGGGGGCTGACCAAAATTTGAAAGAATAGAGTTTTTTCAGAGTTACCTATTGGTCCAGAAAGAACAATAACTACCTACTATATAGCGGTTCAGTATTTGAGTGTAGAAGTCTAAAAGAGGCAGGTAGACGTAATTTAATACTCATACTCATTTATTTAGACCGCAGGAACATTACAATAATATTATATTAGGTATATAAGAACACTTGGTCACGTCAACTATGAAAACAATAATATACGCATGCAAAATTTCAGCTTCTTAGTATAAACCGTATCTGAGCAAAGCCGCGGACGGACGAACATGACGAAACTATAACCCTTATAGTATAAGGGTTTCTTGTAGACTACGAAACCCTAAAAAGAAGAAGGTCGTTGTTAGAATACCCACCCATAGAATTAAGAAGAACTGCGTACAACTGGAAGGTTCACTGCGGCAGTAAAAACGAGCCGAGAGAGAGGACTTTAACTTTTGCACGTCCTTGTCTGAATATAGTTGGAGAGCTAGCGCCAATATTTAGGTAGGTATTTAAGGCAAGCTGAAAACTTGTAATATACCTCTCCTAATATACCCCAATACGAATAGGAAGACCTGCTCAAATTTTAAGTAGCCCTTTAATTTTAACTAGCCCTTCTTAATTCTATTTACCCACCAGACTTAGGCCGGCTTGCATAACGGTTCCTAAACATGTTTAAAGCTGTTAAACGTGTTTAAAAACTGTCAGAATTTCAAGAACTGTCAATGTGTGGCAACATATTATTAATCGTCTACTTAATGAAATAGAGTCCAATGTTCGATTTCCCATAAATTATTTTAAAATTGAGTTAGTTAAATATGTTTTGCATAATACAATTTACACACCTACTGCTCTACAAAGTTACTTTATTTGACCAAAAAGGTCAACGTAAAGCGAGTCTTTATTCCCTAGGTGCATAAAGTGCTAATTATGCACCTAGGGCATAAAGTAATTTAAATTTGGAACTAAGGTTCTGTTATCATACGGCCATTTCGAACTGGCCACCTATAGACATAACACATTAAAAAAATAAAAACTGGGCTTCAGTTTTTCAATTTTCACGGACGGAAGGGTAAAGCAACTTTTTTTTTTCATCGGCTTAGGCCGATGTGTGGTTTCGTCATTTTGATGTAACATGGTTAAATTTAATTAATATAGAGCTGTCATGTCCTGTCATGGGGATTTTTTGGAAATATTATTCCTTGCTAAAAATATTTCTAAGTTTGAAATGCCTTGAGCAATAAAAACAAAAAGAAATATTAATATAGAGCTGTCAATATATTTCATACACGTTGCATTAATCTATTTTTTTGTTGTTAGTTAAAAGCTTTTTTTTGTAGCCCTTTTATTGTCTCGCAGTAGATGTGTAAAGTAGAGTATTCAGCTCGGAACTAAAGCCTGTCTTTATCTTGGGCGCTTGAATCCCACGCTTCACTTAGGACTCTAGGTACATAACTCTTTCGCTTCGCTCAGGAGTTAAGTTTTTAACACCTTCGCTACGCTCGGGAGTTAACCCTCTAGAGTCCTTCGTACGCTTTGGATTAGATATGACGCCCGCTATATAAGACAGGACTTTAGTACCTCAGTGCATAAACTACTATTAAAAATATATAAAAGTAAAATAATATGTTGCCACACCTTGACAGTTCTTTAAATTCTGACAGATTTTAAACACGTTTAACAGCTTAAACATGTTTAGGAACCGTTATGCAAGCCAAAGCAAGCAAATATCTAAGTAAACAAAGAGCTGTCACTTCCAATAAAATATATGAGTTTTTTGTTTACCTTTTTGACATAGGTTTCTGTAAAAGGGTATAGGTATCTTTATCTCACTAAAATTATAAAATCAAGGTAATTTACCTATTAAATAGTGTATTTACTATGTGAACCACTGCTAGTTAAGGTACAATAGGTGTTAAGGTTGTAGCTACTTGTTTATTATATGTATAGACCACGTAAACATTACCTACATTATAAACGTATGTATGTCTGTGAGTTTGTTACTCAATCACGCAAAAACTACTGAACCAACTGCGATGAAACTTGGAGCTGGAGACCTGGAATAGAGAGGCTACCGTTTATACCGACATTCCCGCGGGAACGGGACTTACGCAGAGTTAAAAACGCTAGGCAAGGCACAGCTAGTAAAATATTATTTAGAGGTTTAGAGGTTTATCGTTTATTTGCATTAAATATGGTACATACATACAGTGGTGTTACGAAATAGGATACAGTCTCGTCATATTTAGCAATCAAATTGCATACAAATGTTTTGGAAGGTGATTCCTTGTCAACAAAATCAAATTACGTACCAACATTTAAAATTCGTTGAAATATCTTCTGAAATGCAATTAATTATGAAAACAAAATATCATTCAAAAATTAAAATGACAACTTCCATAATAATATCAAGTACAATGCTACGTTATATGAAAAGGCATTACAATTTTTAATGTCATAATAGAGTGGTCAAATAAAATACTAGGTACTATGGTGAAAAATGTTGGTTAGAGAATTATAAATTACAATGTCAATTATAATAATAACATATTCAATTAATCAATTAGTCAATTATAATATTATTTATAATAACAATATATGATTTCAGTGATGGTATTGACACCGTTCGAAAAGCAAGTAAGCTTGTGTGTTTTTATTATTACACTAGCTTTGCCCCGCGGTTTCACCCGCGTAGGTCCCCATCCCGCAGGAGTTTGGGGATAAAAAAGTCAGCATATGTATTTTTAGGTCTCCAGCTACCTTATATTCCGTAGTATGTTTGTTATATATATGTATATATATATATATATATATATATAACAAACATACTACGTGTATCTATAAATATCTGTATGTATAGTTAGGTAGAAGTTTTCTATAAAAACTCAAAAATTGCATCATGAATCTTACTAACTATCTTACTAATATTAAAAAACGCGAAAGTTTGTATAAGTATAAATTATGTTTGTGACTTTGTTACTCAATGACGCAAAACTATTGAACCGATTGCGATGAGACTGGGAATATAAGGTAGCTGGAGACCTAAAAATACATATGCTGACTTTTTTATCCCCAAACTCCTGCGGGATGGGGACCTACGCGGGTGAAACCGCGGGGCAAAGCTAGTGTAATAATAAAAACACACAAGCTTACTTGCTTTTCGAACGGTGTCAATACCATCACTGAAATCATATATTGTTATTATAAATAATATTATAATTGACTAATTGATTAATTGAATATGTTATTATTATAATTGACATTGTAATTTATAATTCTCTAACCAACATTTTTCACCATAGTACCTAGTATTTTATTTGACCACTCTATTATGACATTAAAAATTGTAATGCCTTTTCATATAACGTAGCATTGTACTTGATATTATTATGGAAGTTGTCATTTTAATTTTTGAATGATATTTTGTTTTCATAATTAATTGCATTTCAGAAGATATTTCAACGAATTTTAAATGTTGGTACGTAATTTGATTTTGTTGACAAGGAATCACCTTCCAAAACATTTGTATGCAATTTGATTGCTAAATATGACGAGACTGTATCCTATTTCGTAACACCACTGTATGTATGTACCATATTTAATGCAAATAAACGATAAACCTCTAAACCTCTAAATAATATTTTACTAGCTGTGCCTTGCCTAGCGTTTTTAACTCTGCGTAAGTCCCGTTCCCGCGGGAATGTCGGTATAAACGGTAGCCTCTCTATTCCAGGTCTCCAGCTCCAAGTTTCATCGCAGTTGGTTCAGTAGTTTTTGCGTGATTGAGTAACAAACTCACAGACATACATACGTTTATAATGTAGGTAATGTTTACGTGGTCTATACATATAATAAACAAGTAGCTACAACCTTAACACCTATTGTACCTTAACTAGCAGTGGTTCACATAGTAAATACACTATTTAATAGGTAAATTACCTTGATTTTATAATTTTAGTGAGATAAAGATACCTATACCCTTTTACAGAAACCTATGTCAAAAAGGTAAACAAAAAACTCATATATTTTATTGGAAGTGACAGCTCTTTGTTTACTTAGATATTTGCTTGCTTTGGCTTGCATAACGGTTCCTAAACATGTTTAAGCTGTTAAACGTGTTTAAAATCTGTCAGAATTTAAAGAACTGTCAAGGTGTGGCAACATATTATTTTACTTTTATATATTTTTAATAGTAGTTTATGCACTGAGGTACTAAAGTCCTGTCTTATATAGCGGGCGTCATATCTAATCCAAAGCGTACGAAGGACTCTAGAGGGTTAACTCCCGAGCGTAGCGAAGGTGTTAAAAACTTAACTCCTGAGCGAAGCGAAAGAGTTATGTACCTAGAGTCCTAAGTGAAGCGTGGGATTCAAGCGCCCAAGATAAAGACAGGCTTTAGTTCCGAGCTGAATACTCTACTTTACACATCTACTGCGAGACAATAAAAGGGCTACAAAAAAAAGCTTTTAACTAACAACAAAAAAATAGATTAATGCAACGTGTATGAAATATATTGACAGCTCTATATTAATATTTCTTTTTGTTTTTATTGCTCAAGGCATTTCAAACTTAGAAATATTTTTAGCAAGGAATAATATTTCCAAAAAATCCCCATGACAGGACATGACAGCTCTATATTAATTAAATTTAACAATGTTACATCAAAATGACGAAACCACACATCGGCCTAAGCCGATGAAAAAAAAAAGTTGCTTTACCCTTCCGTCCGTGAAAATTGAAAAACTGAAGCCCAGTTTTTATTTTTTTAATGTGTTATGTCTATAGGTGGCCAGTTCGAAATGGCCGTATGATAACAGAACCTTAGTTCCAAATTTAAATTACTTTATGCCCTAGGTGCATAATTAGCACTTTATGCACCTAGGGAATAAAGACTCGCTTTACGTTGACCTTTTTGGTCAAATAAAGTAACTTTGTAGAGCAGTAGGTGTGTAAATTGTATTATGCAAAACATATTTAACTAACTCAATTTTAAAATAATTTATGGGAAATCGAACATTGGACTCTATTTCATTAAGTAGACGATTAATAATATGTTGCCACACATTGACAGTTCTTGAAATTCTGACAGTTTTTAAACACGTTTAACAGCTTTAAACATGTTTAGGAACCGTTATGCAAGCCGGCCTAAGTCTGGTGGGTAAATAGAATTAAGAAGGGCTAGTTAAAATTAAAGGGCTACTTAAAATTTGAGCAGGTCTTCCTATTCGTATTGGGGTATATTAGGAGAGGTATATTACAAGTTTTCAGCTTGCCTTAAATACCTACCTAAATATTGGCGCTAGCTCTCCAACTATATTCAGACAAGGACGTGCAAAAGTTAAAGTCCTCTCTCTCGGCTCGTTTTTACTGCCGCAGTGAACCTTCCAGTTGTACGCAGTTCTTCTTAATTCTATGGGTGGGTATTCTAACAACGACCTTCTTCTTTTTAGGGTTTCGTAGTCTACAAGAAACCCTTATACTATAAGGGTTATAGTTTCGTCATGTTCGTCCGTCCGCGGCTTTGCTCAGATACGGTTTATACTAAGAAGCTGAAATTTTGCATGCGTATATTATTGTTTTCATAGTTGACGTGACCAAGTGTTCTTATATACCTAATATAATATTATTGTAATGTTCCTGCGGTCTAAATAAATGAGTATGAGTATTAAATTACGTCTACCTGCCTCTTTTAGACTTCTACACTCAAATACTGAACCGCTATATTCAGTTTATTTAACTTAAGTACCTATTGTTATTAATAATAACGTTTGCGTAAATGAAGATAATGCTTTTCATTAAAAAGTAATGAGGATTTGTGATTACTCAATTGATTACGTAGGACCATTTAATTTTTTTTCTTTATGGTAAGTACGTACTTGCCCTACACGTACTTTTCTTACAATGGGCTTAAAATGGTGTACAAGAATTATTATTTTCATTTATGTGATAATAAGGGTTGATTTATATTAGACCGTCACGAGCGCCGGCCGGGGCCGTGCTTCGTTGTACATTGCTCGGCCGCCACTCGGTTGCAACAGACTGATCGACTGCTGAAACTTATACTCAGTATATATAATATAATTGAAAAATGAAATATAAAAGTAGGTACAAAGTACAATTAAGTAGCGAGTAGGCCTACTCCGGATTGAAGAATGTCACATGGCTACGGACCGTGGTGAGTCCTGGGACATGTCGACATCCCAAGGAACAAATTTTGATCGACGGATGTTTTAATTTAGTTTTTTTTGCAATTGTGTAATTGTACCCTGTGTATCAGGGTTTTTGACCTCTCAAAAACCCTAATATTTGACGACGTTCACGATCTGACGACCTCTGTGGCGCGTCGGGCAAACGCTTGGCTGCAATGCAGAAGGTTGCGGAAGGTCGATTCCAACTGGGTGCAAATATTTATGCTTAAAAATATTTTTTTATATCTGGTCTGGGGGTATTTCTATGTATAATATATATGTATTTACACAAGAAAAATAAATATAAGTAGTATACCGTTGTCTAGTCACCGTAACACAAGCTTAGCAGCTTACCACGGGGTTAGATGGCGCTGTGTGTTGGTCACAAGATTTATTTATTTCATTACTATTCTTCAGAAGCTACTAAAATTTTAGAGTAATTGACCTCTGCGCCCAGATAACTGTGATTTTTACAATTACAAAAAAAACTCACTATTTCTTCTTTCACCGTAAGAACGACGTTTTAGCGCACAATTTTTTATGAAAAAAAATCACTGGTCGGTCTGTGTTCGAACCCACGCGGTAAAATGAAATCGCTTGTGTAGAGCTGGAGCAGTCAATAATAGCATGTGTGTACAGACGAACTAGGACAAAAATTTAAAAAATAATAATTAGATGTAATGTTAAATAAATTAACAAAATCAATAAAGCAATTGATTGTATTTGACGATTTTAATGTAGATTTAATTAAAGTGTCTCTCCACCATACTTCTAAACTTGTCTCAATCACACAAAGTTACTAATTTGTTCCTGGAGCCTACTAGAACAATAGATATCATAATATTCGAAAGTGTTACTGCAATTAGCAAATTGGATTCAGATCATAGTGGCCTTGACTAACTGTCAATATTTCGCTCCGTATCAGAAGGTCTATCAAGGAAAATGCCGTGGTTTACCGAACGTCGGTATATTAAAACGTCTCTATTGGGACAATGTCTTGAGTGGCAAAACGACCTACTAGTAAAACTTCCAAAATATGATATTTTAGTGGTACTTAAACAAATTAATGTAAAGAAAATGAAGACTTCTGGGGGATCTCTGTTCCTTTTGTTAAATCTTTGATAGACGTTATTTTACCTGACCTTGGTATTATATTTAATAGGTGTATTGATTGTGGTGTATTTCCTGTGTTCAAATGAAGTTTAGGAAAGTAATTCCATTATTAAAATCCGGTAGTACATCATACCCCTCTAATTTAACTAATTTTAAGTCAACAGTGTACAATATGTCTGGCTGTCTCAAAGTCAAAACTGAAGGGTGTAGAAAATGGAGGAAGTTAGAAGCTTTGCGGACAACTCTCTGTGCTTTTCTATTTTTAGAAAATGGAGCTTGTATGCATCACCCCAGGAGGTGATACAATATACGAGCAAGAACGTGACTCGCATCATATCGTAGATGTTTAGACACAAAGATCAGTTTTTGTGTATGCGCTGTTAAAAGGTCAATGTGTATGTGATATGTTCATCACAAGATTGAAAAAATATAAGTTGTGTAAAAGGCGTATAAGTAATTTTAATTATACGCCTTTTACACAACTTATCGATTGTAATTTAACACATGATCACAGAAAAACCTTGAGTTCCTTGGGGCTTCTTCTCATCGGAGGGCAGGAGTTCCGAAGCCACACTAAAATTGAAGCTATAAGACGATTCAATGTGATCAATTACACTTATGTATACAAGAACCCTACTGAATATTTTTTTATTTTATTTACATTTTGACTACCCACGAAACGGAAGTATCTACCACTAGAACAATACCGCTCGGAGTCACAAAAACACATATTCAAATTTTATTTATTTAAAAAAAATGCTATTTATACACATTTTCATACCTATTAAGTTATGCCATCTTTAGAAAATAACAATATTTTTTACAAAAAAAATATTCCACAAAAGAATTGAAAATATTATACTTAATGGATTTTCCGGAATAGATTTTAGACTAGGTACCTACTACAACAATTAAAATGCCAAATATACATTCATGTTGTTAAAATGTATTTAAGTAGATTTTTTTCTACTATGAATACGATAAAACATATAAAAATAAACTAAATTCAATTGTTTGACATTTTAATGATACAAACTATAAAAGCGAATTTTAAAATTACTCATATAAATTACCGAATGATTACAAATTCTACAATTATTTCGTAATTTGTTTTTCGTTGCTCAAGGCATTTCTACTAGAAATACTAACCTCGCCGCAAGTAAATTTTAGAAGATTAATGTTTCCTTTAAAATATTTCTTATTCTGTAATTTATTTGGTTATATAAATGTTTTCAATATATATGTTATTCTATACTGAAAACATTTAATTAATTATTACGTCTTCTATTACATTGTTTCTAGTTTTGTGAACTAAATTTTTAATTTCTCTTTCGTGTGATATTGTTTCAATATCATCACTAGTCACATTGACAAAATCTCCGTACATATAAAAATATTCCAACTCTTGTAAAGTTTTACCAGAAGGATCGGGCACATATTTCCAAACAAAAATACCGCAACATACTAAATTTATCGCAAATAACAAAAACGTTCCCCATAAGTCTATATACAAAAACAAATACGCACAAATTTTCAATGACGAAGTATGAAATACACATGAAAATATTACAATCAATGCTCCACCAAGACCTCTATGTTTTACAGGCATTAATTCAATGGCAATAACATATGCTGATGAAAATATGCCAATACCAATAGCTATCATATATATGATAAGTGCAAATAAACATAGTAAAGAATTCTTAGATATGACATCTAATGTTTGTAATCCGGATATAACAGAAGCAGATAAAATAGATATGGTACCTATAAATGTGCACACTAATAATATTGACTTCTTTTTATAAAATCTTTGCAAAGTAAGATTCACTGCTATTCCCAGACTTAATATCGAATTCATAATCATTGCACTGTAGAATGATGCTCCAGAATTTTGTGTTGCTTTCTGAATCAATTCAATGGAATATATAGCTATTACAAAAGTTCCGCTCCAGTAGAAAAGATATTGTAAAACAATCATATGCACAGTAGGTAAATAGAAATCGCGTCTACGTATTATTTTATAAAACTTTCTTAAAGATATTTTGTCTTTTTCTCTGGCAACTGTTTTATCTTTATTAGCGTTTATAAGTTCTTTTAATTCCTTTTTGGAATCTTCGTCTCGACCTCTCAGCCAAAAAAAGGCTTGTTCACATTTTTTGTATTGGCCTGTGACGGCTAACCAATGCGGAGATTCAGGCCAGGCAAATGCCATAAATATTGCTACGACCATAGGCATAGCCATTATCAGGCTAATTGTTCTCCAGTGAATATATTGAGTCAATATACCATTCACAGCCATTGTTGTAGATTGTATTATACCGTAAAGACCCATATATGGGTGCCTATATTCTGGAGCCATCATTTCACTTAAACTTAAATAACTAACTGCTAGTACACTGTTTGAACCTAACCTCGAACTCTTAATAAACAGCTGATCTTAAAGAAAACTTTACACTGAAAATTTTCGAAAAGTAGAAAAGAATTTCCAAAAGCCGTAGAACAAAATTATTCGCCTAGACGTCTAGTACAACCCCCTTTCGCTTAAAAGGACTTACCCGTTACATATTGTATACCGAGTTATACTCACGTTTTATTTATTGACCAACCAGCTATGGTATCATCTAATTAGCATCCACCGCTACTAGTTGCTATTTAATTTCAAAAAACATATTTCGTATTCTACATTGCTGCTTTGAGGTAATCACCGGTAACAACCACGTTACGTCAAAGCAGCAATGTACTGCAAGTTAGCCACTAGCGGTGGATGCTTATTAGATGATACCACAGCTGGTTATTGACCAGTCAACCTTGAAAAAGCTAACTCTAAAATTAGCGAAAGCTCGGTATTTAGTAATAATGCCGTTATTAAATAAAACGCGAGTTAAACCCGGTAAATATTATGTTTTATAATTATAATGCAAAATCACGCAAACCTTAGGCAAATACATATATCAATCTATCTACTTAACTTAATATTATAAACGCGAAAGATTGTATGTATGTATGTATGTGAGGTTGTTACTCTTTCACGCAAAAACTACTGAACCGATTGCGATGAAACTTGGAATATAGGTAGCTGGGGACCTGGATTAACACATAGGCTACTTTTTATCTCGATATTTCCGCGGGAACGGGACTTAGCGGGTGAAACCGCGGGGCGCAGCTAGTTGAATTAATAAATGTGCATTGGATTTACAAAACATTTATACTAGAGCAAATTCCAACTGCATCGAAGCATAAATCTAAAAGTTAACAGCAAATTCACTCCTATAAGTTTATCAGTAGGTACAGCTGGGTTATTTTTGATTATCTTTAATTTCAGCTTCTCGTTGCCAGCTCGCCAATGCTGGCAGCAATATCTGTTGGCGGAGCTGCATCGTTTCCCATAGTGTTACTGCATCAGTTAAGATCGAAAGATACAATTATACAGCTGGATTTTAACACTGCTTCTTGGATAGGTATGTTAATGTCATCGTATATATCTCCCACTGCTGGGCAAAGGCCTTCCTCCAACTCTTTAATACGTGTCTATTTTGGGCTATGGTTCGCCACTCAGGCTTAAATTTGTCGATCTCTTCACTCCCTCTCCGCTTTGGTCTGCCGAGTTGCCTCGAGAATTTACCGTAGTAAGATGTAACTTTTGATAATATTTCAGGATCAATCCATGGCCTCGCCGGCATACCAACAATATTCCTGCCCAATATTATGCAATGGCGAGGCAGAAAATTCGCTTTCATCGCTGCCTGCATAATCACTATGATCGGATGGATCATCGCTTACAATGCTAAAAGCGCTGCAGCTATACTAATCAGCGAGTCCTTTCACGGATTGGGATCTAATAGCGTATTAGCAATCACTCATCTAAGTCTAAGCGAAATGTTGTCGCCTGAATACAGAAATGCATTTACGAATATGTACGGTGGACTACAATGTTTTACAATGGCAATGAACGGAATTATGACTCAATATATTCATTGGAAAACCATCAGTGTTATCATGTGTACACCCATGGTGTTGGCTGTACTTATGGCCTGCATGTGGCCCGAGTCCCCTTATTGGCTAGCTTTAAAAGGCCAGTACAATAAGTGCGAGGAAGCCTTTGTATGGTTAAGAGGATCAGATGAAGTATCTAAAACTGAAATGGTCGAACTTATTAACGCACACAAAGAAAATGCAAAGACGCATAGAAATGCTAAAATGTCACTGAGAACGGTGATGAGAAAGATGTGTAGACGGGACTTCTATCTGCCATGTCTTCATATGATAGTATTACAATATCTATTCTACTGGAGTGGTACCTACGTCATTTTGATATATTCCATAGAATTAGTAGAGAAATCGACACAGAATCCTAGTGCAGCTTTCTACGGCGCTTTATTAATGAATTCAATATTATGTTTAGGTATTCTTACGAATATATTGTTATTGAAATTTTTCAAAAAGAAAAACATATTGATATGTGGTTCCTGCTTAGTATCTATTTCAATGTTGTGTGCTTCTTTTATAAGCTTGTTACAGACAATTGGTGTTGTTTCAGAGAGTTCATTCATGTGTCTTTTTTCTTTAATATCTTATATGACAGCTAATGCAACATGCATAGTACCCGTAGCGTATACTGTGGCTGTTGAAATAATGCCTGTAAAACACCGAGGTATTGGTGGATCTTTAATAGTTCTTTTTTCATGTATATTACACACGTCATCTCTTAAAATATCCCCGTACTTGTTTTCGTATATACATTTGTGGGGAACGTTTCTTTTTTATGCTTTAAACACGATGTTTTGTGGTTTATTTATTTGGAAATTTGTACCAGATACTTCTGGTAAAACTTTACAGGATATTGAGTTTTATTACAACTGTGGTAGTTTTGTTAAAGAAAATATTAATCAAGATGAAATAGAATATTTGTCGGTTGACAAAGAAATGAAAACCTTTGATATCTTAAATTCCAATAAATAAAGACTACTATTATGTTCCATTCAAGAGAAGAATCTCCAAGTTTATCTTAATACTAGCTGAGCCCCGCTTTTTCATCCGCGCAAGTCCCGATCCCGCAAGAACATCGGGGTAAATATTATGTGTTGTTAGTGATAAAAGTTATGTGTTAGCCTATGTGTTATTCCAGGTCTTCAGTTACCTATATTCCAAGTTTTATCGCAAATGGTTCAGTAGTTCTTGGAAAGAGTTACAAAGTCACATACAGACATACAAACTTTGGCGTTTATAAAATTAGTAAGAAGTAAGATATGTATGAGCCATAATTATGTCAGACACTTTATTTACTACTTACTCGTATGTAAGTACCTACTTACAACCGTCTAAGTGTTTTCTTTACCTAAAAATCATTAAAACAGTTCATAATAATCGAGTTTTTGTAATCAATTAATTCCAATAGTGCACGAGCCATCAGATTATCCATGCTATCCAAGATGCTGACTGCGTTCACGCATCTTGGAAACCATCCTTCGGCTGGATATTGCAGACGAATTATTTTTGTTTTAATAAACTAAATAATGTATATGTTAATTTGTTAAAATTGTTATTAGTCATATTTTATTGTTAAGTTTTTAGTTGCTATATATACCTTAATATTAAAATAAATTTAAACCAATACATTAATCGCACGAAGCGAATGTTTGTTTGCTGTGAAATGTAACTCTATTTTTGGTTAATAACGAATTTGTATTTTACAGATAAGAAATAAACTATAGTCGTTGACATTTTTCGTCACCAATTTGTAGGTAAAAGATTAAAAGTAAAACTAGTACCAGAAAAACCAGGGAATTTTCATAAAATTACACTACACTACACATTTAATCTAAATCAGGTAGTAAAATGCTTTTCACCTTTTTAGCTGGCTTTAAATTGCGTGACATAGTTAACATTGGTTTTATCGTTAACAGGACGAATCGAAGAATTTGTCCATTTGGTTGTCAATATATCTCAGTAAAAACAAAACACACTGAAACCATATTTCGGTATTTAATTTATCCTTCTTTTGTCTTCATTTTGGTAGTTTTTCTATTTTTCTAACACAAAAAAATATGACAACGAAACAGGATATTAAAAAAAAATGTTTTTTCCTGTAGTAATGTGCCTTTAATCTGGTTTTCCAGTTTTACCTAACTAACAATATTATTTATATTAAACGAGATATTATTATGTTTTGGCGCTTACGAGATGTCGGAATTCGAGCTAGCTAGTATGACTCGTTTCGTTTCATAGTCAACAAGAATCCCTTATAGTTTCGTCCGTCTGTCCGCGGCTTTGCTCAGAGACGGTTAGTACTAAGAAGCTGTAATTTTGCATGAGTATACATATTGTGCTCACCAAAAAAGTCCTACAATAAAAACAAAGAAAACCTTTTCTAGAGTACCTCCCCTACATGTAACATTTTAAGAGTATTAATGTTTCCCTGTCTACTATTTTTCGACTAAGGCTCGATTGAGACGCCATCAGGATCACTTGCCAGTGATTTACCTGTGCTAATGATTAACTGTACAGTTAATACATTCGCCAAAAGATGTCGCTCTTTTTCCTATTAAATATTTCGTAAGTTGTTTTTATTGCTCAAGGCAAATCTACTACAAATATTTGAAAGAAAAAAATCATCTTCAAAAATTCACTCGCTACGAGATTTGAACTCGCGTCTCTGTGTCATGACCGCAGCTCCTTAACCAACTAGGTCACAGGAGTCCCTAGAAAGAAGACGAAGAAAGAATGATGGTGAAGTAAGATATAAGGCACCCGATCTCGTTGGAAATTTTAAAAAACCTTACACGGTCCATGCTTACACCTACAACACATCATAAAGAAAAGAACACACCTTCCAAATTTCTTGTTTCTAGGACCAACGGTTTAGGCTGTGTCGATATAGCTATGAGTCAGTCAGTCAGGACTTCGAATTTTATATGTAAAGATGTATAAATAATAATAAATAAATATTGAACGAAATTACACACAGCGCAATCTAGTCACTAACGAAGCACTAGGCTTGTACTATGGGAACTGGATAACGGACATACTACATATTATCTACTTTTTTTATAAATACATACATATTATACATAGAAAAACACTCAGACCAGATGCAAATATTAATTATTAAGCAAAAATATTAGCACATCGACCCCCAGCCTTCTGCATTGCAGTCAGGCGTTCGCCCGACGCGCCACAGGGGCCGTATACTTCAATAAAAACAATTAATTAATAAACTTTAATTAAGATTGGTTTTTGAAGAAATGCTTTCCATTAATTAACACCCGACAGGACTTAAACCTGCACTCTTGATATTCCGCGTTACGCGCTTACCAAATAAGTACGCTAGAGATACCCTTTTGTGCAGTGATAAAATTATGGGCTGCATCTCTTTATCCAAGTGTACCTACCTATACATCATTTTAAAAAATAAAACAAAATAAATAATAATATTTTTCAATGTTAACGACGTTAACTAAGTGAGCGAGTAACAAACATACAAAATTACACATTTATAACATTCGTTAATTATAACTACGTGTATGTGTTAATTAAAATTATTAATAATAATAATTAACTTAATTATTAAGACTATGTGTGACTGTTGTGTTCGTATAGTTTTAATGGATTTAATTAGTGTAGGTTTTATATTTTTAAAATAATAAGAGATTATTTTTATAATATATGGTTTTCTATTGACACTGATGGTATATAAATGTTTAATATTTTAATTATTTATAATAAATGAGGTGATCAAATAAAATTCTATAGGTACGTTTACATCGTCTTTTTAGACTGACTAGGATTCAATAATTTAGCAATATATTATTAACCTTACATTCATTTTTGTAATAAGTATTTTAGTTTGTTAATCTAACTTCTTCTCCATCCAGACCTGGGCTAGGTAAGGCCATTCTCCAAAAAAAAAACCATCGAGACCACGGTTGGGGGTATTTGTTGATTTCGACTCAAAATACATGACATAAATGGGTACATTAAAATTAAACTCAACTCTAATTTTAATCACAATACGACAGATTGAAATTATTGATTTTTGCTGAACTGCAATGGCAATTTGTTTGCACCTTGACGTGAAAAATTAAGTGCATCAATCCCATTCAACTGCTTCAATCGGCATTTATTAGCAACAGAGTTACGTAATTTGCTAGCTGACAATACAAAATCGCGAAAACAGAAGAAAAACCCAATACATTTCTATTTATACAATATTAACTATTATCTCCAGAATCCACAGCTAAATCATCTTCGTGATCCACAACTATCAACTCATACTCCTTACAATTTTCTTCATCACTACTAAAATAACCATTTGCATAGAAGTATTCTATTTCTTGCAAAGATTTCCCATCAGTATCAGGCACATATTTCCAAACGATAAGATTACAAATTAACGCATTCAACGCGAATACTATAAACGTGCCCCACAAATTAATGTACTTGAAAAAATATGGAGCCGCTTTAAGTGATGATGCGTGTAACACGCTTGTGTTAATGATTATTAAAGCGCCACCTATACCACGATACTTAACCGGCATTAATAATGATGATGTTGAGGTAGCAATACTTGTGATACCCATATTGGCAGTAAAATTATAAATAACAAAAAACACAACACACAATAAAGACTCTTTTGATACCAATCCCGCATCTTGAAGAAAAGTTCTCAAAGACGCGCCTAAAAGACACAAAATCACAACGCACGTAGCAGTCAATAATAGAGTTTTTTTGTTTATCAATTTGTTAATGAATATACTGCAGGAAATACCACAAGCCGCCATCGAACTCGCAATCAGAGCACCGTAAAACCTCGCAGTTTCATTCTCAGTTGATTTTGTGAACACTTCCACAGAATAGATCAGCATCACCATAATCCCAGACCAGTAAACCTGGCAATCTAAAACGAATATGTGAAACGCAGGGACGTAAAATTCTTTATTCGTCATCGTAGTCCAAAACCTTTTTACAGAAAACTTGGCCTTCTTTTTATTTAAAATATAATTTTCTCTCTGTTTGTATATGAGGTTATCTAATTCCTTGCGTGATTCCATATCAGATCCTCTTAACCATACGAACGTTTTTTTAGAATCAGAGAACTTTCCTTTATAAGCCAACCAATACGGAGATTCAGGCCACAAGCACGCTATCAAAAATGCCAAAGCAATCGGTACGAGCATAATGCCAGCGATCGTCTTCCAATGGAAGTACTGAAACAGTATTCCACATAGTGCCATGGTTATACACTGACACACCAAATAAGCTTGAACAAACATCTCTCTGTATCGAGGTGCTACCATCTCACTAATGCTAAGGACGCTTACGATTAAAATACTATTCGATCCGAATCCTTGCAAGCATTCACTAAATATCAAGGCAGCTACGGTTTGGGCAGTGAGAACCACAATCCATCCTGACGCAAGAGAAAGGCATGCCAGAAGAAATGACAACTTTCTGCCGCGCCATTGCATTAGACTCGGCATAAGTATACTGAATATACCGGACAATCCGTGTAGTGAACCTAAAAATAAAATAATATGTATTAAGAATGATGCAGTAGATAAGATAGATGTGTAGTAGATGATGAGTTTAGAGAAATAGAGAAGAAAATGGTTATTTAAGAATTTATAGATGGACTGTGTGATGCAGGCTATTAGAGGAGGAGTCGAGTGAGATGACGGCTAATACAGGAAAATGGAAGACGGAGGAATCACTGTGTCCACCTTAAATAATAAAGGGCAGAAATATGATTTAAAACTACATCTAAACCAGAGGACTGATATAGTAGATAAAATCGAATGATAATAGATGATGTGTGTAGAAAGATACAGAAGAAAAAACGACCTTAAAAATGATAAATACACTGTGTGAGGCAAGATATGAATGGAGTTAAACGAGATGACGGCTCAATCAACTCCGTTCTATGTGGAATACAGGACAATGGACGACAAAGGAAAACTGAATGAATGAAAACAGAAAAAGATGAAATCGTAATTTGAACTGTTATGAAGGTTTATGGAAAGTAGGGTATGGTAAGTAACAAGACTTTTCGAAAGTAAACAAATACAAACCGATCCATGTTGATGTTTCAAAGTCGAGATATATTGAGCTTTCATTAAATTTCAGTTGTTGTAATAAAACAGTAGGATACAACGTAGCTCCGCCGGCCGAAACTGCAGCTAATAGTGTAGCACTTGCCACGAAAAACTGAAAATGATAAATAAACTTTGAAGGTCACAAAATATTAATAATGTATTTTGCGGTTTATTTTTAAAACAATAAAGATATTTAGTCTTACATTAAACTACACCTATAAACATGTTAATTTTGTAACTTGGGCGTAAGAGACAACTCTTAAGGTTTTCGAAAGGTCCTATAATTAAAAATATACCTATATAAGTTGACTATTATTAAATTTAAAGTTTTAGAATTGGATGTATACTATACAGGATGTTTTACGATGACTATTTAATTCTAGAAGGGTTTTTTTTAAACGTCTAGGCTAACAACTTTTGTGCTACGACTTTTAAAAAACAAACTTTTTTTTTTAAATTTTGAGATATATTTTCACTGAAAAACAGTTGTTACTGTACATCAAATAGTATATCGCTACTATTTATCTAATTGATAAAATTGATATTGCAAGACTGCTTTTGTGAAATTGATATCCCAGCGCTCTACATCGCGATCCATCGTACAAGTAAAGTCACGCCATTTTTTATGTCGCAATAATCAGGGACGAAAAGTGCTGAATTGTGTGACCTCGATCGCAGTAGCCGCGTAACGTCATGTATCCAGCATTCCTTACTTCGTTAGGTCTCACCTTAGGTTCATTATCTATTAGCAATTACGTGAAATAGTTCTGTGATTTAACTAAATAAAGTTGACTTGCGCTGTCATACTTAGCCAGGGCTAACTAAATAACAACACAATAACACAAGACTTTGTTTCATCGTTTGTTATTTAGTTAGCAATAAATAAATATGTATTTATATGTATTAAATAAATATTAACTATGTATTGTATCGTATAAATGAGTATTATTTACATAAATCTCTCTTTTTGAAAAGGGGTATGGGCAAATTTGTATGGAGTGTGGCGTCCGTTTTTTTTTAATTGCCCACTCATACGATTCTTATCAATTGGTAGTCCTATATTAACTAAATCAATATAAGCAACAAGTGTTGCCCTAAGTAATATCGGGGCTGAGATATTGGAGCTTGAATTTACTTATTGATGGTATAACTGCCTAAGTTAACTTGAGACCTAAACAATATGCGCCTCACGTGATCGAAGTCTCAAGTTAACTTCGTCGTGTATTCAATAGTCAATTATACAAGTTAAGGTTGAGTACGCTATTTATTGTGGAATAAATAATTAAAATACATTCATATTATGTCGAAATCTCTTTATTTTAGCGGCATTATAAATTGTTTAGTACTATTTATTGATTTAGTGTAAAGCAATTGAAGAACAGATGAATTATAATTTAAAAAATCAAGAAAAATTAAACAATTAAATCACACAAAAGGTAAACAAATCAATATTCATAAGAATATTATTATCTACTATACCTATTAATTAATTCCAATTCTCATTATCTGTTCTTTCAGCTGCCTCGATTTGAGCCTCATTTCTAATTATTAAATCTAAAAGTTCTGCTGGTGGTTGTATACTGTCTTGGTATCTTGCCCATCCCAAAAACCAAATAATTGACATGACATGGGCACAACAACCTAGTGTGCGTTTCCCAACAATACATGTACAATAATGGCCTAATATACCTTTGAGTCCCTCATTACCGTTTTCTAATAAAATATAAACGTAATACAGTTTCCTATTTACATGACGAGATTTTATTCTCCCTCTTAACATCCATGGATCATTAGTCATTACAATCGGGGTAGCGATTCGAAAATTCATTATTTACATCTTTATATACTTCAATAAGATATGTGCCTTGTTTAATATGCTCTCCGTAGTAGCTCCGAGCCTGCTTCGATTTGATAAGTACCCAGAGCATATACAGTCAAATCGTCTTCCAATAATATTGGAAAGTCATCCATTCCAGGAACCTCAGCACTCATGAATTCAAAATTAGCTCTCCTTCTATTTAAATTATTAGCTATCACAAAATCAGCCAGGCGATTGACGCTGCCTGACTTTCGAGGTATCTCGTTTATAATTTCATTTACGAGCCTGTGGTCAGTCAATGGCTTCCCAAATGCATTTAATAGTGCTCCAGCTATTCTTATTTCCTCCATCAAGTGTGTGGCGGCTCTGTTACAATTATGTTAACGGAATTGTCGGAATTGATTTTTTAATCTTCCTTTTATTGTTTCCACAACCCACCGACATAATGTAACTTTTCTTGAGTCGTTGGCCTGTTGTGTAGTGAGTTGTGTTTCTTCATCGTCTTTGCTGGCTGGCGTGTAAGTTCGATAGCCATAAGATTCCACTTCTTCTATGCAGTCTCGAAATCCACGATCCAAAATTAAGACGTCATCTTTTTCGAAAAACCAGTGAAAGGGATCTGTTTCACTTTTCATCATCTCCGATAAAATAGTAGCGTCTGATTTTGTGGCTTCATACAAGCCATATATGTCTAAAATGTGTCCATCAGGACAAACGATTAAGAACGGTTTTAATAAGTGCCGGTACTTATGTAGACTGTACGATTTTCTTTGAAAGTAATAGTTGGAGCTTTTTTGTAGGTAAATATAAGTACCATCTAGAATCACAATAGGTTTCCTTTGCACTTGAGGTTCATGTGGGTTACCAAATAAAAAGTTGGGAATCGAAAGACAGCGCGATTTAATTTCTTCACGCGACATATGGTCGTAACCCAGATGCCTTGGAACGAACTCCATAGTCAAAGATTCTCTTACTTAAATTCATTGTCCTTTCAAATGATCTTCTAGACATTTTAAAAATCGTTGATAGTCTTTCATTAGACTCGCCAGTGTGTAGTTTTGTCAGGACTGTTGCAAGAGCTCTTCCGGCTTTTGATTTATGCTTTTCTGTTCATCTAAAATCACTATCGGTAAGCACAGCCAGTTCACAAATCACAATCAAAGGGTCCAGTGGGTAAAGCCAGGTCACATCAAAACAATATCACAATGTCCGGTAGGAAAAGCCAAGTCAGCAAGGAGATAAAACCAAATTAACAAGTACGCAAACAAACAACACAATAAGACGAATGTCAGATAGTGAGTGAGCGGACCACAGTCGAGTCGGGTTACGCGCTGGCCCTCAAGCGCAGGTACACGTTGAAGGAACCGAAAATGCCCGAAGTACCTTTCGGGTGCTTTCGGCGCGAGCGGGTCCGCGCGGGCAAGTGAAATTATCAGTATGTCTGGGTTTTAAAATTGACTGAAAATAAGAATAAAAACTTACAAAACTTGAACGGGTACTATATCTATCTACTAAGCATAATAAATGTCATTAAAATAAAGAGTTCAATTATTTAAACGTATTTTAATAGTTCAGTGCATTGTACCTAGTAAAAAAATATAAAAACAGGTCTACTCTGTAAAAAGTTATGCGTCGTCCTATGTATAAAAAAAATATATACGCTTCGATTTGAGAACCTCCACCGTGTTGTCGTCGGTTAAAAATAACCATAATTAATGTTTTCAATGATCATTGTTTGTTTATCTGGATGACAAGGTTAATGATTTTAAGCTCCAATATCTCAGCTCCGATATACTTTAGAGAGTTGTTGCCGAACATTTTTTTTCTAATTTTGGGTTGTTCTTTCTACTTACATCAGTATTATCAGTGGGCAATAAAGTTGGAAGCGACGCCATTTTGCCCATACCCCTTTCTTTTCAATAATTTTAGGTTTACCTACTCAAAAAAAAATAGCAGTAAAAAAGTAGAAGTAGTAGTGAAATAGCAGTAGAAAAGTATAGACAGTTTTCATTTTCAGAATTGTATTCAAAACGAAATAAAAAATATCTCTCAAGGTTGAATTAACTCCTTAAAATTTCAAATTTTCAAGTAAACATAACTTTTAAAAATTTCGGAAGAATGACAAATTTCCAATAGTCGGTAAATTGAAACAAAGCGAATGGTGTATTGATGCTATTTAACACATGGTATCAATACAGGAAATGACTAAAGATACAAAACCTACAAAATATAAACCAAACTCAGAACGAACAGTTGTTTCGTTCCTAATGTATTAAAAACCAAATAATAAAAAACTTTACCACTTACCTGTTTTAGAAACGGTGATAAGCGTCCCATTTCGAAGTCACATATACTAACACTCCATGTCTTGCGTTAAACACATTAAAACATTTTTATTATAAACGTAAATAATAATACTAACAGTAAATATTAAATGCGAGATTCTAGAAAAAAATATAAATATAGAGAAATGCAAATAGGCAATTGTTGCGAAAGACTCGATGACAGTACAAATGAAAAAAAAAATGACGAACGTTCTTTTATTAGGCCTAAAAGACCAGGTAGGTAAAGTAGGAAGTATGTAAAAATGTACGTCATCGAGTTTTATGTTATTTAATTATTTTACGCCTGTTGTTGACTGAATGAATGCTGAGGTTTATTTAGGAAGATCCTCCTTTTGCGACCGAGTTTTAAATGGGCTTGCACCGGGCTGGGTATTTGAATTTACTTTTTTGACCATATTACGTCAACATTATCAGTAATTCCGCTTGCTGCTTCAGTGCGTCAGGGTAGGATACTGCCGAAAATTTGATTGAAACCATTTCAATTATGATTGAAATGATGATGATGATGTTGTCGAAATTATAACAAATCAATTTAAGCTTTGTGTTAAGGAAAAACGACTCATTTTCAAACTTTAACAAAAATCCGCGTGCGCTAGCTGAAGCGCACATTGTGCTCTATATAATCTCTATGCAATACGCGACAATGCATCCGACGCGTGTGGCAAAACATAGCTCATAGCATAGCTCACGACCCGCACGTCTGTTACATTATTGTTCACTAATTTAAATTAATTTACAGCAATTAGATAACATACTGTGTGTGTAAAAAAGAATAAAACCAAAAATTATCAAGTATCTATTGATTATAATTAAAAACAACAGGACCTCCATTTTAAAATTGAAATGAAAATCCAACAAATAGAAAACAGAAGGAAAATGTATGTAATAACCAGTACCTAAGTGTGTTAAAAATATATTCTTATGCGAATACAGGTTATTTGACTAGTAGTCGTAAAAACAATAGCCTTCTTGAAGCTTACAAGTTACAAGAATATACTTCTGACTCACTTAGTATCAATACAAGTCACGTAAAAGGCACAACTTTAAAATTAAAAAGAAAATCGGGCTAACAATCACATATATGTGAAAATTTGCAATCGATTATTAGTTATTATTTTCAGTGAATAATTGTTTGTTTAACAATTAAGTAAATATGAAATAAAATGACATTTTCACCAATTCTAAGACAAGTAAGTGTGTAAATCTATACTTCATAGTAATAATATTATACAGAGGTATGATTTATTTGTTTGTAACAATTAGGCTCTAAAATTACTGGATCGATTACTTCACCACTAGAAAGCTAAATTATCCAGGAGTAACATAGGTTACTTTTGATCCCAATATTCCCACGGGATCAGGACTTACGCGACTTTGCATAATAAAACACTTTATTTGGCGGGTTTTATTCATGATTTTTAAACGCCCGAGCTTTCGTCAATTTACAGTTGGCTTTTTCAAGGTTGACTGAGATGTAATTCGTCTATTTTAACGTTCTAAAAAGTTGCTGTAAACTCAATTCTTTTCAATTCAATATCAATTCTTTTTACACGACTTTTCGTGTATAAAGTGTAAAATTTATTTTACACACCTACTGCTCTACAAAGTTACTTTATTTGACCAAAAAGGTCAACGTAAAGCGACTCTTTATTCCCTAGTGCACATTATGCACCTAGGGCATAAAGTAATTTAAATTTGGAACTAAGGTTCTGGTAGCATACGGCCATTTCGAACTGGCCACCTAGACATAACACATAAAAAAAATAAAAACTGGGCAAATTTTTTCTATTTTCATGGACGGAAGGGTAAAGCAAAAAGTTTTGGTTAGTATAAAGCCCCAACTTTTTTTTTTTCATCAGCTAAGGCCGATGTGTGGTTTTGTAACATTGTTAAATTTAATTAATATAAAGCTGTCAATATATTTCATATACGTTGCATTATTCTATTTTTTTGTTGTTAGTTAAATACTTATTTTTGTAGCCCTTTTATTGTCTCGCAGTAGATGTGTAAAGTAGAGTATTCACCTCGGTACTAAAGTCTGTCTTTATCTTGGGCGCTTGAATCCCACGCTTCACTCAGGACTCTAGGTAAAAGTTTTTAACACCCTCGCTGCGCTCGGGAGTTAACCCTCTAGAGTCCTTCGTACGCTTTGGATTCAATATGACGCCCGCTATATAAGACAGGACTTTAGTACCTCGGTGCATAAACTACTATTATACACGACGAAAAGGTAAAGGTAGGTATAATAACACCAAATACTTAGTATTATATAATTATATTACGTATACTATCTTTATGTTATTTGGAGTCCGACCACCCGACTGCATCCACTATTCCTAAAGCTTCTAGAAGCATCGTTTAGATATTTCAAAGCCACGACATCAGAGGGATATCCAAATAGCCAGATAGCCAAGCCAGCTTGACTATGACTGATTCACTCCAAGGCTAGTGTTGTTAATGTAGTTTTTTACTTTTCAGTTTAAACTGCAGTCGCGTTTTTTTTTTAATTTTTTTTTTATAACATACGTTTTAGAAACGTTAAGTAAAATACCGTGTCTTCGGAAGAACGCGACCTCCAATGAGAAGAAGACACAAGAAACCCATGGGGTTATTTTTTTGATTATTTTTGTTGCAATGATCATGTAATTCACCTTGTCGCACATTTAGGGCTATAGTGGAACTGGAGGAATATTCTACCATAATCTTTACCAACACAAAAAGTGCGAAAGTAATTCTGTCTATCGGTTAAAGTAAAATTTATGAGAGAAAAGAAAATAAATACACAACCGCATCCACAAGCACACAACCCATCCAACAACATCCGACCCACCCCGGGACCCGCCTCCGGAGCTCCATGAAGCCATATTTCCTCTCCGTTTCTACACCTTAGAATTTTATTATAAAACTCATAGGTAGGATCATCTATGTACTCCTTTTCATAACAATTATAAAAAAGACGTCATATGAATTTAAAAGATGTGAAATTTGTTCAATAGGTAGTTACCTAGTATTTGATAGAGGGAAACGGTTATTCATTACAATTAGCTGCATCTCGCAGTTTCTTATTTTTAGTTGTCTATGGAGTCATTAGGCAAATTTGTCTAAATACTAGCCAATTTATAGAATGATAAATCATAATTAGTCTGCGTCTGTTATAAACATTAACTATCTTATAACATGCACAGATTCTTAATTCTTAAGAACCTGGTTCACGGTTGGGACCGCACGCTTACCAAAGTTGTAAGAAGCTAATTCAGGTTCACCATCAAAACAATGACTTCGACAAACTGTCAGCTTTTACACCAAACTCAACCATGGTTACCTTGATATTGATTAAGGATCGATTGACATAATATATTGTCAATGGTAGAATCCTAAGCGTCTTCAAGTCTTGAGTGAATAGGTTTTCTCTAGGAAATATGTTACACCGTTAGACCTCAAGGTCGCTTACCACAAGGTGAGATAAGGTCAAATGCAAGCCTATTATGTAAAAAAAACCGTGCTTCATGCACACCCAAGATTCATTAATCAAAGCTACAGAAATTAAATTCGAAAGGAAATCGAATCCATTTATATTTCACCGAATCGAATCCTGCATTTAAAATAATACAGGTTTTGATTCGCTCAATATATTTAAGTATATTCGTTTCGCTACTAGTGCAATATACATGCCATCTTGTAAGTAAGCATTACATGGGGGGATAAGACTAAGTTCAATGCGTTTCTTTAGTAACCGAAGTCCAATTTAGAACTCAAAGCTCGAGTTCTAAATTGGACATCCACAAGATAAAAAGCTTAAAAATACTGCGAGTTGGTAAGAAAAGGCTCTTCGTGTTCATATTAAGTAGATGAATACGCAAATTAAATAATTACTCTAGCGTCTTAAGAGCCCCAAAAAATTCCTGCCAGGAAAAAATCCCGTTAAACATTTAAGATTTAAAAGTAAATGTATTGATTTCAGTTGATCGTGGTAGCGGCACCGCAGTTGGCAGCTCTATCGGGAGGTGGTGCCGTGACTTATCCCAGCGTTCTATTACAACAGTTGGGAGCAAACGATTCATCCATCGACATTGACTTCGATACCAGATCTTGGCTCGGTAAGATATTTTTTTGCACAATCACTGACAGATCGTTTTCAGACTAGCGTTTTATACGAGTCTATGACCGTTCCGTACCCAAAAGGTAAAAATTTCAAGCCTGGGCTGCAGCTGCAGGGGCATAGTAGGTACTATAGGAGCCTAATAGGATTCTTGCATGGTTTGCAAGTTCTACGGTTTGTGCTAAATTCAACTTAGATCATTCGTTCTTCATCTTGCCAGATCTTCACGGCAACTTTCTACCAATTGCGATTCGTCGGTTATTGAATGACTTCCATCCCAGCTATAATCTTTAATACAATTCTATCTACCTTTTCAGGATCTATTCATGGCGTGTCTGGAATACCAAGTATTTTAATGCCAACAATCATGCAATGGAGAGGCAGAAAATTTGCTTTTATTACCGCTTGCATAATAATCATAATCTCATGGATCATTGCCTTTTCAGCATCGAATGTTACCACATTATTGATATGCGAATCATTTCAAGGATTAGGAACGAACAGTCTGTTAGCAGCCAGTTTGTTAAGTTTAAGCGAAATGACAGCACCTAAATATAGGAGTGTTTCTTTACAAATGTTCGGGACAGCACAGTCTTTAGGTATGGCGATAGTTGGAATAATGGTTCCTTACGTACACTGGAAAACCGTGAGCGTAATCATGTGTGCCCCAGCAGTTATTGCAGTTTTGATTGCTTGTATGTGGCCAGAATCTCCCTCGTGGTTGGCATTCAAAGGTGAATTCGATAGATGTGAGAAGGCATTTGTCTTATTAAGAGGAGACGATGAAATCTCAAAGAAAGAACTGAAAGCTTTGATCAATGAGCAAAGACAAAACTGTGCAAGAAACGAATACAAATCTCCAATAAATAAATTCAAGTCCCAAATCAGAAGAAAAGATTTTTACTTGCCTTGTATACACATATTTCTTTTAATTAACATGATGTATTGGAGTGGCAGTGCCGTAGTACTTATTTACGCAATAGATTTATTGAAAAAATCTACGCAAAGCGATACTGTTGCCTACTTCGGTGGTGTTATTATTAGTTCAATTTTATTTGTAGGCGTTGCAATCACAGGTGTTTTGATTAAGTGGTTCAATAATAAAACTGTTTTACTTTGTAGTACTTTTTCAGCTTCCATTGGGTTACTAAGCGTCGTCATTGTAACATATTTGCAATCAGTTAATGTATTAGCAAAGGATTCGATGTTAAGTTTATTTTCGTTAATAGCCTTTATGGTTCCGAATTGTTTAGGATTAAATTCTTTAGTGTTCGATATGGCAGCAGAACTAATGCCTGTCAAACATAAAGGTATAGGTGGAGCCTTATTTATTATAACCAATTGTATATTATGTACTTCGTCTTTAAAATCTTCACCGTATCTTTTCCTGTGCTTGGATATATGGGGAACATTTTTGATATATACTTTGAATTCGGTTGTATGTGGGTTGTTAGTATGGAGATATGTTCCTGAGACGAAAGGGAGAACTTTACAAGAAATTGAAGATTATTATACGTATGGAAGTTTTGTGAATAGACATGAAGATCTAAATACTCAAGAAGAAGTCCGGTGTTTAGAATGTGATTGTTAATAGTTTCTTTAAGTAGAAGTAGTAGTGTTAATAGTGTTCTAGTGTTAATAGTTCACTTTGTTCAGGGGTTCAATTGTTAACTACGGGTATGTCATTTTGTAAAGTTTTTTGCATAAGAAAGGTTAGCTTTTGACCTTATCTCACCTGATGGGAAGCGTCGATGAGGTCGACAGTGTAACATGCTTGCCTAAAGAAATCTATTCACTCTCAACTTGAGACTAGAAGGTTGTATTCAAGGGGGAATCTCGATGCAGGCAGATTTAAAATCAAAAATTATGACCCTTACTCAAAAGGCTGGATGTGCTCAAATTAATTAGTTATTTTATTCAAACTATATTTTTATTTTTAAGTGCTTAAGCCTATACTGGGCGTTAATCGAACTGTTTTTAAAGGAGATATATAAGATATATCCACAAAAACAGACGTCAAGCGGGATTCGAACCAACAACTCATCTCAACCACACCAACTGCCTGGCCCCGACGCTACCAGCGTCGGTGGACTAATTGGTATGTCGCTACCCCCGGATTGGGTTGAGATGCTTTGTTGGTTCAAATCCCCCTCGACGTCGGCCGTGAGTTTTTGTGGATATATATTTCCTTTAAAAACAGTTCTTTACTTTAATTAGTTGGTCTTACGTACTAATATCCCTTTAGTTCGCAAGAGAAAAAATATATGAAATTGATATTTTTTCTGTTTCCAGGGATTGTTTATAGGCTAAATTATTACAGAAAAGTATATAAAAAAATCCAAACTACATACTTTTTCGAAAAACATAAGTCTGTGAGGTACGACACTGCCCAACTTTCGATGAAATGCATAACAGAATATATGTCGTAGATCACCAACATTGTCCGTTAAATGGAGAAAAAAATAAAATAAAAAAGAAGACAAATATGAAATTAACAGAAATTTATTTTAAAAAATTGGTTAAAATTCACTTCAATTAAGTTTTGCAAACATAGAAATCATAAAACGATTTTACTTTTCGAGCAAACACAATCTTAGGTTGCATTTTTTGGCAAAAAACACTTGTGTAGCCTCTTTTTCAACGTATATCCGTTGTCTAGTACCCATGGTACAAGTGGCGTACTATGGGTACTAGACTATGTGTGGCGTGCATTCGTTGACGTGCTATTCGGTGTTCCACTTTTCGAAGTTATGCACCCTATTTTAGTATTTTTATATAAATATTGCATTACATTGCAAACAGCGCAATCTAGCCCCAAACTTAGCACTAGGCTTGTACTATGGGTACTTGACGACGGATGCACTACATATTATACTTTTTTTTTGTAAATACGTTAAATATTATAAATATTTATTAAAATAAACAGTAATAATATGTAGAATATAATTTCCTGACAAAAGCGCAACGTCGTATGTGACTGACATAATAACAGTTCAGCAAATCTCTCAGTATATCGCAGTGTTATAGGTGTATGTACGACATACCACTTTGCAAGCTAATAAATTTGTTTTATAGCAAGTGAATTTGTTTTTTTCCGATACAGGTTAGTAATTATATAATGTAAAAAGACAATCTTAATACTGAAACCAAAAAACTTAGGCTAATTATGACAAAATAACAATTAGACTACCTCAGGTATTAACACAGAGGGGGTCAGCGGCGCTATTTTGCAATATAATGACAGCAAAGAGCGCGCGATATACCATCTTATTTTTTTTTAAAGGATGTTATTTTTGGTCCGGGATCCATTAAATAAAACAACGGGAAATTTAACCCAAATCTAGTAAAAAAAAATTCTTGTTAGTCGTTCAGGTATAACATTGCGAATTAAAGGGATATTTAGTACTAAGTAATTTAGATATAGATTTTCTTCTCTTTTCGTGAAACTGAATTGAAATGATCTCAAATGCTGAAAAATAAATAAAGCTATTACGAGTATAACCGAAATATGAGTTTTATTTTAATTTAGATATTTTAACAAAAGATTATTGTATTGTATTAAAGATGCTTTTGTAGGTTTTTTTAATGTAATTGTTATTATAAATCTAAGGCTAAGTAAATTATTTTATTAGTGTATTTTGGGGACGGTAATAAAAGTCAAAAGGAGGGAAGTAGTTCTAGTTGTGTATGCATAATTGAGGAAAATCTAACATTTTTTTTCGAGACAGTTTAAATTTTTCATTGCTGACGCAAATCAAATCGCTGAATGGAAATCGCAAACACAATGCAAGAAAACAATGTGTTTTCAGCCGTCAAAGAGTTTTAAGGTTTTGTTTATAATATTAGAAATAAGTAGGTAAACTATGGTAAACACAGTGTTTAGATAGTGGAAGTCTAGACTTAATAAAAGGTCAACTTAAGGTCAATGACTCCAAAATTTTGTTTGGGTTTCCCAAAAACTTGTAGAACAAACGTTGTTTGCCAGCACGCTTAAGACGCCTAAATTCTAGATCTCTTAAATTTGTCTAGTTTATTTTCCTCGACATTAATTATTACTAAAGCCTAGAGCTCAGTTAATTATAATTAAAGTACAATATTTATTTTTTATCAATAACTAGCTGCGCCCCGCAGTTTCACCCGCGTAAGTCCCGTTCCCGTTTCAGTTCCCGCGGGATTAAAAGTATTCTATGTCTTTCTCCTGGTTCTAAGCTACCTCCCCACCAATTTTCAGACAAATCGATTTAGCCGTTCTTGAGTTATAAATGGTGTACCTAACACGACTTTCTTTTATATATATAGAAGATTATTGTAATAAAACCCTTTATTTACCGGGTTTAATCGCATTTTATTCATGGTTTTGAAACGACCGAACTTTCCCCAACTTTAAAGTTGGCTTTTTCAAGGTGGTTGATCGGTTGTCAATAATTATTGATAAAAATATTAGAGATTTTACTTTTTTTTGGGGTTCTGTACCCAAAGGGTAAAAACGGGACCAATTATGAAATAAGTAAGTAGTTAATAATTCATCTGTTTATTGCTCAAGGCAAAATGCTTTATCAAAATAGCGAAATAATTAGAAGTATTCCGCGTCCGCCCCTCTTTCTTTATATTTTTTTCTGTGTATCTCGCTCGCCCGGCAAGCGTTTCCGGCAAGCAAAAAGTTTGGAATCCTGTCACGGGAAAAATTTTGATCAAGCAATTATTCTTCTTATAAAATATTTGAAGTATACGAAGTTATTTTTAACAATAGGTAGGTAGTTAAGTATTTAATTTTATTTATATAAAAATACATCTTTTTTTGTCACTATTGTATAAATAAAGGTACCTACGCGTATCATGTACTGTACAATCATAAATAGGTACTGTTATAAATAAAATAAAATTGATAGGAAATAAACTTATTTATTATTTATTTTAGTTTTACATTCTAAGGAAACCAACAACTATCTATACTAGTATCAAAGACTATATTTATCTATGCTAGTATTATAAACTGGAAAGGTTTATATGGTTTAGGTTCGTATGTTTGTAATGGATACCTAAAGTCCAAAACTAATGAATCAATTTCAAAAATTCTTTCACCTATAGAAAGCTACATTATCGACGAGTAACGTAGGCTACTTTCTATCCCGATATTCCCACGGGAGTGGGACTTACGCTAGTAAATAAAAAAAAACCCTTTTTTTCCATACGATAGCAAAGCGTTAAAGCACACATTACCTAATGGGCGCTCTAAGTCCATTTTTTTCTCCTAATGGTAAATGATGATTAGTCTATGAGGTAGCACGCTCATGCATTATTGATTGATAGACAAATAAATGTCTGTGACACACATCGCCATCTAGCCCCGTGGTAAGCTGCTAAGCTTGTGTTACGGTGACTAGACAACGGATATACTATCCGGATGATTAACACTAATTGTACAAAAAAAACACACAAATTGGTGTCAGTTAGTGGTACAATGGGCGGCCTTATCGCTTATGGGCGATCTCTTCCAGGCAAGCAATGAATGGAGAAGACTCAAGGAAAGGAATGAAAATAAAATAAGAGAATCTATTGTTAGAATATATACTCTTTAGTTAAGTACCTATTACTCTATGGATTCGAATAACGAAGTTCTCTGTCATTGGTATCAAAATCTCTCTCTCGTAATAATATGATATGAATATATAAAGTAGTAAACGTAAAAGTGTTTTCCTTTATTAGATTGATTTATAGAAGACCAATTACAGACATGCCTAAATAGTACACATATTGTAGGAGGTTATGGGCATTTAGCGCGACTGCGAATAATAAAAAGAAGCAAAGGTTAGCAAGGAGAAAAACAAAAGAATATTAGTGCAAACATGGCCCAAAATTTTCCAATATTAGAAAAAGGAAAGTTTCAAACATGGATGTTCCGAATAAATATAATAATGAGCGAAAAAGGTTGCGAGATGGCAATTCTACATCCGAAGGAAAGGGCTAAAGAAATAAAAGACTTCGAAAAACTTGATGCTAAAGCGAAACTGATCATCACTCAGTCACTTAGTGATAATCATATTGAATATATTAAAAATGCTAAAGACGCTTATAGTATGATAGAAAATTTAAGAATGGTTTTTGAAAGAAAAAGTACAATGTCGAATGTATATCTCAGAAGAAAATTAAACAATCTACGTTCTAACAATAAAACTTTGGAAGAACACTTTACAGAATTTGACAGTATAATAGGAGAAATGGAGTAGCAGAGAGATTAAATAGAACTCTGTTAGATAAAGTAAGAGCAATGTTAATTGAAACAAGTTTACCAAAACATCTTTGGGGAGAAGCTTTAAAAACAGCAGCTTATCAATTGAATAGATCTCCTACAATTTGTTTAAAAGGCGGCGTACCCGCAGACATTTTTAATGGTAGAAAGATTGAAATAAACAATATGAGAATTTTTGGATGTAAAGCTTTCGCATTTCAGCCTAAAGAAATTAGAACTTCTAAATTAGATCCAAGATCAAAATGTACAAGATTTGTTGGTTATTGTGGATATGGATATAGATTATGGGATCCGAAATCTAATAAATATTTTGGATCACGACATGTTAAATTTATAGAGAATGATTTTAAATATGAACATGATGAAATAAAGGACTCAAGATCTACAGAAATGAGTAAAAGATATGTTTTTGATGAAGAAGATGAGAATGATGAGAAAACAGTCGATACATCTGGAAAAGAAAGTAATTTAGAAAACAACGATAACAGGGAAGTATTTTATGATGTGGAAGATAATGTTTTAAATGAAATTCCTACAGAAAGCTTGAATAACGATACTAGATCTAAGAGAATTATCAGGAAGCCAGTAAGATATGAAGATTATTCTACATTTGCATATGCTTTAGTAAGTGATATAGAAGGAGATCCCACAACTTATTCAGAAGCTATCAAAGATAATGATTGGATAGTGGCAATACAGAAAGAAATTAAAGCTTTGACAGAATTAGGTGTTTGGGAAGAAGAATATGGAAGATTACCCTATGGTCAGAAAGCTATAGACACAAAATGGATCTTCAAAACAAAAACTGACGGTACAAAGAAAGCAAGACTAGTTGCACGAGGTTTCCAACAATGTCTAGATGACTATGAAGTTTATTCGCCAGTTGCAAACATGAGTACGGTAAGAATGGCGTTATCACATGCAATTTCGTGTAATGATATGCAAATAAGACAATTGGACATTCCGACAGCTTTCTTGAATGGAAAATTAGATAGCGATGTTTACATAAAAGTACCAGAAGGCGTGACAACAAAAGCTTCATCTTTAAAACTTAAGAAGGCTCTATATGGATTGAAAGAAGCACCAAAATGTTGGAATAATAGATTTAACAGCTTTTGTGAGGATAAACTTAAAATGAAACGGTCAAAATATGATACTTGTTTGTATATTGGAGAACAGATATGGTTAGTTCTATTTGTGGATGATATTTTATTAATAGGAAGAGTTAGAGATATAGAAAAGAAGGTCAATCTACTAAAAGATGAATTCAAAGCGAAAGATATGGGAGAAATTAAAAACTATCTTGGTATTGATATCGTCGTAAATGATAATAAAACAAAGTTTAGCCAAGAAAGGTACATATTGAGGTTGTTAGACCATTTTAATATGCGTGAATGCAAACCTTCGAACACACCGATGGAAAGTAGATTTACTTGTATGGATAAGGAAGTGATAGAAGTACCATATAAGGAAATGATCGGTGCACTAAATTATATATCAACAAACACACGACCAGATATTACTTTTTCAGTATCATTTTTTAATAGATATTTAGATAAACCTACAATGTCTTTATGGAAAGCGGCAAAGAGAATCCTAAGGTATCTTAAAGGAACTTCTAATAAAGGTCTTCTTTATGTAAAGAATAATGTTAGTAGCATTGAAGCTTATTCTGACGCTGATTGGGCAGGAGATACATTAGAGAGGAAGAGTACGAGTGGCTGTGCAATTTTTCATGGTGAGAACTTAGTGACATGGTTCTCTCGCAAACAATCTTTAGTAGCTTTATCGACAGCAGAGGCTGAGTATGTAGCAAGTGCACAAACAGTTAGCGAGTTAATGTATGTAAAAGGCATTTTATCTGATTTTAACGAACAGAATATTCAACCCAATTTGTATTTAGATAACCAAAGTACAATTGCAATGATTATTAATAACACGAACAGTAAAGCTTCTAAGCACATAGATATTAAATTTCATTTTGTAAAGGATTTGATTAAAAAGAAAGAGATTTCGTTATTGTATGTGCAAACTGACATGAATGTATCAGATATTCTCACTAAAGCATGTAATAATTATAAACATAATTACTTTACTGAACAATTACATGTTATATAAATAAATGCCAAAGCTAGAAGCTAACTTAGGGAAATAATATTTTATGATAGTATGACTTGTTTGTTAGAATAATGTTAAAGTTTCTTAGAATAGTTTTTGTGTTGAGAGTTGAGTTAAGATTTGTGTTGAGATAGATAGGTAATCTTATCTTATCTCTATAAGGATTGATAAGAGATAAGATTTGATAAGAGATAGGTTATAGATAATGTGTTATGTCAATCAAACTCATTGAAATAGATATTTCAAAGATATTTGAATTGAGGGGGAGTGTTAGAATATATACTCTTTAGTTAAGTACCTATTACTCTATGGATTCGAATAACGAAGTTCTCTGTCATTGGTATCAAAATCTCTCTCTCGTAATAATATGATATGAATATATAAAGTAGTAAACGTAAAAGTGTTTTCCTTTATTAGATGGATTTATAGAAGACCAATTACAGACATGCCTAAATAGTACACATATTTTAGGATCTATAGAACATAGAATAATGGCTGCACCGCTCTACACGGACACGGACGAATCCGCTTGGCGCTACGATTATGCCGGTGTTTCGGTCAAGGCTTCCCTCAAGAGACCCATCGAGAATTTTCGATAACACGAGGAAAAATATCATTGAATTTTGAAAGTGTGAGAACCATAAAAACAACTACTTATGTATTTACCTATGTAAGTTAGGTAGGTTTGTGCGTACTACCCGTGTGATTTTCATTTTATTATGGAGAAATAATATTAATATTTTTTACTTTATAAAGTAGAGAGCAGTGTTGGTCTAGTGGTAGATACTCCGTCTTTGATTTCGATGGTCGTGGGTTCGAATCCAGACCGACCGCGCACAAATGTAATTTTCTTTAGGAAAAAGTTATGGGCGCTAGTAATATCGCTCTTACGGTGAAGGAAAACATCGTGAGGATACCGACATGTCCTAGGACTCACCACGGTCCGAAGACATGGGACTTTCGCCAATCCGGGGTAGGCTCCCGTGGCGTCTTACTGCCTAACCCCTCTAAGAGGAGGCCCTTGCCCAGCAGTGGGATAAATTAACAGGCTGATTATGTTATGTTATTTTATACAACGATAGCTGCGTCCCGCAGTTTCAACCACGTAAGTCCCGATCCTGTGAGAATATCGAGATGAAAAGCCATTGTTTCTTCTCGATAATAAAACTTTCTATTAGTGAAATAATTTTTGACATCGCTCCAGTAGTTTAAAAGCCTATTCATGACAAACAAACAAATAATCTATACTAATATTATAAAAAGGAAAGATTTATCTGTTTGAATATTGTATTCTTACAAACAAACAAATAAATCTTTTATGTATGTATGGATATAGATAAAAACCTGGAGGTTAATAGCAGGAAGTACAATAAATCAAATTCAGAACAGTTTTACGAATAGTACTTGTACCTAACTACTATTTATATATTCTTTGGTAAGTAGGTATCTACGTCCAAAATTCACAATACTTACCCAAAAAGCCAAAAATAAATACACGTCTTAAAGACAATAAATTATCTTACTAATATAAACTAGCTATTACCAGCCACTACGTCTGCGTAGAAATAGTGCATAGACGACTTGTTGGTTTATCACTCGGGTTCTACTAATTGGATTTTGTTCGTTATTACATATTTCATTCGTTAGGTGCCATGTTTTTCATTTTAACATGCAGCGACTTTGTCGCACTTTGCCTTGGACGACGCGACGCCAGACAGCAGAATGCAAGATTATTTGTTATAATGTCATCAAATTGTTAAACATATTACATATTTTAGAATTGTTAACCAAACCCATTCTTCATAAATGCTAATGTGTACGATTTTACATTTTTTTATAAATAAAAGAACGGTATTCACTAAGACAGGCGACTTACATGGACTGACCACATACGTACTAAAAAAAAGTCACTCAACATTAAACTTCACAAGTCTTCAAGCTGTGCTTCATAATTTTGTAATTAATTATTTTCAAATTTAATTGTAAACATGTACCTACTTATGATTTACGAAATAAAAGCTGAGCTTAGAAAACAAAATTGGTTTACAAATACATCCTTAAACCTATATGGACTTATGGCCTCCAGCTGTGGGGTACTGCTTTAAACTCCAACCTGGAGATCTTGCAACGTTTCCAATCAAAAACATTAGGACAAATTACGCAAGCTCCATGGTATCTTACTAACAAACAGCTGCATCGCAATCTTGGCATCCGAACTGTGAAAAAAGAAGTCTCGAAGTCTATAAAAGCATACAACTGCCGAACTAACCTCCACCCAAACCAACTTGCCAAGGATGTAATGGTCGAACTGTCGAGTAAAACTTTTAATAGACTGAATAAGACGAGCACCCCATGACCTCATAAAGACTTGAACACATATATATGGACTTGTCACAGGACGAGTACTATGCACGCCGTATATACTCAGTAAAGTCAAACCTTCGACTCAATGTCACTAGACAGATCGCCAGATGAAGAGAGAGAAAAAAAGTCTAATATACTCTGAATACACACCTACAGACGAAAAAATATATTAAGATTTTTTTTCAGTTTTCTGTTTTTTTTTATCATCCGAAGTTTATTCATTAAGTTTTTCATATTTTTACCCCAGCAAAAAAAAATAGCTTACGATTACTTACCATTGAATTAAAACAAATGTCGATTTCGGAAATTTCATTGAAACCTCGCCTTAAGGGACTTACTAACACTTAGTTCAAATTCTTATCAGATACAACGGACGCTGTAGATTTATACCATGAAAAAACGTTGAATACTACGTACAATTTGTAGGTGACATTGTGTATGGATAGATGGATTTTGGTGTCATTTTAAAACAAAAAATGTAGTTGGATCCGCTAATGATAAGGAGTTTTTGTCTTGAAACTAAGACTTTTATTTTATTTTGAGTTTTATTGACGACTAGCTGTGCCCCACGGTTTCACCCGCATAATTCCTATCCCGTAATGTATGTGACGCATCATGTACGTCATACCAAGCGTTGCTTAACCCAAATGATTATTCAAAGCACTCTTTATCTTATTTATACCCCTATACTAACCCTGTACCGGATTTCATTTAATTCGTTTTGTGTCATTTTTACCCATCACGGAAGAAAATGTGTCCCCGCCGTTTTGACAAAAACTAAAATAGCTTTATTACATTTTTGAAAAATTTACCTCTCTAGCCAGGAATCAAACCTTGTCCTTTGGCAAAAAATTAAACACCATAATATGTCGTTCTACCAATCGATAGTGTTGCTTATATAACGATTATAAAGATCAAATCCATAAACATGTTGTGATAAATTGAGAGAAATGTCTATTTTTAACAAAAATATTTTAAACACTTTATTTACAGAGTATAATCGCGTTTTATTCATGATTTTTAAACGACCGAGCTGTCTAACTTTCTTCAATTCACGATGGAATTAGAAAATCTTTCCATTCTTGAAAACCCTAGTCCTTCGAAGTGCAGACGGGTCACTGGGACACACTATATTTAGGAAATCCACGCATACTGATAGGTAGTGAAGGATGGTGGTGCAACGGTTGGTCGCACCACCATCCTTCACAGTTGGGAAAACTTTGTTGCAGAGAGCATATGGCATCTGTGACGAAGGTCAAGCACGTCAAACAAGTCCTACGTCGCAACAACCTCCAAGTACCGCGCCACGTTCACAGGAGCCGCCCCAAACCACCTACAGTTGATCGAGTCCCGGCTATCCTTCCATACATCAAGGGAGTCACCGACAAAATTGGAGGAATCTTGAAACGAGCTTCGATTAACACTTACTATAAGCCACACAGAAAGATCCAACAATTTTTAAGACCAGTCAAGGTAAGATACCCCTTGAGGGGGCAGGCATTTACAAGATCGATTGTGAGTGTAGCGCTTGTTACATAGGGCAAACCCAACGAAGTGTTGCCACTCGTCCGAGAGAGCACATGGCTGATGTGATGCACAGGCGGTATCAGAAGTCTGCAGTTTGTGAACACACTGGACAATTTAAACCATTTCCTTCGCTTCGATAAAGCACGGGTACTGGCTACTGAGAGGCGGTATGTACCCAGGATGCTTCGGGAAGCTATTGAAATTCAGAAACACCCTAATAATTTCAATAGGGATGTGAGTGATGAAAGAGCCACCTGTCTGGGACCCTGTACTTCATTTGATTAAGTCCCAGGCCCAACCTACAACAGCTGCTAGACCACCTTTACCCATTTTTGTAGAACTTAGTATTTTTGGTATTTAGATTTGTTATTTCTTGAAGTAAAAAAATGTTTTAAGTTTCCGAGCATAATGAGAACCGCCATGAGTTTCTTCGTGGCTTCTTCTCATGTAAGGGGCGCGTTTCGAAGCCAGCCGAATGATGAGAAATGCTAACTAGTGCTAGTGCAGTCGTTTAAATCGAGTAGGTCGTTGTAACGGGTACAGAATACTTGCCTGTTTCCTATTTTTATTAAAATATAGACATATTTGTCGATTTACCATACTACTAGCTGCGCCCCGCGGTTTCACCCGCGCAAGTCGCGATCCCGCGTTGTTCGAACACCTACCTACAGCAATGCAATAATCCACACTTAAACGGTCGCCCATTGAAGTACTGTTGAAGCCAGGCGCTACCGCGCCTGGCATCATCAGTACTTCCCTGGTCGTCCGTTTAAGTGTGGATTTTTGCACTGCGGTAGGTAGGTGAAGTAAGTTAAAGTTTGTATTTCGTCAGTAAGTGACGATGACGATGACGAAGGATGACGATGACGATGGATGACGATGATGATGATACTCTACATCACTTATCCTACCACTGTGTCGATTTTCATTCATTGAATGGTTATCACCCGCGTAAGTCCCGATCCTGCGGGATTTTCGGGATCAAAAGTATCCTATGTTACTCTCCATCACTTAAACTATCCCTATGCAAATTTTCATCTAAGAAATAGTTATCACCTGCGTAAGTCCCGATCCCGCGGGATTTTCGGGAATAAAAGTATCCTATGTTACTCTCCATCATTTAAACTATCCCTATGCAAATTTTCATCTAATAAATATTATCACCCGCGTAAGTCCCGATCCCGCGGGATTTTCGGGATCAAAAGTATCCTATGTTACTCTCTATCACTTAAACTATCACTATGCAAATTTTCATCTAATAAATAGTTATTACCTGCGTAAGTCCCGATCCCGCGGGGTTTTCGGGATCAAAAGTATCCTATGATACTCTCCATCATTTAAACTATCCCTATGCAAATTTTCATCCATTAATATTATCACCCGCGTAAGTCACGATCCCGCGGGATTTTCAGGATCAAAAGTATCCTATGTTACTCTCTATCACTTAAACTATCCCTATGCAAATTTTCATCTAATAAATGTTATCACCCGCGTAAGTCCCGATCCCGCGGGATTTTCGGGATCAAAAGTATCCTATGTTACTCTCCATCATTTAAACTATCCCTATGCAAATTTTCATCCAAATCGGTCGAACCGTTTGACCGTGAAGAGGGAACAAACAAACAAACAAACAGATTTTCGGATTTATAATATTAGTAGGAAGTAGGATGTTTGTTTCCAGAATTTGATCTTTATCGGTAACACTATCGATCGATACAAAAATATAGGATGTTTATTTTTTTCTTCATAAAAACAAGATTCGATTCCTGACTAGGGTAATACATTTTTCAAAAATCTAATAATTTAATTTGGATTTTTGTCAAAATTGGGACGCAACTCCTTTCAGCATTTTTCGCTACCTCTTATAGTTTAGTATATCCCCCTAAAAGCCCATCGAAATGGTTCACCCTGTATATAATCAAGACGTCATTTATATCAAATAATTAGCGTTTACATTATTTAAAAGTAACCTTAACAAATATAAACTTGCCGTAGGTACATACATACTCAGCATTTATTCGTAGATGGAGTGTAGTTAAGTGATATATTTCCCAATATGAATACGTGTTTACGTTGTGTGTGACATAAAAATGGCTATTTCGCCGGCTTTGAGACAAGTAAGCAACTAAATCATTTCATTGATTAATGACATTCACCTCTCACTTATCTAATATTATAAAGCTGAAAGTTTGTGAGTATGTGTGTATGTGTGTGTTTGTTACTCAATCACGCAAAAAAACTCCTAAACCGATTGCAATGAAACTTGGAATATAGGTATCTGGATACAGGGAATAACACATTGGATACTTTTTATCCCGATATTCCCGCGGGAACGGGACTTACGAGGCTGAAACCGCGGGGCGCAGCTAGTCAAAGATAAATAAGAAATAAATCGTTTTACAATGTTTTTGTATCAACGTTCAATTTTGTGTCGCGGTAGAGTTAAAACCCTACATTGAAATCGGTTCATCCGTTCGTGAACTACGATACCACAGATACACGTTACAGACAGGTCAAACTTAAAACAACCCTCGATTTAATAAAACTTTTTTTATCTTTCATCCTATTTTAATTTCTGTACTCAAATTATCTTACCAATAGCAAACTACATTATCGAGGAGTAACATAGGCTACTTTTGAACCCGATATTCCCGCGGGATCGGGACTTACGCGGGTGAAACCACGGGACGCAGCTATCTTTTGAAAACTACAAAAAAACGCCAAATTCTATATAGTTTGATAACTATCAATAGTAGAAATATTTTGTGCTTCGGAAAACATGTCAAGCAGTTGGTCCCGGTTGTTATCTCTTAATGGCAATCGTTAGGTCAAGTTTGAGGCCTTAGGCTACACGAAAACTCTAAGGCTACGGCCGCATATGTAGGCGGCTTGCTTAGTGCCTAGTGGCTTGCATTCTAACAAGATACACAGCTAGGCGCCAAGCGTTCGGTGCGGCAGGTCGCGAACTTTCTAGTAGAACGTTCGGTTTAGTTAGGTGACTCGCTAACCTGTAGACGCTAACCAGCCTCCTGCATATGCAGCCGTAACCTAACACCAGGTGATCCATACGAAAAGTAACAAGTGCGTGCATTGTCCGGCCACGCGCAGTGTAGGGTTTCGTAGCTTCAAAAATATCTTTAATACTAACACTTACCTTACCCAGTACATAAGTAAAATTTAATAACGTAATTTGTTCGAAATTTTGCTTTTTATTTCTTTCAATTACAAGAACTCGTTGAAAAGACAGCTCAGCTGTGATAATTTTCCTTTAAACTTCATTATATTTATTATATTCATGACATGACGAAACTAAAAGGGTTTTTTGTTGACTACGAAACCCTAAAAAGGTAGAGATACCTAGGTATATTTTGTCACTTTCGCACTTTGACATGACTGTTGGTACATTTCCATTGAATCGTGTCTAATACAATTTTAATGACCACAGTCTGTTGTTATCACATTTATTATGAGTTAGTCTATTAAAACAGGTTCTAAACTTTGAGATATTATTATGGACTAGTACTAAGAAATTTTATTTGATTTATACTTAGAACTATCTCCTTCAATATTCATTTATTCATTAAAACATAGAAGTTAATACAATTACAATTAAAATATACACATACAATATCAATATCAATAATCAATAAAAATACAAAATCAATAAAAAAGGTCATCCTCCAAGGCACTTCGACCCAAAGTCCCAAGCAAACTGGCGGCGTTCCCCCTCTGAATCGCGCTCTGAATCGCCCCTCTGAATCGCTTATACGCTGGGACAAGAAACCCCCAGCCCTGCGGTCCCCAGAAACCTCGCAAAGACGGGATGACAACCCCCTAACAAAAGACTTTGCACAGGGACCCCACGAGCCAACAGTCTCAAACCCCAATGGCACGAAAGTGTAACACCCCGGGATGTCGCGGTATTTTAAAGACTTTAAAGTCTCCGCACCAGCAGCAGCGGCGCAAGGCCGCGCACAAGTGGCCCGAAGATGGGAGGGAGCCAGCGTATCGACGCACGTCGCGTCCCAAACCAATCCGTGATGCGCAAACTCATCCACGGCCGCCCCACAAATGCACTGGTGCGGCTGGACGATTCTGAGGCCCAACCCAAGACCAACCGCCAAAGACAAGGTGTGCCTATCCAAAATGGTACCCAAATTCGAAGACGGCAGGGCGTTTAACCAAAGGCCCGACTCCCGCTCGAAACAGGCAAGCAGGCGCGCCCGATCGTACTAAAGTACTACGTACTAAGTACAAGTACTAAGTACATATTACATAGCTCTACTGTAAGGAAAACATATCGTGAGGAAGAAGACATGGTCCTAGGACTCACCACGGTCTGAAGGCATGAAATATTCGCCACACTGGAGTAGGCTCCCGTGGCGTATTACTGCCTAACCCCTCTAAGAGGAAACAGTAAGACAATTTAACGAGCTCATCATTTTTAATTATATTTTAGTACTAGAGGTGATGTCTCACACATATTTCATATCTACGCCAAATAAATAAATAAAAAAGGCGCTGCAGCGCTGATAATATTGTTACGATTATTAAAATGAAATGAGCATAACTGCGGGCGCTAAGATGTAGTCGATAAATGACTATTAAAACGTAGCATTATCAAATTAGCGTTAACGTAGTGACTTTACAACTAGTCTCTATACTATGCAGCCGAAGGACGGTAAATAAATACCTATTTAATATGCGTTAAACAAGTTTTGCAAACGAGTTCTAAACTGTGTTGTTCCATCCTTATGCATTTTCCTTAAGGTCCCTCTACGGACCTACATTGAAAATCCCTGTCGATTCATCGAAAATTGTTGATTATTTTCTAACGTAATCTTTTAGAATATTTTCGTTTGTAGCGTTTGTGAATGACATAGTTGCATACATTTTGGTGTAGATTTTAACTAAAAATGTCGAAAGGTGAAAGCACGTTTTAGATAAAAAATATATTTTTATTTCAAATGTCCTAAGGCATTTGAAATAAAAATAAATAAAATTCGGAATAATAAGAAGTTTTTGTCTAGAAACTACACAAAAATGTAGGGAACAATGTCATTTACAAACGCTGCCAACGAAAATATTCAAAAAAAAAATTGCGTCAAAAAATAGTCAACAATTTTCGATGAATCGACAGGGATTTTCAGTTTAGCTCGTATAGGGTCTCGCCTTAACAATAGTCCTAGAATGCGAATGACTCTTTTTTACACACGACAGATGAGCGTTCAACTACTTTATCGCCTGATGACAAGTGTTGGTATACTCTAAGGCTGAAATTTATAGTGCGTACTTCGCCTTAGCTCAGACTGAGCTTAGCAAAAACTAAGCATAAACTTTGAATTGGAATGTTAGTAGATAGAAATTCATTCTTAATTTGAAAAACTTCGACTTTACTAACCAAAATCTATGGATAGTTTCGAAGATCGCTTTATAAATACCAAAAATTGACGTAAGTCAAAGTTTTTGCTTAGCAAAGTCAAAGTACGGGCTATGGATTTCAGCCTCAGTAAGAAATTACACGCTCATCGGCGAAGGAAGACGGCATTGGAAGAAGATCGGACCCGTCTTCCTTATGGCTGCACCGGTCATACTTAACGGAACACGGACACATCCGCTTAGGGCTATGCATCGCATCTCTTTTGTTTTCTACGCCTGAGGCTCGTAGCGCCATCTACGGGCTTTTTTACAGATTACCAGTGTAATAGTAAACCAAACGCAATAATTAATTGAATATTATTTGAATAAACAAAACGCAGTTTGTACAGACGGTACAGACTGACGTGAGTCACATCTATGATATTAGGATAACCTCAAAATTTATAATAAAACACTTTATTTATCCGGTTTTATCGAAATATATGGCAATTGCGTGTGGTTGACTACAGACGTTTAGAAAAGAATGTTGTAACTTCAGATTACTTTGACACGCGTCCCCTCTCATAAGATGGTAGAAAGTTGTATAGTAAGAACGAACAAATAATAAAATAATTCTCAAGTGCTTCTACACCAATTAGAAGAACATTACATGGCGCAGCCGGTAGGATTGCATTTTCTTTAAAAAATAGTCATCCAAGTCTAGGAAACACTTTAATATAAATAAAAAATGCGAAGATTTTCATTCAGATATATGTTTGCTTAAACGTCACCTTTTTTTTTAAAGAAGCTCATGTCTATTTCTCCATGAAGCAATTTACACTTACATAACTGTTATTTTTTTGTTCACAGTTTACAGTAGCACTATCACCTTTACTAGCAGCATTATCGGTCGGTGCGGTAGTGGGATACCCTGGGGTACTCCTTTCGCAGTTTAGGGACAAAGATGCGTCTATACATCTGGATCTGGATACGGCGTCGTGGATAGGTTTGTTTAATCTACTAATATCTAACTCAGTTACACCCTAATACAGAAACGATACTCAATTATTAGACAGCCTTTTAAACAACTAAGCAGCTCTTAAACTCAAAAATCGCTGAACATAGGCATATTTGGTATCATACATGGGTATTTTCAGACACCCCCAGCTGAAAGGAATCTATAAAAAAATGTAAGTTGTAAGTTACGCTGTAAGTTAATCAATCAAATAGAATATCAATTCTAAGAACAAGGTAACCTTATCGAAAGCTTTGCCCAATTCCATCGACCTTAAGTGTTATACAATTTTCAAGCTTTTCTTAATCCTTTAATGTGACGTGGGTATATGTAATTTAAGAATTATAATTTAATTACACATATGAATATATTTATTTCAAACAATGAGTAGGTTACAACAAAATATTTGTTAACTCAGTCAATTGTATAACATTTTAATTGTTGCCTGTTAATTTAAACAACGTATTTTTTGACCAATTTACATTCGTTTTTTAGAGCTCCGTGCCCAAAGGGTAAAAACGGGACCCTATTAATGAAAATTCACTGTCTATCCGTCTGTCACCATGCTGTATCACATGATCCGTGATAGCTAGACAGTTAAAAAATTCACAGATGATGTAATTTCTGTTGCCGCAAACAAACACTAAAAATAAAATTAAACAAATATTCAAGGGGCGGCGATATAAAAAAACGTATTTTTTTAAATATAAACGCAACGATATCGCGATGTATATTTACCACTGGCACCATCTAGTGATAAATTAACGTAATTTGCGTTTAGACATTTCGCTTGATCCAGTGTTTATTTTGTTAATAGTACGGAACCCTTCGTACGCGAATTCGACTCGCACTCAACCGACTTTTTTATCTACACGATGACGTTAAGTTCATTGTTAGATGTATTAATTTTATTTTTAGATATTACAATAGTTATTTTTAAAAGTTTATTTTTACATTAGAGGTTTTAATTTGACCTTATCTTGCCGAAGCAGAAGCGACAATATAGAGTGTTTGATAAGAAGAAACCTATTCACTCCAAGCTGTGAAGACTGTATATCTTGTATACAAGATGTAACAGGTAAGCCCTTTTAAGCCAAAAGGGGGTTGTTCTAGACGTCTAGGCGAACAACTTTTCGCCTTTCGAAAATTCGAAGTACTTTTCGAAAAATTTAAGTGTAAAATTTACTTGAAGATCAGCTGTTTCTTAAGAGTTCGAGGCCATTGACCTTATGTTGTCCTTTCATTTAGTTTGGTCTACTACAATCAAAACTTCAATTACCTTTATTTTCAAAAGCAGCTGTTTTTTCAGTGAAACATGACCTCAAAATTTTCAAAAAAAAAGTTTGAATTTTCAAAAGTTGTAGCACAAAAATTTTTCGTCTAGACGTCTAGAACAACCGCCTTTCGGCTTAAAAAGGCTTACCCGTTACACTTTGTATACTACAAGTACTACCGACTACTACTTCATATTACTACAATATCAAGGAGTAACATTATGCCAGATTTTATTCCGATATTTCGCGGGTAAAACGGCGGGATTCTGCTAGTATTAGTGTATAGAAGCACCTATAGATTTTATAGCAAAAAAAACTAAGCTGTGAATTTAAAAGTCATATCCGGTAGCTCAAAGCGTTACCTTCAGAAAAATTCAGTACTTAAAATGCTTTAATCGCTCGTGCTTCGGAAGGCACGTTAAGCAGTTGGTCCCGGTTGTTATCTATGATAGCAGTCGTTAGGTCAAGTTAGAGGCCCTAGGGCGACCTGAAAACTCTAACACTAGGTGTGTCCCACCACTACACGAAAAAGAAAAGAAGAAGTACTTAAAAAATGATTTTCTTTCTAAAAGTAATTGCTTCACTGTAATTACTTTTTTCAGGATCAATCCATGGATTGGCTGGCATACCCAGTATATTTATGTCAACCCTGATGCAATGGAAAGGCAGAAAAGTCGCTTTCATCGCTGCCTGTGCAATCATCATCATTGGATGGGTGATCATCTACACCGCTTCAAGCGCTACAGCGATACTCGTCAGCGAGTCATTTCATGGCTTAGGAACCAATAGCATTCTAGCCGTCAGTCTATTAAGTATGAGTGAAATGATCACGCCCAAGTACAGAAACATTTCTATGCAATGTTTTAGTATAATACAGTGTATAGGAATGGCTTTAGTTGGAATTTTGTCAAGATATTTTCATTGGCGGATTATTTCTTTAGTCATGGCAATGCCTATCATTGTGGCGGCACTTATGGCTTTAATTTGGCCAGAATCTCCATCTTGGTTAGCTTGTAAAGGTGAGTTCGATAAATGTGCAAGAGCATTCACACTTCTAAGAGGCAATGATGAAAATTCCAAAAAAGAATTAATAGAATTAATCGATGCTCAAAAAGAAATGCAAATTGATGGAATGAATACAACTAGAAGATCTATTTTTAAGACACTTTCTAGAAAAGACTTCTATAAGCCAAGTTTGCATATGTTTGTGCTTTTAAATGCCATGTACTGGAGTGGAGTCTTGGTTGTTATCATATATTCAAAACAATTACTAGACAGCGTTTGTTCTGATGATAGAACTGCTCATGTAGCAGTTATATTAATAAACTTATTTCTATTTCTAGGGCAAGCTATGGCAGGATTATTAGTAAGAGTAGTAAATCACAAAACTGTATTATTAACAAGCATCTTTGCTACTTCTGTTTCTTTATTACTGTTTAGTTTAGCGTCTTTTTTAATATCTTCTGGTGTTGTTGAAAAAACATCGTCATTTGGAGTTGTAAGTTTAGTATTTAGTGTTGTAGCTAGTTGTTTAGGTTTAGATTCGATAGTTTTCACAGTTTCTTGTGAAATTATGCCGGTTAAGCATAGAGGTTTGGGAGGAGCCTTATTTGTAATATATACTTGTTTGTTACATACATCGTCTTTAAAAATATCTCCATATTTATTTCTATATGTCAATATATGGGGTACGTTTTTGATATATGCTTTTAATGCGTTTATTTGTGGCCTTCTTATATGGAGGTTTATTCCAGAGACGAAGAATCGAACTTTACAGGAAATTGAGAATTATTATATGTATGGAAAATTTATTATCAATAATAGTACTAAAGACGAAAATAAGATTATGATTTAAAGTAAGTTTTGTAATAAATAATTTATAATATAATTTTGTTTAAAGTAGCAGTTTTTAATTATATTCTAATAATCTCCTTGAAATAACAAAGAGTCACCCCATAATATAACTACTAAAACTTGTAGAATCGATAGGCATTTTTGGAAAATGAAATATTTAACATTATTTTCTTATTCTTTACTTACATTTTAACTTATATATTTATATAACTAAGAGGCATTAAAATGGTAGATGGTAAGTACTACGTTTTTAAAATGAACAATAAAACCACTTACCTTGTTTTGGTGGTGTTAATCTCAGGTGTAGATACTGCATTATGTACGCACACTTCTTTATCCTGCAATGAACTTACCTACAAAAGAAAAGGAAATTATTATTAGGGTTTCGTAGTCAACAAGTAACCCTTATATAATTTCGTCATTTCCATCCGTCCGTCCATCTGTCTGTCCGCTGCTTTGCTCAGAGATGCTTAGTACTAAGAAGCTGTAATTTTGCATGAGTATACATAATATTGATAACAGTAAGACCAAAATATAGCATTAAGATCTTTGTAACCTATATTCTGTGCAATGAAATAAATGAAATGAAGAAAACAGTATGATTAAAAAAATAAACATTTTTAAGGGGTATCCTTCATATAAAATGGGGGATGTTACTTTTTCTTGTTTAGCCCATCGTGTGGGGTATCGATAGAGCTATTGTAAAATCAAACAACGAAACCCTACACTGCGCGTGGGCGCGGCAAATACACAAGGCACGCATTTGCCTATTTTTTTCGGTTAAAATCACGTAAATAACGTACGCTGCTTTTATTACTTTTAGCATTTTTCAACGCTCTAAACTTTACAGTACCATCTGATAATGGATATATTGAAGACTAGCTGCGCCCCGCGGTTTCACCCGCGTAAGTCCCGTTCCCGCTAGAATAACGGGATAAAAAGTAGCCTTTATGTTAATCCAGGTCCCCAGCTACCTATGTTCCAAGTTTCGTCGCAATCGGTTCAGTAGTTTTTGCGTGAAAGAGTAACAACCTCACATACATACATACAAACTTTCGCGTTTATAATATTAGTAAGATATAATTTGTTAAATATTGTATTAAAAGTAGCTTTTTGTATATCTAATGTACAATTCTATAACAGGGTAACCCCCCCCCAGTTACCTTCCATATATCTCCATTCCTGCCTCGCTCCTGTAACGTCTCACACACTGTGTCTCCTTTCTCCTGCATAGCTCGCTCCCTTTCTATATGTCGAATGTACAATTCTATAACAGGAATAACTCCCTAGTTAACTTCCATATATCTCCATATATCTCAGCACAGTCTGTCTCCTTCCTCCTGCATAGCTCCGTCTCGTTCTATACGTCGAATGAACAATTCTATAACAGGAATAACCCCCTAGTTACCTTCCATATATCTCCACTCCTGCCCCGCTCCTGCAACGTCCTCACGGCGACCACAAGCTGCGCCTGCAACGCGCACTGTTTCAGCACGCACTCCTTCTCCTTCCTCCGGCATAGCTCCCTCTCTTTCTGGATGTCGAATGTCGCTTCATTCTCGATGTCGCGCACCTTTTGCGTTTGTAACCGAATTTGAGCGCTAATTGTGCGGACCTGTTTGTGAACAAAATTGTATAAGTTACATAGTAGCCTAACAGCGTCTTCCTGTTTTATTCCCGTTCCGTGGGAAGTTCAAAAAATCCTTTGTTAGTGGATACCTACACACAACAAAGCCACACTCTCCACATTTCATGTCTCTAAGACCAGCGGTGTGGGCTCTATGTTAATATAAATAAATATAAATATTTCACGACATTTTTATATTTATATCAATCAATCAGTTAGGACTTTGATTTTTTATGTATAGATGTGCCCCGCAGTTTCACGTTTAAATACACCGCCTCTACGTACTTTTATTAGGAAGAAAATAAATTTAGTGGATGTCTATATCATAATAAAAGAAAATATCCTATTAATTTCAGCTCTCTACTATCAGAGGTTTAGGCAGTGCATTGGTTAGTCAGTCAGTACTAAAGCCTTTTTTAGTGCTCGCAACTACGAGGAATTAATTAGAATGGAGATCTTCCCCATTACATTCGAAAAATAACTGTTCCACGGTCACACAGCAGCAGATGCACACACTGGCATGTTCCGTACAGTATTACGTATGATCGACCTTTGGATCGACCAATGGCGTACGATCTTTAGTGACAGACTGGCGGTCGAATCGAAACCAAAAGGAATGCTACTTCTATATAATATATTGAAGTACGTTGGCTCGTACGAAGTCTAAGCCGAGTTACTAACTTTACAATTGGACAATAGTGTGTAATGGTTAGGTACCTTTTCAACTCCATCGTTAATGTTTTTCCTTTTGGTGTTAAGTTCGTTGACAGTAACCTCTATGGCGGATATTTTCTCATCCAAGGCGTTGATTTTATTTTTATGAGCTTTCGCACTACTCTCGAATTTGGCAAGCCTGTAAATAAAAAAAACTCATATTATTTAAAAACGCGATTTTGACTGCTCAATTTATCAATTACCCCTGACAACCGAATACAGAATCGCCACTAAAAATTTGAGAGATACTTAAATAATTTGGCAGATTCTAAACTTAAAATTAGTATAATAATTTTTGAGTTTGAAAGCTGCTTCATTGTTTAAGAAGATCGCAAATTTTGAGCAGAGTTCAGCCGTTAGAGGCATTTAAATTTAAGTCATATTAAGCGGACGGTCGTAATAAGCAAATTCAATTTGTATTATAGAAAAAACAACTTACTGTTGATTAGAATTTTCCAACTGATCAACGTCTACAGTGTTGGCCAACAAGCGGGCTGGTCGTATCTCGACGGTGGACGAAGATTTAGCACCACTGTAGGCTGACACGCGCACTGTGAATCTGTGGTTCTCTGAAATCACACATTTATTGTACCACTCGTTCGTGTTTGCACTGATTTCGGTGACAATACCGGTAATATGTTTGAAACAAGGTGCAGACTTTCGCCTTTAATCATATCAATTTACCACTGGTTATTACAAAATTAAATAAATATTTAAATGATAAATTAAAATGACATATTTGCATGACATATATATTATATAATTTAATTTTCTTTTTAACAATTTGACATTATACTTTCATTCCATAATTTTTGACATTGTAATTGATTTTATATGACTTTGTAGCGTTTGTACTTATTGTTCACAAAAATAGTTTGAGGTGACCACTTAATATTGCATGCCTCATGTAGAGGCCTGATAAAGTGTTTCTCAAATATTTAATTTATTATAAGATCATACCTTACCTCTCTTCGCAATAAATGATTTGATATGATTTGATTAAGAATTAATTTACCATTCATTGGCATGCCGATCTTGAATGGTCGTTCGGGTTAAGCTACGCTTGGTGCAGTCCTTACTTGGATGGGTGACCGAAAATTTGTGTGACAAAAAATCACTTCCACGAGCTCTTCCGTGCTGCGGAAGGCTCGTTAAGCAGTCGGTTCCAATCCAAAGGTTGAGATGGGCTTTTGACACTTACCCGTGAAGAAATAAGTAATATTAGCTGGAACCCTGCCGCTGTTGTTGTATGTGTGATCATTGCCGATAGGTATCTTGTGTATGTTGTACTGTTTGCAGAGGTATTTGATGATCGGGTCCGGCGCCGTCAATGTATCCACCAGGTACGTGTAGAACCCGAGGTAACTGGAATACAGAGACACATAGGCTGAAATCGATAGTACGTACTTTGACTTTGTCTTAATTTTGTCTTAGGTTGTCGCGATTTTGCATAATAAAACACAATATTTACCGGGTTTTACTCGCGTTTCATTTAGGTTTAGGTTTATAGATATTTATTTTGCTATTTCTATACATTACAACTAATTGTTTTCTGCGTGCATTCATATTGTTGAAAACAAAATGCTCATTCATAAGTTACCATGAAAGTTTTATTAAGTTACATATTTTCCAAGATATATGACTTTTTATTTAATAACGGCATTATTAAAAAGAAACCGAGCTTTCGCTTACATTACAGTTAGCTTTTTGAAGGTTGTAATTATTAAATAAAACGCGAGTAAAACCCGGTAAATATATTGTGTTTTAACTATAATTGTGCTGCTAACGCGGCAATGACTAGTCGACTACAATTCAACACCACTTGATACTTTCATCGCATCAAATCCTATACCCTCATATCCCACCCTACAAGCCCCCCACATTTACCTGATCTGTTGGACATTGTTCTTCTGTACGTTAGCCCGTCCGGCACTACAGATGGCGTTGACTCTCTTGAGCCCCCCCTCCTGCCGCACCTTCTGCAGGAAGTGGTTCATGTCGCGACTGCTCTCGAAGGTGAAGGCGACCAGGTCGCGAGCTGACACCGTGGACTCCAGGTAGCGGGCGAACTTTGGCTCCGTGAAGTTTATCTGTGGAGCGGAGGGAAAGTTTGGATATAGTGGAGCTCATCGGCCTAGTTACACTTGAATGATCGTAAGGATTAAGCAACGCTCGGCGCGGTCTTTACATAGATGAATGATAAGTGATAATAAGTGTGGCAAAATTGAATCCCTCGCTGCACTCAGGATTCTACTATTCTAGAATCCTTCACTTCACTCGTGCACTCAGGATTTTACCATTCCAGAATCCTTCGCTTCGCTCGTGATTCAAAATAGCGCCCTCGCCGTAAAAATACCATTTTCATATCGAGACATATGCTCTACTTTTCATTCCCTTTCTATTAGAAAATAAATAAGAGAAAGAGCTTTATTTAAGTGCGAGCGGAAGGGACCAATACCATTATCTACACAAAAAATCGTATCGTATATCGTATCGTAGGTATATAAGATATACGATACGATTAGCAAAATATTTTACTCCCGCTAAAAAGTTCTAAATGGAAATGAGTTATTTTGCCTTCGCTTAAAAAGGAACAATGCGACACTTTTCGAATAGAAGGGATGAAAAGTCACCTTCTTGAACTCCTACGTGCTTCGGAAGGCACGTTAAGCAGTTGGTTACGGTCGTTATCTCTGCTAGCAGTCATTAGGTTAAGTTAGAGGCCTTAAAGCCGACCTGAAGACTGACACCTGACACTAGGTGAGCGACATCACTGAACGAAAAGCAGAAGTGAAGATTTGCAGAGAATGAAGATTGTCAGATCAGTGTGCACCTGACTGGGGGCGCCACTGCCTAACATTAGACACAGTTTACCTAGTAGTTGATGCGCCTCGTTAGCGGACAGTGATTAGTTCCGATTTTGACCACCTGCTGACTTATGTGGCACGCACTCTAGTGTATTACTACGTAAGATTTGACCTTCAGAATGTATTTTCTCTATTAATAGAGTAAACACATTTGCTCCAATGTCCAGGGAGGAAACGGTCGACTACCTTTATAAGGAGAGAGAGTAAGTATCCTTACGAATAAGGATACTTACTCTTTCTCTCACACCACTCACTCTTCTCTTTACTCTTCATCACTCACTCTTTACACCTTATATCTGACATGACCATGCATGCCCCTATGTTTTTTTTTCCATATTGTATTTGTTCTAAATTGTCTTTCTGTTCTAATTAAAAAAAACACGGTCATGTGAGATAATATAGCTTTTATGGCATAAAAATATTTGCTCTATTGTCTTCCTCCAGGGAGGAAATAGTCAACTATGTTTGTATGGAGAAGAAATACGTATCCTTTGCTCTAAACGTTTAAATATTCCAACCTGTATTATACAGGATGTTGAGATACTAACCTCAAATATCATAGGCTCGTATACAGGATGTTGAAATACTAACCTCAAGCATCATAGGCTCGTATACAGGGTGTTCGAACTGGTCCATGTTTTGTCGCAACCAACTAACAGCCTTATAAGCATCTTCGCTGTAATTACGTAGAACTTCCAAACGTTTGTTGTCCACATCTTCTAAGTTGCGGATTCTGTAATGTGTAAGTTTTAAAACTGGACAGATTTAGAAAAAAATGCGTTTAAAAATTCCGGTCTCGCAGAATTCGAACCCACGACGCAACGGGACTCTAATCAATGGAGTCGAAAATAGAATACATTCCTTGGTGGTTTTACGAATCCAAACCAAAATTATCATCAACCATCCCTCCTGCTTTCCTACTTTTACGTTTCCACTTCGCACAATCTTTGGCATCCCGTGAGTTCATTTGCAGGCATGTCCAAAAATAAAAGCATTTTTTGTAAATCCTTCTATATGAAAACAATTATGAAGAAAGAATATTTAAAAAATATTTAAAGATATACGTAGACGGTTACACCAGCCTACGTATACCTACAGAACACGGACAACTTACTTATTTTGATACAATCTAATCTGCGGCATGATGTTATTCTCCAAATCATATTGAATTTCTAATTTCTGTTTCTTCAACACGTCCATACCGGACTTTGTTTTAGCGAGGGCTTTTACTATTTCAGCCATTTCCATTTTTACTTGTGTTTCTGGAACAAATCGAGGATTCTTATCAAAATATGAGCCAGAATTTGTCCCGCCAATAAACTAAGCTATTGGCTCCAAGTTCCCGATGGTAGTGTTATTGAAATGACTTTTGTGCAAGTTTACCCAATCATATAACTTTATTTCACACTCTAGTTACAGGTAGGTATCGGCCGACGGCCAATGAAGTCAGTCAGTGTTATGTTTGGTTTCGGCAGTAAGGAACTAGCTTACTCTCCTGACTGATAATCAAAGTAACCTATGTTACTTCCTAGATAATGTAGCTAACTGATGGTTAAATTTAGAAAAGGAACTAATCATTCCACAAGTTTCGAAGATTACCCTCAATATACAAACTTCGATACATACAAGTTACCAACCTCACCCCTTTAAGCTAAGCGCCCACCTACCGGCATCGTAAGCACCGGACACATCGCATTAAACGGATTATAATATTCTTTGAACTTTGTTTAAAAAGTCACACAAGTGCGTCCGCTAATTAGCATGGTACAGTAGCCAGCAAACAACTTGAAAAGTATTTGAAGTGCAAAAGGGATAAGTTCGTTTTTTCGCACTATACTGCAATGTAAATGCGCAAACGCAAATGCGATCGCTGCCGATCACGATCAGGTGGACGCACTGTGAAAAATTATGATCTTACGTCTGATGCCAGTAGGTGAACGCTTAGCTTTATAATATTAGTATAGATAATGATTTAAACTTGGCTCTTGATTCAACCAGCTCTTGTTTCCTCATCATCATCAGCCTGTTTTAGTCCACTGCTGGACATAGGCCTTTCCAATTGCACGCCACCTAGATCTATTTTCGGCTTCTCGCATTCAGTTGAGAGTTGCTTGTTTCCTATTCCTGTACTTTTCCAATTTCTCTAACCTAATCATATTTCCTTGTTTATCCAACTTACCATCTCCAACTTTCTCAGCCAATTTCTCCTTATCCGTAACAAGTTTCTCCAATTTGGCTCTGGATTCAACAAGCTCTTGTTCTCTATTCCTGTGCCGTTCTAACTTGTCTTGGAAAGATGCTTCTATGTCTTTCAGTGTGTATTCGTGTTCCCGAACCGAGTTCATTATGTCTTTCGCTTTTTCTCTTAGTGTGTGGATTTCTCGAGTCTGTGATGATAAATAGTCGTTTTTAATAAGTCGGATGTTTTGGAGTTTTGGTTGAAATGTTTTGCTAAATTTTCATTTTTGTAAAACCTAGTTCAAACGCGTGTAAATTGTTTAATTTTGGGAGCATATTAATCAATTAATTTAGTTTTGTGAGCGTGTACAAGCGTAAATAAAAGTGAAAATCGGTGCAAAACATGGACTTTTGCTTTGTTTCCAAACTCCGTGAACAAACAATGTAAAAAATGGTCTCCGTTTTACAATGATTCCGTCGACTTGACATCAACTATGACGACTTTACTGTTTCGATGCAAATAATTTGCAAATATTAATAATACTTGACACTCTCTAATGCCCAAATAGAATAAGCTATATAAAAGAAGAAGTCGGATGTTTCGCGAGGTTCGCCTGTGGGTGACCCACAGGCGAACTATGGGGGTGATAAAGTGGGTGGCATGTCATCCACCCGCCTTCGTATCTTGGTTATGTGACCAATTATTATGACACAACCTTATTATTAAATTAGGCACAACCTCATTTATGGCTCAATTGTCATCGCTGATAGTAGTTGTTAGATCAAGGTCTATTCCTAGGTTTTTTCTATCTGACTCAGCGCACTACGAATCGCCATCGGTCCTATCGAAAAAAAGCTATGCTCGGCTTTAATTTAATAGAAACCCCTATTAAATAAAAGCATTGCAATGCATTACTTGAATCTGTATGGTGATTCAGATGATGCATTGTGGACAACATGGATCCTTCCACTAAGATGGATTAGAAAATAGAAAAATATACTCACAGCCGACAATTTTTGCTGCTCCAGCTTACTGATACCAATTTTAGCTTTCTCTAAAACCTTTTCCAACGGTTCCATTTTAGTCTTATGGCTGTTAACTAACTGAACAGCCTGCTTTTTGTCGTTCGTATGTTCTATCACCTTCTCTCTTAGCTCTTGGTATTCGAGCCAGAGTTTTTTCTTCTCGCATATTTCAATTTGTTTCTCGATCTCTTTACGCTGCTGCATTGCGTCTATTGCTACTTTTAACCTGTAGAAATAGAAGATGAAAATAAGATGTAGTGATAGATTTACCCAACTTTTATTCCTACTAATCATCCCAAAGATTCTCATCAAATCCTAAATGGGACCAGTTAGTCCTAATACCTTTCTGATAGAAAATTAATCGTCGCGGTCGGACTTTAAAAATTCGGTAACATACACACGCAAAAAGACATAAATACCTTTGGGTTCCAAGGTCATTTAGTACTATATCCTAACAACCTTTAGGCTATCAATATCTGAAAAACTTGAGATTTTTCCCTCTTTCTTTATTTTAAAGTCGTTAAAAATTCGGTATATAGATAGTATGATAACTCATAAGCTACTTTATATCTCAATATTCCCGCGGGATTGGGACTTACGCAGATGAAACCACGCTGCGGGCCGCTGTAACATCAGTATTTATAGACAAGTCAAGTAATTACTTTGGGTAAGTAATATTTCGTTTAAGTAGGCAAGTAAGCATTTCGTCTCGCTCTTGTCAAAAATTTTCAATGTTTGCAAAGCATAGATTTTACTTAGCCAGAGCAATTCCTCGACTTGCCTATAAGTACTGTTTAGTCTTAAATCGGACCACTTTGGAAAATGTTCCTAGGGACCCCACGATCTCACTCCCTCCTGCCCATTTTACTACAAGACAACGAGGGATACTAACAAACATCACCCATTTAGGATACGCGTTTCTCGTACTCCTGCTATGAAGTGGAACTCACTGCCCGCCGCGATATTCCCTCTAAACTACGACAATGGAGTCTTCAAGTTAAGAGTGAATAGGTTTCTTTTGGACAAGCATGTTGCAGTCGACCTCATCCTCGCTTTCCATCAGGTGAGATGAGGTGAAATGTGAAAAAATAAGGTATCACCTCTCATTTTGTCGCTCCTGTTCCTGAATCAACTGCGCATTGTTCTGTAACTTAGTGGACACCCCTCTCTGCTGGTTCCTCGAGTCGATCAGCTCGTCCAACTGATCCACACTCTCTTGGCCTCCAACAGCTGCCAGCGTACTCCGGAGGAGCTGTTGAGGATCCATCTTGGAGAAGTCTTGGACTCTGTCTTGTGGTAATAGTTGGCAGAGATTGTCAACCTGGAATCAAGGGTTTCCATTTTTTGATTTTAATTTTCCATTGTCAGTTTTGTTTTTGGAAACAGTTTAACATTTTTTCTAAATCTTGCAATGTTTTGCATGTGTGTCAAAATTAGCAACAATTGCTACACTGTTTTCGAGAAAAATCTAACAATATTAAAGCATTCTTGAGACAAGGATTATATCCAATGTCTGGTCTAGTGACCGTAACTAGACTAGTACTAGTAGATACTAGTAGACTTTAAGTAGGTAACTACTAACTTAAATTATTAGTTTTAAGCTTAAATTGCAGTGCCCAACCGGGTTCATAATGTAAACAAAATGTCATTTTGTAAACCATTACCTTATGAAGCAATAAATAATAATAATTATTATTATTAACACAAGCTTAGTAGCTTACCATAGGGCTAGAAGGAACTGTGTTCACAGAGTTTATTAGCTTAGTTATAGAATATGTTACTGGCTCAGTAAAATGACTTAGAAGTAGTTAGTATAATTTGTTGGTGAGTGTAGTTAGTTATCTATGAAATGATTTAAAACAAAATCAGTGGTAACATAATATTACCTGTATATTCAAAGCAGCAATAAGATCTTGCACCTGCTTCTCTCTTACGGACTTATTGTCAATATGCCAGGTGGTAACATCTCTTAAGTTAAAGTGTCGAGTTATGATAACATTTTTTTCCCCTAGATTCTGATAGAGTTCTATTTCTATGGTAGCATGTTCGCAACCACTCCGGACGTATTCTGATATCTGAAATGACCAAAAACAAAAGAAAGAATCATTTATTTGCAACAAGACAGTGTGTGCAAATGGACTTAATAGAATTATAGGAATAAGAAAACACTTCCTTGTTGTTGGTCTTCAACTCAACATGAAGTTAGCAAAAGGAATGTGGATGCAATCCTTTATTTCATTACAATAATACAACTGCTGTCAATGCAAAAATTAATTTATGCATTGACAGCAGTGTATAAAAATATCCGAATATTATGAAACGTTAAAACTGAAATTTATAAATTTATCAATAACCAATCAGAATAAACAACAAGAAACACATGAGTGTTCTCCTAATTTCTGATATCATTAAATATCATAATGAAGGACAGACAGCTTGGTATAAAATTATTAATCCTATAGAAATGTGGTCTCGTTTTTTATATTTCTCTCTCGTTTCAGCTAGGTATGTCAAACGAAAACCAGAAAATAAAATTAGGTGTCTAGATTTTTTTTTTAGGAAAAATACATTTTTAAAAATTCACTGTGTATCTAAGGCATAGCCCCACATGCCTTAGATACACAGCAAGGCGCAAAGCTCTCAAAGCTTTCTAGACCGTTTGTTTCAGTTAGGCGTCTTACTAGCCTCCAGGTGCTTATCAAGCCTCCTACCGCCTACCTATACAGACGTAGCCGAATGCTAAGCAACCAACACTACTATATGACAAGAACAGTCAACATTGGCAAAGTAATATGTAGTACAATTAGTAGAGAACTAGAATTAATAAAATCATTACCTTTTTAGCTCGTCCAATAACACTGGTCTTCCCGCAAAGGCCAAGAATGACAGCACAGACAAAAGTTGACTTTCCAGTGCCGTTCGGACCGATGATCATATTGAGAGATGGACCAGGGAATAATACTACTTGTTTGTATGTACTGTAAACAAAAATATGATAGAGTCTTGACAGACAGACAAGAGACAAAGTGATCCTATAAGGGTTCTGTTTCTCCTTTTGGGATACAGAACCATAAAAAAACAAAACTACTTAGAGTTTACTTTTAATTTATATACTGAAAACAAAAATTCACTCATGGCACAGTACATAGAGAGAGCAGTATGGAAACTAAACACAATATGGAAACTATCCACGCACACACATTCACACTCGTTGTGACGCAGCAACATGAAACCTCCTTAGGGGCTCGTCGAGGCACATGTTTGTGTGAGTGAGCAGTTTTCCAGCATTTGTAGGTAGTTTCCATAATGCTGTGCCCCAGGCCCCAACCTTTCTATGTACAGTGCTCATGGTGAGGTTCGAACTCTTAAGGAAACTCCTTTGACCCTAGTAGGGTAGGTGTGAGGCAGGTGGCCCTTCTTAAAAATATTACCTTACTACCAATGAGTCTATTAAAGTTATAGAGACGCCATTGCAGAACAAATCATTATTGAAAAGCGGCACAAATTGTATGCTATACAACCTCATTATTTATATTCATTCACATAATTTAAAGAAGAAATAGACGAAACTATTGTTATCTCTTTCTAAAACATAAAGACTCAATGCTACTTGCATGACGTAAGAAAGAGATGTCATAATATTATTATGACATCTCATAGCGGTTAGGAGAGAATGATAAAACGTCAAAGTCAAAAACATCGTTGAGTTTTAGGAAAAAAAATTTTTTCAAAAAATAAACTAAAATAAATAAATACAGCTTTACTTACGTATGAAATTAAATATTTTTGCCAGTTTTTGGAGTATAATTCGTGCATCGCCTAAATACGCACGAAGGCATTGTTGTCTGTGAATAATGTTGTGAAAGTGAACTAAATGTACTGTGTGTCAACAAGCGGGTGATCGTGACGTGAGCTGGGATGGAACTAAGACTTCTCTGGCTAGATAGCTTGCATTTGTGTAGCCAAGAAATTTGCCCTATTACGTATCTAGAAGTTTTTACATATCTCTGCTTACTACTGATAATTTAATTATTGTAAGACACTACATTAATATTTACAATAATAATAAAAGACTTATACAACTCATATTAGTGGTACCTATTAATATACTGGCAGTGAGGCTTGGACCAATAAATCATCAGATGTGATGTGGTACAGTGGTCTAAAATGTTCCAAGCACTCCAGAAAGTAAGACGGCAGTGAAACAAGTTTCAACCTGTCTTTTTTAGGGGCTACTAAGGCATGAATCATTATAGACCGTCACCCGACGTGCCTGGTCCGAGCTTCGTTGTTCATTGTTCGGCGTGCAGTTAATCTATCTGTTGCAAACAAGTGCAACCGAGTGGCGGCCGAGCAATGGACAACGAAGCCCAGACCCGGCACGGTGGGTGTCGGTCTAATATAATTCATTCCTAATTATTATTGTTATAATACAGCTTTTGAATGTATCGGAACAAGCACAGCTTGATGCTATGAGTTAGGTCGATGGACAAACAAGGGACAGCCAAAACCTCTGAATTGTTAGATCACGAGAGTAATTTTTAAAAATAAACAGAAAATACTTACACAAAGTTTTCAAGAGCAATTCGATAAATACTTCCAGGCTTATAGCCTTCATTAATGGTAACTTTGGACATGATGAACCTTTATTTCTTCAATTTACTTGAAACCGGCACAATTTGAATAAAAATACTTCTACTTTCACACAAAAACAATGGAAAACAGAAAAACACGCAGAAAAGAAAATCGCGCAAAAACTGATACATTTTGACAATGACAGCACAGGTTAAATATTTTCCATGGGCTACCCGATAAAACATTTCCCTATTAATAGGGAATTATTGAAATTGAATTAACTCTCATACCTAAATCAGGAAAAAAAAACTTGTGGTTGTATCCGGATATTTACGAATAGGCTGGAGGATTATAAACAGGATAAGCTCGGAGAGACTAAGTACTAAACACAACATTACTAAGAATATGGCACGTTTTCTAAATTCAGACATTTTGGATCCCTAAATGTGACAATTTTTCTATAGAAAGAAGTGTCTAATGGTTGCATTCAATAAAACAACGAAGTATAGACACAAAATCTTAAAATAACACCAAATCTACCCAGCATTTAAAATAACCAGTGGGATCGGGATTTTAAAAATGGGGCTAATTCCATAATAGTAGACGTCGAAAATTTGGCAATATGCTGTGTTTAAAAGAGTTATTCAGCTCATCACATTTAAGAGGGATACATACGTAATAATCAACATTCATGAATTCATGATCGTCATATCGTCATCAGATAGGTCTTCATTCACCTAAATATTTAGGCCAGTTGGAGTAGTGTTTTTTAAAATTGTAGATAAGTATTTCGTAATTTGTTTTTATTGCTCAACGCATATCTACTTAGATTAATTTTTCCTTTAAAATATTTCTAGTAGATATCTATTTAATAGGAAAAATAGCGACATTTCCTGGCGAATATTTAAACTGTAAAAGTTCTGTAATAATAATTGTAAATCACTGGAAAGTTATCCCGTACATGTATGGCGTCTCAATCGAGCGTTAGTCGAAAAATAATAGGGGTTAAAGTATGAAATTGCCGTTTTATTGCAATAGGTTCTTTGAATTGACATAGAATCTTCATGGTTTGAGGTTTTCGAATGAAACTTTTTTCAAATGGTTTCTGTGATGTTCTTTTTTTAAAAAATGTAAAACATTTGAATATCGACTTTCAATTGTTTTTGTTATTCAATTTAGACAAGAAAGATGGATACTGCGAAAATTCGAGTGATTTTTGAATACGAGTTCCGACGCGGAACTAACGCGGCAGAAACAGCTCGCAATATCAATGCTGCGTTTGGAGAGGGGTCTACTAATGAACGCACCGTGCGATTTTGGTTTAAACGCTTTCGTGATGGAAATTTTGACTTAAAGAACGAGCCACGAGGAAGACCGCCCACACAGGTGAATAACGATGAATTAAGAGAGATAGTGGAAGCCGATCCTAGTCAAACTACCCAGGAATTAGCGGCATGGTTTAACGTTACCTTACCCACTTTATTGACTCACTTGCGTCAAATCAATAAAATAAAAAAATACGAAAAATGGGTGCCTCATGATTTGACTGATCTGCAGAAAGAAACGCGTGTTGAAACTTGTGTTGCCTTGTTGAACCGGTACAGAAATGAAGGAATATTGGATCGAATTGTAACATGTGATGAAAAGTGGATTCTTTATGATAACCGGAAAAGAAAAATGCAATGGCTGACCCCAGGTCAAATGCCACAACAGTGTCCTAAAGCAAAACTTACCAATAAAAAGGTAATGGTAACTGTTTGGTGGTCTCAGCATGGTGTTATTCACTATAGTTTTCTTCGATCTGGTCAAGCAATTACGGCAGATGTCTATTGTGCCGAACTCCGAACCATGTTGACAAAACTAGCAGTAAAACAGCCCCGACTCATGAATCGATCTTCACCATTATTGCTCCACGACAACGCGAGACCTCACACAGCACGAGAAACCATTTTGACCCTTCAGGAACTGCACTTAGAAACCATTCGTCATCCTCCGTATTCACCAGACCTTGCTCCAACGGACTACCATTTTTTTCGTGATTTGGACAATTATCTACGTGACAAGAAGTTTTCTTCCCAGGAGGCAGTACAAAATGCTTTCACACAGTTTGTGCAGTCTAGATCGTCGGAGTTCTATCGCAAAGGCATTAATAACCTTCCCATTAGATGGCAGCAATGTATAGATAATAATGGCAACTATTTTGATTAAATAAATTTGTTAAAATTTAAAAAAATAAACAATTAAGATTTTCAGTACAAATCGGCAATTTCATACTTTAACCCCTAATAGTAGACAGTGGAAACATGTAATTCTTAAATTCGTCGCTCAATGGGACTCGTGTGGCCTAGTTGGTTAAGGCGCTACAGTACTGACGCAGAGACGCGAGTCAAAATCTCTTCGCGAGTCAATTTTTTGAATATATTTTTTTCATTTAAAACATTTCTGTGTCTCATACGGAAAAAATAATATGATTTTTTCTCATCCAATCGAATACAGGCATTTACTGGAATCAGCCGATCTCGGGACTGAAATTAAACTTTACTAGCATTTTATTTATTTAAGGAACATTCACAGCTACTAAGTTATTAAACAAAATAATTATTATACATAAATAACACAAAGCCAATTACTAGGTTACATGAAATTTCGTCAACGCGTTCCCGCCAAAACACTGCTAAACTTGCGAATGCTTAAAATACTTGACACTGGTTAATTCCCAAATAATCGTAATCGATTCATGACCGAGAAGAAAATTATAAACAATGTGATCATCTCTGGTGATCATGGCCACAGCAAGATGTGATTGATTAATGAGCACGTTCAATTTAGTCAATAATTAGTCGGATTGATTGTATAATATTTATATTTTTATTTACGCTATGAAGATAATTAATCTTTAATAGAAACCCATTTTTTAAGTGTTTTTATTATATCGTTAATATTTTCATCTCTTTTTCGCTACATAGTAAAATAAAAATTAATGCTGATTTAAATGACAAAAATAATTAGATATGGAGAATGGACTAAGAAATGCATAGCGGTTATATCTCTATTAATCGCTATACATTTCAAATGTGTCCATAAAGGAGACGCTTGTCAAGTGCAAGAAGCAACCCTATGCGTACAAAATAGGTACGCACAGCAAAGGCAGATTGACACAATGGCCCTTACCATGATCTCCTTTTTGCTGGACCTAAATCGATCAGCTACATAAATAAACATCAAATACTTGATAATAAAAAAAACTTAAAATAAGTTTTTTATTATTTCTGGTTTTATAAAGCATTTGGGTTATTTTTTATTTAAAATTTATTTTTGTCATTTTTAGCGACAAAATGAAGATAAAATAACGAGAAATGATTATGGTACGGAAAATTAATTTTGTCATTTGTATTAATTGTTATTTTACTATGTAGCGAAACAGAGATGAAAGTATTAACGATACAATAAAAACACGTAAAAAATGGGTTCCTACTAAAGATGAATTATCTTCATAGTGTAAGTAGATAAAATATAAATATTATACAATCAATCCGACTAATTAATTTGCAAACAAAAAATTGGTATCCGGGATAAGAGGAGCTCGAGCAAAATAATTATCGTTCACCTATCCATGTAATGACCGCGTCAAGCATTGCTTAACCAGTACAATAATTCAAGCTCGGCATGTGCAGGCTAGGTCAATCAGCTTTTTAATTAAAACCCTTTAAAATGACGAAACGCGTGAATAAAATAAAGAGAAGTTAAATTTTAGTTTAAGTTTAATTATCATTTTTTCTACGTAACATTTGTATTTTTAATTTTAGTTTTTTTAAAAGTAACTTGTGCATCTTTGCCTCAAACTCTAATATATTTTTTTCACGTTTCATTTGAATCTTTTCTCTTCGGAGTCTTATAACATGTAATTCTTGACTTTGTTTTATGTTTTCATTGCACTCCTTAAGTCTAGCACCCACATCGGTAACATATTCTTTGTTATCTGTAATAATAAAAGAGTAAATTGCTTATACCTAGATATATTTGCAATATTTCATAATAATTAATTCATAATAACGACACACTTGACTTGACACATGACATTTGGGTAAATAATATTCGCGAAGTATTTAGCACATGCATAGCAAATTAGACAAAGCTTGTACTGTCGCATAAGAATTATATTATAATGTAAGTAGATTTTAGGTATACACAGAAATTACGAATCAGTAATCTTTGAAATCACTTTTTTTATCGGGTTAGGAGATTGTAACCTTTATGTAAAAGGTACTTACTTTCTCTGTAATTGTTACATGCGCTGGTGCATCCTCCAGTGGGTGTCATAATATTGGAGTTTTGTGTCAATTCCTTCTTTCTTTGGGATTTTATGTTTTCCCAACATCTTTTTAATTGATGAGTATTTCGTTTTAATACATAAGGTTGCTTATTGAACACCACAGCCAATTCCTCCCATGCCCGCCTCTTCAGTTCTATAGTTGAACTGTTAGTTTGTTTGTCTTCAATGATTGGTCGTTTCCTCACAAGTGACACGACCAATTCCCTCTCCGCTGAGGTAAACGGTACCTTCTTCGAACTGAAAATAATTTAGCACATAATTATTTATCAAAAGATTTATAGGGCAAATCATTCATATAATGTAATACATAATATCATAAAACTAAGCTTACCGACTGGCGATAGTTGGGGTCGAATTTGTTGATATTTGATTATCCATAGTTCGTCATTAGAATAAAAATAACACGCTGCTTGAACTAAATCCCACTGAATAATATTTATTTAATTATCACTGCAATAATAAACATTGTGCGTGACACCAAGCTTGCATCTGACAGAGCCTGTAAAAGTGCCATCTGTCTTTATGTCAAATACCTACTAGAATAGAACATCACAAAATTGACCAATCAGAAAGCTGCATCTAGTGCAGTGCGTTCCCTCAGTGTTTCTGTAATACGAGCCCTGTGAGAAGATCAATACTTAGCATAGGTTTGGATATTAATTTTATTAGACTTGTAATTTTGCTCAATTAATGACAATCTCTTTTACCCTTTGTATAGTGTACATTATTTTTGTATAGAAACCGGGTAAGCAAATACGGAAGCTGAGCTAAAAAGAAAACAAAATGAATGTGGCGATATAATTACATCGTGCGAAACCGTAACCGAATAAAATATTTTACAGGGAAATTGTTTGCGATAATACTAGCAATATTGAAACTTGCGTTCGTGCGCTGCGCCGAAAAAAAAAAATCAAACAAACCGAGCTAGAACGGTGGATGAGCGCGCTTGTGTTTCGTACGCAAAAAAATGCGATTGCGTTAATTTGTATTGTGTGTGTATGAGAATACTTTAGTATTGAATAGGAGTGCACAATAAAATACAGAAGTTTCGTTAAAATAAACATTTTATCTTAGAAATTGTGAAACAGTTCAGTGAAACGCCGATGTCCCTTCGCGTTTACATGGAGAGTTTCATGTTTATAAATATTGATTTGTTGCCTACAATGATAATTTAAAAAGAATAGTGTCGTCTATTGTGATGTGAGATGTAGATAATTGTGATTATAACTAAACCATGATATAATACGTGGTCGAATATGCAACAGTTATCGAAGTCAAAGTTAAAAAAAATCAATCGTATGGTGGCGTTATTCGAGTTTATTTCGATAGTTTAGTAGTGTTTGTGTTTATTTGACAATGGAGGGAACTACAGAAAAGGATTGTTCACCGTTATGGAATCTGTATCAGCAGATTGTTTCGGATATGAAGGTAGGTCACGTAATTTTTACTTGTCTCGACAGACCGGTCCAATCGGCCTGGTTTCAATGAAATCGGTCTCTCGTACACAAGATCGTACGCTCTGTTTAACGAGCTAGTCGAGTTTTGTACGGCGGTAAGGAATCCTATTTTAATTAAAGTAACATTCCTTAATTGGTATTTTAACTAGGTAGGTACCTAGGTACCTACTTATTCTTAACACCAACATGACTTAAAGTTTAAACCTTTAATTGAGAAGAAATCACCAGTATTTCCTCACAAACACCATATAAAATCTGAGCACTAATTATTAAAATAGCCTAATCAGCTAACCCAAGGCTCCCGAGAAGGATGCAACCAGGAATGTCAATCAGATCAGAAGATTTTGATAATCTAATTAGGCCAACACCTATCTTGAGTAAATAGGTATCAGGATTATAAATAAATATTACATGCATAATTCAGTCATTTACCTAATTAAAATGCTGAGCATCAACTGGTCAGATCACATCTTTACATAGCCTAATGTCTATGTATGACATTATCTGTACATAAACTTAAAGCAGGAATACCCACACTTCCTAGCAATTAAAGCGGTAGAGACATAGTAGGTATTATTTACTTATGAGCTCCACTCTGCAGTTTCCCCCGCGTAAGTCCCGATCCCGCGGGAATATCGATATTTGTCTTTCATTAGAACCTTCTCCTGTCGATAACAAACACATCAAAAAAAGAATTAGCAAAATCGGTCCAGCCATTTACACGTGATGCCATGACCAAAGGAAATAGGGATTCATTTTAAGGCAGTAGGTACAAATTATTATGGATAGTAGGTAATTAATATTTTTAACCTTTTTCAAAAAAATGTGGGGATACTCAATTCTATTGTGGCTATGAATTTTGCCAATTACCATAGTAGTTGGCGAAAATCATCAAGAACCATCAGAATTGGCCGAGTTGACTTCTGAGTCAGCTCTATCTGAGTCAGCAACTAATTCTAATGGTTCTTTTGAGTTGAAAAGAGGATAGCACAAGATCTTTGAAGTGATGAACAGAATAGTCCCTCGGAAAACATTTTTCAATAAAATAATATTTTGGAAAACCATTTCCATACATTTTTGAGGCTATAAAGTTTAATTGAAAGTTGTAGTTTCATTTTGAAGGTATTGATTGCAATAATTCTGAAATGAAATTTAGGACTAGGTATTCTAATACAAACAATCCCATGACCACCCCAATAAATCACTTAATTTATACCACGTAATAACCATTAATTTAATATTAGCACGACCCTACCCAGCTTTGCATCATATAGTGTAGGTAATAAATATAAAGTGTAACTAGACCTTCCCTAATAAATTGTAGCTTACCCATTGAAATATTATGTAGTACTAGTACTAGAGGTGATATCTCAAGCATCTTCCAAGTTCCCTGTAAGTTACAAAATGAATATAAAAAGCTGCTGAAGCAATGACAATATTGTCTACCAAGAATGAACATCGTATCCTAGTATCTTATTAATATGATAAATGCGAAGTAATTTTGTATGTATGTAAAACTACTAAGTAAACCAATTGCGATGAAACTTTAAATATATGTAGCTGGCGACCTAGAATATAACATAGGCTACTTTTTAACTCGATATTCCTGCGGGAACGGGACTTTAGCGGGTGAAACTGCGGAGTGGAGCTACTGATATTATAAAGCTGAGAGTTTGTATGGATGGTATATATTAGGGGTTAAAGTATGAAATTGCCGATTTGTACTGAAATTTTTTAACAAATTTATTTAATCAAAATAGTTGCCATTATTATCTATACATTGCTGCCATCTAATGGGAAGGTTATTAATGCCTTTGCGATAGAACTCCGACGATCTAGACTGCACAAACTGTGTGAAAGCATTTTGTACTGCCTCCTGGGAAGAAAACTTCTTGTCACGTAGATAATTGTCCAAATCACGAAAAAAATGGTAGTCCGTTGGAGCAAGGTCTGGTGAATACGGAGGATGACAAATGGTTTCTAAATGCAGTTCCTGAAGGGTCAAAATGGTTTCTCGTGCTGTATGAGGTCTCGCGTTGTCGTGGAGCAATAATGGTGAAGATCGATTCATGAGTCGGGGCTGTTTTACTGCTAGTTTTGTCAACATGGTTCGGAGTTCGGCACAATAGACATCTGCCGTAATTGCTTGACCAGATCGAAGAAAACTATAGTGAATAACACCATGCTGAGACCACCAAACAGTTACCATTACCTTTTTATTGGTAAGTTTTGCTTTAGGACACTGTTGTGGCATTTGACCTGGGGTCAGCCATTGCATTTTTCTTTTCCAGTTATCATAAAGAATCCACTTTTCATCACTTGTTACAATTCGATCTAATATTCCTTCATTTCTGTACCGGTTCAACAAGGCAACACAAGTTTCAACACGCGTTTCTTTCTGCAGATCAGTCAAATCATGAGGCACCCATTTTTCGTATTTTTTTATTTTATTGATTTGACGCAAGTGAGTCAATAAAGTGGGTAAGGTAACGTTAAACCATGCCGCTAATTCCTGGGTAGTTTGACTAGGATCGGCTTCCACTATCTCTCTTAATTCATCGTTATTCACCTGTGTGGGCGGTCTTCCTCGTGGCTCGTTCTTTAAGTCGAAATTTCCATCACGAAAGCGTTTAAACCAAAATCGCACGGTGCGTTCATTAGTAGACCCCTCTCCAAACGCAGCATTGATATTGCGGGCTGTTTCTGCCGCGTTAGTTCCGCGTCGGAACTCGTATTCAAAAATCACTCGAATTTTCGCAGTATCCATCTTTCTTGTCTAAATTGAATAACAAAAACAATTGAAAGTCGATATTCAAATGTTTCACATTTTTTAAAAAAAGAACATCACAGAAACCATTTGAAAAAAGTTTCATTCGAAAACCTCAAACCATGAAGATTCTATGTCAATTCAAAGAACCTATTGCAATAAAACAGCAATTTCATACTTTAACCCCTATTATGTTCGTTACTCAATCATTCAAAAATTGTTTAACTGATTGTGATTAAACTTGGAATATAGGTAGCTGTAGATCTGGAATAACGCGTACGTTACTTTTAATCCCAATATTCTCGCGGGAACGGGACTTACGCGGGTGAAACCGCGGAGCGCAGCTAGTGATTAAATAATTCCAATCATTCAAGATGATATCAGCTTTCTGTAAATAACTGTTATGACATTGTCTGATCATATTGTATCACTATGTGCTGTTTGCCAAGGCTAATCGAAAGGCCACCTCTTATGGGCTATTTAATACCAATATTGACATAATCAATTTAGGAGCTTCCGCAGAATGGAGATTTGTTTGTCTGGTGATAATTTTTAGTTTTTAAACTAAACTTTGGTGTTTCTGCGAGTAGGTGTTCCAAATTATGCTTGTGTTGCACTGCAAGGATTACTTCAGGTTTTTCGCTATCTACATTCCATGTTTCATCATACCATGGTGTAGGACAGTGATGGGCAAATTTTTTCATTCTCGTCCTAATATTTACGCAAATAATCTATGGCGGGCCAACTATTTGAATCCTATTTATCCTATTTTATATCCTTTCCTATCTTTTCTTACTAATATTTGCAAATGCAAATATTTTAGCCGTATTTTCATGGGGTAGTAACTAACTACCCACCTAATATAATAATAATTATTAAGACTTATGTTTTTTCGAAATAATTATTCTTAAGTATTTCGTAAAGGTTGATCAAGTGAGTGAGAGTGAAAAAGTGAGAATTAAGTCTAAAGGCTGCATTTCCACATAGAATCGCTCCATTCACCTAACGCAGCTTCGGTGAAAACGGTGTTTAGCAAAACGAGGTTCTTCTTCTTCTTCTTCTTTATAAATGGCTTTTCCTTTCGGACATTTGCCAGTGTCAAGTATTATCAATATTTGCAAGTTATTTGCATTGAACAAAACAGTCAAGTCGTCATAGTTAAAGTCAAGTCGAGGGAATCATTGTAAAAAGGGGGCCATTTTTTACAATGTTTGTTCACGGAGCTTTGGAGACAACACCAAGATAAAGTACATGTTTTGCACCGGTTTTCACTTTTATTTACACTTGTACACCTTCACGAAACTAAATTGATTAATATGCCCCCGAAATTAAACATTTTACACGCATTTGAACTAAGTTTCACAATAATGAAAATTTAGCAACACATCTCCTTAACGCATTCCCGCCAAAACTCCAAAAACGAGGTTCGTAAATAGTGCGGGCTTCGTACCTCGAAATTTAAAAAAGGAACCCATGATCATTTTGTTGTCACACCGTGTATTCTTCACGATACAGTAGCCTTAGTGTGAGTTAAAAAAAAAAAACTGGTATCTTCGATATCGTCCGCTAGGGGCGCTTTTTGAGTTTCCATACAAAATACGCGTTAACTTAACCATCACGTTCGCGTTTTTTTTACGAAAAAATTCACACTACGGGTTCTGAGTTTCTGAGCCATCGACCGTTAATAAAATCTCTCGTCTGACTTGGCCCTAAATTGTTTAACATTGCCAGTCTAATAATCAAGGCGCCTGTGTTTTGCACGTTCATTAATTTCACTTTAATTTATTGTCTCGATGATTTTTGCTAATGAATTTGTGATTTGCAGCATAGTTGGGGCAAATGAGTTAACGCCAGTTCTGGAGGGGAATTTGGTGATGTCATCTCTATATTAGACAAAAATATGTTTTTGTCTACAAATAATGTACCTAGCTCGTAAATTAAGATGTTTTTGTAGGTACCCAGTAATTACCTACTTTGCTATAGGGATTAATACACATGAAAAAAAAACAATGCTTACGTGACACTCTTGAAAAGTTTTTTTTTACTTACCTTACTTACTTAACAACATTAGTGTAGAATATAGATAAAGCAGTATATCGTGTTCATAATTGACATTAAAACACTAGTGTTATAATGTCAGCCTAGCATTATAAAACTGTCTTATAAGACTTTGATTTGCATCCTACCTAACCCCTCTGACCTATCTCCATTTGTATCAGCTATTATTTCCTATTTATTATCTGTTATTTTGATTTTACTCATCATCAAAAACTATATCTATAACATCATCATTAACAATTCTTTCGTGACGAATAATGAATACTATACATCTCCTATGTTTTTCGATTTTTCACCGTGTCACGTGGATCCGTTTAGCGCCATGGTCAGTGCTCTCGCCCGACAAACGAGATCCACGGGTTCGAATCCTGCCATGAGATGATTTCTAATCATGCATTTCTCATTGTACCTATTATATTCCTTATTTAACCCTTCCTGGCACATCCTACCTTTCGAAACCAAGGCTGCATGCACCACCGTCGTCCATGCTCTGTTTACCAACGAAAAAGTAGTGTTGATTGGAACGCGACGATAAATAAAACGTTAATTGTTACGACCGCGACGACCGGTTAATTCGACTCATTATTGTTATATTTACGATTAGTAAGGTTTGTCTCTTTTATGTCGAAATGTTCTGATTATGTAACAGAACTAGCTGGTAAAGAAGCTTTATGAACTTGTTTTTTTTAACAAGGGGAAATGCATCAACAAAGGTCATGAATTTTTGATGCTGGATTTCTCCTTGTAACGATTAGGTCACTATTCGAACGAAAATAACTACATCAGGAGCTACGATGCCACAACAGACAGACATACTCGTCAAAATTATAACATCAAATACAACAAAATTATAACGTCTTTTCCCGACGTGGTTAAAAGTACTTCCAGTAAAATGCCCTGAAGAATAAACATAAGAAATAATAATATAAAAACATGGGAAAAATCTTTATGAACTTGGGACCTAGGCCAGTAGGCCAGTAGGCCAGTACTTGGCCAGTAGTAAAACTAGTAACTTACTAGTAGTGAAACTTTTCGTTAGGAGTAACTAGCTACTTAATAAAAAAAAATGGTTTTTTTTTTCGTAACTTCGGGCTTGAATACCGGAGCGTTATTGGTTCAAGTGTTTGAGACAGACAAATGCGGTCACCTTGTTCCATCCTTGCCTTGACATTAGGGCGGGGTAGAGGTCGGGATTTATCGACTTTTTGACTCTTCAGGGGTGGACGTAAGAAATCATACCCACTCTAATGCTGGCTAAATTGAAAGAATTAGAATGATTCTACAATAATCCTTCTCCTTGCGTCGGTTCCCCAATGCTGGGGGTAGGTCTCGTGACACGTAAGGGCCTACATACTAGAGTTTGGGGTAGTTTAACTACGGAATTTGACTACGTTTTTGATTATACTACACAGTAAACTCCACATGGGCGAAAGCCAGCAGTTTTGCTATAGACCTGTAGATGAAACATAAAAAAGTGGACGGATCTTAAATCTCACACTCAACCGCAATTTCACTACTTATCACGCGTTGTTTTACAACATCTCTTACTCTATATCTGCTCTGTGGTCGTGACCTATCACAGAATTTATTTCTCTCGTACGATTTTGCAGTTTATATCGCTGAGGGCCGGAACAGCCACCTGTTCCAGCTCTCAGCGACATGAACTGAACATGACAACATCCATGTTAAGAGTGGTGCCGATCTGATCAGTCTAGTGCATTGGACTCCTCCTCTCGATCTCTTGCCATCCATTTTCCCAGTCACTATTAGTTTTTGGAGGTTGCTAAAGAACTCAAAAATCCTCTTCAGGTATATGTTGGAGAGCCTTGGCTTTCTACAATTATAGTATTATTCTTTTCGTGTAGTGGTGTTTCTCACCTAGTATTTTCAGGTCGCCCTAAGGCCTCTAACTTGACCTATCGATCTGCTATTAGAGATAAGTTGATAAAAACCGTGATTAATCTGCCTTCGGAAATACGGAGGAGTTCGAGAAAAATATTTTTGCCACGCAAATTAACTATTGGTTGTCAATCTAAGAAATGAATGCGCCCAACGCTTAACCCTCACTTAACCAATGTCTTTTTATTTAAGAAACAAATACACATGTGCGCGGTCAACATCGCTCTTACGGTGAAGGAAAACATCGTGAGGAAACACACGCTAAAAGGCCCAGTTATAATAGGGCTAGTTACGCAAACACACAATAAAAGCCTTTTTTTTACATTTTAATTCAATGTAGTAAGAGAAATACCCAAAATCCTAATTCAAATTTGTCAGTTCGTTAGACAAATGAAGTTTGTCATCGTAACCTTTCATAATAAATAAACAGTTTCAAACTTATAACAACTACAGTTTAGTTTGTTGAGTAATGAGTTGCAGTTCATATTAAAATGATCCAATTAGTTTCAACTGCAACGTGCAACACTGAATGGAGCTTTGGTACTACAGTATTATTTGCCGAAACTACTGTTAGTTAGTTTGTCGGACTGTTTGTAGTAATTAAAACTTTTATTATACTAATTAGTAATCTATCTGACCACTGCATATCATGTTTTAGTTTTGGTTTTTAACCCCCGATGGAAAAAGAGGGGCGTTATAAGTATCACGTGTTTATCTGTTTACATGTCTGTCTGTTTCATGAGTTGCGTTATGTATGATTGCTGAATAATTTTTACACTCTCTCCAAATTTCATGTCCTTACGACCAGCAGTTTGGGCTGTGCGTTGTCAGACTGAACTTTATATCAACGCACAGCCCAAACTGCTGATCCTAAGGACATGAAATTTGGGGAGAGAGTTCTGTGTGGTATGTAGATATCTACTAAGAAAGGGTTTCTCGAAATTTCGCATTGATCCATCAATTACCATCTGGTGGGATAGCGGTCAAACGCTCATTTATCTACAGTTCTATACTAATATTATAAAGACCAAAGATTTATTTTTTTGTAATAAGCTCCGAAACAACCGAGTTATATAACCAAAATATAACCGAGTTTACATTTCAATTATATTTTGTCCCGATATTCCCACGGGATCGGGACTTACGCGGCTGAATCTTATGCAAAAAGACTGTTTGTCTGGACAAAGGTACCGCTAGTAAAACGGTTTTACACGGACCTGTATCCGACATATGTTTTACGTTCCTACCGTTCCTATATCAGGAGCCCTTTCTAAACAATCTGCGTTAAAACCGTACCACTCGACCTGAGAGTAGCGATGTTCTAAACAAAAGCACGCCGTGTTCTGTGTTACTCACGATATGGGTTGGCTGAACGTCCGTTTTAGAAAGTCTACGGAAATGTACACTTATAGCAACTGTGGTTGAAACTGCGATCGTACTTTGTGACCGTCAAAAGTACCGCTTTTCAGCCGATTGCAAGACGCAATAAAAGGTTAGTTATGAATGCATTTATCAGTATTTAACACTATGGTAACTAGTAACTTCTCGGGTCTTAATCGCGTGATTTGTACTTTTTAATTTTTTTACCTCTACATTTTAACCAAGTTACAATGGGCTTCGTGAAGACATTTGTAAAATGGTTAAGACATCGAGGTAAGAAATTAAAAAAAGTAAAAATCATACGATTTTGTCCAGGGAAAATATGAGGCTGCGTAGTGCGTATGTTTGTACCTAAGTTGGACCGATTTTAAGGACGCGACTCATGTTAAATCCCTTCCGATTGAATAGTTTTCTTCATAACCGGTATCAAATAGATCTTTAAACAATGTATTATGTTATTGTACATGATACAAGAAGTGTCCCCTTCATTTTAAAAACAATAAAAAATTACTTTAAATACCACTATTATACAGGCAAAGTTACCCCTGTTTTACAAAATAAATCAATTTTATTCTAAATCCTTAACCGCTATATTTTCTTATAGGCATCATAATATTAGAAAATACAATACCTAGAACCTCTTCATCGCATTTTATAAAAATATTATTTTAATATTCGTTAATGATTGATTTTACGAGAAATTGTAGATTTTTTCACGCAATTCCATCTCGCTCATTTATATGCAATCGGACAAGGACCGTTAATTATCATCTATCGCCGCCTTAACGATTCTTACGTCTTTTGATTTGTCTTTGTCCTGCGAGTATCAATTAAACCATGACAATCGCTATATTATTACCAAGTTTTAATCGCGTTATTTATTTTCTAACCCATCAATAGATTTCCAAACACCTATTTAGACTAAGTAGGAACAATATTAGAGTCATTATTGGGGTCCTCACTAGACACTGTCAGCTAAACAGACACCTAGTAAAGATTAGACGAAGGGACGACCCCGTTTGTCCTAGCTGTCTGGAAGAAGAGGAAACTAGCTATCACCTGGTAGCGGAGTGCCCCGCATACGCTAAAGCCAGGAGAGAAATAATGAACTCAGATACCCTATCTGAAGGTGACCTGAGTGACATTACAATAGGGCAGTTGTTAAAATAAAGCAATGTAACAGGAAGATTTAGTGGGTGGCCATCACCGTGAGTTACCAGTTAACTCATAACCTATAAGGGTCTTGAGGAACTGGGTAAAATGGTCCCAACATCAGAGGACCGATCACCCGTCTGGTGCTTGCGCTGGCGTCCCCTACTAGAAATAATAATAATAATACTCATCAATGAGACAAATGGAAACTACCCACTATGTCATAGGTTTATAGTACCTACACAATTATTGCTAAACTAAACTGTATCTCCAATAAAAGTACCTAAAAACTGGAAACAATACAATGCCCCTAATTTCTGACATAACTACGACATCACACATAGACCGTCATAAATCATTTAGTTCACGGTATAGTCACATAGTGGAGCATTTCTTGTGACGAACGCATATCCCCAAGTTTACTCGTAATAGTGCAGACAAAGACTTCAACGATAGTGAGAGATAGACTGGACAAACACTTACACCCATATTCTTAAACAATTCCTTTAACTTTCCTTGACTCGACTTATCCTCACTCTAACAAATTCGTATTCATAGTGGACAAAAACGTCCTTCACCTATGGAATTCCTCAACTCTCCTCAGGTTTGAGGTAAGGAGAGAACTGTCAAACGTAAGGTAGCTCACGACCTACCTTGAAACTCCCTTAAGCCACTTACGACGATAGACGCTTCTTGTTTTTGTGTCGATTTGATGTAATTTTGTTTTATAATGAGTGAAATATTAGATATTGAAGAGTTTATAAATTATGTTTATGACAATCCCTACTTATATCCGGCCCGAAGATATATACGAGACGCCTCAAACCCTTTGGAGTTTTACAGCAACTATGAATTTCGAAAAAGATTTCGATTTAGCAAAGAAACAGTGGTACAAATTATTCTGCCCTTATTTTCTTTCGCTTCAATTGGTAATACTAATAACAGAGGACTGCCTGTGCCGCCGATAATGCAATTATTAGTATGTCTTAAGTTTTTTGCGACTGGATTATTTCAGGTAAGATGTAAAAGTACTCAGGTATATATCTAATGTAACATAAATCATCTTAAAGTAATACAATTATCATTGTGTTGTGACCTATTATTTTGTATCTACTCTCCAATTTAAAGACAGGACTAATAAATTATTTTATGTTTGTTTGTAGATTGAATGTGGGGATCTGCATAAATTGAGCCAAAGTACAATATCAAAAATAGTGGCAAGAATGTCCAAGCAACTGGCTTTGAAATTAGGACAATTCATTAAGTTCCCATCAAGTGCTGAACTTAATGCAGTAAAAATGCAATTTTATGACATTGCCCAGTTTCCTGGAGTGGTGGGCTGCATTGACTGCACACATATACCAATCAAAAGCCCCACGAGACAACACGGAGAGACTTTTAGGAATAGAAAAGGGGAATTCTCCATAAATGTGCAAATTGTTTGTGGGCCAAGTTTACAAATCTTTGACATTGTAGCTTGGTGGCCAGGATCTGTACATGACTCCAGGATATTTGCTAACAGCCGATGTTGCATGAGATTTGAGGATGGTAATATTCAAGGTCTTCTTCTAGGGGATAGTGGTTATGCTCAATGTTAATTACATGTTTACCCCAATATTAAACCTACACACTCGAGCAGAAGAAAACTATAACCGGGCCCATATTCGTACCAGAAACACCATTGAGCGGCTAAATGGTGTACTGAAAAGAAGGTTTGCCTGCTTAAGCAGAAAACTACAGAACAAAATAAACAACATACCGAACATCATAGTTGCCTGTGCTGTGTTGCACAACATCAGCATTATGACAAATGAAGAACTACCTGAGGATGTTCATGGAGGAGAGGAGGTTCCTGTAGCACCTGTTCCAGAAAATGAAAGGGGCAGCCTTATAAGAGCCGCCTTTATAGGCAGACATTTTCGTTAATTTTAATGTTTAATTTGCTGATTTTACTTATACAAAATTTATACCGTAACATAACTTATTTTTTCTTGGTTAAATTGTAATACCAAATTTATTATAAATTTAAGTTCCAGCTATCTGTATTATCAATGTTATCTTATCACTTTTAATTTAGTAGTTTTATAACTGTACTAGAAGCATAAGAGAAATAATTTTCATAATATTTCTTAAAGGACAGGTTGTCCTTAGATAAAATATTTTACATGCACTTTGTCTTTATATTATGAAAGTAGCCTATAATTTAAAAAATGATCTTTAATATTGACTTTTCAGGATAAAGCTAAATTTTATCTTTTGTTTAGTACCTCTATTACATAGGACAGTAAGGATATCCTACTAATATTATAAAAGTTTGTGAGTATGTATGTTCGTTACTCAATTACATAAAAACCACCAAACCGATTGTGATGAAACTTGGAATATAGATACTTGGAGGCCTGGAATAAAACACTGCAGGGCGCAACTAGTAGGAAATAAAACGAAAATGTACTTTGTCATTTCATCTAATTTTAATTGAGCAGCTTGCCGTTCGATGCAAGCTTTTTTATACAGTTCTTCAGCTGTTTTCACCATCCATTTTCTCTCTTCTAGCTTTAAATGATGGAGTTCCTCCTCCCTTTCTTGCGCCCTTTTATATGTAGCCTCCCGCAGGTTAAACTCCTCTTGGATAACCTGTGCCCGAATATTTCTTCCTCCTAAAAAGATAACATAATAATTATATTCTCTACAATTTATTTCGGTCTTTCACTGACTGCTTATTGCAGGCAAATATAAAATTGTTTTTTTATATTAAATGTAGTTTAATTTAAAACATTATAAGTAAACATACCTGAAGCTAGGGATGATGCACCACCATGGTCAGACAACCGAGAATTGGTTCTTGTAGCACTTCTACGTTGAACTAAAACAAATAAAATTATTGTAATTATTATGATTATCATTACATATGTAGTATAAAACAAAGTCGTTTCCGTCTGACTCATCTAGAATCATACAATATTGACTACTTTTTATCCAAAAATTAGTTTCTGATGAAATATGGCATAACTATAGTGTTTATTCATCTTATGTTTCAAGAACATCTACCTACCCATTGCAGGCTGGTCTTCTGTAGAAACAGCGGTCAGGCCTTCTGTTACGGTTTCTGCAAAAATGAATAAATTCAGAAATTGCTAGAAGATGAATCCAGGCATTAAGTAGGTGGATGGATTCATGAATTCCAAATAAATAAGAATCTTTTGAAACTATTGTTAAAAGGTGTCTGCATGAAGTTTCACTTATGATATGCGGTATATCTTACTAATATTATAAACGCGAAAGTTTATATGTATGTATGTGAGGTTGTTACTCTTTCACACAAAAACTACTGAACCGATTGCGATGAAACTTGGAATATAGGTAGCTGGGGACCTGGATTAACACATAGGCTACTTTTTATCTCGATATTCCCCGCGGGAACGGGACTTACGCGGGTGTAACCGCGGGGCGCAGCTAGTCATATATAAAGTACAAGTATAAGTAGAAATACCTGTGGTCTGTGCTTCAGTGGTCTTTTCAGTTTGGGACCAAATAACATTATAGTCTGTTGGTTCAGTCACATTTTCTGTAAAACGAAAAATATTTATTAATATTTAAATCCATTGTGCAGGAATAAAACATATTACAACACTACATTGAACAAGATAGAGAAGATACAAAAGATAATAAATTGAGTTGTTAAACCAAACATCTACCTTCCAAGTTTTCCACATTAGGGGTATCACTGTCGATAGCATTCACCATCTCTACATCAGTAAGCTCGGCCAGTACAGCTGTATCCACAAGCATTGAGTCCTGGCTTGTTGATGGACCAGGTTGAGGACTTTTTTGGTGGGGCCCACCTCCAGTACGCATACGGTCTTTTTTTAGCTCCAACAACTCCTTCTTTCTCCTGGTTTTTAAGTTGTCGAAGCATTTTTTAAGTTGAGCTTCAGTTCTCTAAAACAAAATAGTGGACAGATTTTAGTAATAATAGGCCCGACAAAGGACAGTTGATTCTAAAGTAATATTTTTTGTTGGCCAATCATGGAAATATACATTGTTTTGTTATAGGTCTAAATACTTTTGTATTTAGTGTTTTTGTGTAAGTCACCATGGCTTTGACATCTGGCTTTGCAATTAAAGAATAGAAAAAAATGCTTTGCGCTCATGTCTTTAAACCTTCAATATATTATTGCTTTACAAAAAAAGGCAGGTAGTGACCCTTTTTTGTGGCCATATTGGTGGATATAAACTTACTGACTCTACTCTTTTAATTAATACCAATATCACTAATAATATGTAGAACTGGGCGAGCGTTTAGCTTTGATAGTTTACTAGCATCAGTCACAAACTATTGGAATAGTATTATGGTTACTATGGTATCATTTTATGAACCATTACTATGAAACAAGTGTTGTAATAAGTAACGTTTATGTTTTTCGTACAAAATTGAAAGTGCCTTCGTAAATGGGAATAATAATTTAAAACTTACCTTGGTATTCGTCTCAATTGCATTAAATTCGTTGGTGAGCTGTGCCCAAGCAGTACGTTTAACTAAGGGATTTTTCGCGGTTATAGTAGCGGCTGTATTTAGTTTATATTTGACGATAAGCTCCTGCAAACATTGTTTTTCTTCCGGGCTAAAATATTGACGAGACATTTTCACTGCACTGACTGAATTATCGAAACAAACTGTGCCCGGTACCCGGCAAGACAAGACACAACGCAACTCGATGTAAATAAAAACAAACAATGGTTCCTTGTTTGGCAATTGTAAAACTGTCAATGTCAAAAATTTGACGGAACAAATTTTGATTCCTGCTATGTTGGCCAACATAAAAGCAATAATTAATTGCATTTAGGTTGGTCAACAATGACGTCACACATTTCCTCTACTTGAGTGTACCTTAATGAGGATAAGTCGAGGATGAGTCGAGGAGGAGTTGAAAAGGTTCGAATTTTGTTTAAGAATACCGATTACAAGGTCATAGTTGAGGGAGTTTCGAGGCCTCCTAAGTGAGGATGAGTAAAGGAACGTTCGAGGTAATTGTTTAAGAATATGGGTGTTAGTCATTTTTTTTGGAGCAATAATAAATAGTGCGGTGTTGGTCTAGTGGTAGATACCCCGAGTTTCATTCCTAAGGTCGTGGTTTCGAATCCCGGCTGACCGCGCACCAATGTCTTTTTCCTTGCGGAAAAGTTATGTGCGTTAATAACATCGTTCATACAGTGAAGGAAAACATCGTGAGGAAACCCACGGCTTAGTTAGCTCCAGACGTTTTGGCCAGTTAATCTTTCCTCTGGGCATGGCTGACTAAGCTGGGAGGGTGGTATAGGTGCTGGGCAAGCCTACTCCACCTAACAACGTCCCGGGCAAACAGCGCCATAAAAATAGCATGGATAAAAAGTTGCGTGCGCTGTATAAATCATCTAACATAAGATGAAAAAGGCCAATTAGCATTATTATTAAATAGAAGTTTTTAAAATAGGTGCGATTGTGGGATCCCTTGAAGAACGAACGAATCTGTTTTAGTTTAGAAAATATTAAAATAATATATGTTTCGGTTTGAGATTATACTCATTTTACCTGTGACCAGAAGGCGTAAACCTATAAAGTTCTCAAAACGAAACAAAACGAAAAGTGTTAAAAATAATAAAAGCAACGCAATATTTTTAATATTTTTTTGCCGGGTTTAACTCACGTTTTATTAATAAACGGCATTGTTTCAATGCATGTACCAACGTTTCGCTAACTTTTTGTATGAAAATTAACCTAAAGTTCTCTCTCTTTCTAAAAGTTTAATATCTTTGATACCCCATGCTTTAATAGGAACACCCGGTACATACAGCTGTACATATTTCCTTGCCCTATTATTAGTCTACGAACAAAACGCCAGTCAAACAACTCAGCAACAAAACGCTTTGTAAAAAGACTTTGTAGTTAGGTGAAAGTGTTTTTTTCCTCGATAGATAGGTGTCAGCATCGGCTAGGAAATCCAAACTAATCTTATAAACCCTTGGAGTTTCTGTATTTGTTTTTTCTCTCTTCACAGTCAAACGGTTCGATCGATTTGTTGAGAAGTGATATTGATTGACATTGAATACGGAATGTCAATGTCAATCGGAATACTGAATATATACGTGGTTGAAACCACGGTACTCTGCTAGATTAAGTGACCTAAGTGTTTTAATCATTAAAACTAACTTCTTATCTTTTTTTTTTGGTTGATTGTGAACCGATTATGGCCATTTGGAAAGTAGCCAGTGTCGAGTAGTTATTATTATTTTTTGCAAGTTATTTGCAATTTGCATAAAAACAGTCAAGTCGTCGTAGTAAAAGTCAAGTCAAGGAAGTCATTGTTAATAGTGGCTCTTTACAATAACTTGTGTTTTCTCCGTTACATTTATATTTATTCTAAACGTGTACTTAATTATAATTGCAATTTGCAATGGAGTACCGTTATAAAATATATTAAAATAAATACTTAGTTACCCCAGTTTCTATTCTAGAGAGAAAACGTATCAGATAATATAAATAATCCACATTGCATTTAGCATGTTGAATTATACCTAGGGTTGCTAATTGTGATTCGGGAGATTCTGGAAAGTGAGACATCTTATTCGAATTGTAATCAAATGGTCAGATGTTCATACACAAATACTTGATAATTAACTATAACTAGATATTATACAGGTGATGGAAAATGATCAAAGGTTTTTTTTTGTTTAAAATGCTACCTGTAATGAAATTTGATGGTTGGGAAAGTCTTTGGAAATTACCCTGCCAAATTTGCAGACCTTCCTGGTGAGTAAGTACCTGCTTTTTTTTGTACAAACAATAGATGAGTGTCGGTTTGTCAGGTGGTCGTGTTCCGGTGAAAGACGATTTTAAGCTTTGGAGTCACCTATAGGTATGCATTTCCATATTTAGGCGGTAGCCCTACTACCGTACGAAAATAACGTTCTCTATTAAAATATAATCTTCACACTTTCGCAAGTAGCTGTGTTAATTACTTATTTAAGTAATCATCAGTTAGAATATTCATCAAACCGTACATCTGTCCTCGTGTAGAAGGAATTAACTGCCGGAAAAAGTACCGCTCTCATTTCACATTAGCTTTCATATTTAAATTTATTTTTCAAGGTCTTCTTGCGGGTTAATTAAATTTCGTTTGACAGTAAACGTGGTCTTTTTAATGAAATATGTGTCTAGATTCTTTAAACGTGTGTAGATATGTTATTTATACGAGGGCAACACTGAAAGTTTTTAAAATGCTTTGTCTGTATTATTGAGTATGTATATATCATTCATTTATCATTTGTTTTCCGATTTCGCAGAACATTGAAAATTGTCTGTGTCACGGCAGCACGAACATAACACGGGAAAATTTTTGTGCAATTATTTTTTATGACTCTCGATGTCATTTAAGTCATCAAAATAATTTGACCGAAGCCCAAAAACTTATCTAAGGACGAGTGGGCAAACTGCTTTTCTCAGTGGTTCCATCGGATGCAGCGATGTGCTGATGTAAATGGATTATTTTTCTAAAAGATATAACAAAACAACTTGCCAGTTTGCTCAGTTTTTGATTTTATAAAAACTTTTATTTTTTTAAGGGTGTAAATAAAAAACAAAGTTTCATAACATCCGTTCAGAGTTAACTAACATTGCAAAACGTTAGTTAGTCAATCGACCCGTGAAAATAACAAGTTTTACACATCACTCGCTACTTATCGGGTTAATAGGTACACATATGTTTCGTGAATACTAACTGAAAACCGGTGTTTTAGTAATTGGGCTGATATTTATGTAAATTTTATAAGTTTTATCGACGCACAACCTAAACCAACAGATAAATTGTATTTTTGACACTTGTATTATTCTCGGGTCTTTACATGGGTTATATATGATGTAGACATTCCGATAAGAAAGTGTTTTACAAAGCTATTTATATCTGGGTTCCGCCATTGTAGACAGAACTTTATCAATTTATTGCACACTAGCTGCATTCCGCAGTTTTACCTGCGTAAGTTCGAATCAAGTAGCCTATGTTACTCCTCGATAATGTAACTTGGGCTTGGTTTGAAATGGATCCTGTAGTTTCAAAGCATATTCGATACAAACTTGCCTGTTTTCCAAAAACGGCGTTGACAAATCAAATTTCCTGCAAATTACCATATAATTCCTACAACTTATGTGATCTGTCCCCGGGACACAAATTCGCGGTTGCAACAGACCGATCGACTGCTCGCCGAGCAATGGACAACGAAGCTCGGACTCGGCCCGCGCTCGTGACGGTCTAAAAGGCTATTCAGATCTGAGCGGAATTCGCGACCGCTGTGGGTAGAGGTACTTACCGCGCGGATTTCGCTCAGGTATTTAGTATCAAGTTCCGCAAGCGTGAGCAGTATTCGCTGCCGCTGTGGGTGGGTACATACCGCGCTAGTTTCGTTTAGATATTGTATTAAATTCCCGGGTAGAGCGGAATTACCGCATAGGTAGGTACGTATGTTTTGTTCGCACGTTTGGCGAAACAGATTTCTGTCAATTATTATTTTTATTACTTATAAATTTGTTTTGCTTACCTCAACGTTATTGCTAAGCGTACTTCAGGGCATATGGATTCTCGATATTTAGTGAACAATTTGCTGATTTCTTCCTTTATTAAATTTAATAATTCATCAAAGTTCACAGTTGTTATTCTGAATGCATTAAAAACCGATCTTTATCCAATCTTAATCTTGGATATAAAGTGTGGAATTACCCATGAATTAGGTGTTGTCTGTTGATGTCGTGGATCCAAAGTCTTTTCCTAACTGGTGAGTCAATAAAGGCTAATAAAAATAAAACTTCCATTTCATCGCTATCCATCACTGAAATCAGATGCTCTGCAGAAATCACAATGTACTGACGTGTATGTTCTTTGGCAACACAGAACTGAATGACTAACTCGCGAAAACTTCTTACCTTCCTGAGCGAAACTTGGTACCGCGTGGTATATACCTACCACGCTGTATTCTACCCACAAGGTTAGCGAAACCCACTTTGGTGTGAACAGTAATTTTACCGCATACCCAATGGGTTTTCTCTGCCGCAAACGGCAGCGAATACCGCTTAAGTCTGAATAGGCTTATACGAGTATAAATCACCCCTTACGCGGGTAACACCGCGGAACTACAGTTTACATATAAAAGTTGGCGCCTCGGCGCTTCTTACAGTTACCTAGCTTTCATACAAATTTGTTTCCCGGGACCGATCACATAAAGTTGTAGGAAAGGTCCTACACATTATAGAAAATTTCAGGAAATTTAACTTGTCAACGCCGTTTTCGGAAAACAGGCAAGTTTGTATCGAATATGCTCCCGAAATTACTAGGGCCATTTCAAGCCAAGCCCAAGCTACATTATCGAGGAGTAACATAGGCTACTTGATTCGAACTTACGCAAGGAAAAACCGCGGAACGCAGCTAGTGTGTAATAAATTGATAAAGTTCTGTCTACAATGGCGGAACCAAGTCACAAATTTATAAACAAAGTCAGTCACTCACAAGGCTATAGATCCGAGTGTTTCGTAACCCTAACCTTGTAATATAAAGATCAATACAACTCACCCTCTAGTTTACACCCCAAAAACTGAACGACATTAGTAGTCTGTCCATGCCACCATCTTGGGGTTGGTCTGTGATACAACTTGTGTAATAAATTGATTTTTTTAGAGGTTAACACAACTTGATATTAAAATTTTAACTCAGCCCTTACTTATAAAATATTATTTACACATGACTAAGTTAATGTAAGGTTTGTCTCTGTCTGTTAACTTTGAAACTTCATGTGACAGTAAAAGACAAACGATGCATAGTTATGCAGTACATTAGTAAGCGTTTATAAGTAAGGGGGTAAGTGTTTTTCACTTCCAGATTAGGTTGATACCATCATAGATACAAATTTAACAAGTGAATTGCCACTAGCTGCTTGATTTTGGAAAAGTAGCATTGGTTTAACTGAAATTTATTTCTCTTATTTCTAATATTATAAAGAGGAAGAGTTGGTAACAATTTAAGTATGTAGTATTGGGGGTAATCCCCGAAACTACTGGACCGATTAAAAAAAAACACTAATAGAAAGCTACATTATCCAGGAGTAACATGGGTTACTTTTTATTCCGACTTTATTACGGGATCGGGACTTACGCGGGTGAAACCGCGGTAAGTAATAAAATTAAGTGAAACATTTTATAAGATATAAAAAAAAGGTATATCTATAATGTTCAAGTAAACTGAATTTATTTCGAAAACTTTACATATTACTGAGTCAATATTTTATGCCATAATATAAAATTATATTATCCAGCGACTATATTATCAGTTTGAAAAAAAAATGTAATTAGTTATACGAGTAGGTAATCATCGTTTTTTAATTCCATCCTGTTCATTTCTATCCGACCAGAAAAGGACCTATATAATTATTAGCACATCGTACTTAGATCTACTGCAGCCGCCTTAAGGTGAAGGATTGATAAACTAAAAAGCTATCTAGCTCGAGTTGCGCCAATTTTATACCAACAGTATTTCTCGTTTAATATGAATTATATTGGTAATTAAGTTAGTTAAAACAGAATTACCAATATGAAGTGTACATTACTACAAATCAATACAGAAAATCCAATGTTCGAATATTATAATAATATCCCGGTTCGTTGTAAAATAAAAATTCATGTTTTTATGGACTTGTTTAAAAAAATGTGTTGTGAAATTTTAATTGTGTAAACAAAATTAAGGCAAAATAAGGATAAATTAAATACATCCAAATCTACAAATTCTTCAATTCGTCATCTTAAAGTTAATAATCTTAATTCCGTTATATTATAACCTCTAGTTAACTTAAGTTATATTTAATACAGAAATAATTGTTATTTTATCGCCGTAGATGACTTTATCTTAATAATCCGTCAAGGCATGTTAGTCGAGCACATTTCTGCTACGTGCATGGGTTCACGAAAGCGTGGCAATATAATTTTAGCCTAATGCATTTGCCATTAAAATGAAATTAGATATAGAAATGAGAGGTTTTTTTGTTGAGATGTAAAGGGATTTGCGTTTTTTAACCGACTTCAAAAAAAGGAGGAAGTTCTGAATTTGTCGCTTATTTTTTTTAACAGATGTTCATCGATTATTCGAAGATGGCTCGACCGATTGAGATGGTTCTTTTTAAAGGTAAGGTAGGAGCTTCGAGGTGGTCCCATAAATTTGGTGTGGATGTGATGAGTATCTTCGGAATAATGGACAGAATAGCATCCCTATATATAGGATCATGATGTGTTTTCTGCTTTTGGTGGAGAATGAGATGTAACTATTTATTTATTATTTATTTATTTACTTACAAAAAAAGTAACAACATATAACTTATGCATAAAGGTGCCTCAAAAGCTCTTACGAGTTTTACCGTGCACCAGTGAGTCGTTTAAATAAATTTATAAATTGTATAAGACAAATGAATGAAACGTTAATAATAGTTTATAGTAACTATGATAGTTATTAAATTAAGCCAAGTATAAACTTTATTATACTGTTTATTTCACATTATTTCACACCTAACAGAAATGCTTCTGTGTGTTTGAAATGGATTTATTTTCAAAATATTGGTTAGTGAAGGTAATATGACATCTTAGTTTCACTTTTTTGGATCTTAATCACGTATTACTAATAATTTTCTTACCATTACGTTTCATCCAAGTTACAATATTCTGAGTCGCGAGGGGACTTGCCTCCCCGTATCAGGTTTGCTAACGAACTATTGTTGCAATATTGGCTGTAGTATTGAAATTTCGAAATCACCATCTTTTGTTAAGTTAAAATTTACAACGAAATCGAACCAAAAACTATATTCTAAGACGACGTACCGAAATCGTTTTTTTACCGGCTTTAATGCTGTATTTTTAGCATTTTATCAATGCCCTACGTTTTCAAATCTTTACAAGATCTCTTTCTCCAGGGCCTCCTTGGGGCCATAAGTCGTTTTCCCGCCATTGCGAAGGGGAACTCGGGACCCGCCAGTCTCCGCCAGATCCCTTAGAGACCTTTTACGACACCCACGGGGAGAGACAGGATTGATAAAATTTACATCAAAATCGAGCCGAATTTTTCAAAATGCAATCAACAAACAACAAAAGGTACCTATAATTTAATAGGTCAATTCAAATCACCATTCAGGAAGTGGGAACCCAGTTTGCAACGGGGACGCCACTGTGTCTGGTCTGCGGAGACAATGGAAATGGGGCGGCTGTCACGAGTTCTGACGTAACCCTCAGGTATCGTTGGCGGGTTAATGATAAACTTTTGTTGCTGTTTCCGAGACCGCTCGCGCTGGGGGGATATTATTTTAGAGACACGCTACAGATCTTGTGCGCGTGGTTTAGTTGCACTCGTGTTAGTCCCGATACCGCGGAAATATCGGGATAAAAAAAAGCATAATGTGTTAATCCAGATCCCCAGCCATCTAAAAGTAACTATTTGTTGCAAATATAACTAGCTGCGCCCCGCGGTTTCAATGTGTTAATCCAGATCCCCAGCTATCTAAAGTAAATATTTGTTGCAAATATTATCAACTAGCTGCGCCCCGTTTTCATCCGCGTAAGTATCGTTCCCGCGGGAGTATTGGGATAAATGAAAATGAAAAATGAAAAATTGTTTATTTACAGCACAAATAATTACAATTTTCTATAACCTATTTATGTTGTTAATATAGTGCTGAAAGCATTTGTATAGTAAAACTTAACTAGTGGTGTCCACACTAAGCAAAAGCCTGTATCGCCTGTGCCTGCCTGTGTCTGGATAGTTACTAAGTTTATTCCAAGTTTCATCGCAATCGATTCAGTACTTTTTGCGTGATTAAGTAACAAACCCACAGACATATACATGCAAACTTTCACGTTTAAAATATTGGTAAGATTTGATTTTTTACGGAGTAAGATTTTTTGCCAGTAATTTTGTTGGCACAGTATTTGTAGTGAAAACAAGGAAGTTTTAAGTCGTATAAGTGTAGTATTTGTTGTTATAGAGGCATCAGAAATGCATCGTCTAAAAAATTTCAACTGTCTAGTTTTCACGGTTCATTAGATTACAGTCTGTGAGATAGAGAGACGGGCAGTAGAATCTTAGAAGGGATTTTACTCTTTGCGTACGAAACCCTGATTAGTAAGCCTGCATTTTTAGTTTCGATAACAACTGCGTAACAAATACACAATCATTACGCGTACTACTGTAATAGGCGAAGGTTTTAACTTTTAAATCAAATCACGTCCACGAAGGGACATGGTCCATCCATGTAGTGTATTCTAATAAGTAGGTATTTGTATTGTCCCTTTAAAGTTGTATTATTAGTTGCATAAAGAATATGCCACTATGCAACTAATATTATTAATGCGAAGGTTTAAGTGTTTGTTTGGATGTTTGATGATTTTAAATATTGACCGATTTTGATGAAATTTGGTATGCACATAGTTGGAGACCTGTGGCCCGATTCTGCAAGGACATAGCATGCGGAATGGAGGCGACGTGCAGTAGATGTACGTTAATTCGTATTCTGCAAATGTTATTTTACTTTACTTAATTAGTTAGTAATTCGTTATGAAGCCTTCAAAATTAAGGGCTACTATTATTATTTAAATAGCTCCCCTTGTTCCTCAGCCAATCAATATTGAAAGAAGTTATAGAATAGCTATTATTTTTACTCAGGCAACAAATCGACTTCTGCAATGCTTATGCATCCCGCCTGCTATGTTTTTAGAGAATCAGGGCCTAGGATTAATATTACTGATTGGTTTATAAAACTACAGAAACCGATTGCGGTGAAACTTGGTATGTAAATATCGGGAGACTTTGAATAACACAAAGGTTTTTTATCCCGCAGTCCCCGCGGGATCGAGACTTACACGGTCAAAACCGCAGGGCGGTAATAGTATGCACGAAGTATCCCAGGTTAATATAGCTATTACATATGCAAGTTGTGAAGTAGACTTAACTGTTGCGGCTTTTATATCCGTTATATTGTAATACTGTACTAGTAATTACTAATAAGTAGAGACGGGTGAATAGTCGCCGACTAAACGGCTAGTCGATAAGAGCCGAATGCTAAAACGCCACGGAACTTTAAATCTGAGGTCTGCATTAATAATTGAGTAGCTTCTAAATTTAAAATTATTATGCGATTTTTCTGGAGCTTGAATCTTGAGTAGCGTTTCTGTACCTATTAGGCTGTTAGTTGTAAAATTTATTTAAGGTAATTTACTGCGTAGACGATGCATGACCGAGATGTGGTAGAAATATAAAAGTAAGGGGACTTTATTTAGAAAATTTAGTTCTATCAGACTGAATAAAAACTATTTAATATTATCCACGTAGATGAGAAGAGTACAGGAAAACTATCAGACTGTCAAATCAATCAAAGAAATACAAGCCCCAAGTTGCGAAGTTTAAAATCGAATAAATTTTGTTATCGTTCCTCTCGAACCACGGAGGAGCTGGAGAAAATGATTTTATGCTACAAACTTTATCGGTCACCCATCCAAATAATGACCAAGCCAAGCGTAGCTTAAGCTGCACGATAGATACTTACGTAATTGACTTATCTAAGGTTAAATAGTTAAAGTTTTAACTGTGTGTTTCCACAATTAGCCCTACAATTAGGCCTTTGTACGTAACTTTAAGCCGTGGGTGTGTCCTCACGATGTTTTCCTTCACCGTAACAGCGATGTTAATACCGCACATATTTTTTTCTTAAAGAAAAAGACATTGACTTATATCAAAAATGAAATATTGATAAAAACTACGGAAGTGCAACAAACATACAGACCTACTGAACTTGCCATAGTTGCCATAATACTACAACAATGAACAAACCAACGGTATCTCCGTTCTTGATCCCACGTATTGCTTGCATGCGCCGTGTCATTAGACTCAGTTTGTACAAATTGTGGGTTACCAAGTCGCTAGTTTAAATAAATACACAGACATAGGCCATATCTTAGGGCGGAAGATGGTGGCAAGATGCGGCTGAAGACATTCACCAAGTGAATCATCAAAACCCAGGAATATCTTCTTTTTCTCATCTGAGGTATGTTCCCGGTTCAACCCTCCCAGAGACCATGAAGTTCATCCGCCACCACGAGGGGAGGACTCAAGATTTACTAATATTCCCTAGATCCCACGGCAAGAGATAGGGTAACTCTATTATATTCCGGGGTAAACGGCAGCTTGTTTCAGTAATTTATGGTTACATCAACCTCGTAAGCAAATGGCGTAATAATCTCTATGCATTTTATGGAGATTGGCTAAACTTAGCCCTGGATCAGACTGTTTGGAAAGATAAAAGGGAAGCCTTTCTCCAGCAATGAGATAATATAGACTATGAACTATATCTTTGGAGTTAATAAACTAAACTCTGAGCTAATCAACGCAGAGCCTAAACCGCTGCTGGTCCTAGAAACATGATATTTGGAGAGTGTACGCTGTGTACCCACTCACTAAGAAAAAAAACCACGGGACTTGTATAAAGATCATATTAAACAAAAAAGGTTTGAGAAATCGTTGGCTTATTGTTTTTATCAGAAATTGGCTTTAATAAGGTCACAGATGTTTTGTTCGTCGCCTCGTAATCCTTCCTCAGAGATCCCTTCATTTAGGGATACTCTGAAAACAATGTTTGAGACTCTTTTGTTTTCTACTTATCCTCATTCAGATGAAGTTAACTACGTGATATTGGCATCGTAATTTCTTTGCTAATAAAGGTTTTGTGGAACAAAAATTGTAGTCTTGAACTTTTTGGGATTTGGTAGGTACTTGTTAGCATAAATTTACATTTTTCGTGGTCTTATTTTTAAATTCTCTTACCTCGACGACGTTTCGACTATGTTACAATAGTCTTGCGAGGGGACTATACGCGAATAAGATACGAGGAAAATGTAAATATAAGTACAAATCGTAAAAGTTTAAAAAGTTTATATGATATTATGTGATTATGGTACAACAAAATCTTGTACAGCAGAAATATAGATTATCCCGTATCGGTTTCACCCGCGTAAGCCTGGGTTTCGAGAGAATATCGGGATCTGAAGTAGCCTATGTTACTCCTCTATAATGTAGCTTTCGTTACTTAAACAATTTTTTAAATAAGTTCAGCAGTTTCGAAGCCTTACAAACAAACAAATAAATATTCCTCTTTATTATTAGTATAGGTTAATTTATCGACTATGACTATATTTTTTCTCCCGTCTGAGCTAAAACAGTTTTAACGATCGATACCTAACTTACCCAATATGTTAGAAATAACTTAGTAAATAAGCTAAGTTACCATTTTAGGATTACCCAAACATTTTAGGCGACTTCCTACGCAAAATTGTAATCCATTAGATGTATATAATAGAAAACATTTGTAGTTTTATTTGACTACAATCCCGTTTTGGTCAGACCAGATACATGAATTAGCTGGATGTTTGAATTTTTATTTGTTTTCATAGTCAATTTGGCAATTCAATACATATGGTCGTAAAAAGGTTTTTATTGTGGCTGTATTAAAAAGTCAATAACATTTCTCGCGTGGGTGAAATCATTCACACGATTTATTTAATCATTTCTAATATAGATATAAAGCAATGTTAACAAATGCTTAAAATGGTCTTAACTCATTGCAACAGAAAATACACATGTGTGCAATAGCGATTATAGTTTCAGCGGTGGATTAATATGGTCATTGTTATATTTTTCTTTGAATTTCGCGAACCTGATAAACTTACCAAAAAAAAACGGTTATTTTAATTATATATCAGGCTTTTTCATCGCCTGACGTTTCGAAGTCGTACCAAACCGTGTACCGATGGTCTGGAAAGTTAAATTTCATGGTTACCGTTGCCCTGCTGTTTAAATACAACAGTGACTATATTTGACGTAACATTTTTGGGGTTTCCATAAAAAGTACTTGAAACGCATTGAAATGATAATAATTTGCCATATGTCGTGTCTTTATAACTTTAATAGTAACTATTGGGTGATCTGTGACTGGGAACTTGAATCAAAGTAAAACTCAACTCCATCGCAAGAGAAATATTACCATAGTTACGACTTGTTCTAACGAAATAGTGACCGAACGTTGATATTAAAATTTGACTCGCACTCTCTTAAAATACCATAAGTAATCTCGCTCTTGAGCCAAATTCAAGACTATATTACACCCTAACATTTTGTGGCCTTGAAAAATCAAAAAAGGTGCTTCTAAAACTACCGTTTTATATAACACATCACTGCTAATCACACTCACCTGCCCTGTTAACCAACCAACCCTACGTCCCGTTGTTGAAATTGAGTTCTTAAACAAACTGCCCTTTTTTGCGTCGCGTAGTCGGGTAAAATTAAAGGGCTGGATATTTTTCTGACAGTTTATTTTCGCTTAAAGTTTCCGATTAGACGATTGCCTTTTTCTTGTAAATTATTTTTTCCTTAGAAGTTCCTTGTTTGTTTTTCTTGTTGAAATGACGTCTGGTGTTTTTCTGCAGTCACTTAGAGATTTCCTAATGGATTTACGTAATGGAGCGGCTTTGATGTTGATTAAAATAGGGCTAGAAATCGTAAATACGCAATAGCAACTGTTTTAAGAGGGTTTTGATAAGGTATAACGATTTAGAAAATAAAATTAAAACTGAAAACTTTTTTTATTCGCAGTTGTTTAGTTAGTCTTCCTATCGTGTTTATCGAAGCCGATCGATGGCTCAAAAGGCACTTATTGAATATTATATAATTTCGCAGTACTTAGTGTGCTCGCCAGAGCACAGGTTCGAATGCAGTCACGGGTATATTTTTGAATCATAAAAAATGACAAGAATTATTGAAGGATTACTATTTCTTGTAAAATAATTAGAATAAGCATTGAGCAATGAATATAAGAAAGACGTTTATCAAAATTGGTGCATACGCGCGGTCCTAATCTTGTAGAAAGAAAATGATTTAGGTAGGTAGATGTTCCAGCAAAAGTCACGTCTAATGACGACTTCTATAGCGCGTCGGGCGAATGCCCGACTGCAATGCGGAAGGTTACAAGTTCCATTCCCGCCGGGCGCAAATATTTATGCTTAAAAATGAATATAAATTTGTATCTGACCTGAGTGTCTTTCTATGTATCATATGTATGTATTTATACAATTTGTAACGGGCAAGTATACAAAAATTATACCTAATATCAAAGACCATAATAATTTATCTATGCTAATATGTATTATATCCGTTGTCTGGTACCCATAGTACGAGCTTAGTTTGGGGCTAGATTGCGCTGTGCGTAATGACGTACAGTATTTATTTATTTAATATGAAAAGATATTAAAAATCAAGCTACATATAATTATAGGGACTTATTTCAACATTTTAATTGCATACGAATTATGCAACTACCGTTTTTTTAAATAGGTCTCTACAATTCTAAAGGAGCGATATATGAAAGTTTATAATGCCAATAATAGCACATAATAGCGTGTCGTACCATTGTAACAGATTGATGCGGTGGGGTGAACTAAAAACCGCAAAAGATTGCTTCGTTTTCTAACTTACTTACGTAATGTAATTTCTTATTTCATAAGTTTTAATATAATTTTGTAAATTGGATCTCAATTTTACTAGCAAATACTCACTTTTGAACAGACTTCAAAAAAAGTTGGAGGTTCTAAAATATTCAAAATGGATGGACCGATTGAGATACTCACTTAGTTCTGTTTTTAATAGAAAGGTGGCCTCCGAGGTGATCTCAATAAAATTTGGTGAGGATCTTCAGAATCATGGACAGAATAGCAACCCAGAATGCAGTATATTACTCAATTACTCATATTTGGACTTCTACCAAAAAGAATCGGCCTCTAAAGAGCTATAGGTACAGATTGATGGAGCACCTAAAATCACCTTCTCTTAAAAAAACTCCTCAATAATTAAAATAACGGTTACAAGTCGGGCAGCCATATGTACCCAGCCAGTTAAACTACCCGACTTCAGATAACGAAAAAGAAAAGTCGGTGGCACTGTATGTAGAGGTTATTTTGTGTCCTTTTTTAAGTTGGTTAAATTTTTAATAAATTTGCGTTGCTTTTTTTTAGCAATGTTCTGCGCTCGTTGGTTTTCCAGACCTCCTGATAACGGGTTGACTGTTTAAATGTTTAAGTTTTGTAGTTAAGCTTCAGAAACATAACATTTAGAAATATTAAAGGAAAAATACATTCTCAAGAATTCACAACGCTCCGCGAGCTCCCAACCTATGGTAAGGGCACCGGGGAGTAGGTACTGATCCGAAGGCGCGAGTTCAAACCTCGTCACGAGTTAATTTTTAAATATGTATGTTTCCTCCAAATATTCCTAGTACAAATGCCATAAGTCATTAAAAATAAATTACGAAATAGGTATATTACTTTTATTTCTTGGGGTGTCGTGATTTTCTCGAGAACACTATCCATAATATAGGATCAGAAAATTGATATTATTAAAATGTTTAATGGCAGCAGGTGAAACCGCTGCATCACAGCTAGTCTGCCAGAAAGCTTTTAAGACTTCGTTAATTTAACTAAACATGGCTCTTTCCTTATTGCCCTTCGTTAATTTTAACACGTAATTAATCCAAATAAAAGTATATCTAAAATGTTAATTAATTAGATTACCATTTTGTATCCGACTTCTTTGAGTGGCCTAAAATTATTTTTTAATTGTTTAATGGACTAAGGCCGAGTTGAGGTAAGCTGGGCTTAATATTTATCTCACAGGTTTGCTAAACGGTGTTATTATTTATTTTTTTTACTTCATAGGGTTCCCTAAATCCCGGCTTACCGCGCACCTATGTCTTTCCTTCCGAAAAGTTCATCATCATCATCATCATCAGCCCGTTGCAGTCCACTGCTGGACATAGGCCTCTCCAATTGCACGCCACCTAGATCTATTTTCGGCTTCTCGCATCCAGTTTGTGCCAGCCGTCTTGCGCAAATCGTCGCTCCAACGTGCCTGAGGACGTCCTACACTACGTTTGCCGAGACGCGGTCTCCACTCTAGAACTCGTTTACCCCAACGGTTATCGGTTCTACGGCTAATATGGCCAGCCCACTGCCACTTCAGCTTGCTAATCCGGTGAGCTATGTCGAAGACTTTTGTTTTCTGACGGATCACCTCATTTCTGATGCGATCCCTCAGAGAAACGCCGAGCATAGCCCGAAAAGTTATGTGCGATTATAACGCTCATACGGTGAAGGAAAACATCGTGAACATTGAACTACGGCTTAGTTAGCTCCAGACGTATTGACTAGTTCTTTCCTCTAGGCATGGCTGACTAGGCTGGGGGGTGGTATAGGTGCTGGTCAAGCCTACAGCGCCATTAAATAGCATGGATTAAAAGTTGGTTGCGCTGTATAAATCATCTAAAATTAGATGAAATGGCCATATAACCCTAGTTCGTTTTACTAACCGTCTGTGTGTCCGTCACCAAACTGCATGAACCGTGATAGCTAGAAATTATCACAGGTCACAGGTTTTTTTTTATTTATTTAATCTTATAAGATATTTGTTTTTTTTTTACCTTTCGAGGTAAGGAACCCTAAAAACCTACGAACAGCATAGGCTGTTCACTATGTTACCTCTTACAAAAATAACTTAGAAACTGTAAGGAATCGTTTTCAAAAGAACATGAATGAGCTCTATCAGCGTGGATGGTACCAAAGAACTACCGTCTCGACGTGACCCACAAACCGTCTGCCGATCGATCGAGGAGTTCCACTTTGTTTATGCACTGAAGAATTGCACTCATACTTTGATACATACTCGTATATCCGTACACCCTATATATAAATATAGGGTTTAATAGTAGCCTATGAAACTTCTCGATAATTTAGCTTTTTATTGGTGAAAGAATTTTTGGAAATCGATCCAGTTGTTTCCGAGCCTATTCGTTAAAAAAACAAAGCAACCAATAAATCTTTCCTCTTTATACTATTATCGTAAACAAGCTGTCCCGCAGTTTAATCCGCGTGAATCCAGATCCCGTGGAAATTTCGAGAAATATTTAGAGATGTCTACATTACAAAATATAAGGAAACGTTTTCAAAAGAACACGAATCAGCTATATCAGCTTGGACAGTCTCGACGTGACCCACAAACCGTCTGCCGATCGATCGAGGAGTTCCACTTTGTCTATGCACTGAAAAATTTGCACTCATACTTCGATGCATTCGATGTTTAAACATTTTATCGTATTTGTTGATATCGTGTTATAGGAACCGACGACATAAAATTATATCTTAATTATTCCAAATTAGCTGTCCCGCGGATTCACCCGCGTATGATTAAATCCCGTGGGCATTTTAAAAAACTCGAAAAAAAAAACGTATCAGGTGCCTACAACATCACAAAAATAAAAGTGCAGCGAGGTGCCAACTACTAAGTAAACTTCATAGTGTGTGATCTCATGATCACACTATCCAAATTTCCGTTTTCTTTTTAGCCCTCAGTCATTTAGGAACATTTTATAGATATACTTAGGTAAATATTCCCTAGACTTGTAAACAATTTGGGTATGCTAGTTGCCTGGAAGATATCGCCTTTAGGCTATAAGGTAAGGTGTGGCCTATTATGGCACACTAATAAACTTTTTAAACTCACACCATTTGTACTCATAGTCAGTCCCCTCGCAACCAAGACTATATGCCACACTAGACTTATTTTTTTCTAAGTAAAATATTTTTTAATCTAGCTTGGCACAAACGTACCTTATCTCTTAAAATAACGTTACTATAACTTTATCTTTACCAAGGACAATGCAAGCTTGTCTCAGCTCCAGATACGATATGATTTATACCATCGCATGACCGTTATACCCAGGGTTCTATTATGGGAGCAATCATTCAATGAACTCCCTTGTGGACTGTCGTCAAAGACATAGACATTTGTCAAGGAAATTATGTAATGATGATGATCTTTGAACAATAGAGTTCTGTTTGTAGACTAGTGGCAGCGCCACGCGGTTTCATATGCCTAAGTCTCAATTCCTATTGTTAATACAGATCTCCAGTTATGCATACCAAGTTTTATTGCAATATATGGGGTTATTTATTCTGCTACGGATTTACATACATTGAAAGTATTTAAATTAATTTTAAATTAATATTCTTAGCTTAATCATCACTCATATTATCTTGTTAATAACTGAGTTTAATAACATTTTGCAGTACATTCCTGCTTTGACGAAACGTAATAATCACCAGTCGTCACAGTGTCTATGAAAGTGACTTGTTAGATAATACGCCTGCAAATCGATACTACCTAGTTCTTGTTCTACCTTCATTAATTAACTAACATTTTCTTTCATAATCTTTTTTATTCGTTTGATATAAAATTCTGTTTGCCAAGACTACCTCGGGTATTAAAGTAGGTAGGTGGTACTGATAGAAGTTTCAATTAGAGTGTTTGTTTTATTTTAGTACGAAACACTTAGCTTTCGATGTTAGCTGGTATTTTAATTACATCATCTATCAATCAATCACAGAAATGTAACCATAGAAATGACTTGGTCTAGCAAAATGGTGAACTTTGATATTCAAATTCCACATCAAAATTATTCATTTCCTAGATGTCGTAAATGTATATGTAAGTTAGGTTATATTTTATAACTAGGTAGCTGTGTATTTCGTCACAACATCGCTTCAGCTTTGATTGATTTTTCTGGAATAAAGTTAAATCAATTTTGGAAATATTGCAGTTTCGCTAAAGCTTTTGAAGTGAAAAATTACCAGCTAAAAATTATACAATTCAAAAGCTTTCGCTAACTTAGTGTAATTGTAATTCAAATTAATTTGCGTAATTACTAACAATTGGTGTACTGTTGTTAAGACAAATCAAACAACGCTGAAGCGAATTTGAGACGATTCATTCACAGAATACGTGTCCTGAAGTCGATATAACGGTAGTAGTTCCCAGCTCGAAAATTGCCCATGCAGTTAGTTCTGCTTTCCAAAATAGTCAAAACCTCATAAACTTGCACAAATTGTTTGTTAAAACTGCCACCCACTTCGAGTTGACGGTTGTTGACCTAAAACTGGATTATAAAGTGACGCCTCCATTGTAAATCTATTTCAAACTTTTAAATTGCCACATATCGCGCTACTGTGCAGCCGAAATGTCCCTGAAATGACCGGCCGTAAAAACATTTGGACAGATGAACCGGTGGAGTTTTAGTGGGTAAACCTCTGGTCGCCTACCACCCAGCTTCAGGCCAGCAGGGAGCCCCACATAACCTCGCTGCTCCTCCCCCGAGAAGCGGCGGGATGATGGATAAGGCACATTTCTCCACCTTAAAAAAAGGCCTATGTTCAACAGTGGACGTCCTACGGCTGATATGATGTTGATAAAAATCATTTTCAAATGTATTAGGAATGCAATGGTCAATTCTTTTTCTTTTCATAAAGCGGTGTGGTTTATCTAGTGTTAGAGTTGTTCAGGTGGCCCTATGGCCTCCAACTTGACCTATCAGACATAATGACCGGGATCAACTGCTTGACGCGCCTCCCGAGGAGGTTGAGAAATTAATTTGCCATAGATACACATTATTGGTAACACATCAAGGTAATGACCGCGCAAAGAGTTGCTTAACACGCACGACAATTCAAGATCAGCAAGAAGCCACAAACTGAAACTAGCGTCTCCGCTAGACAGCCATCCGCAGGCATTCCCGGCGGGGTTTGCTGCGCCACCAGCTGTGGTATCATCTAATTAGCATCCACCGCTAGTAGTTGCTAAGTTATAGTACATTGCTGCTTTGACGTAACGTGGTTGTTACCGGTAATTACTTCAAAGCAGCAATGTAGAATACGAAATATGTTTTTTGACAGTAAATAGCAACTAGTAGCGGTGGATGCTAATAAGATTGATACCACAGCAGGTTACTCTCGCCGCCGTCGGAGATCAGTTAGAGGCCGATTGTCTCCAATACTAGTTTGGGGATTTCTTCATAATATTCAAGAACTGCCTGGTGCAGTTGGGTCTGTGAGTACAATTCTGCTTTAACGTAATGTGGTAATCAGGGATTACCTCAAACCAGCAATGTACTGCAAATTGACCATCTAACTTAGTTATCAATTAGATAGATAATACAGGTGCTGATATTGTTAATTTCACGTTTGAAATTAAATTAAGTTCTTCTTTTCAGTTAACACTCTGCTATCGTTAATTGAGCGGAATCGTTTTGTTTTGACATCGACGTGGTAGGTGTTTGGCCACTGTTGATTTAATTAGTGCCGCGCTGTTAATTTCTGTTAATGCCGGCCGGTCGAAGTTAGCTAAGCAATTGTGAATATTTTCGTTGGGAATTTTAACAGACGGCTATTGCTTTTCAAGCACATTTTTTTATACATAATGCTGATTTCACGTTAAGACTGTTCGCAGCTTTGCACAAAGACGGTTAGTACTAAGAAATAAATTAATAATTAAATTTTGCATGAGTTTATACCTACCTACATATTGTTCACGCCAAAATAATTAAGTCAATAAAGGTTTTGATTGTAGTAGACCAAACGCAATGAAAGGACAACATAAGCTTCATTAACCTTTTAGCCGTTTCATAGAGTTAGAGGTCATTCTAACTCTATGAAACGGCTGATTTCAAGTAAAATTTTCGAAAACTAGGTTACTTCGAATTTCCAAAAGTTGTTCGCCTATACGTCTAAAACAACTCCTTTGCTTAAATGGTCGTCGTCAAAACATCCTATAAATAGAGATATTAGCATTCCCGAAATATCTTGTCTGGGGACTTCTTTTATTTTCGTCAATTGAATTCTAAAAATAAACTAATAGAAATCTACCTACGTCTTTTCCAATAAACAGGACACAAAACACAGTTCTGTATTCTACCTGTTTATAAGGCAATGTTTCCAGACTTTGTAAACAAAATCGAACTTCCGTGGTTACAGCATCAATTATAATTTGAAGAGAATTTGACGTTTACCAGGTTTTTTTTGCTTTATTTTTAGACGTGTGATGTGGAAGTTTATTAAACTCGACTTTTATGAGTGAACTAGCTGTGGTTCGATGATTCACTCACGTAAGTCCCGATCTTCAGGGATGATAAAAACTAGCCTATATAATATGTTAATCCAGGTTACCCGCAATCTGAATTACTTACAAAGTTTCATAGCAATCAGAAAGGCTACCGCGCATCTTCCGTCGTAATCGGCATCGAAATCCCACTGCGCAAAGGAATATCCTGCGCGGTTCTAATGATAGCGTTAATTTGCATGCATTTCAAGGCAACGAGTTCAACTGTCGTTGAAACCGGCAGCTCAAGAGACCTCGGATTCAATGACAGATTAACTACAAATGCATGCAAATCAACGCTGTCGTTTTCACCGCGCAGGTGCGTATTCCTTTGCGCAGGGATTTCGATGTCGATTACGACAAAAGTTGCGCGGTAACTTGGCTGGTTTTGCGTGAATTAGTAACAAACATTTACTTACTAACACACACACTATCACATGCATAATGTTATTTGGATGAGATGACACCCTAAAGATGTCATCCGTCCCGGTCGAGCTCTTCCGGGGTAGATGTGACCTTTAGGATAAGTCGATATGTCTCATCTGTCCGTCCCGGTAGTAACTATCCACGACAAAATAGCTATTCTGTTAAAAAAACTTCAATTAAAACCCGTAAAACATAATCTATGTAAAAAACTACTATGTATACAAAACGGAAGCTTTCTGTTAATCAAACAGTAGTATCTCAGAAATCCCGTTCAATAATCAATGAACGAGCAAATAAGCTTGATAAACGTTGTGAGCTGGGGATTCCCTCAGAGAGAATAAATAGACTTAAATGATAATCCCTTTCGTGAGTATCATGCGATACATTATTAAAGTGAACCTTTTACCCAAGATATACATTCAGTTTCATGCTTTTACTAGCCGCACCCTGCGGTTTCATCCATGTTAGTCCCGATTCCGCAGGAATATCGCGATAAAAAGTACTGAACCGATTGCGATGAAACTCAGTATTAGATAGCTGGAAATCTGGAGTAACAAACAGGCTAGTTTTTGTGCCGATATTTTCAAGGGAAACTTACTGAATGACACAAAAATAACAATAAAATAACAACTATTTTACGTCCAATAATATCTGTCCTTCAATAATAACAATCCAAAGTATTTTACAAATGGAAATGTTTATCAAAAATTCTTCCGTGAACCTGTGGTCTTCGCTCGCAGTCTTAGGTTTAGACAAAACATAAGAACTAAATTACACCCAACTAACTCCAGACTTCCGCACTCATACCCAGTGACAAGACAATTAGTAAGGCTTTAGACTTAGCAAGTTAAAGGCTTTACCAGTGACCTATTTAGAGTTCGTAGCTCTAATGTTTTCCGTGTTGCTAGTCGATTGAGTTCTTTTTTAATTAAACTGGTTTTCCGGTTTGAATCGCATTTCGAGATCTTAACAGAACTCTTCCTCAACGTCGGGCATGGATAAAATGTATGTCTGTTACTACTGGACCGATTGCGATGTAACTTTGTATGCAGCTAGCTAGAGATCTGGATTGACACTTAATATCCCGATTGGAACTTTCGCAGGTGAAACCCCGAGGTGTAGCTAGTTTAAACTAAGTCAAGGTAAGTAGGAAGTAAGTAATATGCAACTAATTGGTATTCATAGCAATTATGAAGTGAGAATGAAGATCTGGCAAGTGATTTGCAAATTGAAATAATTAACGGAGCTCTAATTAGTCGAATAACAGCTATCTACTATACCTTTTTTTTTTATACAAACTACCATCTAATGTTTTGGTTATTTGTATTCGACATTAAAACTCTATCTTCAGGAAGATGTGTAAAATCGTAGTCTACAATTAAAAAACTAATTTATGGAGTTGGTATCTGATTCTCTAGTGGCAATGGCGCAGATTTACGAATAAGCGCCTAGTTTTTTGTCTGGAAGATACATAGTTTCTTATTATCCAGGATTATATTAACGTAAAATAACAATACCTACGCGAATACGATCCAGGAAAAAATGTAAATTTAATTATTAGTACATGGTGGATGCAGGTTGCTTCCAACCGCCTTGGCTGGACATCGATGGGAAGGCCTATGTTCAACAGTGGACGTCCTACGGCTGAAATTATGATGATGATGAGTACATACATAGCTGATCGTTATCGTATGCTGAGGAGCGGAGTTGCAAGACATACAGGATATTGGGCCCTATCATGATGTCTTATAAGTAGTCGCGTTGTCGTTCAGCTAAAAAAAAATTAAAAACACAAAATAATTAAAAAAAAAGAAAAGCGAACTTCAAAAACAAAGATTTTTTAAAAATTGTTTGTGGTTTTCAAAAGTAGTTGGGGTATTTATTTATTTAATATTTACTTTATTTATTGAACGACAAAAGGACGAAATATCAACGACAACCGAGCATGGTTGCGTGGAATATCTAAAAACTACTGTGAAACGCGTAAGAAGTCAAGAAGAATAAAAAAATACGCTCACCTACATACGACGTTATAAAACAAACAGTCAAGTGAAACCCCATGCTGTAGCTAGTGAAACATGCTGTGCCAGCATGCATTTACCGTACCCTCCCACTCGGACACCGCTGGTTTAGGATTTATACGTTTGATAAAGGCGAACCGCTGTTACTGGGCCAACGTTGACATAAACTGCCCAGTTTGCGTGGTTGGGCCGTATTAAACGCATACGAGAGTAATGTAATATATGTTTGTTAAAACTATATTAGGTATTTAGGTACTAATATTATTAAGAGGGAATGTTGGTAACATGTATGTACGTATATTGGAGGGTAATCTCTGAAACTATTGGTCCGATTACAAAAGTTCTTTCTTTCGATAAAAAGCTACATTATCACTAACACTTTTGATTCCGACCACGGAATCGGGACTTACGCGGGTGAAACCGCGGAACGCAGCTAAAATGTGTGCAATTCTAATTATAGAATATTTTTTTTACCCGCTGCACAATGATTTTACAACTTTTATATGAGAGAATGGAATCGCCGCTTAATTTTCACGTAAACGCCTAATTTACATTACGAAACTTGTCATGCATTATAGAATCAATTTCACAAAAGCAGTTTCGCAGCAGTTACTGGAAGCAGTTTTACCAATTAGAGATACATAGTACCGCTGTGTTTACGCATTTTTTTTGTGAAAATGTCATTAAATTGCATGTCACTAGTTTCATAATGTAAATCCTGCTTTATGACTCTGACGACATATTATTTACCGTCAACTCACTGCGCTTTACTCCGTTCAACCCCCTTTGCCTGAAAATATAATTATCTAGAAATTTCTCATTTGCACTGATAAAGTGGATGCTTCGAGATCATTAACTGGGTAGAAGGAGTAGGTAGGTAGGTAGCTCTGAGGGAATAATATTTCATTAAGTTTATTGGATTCAAGCCCTTTCTTGACGGAAAGACGAATCTGTGTGCAAAGACTTTGAAATGTTTGTAGATGGAACTCTGACCAACAATGACATGACGAATTGCAAGAGGATAACCGATCTCCCAAACATAGTACAGTTTTAAAGAACTGACAAGGCAGCTTACAATGCATCTCTATAAAGGTTTGACATAATATAGGAACAAGAAAACGGATAGACCAAGCTCCCACTTACGTCATTTCTGACGGTATGGGGAAGTGTAGTTTGGGATAGTAGTTATTGCAGACTAGCTAGAGTTGACGGGCAATTTAGAGGTACGCTGGTTTAGTGAAACTTGAGCCTGTAAGTAGTTCCACGTGTACTAGGAACCGATCGGCTCTGGCTAGCAAGTACTCATACAATGCGTTCGAAAAATGTATCAAACTACTCTTTATCCCTATTTAAAAAAAAAGTAATGAGTCGGAGTTCCAAGTTTTCGGTTCGGGTGCAAAAACACAACGACACTGAGACTACACCTACAGTACTCATCGAAACGAAATGTCAATGTGTGTACGAATTTCTTTTAATCTGTGTTGTAGGTGTGGTCTCAGTGTCAGGGTCGTCGAGTATTCAGGCCTTAAGATGTTAGACTAGGATAGCTTTGTCTGAATTAGGTTCTTATAAATCTGTGTTTCTGTATAGATTTCCTTGTCTGAGATTTTAATGATTCAATTTTGTCTTTACAGGTAAATGTTCCAGAAGCGTATTGAGCCTACTTCATCGTAAATCGTAATTAATAAGTAAGTTCATTAAAAAATGATTGTGGCTGATTTTTAGGGTTCTGTAGCTAAATGGCAAAAAACGGAACCCTTATAGATTCGTCATGTCTGTCTGTCCGTCCTTGTGTCAGAGACACTTTTTTCCGAAACTGAGCCGATGAGTACACTGTTGAAACTTGGTACGTAGATGTATTCTGTAAACCGCATTAAGATGCACAAAAATGGAAAAAAAACCGTAACACACAAAAATGGAAAAAAAACATAATTTTGGGGGTTCCCCATACTTAGAACTGAAAGTCAATAAATTTTTTTCATCAAACCCATACCGTGCGGGGTCTATGGATAGGTCTTCAAAAATGATATTGGGGTTTTGTAATGTCATTTTTTTTTCTAAACTCAATAATTTGCGTGAGAGACACTTCCAAGGTGGTAAAATGTGTCACCCCTGTAACTTCTAAAATAAGAGAACGATAAAACTAAAAAAATATGATGTACATACATAACCATGCAAATTTCCACCGAAAATTGGTTTGGACGAGATCTAGTAAGTAGTTATTTTTTTAATTTTACTAATATTATAAACGCGAAAGTTTGTATGTTGTTACTCTTTCACGCTAAATCTACTGAACGACAAATATCTTTTATCTGTAGGATAAAAAAAACCTTAAATTTTTTTTTAGGACAGAGATAGTTAGGAAAAGGTCTGCACGTGCTAGCAAACAGCCACCCATAACTTGTACACTGCCAATTTGAATTCAATACACTTTCTTAACCTAGAAAGGAAATTTGAATCCCTTTCCCTCTTCTGTTTACATTCATACCAATCGATTGTTGTTTACATCTAGCGGAAGTTTTGAATCGGGATTCATAAGATTCCCTCTTTTTTACATCCTGTTTTGTTGTAAAGACTTTTCTTTCTCAATCTAACAAGTTTGCGTTGTTTTTGGTAGTAACTGGATTTTTTAAATGTCTGATAGGTCTTTGCTCGCCTCACATTTTAGTAAGTGACGATGAGGTCTTTAATATAGCATACTTAAATAATTTCTTCTATGGTTCGCGATTTTGCATAATAAAACACTTTATTTATCCGGTTTAATCGCGTTTTTATTTCGCGTTTTCAACCTTGAAAAAGCCAACTGTAAAGTTGGCGTAAGCTCGGTTCGTTTAAAACCATGAATAAAACGCGATTAAACCGGATAAATAAAGTGTTTTATTATGCTTAAATAAACAAATTAAACAGCTTTAATTCAGAATTGACGCATGCTACGTATTAGATTAATTTAATTTTCATTGTAATATTTGTATCGTTTCTTTCCTATTGTATTTTTTTGTCATCATCATCTCGACTTTTGGCCGTCCACTACTGAACAAATCCCTCCCCCATAAGACGCCACAAATAGCGATCGCAAACTACCTCCATCCAACAAGTCCCCGCGACCGCTACAATGTCGTCGGTCCACCGAGAAGGTCTTCCAACACTCCGTTTCCCATCCGTCTTTTTTTCTCTGTGCCCTATTATAAACACCTCCTCCAACCCCTTCCACTCTACTCTCTCACTTCCTGTTCCTTTCCATAGTTTTCCTGCTATTTTTGCCAGGTTATCTTTCCAATGGTTTTCCATTCTTTCTCTCAGTTATCACATTGTGGCCTAGCATGCTTAGTCTAATACTAACACAAACTTATACTTATATTTTCATTTTATCGGGTCTTAATCGCGTATTATTATTTTTTTCTTACCTCGACGTTTCGATCATGTTACAATGATCTTAATTGTGAGGGGACTAAACTAATACTTGTTTTCAAATAAGAACCAAACTTGATTAAAACTATTTAAAACCTCTCGAACCAACAATACAGCAAAATGAAATCGCAAACCGGACACAACAATTAACAGACGCCAAATACAATCCATTCCAACGCTTCATTTCATATTTGGGACATACGATACGAAACCAGACGCCCATGAAGTTTCTAACTTATGTTCGCAAACCGCAGGAACAATAGCCGGTTATTAAATACACGTTTTAGAGGCTGTTTGGGGAATTGTTTCAGTTAGGTCAGTAGACATATTTTCTTAGATATGCATCAGTAGGACAGGGGTTCATTACTCCATTTCGTAGAACGTCACATCGAATGACAATTTGTCGATGACATGATGCAAAAACTACTTACTATATCTTGTTCAAACTAATTTTCAGTGGAAGACTTCGCGACGACTTAATGGTACGGCGGAATATTTAGGGCATCTCTCTTTTGGATCCCATCGCTCGAAAGATGATGATGATGTAAACCAGACTCCGGGCTCCCGAGAGGGGTGCAACCGGGAACATCGCTCAAATAATGATGATTTTGCTATTAAGTCTTTCTGATGTGTAACGGAGTCCAAGCATAAGGTCGTTTGTGAAAACGGCTGTAAACATCGCTGGTCTTAATTCCCTAACCAATAAATAGATCGATCAATTCCGATATGACGTTCCTGATATTGTCAGCCCGCAGACCTACATTCCTGATTAGTAATTCGATCAGCTGGCGAAAGCGGGCCGCAAGGAATTGAATCTGTAGTGAATGTGGTCTGTGCTTGATATATTGACGATGCGTTTGTTGCTGTTTGGGGTTAGGACTGTGTAAAGGCTAATTTACGATATGAAACCAGTGTCAAGCTCATGCATCCTACTAATATTATAAACTAGTTGCGCCCCGCGGTTTCACCCGCGTAAGTCCCGTTTCCTTTCCCGTTCCCGCGGGGATTGAATGAATGAATGAATGAATAAATTCTTTATTATACACACCAAATACAAATACATACAAAGAAAACAAACAGAACTAAAAAAAAAAAAAAAGGATTAAAAGTATCCTATGTCCTTCTCCTGGTTCTAAGCTACCTCCCTACCAATTTTAAGCCAAATCGGTTCAGCCGTTCTTGAGTTATAAATGGTGTAACTAACACGACTTTCTTTTATATATACAAGATGTAACGGGCAATTTCCAAAAGTTGTAGAACAAAAGTTGTTCGCCTAGACGTCTAGAACAACCCCCTTTCGGCTTAAAAGGGCTTACCTGTTACACCTTGTATACTAGCTGCGCCCCGCGGTTTCACCCGCGCAAGTTGCGAACACGCGTTGTTCGAACACCTACCTACCGCAATGCAATAATCCACACTTAAACGGTCGCCCATTGAACTTCCCTAGTCGTCCGTTTAAGTGTAGAATTTTGCACTGCGGTAGGTAGGTGAAGTAAGGTAAAGTTTGTATTTCATCAGTAGGTGACGATAACGATGACGAAGGATGACGATGACAATGATGATGATGCCACTCTACATCACTTACCCTACCCCTGTGTCGATTTCATTCATTGAATTGTTATCACCCGCGTAAGTCCCGATCCCGCGGAATTTTCGGGATCAAAAGTATCCTATGTTACTCTCCATCATTTAAACTATTCCTATGCAAATTTTCATCCAATTAATAGTTATCACCCGCGTAAGTCCCGATCCCGCGTTATTTTCGGGATCAAAAGTATCCTATATTACTCTCCATCATTTAAACTATCCCTATGCAAATTTTCATCTAATAAATAGTTATCACCCGCATAAGTCCCGATCCCGCGGAATTTTCGGGATCAAATCCCGCGGGATTTACGGGATCATAAGTATCCTATGCTACACTCCATCATTTAAACTATCCCTATTCAAATTTTCATCTAATAAATAGTTATCATCCGCGTAAGTCCCGATCCCGCGGGATTATCGGGATAAAAATCCTATGTCCTTCTCCTGGTTCTAAGCTACCTCCCCACCAATTTTCAGACAAATCGGTTCAGCCGTTCTTGAGTTATAAATGGTGTAACTAACACGACTTTCTTTTATATATATAGATATTATTATATAGATGTGAAAGTTTGTGTGTGTTTAGCGCCCCGCGGTTTCACCCGCGTAAGTCGCGTTCCCGCGGGAATATCAGGATAAATAATAATAATAATAATAAGCCCGCAGGGCACCTTGAGGCGAGGTGTCGGGGAGTAGCGACCCCGCGGCTTCCCGAGTGCTCCAGGGGGAAGTCATCGTTCCTCACCTCCGGCTTGCCTTAGTTGGCTGGTCGGAGTGAACACTGACGAGGAAGCGGTCCCCCGCCTTTGGCTTGCCTTCACCGGCCGGTCAGAGTGGAGTCGCGAGAGCAGTAATGCTCGGAGGATGGATACTTCACGTCAGTGATGAGTTGGCCCGCTCCACAGGATCTCGACCTAGGATGGTTTAAAATCCAGTGAGGTCTCTCCATCCTTCAGCCTCTCACGCCCCTGTTGCCCCCTGGCTGTAATTTGCTCGGCTTAATTAGGGTGGTCCAGTTTGTGAGTTGGCGAGTCTCCGTCTGCCATTTTTACGTGTTTGTTGAACATTGTGACGGCAGGCGCCATATTCCCCATAGTTCCCCCCAGTACCCGATCCACTACCAACCCATTTCCATAGCCCAAGTAGTTTTCACCCGTAGTTTATTCATAGTTCTATCCGACCCGGGGGTTGTCCTTGGCTGCATTTTATAGTGCAGACAGGGATAATTGCCGGTTTGGTGTCCATCACATATTTTGAAATTATAATGTTACTAAAACGGGCCTCTACGTGTTGGCTTCGGCCCCACGCACGCCTTCCAAAGGTCCGGGTGCTCCATAGCCCCGAGAATCCAAAATGGTAACAACAAATAATAATAATCTTTATTTAAATATGGTCTATAACTACAAGATTTATAATAGTGTTCCCTGTACATTTGATCTGCACCACATGACCAATGAGAGAAGAAAATTATCTAGGCACACGGCAGAACAAACTAACTAACAAACTAAGGGAATAACACATAAACATTTTACAAGGATAAAATGTTTATGTGTTATTCCCGGTATCCAACTACTTTTATTCCATGTTTCATCGCAATCGGTTCAGTAGCTTTTGCGTGATTGAGTAACAAACATTCAAACACAAACTTTCCGCTTTATAATATTAGTAGGATAGGATATTCGGACGACGAATTAAGAACCTCCTCCTTTTTTGAAGTGGGTTAAAAGTGGACGGATCCTAAAACTCACACACACACACACAATTTGTAACGCGTTGTTTCATAGTACTCTATATCTGCTCTGTGGTCCGAACTATACTGTGTATATACTGTGTATACTGCGGAATCGGGTTTCATACGGACGTTGTGTAAATATTTCATAAAAATACTGAACCTATTGCGACGAAATTGGTATGGAGACCCAGATTAACACATAGGCTACTTTTTATCCCGATATTCCTGCGAAATCGGGACTTACACAAGTCAAACCGCGGGGCCCATCTAGTTAGAAATAAAAAACCTGAGGGTACACTTGACCGCGAGAGACCGTTCAAATGTTATCATATTTAAGATCTTAATTTACACTTCAATGTCTAGATAGCTACAGATGGTCTAGATTCTAGCCTCAGTCCAGTGCTTTTCGAGTGTGAATGCCGTCACGCGCCGCCCGTCGACTAGTGACGTGCTGTCATGAGTCTTGTTATTGTAAATATCGACTATATCGATATTTTATTTTTAACTTATAACTTTAGACAGCGGAGTCTTGGTGATAGGGTCCTGTTTTTACCCGACTGCGCGACGCAAAGGAGAGTAATGTGTTTATCGGACTATGTATGTATGTATGGATGTTTCTATGTGGCATTCCAGAGGCCAAACGCGTGGACCGATTTTGATGATTCTTACGTCAATCGATTCGTCTTAATCTGGCGAGTGTGACTAAAGACATGACAGTAATCCAAATCAACTTTTGTCACAACCAGATGCCATATTGTCAAAATTAAAAAATCCAAAATCGACAAAGTATGTCAAGATGGTATCGTTGAATAGGTATTTAAAAATCAATGCTAGGTTTCTTTTACCATTTTTGATTTTAAATAACAGTTTAGGAAATAGAGCGGTATAAAGTTAATTACCAATGAGGTGTTCATGTTTTTTATTACTAACGAACAAGTTTTTATTTTTGTTACGTAGTTACGCTTAGAACTACCAAACTATAAGCCGTGATGGTACAGGTGACAGAAATTTATTAAAATAAACTAAAAAAAATTTACATAAATTTTACCTGTTGTGTGAATAAAAGCCTAATAACATTTAAGTACTTAGGTGCTGAAAACGTTACCTTACTTATCTTAGTTAGGTGCTAAAAACGTTAAAAGAATAATAATAAATTTAAACAATAAATACCTAAAACCTAACTGAAATAGAATATATAAATAAATAAAGTAGGAACATAAGTACCTACTCAAAGTCTGGCACGGCGGTAACTTTATAAAAAAACACGAGGTTTTTAATTTAGAGACGTTTATTCGCCATTGAGGCTTCTTACAGACTAACTTGATTACATTTTGAACTTATAATGAAAGCTTAACTAGACTAAACATCCTTTTCGTAGGAATGCTTGCATCATCTGTTTTACTCGTGGAATATTCCTATGAATTTGCTGATGACACAAACATTACCTGGGATTGAGGGGCCGTAACTCCTCCCCTCCTAGTGTCAAAACCATTTTCAATATTTTCCATAGAAATATGGTTTTGACCCAAGTTTCTACAAGATGTAAGCTTATTTCTAAATTTAATGAAAATATAAAAGCTTACAAAAATGATTATGATTACATATAAAATAATTGTTCCTAAACTAACACTTTTTAATTCCATAAAACTCTTATTGTTACTAATGTCACTTTTCTTTAATACATATGATAATGCGTGAAGTTTTGTTATATCGACATCATCGTAGTATGCCGGTGAGATTCTTTCTTCAGCAGGATACTCCACTTCAGGTAGAGTCAGCAGGGGTAGTGGTCGATACATATCAGGAGCCATGTTAGTAATTTTTCTTTTCAGGTAGAGTCTGCTTATGTTGATTTCACAGTCATCTTCCAGTGTAAGTATATATGTCCCCAGGACATCGTATCTAAGGACCTCTTTGGTGCAGTACCGGGTCACCGTGACTTTCTTGTTCGTGAAAAGTATCCATCTGTCTTTTTGTATACGTTCCAGTCTCACGCCTTCGATGATTACTGGTAATGGTTTGCAGGATGTAACATTGTTTTCGTATGAAACTAAGGAAGCGACGCAGTTGTCTTTCAGCAAGGATGACAAACTGTTTTCAGGGCACAGGAACAAAGAGTCTTCAATCTGAGGGCACGGTTGAGCGAGCGAGATGGTTTTAGACCCCTTTACCAAAAGGATAGGGTATTTAGGTAAAATGACAAAGGTTTGGTTTAAAGGACTCAATACAGGAAGAGGGTGGACTCTGTAGTAGGTATAATTAGAGGTTTCTACAATTGGTACTTCAATGATGAATACTATCTGGTTCTGTTTTACATAGGCTTTTATGTTAGAACACTGTTCTAGATTCAGTACATTTTCGGAATTTACAGAATATGGAAACTTTACAGATTTTTCTAATGGACTTAAAATGTTCAGGAATTCTTCTGTATTAATAATGGAACTATGTATAGTGCAAAATGTTCCACTGTACCAATCATTTCGGTAATCAAGGTCATTTTATTTTCAAACGCGTTTTGTTTTGTCATTACATCGCCAATCAATTGATCATATTTTCTAGCATCGTCATTATCTAAATTTCCAGATACAAGTTCAATGAGAAAACCTAAAGGGTTTATGAGATGGCCCTGGCTGTGGGCTATCAGAAGCAGGATGCACCTGTGGAGGACGTTTAATATCTTTAATGTGGACCTTAGTGTCTCGTCCCTTAAGTCTAATGGGAACGGTGTTTCTGACAATTGCTCCTGTAATTTCTGCTTTTGAATACCGAGGTTTGTCTTTACTTCTTCTGTTATTTATCCCTTTTATAAAAACGTTATCACCTTCATTTATGTTAAACTCTTTCTCTCCCCCTCTTTTATCTATAATTCGTTCCTTAGTGGCTATCATTTTATTGGTAAGATATTCATATAGGTGTTTAGTCCTACGGCAATGCTCTTTTACAAGATGTTGCGTATATTGTTTGTTAAAATCTACGTCAAAGGGATCATTTGATTCAGTATGACCAAATACTACCTCAAAAGGTGTAAGTCCGGTAGTAGAGTGAATTGTTTGATTATACGACATTATAGCGTATGTCATTACTGAACTTGCGTCGGTTAATTTTTGTTCATATTTAGCTAGTCTATATATTTCTAGAATTGTTGAATGAAATCGTTCTATTAGTCCTGTAGAGTTAGGGTTATGCGGTGTAGTCAAGTGCAAATTTATTTTATAAAAGCTTAAGGTTTCCTTTAAGAGTGTATTGTTGAATTCTGAGCCTGGGTCTGATGTTATTCTATTTGGAGTTCCGTAAAATGAAAAATATTTAATGAGCGCTCGAACTACTTCAGGCGTGCTGCGATTTGAAAGTTTGAAGGCTTGTCCTAATTTACTGAATGCATCTATGATAGTTAAAAAGCTAGTTCCTTCTATGGTAAATATGTCCATAAAACATTCTTCAAAAGGTTTTGTTTGAGTTTGGGTTAGCTGAAGCACTGGCTTTATTGGTTTACGGTCGTATTTCATTGCTTTGCACGTTTCGCATGCGTTTATTACGCTGGCTACTGTTTGCTCCATATTGTGCCAAAAATATGTCCTTCTTAAATGTAGTAGAGTTTCTTTGATACCACGATGGCATGTCTTTCCTTGGTGATATTTGAGGACTACGTCCCGTTGTTCGTTTTCATCTTCTATATAAACTACGCGTTCGGTGCATTCAAAGAGTTTTACTGCATTTTTCTTAAAAAGGGTTAGGACAGCTTCGTTGAAATGTTTCCTATGTAATTTGTCTTCAAAATAAAAGAAATACCTAGTTTTGGGTCTAATATATTCTTTAAGTAGTTGCTTGATAAGATCTATTCTATTAAGAGGCATATGCACTTCAAAAACTTTTTGTTTATGTCGTGATAAGTCTTTTACTGATATATTGTCTCGGTTCCAAGTAAAAACTAGAATTTGGTTAGGTTTAGTATCTATGGCTTCATGTAAAATAGGAATTCCGTCAGTATCTATGTCGTAAGCGGAATGAGCAGTTTCCGTACTACTGCTGCCACAATCTGGATGTTCAGATGCCGTAAGAGTGTCAGACATTGAAGGGATGGAATATGGTGATCTTCTGCCTTGAATGATCTGCGTCTTTTCAGAATCAGTGTCTGAGATTTCGATGATGCTCTTGGGCGTATTTACGATCATTGATCCGTTCTGACCGTCATTTAATGCATTAATTTTAATTCTGGATAGAGCGTCTGCGTTTGAATTTTGTTTTCCATTTTTATAAATTATGTTGTAGTCAAACTCTTCCAATCTAAGTTTCCAGCGGGTTAGTTTACTGTTTGGTTCTTTAATTGATCCAAGCCACGCCAGAGGTCTGTGGTCGGTATATATTGTAAACTTGCGACCGTAAAGGTATGGTCGGAAATGTTTGACTGCCCAAACTATCGCGAGAAGTTCTTTCTCGATGGTACTGTAACGAGTTTCAGCTTCATTCAACGTTCTGCTCGCATAAGCTATAGGTTTATCTGAGCCTATAGGACCTTGTGATAGTACAGCTCCAATCGCAAAGTTAGATGCGTCTGTGGTAAGTCTTAAGGCTTAGTAAAATCTGGGTATTGTAGTAATGGGGCATTTGTCAATAATTCTTTACATGTTTCGAATGCTTTTATAAACGCTTCGTCTATTACAACTTTATGTTTCTTCTTGAGGCAGTTAGTCATTGGTTGTGTGATTTTTGCGAAATATTTGATAAATTTCCTATAGTAGCCTATAAGACCTAGAAAGCTCTTGATTTCCGTCGGGGTTCTTGGTAATGGATATTTTAATATAGCATCAATTTTGTCGTTATTTGGCTTAAGGCCTTCGGCTGTGATCGTATGTCCTAAGTAACGAACTTCCTTCCGGAGAAACTCGCATTTATTTAGCGTAGCTTTAAGGTTATTTTCCCTTAGTCTCTCGAATACCTTTCTTAGCTTCTCTATGTGTTCTTGGAGGCTTGTGGAATAGACTATGATGTCATCAAGGTAAACTAAACAATGAATGCCTTGTAGTCCTTTTAAAGTAGAATCTATAGCACGTTGGAAGGTAGCTGGGGCTGTTTTGAGTCCAAATGGCATTCGAAGGAATTCGTAATGTCCTGCTTGAGTTGTGAATGCTGTCTTATGTCTGTCCTCTTCTCTAACTTCTATTTGATGGTACCCACTTGCTAGATCTATTGTACTAAAATATTGGGACTTTCCTAATTTGTCAAAAAGATCTGTTATATTGGGGATTGGGTATTTGTCATCTATAGTTATTTCATTTAAACGTCTGTAGTCGATTACTAGCCTATATTTGTTTTCACCGTTTTCACTCTTTTTCGGGACTAAATGTACGGGGGCTGACCATGGGGAATGCGAATCTTTAATAACGTTTTCTTTTAGCATTTTGTCTACATGTCTTTGAATTTCTTCATTTACTACTGGTGGATGCCTGAAGGGCCTAACGTAGATTGGATCTTCGTTAGTTGTGCGAATGCTATGCTTTACGTGTCCTGTATGGGTTAATGGGATTTTATCAGAATGGAAAATATCTCTAAATTCATAACAAAGCTGTTGAATTGCCTCTCGCTCTTCGTTATTGAGATGTTCCAATTTTATGTTATTTAAATTTTCTTTTAACATGTTATCTATTTCTATATCGTTAGTGTCATGAGTAAAATTAAGCTCACATTTAGAAAGGGTTTCATTATTAACTTTAGTTACTTTAAGTTGGTTATTGAAACACAAAGAGACCTTTTCGTCGGATAAATTCTGAATAACTGTATAAGCGAATGAGTCTACACACGTAACTAATGCTGAAGGCATACGTACTCCATTTCCAAAATCGATGAAGTTTATTATGGCTTCGCCATTAGGTAAGTCTGTGGGGACTTTAACTCGAGTCTCGGAACGAGGATCTAAATACAGTTCATAAGGTGGGCTATATACTATTGGGATTTCATGGTCGCGTATTCTCAATACTTGTTTGTTCATGTCTACTGATGCACTCAATTGTCGTAATAAATCAGCGCCAATGAGGCCGTCGTAACGAGGATCTACACTGTATAAATAAAATTTATGTTGACCTGCGGTTTTAAATGATTTTAGCAAAGGGATATGGATGACTTTATCATGTCTACTACGAGCATGGGTACTAACAACTTCAAAGGGTTCTTGGTAAATGTAATTTCGGAAATATTTAAAGGCTAAGGCTGGGTTCATAAATGATCTAACGCTACCGGTGTCTATCATAAAGTAAGCATCTATTTCTGGTAAATAAATATGTGGAAGGCGTAAAATACTATTGCAATTTAAATTTATTATTTCACAGTCTGGTCTGTTATAGTCTCGGAAAAATCCTGATCGTTAGGAGGTTCACTGTCAGCTGGTGAAATTTCCTGGATTTCGAACTGGTCGGAATTATAAAAGTTTTCGCACATAGCTTGATTATAGATGTCAGCGTCAATTTCAGGTTCGTTAGGGTAAAATACGTCAGTACCTAACATATCTTCATCTATATAATTGTTACGGACCGTTCTCATAGAGACATCGGTGTTCTGTTGCTGTGGTCTCTGTGGTGGAATGCCAAAACGGAAACCTTGATTATTATTATTAAAATTTTGTGGAGGCCTATTTAGGTTTTGATTTGGTATGCCGAATTTAAAATTCTGTTGTTGTTGGGGAATTCCAAATCTGAAGTTATTGTTTCCTTGATTGAATCTATTAAAATTTTGGTTTGGCTGAGAATTTGGTCTAAATCCGGAGTTCTGGTTTATTCCAAATTTAAATTGATTGGGTTGACCGAATTTATTTTGTAAATTAAATTTATTCTGTAATTGATTTTGCGTATTCTGGAAAGAGGTTTGTGGAGTAAATCTGTTTGCAAAATTATTAGGTATGCCAAATTTAAAATTACTGTTGCTAGGAACCAATTGCTGTTGGGGTTGAACCGGTTTTGAAGAATTTTGTTTCATATTATTAAAAGCGTCGTATTGATTCATGAAGTTATGCTCTTCCATAACGATGGTAAGTGCATCTTCAAGGGATGCTACTTGTCTTTGCCTGATTATCCTAATCACTTCTTTAGGTAAGTTATTTAGGAAAATGTTTAATGCGGTGTCATTGTAAATAATCATGCGGGCCGCTTTTACACCCTCGTCAGTTAATAAGTTTACCTTTGCAAATAAGGCACTTCTAAGGGCTTGTACCCTCTTACAAAAATCGGGGTAGGTTTCATTATGTTTTATTCTTAAGGATTCCAATTCGATTTTAATACATTGTTCGGACCTGCTGTCACCGAAATGCTGGGCAAGTAGATCTTTGAGCTGTTCCCAAGTCCTAACATCTGTGCGTTCACTTACTAATACCGCGGCCTTACCGGCTAATCGGCAGGTGATACATTGATAGATGTACGCGTTTTGAGCAACGGTACCTGCTCCGCGAAAATTAGTAACGACGTACTCACATTTTTGGATGAAGAAATTAAGTAGGTTTTCATCACCCTCATATCTAGGAATTAAACATAAAATTTCTTTTGGAATAAGTTGAATTTGTTCCATTTTTGAAAAATAAAGTTAATAAAACACAATAAAATGCACACAATAAAATTCAAGATCGAATTTCTAAAAGTACATGTGTGTGTGTGTGTACACACAAATTGTAAAATTTGTAAAAGTTGTAAAAATAAATTGTAAAAGTAAATTGTAAAAACTGTAAAATAATTTTCTTTTTAAAATTCAATTCAATTTTTAAATAAGGTCGATTAAAGGAAGCTATTCATGTATTCCCTTTAGATACCTTTAGATTTTAATATAAAATTTCATTAACACTGAATATTTTAAAATTCAACAAAATCAGATAGTTTCACTTAACACTAATGTACTCGATTGTACGATGCGGGAATAAGAGGCCGAAGAATGGATAGGCAAGGAAGTTTACTCACCATCCGCTCGAGCTCATCTCTCCCAGAAGTTGACCGCCGCGCAGTGCCGAGTTATTTATTTGGTTCGTCAGATTTTCCGCGAATTTACGTGAATAAATTTGGATTCACTATGTAATTTCACTTATGAAAAATCCGCTCCGGCTGCGCCACTCAAAGTCTGGCACGGCGGTAACTTTATAAAAAAACACGAGGTTTTTAATTTAGAGACGTTTATTCGCCATTGAGGCTTCTTACAGACTAACTTGATTACATTTTGAACTTATAATGAAAGCTTAACTAGACTAAACATCCTTTTCGTAGGAATGCTTGCATCATCTGTTTTACTCGTGGAATATTCCTATGAATTTGCTGATGACACAAACATTACCTGGGATTGAGGGGCCGTAACTACCTTCCTACTTAATCATAATATTAGTTATCTACTGAATAATCCACATGATATTAACTTCCTTAATGAAATGAATAGATTACGAGACTTACCGTCAATAAATGAAAATAACTAAAAAGCGGCAAATAAAAAAAATAACTAAAAAAACAAAAAACTCGATTTACAAATACGTAAAAAACAACAAAAAAAAACTAAAAAGAATAAAAAAAAGCCCAGTAATTTGAAATTATGCTAAGTAATACTGAATAATCATTCAAATAGTTTTGTAATCGATACACACAGAGCACATAATAAATGAGTAAAAAATTACTCACAGTCGGGACCCATTGGAAAAAAATTAGATCGGTAAAATGAATTTTTTGTTGTTTTTTACGTATTTGTAAATCGAGTTTTTTACGCAGTCGGGTTTTTTGTTTTTTTAATTAATTTTTTTATTACCCCTTGGGTACGGAACCCGGACAAGAAAAACAGAATAGAATAACTATTTTAATGGGGCTTCTATACAACTAAACGTTTTTATTTTATCGTGATAATGGTTCAAAGCATTTGGTTGTTTCGTCAAATAAGATGTGGCATCCTCCGATCATCTTTATTATTATCGTCCCTTTCAGTTTTACCTCTATGAATTTACTATCGATAACAATACCGTTTCCCAACACTATCTCACCAAGTTCATTGACTGACACCTCACGACGCTAGTTTTTGCTGACCCCGTAGCTTCCTGCCATCAAATGAGATGTGACATCCTCCGAACATCTTTATTGTATCGTCCCTTTGAGTTGTAACGCGCATCTGTCTTCCTGAAGCAATTAGTAATGAGATACTATCGATAAATTGTTTTAAGTTTATAGCCGATCGTTCGAACACTTAGCTTATTTAGTGATTGAACATTTGACACACACGTCACGTTCAGATCGTAATTCCTTTAAATAAATACTGGCAACGCTGTGTTGTTTCACCTGCAAAAATCCCGATCCCGCGGGAATATCAGGACAAAACTATCCTGTGGGTTAGTATTATTATTTGAACTTCGAGTCTAGATTGCGTTTGTACACATTTTTAAATTTAAAATTATCCCGACGTTTCGGCAAACGAGTTACACCGGCAGTGGTCCCGGGAAGACTTTGTGTGCTAATCCGATAAATTTCGTACTTAATGATTGTGGTTCTCATCTCATTCATGATGTAAACTCTGCACAGAATGACGTCGTCTTCTCTACTTCAATCTATTCCCAATCTGTTACGCTCACCTCTATTCCCCTTATATCCTGCTTTACTCAGTCTCTCCAAGTTTTGTACTCTCCTGCAAAAAAGCATTATTCGACGAATTTAAATGACGAAAATCTGTGAAAAAATTAAAACATTTATTGCATACAAAACAACATAAAGATAGACCGTATGTATGTATAGATTATGAATATTAGGTTGATTTGCGCTGATATGCTTAGCCAGGCCTAACTAAATAACTGACGTGCTAACTCTTGTGATTGGTTGTGCACTGACATTGTGTCAATCAAACTCTTGTGATGTACAACCGATCACAAGAGTTAGTTAGTTAGATTTAATAATGTTAGTTATTAACGGTGAACGCAGATTGATCCGAGCCGAAGGAATCGAATTGTTGTCGTCCACGGGAAACAGTACCTTATTATATTAAACCTTAGTATTTACACAGAGACTAGAAGCCCAACCCACAGATAGCTGTTTAAAAACGCAATAAAGTCTCCTAAAAATAAAATAAAAGAATATTTTTCTCGGAAAACGTTGAAAATGACAGTTTACTCCTCCATTCTACGAATACAATTTTAGTAAAACTGCAATAACTCTTTTATGACAATGATATATTACACAGACCAATGATTATTTCTAGTTCATTGAACTTCCCCAAAAAACTATTCAGGATTCTGACAAAAAAGTGTAGTATATGAGGTGTGCCCTTGTATATGGATATAGAGACATTGCATAGAGTCAAAAGCTCTGGGCACGTATTATTTAAGGAATTAATACTTCACAACATTTAAAAAAAACTCTAGCCTGGTTCGAAAGTTTTTGACCATTTTGCAAGCAATCACTAACACGTCAAAGTTTTAGTAAAAATTTGCAAAATTTCAAAAATAGTTAAACAGTTTTCGATAAAAATCTAACAATACTGAAGCAGCGATGTTGAGATTCTATATATATACATACCACGAATGGCGTATTTTCATTAAAATAAAATTATTGGAAATATCGTTTCAATATCATTGCAATCAATCTTTAATTTGAAATTCGACATTTGTTAAATAACGTTACAGAAAACAATCATCTAGTTTACCCAACAATAAAGCGACCGACCCAAAGCAACGCAATTGAAAAAAAAATAGTTCAAATTCATTGTGAAATTAAAAAATAAAATTTAGCATAATAAAACACAAAAATTATCGGGTTTTACTCGCGTTTTATTTAATTACGGTATTATTACAAAGTACCGAGCTTGTGTTTTATTATGCAAAATCGCAAAAACTTCAGACAAACTTATAAAATTTAGCATCAAAATTTTGTCTATACAACCTCTCACACATACGATCCGAAGGGGGGTGAAATACAAAAGAGGAAAGCATGGGAATGTGCCTTTTGTCATTATGCATTGGTCCGATGACGATTCGTCCTTTGTTTTTTATGGTAGCTCTCTTCTGAGTGGACCAGACGTATTTTGGGAATTGGTTCGATTGTTTTGGTGTAAAGAAGAAAGGCAGCTCTGTATGGAACTTTTGATTCGGAATAAACATGTGGAGGCCTGACTTGATTTTAGTTTTATTTGGTAGATTTTATCATAAACAAACACTGCAGTAAATATCAGAGTTTTAGAAGTTAGAAGTATTTAAATAGAGCCTTCAAAACATTTGCCTCTTTGTAATTAAATTTGCATCTGCAGAAGTGGCAATTATGAATTATTGTTTTGATAGTTTATTCTTCCACGAGTATTAAACAATATTATAAATATTGGCAAATATTCTTTCTACTTTTGTATAACTTCACTTTCTTTCTTTCACTAACTGTTAATTAATTGTATGCTTGTTCGTTCATTGAGTTAAGAAATAAAAAGTTAACGTTAGTTACCTGTTAACTGTTCACAATTGTATCATAGCTCGTAAAAAGTTTTATGTACTTGCCTGAATAAACTTATTTTTTATTTTTATTAATAGTTTTTAATATTTATAGCAGTAGGTAGAATAGCTACTCCTTGACAGTTTATCTGAGACTTCAGACACCTACGACGAAGCGGTGGTTGGTTTCTTTAGCTGTAGGATTACAGAAATTTCTTACAAAATTATACAGTTCGATTTATAGATGTGGCTTGTATGAAACGTTTGTACTTGTTTACATAATAACTGCGTAGGTAGCCCACAGTAAAATTGTGGGTAGAAGTTTCTCTAACGCCTATCATATGTTGGTCCTATACTTACTGTGAAGCTGGGGCGTTCGTTACACAACTTTGTCTATGGCCATTTTATTTCTTATCTTTGGGAGAAGCTATTGTGTTTTATGGGTTCTGGGCTTTTGTAAGAATGTGTCAATAGATCGGTTTAATAATATTATCCATACCTACGTTGTTTTACTGGGTACGTTAATATTATTCACACTTACCTACCTACGTTGTTTTAATGGGTATGTATTTACAAAAGACAATTAACAGTAAGTATTATATCCGTTGTCTAATCACCGCAACATAAGCTGAGTAGCTTCCCATGGGGTTAGATGGCGCTGTGTTTCGTACCAAAAGGGTAAGTATAAATGGGACACTATTACTATGACTTCGCTGTCCGATTATCGATCTGTCAGACTGACTAGGCTTTCATGAACGAGATAGCCAAACAGTTGAAATGTTCACTGATGATGTACTGTATTTATGTTGGCGCTATAACATCAAACATACTACAGACAGAACAAAACAGACATTTCAGTGGGGCTTCCATAGAACATACCTACATTTTTTTTTGTGAATATGGTAAGTACGGAACCCTTTGAGCGGGAGTCCGACTCGCACTTCCATTCTTCCACACTCTATCCCTGTTCGTCCACAAATCATTGCAGTACAGCATCAATTAGCAACCCATGTAATCCTGTAAATGTGAAATCGATTTCCACCCAGACCACAGAATACATAATAGTAGGTACTACCCAGAGCCATGGCAGTGCGTTTGTGTTGATACCGCAGATTTGTAGTAACCAAATATAGATAGTCATTGTTTACGAGATTTGTAAAAAATATGAGCGGATGCCAACGAGTCTGATGGACTATTCATTCACTCTTATTTTTTCTGTTCTTATCCCAATATGTATGTCTTTCTCCTTCACTATAATCTGTTCTTTATCATCAGTGTCTCGCTCTAACATTTTTTCCTCTTATCGATTAATATGACATGCAGATGATTTTAAGGTCTACAATGATATTCCAATTAGGCAAGTTTAAAAAAAATCACCTACATAATCGGAAGTCGCTCAGTTTTGTGTTTTTAGTGTGGTTACACCTAGAGATTGTGTAAGTGGGTGCAATTCGGCCTTTTTGGGAAATGTTTTTTTTTTATTTAATATTTTTTAGTGCTTTTATACCATCACTGTATTTTTTTTACGCTCGATCAAACAAACATAAACGTACCAAATACTCCAAACTGTGGTTTCATATTCCCGTTTCCCAGAGTTCCATCTGTTAATGTATCACAGTCTTTGTCGTAGGTATATACCGTAACGCAATTTGTGAAGCAACTCTGAGTGCGATGGATAAACTAGTTACACCGTGTTACGGCGAGGGTAGAGTGGGTGGGAGGATGGCAATTTTATATTTTATAATGAGTTTCTATAAAAAGAACGAATACTTTGATGACATCAACATCTTTCGTGATTGAAGCTATTTCGGGCCAATGGCGTGGGTGTTCAGGGTGTTTCATTTGGGGTACTTAACTAAAAAGGGCAGGTCCTAAACCGCCCCACTAAGCGAAGCCATTTTAACTTAGTGGAGTGGTTGGGAAATCGCATGAATCGCACCGTATGAATAGTGTTTAAATTGTCCAAAATTTCATTTCAATATCATTATAATGGCACTCAATCTACAATTTTTAATTTCGAAATAGATTTTTGAAAACTGTATTTAGTTTTCCATGCCATAGGTATATGTTTGAGCAAATAATTACAGTTTGCAGTTCAGTTGCAAGTCATAATTTCATTTAAGTGTATTGTTTGCAATTGGGTTGAAATAAAATCTTGGAGAATCCTAATACAGGAATTACCTTCCTGGGCAGTCGTCATCAAAATAGTCTACTTACGTCTACAATTTCCATTCACAATCGATACGAGGCAACAAAAAGAATGAACCTGAAATCAAAACTATGAAAAAAACAAGAATCAAGAATCAAGAAAATTTATTGAATAACTGTGTACATTAAGGTGACATTAAATATTAAAGGTATCAACAGTTTGTCCATCCCGGACATACAATATAGAGTAGAGGTACTTAGGTACTTAATTTAAGCACTTCTTTAAAATTAAAAATAACAAAGCAAGTTATAGTAACAACACCTATTTCTCCCTAAACTACATCAACAACCGAACGCAAAACAATTAATTTACCTTTTAAATTTTTAATTTAAAAAATAACCATTGTTCGAAAACTAACTTTCGTTACATCCGATCGTCTGTGGGCGGTGAAAAGCAATATCCGTCCGCCATGTAACCAATCAAAAAGTTACCCTATATCAATGAGTATAAAGTTTAAATCTAATGAGACAGATTGAGACCTCTGTGTAGGCACAGGCAGCTAGTGTTGTACGTGACTGCAATGTCGATGATTCGATATTCAAGTCGGTTTTGTGACACGTTTTTCGTGTACGGAATCAAGATTTCGCGCATTTTGTTTGCTTATTTGATTAACTGTGTTGTGTGTGTTTAGATGGCTTGTGCATTGTAATAAAACGGTAATTCGGGTTAGTTAGGACATTTATTGACAATCGATTTGTGTTTACGATTGTAATTTGCATTTACGGTTGTGTCGACAGTCGAGACATCCGTGATGGGAGGATACAAGTTCTGTTAATATTCGGAGAATTAATGAAATAATAAAAGTTAAATTAATGGGTCGTCAAATAGAAGTTATTAGTTTGAACTTTTACGACACATTTACTGTCCTATATTCCAAAAACCGGTCAAGTGCGGTCGGATTCGCGCATGAATGGTTCCGCACCATTATCACAATTAGGTGCCGAACCTTAAAATAAACACTGGACCAAGCGAAATCCCTGAACACAACTTACGTCAATTTATCACTAGATGGTGCCAGTGGGAAAAATACATCGCGGTATTGTTGCGTTTAAATTTAAAAAATCACATTTGTAGTATGGGAGCCTTTAAATATTTTTGCTTAAGTATTTTGTTTTTAGTATAGATGGGTACGGATCAGTAAAAAAAAATTCAAAACTCGCCCCGCTGTCGCATTTACAGAAGTTATTTGAAGTACGGTTCGCAAATTAAACAATCAGTCGGCAGTTCTCCTCTCCGTCCAGATTGAAACGTGACGTAAATATATTACTTTTTCGACTTACTTTCAATTTGTTTTGATGAAGCTGTCATGAAAAAGCATGTTAGTAGATTGATAAGTTTTAAAACAAGACTGTTAACAGACAGAATTTACATAAATATTGCATAAGAACTTATAAATTTGTTTTGACCACCTCGACGCAGAGATAAAACCATCATCTTTAGGGGAACAGGCTCTTCTTTATACATATAGTACATTAGCTATATTACTTATAGGTATAATGACTAACTGTGTCCCAAGGTTCCAGCCGTAAGTCTCGATCCCGTCGGAATAACGGGATCAAAAGTAGCCTTTGGTACCTACTCCTCAATAATGTAGCTTTCTATTATTAAAAGAATATTGGAAATCGGTCCAGTAGTTTTATAGCATATTCATTACAAACAAACAAACAATCAGACAGACAAGTAAATATTTCGCCTTTATTGTATTCGTGTATACAAGATGTAACAGGTAAGCCCTTTTAATCCGAAAGGGGGTTGTTCTAGACGTCTAGGCGAACACCTTTTGTTCTACGACTTTTGAAAATTCGAACTTTTTTTTTGAAAATTTTGAGATTATGTTTCACTGGAAAAACAGCTGTTTTTGAAAATAAAGGTAATTGAAGGTTTGATTGTAGTAGACCAAACTAAATGAAATAACAACATAAGGTCAATGACCTCGAACTCTAAGAAACAGCTGATTTTCAAGTAAACTTTACACCTAAATTTTTCGAAAAGTACTTCGAATTTTCAAAAGTCGTAGAACAAAAGTTGTTCGCCTAAACGTCTAGAACAACCCCCTTTCGGATTAAAAGGGCTTACCTGTTACATCTTGTATATAGGCGTTACGGGTGTTATACGCCTATTATTATTTATTTTTTGGCATCAATATTTCGACTATGAAATCGACATTTCTGCTACGAAAAGCCTGATCGCCTAGAAATACAAACTATTACAGAAGTAGGCATCAGCTAAGAAAGCGTTTTCGAACTGATCGAATTTGGGAATCAAGACATGAGCGAAAGAAACATCGTGACACAAGTTATATCGATATTACTGAACCAAAATACTCCTTCCCTAGAATCACTTTTAACAAAGGTAGTGTAGGTCGCACATTGAGAAATCCGACCAGAACCAAAGATCAAAAGATAGACCCTATTTAGAAACTTCCAACGATTCCAATTCAGATGCCATTTACACGAAGACGGATCTCCCTTTCCCTTTTTAACTCGTCTAAATCTTATGAGAAGAAAAGAGATACAAAATGGATTTAGAGCAAAATGTCTGATGGACTGCTTCATAGCATTCGGATTTCTCTATAAGCGTGAAAGGAATAGAAATGATAGAAATGTCAATAATACTAAGAATCCTATTAGAATTTTCATAGGCTTATTTATAATGTCTATATTGTGATTTCATTCTAAATTACGTAATATAGCCTCTGCCTATACACACATATACATATATATTCTAGATTTATTCAGAAATAGGAGCAGTCTAAAAGTAACGTCTATATCGGCAAACGTTTAGTTAGTGTTTGTGTGTCAATCACACAAAAAAGGCTGAACTGATTAGGTAGGCCGGGGTTATTCCTGTATTAGAATTGTCAAAAATGTAATTTCTAGATCATTGCAATTATTGCAAACTTATAGGTCCACCTAAAATAGAACTATAACTTGCAACTAGACTGCAATCGTAAATTTATTGACTCAACGGTATTCTTCAAAGAAAATTAAAAATATAGGATAGATTTTTCCTGGTTTTCCCACTGAAACTGGATCTACAATAGTAAGTAAACCCGTGAAGCACTGCTTTTAAAACAAAAAACCCGACTGCGTAAAAAACTCGATTAAAAAATACGCATAGAAACAACAAAAAAACTAAAAAGAAAAAAAAAACCAAAAAGAAAAAAACAAGCCCAGTAATTTGAAATTACGCTAAGTAATAATAGTTTTGTAATCGATACACACAGAACACATAATAAATGAGTAAAAAATACTCACAGTCGGGACCCATTGGAAAAATTAGATTGGTAAAATGCATGGGTCCCGACTGTGAGTAATTTTTTACTCATTTATTATGTGTTCTGTGTGTATCGATTACAAAACTATTATTACTTAGCGTAATTTCAAATTACTGGGCTTGTTTTTTTCTTTTTGGTTTTTTTTTTCTTTTTAGTTTTTTTGTTGTTTCTATGCGTATTTTTTAATCGAGTTTTTTACGCAGTCGGGTTTTTTGTTTTTTATAAATTATTTTTTTTATTTTACGCTTTTTAGTTATTTTCATTTATTGATGGTAGGTAAGTCTCGTAATCTATTCATTTCATTACGGGGTTATAATGTACTCGCTGCGCTTCGTGGTCTCACCCGCGTAAGTTCCGTTCGCGCGGGAATAATAAGTAGCCTATGTGTTAATCCAGGTCCCCCAGCTACCTATATTCCAAATTTCATCGCAATCGGTTCAGTAGTTTTTGCGTGAAAGAGTAACAACCTCACATACATACATACATACATACTTACATACAAACTTTCGCGTTTATAATATTAGTAAGATTCTATCCAGTTAGGGTTTAGTTATTTATTGTTTAAATTTATTATTATTCTTTTAACTTTTTTAGTACCTAAATGTTATTAGGCTTTTATTCAGTTGGTAGGTACAATTTATGTAAATATTTTTTTAGTTTATTTCAATAAATTTCTGTCACCTGTACCATCACGGCTTATACTTTAATAGTTCCAAGCGTAACTACGTAACAAAAATAAAAACTTGTTCGTTAGTAACAAAAAGCAAGAATACCTAATTGTAAATTAACTTTAAACCGTTATATTTCCTAAACGGTTCTTTAAAATGAAAAATGGTAAAAGAAACCTAATTATTTTTAACCTTTATTTTTAAAAACCTATTCAACGATACCCATCTTGACATACTTTGACGATTTTGGATTTTATAATTTTGACAATATGGCGTCTGGTGGTGACATAAGTTACTTTGGATTACTGTCATGTCTTTAGTCACACTCGCCAGATTAAGACGAATCGATTGACGTATGAATCATCAAAATCGGTCCACGCGTTTGGCCTCTAGAACGCCACATAGAAACATCCATACATACATACATACATACATACATAGACCGATAAACACATTACCCTCCTTTGCGTCGCGCAGTCGGGTAAAAATACACACAGGCGGACCGAACGGAACCATCTGGCGAACCGACAACACCAACATGTTACGATATTTCGCATGATTGATAAAGACATTAGAATCTAATTAAGGATTACGAAACGTTGTAAAAAGCTTCGACCCACTTTCTTATACACTTGACCTTGTATTGAGTGTTGACGCCAACGCTTTCTGCTGTTAATGAACTGAATTACATTTGAATTTCGTTGAGATGTTAGGGTTGTGGTTTTGGAGGGACGTTTGGGTAGGTTTTTTGAGATTCGGTTATTTTTGGTTCGTGAAGAAAGTGGACCGAAAACTGTATGTATCCTTATAAGCGATGCCTTGTATACAGCGTATTCCGACGATGACATTTAAGCCAAAATGTGGTTGTCTAGTCGAACAACTTTTTATCTTCGACTTTTAAAAAAATCAAGTGTTTTTGAAATTATTGAGTTAATATTTCACCGAAAAAATTGCTGTTTTTAAAAATGAAGGAAAAATTAGTTTTGATTGTAGTTGTCCAAACTGAATTAAAGAACAAAATAAGGTCAATAACTTCTAACTCTAAGAAACAGCTGATTTTCAAGTAAACTTAAAAGAAGTTGTAGAACAAAAGTTGTTCGCCGAGACGTCTAGAACAATACACTTTCGGCTTAAATGGTCATCGTCGGAACACGCAGTATAAATAAGATAATATCGCCGCGATTGTAACGCACGTGGACCTAAAGAATATTTACCTAGAAGAAACCTAATTTTAATTTAATTCTAGACTTGAAGATACCAAAACGTTGTAAACAGCGACTTCAATTTCTGAACATCAAATTTTCTATTCATTTAGACATTTTCATGTTTCCAGTTCAAATTAGCTTTACTCTAATGAAGCAGGTATCGGTTACAAAACTGACAAAAACCATAAGACCTTGTATCATTGGCTGGGAGCCAAGGTGTAAGGGGCCAATAAAATTAGATAAAACTCACGGAAATAGGGCATGATGGACAGCGGCGGGATATGAAGAAAAATTGTTTTTATTTATATTTATGGGTTAGAGGGGAAGCCACCTCGAAACTGGGACCAATTATACCCTTCCGAATTTGATAATAGTCAACTGGGCCCAACTTTAGTTTAGACTTCAATTATATTTTTATTCTAATTAGTAAATGAAAAAAAAAACGTTCGGTCGTGGCAGATATAGATTTTAGGGCATAATTGCTCCTGTCTTCATCCAGGGAGGAAACAGTCGACTACGTTTGTATGGAGACATGAGTAGGTATCCTCTCCCATTACAACACCGTCACATAAAACAGGCACTTTTACGCTTCTTCTGAAACACTTTAACACGCACTCGTACTAATTAGCGGACGGACTCGAACACCCTTAAACATATTCCTCGACAAGGGGTGGAAATGTCTGTTTTTATTTATTATATTTCACTAAAACGCTAACTTTTCAAAGTTAATTATTAATACGGGTCTAGCTCGGCTTTTTTTTAATTTTGGAGAATGAAGTAGGTATAAGACGTTTAATTATATACTAATAATTGTATTTTAATTGCATCGTTGCATTGAGAGAGTTATTGAGGACATTTATAATATTATTAATAATAATATATATTTATTTAACCATGATTTAAGCACAATACAGTTTACAGTGACATGCATAAAAATCTTAGTAGGTACTTACTTGTATTATTGTGACAACAATGTGGATAAAATGACAGCGGGTGCAGCACTAAGCGTCGCTTGTGTCGCAGCACCCAAGATATACAACTTAATAAAAAATATAAACAATGTCTAGTCAGGTTTCGGACAAATAAAGTACTGACGGGCACTCTTGTTGAGAAATTTGTACCACAATATAAAACTTAACTAAACAAAGGGTTTTAAATCAAACATAGCATAAACATAAAAACCGATCAATTATAAATCACTGATAGTGTGTCAGAGTGAAAGTCTCATACACACAACACCAGTTTTGTGGTGTTGTGTGTGTACCCTGAGCTAGGACCAGGAAAGACCTCGTGACTCCCGGGTGTTTAGAATTGGTGGCCGAGTCCCAAATGCAGTGTGAGTAATATTAGGGGTTAAAGTATGAAATTTCCGATTTGTACTGAAAATCTTATTTGTTTATTTTTTAAATTTTTAACAAATTTATTTAATCAAAATAGTTGCCATTATTATCTATACATTGCTGCCATCTAATGGGAAGGTTATTAATGCCTTTGCGATAGAACTCCGACGATCTAGACTGCACAAACTGTGTGAAAGCATTTTGTACTGCCTTCTGGGAAGAAAACTTCTTGTCACGTAGATAATTGTCCAAATCACGAAAAAAATGGTAGTCCGTTGGAGCAAGGTCTGGTGAATACGGAGGATGACGAATGGTGTCTAAGTGCAGTTCCTGAAGGGCCAAAATGGTTTCTCGTGCTGTGTGAGGTCTCGCGTTGTCGTGGAGCAATAATGGTGAAGATCGATTCATGAGTCGGGGCTGTTTTACTGCTAGTTTTGTCAACATGGTTCGGAGTTCGGCACAATAGACATCTGCCGTAATTGCTTGACCAGATCGAAGAAAACTATAGTGAATAACACCATGCTGAGACCACCAAATAGTTACCATTACCTTTTTATTGGTAAGTTTTGCTTTAGGACACTGTTGTGGCATTTGACCTGGGGTCAGCCATTGCATTTTTCTTTTCCGGTTATCATTAAGAATCCACTTTTCATCACATGTTACAATTCGATCCAATATTCCTTCATTTCTGTACCGGTTCAACAAGGCAACACAAGTTTCAACACGCGTTTCTTTCTGCAGATCAGTCAAATCATGAGGCACCCATTTTTCGTATTTTTTTATTTTATTGATTTGACGCAAGTGAGTCAATAAAGTGGGTAAGGTAACGTTAAACCATGCCGCTAATTCCTGGGTAGTTTGACTAGGATCGGCTTCCACTATCTCTCTTAATTCATCGTTATTCACCTGTGTGGGCGGTCTTCCTCGTGGCTCGTTCTTTAAGTCGAAATTTCCATCACGAAAGCGTTTAAACCAAAATCGCACGGTGCGTTCATTAGTAGACCGTTGAAAGTCGATATTCAAATGTTTCACATTTTTTAAAAAAAGAACATCACAGAAACCATTTGAAAAAAGTTTCATTCGAAAACCTCAAACCATGAAGATTCTATGTCAATTCAAAGAACCTATTGCAATAAAACGGCAATTTCATACTTTAACCCCTATTATTACAAAACAAATGACATAAACAAATACTTACAGCTAATTATAATAAAGGTACAATGGGGGGCCTTATCGCTAAAAGCGATCTCTGCCAGACAACCTTTGGATGGACACGAATTGTAGGGGGAGGCCTTCGGTAACTTTAGAATAACTTTTGAATTGTATTCAAAAACCGGTAACTTTAAAAGTATGTCCCTCAATATGTACTTGCCTAACCTACACAAATATTGAATTATTTTAATGCAACTGTATCAACATGGTTCAAACACTTAGCGGCCCTTTAATAACGTTATGTTTGGAAACATAAGGGTTTTGGGGTCATTACACTTGACTTGTCATTACGTATGCACCGGGTGTTAGCAATTATGTATGGGAATGTACTTTTAAAATGTCATTGTGGGAATGCTGACAAAAATACACCTATCGCCTCTTTAACATTTCTATAATATCACCTTATCTTAGTAACATTACATGTTATAAACGTGAAAGTTTGTAAGTAGAAGTATGTACGTAGCTGACTTTGTCTGTTACTCTTTTACGCAAACACTACTGAACCAAACGTGGGTGAAACAGCGGAGCCTATGCTCTAATCTAATAGGTATGAGAACTAAATTATTAGCTTAGGTACGACCAAATACAGAAACGCTACTCAAAATTTAAGTTCTACTTAAACATTAGGCAGCTCTCAAACCTAAAATTTTCCATAGGTACTAAATAATAATAAATATATAAATAAATATTGCACTACATTACACACAACGCAATCTAGCCTAAAACTAAGCACTAGGCTTGTGCTATGGGTACTAGACAACGAATATATTACATATGTAACAATCTTGATTTTTGAAGTGTTTCTTGCACTTAGAAGATTAATTTGTTTTGAAGAAATGCTTTCCAAAAACGTGCAAAAACATGCTACGTACCTCAGTCGCAAAGAACGAAGATTGCGGTCCATTCACAACGACAGAGCAAGCACCTGTGGCGCAACTGGCGAGCGCACGACACGGAATGTCGGGGTTGCAGGTTCAAGTCAAAACCAATTAGTAACTATATTGCTTTGTACAGCTTTATTTTCGACTTCACTACGATGCCATCATGGGTTCAGAGAAGTTACATTATAAAAATATTTTCATAGACGAAAAAAAACACATCTATCATCATAAATGTCGTCAGTCTTTGACTTATTCATGGTAAAAGAATTTCGTATTCATGTTTTTTTGATATTGATATTTACTGAGCACATCCTTCTGTCTTAATATTTTTATTTGTTTTTAGCAATGTATGTAGAAGTGGCTATCGAATCGTTGTTTACTGAGTTTCAGAATATGGTTTCTGGGTGGTTTAGAAATAAACCCGTAAAAAAAAAATATTTAAATATCTACTATTAGCGATTTTGGCTGTGAATTAATCCATCAGTTGGTCAGGACAATGCATTTAAGCGAGGTTTACATTATGAAACTACTGTCATGCATTATAGTCAATTTTACAAAAGCAGTGTCAGCATTATAGATTCAATTTCACAGCAATTACTGGAAGCAATTTTATGAAACAGATAAATAGAACCGCTGCTTTTTTGAACTTACTTAACTACTGGATTTACATTACGAAACCACTAGTTTCGTTATGTAAATTCTGCTTTATAGATTTAGATTGGTCTGGCATAAATTGACATTTCTAACGCTTTTATCCAGTTAACTCTTTAGTAATTAGGAGCCTTTGTCAACGTTATTATACTCAGATCAATGTCCACTGTACCCACAAAGTATAGGATAGGTCAAAGTGAATACGGCTCAAATGTCTAGCAACAATCCTAAGGGAGCTATTAATCCTGCTTTAGCGTACAAATTCCTCTAACACGGACTGAATGTTAAAAACTTTTTCAACTTTTTCTGAAGCGCCGTCACAGGTAGGCTATTCCTCGTAAAATTTCAGCGTGTGGACGATGTATTCGGGTCGTTTGATGGTACATATATGCCGGATTAAAATGTCGGAAATAATTTTTAATGTAGGTAAGATGATCCTTACGTTTCATACTTGGGTATTCAGTCGTTATACCTGATATTTTGTTGGATAAGGGAAAGTGTTTTCGGGCTGTTTTTATCGCTTTATGGAACTTTGTACCTATTACATGTCTTTTACCCGGCTGCAAGGAAAGGGTTACGTTTTTCGCGCGTATAACTCGTCTGTACGTATGTTTGTTTTATTCATCCTCAACTCGTATCATCCAATCCACTCGATGGATGTCTTTAATTAAGGGTTCGTTAGATTCGTCTCATTTCTCCAATGGTTCTTAGATAGGTGAAAATAATAAAAACAAAATGGCGACCACCAGGCGCCATATTGTTTCAAAGAAAAAAATAAAGTGGGCTGACTATGTCGAGTGGGGTATCGTTGAATAGATATTTAAAAATCATTATTAGGTTGTTTTAATCATTTTTCATTCAATGATACCAGGATCTACTAAATAATCCTACACCAACAGGGAGTGCAAAGTTATTGTGGAAAAATGGCTTCTTACTCTTAATTATTCGCAAACAGAAAACCTTCTGCCAAAGTTACTGACATAATCACAAACACGCAATCGCACACACACAAATAATAGGGGTTGAAGTATGAAATTGCCGTTTTATTGCAATAGGTTCTTTGAATTGACATAGAATCTTCATGGTTTGAGGTTTTCGAATGAAACTTTTTTCAAATGGTTTCTGTGATGTTCTTTTTTTAAAAAATGTGAAACATTTGAATATCGATTTTCAATTGTTTTTGTTATTCAATTTAGACAAGAAAGATGGATACTGCGAAAATTCGAGTGATTTTTGAATACGAGTTCCGACGCGGAACTAACGCGGCAGAAACAACCCGCAATATCAATGCTGCGTTTGGAGAGGGGTCTACTAATAAACGCACCGTGCGATTTTGGTTTAAACGCTTTCGTGATGGAAATTTCGACTTAAAGAACGAGCCACGAGGAAGACCGCCCACACAGGTGAATAACGATGAATTAAGAGAGATAGTGGAAGCCGATCCTAGTCAAACTACCCAGGAATTAGCGGCATGGTTTAACGTTACCTTACCCACTTTATTGACTCACTTGCGTCAAATCAATAAAATAAAAAAATACGAAAAATGGGTGCCTCATGATTTGACTGATCTGCAGAAAGAAACGCGTGTCGAAACTTGTGTTGCCTTGTTGAACCGGTACAGAAATGAAGGAATATTGGATCGAATTGTAACATGTGATGAAAAGTGGATTCTTTATGATAACCGGAAAAGAAAAATGCAATGGCTGACCCCAGGTCAAATGCCACAACAGTGTCCTAAAGCAAAACTTACCAATAAAAAGGTAATGGTAACTGTTTGGTGGTCTCAGCATGGTGTTATTCGCTATAGTTTTCTTCGATCTGGTCAAGCAATTACGGCAGATGTCTATTGTGCCGAACTCCGAACCATGTTGACAAAACTAGCAGTAAAACAGCCCCGACACATGAATCGATCTTCACCATTATTGCTCCACGACAACGCGAGACCTCACACAGCACGAGAAACCATTTTGACCCTTCAGGAACTGCACTTAGAAACCATTCGTCATCCTCCGTATTCACCAGACCTTGCTCCAACGGACTACCATTTTTTTCGTGATTTGGACAATTATCTACGTGACAAGAAGTTTTCTTCCCAGGAGGCAGTACAAAATGCTTTCACACAGTTTGTGCAGTCTAGATCGTCGGAGTTCTATCGCAAAGGCATTAATAACCTTCCCATTAGATGGCAGCAATGTATAGATAATAATGGCAACTATTTTGATTAAATAAATTTGTTAAAAATTTAAAAAATAAACAATTAAGATTTTCAGTACAAATCGGCAATTTCATACTTTAACCCCTAATATTTTGGTACAATAAAGTTTTATCTAATCTAAGGCCTCTGTGGCGCGGTGGGCGAAGCTCGGACTGCAACGCAGAAGGTTGCGGGTTTGATTCCCGCCCGGAAAAAATATTACTGTTTAATTTACAGATCTCTAAACGCATGGAATTGATTGAATACTAAAAATCTCAATAATATTATAAACGCCAAAGTTACGCAAGTAAAGTAAGTTAGTAAATGTGTAACGGGACTTACGCGGGTGAAACTGCGGGCGCAGCTTGTATATTATAATCCAGCAGTTTAAATTATTCTAACAAAAACATTTTGATAAAAATCTTATAGTCTCATAAATGGGTCCCAAAAGTAAAGTTAACTTTAAATTTTTAGCGAAATAGTCTCAGAAATTCTTTCTCTAAAGGCTCGTTCATTTTATTCAGTTTTTTTTAGAGAAAAATAACTGGTCATGTGCGGGTCAGACGGACTAGGCTTGAAATGACATGAAATGAATTTATTGTTTGTGGATCTAGGTATAAAGAGATGGATACATGATTAAAGAATCTCTAGTCCTACCACGCATACAAACATGGTTCTTAAAAATAATTGTCTATTAGAAAAAACATATTTTTTTATAGTGAGGGTAGACTACTAACAAGTCCCGTCACTTTGCAGTACGATTTTGGCAGATAAGTTTATTTTAACACTCCAATATTAACTAGAAATATTTGAAAGGAAAAATTCATCTTCAAAAATTCACTTGCGGCGAGATTTGAACAAGTTCCCGGGGAACTTGCGTGGCCGAGCGGTTTAAGGCACTGGGGTACTGATCCAGGGACGCGAGTTCAAATCTCGCCGCAAGTGAATTTTTGAAGATGAATTTTTCCTTTCAAATATTTCTAGTAAATATGCCTTGAGCAATAAAAACAAATTTGCGAAAATACTCCAATATTAGATTCAGTTACAGTATTAGATGCCTACATAGTGACATACAATATTAGTTCACAACTAATAGTTTATCGGTATATATTTGGAGAAAACGGTAAGGCTACAAATCTAATGTAATGTAAAAACGATACAAATCTAATGTATCTTTTGTTTGTAAGAAATTGTTCTACAATTGTAATACAGAACAATTATGGGCACCAATGTCTTTTCCTTGCGAAAAAATTATGTGCGTCAACACCGGCCTAACGGTGAAGGAAAAACATCGTGAGGAAACCCACGGCTTATTTAGCTCCAGATGTGTTGACCAGTTCTTTCCTCTGGACATGGCTGACTAAGCTAGGAGGGTGGTATAGGTGCTGGGTAATCCAACTCCACCTAATAATGTCCCGGGCACTACACCGCCATAAATAGCATGGATTAAAAATTGCTTGGGCTGTATAAATCATCTAATTATTAGATGAAAAGACCAATTTTTTTTTATGATACTCAAAAAAGATATAGAGGTTAGAGGAGGGCAGGTTAGAGGAGCTGCTAACTCGTTTTAAGACTCGACTCGACCGATCTAGAATAAGTAACGAAGAACACTCCGCATAAATCGCCATTTTACGATTGAACGTCTCAAGAGTTTCACAAACAGAAGCCGGTCGATGCATAGAATTGATATTCGTTGGTTATTCCAGTTTGCACGAATCCAGCCTGAGTAGCTCTCACATTTTGAGTAGCGTTTCAGTATTTCGGCCATTTGACAGTCATGATGTTTAAGAGTTATTTTGACTCACTCGGCAAACCTATCTCATTTTCTAAATTCCTCACAAAAAGTCAACAAATTCACAAAAACCACAAAAAAACCGTCCCGTCCAGCGTTAAATTTGTTTAACTCTAATACAATTTCAATAGAAAATTTATCTACTAATTCCTGAGAAAGAGAAAGCTTACCGAATGATCTTTTAAGCGTTTCGTTTTATTTACTCGAAGAACGGAACCCTAAAGGGGGTTTAAATTTAATTTAACAATCCCTATCTCTAGATAGAATGAATTCACTCGGAAAGTTCTCGAATTTTCTAGGATAAAAAGAATTAAATATTTGCATAGGCTAAACACCATAATTCTATTTATTCTAACCAGCTGTATTTTCTAATAAACATAACCTTCAATTTTTCGAAGTCTCTTATACGTTTTAAAAGTTGTTTGCTTAGACGTGAAGAACAGCCCTGTAAATGGATTCTAAATATTGCCAAACGTATTTGCAGTATAGCAGAAGGTTGCGGGTTCGATTCACGCCGGTGCGAATATTCATGCTTAAAAATAAATATTTGTTTACGGTCTGGATGTTTACTATGTATTTACAAAAAAAAGTATATTGTTTAGTATATCCGTTGTCTAGTACTCATAGTACAAGCCTAACTTAGTATAAGGATAGATTGCGCTCGCATAATGTCGTGCAATATTGATTTTCTTTGGCACAAAGTCACTGGTCATTACGACGTTACGTCAAAGCAGCAATGTACTGCAAAGTGCCTATTGAACTCAGTTGTCAACTAGAAAGATACAGGTGTAGATAAGAAAACATGTCTAGATGTGCAACCAGCCATTAGCGCATACCGACTTCATTTGCAATTATTGCATATTGTTTCATAACAAAACAAACAGACCGGATAGCTTAGTACCCAAATTAGTTCTTCTATACCAAGAGCCCGTGAACGCTTAACCTTCGTTATTTTGTAAAAGCTGAAAATTTGTCAGCGCATGCTCCCAACACAAATAAGAAAGATGGACCATTACGAACTTTGGGTTATATTGATTTTAATTAACGGGCCTGGGTTTATGTAGGTAACGTTAAGGGTGCTTGGAATTACGTGATTTATAATAATATAAGGTAATTACCTAAAATGTACATTTAAATTATTTTTTATTCACACATGTAATACCTTTTATCTGTCAAAGCTAATGTAACCCAAATTTTATAATGGCCCATCGTTCTTGGCTGTGTTGGGTGCATGTGTTGACAATCTTTCAGCTTGACAAAATAACGAAGGATTGGCGTTCACGTGCTCTTAGACTATAAGTTATTACACTATAGAAACGAATTGCAGTAGGAAGGAAGGAATCATCCTTTATGTCGAAATACTTGTTTTTATGGATTACCTACTGGTAAAACTGGATGTGGAAATTTAAGGTAATTGGTTTTTAACATTTATGAAATGGGTTTGGGATTATTATTTATTATTGTTGTTTTAATTACCTATATTAGTTATTATCTACAGTAGATTATAAAAATCTCTAGTAATTAAATTAATTTTTACATATTAATGAACTTAATTTAAATTTACCTCTAGTAATTAAATTCAATTAAGAGAATAGAAACTTTCATATGAAATTAAACTCCTGGGATATCGGGATCAAAAGCTCCCATTAAAAAAGAACCATCTCAACCGGTCAAGCCATCTCCGAATAATCGGTGAACATCCCTAAAAAAAATACGCGGCGAATTGAGATCCTCCTCCTTTTTTAAAGTCGGTCGAAAAGTGAGAGATTACGTAAACGTCTGTGTTGTACCACTTACTGGCACAAAATGTACATAACAGTATCGGTCGGTCATTATTATCTTTAGTTGCGGTGGCGCCGCTACGGCTGTCGTAGCGGTACTGTGACCTTTGTGGCTAGCCTGACTCATACATAGAATGAATGAATAACTGAAATGCTTAGAATTAAGTTGTTACAAATCAACGGCCTTATCGCTGACTAATTCTTTCAGGCAACGGTTGGATGGAGTAGAACTGTTACGTGAAATTTAAGTAGATTTGGTTGTGGTCGTCTATACGAAAAGAAGAACAAAAGAACATAAAGGTTATGCTTAAAGTGCATAACATAATTTAATTTTAAAGTTTACTGAATTTAAGTACACAATATTTAATCGTAACCGAGAACTAATAAATCACTATTATAAGTCTAATTTTAGCAATAATAATAAGAGTTATTATTAAAATTGCATATGTGTACGTATCAGAGTGTGAAACTATCTAATGATGTAGTAACTATATATATTCATTGTATTTCGCTTACCAAATAGTGTTGAAAATTAATGGGTTCTGCGTTGTAAAATTGATGATAAAATTTACGACGAATAAATTAAAAAAAGTGTTTCTAGCGTAAACAGAGAAACAGGGGTTTAATCTAATGGTTGAATTGAATTGAATTTATTTATTAATTTGAATCTTACTAAACATTTATCAAATTACATTAGAAATCGGCTCAACACTAAGCACAAGTTCAATGTACATAAAAGCTGAGCTGAGCATAGCTGAGCTCAGATCAGCAGCTTCTTTCAATTATGCGCGTCAATTCTGCTAAATTTCATACGACATAGATCTCAGTCTCTGTTATCGAACCGATATAGCAAAATTGACTAAAATGAAAAACAAATCAAATCCAAGGGACCGTCTCCACGAGCGTTAGAATAGCGGTGATTTCTATACAACGCACCGCCCGCCGCATCAACATCGCCGTGTGGAGCCACGTTCATAATTATAGATTGTATAGAAATAAGTGACTCGGAGACGATCCCACATAGGAACATGGTTATTGTGGGTTTGATTTGCCTAGGTTTATGTCATAAACATATAAATTTGCTCTTATGTCTTTATCCACAGAGGATACAGTCGACTAACGTTTGTACGAAGAACCAATAGTTATCCCTTCCACTTACTAGATTGATTCCTAAGTAAACATAATATTAAGGTATCAGTACAAGGAAGAAATACATTAAAGGTATAATGACTTGCTCCGTGTCAATGTCCAAAACAGGAAGGCAATCACCCATGCCTGTTGAAATTATATCATTTGTAAGCCAGTGCATGCGTTGGCATACTGTGAATAGGTAGATTATATATTATGTGAATCTTACTAATATTATAAACGCGAAAGTTTGTATGTACATAATAATAGGTGTGTTTGTAACTTAATAACGCAAAAACTACTGAACCGATTGCGATGAATGTTGGACTATAAGCACTTGGAAACCTGGAATAACACTTAGTCTTTTTATCTCGAAATTCCCGCGGAAACGAACTTACGTGGGTGAAACCGCGGGGTGCAGCTAGTACACTATAACTACGCCCTGCGTTTCTTCCGCGTAACTCCCGGAATTATGACAAAAATTAAAAGTAGCCTAAATGTTAAAATAGATCATCTGCATACTGAGATTCCTCCTTAAATAAATATTTGTTTACTTATTTAGTTACTAGACGTCTCATTTCAAATATCACGATTAGTATCCTACTTAGTTAATATTGCAATCGTTAAAGTTTGTGTGCATGTTTGTTAGGTACTCTTTCACGCCAACACTACTGAACCGATTGCGGTAAAACTTGGAATGTAGACAGCTGAAGTTGTGAAATAACACATACTTTATCCCGAGATTCCCACAGGATCGGGACTTACGCGGGGACTGACAATAAAATCAATTGTAAAACACCCCTCTTATAGAAAGGATTTCTTACCATCATAATTCTCGACGCATCTCCTCCATCCTTTCAATCTATTGTCTAAATTCTTAGTAGCTTTAATTAAACTCGTGTAACCTTTAATCGTATTTAGTCTAGACGTACCTACTCCTGCTTGATTAACTCTCGTATCGAATTACAACGTTGTATATTAATCACACATCGGAGCTTACCTATTTTGATGGGCTTTTGTTTTCGTCAGTTGTCATCTGTTTACGTGTCTGTTTAAGTTTGACGTGTCTGTCTGTCTGTTAGTAGAAATAAGTAACGCTGAGACGCCAATTACTAGGTAAATTGTGTATCTATGAGGGAGTAAGAATTGAATAGGTTGTATCAAAATACATCTACTATCACAACAAACATTAATATCCCTTATCGCCAAAGCTATTTGTTTGCAAAGGTCACTCTAAATCCCTTCGACGCAGAGTAATCCGGTCACATTATACTACATTTGTCATTTAGTAGAGTAGTACCTATCGTAGGACAAACAAAGGAGCAAATAAACCATGGGCACTTGTTGATATGCACGGCACGTTCGTGTGAACACGTGACCTTTGGGTGGTGCTAAAGCTGTAATCATTTGGTGGGAGGCTTCGGTTGCTTGGCATCATGCGCCGGTTTAAGTCGTAACGCCACAATAGCTGACTAGTCCGTGTTTCGATATATAGGTCGGTGTAACTACAAAAGTATACTGATTGATATACTGAACTGTGAATTCTGGACTGTCCAGTCTAGAACAGCTGTGTTCTTTTTATGACAAAATTGAAACGTCTATGGGAAAAAAGAATAGCTGCGGATTCTAAGACGCATAAAACATCAAAAGCATCATTGAATTTACCGTAGTATTACTTATGTGGCTTGTATCAACTCTCTTCTTGTAGCCATTAAGGTTAAGATTAAGGGAACCAATACTTTTTGTGTACTTTCGAATCGTATTTGCTGGTTAGATTATAAATTCAAGGTTTCCATAATGTGATGATACAGTAGTCAAACACTCAACTGTATATTGTCACAAAAAAGTATCGAAGGACAAACGAAGGAGAAAACGAAAAATGGCTTTGTTTATATTCACATCACGTTGGGTGTTGAACATTTTGCACGTAGATAAGGCTATCTGAAGGACATGACAAAATGCCAGCAACAATTTTATTTAGCTTTTCATTCCTTATATATAAGCCTTTGCGGATCTAAAAAGTGCCACGATCACCTAGAAGATTTTTCAAACGTAGTAGACCATCATTTTATTATTCTAGACTATACTAGTTTTTGTACAGTGGTGTGGCTCACGCAGTCCTGGTTTTCAGGTCGCCCTAAAGCCTCTTACTTGACTAGGTATCAGATAACTGCGTATCATGCCTTATATTCTTGAGCTTGAAAAGGAGAAGCTGGAATAAGTTTTTTCACAATAATAAGTTTTAGCCACACTTATTATCGGTCATCCATTCAAGTAATGATTGCGCCAACCGTTGCTTTACCCGCACGGCCATTAAAGATCGGAAGATGCATCTAGGCCAATGTGCTCATTCAAAGAAAATAATTTGATATTCCATTATTGGATGTCTATGTGTGTAATAAGGTGCTAATGAAGAAGGCAAGGTTCTATGGTTTCCGGTTTCGGTGTTAGGTAGGTACAGTTAATTTGTGGTCAAGGTTAACTTCCGATGTTAGAGAAATTCCTTGGTCTTTTATTTTATTTTATATTCCTTACGCGGGTAAGTCCTGATCTCGGGGGACTTTTTACTTTAAGGCTTTCTGTGTAATTTAACTCACTTATTAATTTTAATGTAAACTGATTTAAATTGTCGTTGGTTGTGCAAATAAAGTGTTAATCTATCTATCTATCAGGATAAAAAATTGCCTATGTGTTAATTCAGATCTCCAGCTATCTGCAAATCAAGATTCATTGCAATCGGTCCTGTATGTTTTGCGTGATTGAATCACAAAATAGTAAATTAACTTTTTTTCTATATCTCATGATCAGACCTTTTTTATTTTTTTTTACACGGGAACTGAACCCCCTAACTTCCAGCACCGAAGAATTCACTGCGCATAGTTCGTCATTATGCCCTCAGAGTGCGTTCACCCGCTCTTGACACGACGCCGGTGTATGTAACCCTCGACCTAATGACAGGTCAAGTCTTAGAAGGTTGCTCTGTGTTGCCTGTTAGCGCAAAACATGTGACCGATTTTTAGCAATGTAAGGGTAGCAAAGGGGTAGTCAGTATTGAGACAGACTTTAGGGTGAAAAGCCACATACGACTCTAAAGTAATTTTGTATTGTTAAAAATTATGTTAAGTGAAAAAATTTGTAAGTGTATAAAAATGTGGAAAAAATACTTCTAGTTACTAGGCTTATTTTAAGGGAAAGATATCTCTAGTTACTTAGCCTATTAAGTACTTACTTTGTGGATGCAATAGCTAAAAATAAATGATTTCAATAACCCTCCTTTTTGCTATAGTCGGGTAATAACATCCTAAATCTGGCACATTCACCATGTGCTTGTTTCGCCAAAATGTAGATCAAAGTTTGCTTAGCATCATGTAATACTTGTATCTACATTACTCACTAACAGACCGATCTTGTCTGTCGGCAACTCCTTGATCTTTATAAAGCGTTATGTCTTATTGAAGAACTAACAAACATTGGCGAGTATACATAATATTAGATAAGTATTGACGTCATTCAGTTTATAAGTAACTATCAACTTTTACGGAAAAGAGGTAGATATTTCAGTTAAGAGAGGTATGTACGAGCTAAACTCAAAACCCCTGTCGGATTCATCAAAAATTGTTAATTGTTTCATAACGAAATGACTTTGAAAATAAACATTCAAGTGTTTGGATAGTAGCTAACATTGTTTTCTCCATTATTTTGTTTTTAAAAAAATAACTTTTCATTATTTCAAAGCCTGACCACATATTTGACAAAAAAACTGTTTTGGCTAAAATGTGGATAGGCTTCAGCACTCTCCGACACATTTATATCTAAACTGCATTAAAATGCAATAAACAATGTCATCTACAACCCATTCACAAAAATAAATACAACTACATTACGTCTCATGAAGTATTCAACAACTTTCGATGAACCCGACATGAATTTCGAGTTTAGCTCGTAATATAATTTAAACGCGTTCCGTTTCGTTCTATTTTGGGACAGATTTAATCTGGACCCTTTTGCCTGGGATGTGCCTGAATTTACACCGAGATTACAACGGGCAGTATCGCTTTGCTAAGCGGCGTAGTTATTGCCTCTTAATTGTTATAAATGTGGATGTCCCATCTGTTTGTATGCCCTTCATGCCCTTCCTCTTGCATAATTTAGGATATGAGGCTACAGATAACGCTGTAGAAGTTACCTTGAAATAAGCTGGATAGCTTTCAGCATCAAAAGATGGAAAGAACACATATTTGGACAAGCACGAAATTTAAAATAAAATTATTTTTTATTAAGGAGCCGTGTGTATCCAAAAAGACCAGCTTCAGCAAAATAGCTTCAGCAATAAAGTCAACAAGAAACGGATTACGATAATAAGAAAAATGTAAAAGTATTTTAAAGACAGATATTTTGGGTCTAGCGAACCTGGAGTTCTAACCCTCGCGGTGACGGGTTGGTCCAAAAAAAGGCTGGCCGTTAAAATATTGCCAAATCTACTAAAATTACGTATTAACGGGGTGTTTACCATGTTTAATAATTTATAACACCCCGTTAATACGTAATTTTTGTAGTGAAAATAACCATGTTAGTTTAAAATCGTATATTGCCAAATATGTTTGCGATAAGTGTGGTTAAAGAAGATTTACCTACTCATCATCATCATTTCAGTCCTTACCCGTCCATTGCTGAACATAGTCCTCTTCAATACGGCGCCGGCGCCGCAAAAAGCGATCACGAGCTACCTCCACCCACCGACTCCCCGCTATCGCTACAATATCGCCTGATTTACCTACAATACTCGCATTTAATCTTGTTACTAATTATTATTATATTAAAATACTGTTATTATGAGTAACGAATTATTTATGTAAGTAAACTTTAAAAGGCGCTGTTAGCCTAACAAAGTGTATCCATTGTATGATATTATAACTGCTTTTTAAGTTAGTATTTATAATGTCCCAATTTAAAATTGAGCCTTCAGTGTTTTGTCACATTTTCTAGCTAGATGGTGCTAAAGGAATCTCTTGTTGGGACGCTTTGGCTGAGGCTTGAGGCTTGAGGCTTGTCCCGAGTCGCAAATCTTTGTCATTCTTTCAATAACAAATCGTCTATCTCTATCCTGAAAGTAGCTAAATTAAGAGATTGAGCTTAAATCCGTAATCGAAACGTATTTTGAATTAAAATTGTTATTGATTAATCTATACATATTAAATTCAAAATCATGACTGATGTATCAACGCACTGCCTAAACCGCTGGTCCTGAGACATGAAATATAAACTACTGCTACGTCCGCAATTTAACCCGTAAGTCTCGATCCCGTGGGAATTTCGGGATCAGAAGGAACTTATGTGATATTTCCAGTATCCAGCTACCTATATTTTAAGTTTCATCGCAATCTGTTCTGTAGTTTTTGCGTGAAAGAGTAACAAAGTCACATACAGACATATACAAACTTTCGCTTTTATAATATTAGTATAGAAGAAAGGATTTTTGGAAAATCTACTATTAAATCGGAACTTCCAGAGTGAATCAGCGAGATGTCAGTGTTAAAATAAAGAACAAACTTTTCGCTTATCGTCAAAAAGTTCTCCTAAACTCTTGCTTAAATCTAATTGATTAATGGTTTTATATAGATATGATTTATTTTACTGGAGATTCTTGGATATTTCATTATTTCTTTGTTATAAGTACCTACTCTCTCATTTCTTTCTAGTTAAGTGAATAAATCTTAGGTTAAAACACAATATTTACCGAAATATTGTGTTTTAACCTAAGATATTTTTGTATCTTAGGTACTTTTGTAATAATGCCGTTTTTTTTTTTTATTTATTTACAATTCTTACAACTAAATAAAACGCGAGTAAAACCCGGTAAATATTGTGTTTTATTATGCAAAATCGCGAGACCTTAGACAAATTAAAATCTTGTGTTTTATTCTGGTTTTATTGTTCTTTTTTGACAAGGGTCAAAATGTGGTTTGTGCTTTAATAAGCGAGAGATTGACCTTTGTGCTTTAATAAGCGAGGAAACATATTGACTTCTAATGTTTTTTTTTGTTTGTTTCAGGTACGTACATAATATTGAGAAATGAAAGCGTTTTGACATGAAGAGGATTTTATAAGTAAAATTTATAGTTTTATAGAGAGAGCTATCTGAATATATTCAGTTGGAAAAGCCAGTACCTTCTCTATAGTTTTAATAACACTTCCTTTGGCAGTCGTGTAAAAACACAATGCTATTTTATATCTTAGAAAATTAAAACTTTTCCATGATTCCTACTTAACCACAAACAGAACCGAAAATGAGTACCTATGTTTTTTTTCTATTTGTTACCTTTACGTCGAATCCCACTAAGTCTAGTCCCTCTGCGTCCAGTTTCATAGAAAAGCTTTAATAATATACTCTCATGGCTCACATGTTATTCCCTGTTTGCGATAAAACTCTAGAATCTTGCAATTTTACATTTGCTATTTTTTTCCCGAATTCTCAAGAGAGACTTGTAGGTGAAAACGAGAGGCGCAGCTAGTGATAGGTAGGTACAGACAGCCAGACAGACTGGCTTGTTCAATATAATACCAAGTGTCAAACAACAAGGTCCTGATTGTGTCTGGATACGTATTTTGTATGAGATAAAGACGTAACCTAATTTGTGAGATAAGTCTGTACAAAAACGATATTATTTCGAGGTCTCACTGATAACTTTTATACCCTTGGGGTCTGGAAGACTATTATTTATACTACTAATATTATAAATGTGAAAGTTTGTGTGTAAGTAAGGAAGTCAACGAGTCATGTTTGTTAAGGCGGCGATAAATGATAATTATCCGTCCTTGTCCGATTGCATATAAATAAGCGAGATGGAATTGCGTGAAAAAAACTACAAATTCTCGTAAAATCAATCATTAACGAAGATTAACATAATATTTTCATAAAATGCGATGAAGAGGTTCTAGGTATTGTATTTTCTAATATTATGATGCCTATAAGAAAATATAGCGGTTAAGGATTTAAAAAAAAATGATTTATTTTGTAAAACAGGGGTAACTTTGCCTGTATAATAGTGGTATTTAAAGTTATTTTTTATTGTTTTTGAAATGAAGGGGACACTTCTTGTATCATGTACAATAACATAATACATTGTTTAAAGATCTATTTGATACCGGTTATGAAGAAAACTATTCAATCGGAAGGGATTTCACATGAGTCGCGTCCTTAAGCGGAATTTACATTACAAAACTAGTGGCAGGCATCATTTGGACATGGTGATTTTTACAATAAAATGCGTAGACACAGCGGTACTATAATATTTATCGATTTCATTAAATTGCTGCGAGACTGCTTTTGTGAAATTGGCTCTAAATTGCATGACATTAGTTTCGTTATGTAATTTAGGCTACACTTCTTCACTCAAAAACTTCTGAATCGATTGCGATAAAAGATGGTAATACAGATAGCAAGAGATCTGGATTATAGTCCGCTTTTTATCCCAACAATCCCGCGGGATCCCGTGCACCTAGACCAATGAGCTTGTCTCCAAAGTGGAGACGCAAAAATAGGGCAAAAGTGAGAGGGATACATCCGAAAAGTTTCTTCTTTATTTCAACACTGACATCTCGCTGATTCACTCTCGAAGTTCCGATTTAATAGTAGATTTTCCAGAAATCCTTTCTTCTATACTAATCTTACTTCTTACTAATAATCCGGGACCATAGCTCGGATGATGATGATAGCAGATAGTATACAGAACAATTAAACTTATTTAGTTCTAAAGCTTCCCGTATCAAAACAAACATAAACCCCAAACATCAAAAGTTTTATTCCCCAACAAAACTGTAAGGTGTAACCGACAGGACATAATTCATCTTATACGTCTTACGCAGATATGATACCGTAAACAAACTCACGCGCAGTTTTATCTGTTGTTGCATCGCTCTGTCATCGCCGCGCATGCGTTTAGTACCTTTAGGATTTTAAGGGTTGCCACTTATATAAAATCTTCGGATATTATACCTACTCTATCCAATTGTATTCCAAATAAATAAAACAAATAAGCTTTGTACAGCTGATTTTCAAGCCAATATAATATAACCAGAAAATTATCTACAAAATACCTTCTGATTTTAGGGTTGACACTTACGTAATGTCTGCTCATATTATACTGCTTCAAATTATCTTTCAAATCTGTACTAATATTGTAAAGGAAAAAGATTATTTGTTTGTTACTTTGTTTCTTTGTAATTCTAATTACTGAAACAAATTCAAAAAGTTTTCACGGTAATATAATTTTTGAAATTGCTGAAAGTTACATTATCGAGGAGTAACATACCGTGGCAGTTTCGGGATCGAAGGTTACCTTTGATCCCGATATTGCCACGGGACTTACATCTATAGTTCTCCAACAAAACTGTAAGGTGTAACCGATAGTACATAATTCATCTTATACGTCTTACGGCAGATATGATACCGTAAATAAACTCACGCGCACTTTTATCTGTTCTTGTATCGCTCTGTCAGCGCCGCGCATGCGTTGGTTAACAGGTCGTGTTCATGGCCCGTGGTTGGTTCGGTAGTTCGGTACCTTTAGAATTTCAGGGTTGCCACTTGTATCGGCAGTGGTTTAAAATTAAAAAGCAGAATTTTGAACCATATGGTAAGATCCTTTCTTTCCCCTTTCCTTTCCAGATGATAACATCATAATGGACACACTCCTCATATTTCAGTTCTTTACTATCAGCGGTTTAGGCTGTGCGTTGATGAATCAGCCAGTCAGACAGAAAAAAAGCAATTTTTAGATATAGATAACTAGACAAAGACACTATTAAACAGCATCAAATGTTGTTTCAAATAAAATACGAAATAAAACCTGTTCAAGCAATCATAATTCATAGTCATAACCTCTTTAAAAAAAACGATCTAATTTTCAAAAAGTCTAGAACGACAGTTGTTTGCCTAGACGTCTAGAACAACACCCTTTATATTTGGAGAATCATTTCGTAACATACTGTAAGATGTCGATAACGCGGGCCTTGAAGCTCAAAAATAACTTTCCTAAATAATATTAATATAAAAGATATACTCTGTTCAAATTTTTACCTTCACAAACCAGGCAGACGACGTAAATAATATATTCTCCAACACTATGGTTACAGGAAACAGAGATGACAATCTTATGAAATTCGGAAATTACAACATCCTGTCAAAAGTGGTATTAAAATAAATCTTATGAGATATTTCTACGTACTTCTACATTTTTTCGTTGGAATTGTATCGACAACGACGTTGATATAATAGCAATACTGTCTCAAAAATAAATACAAGGAAAAAAGGCATCTTTAGGCATCGTTCGCATTATTTTGCCCGATACGAACGATGCCGAAAGGTGGCCGCTTGGCTCTTAAAAGAAAGGAAAACGGTAGTGGAACACGTTCAAGACTTCTTTATGGCTATATATATGTCAGAAGAGGAACATACCGACGAGTCCGCTTTGCGGCCCAGCTTAGCACGGTAGATTGTGTTAAGCCGTTAAAAATTTTCAAAGTCAAATTCGGAATAGCTTTATTCATTCAGATTTTACAATATTATGGTCGTTTTGAATTAAGTAGGTAACAAATTCCAAATTAGAACGCGATCGTCAATGAGAAGAAGACACAAGAAACTTATGCATTTTTTCCAAGTGATTGCTTCTTTAACCCCACATTTCATTATTGATAACCTCTTTTACCGCAAGGTTTAAAAATGAAGCACACCCCTAAAGCGATTCCGATGTGCTTTATCTAAACTTTAGTATTTTTATCTTGCGCCAGGTTGAATGAACATTTGTTTACATTTCCCTACATTGCCGGTGGATATTTTGGTGTTATGCCGTGGCCAAACTATATTTCTTGCACAGCTCTCGCGCCACACATGCTCATTCTATATCTATAAAATTCTTTGTCCTGATTGACTGATGGATCAACGCACAGCCCAAACCGCTAATAGTAGAAAGCTAGGCTGACATTTGGAGGGTGTGTTCTTTATATGATGTACGCATCCAATAAAGCGTTTTTTAATTTCCTTCGGGATCAAGACTTAAGCAGATAAAACCTCGTAACACAGCTAGTTCTAGCTATAATCTAGTTAAGGAAGCATGTTGACTACAGTACAAGTGTGCGTAGTACCACAGTTTACCTAGTAGTTGTCGCTTCAGTGCTTCTTACAGTTGCCCACCTTAAATTTAAATTTGTTTCTCGGGACCGGTCACATAACGTTAAAAGAAAGTTGTAGTTAAATGTAGAAAATTTGACACATGACTTGTCATTATCTCGTTTTCGAAAAACAGGTCAGTTTGCTTACTATTACTTCCCTTTACTATAGTAGGACGTACACTGTATGTATACGCTAGTGAAGTCGAACGGGCGGCTTTTCCACGCTATTCACGCGAGTGTTTGGCTGCCCTATTATGTTGAATTCGATACGTTACCTAATGGATTTTGTTGCGTTAATGAGATCTAATAGCAGGTTACTTTAGACATCTTTAGAGCTATTTGGAGCTTCCCAATTAATGATTTAGTGTCAATAGAAGCTAAGACGATTAAAATACGTAAGAAAAGCTTCTGCTGCGTGTATAACTTTATTATACACGCAGCAGAAGCTGCTACCTACCAAGGTAGGTAGCAGCTTATAATAACTTATAATAACAGGTTACCTACCAAGGTAGCAGAATAATACATTATTTTACTGGCCGTGACCCGAAGGGTCACCCTCGTCAGTCTCGATCCCGGGATATTATTGGGATAAAGGGCAGCCTAATGTATTAATCCAGATCCTCAGCTATTCAAGTTTCAAGTTTCATCGCAATCGGTTTGGTAGTTTTTGGGTGAAGGAGTAATGAAGATACTCGTTTACTTAGTTGCCTACTTATTTGCACAGAAACTTTAACATTTTTAATATGAAAATGACACGATAACTAAATATGACCACAATTACTAGGGCAGTCGTTGTCTTTACCAGCTAGCTGATAACGTGACTCTGTGCTAACAAATCTAGATTGATACAATTGAAATTATTGTATTACCGTCATTTTTCACATCATTCAGTAGCAAGTAAATTGACAATGCAATTATAACTAGCGAATGCAACTGTCAAATTGTACCTGTTTAAAAAAAAACAAACAGTTTCAATCGAGATTTGTTTGCAACAGCTAGCCGAGCTTTTTCTATTATGGTCACGTGACGTAACGAGTTCCACTTCTGAAACCCTCGAAAGATAAGCGGAATTATTTTTTCAGGCTTTTCCTAACAAGGGCGGGTCGGGTCATTGACTCTGTATTGTCCATTGTCCATATCCGGTTTATAGTATACGACACGATTTGTAGATTTTTAAAAACAGTTGTTGTACTACAAAAACCTTCTTTTTTTTTATTACTTTACTTACTAAAAGACTTAATTTATCCGGTTGTATCGCGTTTTTATTCATTATTTAAACGAACCGAGCTTTGCCAACTTAACAGTTTGCTTTTTCAAGGTTGACACATCACCAACCAACCTTGAAAAAGCCAACTGTAAAGTTGGCGAAAGCTCGGTTCGTTTAAATAATGAATAAAAACGCGATCGAACCGGATAAATAAAGTGATTATTATGCAAAATCGCGAAAACCATAGAAGAAATTACTTTACTTACTGTAATAATGCAAAGCACGAACGAAGTGTTTCAGTCTTCTTCTTTTCGTGTAGTGGTGTGACACACCTAGTGTTAGAGTTTTCTGGTCGCCCTAAGACCTCTAACTTGACCTAACGACAGCTATCACAGATAACAACCGGGACCAACTGCTTAACGTGCCTTCCGAAGCACGGAGGAGCTCGAGAATATGATTTATTGTCACACAAATTTTCGGTCACCCATCCAAGTAAGTGTTGTAGTGACACAAACGAAGTGTTGTAGTGACTACCTACTCGGTGGACCGCCGACATTGTAGAGGTCGCGGGGTGTCGTTGGATGGAGGTAGTTAGCTATCGCTTTTTGTGGCGTCTTGTATGCGAGAAGCTTATGTTTAGCCGTGGACGGATAAAGGCTGAGATGATGATAATAACTGTAAAGTAACAGCTTACAAGTTAGACTGAACGTTTTCCCAAAATTTAACGACTTCTAATTTAATTAATGCTGTAATTCGGTCATACGAATTATTTGGGTTACGAAAACTAAAACGGTTTTCGTTTTGTAGTCGTAAAATGAATATTAAACAGTAAATATACATTTACTTTAATATAAATAAACTAACGTCTCAGCGAGATTTAAAAAAACCTACATTAAAATCGTATATGCTAAAAGCCCCGCTATATCCATGTCACACAAACATTATCATGATCAATTGAGCACGGACATGACAATTTAGCACTCTTTATCAATATAGCTATATAGCTTTCTATATATTATGCTTTATACTATGTGTGTTTCCGCGGGAGGGTTATATAACATGGTTTGAAGAAATTACGAACAACAAAAAAGCGTACCTATATGCTAAAAGCCCTGCTATATCCATTTAACCATGTCACAGACAATTTGGTACGGGTGACTTCATCCATATAGCTTTATACTTTTTATAAACGCTTTATGTGTCTCGGATAGAGTAATTATGTCAATGAAGATATTAAGAGCAACAATAATCGTATATGCTAAAAGCCCTGCTATATCCATGTAACCCAAACATTATCATGATCGAGTGAACACGGACATGACAATTTGCCTTTGGTAACTTCATCCATATAGCTATATAGCTTTCTATGTATGCTTTATATTTATTTATTTAACTAAGATTCTACAGTCAATACAATACAATATAGGAAACTTATAATTAAGACACATATTATATTATGTGTTTCGGGGACATCGGACAGTAATATGATAATTAAGAAATTAAGAGCAACAAAGAATCGTATATCCTAAAAGTCCTGCTATACCTATGCATGTCAAATAAACATTACCAAGGTGGAGCACGGATATGACAATTTGGCATTTCACTGGTCACTTCATGAAAATTAGCTAGCTTTCTATATTAAATGCTTTACTATAGCTGCGTCCTGCGGTTTTACTGGCGTACGTACCGATCCTGCGGGAATATCGGAAATAAAAGAAGCCTATGTTTTAATCCAGATCTATATCTATCTGTATCCTTTCAGTTTCATCGCAATCGGTTCAGTAGTTTTTGCGTTATTAAAAACAAACATTTGAACTTTCGCATTTATGGTATAATGGGATTTTTTACATCTTAGGCTATAATTATCTTCATTGTCATCATGTGAGACACTGGTCGAATGCTTACCTATTATAAAAAAATTATAATAGGTATGTATGTACATATGCAAAAAAAAGTTCCACACATTTGAAAGTAGTTTTGTTTCAAGTGATTAATGACCACTAAAGTATAGATGTTATAAATACCTAAATAAAAAAATGTAATTTAAAAATAACTAAGAACTTCCTGTCAGCAATGCTTTTTCAATTTCACATAATAATTTAAGTATAGCTTTTTATCGTGAAGGCTAGATCGAATTGTTAATACCATCCATTATACGTACCAACACATATTATGGCTGCTTTATACGCGGATAGTGACTGACCCCGGTGACTGGCCGCAGTGACTGGCCCCAGTGACTGGCCCCAGTGAATGGTCCCAGTGAATGGCCCCAGTGAATGTCCCCAGTGAATGGCCCCGATGAAAGGCCCCAGTGAATGGCCCCAGTGAATGGCCCCAGTGAATGGCCCCAGTGAATGGCCCCAGTGAATGGCCCCAGTGAATGGCCCCAGTGAATGGCCCCAGTGAATGGCCCCAGTGAATGGCCTCAGTGAATGCCCCAGTGAATGGCCCCAGTGAATGGCCCCAGTGAATGGCCCCAGTGAATGGCCCCAGTGAATGGCCCCAGTGAATGGCCCCAGTGAATGGCCCCAATGACTGGCCCTAGTAACTCGTATTTCAAACCCAGTCGTTTCATTCACTGTATAGTTAAGGTCACATTCACATTAGGTCAAAACACCATTGGCTTGAGGCCAGTAAGTCAGTAATAATTTGTCTATTCACACGATGCCTTTTTAATTCCTTACTGAATTGAATTGAAAATTGTTGCCGTGCGAATGGTCTATTACGTCAACCCAAAAAATAAACTCATTAGCTTCAGGAAATATGACTAATTTCAACTTAATAGAACTTATTTGTTAGAAAACTAGAAACTGTTTTTATAAAACTTCGCAAATGTTATTTGCACGAACTTCCTTTGTGGACGTTTGGGTTTGATAAAAAAGTAACTTGTATTTTATCTAGATTTGTAATATGTGAATGATGAAGCAGGTTTTGTACATTGAGTTGAACTTGGTACAGTCAAAATATAATATACCAGATAGAATCTATAGTTTTTTTTTCATGGTTGTAAAATGGTTAGTGATTTTGAAAAAAAAACAACACTTAACTTCAAAAGTTTTGCAATTTTGTAAATCAGTAGGTACTTATGTGTATTTTTACACTTCTGTCCGATGGTTTTATACAACGGCGACGGTAACTATATTTCGAAAAGGGGTTCTAAATACCTAGATGACCAACTTGTGTTGTAGTACTTAAAATATTGAAGAAAGCAAATGGGAAGTAAATAATGCCAACGATAAAAATCAATTATCCTCTTTGTCAGGGACACTACTCTTAGGTGACCGGCCATCTAGACATCAGAATGAACGGTCACCTTTAAACGTTATGTTTCTGCTAGAATACGATGGTAGCAATTGTTTGAAGATAAAAAGCAAATAGAAGCAATTGAGAAGCAATTCATGGGCATAATTTCAACGCAAAATACGCCTAGTGACCGGACATCCTGATGGTCACCACAATACATGTCGTCTAACGTTTTGATTAGGTGAGCGTTGTAAATGCCGTCACGTGACTGTTGGCGAGACTTAAGGCGGCGATAGATGATAAGCAACGGTCCTTGTCCTATTGCATATAAATGAGCGAGATGGAATTGCGTGAAAAATCTACAATTTCTCGTAAAATCAATAATTAACGAAGATTAAAATAATAATTTGAAAAAATGCGATGAAGGGGTTCTAGGTATTGTATTTTCTAATATTATGATGCCTATAAGAAAATATAGCGGTTAAGGATTTAGAAGAAAAATTGATTTATTTTGTAAAACAGGGGTAACTTTGCCTGTATAATAGTGGTATTTAAAGTTTTTATTGTTTTTGAAATGAAGGGGACACTTCTTGTATCATGTACTATAACATAATACATTGTTTAAAGATCTATTTGATACCGGTTATGAATAAAACCATTCCATCGGAAGAGATTTCACATGAGTTGCGTCCTTAATATTTATCTGAAGTTTAAATGCCTGTAAAGTCAAAACTAATAAGTACCTATTTCCGAATACAACAAAAACTAGTGTATTTGTATTGTATACATACAAGCTTAACTGTAACAAACTTTCAACCGATTTGTCATACCTATTAACATTCTTCATTACCTCTATTCCATCAAATAGATTGACACTAGAATCTCAATGGCCAACAAATGGCTGTCCTAAACTAACATTGGCGGAACCTTAAAAGATACGGTACTATAGGATGAAGGAAAAGTCGTTTTTATAACAGAACCAGCAACGCCCGCAGTTTCACCCGCGTAAGTTCCGATCCCGCAGGAATATCGGGATCATAACCTTCCTCGATAAATGGACTATTAAAGTTAGACCAGTAGTTCCTGAGATTACCAAACAAACAAACAAACTCTAGAGCTTTATAATATTAGTATATGATCTTTATTTATATATTTTTTATATATTAGTAGGTACCTATAGTTTATAATATTAGTATGAGCTGCCACTCGCGGTTTCACCCGTGTAACACCCGATCTCATGGGAATATATCGGGATCAAAAGGATGTTATTTTCCGATATTGTAGCTTTCTATCGGTGAAATAATTATAGAATTCGGTTTAGTAGGGTTAGGTTTTCGGAGGCTATTACAAACAAACAAACCGTTCCTCTTTATAATATTAGTATAGACGACTGACAAGATATTTTAGCAAATACTGTTACTAAGGAAAATATATGTAAATTTAGGTAATTATTTATCTAGTTGGCGAGTGTTGTGGACGTTTTTAATTTATTGATGGAAAGTTCTTTGATGGTCCGTGAAAACAGAAACGGAGAGGACAGCTGGAATTTTTTTATTGAAATTATAATGTAGCTTAGTTGACTTAAATAACTTGGCTTTATTTTTCGTGAATCTGGAAATGTACTCGCGTCAAATATAAGATATACATCATCTCGAACGGGGCCGTCGCGGATCGGGGCCATAAGGGACAAACCCGAATATTCGCCGTAGCCCGCTAATGCCACAGCATAACAGTCTCCATAGAGAGACAAATAAAAAAAATAATGTGTTAAGTCTAAGCAGAAGAAAAATATTGTTTGTTGCGAAGCATATTCTGCATCAGCCACAAGTTTGGCGAATGTGAAATTCAAATACATGTTTTATTGAACCTTCGTCTAAGGTCTGCAAATAACAGAATCACGATTCATTAAGTTTTGTTCGATACTTTTTTACTTTGAAAATTGTGCTGTATTTTCTATATTTTACTCTTTTCTCCTCTATTATACTATATATCGAAACAATTTTTTATTTAATACAAAGGAAATAATCAATACTTTAAACTGCTTATGTGATGATTTTTAATATTGCTTAATTTCCGTAAAATTATCGAAAAATGATTTGAGACTTACGCCTTTTTAGTTTCGTGTTAAAAGCATGAAAACCTTCAATCTAAAATCAACTGTATTACAACGCATCTAAGTAGACGTTGCGCCAACCTCAGTCCGCCGTCTGGCGCCGTCGAAGGTGGACCTATGTCAGTTTTCGCTCCCAAATAATTACGTAATCTATTTTAAATTATATTTCGTATAGATTCGAACTTTTTACATTTTTTCCGGCCAATATGAAAATAATTGTTATGTTATGACAGTCATGTCAAATCATACCTACTGTCATAAAACTGTCTAGCTTTGTTGGTAAATAAAACGTAGTGATTATTTATCTTTGATATTTGATTGTTGTTGTACTAAAAAAAGAAAGACTAAATAATTACACAAGAAATAAATACTACAAAGATAATAAACTATATAAATAATCTAAGGTGAATGACCATTGAGTCCAAAAATGCCCATCACACTGGTGGCATTACCCCGTTGAATCGCCAACTTAAATTTAAATTTGGAACTAAGGTTCTGGTAGCATACGGCCATTTTGAACTGGCCACCTAGACAAAACACATAAAAAAATAAAAACTGGGCTATTTTTCTTCTATTTTATTTCGACGGAAGGGTAAGGCAAAAGTTTTAGTTAATATAAAGTAAAGTTGAGTATTCACCTCGGTAATTAAGCCTTTATCTTGAAAAAGATAAAGACAGGCTTAATTAATTAATAATTGCGCTTGAATCCCACGCTTCACTCAGGACTCTAGGTACATAACTCCTTCGCTTCGCTCAGAAGTAAGTTTTTAAAACCCTCGCTGCGCTTGGGAGTTAACTCTAGAGTCTTTCGTATGCTTTGGATTCAATATGACGCCCGGTATATAAGACAGGGCTTTAGTACCTCGGTGCATAAACTAATATTATTTGACCAAAGAGGTCAACGTAAAACGAGTAATGACTCGCTAAATATCTAATGAGATATCTGGGAAGTAAAATGCGCGTTTAAGCCCTAGGGAATAAAGTAATTTAAATTTGGAACATTAACATTTGCTTGTATTACAAGTATTTAATAATAAAAATCAGACTGGTACATTCAGGCCCAGGGCCAAATGCACATTGCAAACAAAAATAATTGTCTTTTGGCCGCATGGTAAGGTGATAATAAATTGAAAATAGAAATACCGGAAAAAGACGACCAATTTTGGAAAAAAGAGATGGAACCGAAGTTAACAAGTTTTTACATGGAATGCTTACTGCCTGAGTTGATAGATCCACGCTATCCCAGAAAAAGAACAATTCTCGATCCAGATTACATAACCGTCAAAAAGAGTGTTTGTCAAACCTCTTAATCTGAAATTCCATCGAGAAAACGACTACTTCCGCCTATTGAAAACCATTCAATAATTGTTACACCACCAGTTCAACGTAGGAAATTGGAATTTCATGAAATGTAAATACTTAATTATTTGTTAATAAAACGGAGTCAGTTTTGTTTACAAATGAAACTTTTAATGCAAGAGTAAATAGTAATAATATTAAAAACCTATTTGTGAAAACTGTAAAATGAAAAAAATAAGAATAACTCCATAGTTTTTCTGTTCGTTGCGCTGATATTTTTGTATCACAACATTTTTGATGAAGTTGCAACAAAACCAATTTTTCATCTCTCCCGTTCGGAAAGTTTGGTTTCAACCCGGATATCTACCCATGAAAATTATTCATGGGTAGATATCCGGGTTGAAAGTAGCTCATTTCATCCCTAGGGTGGAAATTTAAAAATATTTTTTAATTATTGCAACCATTTGACAAATTTTAAGGGGTATTTAAATAATTAAGTAGCTCTCAAATTTTGAAAGGCCTCAAATTTAAAGTAGATTTAAAATTGATTGAAATTTGAGGCCACTTAAGACTTGAGGGCTACTTAAATAATAAAGTAGCTCTCAAATTATAAATATGAGGCGCCTTCTATTTTCTCATAGAGGGTAATAAAAAGTAGAGTGTATCACACTACTCTAGAATCCCTCACTTCGCTCTGGATTCAAAAAACCACCCTCACCGTAAAAATATTATTTTGCTTCATTGTAATACAATCTACTAACTATTCTCATAGTGGGCGATGAATATTTTTCATTCGAAAAATAGTATTCGCTCCCGAGGTAGACATTCTAGTATTACGGTATGAATCGCGTTTGTTGCCTCAGATGAGGGAGGCCGGAAGGGCTCCGAAACGTCGGGCTTGTATTATAAAGCCAACAAAACAAACGCGATTCAAACCGAAACACAGTTTCAGCACGCTAGCTAATTGGAACTAACGCTAGCTAAACGCATACAAGTCGTATGCGTTTATAAAGTTCATTAAAATAATAATGGTACATTAGGGTACTTATTACGAACACGGATGAAACCGCTGGGCGCAGCTAGTTCTATTGTAACACCAACATGCGGGGTAGAAATGGGAGAACAGATTCCCATCTGTCCCTCCCGCCCGCCGTGACAACTGAGAAACATAATTCCCATTTGTCCCCTTTAGCCAGCTTTCAAAGGGACAGTCGCCACGAATTGTCGCCCCGGGGACAACTGGGGAAAAAATCCTAGTTGTCGGAGTAGGAATAATCGGACGATACAAGTTTTGAAGATACAAAACAAACAACTTGCAAATTATTAAATAAATATTATTGCACGACATTTACAGACAGCGCAATCTAGCTCCAAACTAAGCACTGGGCTTGTACTAGGGGTATTAGACCACGAATATACATATTATACCTCTTTTTTTTTGTAAATACATACATATTATACATAGAAAGACACCCAGATCAGATACAAATATTTATTTTTAAGCATAAATATTTGCACTCGACGGGAATCGAATCTGCAGCCTTCCGTATTGCAGCCAGGCCCGCTAGGAGTAATAGTGTTCCGTGAGCTAGGCGGTCGCCCGACGCACCAATGAGGTCGTATTATAAAATACTTGACACTGGCTACTTTCCAAACGACCATAATCGGTTTACAACCTATGAAAAAATATATAACAGTTTTGATTTCGCGCGCTTGGGCGCTAGATCAAAAAAGTTGCGATGTTCGAAAGTGCATATGCGTGCGTGTGAATCGTAGATGTAGGGGTAAGTGGGCGGGCCGTTCATGACATATTTTTTATTGGAGCTTCGTCTTAAGCAAATTAATTTAAATGAGGTACTTTCAAATATTGTAGGTACTTATCTATTCGATGTAAGTAAATGCCATTTAAAACGTGCCTTTAGACATAAATTAAAGTACTTATATCCTATGCTTTCTAATCTAACGACTTTTGTATTGTCTTTCCAGAGCAGTACGCCGATGTGGGAGGAATTCATATCGAAGGCGACTAAACTTCACTCGGCACTCAAGTAAGTATTTATAGTGGAATAATTTGAAGGCATCACCTCTATTACCTACCTACTAACTAGTAAATAATTTATCTCAATGCTAACACCTACTTATCCCTTCATCTCCCCTACCCTATCGCTTCTTCCTTTTGCTCATCCCTTTACATAGGTCAAATGCTTGTTTTGTGTTTAAAAATGTTTTGATGTAGGAAAAGCTTTATGTGTATCTTCCTGGTCTGTGATTTTAATGCGTTTTATTCACAAATCTTACTAATATTATAAACGCGAAAGTTTGTATGTATGTATGTGAGGTTATTACTCTTTCACGCAAAAACTACTGAACCGATTGCGATGAAACTTGGAATATAGGTAGCTGGGGACCTGGATTAACACAGGCTACTTTTTATCCCGTTATTACGCGGGTGAAACCGCGGGGCGCAGCTAGTGTAATAATATTCCTGAATTCATATACCTACCACGTATTTCTTCGTATCTTACCTTTTTATGACTGGCTGAGATCAATTTCCCTAAGGCTCTTTCAATTTATAACCTAATCTCGGCTGAACGCCTGGTAAAAATTTAAGAGCAACGAATTTCGCTCGCTCATTTTACTCGAAGCAGGCTTGAGTTATTATTACAAATATATACTGTCTTGTTTGTTCGTAGATACTGTCAATATTGGATACAAAAAATGCGCGAAAAGTAAATAAATTCCTTTTTTTTTAAATGCTGAACCTGAATATCCTCCTAGATGGTTTTTTAAGGTTCAGTATGCTGGTAGTAAGCCAGCAAAATATCGTACTTTTACACGACGCTTTTTTACTGGTTTTGCTTAGTCTTGAAAGTCTGCAAAGTGTTTATGGTACATAATTTGCCGTTACTGATTGTTCTCATTCAAATACTTTTAAGGGTTCCGTACCTAAAAGGATCACTTTGTTTTATACTATGTAAAGATAGTGTTGTGAGTGTTCGAGCACTATCTTACCAGATAAGTGACCGATGTGCTGAGAAGTGTAGCATTCTCACCTTGAAGATAAGGAGACGGCAGAACTTTCCTTATAATAAAGAATATCATAATAATATAATAATAATATCCTTTGCAAATATCTTAATGTTCCCACAGGATCGGACTTACTTATGCGAGTGTAACCACGGGACACAGCTAGTATAATATAATGTAGGATTAGCAGGGCCCCGCGGTTTTGCCCGCGAAAATTCTGATCCCGCGTAATTTTCCAAGGACCCTTAGTGGTACCTATAAATTTAAGATCTCTTGGTTCAGCGATTTAGGCTGTACGTTCAATCAATCAGTCTTTTAATTTTATATGAATAGATCTGACCCGTCTTCCATAGTGGCTACACCGGCTTATGTACGAACTCCGTCTATAGTTAAAAATGAAAAATTGCCACTTTTGTCCGCTAATTCCAGTGCAGCATTCAGCCTATATGAACCTCAATTGATGGTAAACGGCGTCGATTGTGACTTCCTTCATTTGTACTGAATTGTGGAATAAATGGCGTACAGCCCGGCAATGACCTTTGTTGTTTTGCTAATGGAACTCACAATTTGAGGTCCCAAAAAACAATATTCCCCTTACTTATAAACGACTATTAACAGATGACTAAGTTATGTAACGTTTGTTTTTGTCTGCTAACTTTGAAACTTCATGCCGTAGTAAAAGACAAACGATACATAGTAATTAATTATGTATAGCTCACAGTCGGATTCATCGAAATTATTTGTTTTTCATGACGCAATGTTGTTAAATGTTTTTAGTGGAAGGATTGAAGGTAACATTGTTTCCTACATTTTAGTGGAGTTTCCAGACAAATGTGTCGAAGGGCGTAGAATGCAATGCATATTTTAGCCAAAACAGTAAGTTTTTCCCTAAAATGTGGATGTGTTTTGAAACAATTAGAAGTTTTTGAGTTAAAAGTACAAAAAAATGTAGCATAAATCCATACACTATAAAACATTCCGTAATTAAATAATCAACAATATTCGATGAGCCCGACAGGGATTTTGAATTTAGCTCGCATATACCCCTTAAAAGTAGGCAATAGCAATTATTGCTGTAATATTTGGACCTTTAAATAAAATATAAATATTGCACGACATTACAGTGCATAGCGCTATCTAGTCCCCAAACCAAGCACTGGGCCTGTACTATGGGTGCAACGGATATACTACATATTATACTTTTTTGTGTAAATACATACATATTATACATAGAAAACACCCAGAACTAGAAACAAACATTTATTGTCAGCAGAAATTTTTGTTTCCGCCGAGAATCAAACCCGCAACCTTCTGCGTTGCATTCCGAGCTTCGCAGAGCACCACAGAGGCCGTCACATTTAGACTTTTACTTCTAAATTCACCGTTACATATTTTTTCAGGTCGGCGCTGGTAGCGATAGCAGCGTTTCTGGATGCCTTTCAGAAGATTGCAGACGCAGCCACTAATGCTAGAGGTGAGCGACTTTTAATATGTTAGGTATAATAAAGCAAAAAAACATTTATTCCGACAAGCACACAACGACTGTCGACACTAACGAATTTAAGTAACATAAGAAAATAATTGTACTGCTGTGCTTAAAAAGCAAGTAGAAATAATTCGACCGAAGATGTTCAATCTTCTGTACCCCTCTTGTAATTTTGAGAAATTGAAATTTGTGGGGTACAAGTTCTGTATTCATTTGCGTTTTTTTTTATCTCAGAAATACCTCATCATCGTTGTATCATGTTATGTGACCGAGAAAACATATCTAAATTCCATGTAAATGTTTTCTTACTGCATCATTAACATATTGAATATGAAAAGCGTTTTAAAATAATCAAATTCTTTAATCTTTCACAGTTGTCAAAACAATTGTTTTGTGTAAAACATTATCAGATCCGGTCGAACTCTTGAGATCTACACTAAAATTAAACCTTAAAACGTATAAAAATATAAAATTAGAGATTATTATTATTAAGTATTAATGCGTTGTTCAAAATTACTTGAATTATTTATCTTCTACTCTTCTAATGGAAACCATAATAATATATTACTGTGACTGTGGCGTTATATTTGAGTTTACGCATTTGTAGGTACAATAACCTAGAGAAATACAGGCTAGTCGTTTCATCTTTCTTTTTTAAGCAATTTGTTCATAATACTTATCTACAAACTATTACAGCTAAGAGGACTGCACGACCTGCGGTAAAGGAAGCATCAGCATGAGTTGCTAAACGGGTAGTTTTAACTGCATCCCTATTTTCATAAGCTTAAGGTCTAATATTATCCATTATCCAACTCTTATACTCAAAGACTTTGGTATATACCCCTGGAATGTTCTCCAATCCACAAGGTTTTGGTCCGAAACTGACGATGCCTATGAGCTCGTAGATTCTACCATTTTCATACATGAGAGGACCTCCTGAGTCTCCTTTACAGGAATCCTTGCCTACTTGACCTCCAGCACAGATTTGACCTAGTCCAAGGTTCACATTGCGACCTGGTGCTCTGTAAGCTGGTTGGCAGGCCTAAAAAATATTAAAAAAATATTCGTAAAATCAGCGACTCAATGAACATCTTATTATGCATCGCATTGTTGTTGATTCTTTTAGTAGTTTTTGTAACAATTCAGCTAAAGAACTGCCTCTCATTTTGAAGCTTAACCATAAAAAGGTATTATCCTATAGAGTGGACACACGCAAGTCAGTTATCCTATACACACTAGAGTCTTTTTAAAACGTAGATGAGAGTGACCTAAAAAAGAGTATCATCAGACAAAAACGTGCAAATACTCACTTCTCTGCTAACATAAGGCAAGTCAACGTGTAACTTCACATTGCTACTCGGTTGCCTTTCCGATACTGCGCCCCAACCGGCCACATACAAAGTAAAGTTTGCCGGCGGCGATATTGTGAAGTCCATTAAAGGCAGACAGATTGGCCGGATGAAGTCTGAAATTAAATATTTAGTTTGTTCTTAATTTATTTTTAATTTTAAATACATTCTACATGCATGAATGCAATGTATCCAAAAGGCATGAATGAAACTGTAGCTTGCCGGGGTGTTAAGTTAGGGATGATTTATATTAGACCGTCACAAGCGCCCGCCGGCCGGTTCCGAGCTTCGTAGTCAACAGCCAGATCGACTGCTCGCTAAACAATGGACAACGAAGCTCGGATCCGTGGCGGTCTAATATTAATTATCCCTTACCATTTGCTAACGACGATAAACACTTGACACAGTCAAATTCTGTGTATGCATTTTATCTATCCTTTACAACTTAGGTAAATTCTTACGATATCTCAAGTCTTTGATAACGTTATGGAAGCTTAGGATGATGTTGTTGACAAGTTGGTTACCTGTATAAGGGGCCATTCTCGACATTCTAATCAAGCCTATATCATTCTTTCCCTGCCGCCCGCCCTTGTTGTAGTTCTCGTGGGCTATGTACTCTTCGACAGGTATTGTGACTGTGCCTTCAGTGCAATCTTGTCCGTTTGCTTCGACGATTGCACAGTCTTCACCGTCGTTATTGGTGTCGTATTCTGCTAGCCTGACGTTCTTTCTGTAATATTGGAGAAAAATAATTTAGAAAAATTTTGGACGTATCGCCTAATTTTGAAAGGACTTGTAAATTGTTATCAAAAGAAAGTTAAGAAATACTGAAATTATATAACGGATTTTTAGTTACAAAATCCTTTGGGAATGGAATTTTTAAAAGGGACTTGGCTTCTGCCACAACGCTATTCCCCTACTACCTTGGAATCATCAGGCTAGAGTAAATATGTTTTAGGTAAGGTTGCTTCATCAATTCATTATCGAACTCATCGTCATTTCTTATCAGAGGAATTGTGATCAAGTGCAAGTCTATCAGATAAAAAAAACATCTTACGGTATTCCGACATTGAGAATCGGTCCCGCTACACAATGTGCAGCTGTCAAAACATATCGTGCGCTGATGAGAGCACCACCGCAGAGCAGCTTGACTTGACTTTCCCCTTGTTTTACGTATTCAATGAGGGCCAACCATGGATACTGATCGACTCTTGTTGCTGTGCCACCTGAAAAATTAATAAGCAACTTATGCTTTGCTTTTAGAGTTCTTTAGTAAAGCTCTCATCATAGGCAACGTTTGAAAAACTAAACATTGGAAAATAATAATAAATTAGTTTTTTTCCTAACAACAACAGGTCTTATCCCTGGTGACATTCAGTCATTAGTTCCAAGTCCTACAGTCTTCATATTAATTAATAAAATAATTCATTCAATGACGCTTGACGCTAAACCTCTGAATATGTGGTTTTACGATGGTTCACCCAAGCACAAATCTGTTGAGCTACTTGTATATCTCGGGTGGCTACAGTCTCAAACACATAATAATTGTCAATTATAAGGAGGTTTGACTCTCAAATAAGATGTGTTATGTTCAATGTATGTTGTGAGCAAATAAATAAATTTGAAGACCTGGATATGGCCACATTCACCACATTGATAGTAACCTTTATCTAGTCCCTCTTTGAGCAAGCAACAAAGGTCAAAGTGGGCTAAAAAGTCAAAGAAGAACTGGTTCAGAATTTAATCGTGATCCAGACTACTTGTCTGGTTAATGAAGCACGCACCAATAATCTTGTTCCCAACACTGCTGTCCACACCACAGCATTCACTTTGAGGATTTGGGGGAAAGGCACTGACTGCGGCGGCACAGTTTCCAAGTGGCACTACAAAGTTGTCTCGTGGTGGACCGCAGCACACACTGTACTGATCGGGGCCGTTGCATCTGAAAAAATTAGGAGAAAGAGATATTTATTAGAGACTAGCTGCGCCCCGCGGTTTCACCCGCGTAAGGCCCGTTCCCGCAGGAATATCGGGATAAAATGTAGCCTATGTGTTATTCCCGGTATCCAACTACTTATATTCCAAGTTTCATCGCAATCGGTTCAGTAGTTTTTCCGTGATTGAGTAACAAACACACAGACATATATACACAAGCACACACCCTCACAAAATTTCAGCTTCATAATATTAGTAGGATAGGATAGGTCTTTAAACAGTACCAAACGCCTAAAGACTATGGAGACACCTATGCTTGGAGTTTCCCTGCGTGTTAGAATCCGAAATATGGGAATCAGTAAGAGAACCAAAGTTACCGACATAGCTCTCAAAATTAACAAACTAAAGTGGTAATGGCCAGGCCATTTAGCTCGAAGGACTGATAACCATTAGGGTAAAAGTCCTTGAGTGGCGACCGATGCAATGCGACATGGAGTGTTAGAAAACCACCTAGGTCCTCAGTGCACCGACGATAGTTTAGCGCTTACGGGGACTAATTGGGTCATTTCAACGAGCTACCTCCAGGTGGCTTGCAATCGCCTTTTATGGCGTCGCATAAGGGAGACCTATGTTTAGCACAAGACGGATATAGGCTAAAATGATGATGATGATGATGACCTACGAAGTTAAAGTTGTTAATAATGAATAAATTTTAATTCAAACATGGCAATTTTTTAACATAAGTCGTAGTTTTTTAAGGCGGTGCTGAGAATGATTTATTTATAGCAATAAATTATATTTGAATTTAGATCTCACAATGTTTTCCCACAGTTTACCTAATTGATGGCTGTATAATTATTCTATATATACAATGGTTTTGCTTTGTAAATTCTAATTCAGAATACAAAATAAATACTTGATCGGTCGGTACGTATTTCATATTAGTACTTAAGCTTAAGTATAAAAACTTTTTGACCTTATAGAAGAAATCATTTAATAACATCTTCACTCACGTGATAGTATAACGTCCTTGATATTTTACTCGGATCAAATTTAAGTATCAAACAAACTTGTTTCGCAAATCTGCAATCAGATGTCTCATAGCGGACCTGTAGCTGTTTTGCTTTAATAAGAAAGAAACAAAACATGTTTTTGGAACAGCATTCTTTTGGTTGCGAAGTTATTTAATCGGAACTTCTAGATGAGAAAGATTTGACTTAATATTTAAGAGTCAAGATTAGACATTATTTGGCTAGATTCACGAACAGGTGTAATCAAGGGAAACTAGTAGATTTGTTTCGAACTCTGTTTTTCTTGAGTAGAAAATTAATTCATGAACCCTGACCAGAGGGCATCTTTGATGATATTACTTTGATCTTTAAATAAAAAAAAACTAGCTCAATAATCAGTTAGGGAAAAAATAAAGTTGTAAGGTTGGACCCCAACAAACTTGGGGTGTTACCACACCAAACGATTGACTTCGGTCGACGTTGATCGATTGTTGGGGTAGCTTTAATTGATCGACGATCAATTGCCGGTCGATAGCATCGGTCGACGTTTGTAAACACATGCATCTAGCGCGCAGGGCGCGGGCGGGCAGTGATTGACGTCGACTAATCCAATCTACCATCGATCGACAATAGATCGATTGGTCTGGTAGAAACTATCAGTCGACGTCGACTGATTTATTCTACCATCGATCGATGGCATCGATCGACGATCAATTGATTGGTGTGGTAACAATGTAAGGGACATTGCAAGTAATATTTAATCGAATTATACGCCCACTGCACATATTTATGTTCTGCGCTTAAAGCTTGCATTAAATATGACATTGACTTCACCCCACCTAATAAAGAGCGACGCGATGAGGTCGATTATGTAACACGCGTATATTAAAGAAACCTTTTCACACCAGACTAGGAGACTCTTAAAGTTGTTGGAGGAATCGTATTCGTCGTGTCAATGGCACTTGTTGCTCTACGGAAGGTCAAGTTTTGTGGACCAGAAAGCAGCCACATCTAACATGCATCAGTGCCCTCTATCAGGCCGCTTCTAGTGAAGATAACTGGGCATAGTGGGCAAGACAGTAAGTGCGCACAGAAGCACCAAAGTTGCACCTCTGTCCCTGTATGTGTTTGGGCGGAATAGGGAACGTACCTTGAATTCTGAACGTAATTGATGTTTTCCTGAGACACCGGTGGCCTCAATATCTTAGCTAGATGCGGGCAGGAATAGATACTGATGCAGTTCCCTGGCTGGCCTTCAGGAGTATAGCATGCATTCGGACAGCATACCTGAAATCGAGAAATCGCCAGTTAAAATTAAATCTGACAGTTCATTCGGAATTTATGACGAAATAATAAAAGACAACACGAATATGTGGTCGTCTTGGATAACGTTTTTTCGTTCAAGATGACCAATCTTTCTATAGAAAGATGGACTACTACTACATCATTCCTATAGGAATACTCTCCCCTGTACTAAATCATTTTATAGGAATGATTTAGTACAGGGGTACAAGTCTTTAAAAATAAATCTCCTTCGACAGTGGGGTTTTAAGCTTTCATATACAATTTACACCTTCAACATACCTTTGGTGTACTGCCAACAAATCCACATTTCGATTTGGCTAACAGGTCCACCTCTTGTGGCGTTCTATCTGGCTTATTGATCAGCTGTAGAAGTGGACCGCAGTCGTATATGGATTTGCATGTTCCTGATCCACCGTTAGGAGTTCTGCAGTCATCTGTAAATTGTCGATAAGATAAATTAAAACTAATGCCAATGGACGGATAGGCTTTAGATTAGACAAAGGTATGTTAAAGTATGACTTAAACACTCCTCCATGCTTCAGAAGTTCGGAAGGTAAGTTAAGCAGTTGGTTCCAGTAGTTATCTCTGATAGCAATCGTTAGGTAAAGTTAGGGCGACCTGAAAAACTCTAACATTAGGTGAACCATACCACTACACGAAAAGAAAGAAAGCGCGATAATGGGCGATAAGGGGCCTTTGGAAATTTTTGAAGCATGGGGGATGGAGAGTATTTAGATGATGGATGATAGATAATATCAGTACCTATTTACTGTTTTATTTTCGGTTCTACAACATTTAGTCGATTGTGGTTGGAACACATAAATGGCAACCCTACTTATCTATGCTGGAAAAGGAAGCGCATTTCAGGAATTCTCTTACGTTTACTGCTCATGAATTAATAAAGAAACCAGAGCACATTGAAAAATGCATGATCCAATGTTTATGTGAGTGTGGATGGAGGGTTAGATCTTTGCTTACTTTTGTTGACGAGATAGATAGATTTAGGCAAAAATTTACTTTAACGTCATTACAATATCATTGTACTGCTCTGTAATGTAATGGAAGTCAATCTTTAATACCAAATTTGATGTTAGTCAAACATGTTTTTTAAATATTTTCTTTGGAGAAATACGGTTTTCCAAACATTTTGAAGTCAATATAGTTTTTATTACAGTTCAGTTTCATTGTTGTTTGTTTGCAATTGTATTGATGCTGTAATGAAATTTTGGTCAATTTCAACACTAGAATCAGGATTTACCGTAACCTTACCGACTAATATCCGAATATTTATATTGGTTAAACCGGTTTCCGGTTATCTACTTCATTATGTTTTTACATTCGAAACTGTAGGTATAATTATAGTTAGGCATAACATGAAGTTAATCATTTTTTGTAGCTTTACAGAATTCTGAGTTTGTATTTATATTATCATTTTCCTTATATCGTAACTTAGCTACTACAATATTTTAACTTAAAAATAAATTATAAAATTGGTGTTAAAGAAACTGGGTGTGTCGAATGTCTTGCAGTCAAGATAGACATATAGAATTATGTACATATGTATTACATTTGTATTACATATGTAACATATAGGATTCGAATTCTTGACTGACTAACTGACTGACTGAACTATACTGTATATCAACACATAGTCTAAACCGCTGGTCCTAGAGACATGAAAATTTGGAGGGTGTGTTCTTTGTGATGTGTAGGGATCACTAAAAAGGGTTTTTTGGAGAATCCTGCTGGACCGGGATCAACGCGGGTGAAACCGCAAGATGCTATTTTTGGATAAATAACATGTTATGTATGTTATCCTTTTAATATTATAAACGCAAAATTTGCAAGTATATGTAGGTATGTATGTCTGTATGTAAGTGACTTTCTTATTCTTTCACGCAAAAACTACTGAACCGATTGCTATAAAACTTGGAATACAAGGAAGTAGCTGGAGACCTGGAGTAACACATAGGCTATTCTTTATTTCAATATTCCCACGCGAACGGGACTTACGCGGGTGAAACTGCAGGGCGCAGCTAGTATTTGTATACGTTGAAGGTTGCAAAAAGTATTAATTTAGAAGTGTGTGAATATCTCTGGATGTTTATATGCTCTGGATATCGTGTGTAAAAAAAGGTATCAAACGTAGTTCTCGTACACCTATTTTTTATACACTATTTCGCGGTAAACACAAGTTGGATGCATGCGTCACGTAGGTACACAATTAGACAAGATTTTAGTCTCGTTAGATTCAGTTCGTACTCTATTTGGCTATAATTAAATATTATCGAATTTTACAACATGACACATGTATACAAAGAAGATCGGCGTTTTTCCTTAGAGCTCAGACCTAGGGGGGAAGGTACATTAATGAAATTGTAAAGGCATTCCTAAAACACACGATATGAATTATTCAACTGATTTACGTATCTTAAGTCACGGTGTTAGTATTTTCGTTTATTTTCCGCGAGATTAATATTTTTTGTAAATTAAAGTTTCACAGGTTTCAATCTCTCCTAACTTAGGAGAATAGTGTAGGGCTCCTAACTGTGAAACTTTAACATACAATATCTTTTAATTTAGCGAAAATACTAACACAGTGGCTTTAGATCACGCAAACCTATTGAATAATCCATATATCTTCATTTAGAAATGAAAAAAAATCCTATTTAAAGTTGTTTGAAGTGCAAAATGTGTAATCTGTGGAACATAGCTGGTCCATTTTTAACCGACTTAAAATAAAGGAGGAGGTTATCAATTCGTCTGTATGTATATAGTTTTTTTTTGTATGTTTACCGATTACTCGAAGACGGCATGACCGATTAAGATGATTCTTTTTCTAATGGAAAGATGGGAGCTCCAAAATGGTCCAATAAAAATTTGAAGTGGATCTGATGAGGGTCTTCGGAGTGATGAACGGAAATGCTCCTCAAAACGCATTAATCAATCCAATTGTTTATCGATTACTCGAAGATGGCTTGACCGATTGAGATGATTCTTTTTTTAATGAAAAGGTGGGAGCTTCGAGATGGTTCCATAAAAATTTTATGAGGATCTTCGAAGTGAGGACCGGGAATGCTTCTTAAAACGCTGTATTCAATTCAATTGTTCATCGATTATACGAAGATGGCTTGACCGATTGATATAGTTATTTTTTTAATGGAAAAGTGGAAGCTCCGAGGTGGTCCCATAAAAGTTTGGTAAGGATCTGATGAGTATCTTCGGAATGATGGACAGGATAGCTTCCCAGAATTCAATAAATTACTCATTTTTGGACTTCTACCAAAAAGAATAGACCCCTAAAGAACTAAGTACATATTGATTAGGCACCTGAAACCACCTTCTCATCAGCAAACTTCTCAATAATTAAAATTACGGTAACAATATTGTTGATTTTTAAGTAGGTAGGTATACTAAAAAGGGTAAAATAAAAATATAATTAAAAAATTAAAAAACCGACTTAAAAAGAAACAAAAAATAATTTAAAAACCAACCAAAAAAAAAATAATTGATAAAAAAGACCAAAATAACCTCTTCTTAGGTACAGTACCACCGACTAATTAATCTGTATTATCATCTGAAGTCGTGCAGTTTTACTGGTTGGTTCCATATTGTACTTAGTTTGGCTGCCCGATATTTATAATATTTACCCTACTACGACAAAATAAGAATTATGATTTTGATCTCGATGTATGTTTTTTTAGCATGCCTAGTTCTAAAGTATTTGACACTGACAGCCGAATACAGATAAAATATGTGGATTACTAAAGTAATCTACCTACTTGAAATTCGTTCGAGTTTGAGAGCAGCTTAATTGTTTAACCGCCGCGCCATACTCAGAAACGTTTAATGGTTACTGAAATTATCACAAAGCACCTTAATAGTTTCTTTTTGAAATCTTTATTTATAGTAATAGTTTCAGTGACCATTAAATATCTCTGAGGGCAGCGGTAAGTAGAACTCAATTTTCAAGTAAAGTTTTGTAATTTATAAGTATTGTCTGTAATTGTAACAAATGTAATTTTGATTTTCCTGCAAACGCAACTACCTAAGTATAATTGTTTCTTTAATTTTGCCTCGTACCTATTTTGTTTCTATGCGTCTTTAAGGATGTGGGGAATTCCTTGTTTTAAATAACTGAAACATAAACAACTGAATAGCATTTAGCTGAACAGCACTGTAATAGGTACAGTCATTGAGATACTATGTACCTTCTAGTACTAGATTTGTTGCCTCAAATATAATTTTAGGACGTAAGTGCTGGATAAGAACGGAGTTTTCGAAATTCGCCCAAAAAGGGTTTTAAATGGGAAATGTTGGGAGTCGAAATGTTGTATGGAACTTTTTTGTTTTTAGAGCTAGACACATAAAAGTTGGGTATTAGGTTTATTATTTACAATAAAGTTATTAGATCCTAATCGTAGGCTTTCTACTGTCGTAATTGCTAATCGATAAGTAGTTTTTTTTGTAAATATAGATCAGAGATAAAGTGTCGTATCGCGTGTCTTATTGCGTGTGCGTGTGTTTTATTGACACATGTCAAATCTATAAAAAACATATTTATAAAATAGTCTTGGTTTCCAGCTACCTATATTCCAAGTTTCATCGCAATCGGTTCAGTAGATTTTGCGTGAAAGAGTAACAAAGTCACATACAGACATGCCTACAAACTTTCGCGTTTATTAATATTAAGTAAGAACGTTGCGTTCGCACGTAGTGAATTCTAAGGTTGAATTTTGGGGGTGTGTTTTTTTTAGATCTGTAGGTAACCTCTAATAAAGAGTTTTTGGAAGTTCAAATCTCGTTGCGAGTGAATTTTTTGAAGATTAATTTTTCCTATAAAATATTTCTGACAATAACGAAACTTTTGACTTTTAGTCTAAAAGTAAGTTAGCGATACGTTTTGATTGAAACAATGCTGTTAATAAATATGTAAAAAACACGAGTTAAACCAGGTAGGTACCTAAATATTGTGTTTTATTACAATGTAAAATTGCGAAAACATAAAAAAAGTAATTGTAAGGTATTCAATTTGTAGGTTAATAAATATTTGCATGAGTATGAACAGTCTGATAGAAAACGACTTAAGGTACCAGGTGCATTTTTGTAATCATTTATTTTTTTCAATAACGGTTCAGCAAATGCTGATTATTTTGCTAAATTAAATCACTAAAGCTTCCGAAGTCTTAGTTATTAGGTGCAGGATAACCAAAAATTATTGAACCGTTATTGAAAAACATAAAACTTTAAAATATGCACCTGGTACCTTAAGTCGTATTCTAATTGAACGTACGTTACATCATAAAATGATTTCCCTCGTTTTTGCCGTATTCGCATAAAAAATAATAATAAAGGCGGTCAAGAGATAAAATAAACAAGAAAAACATACATATCTTACATCCAAACAAAGCCAGTATTTACAACATCATCATCAAGTTTTTTACAACATAAAAACTTTGTTGTTTTATATACTCACTTCCTTCCACATAACACACGTAAGCAACCACGACACACAAAACAACCTTTAACTGACGCATTTTTATCAAAATCGGCACAGCATCACTATAGAAATGTCCACTTAAACTTCACACACGTCCACTCTCGCCAAGCGTCCGAAACGATCTGAGGTCAATTTGCGAATAACTTGTTTGAAGTGCTTACTAATTATTTATTCAGTGACCATAATGTATCTTCTATTTGTAAATACAATTAGAAATCTATCTTATGTTTTTGGAATAAGATTCACAATCCATTATCTCTACAGTCATACATATTCATACAATCTTTGCTCGTTCGTTCGCCAATAAATCGCGTGACAACTCGTTCATTAAAAAATAAACTTTAATTTAATAGGTTACAGTCTATTTTATACTTACATAGTCAACGTGACTTGATTCCTCGCTTGAGGAAGTCAATGTAAAGGTAACCGAATCTCAAAAGAATATGGTTGAGATTTCTTTAATTTTACAATGCTTAAAGTTAGTCTTGGAAATGCCCGTGCGTTGTAGTAAGTGTCAATGTCAACTGGTAGATAGATAGAACATGGGGTTTTTAACCCATTTAAAAAAAATGGCGGAAGTTCTCAATTCTTAATGAACATTTTCAAAAAACCACTCAATTGCGATATGTATACGCTTAAGCATAAAACCAGGGCTTGTATTCTGTAACTAAAACGTCTCAACATCGCCTCATACTCGGGAAGTATGAGGTGAAGCTGGCTTGGCTTCACTCACACTTTCCGATCCCCTTATCCCTGTCTGCAGTCTGCACTCAAATGCAACCACTACCGGATCGGATAGAAAGAACTTTTGAGAAATCTACGGATGAAAACAACATGAGCTATAATGATGTAATGGTAGTGAATCAGATACTGGAGAATTATGGGGTCTATGGGGCGCCTGCCATGTCTAACAAACACGTAAAAATGGCATAACTTTTGTTTTTATTACTCTTGATTTTCTTCCAGCTTAATAACAGCTTAAAACTGTATTTGGTTTCATAACATTCTTTGACCTCTTTGGAAAACCCCAAATTATATAATCTCGAGAATCTGTCTTTATGAGAACAATCCGTCATACATACATATACATAACCAATACATATTTCTTATTTACCTACTGTACCGGTCGAGTTAAAGCTCAACCTACCCACTTAGTTTCTCCTTACAATGAGGGTAAAAACAAAAACATCTTTTCACCCTTCACGGATCGATGAGCGCAGCTAGGTCATGCATGCGCTTCTCAATAGTCCTCTAGTGTCTGTCTGTAATCCTTGAACTAGATAATTTCATATTTAAGACAACATTTAAAATGTTAAGGGTCTATATAACCCTAATAGCGTAACAGGGATAAAGCTAGGGAATTTCAGATGTATAAGTGAAGGACGTAAGATGCTACTATGCAAAATTTTATTGCGTTAAATCAAACAATTGCTAGTTTCAAGATAACTAAACGTTAATCTTGAAATTCAAAACATTCACTGCTTGTATTGAGCTAAGTTCAGTTCTTATACTAAGTTTTATTAGTTTTCGTACAATATTGACTAAGTAATTTCACTTATTTGTACAATTTAGAGAAAAGTTTGGTTTTTTTTTCTATCGAGAAAATTTTCAGGAATTGTGTTTTCACGACATTCACGTGTTAGTAAATATACTCGACTTTAATAAATATGGTTTCAAAATTTTTTATTTAAATAACTTTTGTAGTAGTACTAAATACATCAGTTCTGGCCTACTACGGCCCCTTAATATTGTTTTTAAATATCTATTCTACGTCAAGTATCACTGGGGTATGGAACCCCGGACGTGTGAGAAACCGAAGCCAACACGTAGATGCACTTTTCAATAACAATTTTACTCGCAAACTATCAAGTGGACACCAACTTACACTCTACAATCTACATAATTACCTAATATTATTAAATTAACTTTTTGTTCGTTTTAATTTCCAGGAGCGACAAAGGAAATCGGAACAGCGTTGACGAGAGTCTGTCTCCGCCACAGAGCCATCGAGTCCAGGATGAAGACGTTTATTAGGTAAATATTTATTACCAGCTTTATTGTAAACTAGCTGCGCCCCGCGCCGCGGTTTCACCCGCGCAAAGCGTGATCCCGCGTTGTTCGAACACCTACCTACCGCTATGCAAAAATCCACACTTAAACGGACGACCAGGGAAGTACTGAAGTCAGTACTTCCCTGGTCGTCCGTTGTGCTGACGTCATCAGTGCTTCATCAGTAGGATTTTTGCACTGCAGTAGGTAGGTGAAGTAATGTAAAGTTTGTATGTAAGTACATGATGATGACGATGGATGACGATGAATGACGATCGATGACGATGAATGACAATCGATGACAATGATGCCACTCGACTCGACATCACTTATCCTACCCCTGTGTCGATTTTCATTCGAATTATCACCCGCGTAAGTACCGATCTCGCGGGATGCGGGATCAAAAGTAGGTATGCTATGTTACTCTCCATACCTTAAACTATCCCTATGCAAATTTTCATCCAAATCGGTTGAACCGTTTTAATCTCGTTTGAATCCCGATCCCGTTCATTACAATCAGTTTATTAAAATGCCGCTGAACCGATTGTATCGAAACTCGGTATATAGATAGCTGTAGACCTGGACTAACATACAGTCAATTTCGTATCCCACAGGATTTAGACTTACGCGCGTGAAACTGCGGGGCTGGATTAAAATACACTACAATAGGTTGAAAAATAATAAGTTTTTGTTACTAAATCATGCAATTTATATTGCATAGGTTGAAAAATAATAAGTTTTTGTTACCAAATCATGCAATTTATATAATTTTCTTAGTATTTTCGTGTCGTGTTAGTTCTCATTTGAATTAAAAATTTGCAATAGGATAGTTTAAATGATGGAGAGTAACATAGGATACTTTGATCCCGATAATCCTGCGGGATCGAGGATGAAACCGCTGGGCGCAGCTAGTGTATATGTGTAATACTCGTATGAAGTAAATAATGAAACAGTTTTCCTTAAGGAAATATGACTTGTATTTAGATGATTTAATATAATACAAGTAAATAAATACGGGTAGTCACTATAGTCTGGTTTTTTTATTAGTTACCTACGTAACTGGTTTCTTTAATCGATTTGACTATTAGAATAATTTGATTATCTCAATTGCTTTAGATAAGTATATTTCATTTCTAGAAACATAACCTAAATGACCTTAAACTTATATTAAACGAAACATCGGTATTAGAAAAAAAATATTAGAAATAATAAAAGTAATGCAATTAACTTCCTTACTTATAAAATATTATTTACTCATAGTACAGAGACAAAGGTCACATAACATACTAAGTTATGTGACGTTTGTCTCTGTCTGTCAACTTTGAAACTTCATGTGACAGTAAAAGACAAACGATGCAAAGTAAGGGGGTTAAACTGAACATAAATCTGCCCAAGTAGGTACGATGCGGACTCGTGCACGAAGGTTCCGTACGTTTGTTGTTATGCAAATTTCTAAATAATGGTTGAACTGTAACATTCATACATACCTACAAACTTTCATCTTTGTAATATTAGTAGGGTCAAAAACACAGTATTGTACTGTGCAGTAGATAATTCTCGTATATTCCCGCGTCCAATCAACCGCAGTAATTCTCATACGATATGAACACGCGAAGATGAAAAATTGCGTTTACGTTTGACGTGTATTTTGATTTATCATCGATTAACTGCGCCCCGTGGTTTCACGCGCGTAAGCCGATACAATTCCGATACAAGCCTATCGGATACACTACAAATACAGCGGCCCTAGCCAACATTCTTATCGAATAACGAAATCGCCAATCGACAGTTTTTATATATGTAGTGAGGTATCATATTTGATACCCCATGAGTTTCTTGTGACTTCATTTCATTTTTCATTTTATTATAACGTTTCACAGACGATAGTTGGCTTGGCGATTGTAAACAATAATGTCCAGCATAAATACTTGTCTCGCTGGCGTTTTGAACTTAGCCTTTACCGATTTCCTTAGCAACTGGAACCTCAAAATACCTACTTTCTTGTTGATTTTAACGTTATTTGTGACTCGTACGTTAACTCGGAGTCACTGACCTTGTCATCTCGTGTTAGTAGCAGTAGATTAGCCGTTTTTAGGGTTCCATACCTAATGGGTTAAACGGCATATTTTTTTAATCTCTCTATAATAAAAATACCTACGTTTAGATGTTCAATGTTCAAAACATTGAAAATTAAAATATTGTTTGTATAAAATTATCGGAAACCATTACACCTAAACTTAGATCGTCATGATCATCTCAGCCTTGATCCGTCCACTGCCGTTGTGGCCACACATAGGTCTCCCCCATACGAGGCCACAAATAGCGATCGCAAGCCACTTCCATATAACGACTCTTTTGCAATTTGCAATCTCTTACAATTTGTCATTAAAGTTATATTATTAGGGCGTTATTAGGGTCGCCTGCTCGGTTAGAATTGTGTAAGAAAGAAATTCCGAGTAAGTAATTAAAATGTCGAATGTTTGAAAATGCAGATAGTTAGGTATTTTACCTAAGTCTAAAACAATCGGAATAAAAGATTCCACAAACTTATCTGTCACAAAAACGACTTTGGGCTCAAGACATAAAGTGTCGTTCTTACTCCAAAATAATATTCCTTATGTTTATTGCTCAAAGTATTCTATTTATTTATGTATACAGAATCAACAGCACTTTGGAATATTATACTACTGCAAGTTATACAAGTCATAGTGCCAATAACAGATTCCTACTCTCAGATTTCTAATAGAAATATTTTACAAGGTGTCATCAAACCGTAAATATCAGTAAATAAAATAAAATAAAATCAAAAATTCTCCCTTGACAGGATACGAACTGTCTGACTGAACACATATTTCTGAATTGTGTGAAGTAAAAAATCATTGATTTTCATTTCAGCGTATTAATGGACACCCTAATAACACCATTATCCGAACGAGCGGACGATTGGCGTCGTGGGGGTTGCGCGACCGGTGCCCTCAGTCGCGAGCACGCGCGGGAGTGTAAACGAGCTCGGACCGAGCTGAGGAGACGCGTCGCTGACGCCCAGAGACAAGCGAGGAAAGCCAGGAGACAGCCCACTGACGCGAGGCGAAGGGCTGATGTCTCTATGCAGGTAACATTGACAAATTGATTGTTAAACTCTGTGAACTGAGTTGAGGAGACGCGTCGCAGACGTACAGAGACAATCTACGAAAACCATTAGACGACCACAATGACTTCTCTACCTTTCTTCCATTTATCGCCGTCTAGAGCAATTATGTACCAATTTGTAAAATAATCAAAATCGACCCACCATTTTACAAAACTATAATGTAACGTGTTCCAGGATGTTCAAGAACGCAAGCAGCAGCTGGAAGAGATGGAAGAGAAGGCAGTCAAGGCAGCTCTGATTGAGGAGAGGAACCGCTTTTGTCACTTCGTATCCTTGCTGAATCCAGTCGTGGTAAGTAATGGAAAAGGTTCCTGACGGAAAGTGCACTGTTTATACTAGGAAAACCAATTAAATTTGATATATGGTACTTATATTTCCGTCGTAAATTCCAGTGGTGTTTTGTCCACTCAACTCGATTCGTGGGGAGTTACTGTTTTTATTTTTGATGGGTTCTTTTCGAATGTCCCGCTTTGGCGGAGATTGGACCAGGAACTATTGGTGACTTAAAAATCCTTCCACAATTTAAATAAAAACACATCTAGTAGAGAAAATGTATGGAAGAGCTGGGTTTGTTCTCCTACTGACAAAAAGAACCATCACGCAAAAGGAACTCAATTTGAGGAGGTCTTTTTGTGGAAAACGAGCCCGTAAAGAATTACAATTAGGTATATAAAGGTGGAAACTATTAGATGGATTCGATAGAGAACTGTTTAATTTCATTAAGGAAATTCTTTCCAAAAATTCGCACCCAACAGGACGTGATCCTGCATCTCTGGCGTACTATGTCAATGCCTTAACCAAAACGGCCATAGGTGCTCATTTCGTCGAGTCGAAATTATTGATTGCATCTCTTCGTTTTAATAAAACACAATATTTACCGAGTTTTACTCACGTTTTTTTATTTATTATCGACATTATTTCTAAAGACCCAGCTTTCCCCAACTTTACAGTTAGCTTTTTCAAGGTTGACTGAGATGTAATTCTTCCAAACAACTGTCTGATCAAGACCCTCGTGTATTGTTTTCCAGGAGAGTGAAGTAGCAATGTTAGCGGAGGTGGGTCACCTGCAGGAAGGTAGCGAGCAGTTGGTGCGGCACACCGCCGAGCCCAGGACCTTGCCTGCTGCCAGTTTACAGGTATTAAGTTATACCTATCTACCTAGTAACGAAGCCATATTTTTGTTAGGCCATTAATCTGTCCCACTATACTGCTAGAGCCTCCTCTAACAGGAGTCAGGAAGTAAGACGCCACGAGAGCCTACACCGAAATAGCGAATTCCTTCGGATCGTGGTGAGTCCTAGGACTTGTCGGTTTCCTCACGATGTTTCCTTCTCAATATCACTTCGAATTGAGACTGTAAAGCAGAAGCAGATACGGTGTTTTTTTTTTCACAAATGTGTACAAATACAGCTTGTGTATTGATTATTTCCACAGTCCTGGTTTAAACGAGATAATATTTAAATTTTTGTGTTTTACAAAATTTATAGTAATTTAGTAAAACACAATAAATACCTGGTTTTACTCGCGTTTTAATGAATAACATCATTATTCGACCTAGCTTTCGCCAATTTTACAGTTGGCTTTTTCCCTTTACAGTTGAGCCAACTGTAAAGTTGGCGAAAGCTCGGTCTTTTAAAAATAATTACGTTATTCAATAACATGTATATATTGTGTTCTATTATGCAAAATCGCGAAAACCTTACATAAAATTATAGTAATTTAGATTTAGTTAAAATTCTAACTTAAACTTAATTAAAATTAAACTAGGTACTTAATTGTTATTTATTCCACCAGGTGATATGCGACGTGAAGTCGTGTTACAGTGGGTGGGCGGAAGCGACCTCAGCACCACACTCGCCGTCCGCCAGTAGACTCGGTAGCCGCAAGTCCAGTCTCACCTCCATATCCTCGCTGAATAGCCATTGTTCTGAACATCATGGTGAGTGGAACTACTAGCCGGGCTCGCATTCTCCCATGCTAAAGTTTGAGGTAGTCTCGAATAGAAACAGAAGTTTTCGATTTTTTCCCGAATATTCCAAATTGACAAAATTAAATATGAAAAATTTGAATTTTAAAATTAAAAAAAAAAAACTGTATTTTTTATTACAAATATAGCATTAAATAACCAGAGATATGTAAAAACTTCTAGATACGTAATAGGGCAAATTTCTTGGCTACACTAATGCAAGCTATCTAGCCAGAGAAGTCTTAGTTCCATCCCAGCTCACGTCACGATCACCCGCTTGTTGACACACAGTACATTTAGTTCACTTTCACAACATTATTCACAGACAACAATGCCTTCGTGCGTATTTAGGCGATGCACGAATTATACTCCAAAAACTGGCAAAAATATTTCATTTCATACGTAAGTAAAGCTGTATTTATTTATTTTAGTTTATTTTTTGAAAAAGTTTTTTTTCAAAAACTCAACGAAGTTTTGACTTTGACGTTTTATCATTCTCTCCTAACCGCTATGAGATGTCATAATAATATTATGACATCTCTTTCTTACGTCATGCAAGTAGCATTGAGTCTTTATGTTTTTAGAAAGAGATAACAATAGTTTCGTCTATTTCTTCTTTAAATTATGTGAATGAATATAAATAATGAGGTTGTATAGCATACAATTGTGCCGCTTTTCAATAATTATTTGTTCTGCAATGGCGTCTCTATAACTTTAATAGACTCATTGTAAATAACGGAGTATTTATGAGCCTCGTGAACAAGCCAGTTGAAATTGCTGGCAAAGTATCGAGCTCCTCATAAAATATTAAAAATATGGTAAATACCCCGTTATTTAATGCTGTTTGTAGTATAAGCAACCATGTAAGTTTAAAAATCAGTTAAAATTTAAAAATTTGTATTTAGTTCGGACATAATTTCCAGACCGAAAAAAAATCGAGTTACCTAAAAACTAAATCACTACTGCCATCTACCTATCTATACAGATATATATCTGGAATGTGTGACGTTCCAGGCACTGTATCGAGCTCGACAGTGAGCTGTTCAACGCCGGTATCGAACGCGTCCTCCTCGGGTACGCTGCCGGCACCGCACAACGACTCGCAACTGTGCCTGTCTCAGGTAATTTTTGATATAAGATTTTTGAAAATTAAAAAATAACTATTGATTTTTTTTATTTTCTGTATTAGCCAAACAAGACAATTATTTATTTTACCGTATGCACCGTAACCATTACGTGTTAAAACGTACCCCCTTACTTATAAACACTAATTAATGCGCTGCATAACTATGCATCGTTTATCTTTTTCTAGCACATTAAGTTTCAAAATTGACAGAGAGAGACAAACGTCACATAACTGAGTCAAGTGTAAATAATATTTTATAAGTAAATGAGATAACAGGATCCTGTCTTAGGTAAACGAGCGGTTAACGCATTCGACCGGCAAGCGAGGGGCACGGGTTCGAATCCTGTCACTAGAAATTTACATTTATGTATATTTTTGTTGACTTATTTTTTGTTTGCTATTTTATCATAATTTTGTTTTTTTTTTTCTCTTTATTTTATGTATTGTTTTGTCCTTGGTTTGTGTCAGTACGCGCGCCTCGCGAGCGTGTGTAGCTCTGACTCCGGGTTCCGGTCGCAGGACGCCTTGCTGCGACGCTCGCTCTACGTTGACAATGTAATATTTACTACTAAAATTACTTTTTAACTGGGTGTTTACCATGTTTAATAATACGTAAACGTTCGTACGTGTATGTTGCCTCTTGAACAAGCTGGTTGAAAATACTAGCGAAATATCGGGCTCCGCGAAAAAATTATATTAAACATGGTAAACACCCCGTCAACAAGTAATTTTAGCAGTGAAAATAACCATGTTAGTTTAAAATCGTATTTGTAATATTTAGTTTTTGTTGATTTTGTTAAGTTTTTTAATTTTATTTGAGTTTTTTTTATTATTTTGGTTTAATTAAGTTTTATTTACTTATATATATGTATACGATGATTAACAGCTGCATAAACCAAATCTCTTAAAGAATCGTTGAAAACCCCGAAGGAAATTAATAAATTCCGATAATTGCCGTGGTTGACTTACTTAAGTAAGAAACTTACTAATTTACATTTTACCGGCTCTTACTCGCTAATTTTTTTTTGCTTACCTCGGCGTTTCGATCATTGATCGAACGATCGAAACGTCGAGGTAAGAAAATAAATAATAATACGCGATTAAGACCCGGTGAAATGTAAATATGTCAACAAATCGTGTGAATTTAAAAAGTTTTGAAACTTACCTAATAGGTAAGACTTTGGATACTAAATTCTTGGAATAAATCAATTTTGTATTGTATTGTAAGACCGATAATGTATAGTAGATTGTTACCCAAGGGCTAAATGACATGGATGAATGACATGGACTCTCTTACTTTGTTCGAGCGGCCAAATAATCTTCGAGGGTGAAATGGGTAACATTCAGTCACAGTTAGCTTTTTCAAGGTTAACTGAAAAAGCTAACTGTAAAGTTATCGATAGCTCGGTCTTAAGTAATCATGCCGTTATTAAATAAAAATGCGAGTAAAACCCGGCCAATTAAGGGTTTTATTAAAAACTTTCCGGGCTAGATCTCATGAAAATGAAACTTTTCGAACAGGTCAGAAGGGAATATAATATGTTGTTGTTTACTGCACCAGGGTTCAGATAACCAGAGCGTGAGCAGCGAATGTCTGACACCCGCCAAGAGTAATGTCGAACATGATCTCGCTGACGACCAGGAGAGAGACATCATGGGGAACGCAGGTACAATATTACATCGTTCTTCTCATCTGAGTGATGTTCATCTCTGGAGCCCGGGTTTCTTAAAACACCAAATTATTACTTAAAGAAATGCTTTCCAAAATTTTTTACACCCGACAGGACTTGAACCTGCATCTCCGGGGATCCATCCCGAGCCCTTTTCCAATTTGGCAAGTTTTAAGTTGCAATTTGGAAAGTTTCATGTTGCAATTTGGCAAGTTTCAAATTGCAGATTTGGCAAGTTTAAAGTTGCAATTTGGCAAGTTTCAAGTTGTGATTTGGCAAGTTTCAAGCAATTTCTCAAGTGTAGGAAACACCTTAAAATATATCAAAAACAAATGATTAAGTACTTACCTAAATTAGGTAAGTCCTGTCAATGATGACTTACCTAAGTGGGTAAGTAAGTCGTCATTGACTACAAATGGATATGGAGGAAAATAATTATGAGTTCAAATCGTGTGAGTTTAAAATGTTTAATATTTTTACAGTTGAAAAGAAGAACTTAAATCCATGTATAGGCCTTGGCATAGACGTCCGCCATCTTGATTTGTTTAAATCTCTTATCGCTCGATATTATCTATGTGTTTGGATAGAGGAGGTCTAAATAAATAGAAAACATTCCATCAAATCAAGAGATGGGTCTATGAAGTTTTAAAGGAAACTGTTTAAAAGTTCTATAAAACGTTATGTCATTGGATTCGTTTTCCAATCGACAGAAGACCTCAAACCAAACAATGTTTGACTTCAAACTTTGCCTCTAAGCTACGAATCTGCTTTGTGCTCTAAGCTGAAACAAAGGAACAAAGTTATCTAGTTTAGCCTTTCGACGTTTTACATCTTAGTGTTTGCGCTGTGACGGCTTAGAAGCATATTTTGAAGGCAAAGATTGTTTGGTTTGAGGTCTTCTTTCTGTTGATAAATTTTCTGTTTATTTAGACCTCCTCTATCCCAATATATAGGTTTCAACGAGCGACGAGAGATTGAAAAGAAATCAAGATGGCGGACATCGACTATGCCAGGGCTTCGACTTACGAATTGTGCTTTCATTTCATATGGTTCAATTTCTTTGTTAACTGTTAGTATTTAGTTTCTTTGCTATTCATTATAATCAAAACATTTTTTTATTATTTTCAGCTTCAGCGACTTGGCCTGATTTAAAAGACACCGCTCAATTCGAACGAGCAGCCTCCGCCATTATGGGCGGTAGACCTCATACTATTTCAGCAGGTCAGTTTATGTATCCGTTGTCTACTGCCTGCAACTGGTACAAGCCTAGTTGCTTAATTTAGGGCTAGATTGCGCTGTGTGTTACGTCGTGCAATAGTTATTTATTATTTTGAGTGAATCAAACTGAGTTGACTGACTCACTGATTGACTCGTTGACTGATTGTATTGAATTGCATTATGTGACTTTAGACTAGGCTGACTTATTAACAACAATCCTAACTAATTTGATAAATTCAAAAGTACTTCTGTCTTTTTGTTAATTTTTCACGCCTAAACTGCTAAACCGATTTTAAGAGATCGATGAAATCTTGGAGTAAGACATAGGCTACTTTTGTTTTCAATACCAAGAGTATCGACATCGGGACTTACGCCAGCTTTTAGTTTATTAAAATTTCAGTCCACATATTCTAAAGTTTATTCTAAAAGTAATTAAAATGAATTATCCCCCAGCTTACAGCGAGCGTGGTCACCCGCGGCCGGCGCTCAGTGTCCACACGTTCGAAAATGAGCGGGAACAGTCGCACTACGCAAGACCACCACTACCTACTGTAAGTGCTGAACTATCCGCCATTTTGAGGCGGCGGCCATCTTGAATTTACAATGGAATTGTGTTGTCTCTAGAAGTAAAACTACTTTTTAAACTAATGCAAAAGTAGGGAATCATTCTATTGTGTTTTTAAACCTCTTCGGAAAATAGAGAGATGTTATAAGTCTGAGGGGTCTGTGTATCTAGCATCGTAGCTCTCAAACGGAAATTAAAATTGCTTTTCGTTGTATATTATTAATAGTAGTTTGTATAGCAAAGGAGAAAATACTATTTTTACGGCGAAAGTTTTTTTTTAATCCAGAGAGAAGCGAAGGATTCTTGAGTAGAATCCTCAGAATCCTTCGCTTTCGATTCGAGGGATTCAAAGTACCTGTCTACCTTACTCGAACGACAAAAGTTAATTGTGTTTATATATTTCTATTCCATTTAAGCTGTTTTTGATTCTATCTATTTATCTTGTAAATTTATATGATGTGTACATTAAAGAATTCTTTCATTCATTCATTAATTCCTCTCTCAGCGCTGCTCGTCCCTCGAGCGTCCGTCGTTGCCCGCGAAGTGCGGCACCACCACCAGCAGCAGCACCAGCAACGCCAACACCGGCCAGCAGGAGTTCAAGCCGAGCAAGCCTTCCTCGCTGCCGCCACATCTCACTAAAGGTATACCTCACTCTTACCTTAATCGTATGTGTGACACCCGCAGCGTCTACTAGATGGCGTTACTTGTATGAAGTCCTGAATCACACGTACAACATTTTTGTTGAGATAAGCGGTAACATCTATACTTGTAATAAAGAAAGAGAGGACCAAAAGTCTGTACTTGGAAGTAAATTTGAAAAAAGTTGTCTAGAGGGCTTAGAAAAAGTAAAACAAAATTATATAATTTTTAAAACTCGTGTCTGTCTGTCTGTTTCTCTGTTTATCTGTCGGTTCCTTATACAATTAAAAACTACTTATCTGATTGAAATCTGGTTCTCAATATTGGATAGTTCTATTTTCGAGGAAGGTCGTGGTATACTTTACATCGAAATCCAATTAGTAGAACCCGAGTAATGAACGGAAAAGTGCAACAGCTCGATTACCGCTCGGCCGCCCGCGCCCTTGTTAATACGTTTTCACTTCTGTGGGTGAAACCGCGGGGCCCAGCTAGTAGACAATAAAGCCAATTGACTGATCATACCGCGAAGTTGATTTACCAAACATAACTCACCGTTGTGGGCAAGGGGTGAGGTTATAATAAAACTTTGTGATTGGCTATTGCGATACATATCTATACTTTGACTTTTTGTGATTGGCCGATGTGTTATCTATCTATACCTAGAGTCTTTATGATTGGCTGTTCCTACACGGGAGTGCTATTTAAAATGCTCGTCTTTGAATAAAAGCCATAGGATTGAAACCAGAAATACGATTATAATTTGAATTGATTGTTTTCCTGTACGTTCCAGAAATGCCTCAAGCCCTGTACGTGAACATGTCGGAGCTGGCGACGTTGGCCGCCTCGCGTGCCGCCATACACAACGCGGACAAACATCAGGAGAAGGTGGGTTAAACTTTGTTGACATATACCATGCTACCATGGTGTCTTATAAGCCGTCGCGACTTCGAAAGCAATTAAAGCTGAATTAGCCGAATTTGACATCCTATCGGGATGGAAAGTCGTGTTTGCCGTAAACCGTAGGCCGAGGCATATCGTCATTGGCAACAAGCACACGGCTCCTTGGACTATCGGCTCGCGTAAGTCTCGACCCCAGAAGAGTTTTCGAAAACCCTCCTTGATGCGCGTAACGGTAAAAGAGCAAAATGGTAAAGTGGTTGCAAAACGGTAAAGGAGCGAAATGGTAGAGGAGCAAAATAACTAGAGAGCATAACGTTAAAAGCGCATATTGTAAAATATATCATTCTGCTCTATTACCTAAGTGATTTTTAGCCATTATCCGCTTTCGACGATTTGCTATCTTACCATATTGCTTTTAACGCCTATAGGAAAAACCCTATCTTATTGGATGTCATCTGATGAACATCCCATTTCTGCTCTCTACTATCAGCGGATTAGGATGTACTTACGTAGATCAGTCAACACTAAGCCTTTTATATTTATAAATTAATAGAGCTTCTATCAAAATCACAGTTTAAAAATTACTAAAAATTATTTACTTTCCTTATATAAATTTATTCAATCCCATCATATTAAATGCACCTTGCAGCTTACTATTACAAAAAAATACTATAAAAACTAATTTATGTTAAAAATTCTCATATTTTCCGATTCATCTAAAACGTAGGGTTTTTCTCGCCTCTGTCGATTCGATCTGGAAACAAACAACATATAAATTAATTAATAAAAATAAAACTGAACCAACTGTAATACAAATAAAATTAATAACTAGCAGCGTCTCGTGGTTTCACCCGCTTAAGTCTCGATCCCTTGTGAATATAGAGATAAAAGTTTGGGTTAAAGGTAAAGTCGTCCTAAAAACTGGAACCAGGGACCACTTGTGCCCTTTCGAATTTGATAGAAGTCCACTGGGCTCAAAGAAAGTTTAGACATTAGGACGAGTTGACTTATAAATGAGCTTTATGTTATTCCAAACCTCCGGCTGTCTATGTTCTAGGTTTCATCGTAATCGGTTCAGTTGTTTTTGCTTGAAAAAATAACAAAGTTACATACACACACAGGTTTTTAAGTAAATTTCTGAACATTTTAACTTTGGAACGTATAAAACTTCGCCTAGATAAAAAAGCTTTACTATCAGGCGGCCTTTCTCCTTGTTATCTATACTAATATTATAAAGCTGAAGAGTTTGTTTGATTGTTTGTTTGATTGTTTGTTTGTTTGTTTGTTTGAACGCGCTAATCTCAGGAACTGCTGGTCCGATTTGAACCAGCAGCTTTTTGTGTTTGATAGTCCATTTATCGAGGAAGGTTATAGGCTATATTACATCACGCTACGACTGATAGGAGCGGAGCATCCATGAAATATGTTGCAAAAACGGGAAAAAAATCCCCCTTTTCCGAGATACTGTCGCGTGCGCTGAGTAAACGGTCAAAGTTACATAAAAACCATTTATGAGAGAATTCTTCCTCTAAATATGATCTAATAAATAGTCCGCGACAGCATATGTCTAACTCTTAAGGTTGACTCAATATAACATCTTTTAGAGTAATAAAATTTATTGTAGAACAATGCATTGTTTCCGAAGGTAATTTTGTAAATATGATATTAATCCTTATCCAAATAAATACGTTATTCATTAAAAGTATTTAATTTTAAACATAATTGTCCTTAACATCACTTGATTTCAATGAATATCTCACGAGATATTACAGTTTTAAAATAACTCCACAATAAATAATTAATAAGTACCAAGCGTGCATATACATATTATTATACACGTAGCGGGCGACGATGATGAGGGTGGCCAGCCAGCTCTGTGAGGCATCATGCCGCGCGGCTCAATCGGTCGGCTCCATGCGAGACGGTAGTGTCACCAAACTGCAGTGCTTTTTAATAATTATTTTGCAATATCTTATTGTACTTTTGATTCTTAATATTTTGTTTTATGTTGATAATTAATATTTTAAAGAGGTTACGTTGGTAATATGTATGTATGTATGTATTTTGGGGGTCATCTCAGAAACTTCTAGACCTATTTCAAAAATTCTTTCACTAATTGAAAACTACATTATCCAGATGTGACACAGTCTACTTTTGATCCTGATATTCCCTCGGGATCGGGACTTACGCAAGTGAAACCCCAGGACGGCAGCTCTGAAAAATAAAGTCGTGTATTTCTATTTCTAACTCAACAACCCGTAAACCGATATGAATGAAATTTGGTACAGGGTAGAAATAATATATAGGGTACTTTGAATGATCGTACGGGTTAAGCAACACTTGGTATAAAATACGTGATGGGTGAAAAAGAGCAGGTGACCCGATATTCATAAACTTGGTACAGGGTTGGTTTAGAGGTAGAAATATTATATAGTACTTTGAATGATCGTTAAGCAACACCTGGTATGACATACGTGAGGGATCATTAACGTTACGGGATAGGAAGTTACGCGGGTGAAACCGCGGGGCGCAGCTAGTCTCTAATATAGATGGAGCCCAGTGCAGGGACCCTACCGCGTAACCGTCTCCGCCCACCCGTCGAGTTCAACTTAACTATGACTTACAATTTGTCCCATTGGAATTTAGCAGCTAACGTTTCGGAGATCTGTCCCTCTTTCAGCTGCTTCTTGACAACTCTTTCCACTAGACGAAGTGATGAGAACATGTTCTGAACGTTCTGTGGCTGTCTGGCTCTTGAAGTAGTCTGTGGAAGTATTCGTATAATTCGTAAGAATAATAAGAAAGAAAGAAAATAAGCTGTCAAATTTCAAATTCAAATAGTTAATTTCCTTTAGATTCTAGTACAACAATAAATGTAGGTACATGATCACTTGTATACGTCTTGAATGATTTTAGTGTGGCTTCGGTACGCGCCCGATGAAAAGAAGCCACAAGCAACGCATGGGGTTTTTTGTGATCATGTGTTAACTTACAGTCGTCATGATACAGATAATCTATAATTTGAACATAAGCAATCAATAATGAGGTCTATGGATTCTTTTTATTAAGATGTGACGACGTATCATAGTACGCCTTTTTACACTATATTTGTATTTATAAACATACTAGCTGCGCCCCGCTGTTTTACCCGCGTAAGTCCCGTTCCCGCGGGAATATCGGGAAAAAAATGCTTTGTGTTATTACCGGTATCAATCTACCTATATTCCAAGTCTCATCGCAATCAGTTTAGTAGTTTTTACGAGAAAGAGTAACAAAGTCACAAACATACAAAATGTCTTGTTTATAATAAGTAGGTATTATTAGAAAGATTTAATAGTTCAAATTATGTGTATAAATATACCTATGTCGTACATAATTATAGATTATAATCTATACTATAATCCTTACTAACATTACAAGTGCGAAAGTAACCCTACCTGTCTGTTAAAACAAACTCATAAAAGTCGTAAAAGAAAAACACAATCACATCCACAAACACACAACCCGCCCAACAACATCCGACCCGCCGTCGCCGTTTAAAGCTATCCCTTACCATAATCTCAACAACATCAAACAACTTCTTTAGTTCCTTCCTCTCCATATCGTTCAAGTGGACAGTGTTCGGGTCAAAGATACCGCTTTTCTTCAACTTTGTCTTGATCTTCTCCAACGTTATGGGCGTGTGTTGTTCTACCATCTCTCCCGATTTAAACGCCGCTTTCGCATCCGCTAATTCGTTCATAGGACTAAATAAAACAGATAAATTATTCAAGACTACCCGTAGCTTCACCCGCGTAAGTCCCTAACTCTCGGAAATATCGGCATCAAAAGTAGCCTATGTGTCATTCCAGGTCTTCAGTTACCGAGTTTTATGGTAATCGGTTCATCGGTTTTTAAGTGATTGAGTAATGGACATACACACTCACAAACTTTCAGCTTTATAAAATTAAGTAGGATAAAGGAATGAACAAGGCCCTGAAATCCCTGTCTGATAAAAAAAAATGTATTTTTTGGGTTCCCTAAAAAATAAACCCTTATAAGATATTTGGCTGTCTGTCTGTCAGCCTGTCTGTCCGTTTGTTCGTCCGTCTGTCTGTCAAGTTCCTTTATCTCAGGAACGCGCCGAATCTCTGTCGCATTAATTATTAGTGGCATCCGAATGCAGAAAGGTACACTAAACAGAGTGAAATAATAATAAACAAAAACCGACTTCAAAAAGCACAAAATTGCTTCACATACATTATACAGTGTCACCGAATTAACTATGATGCTATCTGAAGTCGGGCAGTTTTGCAGGGTGGGTCCAGATTTTAGTTTGACTGCCCGACTTCTGGTAACATAAGAGATAAGTCGGATGCACTGTATGTAGGTGCGGTTGTTATGTGTTTTTCGAAATCAATTTTTAAATTTTAAACCGGTTTCAATAACAGGAGGAGGAGGCGAGTGTTCGCTTACCCTCATACAAAAGTTAAATAGTAACATAACTTACCAGAACATACTTTTGTGAATATTGAAGAGTATTCTGAAAAATAAAAACTGTAGTTCTAGCAAAGCGTAGCCAAGATAACCGATTGGAAAATTGTATCGGCACCTATTCTGTAATTAATCAATGTCTCAAACATGTCTCAGCCTTAGTAATTGTTTTACAAAAACGTTTCAGCAATTGTGGGTGAGGAGTTTTTGCGTAATATGATATGTGTTAAACATACCAACTGCATCACAATCGGTTCAGTAGTTCTAACGTAAATGAGCAACAAACATACAACAACCTTTCAACCACAAAACAACTCACATTTCTTACTTTATTTGTGATTTGAGAAATGTCCAACAAAATCGAAAATCGTAAGTAACTTATTGAATAAAAAGTCAATAAAATTAGTTTTTTTTTAATGAAACACCAACTAGTTTTTATGTTAATTTTTCTTTTTACTGTATTTTGATTTATTTTTGGTGTGTTGCAATAAATAATTAATCAATCATAATTATAACTAGTTTTATAAGAAGTCAGTAACAACAGAAAGGGCCGTGTCGTGTAAACAAACTTACAGTATGAATATTTTGTTGTTAAACACCACCATGTTTGGTCCGCACAGCACAATGGTCGATCGCGAAATGACGCGTTGGAGCATTCGCGGTCAGTTTATATGTTACGGTGAATGAGATTATCGTTTACAGCAAGCTCAACATGTTTTAATACTTGCACAGTCGAAATTACAATATTTTTTCAGGTTTAGGTCACATTGTTGCTTGTATTATTTTTAGCTTTCTATCCCTTAGGAAGAGATCAGCAGCCCTAGACAACATTCTTATCTAATAACGAAATCGCCAATCGACAGATTTTTTTGTATGAAATTGACATATAAGTTCGCGAAAAGTCACGTGACTTTTCGTCGTTGCAGTAAAGATATCGAAATCTAAGGCATTGATAAATGTCTAATAAGAAAAGTAATGCCATTAATTTTAATATACTTCTATTCGCAATAAATGAACTGTGGATTATGAAAACTGAAAAATGTTTAATTTCTATCCAACATCATGATAACAGAAGACCAATCTACCTTCACTGTGTTCGTGTTCTGTTTCTACTTTTCTTGTGGTGGTTTGGCTCATCTGGTGTTAAAGTTTTATGATCGCCCCAAGGCCTCTAACTTGACCTATATGTTTGGTACAGACATTATTTGCAACATTAGTTGTAAATAACTTCCTGGTGTACGGTAAATCGCATCTCATAAGTATTTTTGGTAAATAAATAAAACTATTTTAATTCAACATTATGGCCCTAAAAAGAATTCACCAAGTATCAAAACAAGCCGTCGTCGTACAGCATTACATAATGCCTTGTAGTATCTCATAACTGCATTGTTCCGATTGAAAATGCAAAGTTAACATAGTATCAAAATGTTCAATCTCACTAAAATTATAAACATGAAGTATTGTATGTAAGTATGTATGTCCTTACAAAGCACGGAGGAGCTCGAGAAAATGATTTTTTAGCCACTTAATTATCGATCAACCATCCAATGAATGACTGCGCCAGGCGTTGCTTTACCCGCACGATTACCTAGACTAATGCTCAGCTTGTTCCTATTAGCAGCGGTTAACCATTAATAAGTAATAGGGGTTATTCTATTAACGGATTAAGGGATTATTATTAAGGGGTTTAGGATGATTTATACTAGACCGTCACCCGGTCGTGCCGAGTCCGAGGTTCGTTCGCCATTCCTCGGCGAGCAGTCGATCGGTCTGTTGCAACCGAGTGGCGGCCGAGTAAGAGACAACGAAGCTCGGACCCGGCACGGTCGAGTGACGTTCTAGTATAAATCATCCCTTATTCTGTGGTTTCATCTCATCGGACGGCACGTTCCGAAACCACACTAAAATCATAGGCATAAGACGTTTCAAGGTGATCATGTACACGTATTGTGAACTAGCATTTTATGACTTTGACTTTAAACATCTACGTTCAAATTTCACAGGTATGCTCCGAAAGCAGTGCCAGCGAATCTTCCTTGGAATCCTCAAGTGGGTACGGAAGTCAAGGCGCCTTCGCTGCCGAGGATCACACGCATCAGCACCAGATCCAACATGCGGATGGTGAGTGGAATCCAGGGTCTGAGGGCATGAAAATGCCTTGGGCAAGACAATCAGCTGGTCTCAAATAGCTAAATTGATTTGGAATTTTAAATTGGCATAAAATCTAGTTCGTTGAGCCCCGCATTTTAAACCCCGCTTATTCTTTTGTGTAATTTTTTATATTTTAGAATCATTTTTTTTCTGTACGTACTGTTCTGAATTGTTTTAGTATTGCGTGTTAGTTGTTTTTTGTTAGTTGCAAAATGCTTTTGATATAAAAAAACATAGTTGGAGTTGTGTGTTTTTATGTTATTTTTCTAAGTTTTGTTGTCTGTCACGAAACCTTTTGTTATTGTTTAATATAGTTTACCATTTGAGCTTATGATTACCTGATTAATAGAATGGGTTTTTTTTGTTTTGATTTATCCGACTTCAAAATGCTATGTGAAATATAAAGTCATAATGAAGTCAGTATATTTTTATTTCTTAATTTATTTGACTTATAAAACTTAAAAATACGTATCCAACCAACCCACACCAACAAAATACCATCTTAAACCACTTAGGCTTCATTCGACCAAACGGGGAAAAGCAACGAATTTCAGCATAATTCTCAGAATGAATCGTCTTTTGTTCTAGAGACTCTTGAGTTGTCCAATCGAAGAATTGCCCATTTATACTAGTTTGGTCAAATCAAGCTTTGACTTTTCTGCATTTGTTTTTATTTTATTTTTACAACTTTTACACTTATTTAAGTTAATGTTTTTTATTATTTTGTTTACACTCGTGACTTCAAAATGCCTCTACAAAACGGCATTCTGAAGTCGCTTCAATTCTGTGTGTTCTATTAATTTGCAAGCTTATTTTTTAACCCCGCTTCGCATGCCATAGTCGTGTCCGAAATCGTCACGTTACGGCACACGGAAATTACCATCGCGGCTGCAAGGGAGAGCTTTTCGATATCTCTCGGAAGCTTAGAGGAGGCTGTGAGGTCTTTGGATGACGTCTCAGAGAATAACTACGCGACGATCGGGAAGAAACCGGCCGTGCCGAAACGTAGACCGGTTTCGATGAGCGGTGAGTACTGGAAATATACTAGCGCTGTCGGTAATGTTAAATCCCACTGTGCGAAATTCCACACTTAAGCGGTGGCCCATTGAAGATATGAGCGTTTAGAGCGCTGCCTAGTGTTACTGAGCTATTTTCACAGACGAGTCAGCGACACTTTAAGTCAGTGGATTGCTGTAAAACGAGGCACTAAGTTGTGATCAAAAGTTATTGTTATTGTTGGGATGAGGGATGCATCCCTTGATCAAAGCCTGTTTCCAGCAAAGCAGGGGTCTGTTTAATTAAAGTCCTTGACCCATACCTACTGCAAATTAACTTGACAGTTTTTACGGCCGGCTACCTGCCTGCCTCACATTCTGTGAGATGGAATCGCCCTATCTATGCTGGAGTTACACTGCCTATGAAACAATGGTAGTTATGTTATGTATTAATAACTGTAATTATTTAAGGGCTCGTTTCCGCAAATATACCCAAAATTAGGTGCTTTTTGCGTGATTGTTACTTTTGTTAGCGGGAGAACCAGCCTAGGTCTACCATAAATGTATGCCACCAGTATGTTTTTATTAAATAATTATGGGAGGTTTTTTACGTCACCAATAATTCCTTGTCAATTAATGGAGCTTTCTTCCTCCAAGGCAAGTTTATTCCTATCTTAACCTTACCGATGTGTATCGTTATATTTCCAGCGACAGTATGGTCCCGCCGCGGCTCCAACAGTTCGCTAGGCAAGCCGCCGCCTCCCGTACGACGGTCGTCGTCTATCTCCCGCGGACAGAGGCCGGGCTATTCACAGGTAGGCTCAGCTCAACCATACGGGACTGGATTCACTACGAAGGAATTTTGACCAATCCTTGGTCTAGATTTGAAAATAATTTTGAAACTCATATGAATAGTTTACCCGGGTCTTATTAGCGTATTGTTTTTTTTATACTCGTATAACATAAATAACATGACGTTTAAGGGCTGATATTTCAAATCCCTAGATAGAGATATCTGGCAAATAAAATGTAACACTACCGAATAGAAAACGTCTCTATGATATTAGAAATTATTATTAAGAATCAAAATTTGAAGGCTTTTCAATTTGGTTGGGTTCGAACTTATTCGACAGAAATCTTTTGAAAATGAAAAATCAGGCCTAACAGAAATAAATGTGAAATATATATTTACTTAAATATTCCAAATTTCATCACAATTGGTTCGATCGTTTTTGCGTGAAAGAGTAACAAATTTTATACACACACGTATTTGCAAACATTTGTTGTTATAATGTTAGTAGGATCTACTAATACTTAAAAAAAAATGATTTGAAAATGCTTTCACCAAGCGTAACATGTATTTCCCTTTGACCTCCAGGCCAACCAAAGCCCGCAGTCACAGTGCGGAGCGCCGGACGCGGACAATCTCCCGCCGCCGCCCGCCTTCCTGTTGCAGCCTGACAATAACGATACAGGTGAGACTAAAGACGATCCAAACCGAAACTAAAAACGATCGACAAACAAAACAATGGAAGACGGGTAATCGGAAACAATGGAAGATCGGGACTAAAACAAAAGACGATCAGAACAAATTCCAAATACGATCAAAAACAAAACAAAAGTTGATCGAACGAAACCAATTCAAAAGACGATCATATCCAAATTAAAAGTCTATCGAGACCGAGACAAAATGCGATCGAAACGTAACAAAAGAAGCATTGAAAACATTACTAACATCATGAAAACACCTTTTTTTTAACAATGTCTTTTCCTTTTTTTTTCAGCCCACCAAGGAATAAACGTAGCCGAAACAGTGAAACAACTAACCGAACTGAAGCACATGCCCGCCTCGCCCGGCTTGGTTCGCCGTTCCATACAACAATTGCAACACTCCAACGCGAACTCGCCCACTCAGTCGTCAAATTTGTCAAACTTGACAAACGTGTCAACTTCGAACTTGTCAAATATGTCAAGCTTCAACAAGAATTGGGGCTCGAACGCCAGTATCAATAGCGTCGGGAATGTGAATCCGATCTACGGGCAGACCGGACATAGGATTGTGGCTTTTGACTCCTTGTATGGGAGGAAGAATAGTTTGAATTCAAGCAATTCGGATTTGTATAGAGATAATTCAGGTGAGTTTAGGTATTTAAACTATTTTTCTAAAAAGTTTTTCCATGCCAAGAAAATTATGTTTTTCAAGGAAAAATGCATTTTTAGTGTCAGAGTTGTCGAAAATGTCAATTGAATATTTCTAAACAATATTTGTATGTGTTATCTGTACAAAACTATGTTTTTTGAAGAAAAAAAAGATCCCAAAAATGTATTCTTGATTTTTAGAATCTTTTTATAGAAGATGTAACGGGTAAGCCCTTTTAAGCCGAAAGGGGGTTGTTCTAGACGTCTAGGCGAACAACTTTTGTTCTATGACTTTTGGAAATTTGAAGTACTTTTCGTTTTCGTTTTTACTTGTCCTTTCATTTAGTTTGGTCTACTACAGTCAAACCTTCAATTACCTTTTTTTTCAAAAACAGCTGTTTTTTCAGTCAAACATAATCTCAAAATTTTCAATAAAAAAGTTCGAATTTTCAAAAGTCGTAGAACAAACGGTGTTCGCCTAGACGTCTAGAACAACCCCCTTTCGGATTAAAAGGACTTGCCCGTTACATCTTGTATAGATAAATCAGGTTAGCTCAGATTTCTAAACAATATGTATAAAAGTGGAATAGGTACTATTAAAACACTTAGGTTACTGTGTTTTTTGAAAATAAGTAAGAAATCCAAAAATGCATTCTTTACCTAGCTGTCGAAGTTGACAAACTTGACAAACGTGTCGACGTAAATATCCCGTTATAATGTTTGTTTAGATTGTTTTCTGTTTTCGTAACTTTTGTATATATTTATATATATCCCCTTCCCCCAGGCCCGGCGTACGGCGTCCCCCCCCTGGGCTCGTCCCCCTCCACCCCGAGCTACGCGGGAGACAACTCCTCCTTCTCCAGCTTCGGGCCGCGCCTCTCTAACGACTCGCACTATGGACAGACTGGTAAGGGAATTAAGTGTTGTGTGTTTGTGGATGCGATTGTGTTTTTTAACCATTTATTATCATGGTTTATTTTCATTTAGCATTTATTGTCTCTGCATAACCAACGGTAGGCAGAGTAACGTTCGCACTTTTAATGCGAGTAAGGATTATAGTATTATATTATTGCTGTAGTTCGAAAATATGCGATAATGTAAATCACCGAAGACACTAGACACGGTAGTTTGCTGGCGATTCAAAACGATAATGTGATCTTATTGATTAAAATATAAGGCATGATAGATTGAGGTGTGGTGTTTAGTAAAATGTTTGTGATTTTATACAAATACAAATGAATTTATTTTAAAACCAGGTTACAAATCAGTTGGCAATAAACAGTAAATCTCGCATTAGGGCCTGTGTCGCGGGTATCCTGGTTTATACCAGGACATTAGAACATTTATTGGAACTTACTTTTAAGAGTTAGAGAGATATTCTAAAATTTAGAGAAGTTGAAAATATTATGAAATTGTGGCGAAAGACGGTCTAAGATTGAGTGAGCATGTATGTGTATGTGTGTTTGAATGGTGAAAGAGATTTTTGGACACAAGAATTACCACCTCACCTCCAGCATCTTTAGACCCTGGGTATCTATCTACCCAGATAGATAGATAGATGATAACTTTATTTGTACAACAAAACACAAAAAATAAAACACTTTATTTACCGCTTATAGGCTGACTGTCAACCTTGAAAAAGCCAACTGTAAAGTTGACGAAAGTTCGGTCGTTTTACAAATCATGAACAAAGTGCGATTAAACCCGGTAAATAAAGTGTTTTATTATGCAAAATCGCGAAAACCATGGAAGAAATTAAAACACAAGTATTAACATTACCTACATAAAGTAAAGACTTAGCTTAAAATGTAAGTTGCACAAATGGGCGGCCTTATCGTTGAAAGCGATTTCTTCCAGGCAACCTTTGGATGGTACGCGGTTCTGAAACAATATTAACCCATATTCCTTCACGTACAGGGTTCAAACTGCAACAAGAGAAGCGTTACACCCCTTGTGCAGTATTGAACCGCCTCGAGAGTCTGAGTCCGGTCGCGTTACGGCGGAACATCGCGGCGCGCTCGCACAGCGCCGACAGGCAGGCGGACCGTAAGTATTGTTGCATTATAAAGTCGATTTCACATCAACCGTACCATGACGACCTCTGTGGCGCGTCGGGCGAACGCTCGGCTGCAATGCAGAAGGTTGCGGGCTCGATTCCCGCTGGGTGCAAATATTTATGCTTGAAAATAAATATTTGTATCTGGTCTGGGTGTATTTCTATGTATGATAATGTATGTATTTACACAAGAAAAATAAATATAAGTAGTATATCCGTTGTCTAGTCACCGTAACACAAGCTTAGCAGCTTACCATGGGGCTAGATGGCGCTGTGTCACATAATTTATTTATTTTATTCATTATTACCAAAGTACAAGGTTACAAGTACCATTTTTGAAAAAAAAACAAAAAAAAAACACGTTTGTTGTATGGGAGCCCTCCTGAAATATTTGTTAATTTTTGTTTTTAGTATTTGTTGTTATAGCGGCAACAGATATGCATCATCTGTGAAAATTTCAACTGTCTACCTATCACGATTCTCGAGATACAGCCGACGGACGGACGGACGGACAGCAAAGTCTCAGTAAAAGGTTCCCGTTTTCACCCTCTGAGTGCGGTACCCTAAAAACGATCTCGCAGAAGTAACTGGAAGCAATTTTATGAAATAGAGTAATAATACCGCTTTGCCTTGGCATTTTTTTTGTGTAAATGACTATAAATTTCATAATAAAACACAATATAAACCAAGTTTTACTGAATAACGTAATTATTTTTAAACGTAACTTTCAGTAACTTAGTAGTATTTTTTGTCAATAACTTTTTAGAATGTTAAAATAGACGATCACATCTCAGTCAACCTTAAAAAAGTATAGTTGTACTGTATAGTTGGTGAAAGCTCGGTCGTTTAAAAATAATGACGTGTTTTCAATAAAACGCGAATAAAAACCTGGTAAATATTGTGTTTTATTATGCAGAATCGAGAAAACCTTAGATAAAATGTCTATAAATTCCATGCCACTAGTGTCGTAACGTATGTATAACAAGTGTAAACGTAACGTTTCTAGAGAACAACCTTATATCCAGTCTGAGCGCGAAGCTTGCGCCGCAACTGTCGCCGCGCACGACGAGACGTGCTATATCTACCATCACTACTGCCGACTCTCCGCCCAAGGCTAAAGGTATGTAGAATATAATAGAATAGAAAAACATTAATTGACACACACAAACACACACATAAGTAAATATTAGGGGTTAAAGTATGAAATTGCCGATTTGTACTGAAAATCTTAATTGTTTATTTTTTAAATTTTTAACAAATTTATTTAATCAAAATAGTTGCCATTATTATCTTTACATTGCTGCCATCTAATGGGAAGGTTATTAATGCCTTTGCGATAGAACTCCGACGATCTAGACTGCACAAACTGTGTGAAAGCATTTTGTACTGCCTCCTGGGAAGAAAACTTCTTGTCACGTAGATAATTGTCCAAATCACGAAAAAAATGGTAGCCCGTTGGAGCAAGGTCTGGTGAATACGGAGGATGACGAATGGTTTCTAAGTGCAGTTCCTGAAGGGTCAAAATGGTTTCTCGTGCTGTGTGAGGTCTCGCGTTGTCGTGGAGCAATAATGGTGAAGATCGATTCATGAGTCGGGGCTGTTTTACTGCTAGTTTTGTCAACATGGTTCGGAGTTCGGCACAATAGACATCTGCCGTAATTGCTTGACCAGATCGAAGAAAACTATAGTGAATAACACCATGCTGAGACCACCAAACAGTTACCATTACCTTTTTATTGGTAAGTTTTGCTTTAGGACACTGTTGTGGCATTTGACCTGGGGTCAGCCATTGCATTTTTCTTTTCCGGTTATCATAAAGAATCCACTTTTCATCACATGTTACAATTCGATCCAATATTCCTTCATTTCTGTACCGGTTCAACAAGGCAACACAAGTTTCAACACGCGTTTCTTTCTGCAGATCAGTCAAATCATGAGGCACCCATTTTTCGTATTTTTTTATTTTATTGATTTGACGCAAGTGAGTCAATAAAGTGGGTAAGGTAACGTTAAACCATGCCGCTAATTCCTGGGTAGTTTGACTAGGATCGGCTTCCACTATCTCTCTTAATTCATCGTTATTCACCTGTGTGGGCGGTCTTCCTCGTGGCTCGTTCTTTAAGTCGAAATTTCCATCACGAAAGCGTTTAAACCAAAATCGCACGGTGCGTTCATTAGTAGACCCCTCTCCAAACGCAGCATTGATATTGCGGGCTGTTTCTGCCGCGTTAGTTCCGCGTCGGAACTCGTATTCAAAAATCACTCGAATTTTCGCAGTATCCATCTTTCTTGTCTAAATTGAATAACAAAAACAATTGAAAGTCGATATTCAAATGTTTCACATTTTTTAAAAAAAGAACATCACAGAAACCATTTGAAAAAGTTTCATTCGAAAACCTCAAACCATGAAGATTCTATGTCAATTCAAAGAACCTATTGCAATAAAACGGCAATTTCATACTTTAACCCCTATTACAAACAATAGGACACAATTTATACACACACTTTTTTTTTGTTTTTTTTTATGTGTTTGAGTGTATATTATGATATCTTCTTATATAATATTATATTATACTAGCTGCGCTCCGCAGTTTCACCCGCGTAAGTCCCGTTCCCGCGGGAATATCGGGATAAAAAGTAGCCTATGTGTTATTTCCAGTATCCAGCTACCTATATTCCGAGGTTCATCGTAATCGGTTCGGCGGTTTTTACGTGATTGAGTAACAAACACACATAAATACTTAGACACATACTCAAAAACTTTCAGCTTTATAATATTAGTAGGATTATGTAAGAAGATATATATTATTTACATTATAATATTTTCTTATATTTCTTTATTTTTATAATTAGTACATATACTTATAATATTAATAAGCAATAATTTTATATATCTTCTTCTTTTATATGGCTATATTCCATTTGGACATTAGCCAGTGTCAAGTATGTATCATTAATATTTTCAAATTATTTGCATCGAAACAGTCAAGTCGTCGTAGTTAAATTCAAGTCGAGGGAATCATTGTAAAACGGTGGCCATTTACAATGATCATTCACGGAGCTTCGGAGACAACGCTAAAGTTCATGTTTTGCACCGATTTTCACTTTCATTACACGTAATATGTACACCTTCACGAAACTAAATTGATTAACATGCCCCCGAAATTAAATAATTTACACTCACTTAGGAATATTTTTGGTTGGGACTGCTGCAGTCGCCTGGTTAGCGAAAGGACGCAAGTTCGAATACTGTCATGGGGATTTTTTGGAAATATATTTCCTTGCTAAAAATATTTCTAAGTTTAAAATGCCTTGAGCAATAAAAACAAAAAGAAATATTAATTTACACTCATTTGAACTAGGTTTCACGCAAATGAAAATTTACTATGATTATTTATACTTTATTTTTCTCCAAAAGCGAGTATCGGTCTAGTGGTAGATACCCCGACTTTCATTCCGAAGGTCGTGGTTTCGAATCCCGGCCGCGCTTTTTTTTTTTCCTTGCGAAAAAGTTACGTGCGTTAATAACACCACTCATACGGTGAAGGAAAACATCGTGAGGAAACCCACGGATTAGTTAGCTCCAGACGTATTGACCAGTTCTTTCCTCTGGGCACGGCTGACTAGGCTAGGAGGGTGGTATTGGTGCTGAGCGAGCCTACTCCACCTAACAACGTCCCGGGCAAACGGCGCCATAAAATAGCATGGATTTTAAAAAAAAGTTGCTTGCGCTGTATAAATCATCTAAATTTAGATGAAAAACAGAAATATGTAAAAACTTCTAGATACGCAATAGGGCAAATATCTTGGCAACACAAATCTAAGCTAACTAGCCAAAGAAGTCTTAGTTCCATCCCAGCTCACGTCACGATCGCTTTAGTAATAAAATTATGACATCTCTTTCTTACGTAATGCAAGTGGCATTGAGTCTTATGTTTTAGAAAGAGATAACAATAGTTTCGTTGTATAGCATAGTTTGTGCCGCTTTTCAATGACGATTTGTTATGCGATGGCGTCTCTGTAACTTTAATAGACTCATTGATGAAATAGGCCAATTATTTTTGTCCAGGTACTCTTAACGCGAGCGTGCAACCCGCCTTCCTCGACAAGCTGTCGGCGACGCTCGCGCGGCGCGCGCCGTCCGCCGCCCACTCGCCCGCCTCGCGCGCCGGACATGTCACTGACATCATCAACAGGCATGCACAGGTGAGGTGGTGGTGTAGAGAGTAATGTATACTTCTATGTATAGTGTGTATGTATTTACAAAAAAAAAAGTAATACAAGGTGTAACGGATAATCCCTTTTAATCCGAAAGGGGGTTGTTCTAGACGTCTAGGCGAACAACTTTTGTTCTACGAGTTTTGGAAATTAAAAGTACTTTTCGAAAAATGTAGGTGTAAAGTTTACTTATAAATCAGCTGTTTCTGAGAGTTCGAGGTCATTGACCTTATGTTGTCCTTTTATTAAGTTTGATGGTTTACAATCAAAACTTCAATTATCTTTATTTTCAAAATCAGCTGTTTTTACAGTGAAATATAATCTCAAAATTTTCAAAAAAAAAGTTTGAATTCTCAAAACTCGTAGAACAAAAGTTGTTTGCCTAGACGTCTAGAACAACCCCCTTTCGGATTAAAAGGACTTACCCGTTACAAATTGTATATGTAGTATATCCGTTGTCTAGTACCTATAGTACAAGCCTAGAGCTTAATTTGGGGCTAGATTGCGCTGTGTGTAATGTCGTGCAATATTTATTTATTTATTAAAAAAAAAAAAGTGGAATACTTTGACACAAGAAAGTCAATTTTACCCGCATTTCAATAGAGTTGAAGGTGTAATGGAGTCAGGAATCGAGGCACAGTGCTTGATTTTTCTGTAGAATTCAGTTTAGGGCCAGAATTATTAGCTCTGGAATGTGATCGTTTATATATAATTCAGTAGGATGCAGCAAACATGTCCTAAGTTGTAGTGGATGATTAATACTTTTACAAAAACACGACGCCCAGTTATAGTAGATTGGTAACAAAATTCCAGACTAACTGAGACTCTGTTGCTAACAAATCTCGATGGAAACAATTGAATTTGGCGATTTTCTCAATTACGGATAGTTATACAATATGACAGTTACAATCAGTTTTAATTTCAATGGTAAAATTTGTTTTCTACTGAATGATGTTTCAATTCAACAGTTTCAATTGTCATTTTTAAGCCGTAATCAGCTAGCTATAGGCTCTTCCGGATTAAGTAAATATTCTTGGTTCGAATCCCGTTCAGAATCCCAGTCGGCCGTACGTTTTGTTTTTCCTTTTAAAATATTATTTCAAAAAGTATTTCAAAAAATATTCTCGTTGTCTATTACCCTTTGGTTTCTCGTTGCTTAGTTCAGACCTAGATGGCGCTGTATGTAACGTAGATTAATTGATGTATTTAATTTGTCCCCAGCCGGACCCACGAGTTGTCCACACATCTCTAATGGAACAAATAAAACGCGGCGCCACGTTGAAACGAAACAAACACTGCAACGATCGATCTGCACCTAAAATACGATAAACCCAATACCGAATTAGTTATATTACAAGAACTAGAATGCTCACGTAGAACTAAAAAAGTGTTCGGCTGCATTGAGCATGCTGTCCCTTTCTAATAACACTACTAGAAAAGGACAACACTACATTGAAACGGACCACTTTTTAGTTCTATGTCAGAATTTTAGTTGTAGTAAAATAACTTCTTTGCTAAATACTTAAAAAATCCATGATGTTACGTCTTATACATAACTTAGGCTGGCTTGCATAGTGATTCCTCACTAACGAAACGTGATTAAAATATTAAAATCTGTCAAAGTATGACGAGATAATAGCCTTGACTTTAACTATGACGACTTGACTGTTTCGATGCAAATAACTTGCATATTAGATTAAAAATACTTGACACTGGCTAATTTCCTAATGGCCATAATCGGTTCACAACCGATAAGAAATAAATAATAACAGGAAGTCCAATGTTCGCGTTTCCGTAATTTATTTTTAAATTGGTTTCCTCAAATATGTTTTAAATGGTGTTTTATGCAAGCCGCTGTAAGTTATGTATGACCCATACATAATACAAGATGTTACATACAAAATCCAGGTTGTTACCTACGTAATACGAAAAGTAACGATCGATCTGCACTTAAAATACGTTGAACTGATTGGTAAATGTGTTAAAAATGCATGTTTTTTTCATTTAAGTTATGATGATACATACAGAATACAAGCTGTTTCTTACAAAATGCTAAATGTTTCATACAAAACCCAACTTTTTCACACAAAATTTGACACGGGGCATACAAAACTAAGATTTTTCTTACAAAATCTTACAAAATCTAACACTGTTCATACAAAACATATCTTTTCGGTAAAAAATCTAACACGATACCCACAAAACGCAATATTTTTCATTCGAAATACAAGATGTTCCATACAAAATGCAAATGTTTTATATCAAATACACCCAACATACACCCCCACATCCATCAATGGTAAACCTCCTTTTTGAACCTCAGTTTATCGTTGATATTCTTTAAGATCTAAGATATTACATACAAAATGGAAAATATTTAACTATAAAAATGTCAAAAATTTCATACAAACAGCGATGTTTTATTAAAAAAACTGTTTTCAACGATATTTTGTATTTTTGTGAATTTTGTATCACAAGAAAAGTTTGGACTGTTTCGACTCATTCAAAAGATATCCCCATAGGTCAGTTGGTAAGATTACAGCTAAGTTTAAGCGAGGTTCGTGAGTTCGAGGCTTACGGGGAAGGTAATGTTTTGAAAATTTGGAAATTTCTGCGATTTAACGAAATCGAAACTATCAATTTTATATAATTACCAAAAGTATTTTACAAAATGTGCACTAAAATGGGTTTTAGTGTTTGGTTCATTTTCTATCGATCGAATATTTTCGAAAATTGGTACCTAATGTAAAGTTTTGATAGATTTGGTTATTAATAGAAACTCTTTATTTAATTTATGACGAGGAATCCTGATACAAATCAGATTTTGATTAATATTCAAGTTGCATAAATCAAACTATTTTTCTATATGTTTGATCATAAAACAATATAAAATCACTCGCCAATGGGTTTCACCATCTATAGTTAGCACTAGAAAAAGATGCACCTTTATCGACCTTATTTATAAACATAATAAGGATTTATAAACGAATATACATATATAATTTAACCCAATATAAAAATAAATATAGAAAAAAATATAACCACTGCTTAAATAATATTAAAAAAAACAATGTATCAAAAAAGTATGTAATAATTTTACTTAGAAATGATTAAATGTTAATAAAAATTTGGTGTTTTCTGGTGTTTCTGATTCTATTCTGAATGATAAACATATCTGTTCGACTGTTTCTAATCCATGTATTTATTAAATATATATTTATATCCATTATTATACCATATTTTATAACTTGTATACATTATGTTTATAATAATGTCTATAAATGTTATAAATTCTTGTGTCTGCGATAGTGTAGCGTTAGTATTTGATACAAAAGCTTTCAATATAATATCGACTGTCATAATTATTATATTTATATATAGATATTAATATAGTATAACTTTTACAACGTGTTTCGACGAGGGTAGTTTCATGCAAAATTCAAGAAAAATTGATTGTTTTAAAAGTCTAGATAATCAATTTTCTTCCACGACTTTTAGAAAATTGGGACTTTCGACTAAACATTAAAAGTCATAGAACAAAAGTACATTTAGACTTCTAAAATAAACGTTTTTTTGATTACTTTGCCGATACACATTGTATGAAATATATTTATAATACAATTTATATATATTATAACATTTTATAAGCATAGATTTTTAGGTAGTTAATCATTAACCAACATTTCGTCTAACTTTATTTTAATATAGAGTAGATTTAACGTTCCTTTTTTACAATTATAATTATACTATATATTTTTTATAATAACTTAATCAATATTGTTTGTTGGTAATTTAATATCTGCTGTACTGATTTATATACAGTTTTCGACTATATATATAATTTTAGCTGTATAAGAGTGTTTTTAGAATGTAGGTATAGATGTTGTCGACATATCTTTTGAATTAGATATAGTGTATGTCCAGTAAATAGTTGTAATACCGAATTAATGTTTACCTTGTGAGGTTTTTTGTTGAAATTACTTATTCTTATCTCTTATCATATCAGCTTTTATAACTCTTGATAAATGAAAATTTATGTAGATAAAATTACATTACATGTACATTCCTATAATATACGAAATGGACTTCCCATTATATATAATATAAAATGTACATATTCAGGCATTATTGTGATTCAGGCGTCCTTTCATTTGAACATTGTTACTTTATTATAATACTCTGAAGTGCTTGTATAACAGCTGTTTCATAGAAGTAAACCTGCGATTCCAATAGGCAAGACTTGTATACAAGTATGACGTGACATCTACAAATTGCAAGTAACATGCATACAAGTTTCAAGTTGTAGGTTAAGTAATTTCATCTGGTACGCAAGTGTGACTTCATACTCGTCTTGTATACAAGTTTGCTTTATGGAATCGTGGCTTAAAGGCTTACATTAAGGGTTTTTCTTGATTTAGATCTAAAACTCAATTCAAAGTTCAACCTCAATTTTAAGTTTAGAAAAGGTTACAATTACCAAAAAGTTTATAGTAAAACCTAAAAATTAAAAAAAAACAAACATTGTAATTATAAATAAAATGTAATAATAAACACACAATTTTCAAATTATTGTTTAAAATGAACGTGAAAAATATAAACTGACACTGACACACTAGTCCCGCGGTTTCACCCACATAAGCCCCGAACCCGTGGGTAATTCGACAAACCCTTCCTTATCGGACGCCTACATTGTTTAAAGAACACACGCTAAGTTTCAGCTCTGTAGGTACTATATGAGCGGTTTAGGCTGTACGGTTCTATATCTATATATAAAATGCTTTGTCATTAGCATTTGCTTAGCGTTTTATAGATATATATTTTTAATATTTTATATATATAGAACCGACATTTTACCAAGAATAGTAATTTCAACAATAAAACTATATAGATCTGTTTTGCGTTACTAAATAATCTACTAATTTAGCTAAATAATGTGTAATTGTAATTGATTTGTCCGAATAAATCGATATAATGTCCAATTTTCTGTCTATTTTTTTTTCGTTAAATTCACCTTACGTTTCCCAATGCAGTATTGATTTATTTGTACTTATTTATAAACGTTGATTAACATCTGCATAAACCATGTATCGTTTGTCTTACTGAGACGTGTTACGTAAAAGACAAGACAAAGACAAACGATATGGTTCAAAGTTGATAGAGGGAGACAAACGTTACTTAGTCATCAGTTAATCATCATTTATAAGTAAGAGGGTTAATATTTGCAACCATTTGACGGTATCTGTGGCGGGTACATACAATGTAGGAACATATTTATGCTGATTATAAATGCTTGAAACCCATTTTTCGTTTTTAATCGCACTGTGTTTATGAACTTTAGCATTGTTTTAATTGCTTAAACACCCCTAAACGATAAGGTAAACCAGAAAAAAAACCATTCCATTTTTCATGTGGGGGAGGTACCCTAAAAATGTTTATTTAATTTTTCATCTCTCCTGTTCGGAAAGTTTAACTTTCATGGGTTGAATTAGCCGGGTTGAATTTGGCTCATTTCATCTCTAGGGTTGAAAGTAAACTTAATTTTTTTAATTAATGCAACACCTGACACTTGTTTATATAGAAATATTGTCAAATACACGGAACGAAAACGTCAGATTATAGTCTGAAATAAAAAAAACGCCTTTTTTTTCGTTTGGCTAATGATAATTGAATTTGCGAACGAATCTCGAACTATTGGCGCTCTTAATTCGTTCGAACACCAAAAATATCTCAGGTGAAATGCTTGACCTTAGGCCCTTGTATAACAATCTACTATTTTTTTATTATAGCATGTAGCATTTTTCTGGCGTGAACAATATGTATGCCTACTCATGCAAAGTTACAAGCTTCTTCATACCAAGCGTTTGACTATGTGTATTAAGTAGGTAGGTAGGTAGACTTACATTTTAATTATATGTTTTCCTTCTTAGTTTAGCAACTGCATAGCAACTTAACGAAAAATACTTTTATATAGATTGCGCAAAATGATAAAATTATTAGTAGGTGAATGATTTGTTTCCTTGATTTCCTTCGATCCGGCACTCAGAAATGTAATAAGGTAAATTATAAATTAGTTGAATTACCTCATAATGTAATTGGTTAACATACCAGTATTGTTCTTGTAATTCCCCGAACTCTAGAACGTTGCTAGGTGGGAACAATTGAATGAATGAATGAATGAATGTCATTTATTTGCACGAAATATGGTTACAACAGATGTTATCAAGTAGTAGGTATAGTTCAACATATTTCACCAGCACTTAACTTAGCATGCAAATATCAGAATCAAGTAAGTACTTATTTTAAATCAATCTTAATGTCAACTTAATGATTTTACAAATATACCTACTGACTACCTATTAAAACTACTAAATTTCAAAGAATACAATGTCACAGATAAAATTAAATTAATGAATACAGATTAATAACAATGTCAAACAAAATTAAATACCAACCTACATTTCGCGTGTCAATTAAATAATGTCAGAATATTGTATGTATGAGTCTTGGCGGGAACTCCTTGAGGAGATGTGGTGCTAAATTTTCATTTTTGTGAAACCTAGTTCATATGCGTGCAAATTGTTTAATTTCGGGGGCATATTAATCAATTTAGTTTCGTGAAAGTGTACAAGTGGAATGAAAGTGAAAATCGGTGCAAAACATTGACTTAGTGTTGTCTCCAAGGCTCCGTGAAGATTGTTTGTAAATGGCCGCCGCGTTTACAAATGATTCCCTAGACTTGACTTTAACTATGACGACTTGACTGTTTCGATGCAAATAACTTGCATAATATATTAATAATACTTGACACTGGCTAATTTCCTAATGGCCATAATCGGTTCACAACCGATAAGAAATAATAATAATAATTGTATGTATATAAATAATATGAAATGTCAAATAATACATTTATTTAGTACAATTTTTATCATTAAAAAATTCTTCAAAAAATTGTGCGACCTGTTGCGTCCCAAGGATTTACCCGCATAAGTCGCGATCCCGCGGGAATACGGGATAATAAGTAGGTAAGTACCTAGTCTTATGTGCTAATCAAGATATCCGCATAAGTAATAAGTTTCATTGAAATTGGTTCAGTAGTTTGTGCGTAACATGCTTGTTTATTACGAACTTTTAATTATACAGGGTAATTAAACCATTTCTATTCTATTCTTTTGAGAAAAAAAAACAACAAATTTCTTATGAAAAAACACCTCGACGATGTAAGCCTCGACGTAAAAAGCCACAAACAATATTAAAAAATTAACAGTTTTTTTTTAAATAATATTATTTGATGATTATTGCATACCTATATAGTTTTTTAAGCTGAAAGATTTAGGTCTGATTTGGGTCCAACAAAACTTAAAAGGTAAGGGATTTTATGAATGTGGAATAGGTAGGGGAAAATCAAATGTCTCCTAATTAGGTCATAGATTGGTTTCATAGTACCTTATTAGTTAAATAGTTTTTTAAGTGTTATTTTATCAATAAAAAAAAAGTAGATACCTAAGTAGGTAAATATTAATTAGATAAAACTTACCTATACAAATACATCCTTAACGTGAAAATTTTTAAGTGACCTATAGAAGTGACTCTGTCACTCTCGAAATTTGCTGAACCGATTGAAATGAGTTTCAAAAAGTTTCAAAGTTATGAAGATAGCTGAAGACCTCCGGTTATACCCACGGGTATTACCCTGGTGAAATATTGAATAGGATTGAAATAACTAAAAGCCTTTATTTTAGATACCAATAAATCCATAAAATTATTCGTTTAATTAAAATGATAACCGTAAATTAAAGTAACTACCTACCTACTCTAAAATCGATGAAATGTAAATTTAATTAAGTATAAATTATCCTCAGAAAATGTTATCTCATAGGGGAATTCCTGTAACAATTACAACAATTAGGTAACGTATGGAAGTAATATTTATCTAGCTAGATTATTGTAGTTAGGCACGCCATTTAGGTAGGTATTTAGCATTCCTAGGTACGAACGCAGACATGATCTCGCTTCTCAGTATGTAAACGTCACTCGCTAACTGACGGACGACAAATTCTATGGGAAATTATTATTATTGGTAGGATGTTTACGTAATCTAGGTATACGTTCAAAGAGCATCATCCAGCATAGTTTTTGTAAATTTAATTAAATTACAATAAGAAAAAATAACTAGGTATAATTTTGAATATTAGCTCTCCATAATATGCTCTGTCAAAAATAAAAAAACAAGTGAAAGAATTACTTCGATACCTTAATTCGTTTCCGATTTATAGATAGAAGTAAACGTGCGATGCGGACTTATACTCGGGCGTGACGTCATCTCACACACGCCCTTTATGTGTCGATGGCACAATACACGACGTCTTACGTTTTGATTAGGGGAGCGTTGTAAATTACGTCACGTGACTGTTAGCGAGACTCAATATTTATCGTAAGTTTGAATACTTGTAAAATCAAAACTAAGAGGTATTTTTGACTACAACAAAAACTAGTTTATTTGCATACATACAAGCTTTACTGTAATACACTTTCAACCGATTTGGCATTACCTATTATTATTCATCATTACGTAAAATATATACTTAACTGCTTGCAAGGGCGCCGGTTTTTAAAAATTCCCGTGGGTGCTCCATCTTTTTTAATGACATACCTAGTTTTATCTACTTTTATGTATGTTACAAAACAAACTTGTAACAAAACAAAACAAAATTGAAATTCGGCAGTTGCGCTTCGCAAAGACGCGTATTACGTACGTATTTAGGTAGGTTTATTATATAGATCTCTTTTGTCAAAATATGAGAATGAGAATTATTTTAGATAGGTATTTATAGTCGTGGGTGCTCGGCACCCACTATTTACCTCTCGGGTGCTCGAGCACCCACAGAGTCGGCGCCCCTGACTGCTTGCCATAATGTTATTGTAATCAATTTGATCATTGCAAAAATATAACGAAGAAGCATGCCGTCTTCATTTCTTAAAGTATTTAGTTCAGATGGCTAGCTAATCAAAAACTAGATGGCACTGTCAACAAATTTAGGCAAGTTAGACCTGCATTTCCGCTAAAACCGAGTGTACCAAATGCTTAACCTGTGAATAACTTTTTGTGGTAAAGTTGAAGTTGTCGCGTCATGATTGCTAGCATTTCAGGCACATCGTTTACACGTCATAACTGCAGACTATATTAGTCACTAGTTAGATAGACTAGGCACCTAAGAAGGCCTCAAGTTTTGCCGAAATTATGACTCAGTTGGCTTCGTTACAGTTTAACCTAATAGTCGGCGCCTCAAATCTGTATGATTTCATTTGACATTCCGACAAAAGTACCTATACCTATGGCACGTGTAATGTATAGGTTAATAACTCCCTAAGTTGTTCTTCATGACGAATAACGGCCACTATGACGGTTGTTCTCTTATTAACATAGGTTTTGAAATATAATTATTAATAAAAAAATCTACAGAAGCTTTAATAAAACCTATTAAAACTAAACTAACTAGGCACCAATGAAATGCTTGTAATCTACACTCTACACTATATTATAAAGTTGAAGAGTTTGTTTGATTGTTTGTTAGTTAGAACGCGCTAATCTCAGGAACTACTGGTCCGAATTGAAAAATTCTTTTTGTGCTGCCAGAGTCAAGTTTCTTTGTCGATAGCGTCACCTCACTAATATCCTTAAACGAACGTGGAATATAGCCGGAGTAGTGAAAACATGCTTCCTCTTTTTCCGTCACAAGAACTTTCAATGTTGACAGACAGAAAGAAAAAAAAAGTTCAGAATAAAAAAGCTATTCTGAACTTATTCCACTATTATTAATCATGCGGGCTACAGGCCTTTTTTTTTAATTGCACATCTTTCGATTCAATAGGGTATTCTACTCTGTTTGGCAAAGTACTATAATATGTTCGTTTCATCGTTAAAAGACACCAAAAAAAAATATTTCGGCGAAATAAACCCGCTTTCATGCCATAAAAATACTTCAAAATTTTAAATATTCCCGCGAAAACAGGCTTCTGCGCTGTCCGCCATGTTTATGACGTCATTTCGGCATGTAAACAAAGCTTGACGTTTAAAGTTTGTTGTAGAGGTACGAGTTGTTGTACAACAGTATGGGAGCACCTAGGCACCTGTATACCTACATATGTATATTGTAAACTATTCAAATTTTATCTATTAATGAACACTACTGATACTTTGTAAATGAATGAGTACTTGTTGTAGTTTTAACTAACATTTAGGTATTTTAAGAGTAAAATAAAAGACTTGCTTATTATTCAAAGTATTTTTTTATTATATTTGTACAGTTTCATATAAAATGGGAAAAATATTAAGTTACAGAATATGGTTTGGAATGAACTTTATGTTCCGGACATATTGTACACTTTATAGTACATATAGTTTGGGTCCTTTGTAGTTGCACGTATCCGATAGCATCGTCGCCGTACGATTCTCTTGCAGATCTGTGGATAATGAAGTCTTAATAAAAACATTTGAAAAACAAAACATAACCTATAACTTTCGGATATTTTTCTACAAATTAGCTGTTATTTCATTAAAAACAACATAATAAAGGTAATACTTACAAAGATGTTTTCACATTCCGGAATTCGGCAGAACAGAAATCTGTATTACGTGCAAAGAACTTTGCAACCATCATCGTGTCGATTTTTGGTAAGTTCGTACTATCTGCTTTTACGAAACCGGCTTCCATTTCGTGTTTTTAATAGTATTTAGCTTCTTTTAATTTAGTATTTATCAACTGAATAATTTTGACGAAGAGCACTGACGAATAAAATATAAAGTTTACGAATGGGTTGACAGGTGACAGCAAATTATTATTGCCAATATGACGTCACAGCATGGCGGCTCGTGTTTTTAGTCACGTGATATACAGATTAAAAATATCAATTTTTAATTTTAATATTATAAATCAATCATGTAAATTTATGACTCAAAATCAGTTTAACTATGTTTATTTTTACATAGAGTTCATTTTGTACCGATTTTTATATTTTTTCATTAACCACCGAGAGTACCCTATTGTCAGTATAAACTTCAACTGTACAGTTCTTAGTTTTGCCTACTCTCGTACGATTTATCTGTACAGATAAACTGTACAGTTAAAACTGCGCAGTTAAATCTAATCGTATGTAGTTTGCGAGAGTAAGTAAATGAATGTAATAATAACTTACCTACGTCAGTTTTTGTTTGTTTCTTTGTTTACTATAAAATTATAGTGAAATACACTATACACAATAGACAAACCGCGCACGAGTCGCCTGAGGATAAATAAGAAAATGCAAGGAATGTATTCTACGAACTAACATCAGAAAACACAGAGTTATATACGTAAATAGGTATTTACTATTTTAAATAATCCTCAACTATAATTTACACTTGTTTTACTATAATAACACTAGAAATATTTTAAAGGAAAAATAAATACGCGTCTCTGGGTCCAACCAAACATAGTTACGAGTGAATTTTTGAAGATGTAGGTAGGTACTTTCCTTTGAAATAATTAGATAGCAAAAATGTCTACAGTATAGAGCAATATAAATCAAATCATAAAATAATAATGAGTAACATTTTTACCTATCTATTTTCTTAATACCTATAATTGATTTCCGGAAATCGATATTTCGCCAGTATGTAATTGCAACTTGGCTGGCTTGTTCCCAAAACTGTCTCAGCCCCGCACTAAATTCTCAGTTGAAATGGGCCCTACCATGATGTCTTATAAGTCGTCGCGAAGTCGTCGCGTTGTCGTTCAGCTAAAAAGATAATTAAAAACACATCAAATAATTAAAAAAAAAATTGTCTGTGGGTTTTAAAAGTACTCGGGGTATTTTTCATTCAAAATTGACTTTATTTTTTTGAACGACAAAACGACGACATAGCAACGACAAACGAGCATGGTAGAGCGGAATGTGTGGACAACGTTTCTTTGAATTTAAAGGCGGCTTAAACAGCTGGTCCTAGAAACATGAAATTTGGATCTTATGTGAGGTATTGAGGTATACACTTAGAAGGGTATTCCGAAATTGTCACTGGATTGGAAATTAATCAAAACCGCGGGGCGCTGCTATAGTCTATGTTAAATGAATTATTAAATATTAAATAAAACTTAATTCTAGCTTAAACTAAACTTAAATCTAAAATATGTAAGTTACCTAACTATTTTTAAGTTACCTACCTTTTTTGATATTGATAACAATAAAAAAAATATAAATATTCAAAAAAATAAATAAAAATAATATAAAATATATAGATAATTTATGTATTATTATATATATACCTACTTTATATTATATTAATATATATATTTTATATTATATTTAATTAAGGTTTCTGTAGTAATAACTAAGAAACCATTTAGATAAAAGTCTATTTAGAGAAATATCTCTAAATGGACTTTTACCTAAGCTTAACGTTCACCGTATAAATAAATCAGATTTCTTAGGTGAAATATAGAAAAACTATATTGCACAACGAAATGTGGGCGAATTTTATCTCCCTCTTTTATTATTAAGAGACCCGAGGATGGCAATCATCAAAACTCACAAGTTGATTTTTGCTGCGAGTACTTGGATTGAAACCTAAGCAAACGAAGGATTTTAGGTTTAAATATTGAATCCTGAGTGAAACGAAAGTTTCAAAGATATACGAGATTCAAAAAACCTTTGTGGCCGAGTGAAACACAATTTTTACCTTACTACAGCGAGGAAAACGCTAGGCGCTAAACGCTTTTTTCAGTTCAGTAATGCTACCTGCAGTTGGCCAGGGGCTCGATTCGGTAAGGACATAGCATGCGGAATGCCGACGGAATGCAAGCGACATGCAGGAGATATACGTTAATTCGTATTCTGTAAATGTTATTTTACTTAATTACTACTTAATAAGTTAAGTAGCCTTCAAAATTAAGCGCTACTTAATTATTTAAATAGATCCCCTTGTTCCTCAGCCAATTAGTGTTAAAGGAAGTTATAGAATAGCTATTATTTTTACTCCGGCAACAAATCAACTTCTGCAATGCTCATGCATCCCGCCTGCTTGTCGCATGCTATGTTTTTAGAGAATCAGGACCCTGTGCGATTATTCAAAGAAATGGGGTTGACGCGCTGACATGAAATAAGTATTTAATGCATTTTAGTAAAGTTAGTCTTCAAGTCTATAGCTTACTTGGGAGTTTTGGAGGAAACGCGTTAAAGAAATGTGTTGCTAAATTTCCATTTTTATGGGCCTAATTCAAATACGTGTTAATTGTTTGATTTCGGGGGCATATTAAGTAATCAAATTAGTTTCGGGAAGGTGTACAACTGTAATAAAATAAAAGTATAAATTGGTACAAAACATAAACTTAAGCGTTGTCTTCAAAGCTCGTGTGAACCGTCATTGTAAATAATAAATAAATACAAGACAAGACAAGACTGACTGACTTACCAGACTGTTTTATAATGCAAATAACTCCCAAAACATTATTTGAAAATATTTTTTTGTATGAACAACTAGGTAAATCGGCGCACACTTTTTACCTCTACAAAGTGTAACGGGTAAGCCCTTTTAATCCGAAAGGGGGTTGTTCTAGACGTCTAGGCCAACAACTTTTGTTCTACGACTTTTGGAAATTCGAAGTACTTTTCGAACAATTTAGGTGTAAAGTTTACTTGAAAATCAGCTGTTTCTGAGAGTTCGAGGTCATTGACCTAATGTTGTCCTTTTATTTAGTTTGATGGTTTACAATCAAAACTTCAACCACCTTTATTTTCAAAAGCAGCTGTTTTTTTAGTGAAACATAATCTCAAAATTTTCAAAAAAAAAAAAAACAAATGTCGTAGAACAAAAGTTGTTAGCCTATAAGTCCAAAACAACCCCCTTTCGGCCTAAAAGGGCTTACCCGTGTACAAGTGTTCTTTGACGTAGTCGATAATCGAACATGACTTGGACATTCCCATGTTATCCTGAATTTTATTTATTACAATGGTTTTTTTATTTACTTAATTTATAATAGGTAGATAAGTAAGCGTATGACCACTATCTAGGTATCTCACCTGATGGAAAGCGACGATGTGGTCTAAGATGTTGCACGCTTAACTAGGAGATACCTGTTCACACGTGACATGAAGACCCCAAGATGTAGACATCCGGGAAGACATACTCAGGTAACCGAATCCATCCGATTGTTGTCGTGTGCCATTTATTACATACTGGCTAAGCCGCGTCGTTTCACCAGTTCCGCGGGAATATTGGGATAAACAGTAAGCCTATGTGTTGTTCCAGGTCCCCAGTCACTTACATAGCAAGTTTCATTGGCTTATTAGTTTCTGCGTGATTGAGTAACAAAGTCACAGACGTAAAAACTTTCACGTTTATTTGCAATCGGTTTAGTAGTTTTTGCGTGATTGAGTAACAAACTCATAGACACACGTCATACATATAAACTTTTGCGTTAAAAAAAAATATATACGCGACGAATTGAGAACCTCCTCCATTTTCGAAGTCGGTTAATAATATTAGTAAGATTTTTTTATTAAAAATTAAATTCCAGCATAGCGTCATTTGGATAATATCTTAATGAATACTTAATTTAGGTTTTGAATAGTCAGCATCGTTGTCATAATTTACGGTAAACGTACATGATAAACTGACTCAATTATGCCTTTTTCCTTAAAATTACATTTAGATTCTGTCGTCTGCCTAATTCTGTAAGTATTTCAGATTAGGAACTATGTACCTATACCTCCGTATGTAATTAAACTTTATTGTTTTCATTAAAGAAGCACATTTGATGTTATTATCGGAGTCCAGTCTCCACAGTTTTGCAGATTATGCTGATTGCTTATATAAAATTATTTACTTAAGTTTTAAAAATTGTGTAGAAATTAAATAAAGAACTTAGTTATTATTATGATGTTTCAATAATCGCGTTCTTCTTTTGTTCGTGTAGTGGTGTGGCTCATACCCAGTATTAGAATTTTCAGGTCGCCCTAAGGGCTCTAACTTGACCTACCGACTGCTATCAGAGATATTATAACCGGGGCCAACTGTTTAAGCTACCGCACTGAAGCACGGAGGAGCTCAAGAAAATGTTATGACCCAACTAAGTTATGACAGCCTCATAACTCGCTCGACTATTCAAGATTAACAGGTCAAGATTAGTTATTAGGCACCTTCAAAAATTAGTTATTAAAACCCAAAAAAAAAAAAAATTTGTTCTTATCTACCTAAAATTAATAAAAACAAGTTATTTAATACCAAACTAAAAAAATACATCATATTTGTAGCTAGTATTAGTCAACACGTTCCCGAATCGCCATTTTTGGTATTAAAATAACACAAAACCTGTAGAGCCCATAATTTTCTCAAAATTAACTGTAGGTTAATAGGTACTGTGGTTATGTTTATAACCGACTTCCAAAAAAGGAGTAGCGTATCTTAATTCTCTGTATTTTTTTGTGTACCGGGAACATAGATATCTCAAGCGTTGGAGATAGAAACGTAATGGTTATTTTTCTATTAGAAAGGTAGCTTCTAGTGGGTCCCATGAAAAGTTGGTAAAGATCTGATGAGAATCTTCGATAACAATAGAATCGGCTCTTCAAGAACTAGGATCAGATGAAATAACCACAAAATACAAAATTTACCGAGTTTTACTCGCGCTTTTTTTTAATAACGGCATTATTGCAAAGTATACCGAAGCTTTCGCTGACTTTACCAGTTAGCTTTTTCAAGGTTGACACATCTCAGTTACTTTGTAATATTACCCAAACATCTACTAAAACTAAGTAGGAATAATATTAGAATCATCGGACAATGCCAGCTGAACAGACACCTGGCAAAGATAAGATAAAGGGATGACCCAGTTTGTCCTAGCTGTCTGGAAGAAGAGGAAACTAGCTATAACCTGGTGGTAGATGAGTGCCCAGCATACGTTAAAGCCAGGAGAGAAATAATGAACTCAGATATGCTATCAAAAAGTGATCCGAGTGACATTACGAAAGGGCAGTTATTAAAAAGTAACAGGTAGATTTAGTGGGTCGCCATCACCGTGAGTTACCAGTTAACTCAAACCCTATAAGGGTCTTGGGGAACTGGGTGAAATGGTACCAACATGAGACGACCGATCACCCGTCTGGCGCTTGCGCTGGCGTCCCCTACTATAGAAATAATAAAAATGATGACACATACTATAAGAAAATGAATATAGAATTTATCTTAGGGACAAAACCTAATATTTCTACTCTTAGGTTCAGTCCCTCGAAGGAAAACTTAAATTAAGTAATTAATGATTTCTTATTTAATTAAAGAAAAAGTAAACCTTACTCTTCTTTTTCCGTCAGGGGTAATAGGGTGTTATAAGTTTGAGGTACTTTTTTGTGTATTTGGCATATTAGCTCCCAAACGGATGAAGCGATTTTATTAGGGGTTTTTCATTAAAAGGAGAAATGGAAGAAAAGTGGTTTTATTATTGATTCATTCATACAGTCATGATGTTACCTGTTAAGCGGGATTTACATCAAGTACAAAACTAGTACAAAACATGCAATTTATAGTCATTTTCACAAAAAAATATTGCGTACACAACACACAGCGGTACTGTTTATCTATTCGATGCTGCGAATAATCCATGACACTTGTTTCTTAATGTAAATTAGGCTGTACGAGGAATCCAGCGAGCAACGAGCAGCTCGATACAGTCGATACTTAGGTCCTGACTGCTTAAATACTCGCCGTGTAACATGTTACATTACACCTCGAAATATATCCAGCTTAATATACCTCACTATTTTATTTAATAATTTATCTTTAATAGGAGAAATGTAAGAAAAAATAGTTACTGAATAATTCGTTTCGAAAATCGATTTTAAATCTAATGACTCATAAACTTTCCTTAAATTAATTAAATTACAACATAATTATTAAATAAAGTAGACGATAATGAGTCATTTAAGGTAGATAACAGTCTACCTAAAACTGAAATTCGTTAATATATAATCGAACACCGTTGCAATGGCCCCTTCAATATTTGACGTATGTAGTTACTGTAAATATTAACTAACGCGTATTATAAGGAAAAACTTGTTCCCTATATAAACTCTATCCCTATTAATTCGCCAGTCAATCGTTGTTGACCCTACCGGTTGTACGGACAACAAAACAAGGTAATGCCTTGAGTTGTGCCGGCAATCCAAAACCTTCCTATAACCTTTTATAAGGTCAGGATTTTAAAAGCTATCAAAATTTATTAGAAAAAAAGAAAAATGTTGTTTTCAAGTTTGTTGTTCTTGAGTGTGTTTGCGGTGGATGTGGATTCTTTCTCATTGATGAAGATTGGTAAGTTATTTTTTTAATAAAATGAAATATATAACGTTAGTTTGTATATTTAGTTTGTAATTTAATTGCATATACTTAAGTAAGTGTATATCATAAAATACATAATTATCAATTAATTAAAAATATTAAAATGTAGCTGGGTTTCCATAAAATAATGGAGTAAACAAAATATTAGGAATATTAAAATCTGAGAAAATCTAAAACTAAATATATTATAAATTAAAATAATCTATCTTTAATCTATAAAATACTTTGTCCTGACTAACTGACTGACTGATGGATCAACGAGCAGCCTAAACCATTGATAATAGAGAGCTGAAATTTGAAGAATGTGTTCTTTTATTATTATCATTATCCGATAAGAAAGAGTAATCAGGATTTACGCGGGTAAAGAGTCCAATACCTATATGTAATTTCCTTAAACCCTTTTTTATCGGATGCCTACATTACATAAAGAAAGCTCTTCAAATTTCAACTGTTTACTATCAGCGGTTTAGGCTGTGCGTTGATCAGTCAGTCAGTCAGATGCAAGCCTTTTATAAGATAATGACTATGCGAGTGGATAGTCAATATTCAATATCAATGTATTTGGCACTAGTCATCAAAAAATAATAAGTTCTTGTGTCGTTAAAAGCCTAATAAAAGCAGTAAAGCACCAGTTACTGGGAGCAATTTTATCAAATAGGTAAATCATACCGCCGTGTCTACAAATGGCTTTGAATTGTATGTCACTAGTTTCTTACTCATAAACGATGATTAACCGACGACTAAGTTATGTGACGTTTGTCTCTGTCAGTCAACAGTCAACTTTGAAACTTCATGTCACAGTAAAAGACAAACGATACACATCTTTGCAGCTGTTAATTAGCATTTATAAGTAAGGGGAATAATGTAAATCCTGCTTAGATATAGCTTTAGGTCTTTAACGTCATGGGAATGTACAACTACGTCATGTAATTATTGACATGACGTAGTTCGAAGAAATACTTATGTATTTGTTCGATTTTGATAAAGCTTTGTTATCGATGTACATATGTATACTAACAATTTACGTAATACGCAAAATACAAGGCAAATATAGTAATTGATGTACGTAATACAAAATATTTATTAGGTACCTACAAGTGACGTTTTCCTCATACATACCATCATAGTAACTTTTATATGAATGAAATTAAATTATGAATAAACGTGGTTTGTATGCCATATACACGTTGCTAAATTCCAAGCCAAAGGAAACCGTCTGTTTACATTTTTCTTCTATTTCCCTATACACAAAGTTTGGCCGGCCAATGTCTATGTGTTGACATGTATTTTTTTCCGTTGCTTTTGTTAAATTGGACGGATATTGGACGACCAAACTTTGTATTTTGAGAAATTTATAAAATGCAATAAAATGATTTTTTATGCCATATCTATATGGCAAAAGCCGAAGAAAAAGATAAACCCATCAATTATAATTTTTGTTAACATTGTTTTAGGTCAAAACCAATGTGGTATAGAAGCGAGCTCGCATCTCGTTCACCACAACCCCTGGCTAGTCTTCATCGAGTACTTTCAAAATGGTCACCTTACCCATGTAAGATGTGGAGGCACCCTTATCGATAGTTGGCACGTGGTTACCGCGGCACACTGTGTAAAGAATCCGAAGTTTCATAGGTGAGTCTATCATTTTACAATGGGTAGAAACGCTTTCGAAAAGAAGCCCAAACTAAATAAAAAAGTTAAAATTTACCTAAGATTATTGACCTCTAACTCCAAGAAACAGGAGATTTTTAAATCAATTTTTCCTCAACATTTCAAAATGTCATTTTTTCAAAAAGTCTGAGAACAAAAGTTCTTTATGTAGACGTCTAGACCAACCCCCTGTCGGTTTTTATCACATTTGCCGTAATGCCGTAAGCCTTCCATGAAATTATCACTTTTTTCTCACCAACCAAGAGGCCAATGTCAATGGGGTAAATTTCACAGGTGGGAGCATATATTTCAACATTGTTTTTGTTATTTTCAGTCTAAAAGTCCGTCTCGGTGAATACGACTTGGAAGCTAAGCTGGAGTGCGTGGAAGGCATCTGTACTGATCGCGTTGTCGAGATAGAAGTAGAAGAAATCCTGATACATCCCGATTATGATGGCAGCGACCATGATATAGCTGTTTTGAAGTTGAAGAAAGAGGCTCCTTATACTGGTGAGATATTTTATGAACACTTGCAATAAAAATAATTCTACCTTGTTAGGATCCTATCTCTGCGGTCTTAACCGTCGGTAGCTCCACTGCCGGCGTATTTCTATTTAGGTCTTTTAGTAATTTCCTATGTTTTCTACAAAGTACATTATTTATAGAACCTATAATATAATTATATAACTTTGCTTGCAGTGATATTTTGTATTTAAATTATTTTCGTAAAAACCTAAATTCAAGTGAGATAAGTAAATGAATGCAATTAAATAAAACCGACTTTTCCCCGACTTATTAAAACCGAATTATTTTAACCCCAAAAATTAGTCTAATATATAATATTTTTCTTCTTCTCAGATTTCATCCGACCAATCTGCTTACCTTCAGGCGAACTAGACCCTGCAACTACTTTCATAGCCGCAGGGTGGGGAATCATCCCCCGCTCAGGGGAATTCAGTCACATCAAGAAAATCATCCCCCTACCTTTCGTCGACTTTGACTCCTGCCAAAATGTGTACAAAAATACCAAAATACCAAGACATGTTATTTGCGCTGGTGGGGTGGAAAATATTGATACTTGCAGTGGAGATTCAGGTGGGCCACTCGTTTGGGTAAAGGAAAGAAGTGAGCTTTGGGGGGTGGTTAGTGCTGGGAATGTCAACTGTGGGACGAAGGGAGATCCGGGGATCTATACTAGTGTTGTAGATCATTTGGATTGGTTGAAGGGAGTTATATCACCTCAATAATGTGCCAAAGTTAGGTAGTAAGTAAGATTTGTATTAATACTCTGTTTTAAAAACTTCATATAAAAAAAAGAATTATCTAAATCCGACTTTTTATGCCGACCGGTGTACGGCTTGAATATATACGAATATAAGATTTAAATTGAGAACCTCTCCTCCATTTTTGAAGTCGGTTATAAATGTAAAAAAAACTCATTTTTTTTTGAGATTTGAAAGTTACTGTTTCTTGTTTGCTTTTGGGGCTGATTTTTCATTCTACAGATAAAAAAAATATCAGTCGAATAAAATCGAACACAACCAAATTGAAAACCCTTTCAAAGTTTTATTGTATTTTAAAAGATAGTAACGTTTCTATTTAGTGGTGCCATATTTTTATTAAACTTTTTGAGACAGAAAATATGGCAAAGGTACTAATTATTGGCACTTCACTCCAATTTGTTTTTGTGTCCAACGATTGGTATTGTTACTCTACTTTGCTTTTAGATTTATTGAAACACAATGGCATGTATTTAGACTTAAAGATTAGCCAAAAAGTCCGTATTGTTAGTATTGTGTAAGATTTTTTAATACGCAGGCGTATTAAGTGTATTAATTTTTATTAATAAAATGTTCCTATGACAATAATTTATATTCACAACTGTTTTATTTATTAGCTGATAAAATATCTTACAATGGAAGTTATAAAACATTCTAACACAAAATATAACAATGTTACATAGTTTGTTTGGAATCTATAATGTGTAACAAAAGGTTTCGTAACGTTTTGAATATTTGAATACCAAATACAAATGATCTAAAATTTGGGTCGGGTAAATGGCACACTAGTTTGGGCTACAGAGAAAATACAACCTGTAAATAAGAAGTAACATACTGACAAACTAATAAAAAATTTGCCAGACTTGAAGCAGAGACGCTTTGCTGTGCTGCGCTCGTTCAATAAAACAACAGAATCTACTTTCTCTAACATTTAATTCCGACCAAAATGTATAGAAACCGAGTAATAATAATATTTACGTCGAATAATATAATCAGTCTTTTTTTAGATAAGTTTATAATCATATTATTTAGCACATAATCTCTACGAGTTTTAAATGGATAACTATGAAAATATTTACAATTAAATACATTTTTTTTGGTAATTTCATCTGACATCCATTTTAAATAGAAACAAAACAAATTATCTGGCCTTTCGTTAAGAACAATATAGATCCAGATATTTGTATAGAAAAGTAGGTACATAGTACAAGTCAACTTCAATGTAGTAAACGTATTTAAATTGTAAGTTAAGTATATGCTACCTTTAAATAAATTAATTTTGCAAGACGCTGGGATTTAACCTTTTTATACAATTCAATTCAATCATTTATTTTTTTTATATTCTATAAACCAGATTTTATAAACCATTTTTCCATTATAAAGTGGGTTTTACTTAACAACAAAACATTAATATGTATCGAACATTAAATCTGTAGAAAATTTTAATATAACAACAAATTTTAATGTATAACAACATTAGAATTATTAAACTGAAAGAAACAGTGGAAATTCGTGGTGTAGGTATATCTATATTAAACAGTATAAATAGTAAACAAAATCCTTATTTTTATGGTATTCTATTTCAAGTATTGTAATTATTAGATGATTCGTAAAGGATTATGAAGACTTTGTCATTGTATTTTTTGACTTAAATATTTACAAAATCTTATTATTTTTATGGCAGTGTTTGACTTGTTACCTGTGATGTGGCGTTCGACATACTTCTGAAATAAAAAGACACGATTTATTGTTAAAACTTTACTTTCAATTTAGTTTTTAGGTAAATAGATAGATAGATAGATTAACACTTTATTTGCACAAGTAACAACAATTAAAATCAGTTTACATTAAAATTAAAAAGTGACAAAAATTGCACAGAAAGCTTAAAAGTAAAAAGTTGAACAAATAGGCGACCTTATCGCTAAAAGCGATTTCTTCCAGGCAACCTTTGGATGGAGAAGGTCAGTAAAGATAGTAGTGCTCTAAATAGTGAACTTACTTCTTGGTACACTTTTAAGTGTCGATTTTGATATGCTATCACTGTCCTCTGATTCTGAACACACTTGAAAACTCGTTTCTGTAACACAATTATTAGTTAATGTTATTATTGACCTACGATACAGCTACAGATATTGACCGCACAAAGTAAAATTCATCTTAAAGGCTCTACACAAATATACAATCTAGTAGAAGGCTAATGAAAATGTATCAGCCTAAATTTTCAAGATATATTTTACAAGGAGAAATAGATCATCAAAAATTCACCCGTGACAGTTCCATGTTTTCTAGAAAAATGGCTTTCGTAAATTTGTTTTTATTGCTCAAGGCATATTTACTAGAAATATTTTTAAAGGAAAAATTCATCTTCAAAAATTCACTTGCGGCGAGATTTGAACTCGCGTCCCTGGATCAATATTCCAGTGCCCATACCGCTCGGCCACGCAAGTTCCCAAAAATTCACTTGCGGCGAGATGGCTTTCGTAATAAACATAAGAATTATTTAGCTCAAATTTATTTAAAAATAAATTACATAAGTGGGCATTGTTATTTCAAAAGCTACCATATCCGAAAATGTGTTACTAATCTTGTTTTGAAAATTATAACAAAATATATTCTGTTAATTAGTTGAATTTACATACATTATACATATAACACATTAGGTTATTTTATTTTATTATCCTTCGGCTTGGCAGTTCGATGCGTCATTAGGAAGAGCTGCCGGAAGACCGGTGTTGTGGTTTCTTTTGGAACCACAACGTATGCCGAGGCAGATCCTTGTTGGCAGCAGACACGCGGCTCCTTGGACGTTTTTAATTGGACTATGTTTATGTTTTTGTGGTTATCCATTGTTTTTTTTTTAAATGTGAACTGTTGTTTTATTTATTTTGAGTCTTTGGTGTTCTTCTGTGTGTTTGCTGCCAATAAATGTTTTCTATTCTATTCTATTCTAATTTTATCGACAATAACGTGTTTGTTTTTCATTATATTATACCTACCTCTTATTTAAAAAATATAAAAGGTAATAGCTATTTTGATAAGTTTTTGGTCCTGAATGTTACTAAAAAGTGGACAGTACTGCAAGACTTTTCTTTTTGCTTTTATAGCTTTGATTTTATTACTTGTTTATTGTTTTATAGATTCTATATATATATACTTCTATACAAGATGTAACGGGCAAGTCCTTTTAATCCGAAAGGGGGTTGATCTAGACGTCTAGGCGAACACCTTTTGTTCTACGACTTTTGAAAATTCGAACTTTTTTTTGAAAATTTTGAGATTTTGTTTCACTGAAAAAACAGCTGTTTTTGACAGTAATTGAAGGTTTGATTGTAGTAGACCAAGCTAAATGAAAGGACAACATAAGGTCAATGACCTCGAACTGTAAGAAACAGCTGATCTTCAAGTAAACTTTACACTTAAAATTTTTGAAAAGTACTTCGTATTTCCAAATGTCATAGAACAAAAGTTGTTCGCCTAGACGTCTACAACAACCCCCTTTCGGCTTAAAAGGGCTTACCCGTTACATCTTGACGTATATGCATGAGACATCCCATGACCGTTACCGTCCATGACGGTAGCTATTTTGGCAAAAATGCCCAAGTAATCATAATGTTTTGAACAAAATATTTTACAGAACAGTTAAAAATGTCTTGGCTTGTCCATACTATCTTATTTCATTCAATTAGTAGCTGTTAGGCGATAATTATTACTATGAGTCAGGACGTAGCTAATTACTTTGTAAATGTTGGTAGACAATTCAACTTTCTTATGATGGTTATGTTTCCACCACTTCCGCCAAGCACGTGTCTTTGGCTAGAATAAATATCTCATCTATGGTTTTCATATAATAGTGACATGATTTCAAAAAGCGTTGTCAACAGTGGAATGTAATATTTTTGGAATAAAAGCAAATAATCTACATATAAACACAGTTTTACTGATTGATATGCTTGATTGATTGCTAATAACAGTTTGGAGGCAATAATACCTACCAGATACTGTATGAATATAACTTTTGACAAGTATGAATGTAAATTTGATAACCTCTGGGGTGCGGCGAGCGAAGCCCGGACTGCGACGCAGAATATTGCGGGTTCGATTCCCGCCGGGAACAAATTTTTCCGCTGACCATAAATGTTTGATTCTGGTTCTGGGTGTTTTCTATGAATCATATCAAATCATGTATGTATTTACGAAAAAAAGTAAAATAATGTAGTTTATCCGTTGACTAGTACCAATAGTACAAGCCTAATGCTTAGTTTGGGGCTAGATAGCGCTGGGTGTAATGTCGTGCAATATTTATTTATTTAATTTACCTGTATCATATCTCTGTTTATGATTATGATGCCGTATAGGCAAGTCTTGGTTCTCAACGTGACCGAACGTTCGGAAGCCCACAGCAAATTGCGCGTATGGACTTATCTCGTATAACTCTGAAATGTTAATACCTATTTCATAATTTGTTTTTGTTGCTCAAGGCATATACACTCGAAAAAATTAAAGGAAAAATTCATCTTCAAAAATTCCCGCGCGGCGAGGTTTGAACTCGCGTCTCTTGGATCTGTACCCCAGCGCCTTAAGCAACTGGCAACGAATTTTTGAATATGATTTTTTCCATTAAAATATTTGAGTAATGATAATACCTTTTTAGATTGTTTTTTTTAGTATTATCTTCAATTTTGAATAAATAAATAAAAAAAAGATAAAAAGTATTTTTATAAAGGGGGTTGTTCTAGGCATTTTGACTCTTGGAAATTCGCACATTTTGTGTTGTTTAAATGAAAAAAAAAAAAAAAACTAGCAGCGCCTTGCGGTTTCACCTGGGTAAGTCCCGATCCCGCGGGAATATTGGAATAAAAGTAGCCTCTGTATTATTCCAGGTCTCCAGCTATCTACATACCGAGTTTCATTGTAATCGGTTAAGCGATTTTTTTGTGATTGAGTAATAAACATACATACATAAATACCCACAAACTTACAGCTTTACAAATATTATAAAGTATCTAACTTACCATGTTTACTATTATTCCTCATATGTATGGGAGCACTATAGATTCTATTCTGCGCGTTCATAGAATTTTCTTTGACATTCGCCAAGTTTGTGTGGGAAGTGTTTGTGGTTAAGTTGCCGCTCTCCGATTTATTGTCTACCGTTATAGAGTCCCTGTATTCTGTTAAGTTGCCGCTCCTGGAATGTTTTAAAGGAAAAATAATTGATCCTCATCCTTAACAGTTGGTGGATACGGCATTAAAACAAGTCACTAGAGTAAACCTAAATTGAATTCAATAATACTTTTCACGTTTTAAGCGTCATTCATCGACGCCATCTTAGTAACTGCAGCAACTTTCATTTCATTTTTACGATAGGTATTAGCTCTGAAATCTAATTTTTCATATAAATTTGAGAAAATCCTGTATCTCAGGCGAAAATGACTAACAATTTAAAGAAAGAAAAATCGTTTATTCAGACAGGCACACGACTTACACAGTAGGTACATACAATAAACACATTAAATTTAAACACAACATAATAAATTACTATCTAAAAAAAGACAAAGAAAAACAAACAAATAATAAAACAAAAACAAAAATTTAGAAAAACAGTGACCAAAAACAAAATTTAAAGAAACAGTGACCAAAAACAAAATTTAAAGAAACAGTGACCAAAAACAAAATTTAAAGAAACAGTGACCAAAAACAAAATTTAAAGAAACAGTGACCAAAAACAAAATTTAAAGAAACAGTGACCAAAAACAAAATTTAAAGAAACAGTGACCAAAAACAAAATTTAAAGAAACAGTGACCAAAAACAAAATTTAAAGAAACAGTGACCAAAAACAAAATTTAAAGAAACAGTGACCAAAAACAAAATTTAAAGAAACAGTGACCAAAACAAAATTTAAAGAAACAGTGACCAAAAACAATTAAAACTAAACCCATTTAAACTAGCTTGGCTTGGAGACTTGGCCGGTTTTTTATTACTAATTTAAAAATGTAGATATATTGGTTATATTTTAAATCTTACCTTTGTCGCTTAATTAAAATATATACACAACTGATAAGGCAGATAGTGAGTAGAATACAGCTGCATACGATCACCAGCATGTTCAAGTCGAAGAATTCTGATGGAGGACCTACTTCACCTGGAAACGAAACAATTATTATGGTCAGCTATCTGAAGTTATCTGAAGTACAGCTGGATTCACATTAAAAAACATACAGTAATTTTTGCACAACAAAATGCGGAAAACAGCGGTCTATTTATCTATTTGATAAAATTGATTCCAGCAACTGCTGCTTTTTTAAAATTGACTCTTTTCTAAAAGCATTAAAATTCAAATTACATCGTCTAAAATACTAGCTGGGTACCGCAGTTTCATCCGCGTAAGTTCTGATTTCGAGAGAATATCGGAATTAAAATTAGTTATTTTACTCCACGATAATGTGGCTTTCTATTGATGAAAGAATTTTTAAAATCGATTTAGTAGTTTCGGAGATTACCCCCAAAATACATACATACATATTACCAATGTTACCTCTTAGATTCTCTCTTCTATACTAATTATTTAGTTTAGAAGTATAAGATTAAGGTAGAAGTTAGAAAAATCACTGCACACTGGAATGTTATTCTGCTTATCCTATCCTACTAATATTATAAAGCTGAAAGTTTGTAAGTACGTGTGTATGTGTATTGCGATGAAACTTGTAATATAGGTAGCTGGAGACTTGGAATAACACAGGCTACTTTCATCCCAATAATCCTGCTAGAACGGGACTTACGCGGATAAAATCTCGGGGCGCAGCTAGTGCTTAATATTTCTAGTTATTGTTAATGCCTTGAGCAATAAAAAAAACATTTTACGAAACATTTTTTTACTTTAAAAACTAAAGTAAAGACTGTTATAGCTGCTTACTTCCATCTTCATTCTTCGTAGCATAACTATAGGTGGTCGTGACAGAGCCAGCTTCATTGACAGCGGTCACTCGGACCTGGTACCACGTACCGGGCAGCAGGTCAGCGACCGTTAACGATCCGGTGCGGTACTTAGCTTGGTACAGGGTCGGCAGATTCCACGAGTGGTCGGTGTAGGCCTTTGAGAATAAATAAACAAGATCACTCATATCTTTGTGTCACTAAGAAGTAGGACTAAAACTATTATTATACCTAGCAGAGCCTAAACCGCTTGTCCTCGAGACATACGCGGGCATAAGCTAGTTTTTTATAGATAAAAAATAACAGTTCTAGTCTTATAAATAACATTAAAATGTATGTAATTACTTAAAAAGGAGATGAAGAAGATTAGATGGGACTAAATGAATCTATTGCCACATGGGGTTGATAGAACCATATGGAACTTAAAAAATGGAGCTATCTGAACCTATTACCACACAGGTTTATTAGTAGCTTACTTTGGACTTACCATAGTATTATGAGCTCTCATCCAGCCCCTAGTCCCAAGTATCCTGTACTCCAGTTCCCATCCACGCATGTCGCAACCGGCGTCGTCCCATCCGGCCACTTGCAGGTAGATGTGGGTCGAGTTGCTCCAGAACCATTCGTTACTGGATGGGGCTATTGGAACTAGAAAAATTAAACAATATGCAAACAAAGTTCGATAAATTGTCCAATTGTAAGGCAATTGTAAATTTTTATTTATTTATTTATTTGAAATTTTATTCCATATTGCTTTTTTCGATGTTTTCCTCCACCGTAAGGGCGATGGTGTGTGGCCGCCTGAAATTGGAACCCACGAACACTAATGCAAGCTTGGGTTTCGATCAAAGGGAGCCTTAAATTTTGTTTTTTTTTTTCTCGTTTGCCATAGGTGTGTGTGGTTCTTTTAGTAGAGGTTTTCAGGCAGTAATAGCTATTTTAGGCTATTAAAATAATAGCCTAAGGCACTTGTTGTAACGACTGCTATTTAAGATATAACAACCCAGACCTAATGCTTAACGTACCTTTTGAAGCATGGAATGGCTCGAGAAAATGTTTTTGCCACAATTTATTGGTCACCTATCGAAGTAATGACCGCACCAGGCCTCGCTTAGCTCGCACGACTAGACACAGATCGGCAAACACGTTCCTACCGATCATTCTTAAACTAATGAGCCCCAAATTTTCAAATCAGAGCAGATTTTGTGTCATATCTTAAACTATGACTTACCTCCTCCCATAGTACTGACATCCAAATACGCAGGTTGTGAGGTCCCAACCCTGTTAGTGGCTGTTATTCTAAGCGAGTACTTAGTGCCGCACTTGAGACCGGTCAATACGTGGTTCTTAGTACCGGTTGACGTTAGCAGCTTGTTGGCCGGCCAAGCTTCATGCCAAGGACCGTTGGCCTCTTTCCAAGTTAAACTGTAGGCTGCATGGGGAAATAGAAAGAGTTTTTAAGATTAGTTCAAAATGGCGCATTTTCGAGGGGTTTTCAGCAACTTATGGCTGATTTAAAATATGTCAAGAAGAGAGAAACTTGAACTTCTCTCTTTGGCATATGTATTTTACACAGGTGGCAGGCTTACTAGTATGCCAGGAGCGACTTGAGAGTGCAAAGTCAGCACTGGACTGGGAAATATCTGGTAAAGTCTATTACACTACCTCAGTAGCAAGCCATCCCAACGCTTGCTTGACTCAGTTACTGTACTTTTATATTACTGGCTGGTATTATTTCAATGCTTGTTGATCTTTAGCGTATAATCCATAAACTTCAAAACAAAAAAGACTTACAAATCTTTTGGCCAACGCTCTTGTTCCCTAAATAATAAGGTTGCTCCCACTCCACCATGACGGAGTCCTTATAAGGGGTAGCCCTCAATATCGGTGCGTCTGGTAAAGGCAGAACTATAACGTTATATTCCACGGAGTCAGACCCGTAGAGGTTCTTGGCTAGGCAGGTGTAGTTGCCGCTTAGGGATTGGTCTATGTCTGGAAAAGAGATTAGTTAGAGACAATTACACTTTGGTGTATGGTTTGCAGCATGAAGATTTTTAGCTGCCCAGTTTGGATAATTAATCAACAGGAAATTCTCCATCCCCAATCCTCATGTTTTTGTGTTTTACCATTGGGATTGATTTTGTTACTAGTGGACTTTACATACTTAGGTAATTGTTTTTGGGAACGGTAAAAGTATATCGTGTTCTTAGCTATAGCACGCTAGCTATAGTTGCAAAGTTTTAAAACCGAGTGAATTGTGTTAAAAGTCGTACTCTACCTAGCATACTCTAAGCTTGGATTATACTCACTGTTTATAAGCAGACTGTCGTCATGGTTCCTGGTGAACCTGGGATGGTGTGTGATGATGTTGTGGTTGTGGTACCACACGGTGCGGGGGGGCGGCGCGCCCACACACTGACACACCAGCAGCAGGGAGCTGCCCACGCCCACTGATACGATCCCACCTAGAGATGCTACTCCGGCTACCACTGGAAGATGGAGGAAAGAAGGTTTTTGAGGTTATCGAGGTTTTTGTTTTTCTCTTGCCTTAACACCCTACTTTTCATCTTTCTTTCGCTTCTGGTCCATCCAAAGGTTGCCTGGAAGAGATCCCTTTAAGCGATAAGGCCGCCCATTGTGCCACCTAATTTTTAAGTTGTTTAAGTATTTTCCTCTTATTGTAATTATTTAATTGTGGTGTGTTGCAATAGAATAAATCAATTAATCAAGGAAGGGGTATATAAAAACTCGTAGGTAGCTACTGTGCGTGTGGGGTCATGAGCTGTCTTTTTTTGGACGACATTACACACAGCGCTATTTAGTCCCAAACTAAGCAGTAGGCTTGTACTATGGATACTTGACAACGGATATACTACATATTATACTTTTTTTTTGTAAATACATACATTTGATAGATAGAATACACCCAGAACCAGAAACAAACACACTAAAGTCATAATTTTAATTTAATGTTTATTTATATGTTTTGAAAGGAAAAAAGCATTTGACTATTGACTAATTACGCGTAAACGGAATCGTTTTTTACGCGGGCGAAACCGCGGTGGGCGGATAGTTCTTCATATAATAACTTTTTTAAATGTTGGAAGGGGGGGGGGGATGTGTTAGGTTTCCAGCTGGCCTAAGGGTGGTAAATGGCCAATGGTTTACCCACTTAACAGCTCCACCGGTTCCTCGGACGCCTTGATGTCGGTGTCGAAAGTGGGGATACGTTCTTCACACAATACCTCTAGTAGTGGGCGTATGTGTGACCCGCCTGGTGGGCGCGCCTTCTCCCGCGGCGGTGCTCGACGTGACCCAGCTCTCGTAGCTCACTCCAGGACTCAGGGACGTCAGCTCGAGGGAGTTGCGCGCCGGACTCGCGCGGTGAGGTTGTGGGATACTGGCACTGGAACAGTGGAAATTATCTTGGAGACAGGGTTAACAAGCGACGCAAAAAGATGAGGATTCGATTCCCTTCGTCATACCATAGTTTACCACCTGATACTAGTGGCGTCTGTCCATTTAATATTAAGACGGATAAATGCAATAGTTCAGTGCAGAGAACGAGGTCGTTTAGCTTAAGGTCCGCATAGTTTGACTTCTTGTCCATCCAAAGGTTGTCTGGAAGGGATCGCTTTAAGCGAAAAGGCCGCCCATTGTGCCATCTATTTTTAAGTTGTGTTGGTTTTCTTTATACGTATTTATCTATATTTGGTGTGTATAATAAAGATTCATTCATTCAGTTAGCCAGTTTTCCAGAATTGTCTGCTACCACAAACTCTGCCAACCATATTTTGTTTAGGCTAGTTTAGGAAATTTGGCGAGTAATGCGCTGACCCACGCTAAACTAACATAGTTTAGTCGACAGTGGAGCACTGTCGCTTACGATTGGCTGAATACATCAAATATAACAGAAGAAAGACGTGTTCATGTTCATCCCATCGGTTTTCTAGTAGATCGATACGATCGATTTTTTTAAATTAACACGATTTGAACACCTAATTTTATGTTTTCCCGGGTCTATATCTCGTGATTTATGCGATAATTATGCGATACGAATAAAATCTTATACCCTACTTTCATCTTTCTTCAGTTTTTGCCTATACAAAGTTTGCCTGGAAACACATTTAAGTTATTTCTGTTTTCTCTTTTTATTGTGTTTTTTATTTTTATTTTGCAGAGTTACAATGTGTGTTATTTATAAAATATTATTTACAGATGACTAAGTTATGTGACGTTCGTCTTTGTCTGTCAACTTTAAAACTTCATCTGACAGAAAAAGAAAAACGATGCATAGTTATGCAGTGCATTGATTATCGTTTATAAATAAGGGGATAGATCTATATTATTTATCTTACCTAGAAGTAGGTTTAACATAAATAGTATAATGCAGAATCTCTCCATTGGGATTTTCTGGTCTCTTCCAACTGACGAGTAGCGATGATGACGAGAGCACAAGCACTTTTATATCGGCAGGTGGGCCTGGGACTGAAAAACAAAATTTATAGCTATATTAGTATACGCATACTAAGGTCGTACTAGCTGGACCATAAACATTTTAAACTCACACGATTTGAACTCATAATTATTTTTACCGGGTCTTATTCGCGTATAATTATTTTTAAATTCTCTAAAAGTCGCGAGGGGACCAAGATCATTGTAACATGATCGAAACGTCGAGGTAAGAGAATTTAAAAATAATTGTACGCGAATAAGACCCGGGAAAAATAATTAGCTGGACCATGTTTTGTCTTTCACCGTTATAAGTCTGAAGTAAGATTAGGTAGGTTAGGACTGTAAGTGGTTTTTAACGAGAGAATGTGCAATTTAGTACCTGCAGGTGAGCCAGACGCTGTAGAATTAAAAATGGATGAATCGTCGAAAAGAACAATAACCCCTTTATTACATAAGGAAGCGTAAACATAACTTATTATAAGGTAAAAATATCTTAATGTTTTCAAACTTTTTATTATTTTTTGATTTCTTCAACATCTGTTTTAGTTTTTAAACTTATTTTTAGATTTAGTCTTTGAAAATTTAAAGTACATCGCGAAAATCAATGAATAATATTATTTTTTATCAGATTTAAAGCATTGCTTCTTCTGATTTAACTCATTGTCGATTATAAAACTTCTGCGGGAAAAACACAAAGTTAAATTATGGCAAACTAGTTTAGTTTATTAAGGGTTTACCATCTGCCAACGATAGTTCTAAGACAGTGGTTTCAGGTCGACCCCGACCCGATCTGCGGTAAAGGTAAACCCTTTACCGCAGGTCGTGTCGCAAGAAGGTAAACCTTTTTTTAACATTTTTTTTCGTTTACCGAAAACCTTCCATTACTTAACCTTAAACGAGGTTTACATTTAGACTTAGTTTTGTAATAAGCTTTGTTTTAGTCGAGTCACCTACAAACCATCCATCGTCACCGAGTACACTTACAGATTAAATTAAGAATTTCAATTCCAAAGGCATTTTTGTACCTATAATGAAATAATTTTCCGTTTCATTGATTTCGTAGAGTTAAGCAACGCCTGGCGCAATAATTACTTGGATGGGTGACTGGTAATGTGAATGGTAAAAAAATATTTTATCAAGCTTCTCCGTGCTTTGGTGCGGCACGTTAAGCAGTTGGTCCCGGTTATTATTTTTGATAGCTGTCGTTAGGTCAAGTTAGAGGCCAAAAAATTTAGGTAAGTCTCTTATGTAAGACTTAAGTGATACTTAAGTTCTTAAGGTGAATCATTTCAAACTCGGCTCTGTCGGCCTAGATTCATCAGTTCAAATTGTTCAGGAAATTATTCACACACCTATGAGAAAGTTTTAATAAAATTCGAATGTTGTTGTTAGAATATTCACTGCCTATGATAATTTAAATTGGAGGCCTTAGGGCGACCTGAAACACCACTATACCAAAAGAAGATTTAGAAACCAAGCATTTTAGACTAGGAAAAATGACTTACCGTCTTGTAAAGTAGCACAGACGATGGGATAAGAGTAAGGTCCGACACCAAAGTTGGAGAATCCAGCAACCTTGACTGTATAGTTGGTGTACTTGAGCAATCCTTGTAGATATAGTTCAGTATGGAGTGACGTCTGGTTACTCCAAACACCATCTACGGGATAATAGACAAGAATCTGACTTCAAGATTGTGGGACCAGTTAGCTGATTTGTTAGTTAGCAGTTAGCTATTCTGTTGCTAACAAATCTCGTTTGAAACAATAAATGTTGCGCGAAGTTACCGCGCAAATTCCCTAGTAATCGGCATCAAAATCCCACTGCGTAAAGGAATAACCTGCGCGTTGAAAACGACAGCTTAGATTTGATGCATTTGAAGCCGGCAGCGTCGAGAGCTGTCATTGAATGCGAGATCTCTTGAGTTGGCAGTTTTAATGACAGTTGAACTCGACGGCGTCGTCTTCAAATGCAAAAATGCATGCAAATTAACGCTATGGTTTAAACCGCGCAGGTTATTCCTTTGCGAAGTGGGATTTCAATGCCGATTACGACGGAAGATCCGCGGTTGGGCCCCTGTTCAAATGGATGATCGGTGTGACATCCCTGTCACTGTATATTTGAGTCGCGAAGTTGGATCTTATTAGACCCCATTTACATACATACACCCTATTGACTGACTGACCGATCAATGCAAAGTCTAAACCACTGATAGTAGAGGACTGTGTTCTTTATGCGATGTAGGCATCGCATGATGTATAAGCTAGATATTTGAACATGACAAACATAGCTGAAGTGGCAGTGGGCTGGCCATATTAGCCGTAGAACCGACAACCGTTGGGGTAAACGAGTTCTAGAGTGGAGACCGCGTCTCGGCAAACGTAGTGTAGGACGTCCTCAGGCACGTTGGAGCGACGATTTGCGCAAGACGGCTGGCGCAAACTGGATGCGAGAAGCCGAAAATAGATCTAGGTGGCGTGCAATTGGAGAGGCCTATGTCCAGCAGTGGACTGCAACGGGCTGATGATGATGATGATGATGATGATTTGAACATACCTTCAGTAGCATAAAGCACGGTGTATCCGACAAGGGAACTGCCCTGGCCAGGCAGGCTAATAGGCTGCCAACCGACCCTCAATGATGAAGAGGATACGGCGGTACATTCTACTGATGATGGAGCTTGTTCTGGAGCTGGAAGGATAAAAACATGGCTGAGGTATTTGACAGGAATTTATTAACGCAAAGCTAAATAATAAGAATCTTATTGGTTGCCAGAAAGCGATCACCCTTAGGCGATAATGCCGCCCGTTGTCCCCTTCAAAACTGGGACCAGACTCAGGGCCCAAATGACCATTTCTCGATTTTGATAGTGATCAACTGGGCCTATGTAAGGTTAGGTATAGGGCCCAAATGCACTTCATCTTCGGACTACATAAAAACTGAAACAAAAGACGATCGGAAAGTAACAAAAGACGATAACCATCGCGAAAACCGAAAACGTGAGATGAATCTAGAAATTTATTAGACAATCGCGTACTAAGGTCTTATTAATAGGAATATTTACCTCCTTCTCTCGTGTCTTGAAAAACTGATAAAGAAAATGGTCCAGATCCAGCGTTGGTGTAAGCAGACACGGACACGGCATACCTGTAGACAAACATTCAAATAAACCTCCTTATTCATCAACGCTAATTAATGCGCTGCAGACTATGCATCGTTTGTCTTTTACTGTCACATGAAGTTTTAAAGTTGACAGACAGAGACAAACGTACCATAACTCAGTCATTTTATAATTTAAATAAGGGAACTAGTGTTTAGATTCACACGATTGCTTACTAATCCGATTGATTATTTGTCTCCTCGCGAGCACAACTATTGTAACATATTTGAAACATCGAGGTATGAAAATAAGCAATAATACGCGATTGAGACCTGGTAAAATGTAACTAAACAAGTTAGATGAAACTCACTTATCTTTACAACAAAATTATAAGATTACTTTATTTACTCACGATAGATGAGCTTTTCACAACACACTCACCTGATAGTAAGTGTAAGGTGTAATAGTGTAAGGTGTAGCACGCTAATCTAGTATAGATATTTAATTTTAGAAAAGTCATATCTACGGATGACAGACCTGAAATAAATCGGGGGCATAAGAAAAAGTTAGTGAAGTACCTCGTGTTCTTGAGCAGTCCGCTAATTAAGGATTCTTGTTTACCAGATAGATGTGAAACCTTAAGCGTTCTCGTGTCGGCGTCATCTGAAACTGAAATGCAAAGAAACCTTCAAGAAAGGCATGTCAAATAACCCAGAAATGTTCATTTTTGACCCAACTATGTAAATGAAGGTTATTAAACAGGAATTGTCCGAAGTCACATGAATTTCGAATCCAGAAACCAATACCTGTTCCAACATTCTGTGGCACAGCTCTAAGGTGATATCCCAAAATGACTCCATTGTGAGTTTCTTTCAGCGGAGGTTGCCAAGAAACCAGCAGCTCACCGGGGTTGTCAGTCTGTGCTACTTGCACGTTGATTGGAGGTGAGGATGGGGCTGCAAAGAAGTTGCTATAAGAATTCAGTAGAATTATTTTAAGATTCTGAATAAGTTTTAAGTATATGTCTATTAAACTCTATGTATGGTTTCATAATCAATAAAGAAGCAACAAAGTTTTGCCTCTTTAGAATGGATAGGCCAGAGTTTGTTCACTTTAACAGTTTATCTAACCTTACCTTCCTCATGTGTAGTAAAATGCACAGGAGCCGTGAACACGCTTACACCAACTTGGTTCCCAGTGGCAACTCGAACTGCGTAAGATGTTGCTGGACGTAGACTCGCCAGTTCTATCGACTGACGGACCTCTGAGTCTTTTCTGGAATATTTCGGGATTATTGAAAAGGAGTACCTTTTCAATAATAGTTCTAATTTCAGGCCACAGCCATCAAATTCATAACCAGTTTCATATAGGAAAAGATACTAACTGTTGACATTTAATTCCAAGTTATTATTATAATCAAAGACTATTTAATGCAGTTTTATTACTAAAATTCAATTTTCATAAGGTGCCAACATTTGGTACCCTGTAAGGAATAAGGTATTGAGGCTTGAATATCTTTCAGCTTGAAACTATCCGAGAGATTATTGGCTTCGAGTCTCTTGCTAACCTAGACGTAGACCCACCAAAGTCCTAGGAATCGAAGCAATTTTGATAAAATGTGATCTAATCCGACATGAGACTTGGTACCAGGTTCGATCTGCAATGCCCAACCCCAGACCCAGAACCTAGACGAACATCTTTTGCAAAAAGGACGAAGTCAGATATTGCTAGGTATTCTAATCTAACGGTGAAACTGATACTTACCTAGAAACATTGACGGCGATGGAAGATCCATGGTCCCAAGTATCGGAGTAGTGGGTATGAGAGTACTGGACGGTGTAGTGGCCAGCGTGAGCTCTTAGTGTGTCACGCCAGGACACGAAGGCAGTTCGAGATCTGACGGAATCTATGCGGAGATCTGAAGGTGGGGTTGGTGGTTCTGAAAGATAACTATTTTTGAAAAGCTTATCAGAATTAAATTTACGAGGGCTTTACACTTTTGGCTACAGAGTAAAACGGATATCAGAAAGCCAGCGGAGTAAGGTCCGCTGGCTTTCCCAAGGCCAAATGGTATAAGGCCCCAAACGACCTTATACGCGTCTTTTGTCACAGTTTCACTGGCGGTCATTGTCGTTCACAAGAGCAATACACAGCATAAAGCCACTCATCGAGTGACCAGTGAATACATTTGTAAGTAAGTAACTTAGTTCGGAGGTACGAGCAACATTAGAACTGCATATAGTAACTACAATCTATAAACTTACCCAAAATAGTAAGATGTATATTAAAACTAGTTGTCCCATAAGGATTGCTGGCTCTACATTGATAAACTCCAGCGTCGCTTGTCTCTGAATACTGCAAGCTTATTGTGCTCGTCAGACCGATTGAGGTTTTTAATTCGGATAGTTTGACTCTGTGGAAAGAAGTGACAAATAGCTTACGAATTTCCAAACACATTACTTCAGAGGCACAATTAGTGCCTCTTTGGGCCCAGTAGCCTGGGTCTTATTAAAATATGGCTACGGTTTACTTTGTTCATTGTCAAAGACGACCAAAAGGAATTTTTTGATGGGAATTTCCGTGTTCCTTGTTCTTTGAACTTGTTCCACTGTCGTCCTCCTTATTTATTTATTTATTTTATTTTATTTATTTAATTAATTCAGTACACAAGAAACGTTCACAAAAAAAACAGTCAAATTACAAATTAATACTAAGGTGAGTCTAACCCTGTTGAGAGCTCTCTGCCGACAAACCTCAGTGGAAAGGAAAGAATATAGTGGAAGGTAATTAAGTGTACAGAAAATACAGCAAAAAGAAATATTACAATTTTTATAACCCTACATAATATACTATAATTTAAAGAGAGAACAGGAAATAAAAATACAAGCAAACAGGCATTTGCATACACATACATAAATAACTTATAATATACATACATATATACACATATACATACATATATACACACAAAAATACATACCTAAATACATAAATAAAATAACATATACCTACAGAGAGGACAGATAATGCTCCTTAACTCTTTTTTTGAAGACATTGAGAGATGAACTCGCCCGAATGTCCGGTGGAAGATTGTTCCAGAGCCGCACTGCATGAATTGTGAAGGAGCCATTATATTTAGCAGAAGTGTGGGGAGGACATTTAAGAATAAGTTGTTGAGATGGTCTGTTAGACACACCTCGGGCAAAGAAACTGAAACGCTCACGGAGGTAAGAGGGGTAGGAGGGATTGAATAGAACCGAGAAGAGGAAAGAGAGGACATGTAGATCATGTCGACGGCGAATAGGAAGCCACTTCAGCCTAGCACGAAACTCGGAGACATGGTCGAACTTACGCAAGCCGAAAATGAATCGGATGCAGACGTTCTGCAGTCTCTCGAGTCTGTCCAGGAGGTCTTCAGTGGCATCCAGGAAACACACATCGGCATAATCCAGGAGAGGAAGAAGAAGAGACTGGGCTAAAGTAATCCTGGTGTCCAGAGGCAAAACGGTTTGAAGTTTTTTGAGAGAATGGAAGGTCGCGAACACCCTCTGGCTTATTAGGTTGACATGCTTCTCCCAAGATAGACGATTGTCTAATATTATCCCCAAATTTTTAGCACTGTCGGTGTAAGGAATATCAAAGCCATCATACACAATTGCAGGCAGTGGTCCTCTAATGATTAGGTTCTGATAAAAAGTATTTCCTACAATTATCGCTTGTGATTTAGAGGGGTTGACAAGTAGGCCAAAGGACTCAGCCCAGGCGGAAATGTTCTTCAAGTCACGGTTAATAAACTCTACACCCCCATCTATGTCATCGGCTGGAAAATGATGGTATATTTGCAAGTCATCAGCATACAGGTGGAAGTGAGATGATAGAACATTAGTGATTGTGTTGATGAAAACACAGAAAAGAAGAGGAGATAAAACTCCACCCTGAGGCACGCCCGCAATGAGATCACACCAATCAGAATAAGAGTCATCATGCCGGACACACTGCGAGCGGCCCCGAAGGTAAGAGTCAAACCAGGAAATTGCTGCTCGCGACGTATTCATAGAAGAAAGTATGCCTAACAAAATGTCAAAGTCCACAGAGTTAAAAGCGCTGCTAAAATCCAGTAACACCATTACTGTAACATGCTTCCTCTCCATAGCCAGACGGATGTCATCGGACACTTTAACTAAGGCTGACACCGTACTATGGCCTCGTCGAAAACCCTGAACGACTGAAAAGGTGATAGAAGCTCATGACTGTTAAGGTAGTCACAAAGTTGCTTTTGGACCACGCTTTCCAAGACTTTAGACAGCACGGGGAGAATAGATATAGGGCGAAACTGGGAAAGTGAAGTAGGATTAGAGGTCTTTGGTAATGGGATAACATAAGCGGACTTCCACGCTGAAGGAAATGTATTTGATGAGAGAGAAAAACTTATCAAGTGTGTGATGATAGGGGCAAGATCTGTTAGAATCAGACGTATCATTTTAATGCAGATACCATCTGAACCAACTGCGTTGGTAGAAATTGAAAGAACAATCTTAATAACGTCTCCAAACCACCCTTAGGAAAGAAAACTGAGTAAATGAAGGTTTAGGAAAAGAATAAAGAGTATCAAGAGTGGAGCATTTAATCTGATTATTAAGAATATGAGGAGGATTTGGGAAATGGGAATTCATAGAATTAAGATCCTTCTTCTAATTAAGTATCATTTTACATCATCACTTAACAATAGACCATATCCTCACTTAATATTAACATCAGATTGTAGTCGAAAGCTCATCTATGTGTGAAAAAGGTTTTTTGGAGTCGTTGCTGAAAGTGGGCCCGAAAGTACCATTATTTTGACCCGATTGTCGAAAGAGGGTAAAGTTTTTTTTATCCTTACTTACCTCTGTGTCTGAAAGTCCACAGCAACCCCATCATGTGTCCAGACGACTCGTATAGGGTCGTCGCCCATCGGCCGACACTCCATCGAGGTCGGGTGACCGAGACGTGACGTCACATTCGCTGATGACGTCTCAAAATGGACTGGCTCTGCATTTAGAATTAGTATTTGGGTATTATTATGATACCGCGGTTCCGACCGCGTAAGTCTCGATCCCGTGGGGATTTGGAAAACGTATCGGATGCCTACATCCTGCCTAAATTTCAACTCTCTTATGCACTGTTGGTCGACCAGTTAGTCAAGAGAAAGCATTCTAGAGATGTAGATTGCAAGAATGCTGCTGCAGTGGTACGGTAACTTTTAGAAATTGTAACTGGACAAATATTGCACGATATTATACACAGCGTAATCTAGCCCCAATGTATAATGTGTATGTTTTGTTAATACATACACATTCATTATACATAGAAAGACACCCAGACCGGATACAAATATTTATTTTTAGGCATAAATATATGCACCCGACGGGAATCGAACCCGCAGCCTGCCGTGCAGTCGAGCGTTAGCCCGACGCCCACCGAGGCCGTCGAGATTTTTAGTTTAAAGTTTACCTACATAAAAATCAGTTTAATTTCTTCTATGGTTTTCGCGATTTTGCATAATAAAACACTTTATTTATCCGGTTTTATCGCGTTTTTATTCATTATTTGACCCGAGCTTTCGCCAACTTTACAGTTGGCTTTTTCAAGGTTGACTGAGATGTAATTTGTCTATTTTTAACATTCTAAAAAGTTACAGTAAACAACCGCCTCATAATTATTTGCAATAAAAACGTTCCAGTGTACGCAGACTATAGAGTTATTGCAATAGTAAAAATCAGTTGTTTTTTTTTTCAGTTAAACATCACCCCTTAAAATTTCCGGAAACAAGTTCGAATTATCAAAAGTTGAAGAAAAAATTAAAATTGTTCGTTACAGAAAAATCCAGAAAAACTTCTTTCCGCTTATACTAACCTTATCAAAACAAACTGATATTTGCAGGGGATCTACAGAAAATGCAGACTCAGAAGATTTGAATACAAAAATATAAATAAATTCCATAGAGTACCCTATTTACTAGCCGTCGGATCCAATCTTAACTTAGAGAGAAACTAGCAATAGAGTTTCAGATCCAAATCTAGATAAGTTTAACTTAGTTCGTTCGAGTCCGACTTAGTAGGTAACTTAAGTTTACTAACTTAACAGATCAGTATCTAAGAGAAAGTTAAGTTATTCATCTGAGTTACTCGTAGTTTTGATGTTGTTACTTATCTGTTGTAGGCTAAGTAAAAATAAATAAATTTAAGTTAAAAGCTTTCTTCTTAAATCTTTTTAATGAAATAAAACTCATTGAATTGGTGTTTGATGAGATCAATGGAGTCTTAAATAAGTTAAGTAACAGTTATAGTAAAATGTTGGCTAGGTGTCATAACTCTGTAGGAGATTTAAAGGCAATGAGATTTATAAGCAATGTAGGAGGTTTAAAAGCAATCATTTTTAATCCACTTGTACACTAAGTTGAATAATATACCCCCGAACAGGTTGCCGCCAAAATTAAACTCAAGGGGTTCGATCGCAATTTATTCTGAAGCAATTGGAATTCAAAATTTGGTAATTCAATAAATTGGGAAGTTCAACATTTTAAGAATTCCACATGTTGGTACTAAAGGTTTTCATGTACTTACTATTGACACTCATCCAAACAGTCTTGCTCAACGGCTGCCCTACTCCATTTTCCACATTGCAAGAGTAAAGACCTTCATCTGTGAGGGACACCTCCTCAATGATGAGAGTTCCGTTAGGAAGGCTCAGGATTCCACCACCAGCCAACTCCAAGACCGGTTGCCAAGTACCTAAAAGTGCTGCAATAGAACAAAAATGGGTTACAATGCCAAAAAATAACCCAAGTGTAAAGACAAAACCCTAAGGCTTGATTTTTACTCGACCTCAAAAACAATTGGTCGTAGACTTAGCGGTTGACAGAAAGAAACAAAAGACGATCAAGCGAAAACAAAAGAATACAAAAACAGAAACAATAGACGATTGGATAGAAAATAGACGATCATCGTCTGCACTCTCTATACCGTCTTCTTAAACACAAACAAATGCATTAAAACAGTGCAAACAATGGAGAAAGTTCATGTGTTGTCAAATTGACTTGGAGAAATCAATTTCCGGAAACTCTAGAATTACTATTGGACTCTTTTAGATTAATTTTCTGAATCAATGGACTTGTCTGGGATATATGGAACTTTCAATCTAGATAGCGATATATGCGTTTTCTTAACAAGTATGCAACAGCGTGACCTCATGATCACTTTTCATCAGGTGATGTGAAGCTAATATGCAAGTCTTTTAACGCATTAAGGCACGTTAAGCAGTTGGTTCCGATTTTTACTTCTAATAGCAGTGATTAGGTCAAGTTAGATGTCTTGTGGCCACCTGGAAATTCCAATACTAGTTGACCCACACCACTACAAGAAAAGAAGAAAAAGATTGCATTAAAGAAAACAATCATAATAATATACCATCTTTCTTCATCCAATGCACTTGAGGCTGTGGGTACCCACTGGCGCTGCAGGAAACTGTGCCTCTCCTGCCAAGAAGGAGTGAGGAATTGGAAGGTTCTTCTAACCATTTTGGAGCCACTGGAAACGTAACAACAAATGTTTCTTAGGTTTCTTATTCAACAACAAACCTTTATTTATAATTTCGTCATGCCCGTCTGTGTGTTCGCGGCTTATTTTAACATGAAGTTTTACAATAATTTGCTTTACCCCATTTTTTTCATAGACCATTTACACGATATCTTTTTTTAAGCCAATCTAGCACGACAGTAAAAGAAGCACACTCTTAACTGACGATCTATATTTATGACCGTAGATAGATGGATAATGCGGTTTATGAATAAAATCACATAATGAAGTAAAAACCAACAAACAAACGCGATTTGGAAAACGCTATTCTGGGACATTACCAATTTTTTAGCGACTTTATCCGAATTCAGGCTTTGAAACCTTTAATATGAATGCTAATGAAAATTATACCTTTCATAATTTATTTCGTATTTGATTACTCGATTTTAAAACCTGGACAAGGATTAGGCATCTAGAAAACAATGTCCCAGGATGGCTTATTGCAAAATAGAAGTATATTTCGTAAATCGATTCGGTAATATTTACTAAAATTTACTGACGAATAGTATTTAAACCACATAATAACTACGTGTTTCTATTTATCCTTTCAGTTTAAAAAAAGGATACCTTTCATGTTAAACTTTTTATATCTCACAAATACAACCTAAACCATCTCCATATACGGATATATCTAAATAAGGAGGACATTCATCACGACCCAATTCAAAAGCCTTACATATCCCATCTTTAGAACCCTTTAACTCCAAATACTAACCTTTTGATAATCTCTGTATAACTATTTACCTTTTATATACAGTTCTGTGGAGCGATTGACCTTGGCCACATGGTTTGATGCGACACACGTGTAGGTACCGCAATGTTCCAATGATACCTTTTTGATTACTAGAGCGCTGAATAGTTCGGAATTTCTTTCTATCACCTGAAAATAGGAATATAGATTGATAACTAAAACCTTAATTTACATTACGAAATTAATGTCATGGTTTATAGATAGAGTTAATTTCACAAGAGCAGTAGCAGCAGTTACTGGATGCATTTATATAAATTACTATAAAAGGCATGTCATTAGTTTTGTAATTTTTGTAATCCTACTTTATAATTATTTTTTCCGGGTCTTATCCGCGTATTATTATTTTTAAATTCCTTACCTCGACGTTTCGATCATGTTACAATGATCTTGGTCGCGAGGGGTCAGTCCCCTAAGGTAAAAGAATCCAAAAATAATAATACGTGAATAAGACTCGGGAAAAATAATTATGCGTTCATATCGTGTGAGTTTAAAATGTTTATCCTGCTTTATTTCTACAACATAAGATACAAAAGAACAACACATAAATACATTATAGAGAAAAGACAAAATCTCAGTTTCGCTCCCACTCCTTCCTACGCATTAGACTGGTAGTCGATTTCAAGTCATTTATAAAAGTAGCTGTGTCCTGCGGTTTCACCCGCGTAAGTCCCGATCCCGTGAGAATATCGAGTTCAAAAGTAGCCTATGTTTCTACTCGATAATATATAGCTTTATATTAGTGAAAGTTATTTTTATTATTAGTAACATGTGTTATGACTTGTATTTTTGCTAGCAACGAATAGATTCTGAAGCTACAAAACCGATTTTTATAAAACTGAATATTATTTTAATACTAGCTACGCCCCGCGGTTTCACCCGCGTAAGTCTCGTTCCCGCGGGAATATCGGGATAAAAAGTAGCCTATGTGTTTTTCCCGGTATCCAGCTACCTATATTCCAAGTTTCATCGCAATCGGTTCAGAAGTTTTTGCGTGATTGAGTAACAAACATCCAAACACATACTCTTTCACATTTATAATATTAGTAGGATTCCTTCAATTTGAAACCTACAGGGCAGTAATTACCAGGCAGGGCATTAGTAGCTGTGATTGCTTGTAAGAGATCGTTTAAGGCGATTAGGCCGCTCATTGTGTCTTTCTTTGTAAGTACAATTAGATATTATTTGTATTTTTGGTGCAATAAAGCGGTTATCCATCTATATAAAATGTTCTAATTACTAAAAAATAAAACTTACTTTTAAACTACTAGGAATTCTCTTCCCATCTTTCAACCACTCAAAATGTATCGGCAAATCACCAGTTCTAACATTACAATATATGTTTGCATTCTGGCCTTCTTGTAGATTATTCGCTAGCAAAAGTTCATCAATAACTGGCGCCTCTATAACATGAACTTCAAAGGCTCTTCTAGCCATTTCTCCAGAAGGACTTGTGACAACACAAGTGTAAATTGCATTATGCAAATCTTTACCCACTTCTGTGATCGATAATACCCCGTTCATGTTAACACTAGGTATACTCCTTCGTAATTTTCTCTTGATGGCATTCCTTTTGTATCGAGATTGGAATAGGCTATTGGCGCTTAAAGTTTTGCCTTGGTATTCCCAGTCTATTTTGCTGAAATATGTTTGAAATATTTTAGAGTTCACTAAGTTTCTACGACGGAAATTTAAGCCGAGAGCGAGTTGTTATAGACGTCTAGTTTTTATTCTACGATTTTATAAATTAGAAACTAGATTTTTCCAAACTTATGACGTTGAGCATTAATAAAATGCTAAATATATTACAAGATAAGGGGCTAAAATCGGAAAATGCGTTTGATTTCAAAATTCTACTTCACAATCAGCTGTTTTAGAGCTAGAAGTCATTAAGCTTAAGTTAACATTTTATATAAATTGGAAAAAAGTGATATTTCTAAAATCGTAGAACAAAAGTAATTTACCTAGATGTCTAGAACATTCCTCTTTCAGCTTATATTGCCGTCCCACAAATACACTGTGTATTAATTGACCTAGATTAGAATCTTGGGCAATAAGCTATAATAGACGCCAAAATGTCATTGATGAATACTTTACCTTAATAAAACACAATATTTACCGGGGTTATGCTGGCGTTTTATTTAATAACGGCATTATTACAAAGTACCGAGCTTTTGCTTTACAGTTAGCTTTTTAAAGGTTGACTGAGATGTAATTCGTCGTATTTAAATATTATAGAAAGTTACTATAAACTCATAATTATTTGCATTAAAGTGTTCCAGTGCAGTGTACGCAGATTTTAGAGTTATTGTAATCAAATAATTATGAGGCGGTAGTTTACAGTAACTTTTTAGAATATTAAAATAGACGAATTACATCTCAGTCAACCATGAAAAAGTTAACTGTTAAGTTAGCGAAAGCTCGGTACTTTGAAATGATGCCGTTATTAAATAAAACGGGAACCAACCCGTTAAATATAGTGTTTTATTATGTTCGCATTATCGCGAAAACCTTAGACAAAATTATACTTTACCTTATAGGGTAGCCATAGAAAGGGCATCGTATATTAACTGATTCTCCACTCTGTATTTTAAAAGGCGGCAGTGCTCTTATGTATGGAGGACCTAGAAGTTAATTATTATAATTATTGTATAATAATTATTATATATTATGTTCTTTTCCTTGTTTGATGATGAACCATTGATCGTTAACAATATAATTATCTGCAGCCCTAGACAACATTCTTATCGAATAACGAAATTGCCAATCGACAGATTTTTCTTTATGAAATTGACATATAAGTTCGCGAGAAGTCACGTGACTTTTCGCGAACCTATGTCAATTGTTGAATAGGGCTACAGCGGCCCTAGCCAACATTCTTATCGAATAACGAAATTGCCAATAGACAGTTTTTTTTGTATGAAATTGACATAAGCTCGCGAAAAATCAAGCGTGACCTTATGTCAATTTCATACAAAAAAATCTGTCTATTGGCGATTTCGTTATTCGATAAGAATGTTGGCTAGGGCTGCTGGTCAGATGGCCAATAAGCGACCATCATACGGTCGATTGCAAACCCAAGTCTAGCAGCGTCCCGCGGTTTTCCATCGATTAAGTCCCGGTCCCTTGGGAATATCGGGTTAAAAAGAAGCCTATGTGTTATTTCACGTCGCCAGCAATATGCATACCAAGTATTAAGAATATTTATTATTATTTTTACATTGATATCCTTTAAATGTTTTTATTTTAAAAATTGATTATTTATATTGATTTTTTTAACTAATTTAAATAATTTATTTCATCGCAATCGATTCTGTAGTTTTTCCGTGATTGGAAACCAAACAAACAAATAACCAAACAAATATGTAAACTTTCGCATTTATCTAAATATATATAGATATATTAATAATATAGCTAGATAGTGTAGGTCGTACCATAGACATCAAGTCTATTTTCATGGCTAGCAGTGTGTTCCCCCTCTTTAGCCGTGCAAGAGTAGAGACCTCCATCCTCTACCCTCACTCTGGTGATGTTCAGTTGTGCCACTACAGAATTGTCTGAAGTCATCACTTGGCCTAAAGCGTATCTGGAAGAAAATGGACGCTGTGAGAATTATTATACAATTAATTAATTAAGGTGACATACCCACGATATTGGCGGCAGGGATCTCAATATTTCTCGTAATTACAAAACATTCGGAAATACTATTTTGGTATTTTATTTTTCATACTCTTATCTTCATTTTGATTCAGTTTTCTTTACACGGTTAGTTAACTTTTATAACAGATTTTTTTTTATCTAAAACAATTCGTTTAAAACCGAATTTGCATTTTACAACTAAACGTGACGTATTTAAACCTCCATTTTTTCTGTTTTAAAGAATAATAATAACATATCCTTGATATTGGTAGAACACTTTCACAAAATTAGCAATATTAACTTGTTAATAGGAATTGTTTGATTTAACTCACTAAAATATTGCATAGTCGCATCTTATGTCCCTCTTTTATACATCTGAAATTAGCGAGCTATATCTCTGTCGCGTCCATCACGATGACACCAATGACAGGGATGTGGCATGTCCCTGCCACATTACTGTCATTAGGTGAGTATGGGGCCTTAAGGCCAGGTCTTCCAGGCAGCCTTTAGATTTACAAGAATTAAGGTAGGGTATGCTTTAAGCAACGGAATTTACCTAGGATCTGTATTACTGGATACCACAACGCCGTCTCTCTCCCAGACAAACTGAGGTGGTCTGTCACCAGCAGCGGAACATTGCATACTAATCTGTAAAAAAGATCTTAGTTCAGTGAAGAAGGTGAATTTGGTCTTTGGCTCGTATAAATTGAAATCATTTTCTCCCTATAAAGATAGATTATAATAGTTACTTGTTATGCAACGCTGCAATGTTGGTTTTTGGTGCGAGTTCGTAAGAACGAGGTACAAATGGCCTAATATGAAACACAATTTTTCACCTCACTACAGCGAGGAAAACGCTAGGTGGAAAAATGGAGTTTTGGCGGGAATGCGTTGAGGAGATGTGTTGCTAAATTTTTATTTTTGTGAAACTTAGTGCAAATGCGTGTAAATTGTTTAATTTCGCGGGCATATTAATCAATTTAGTTTCGTGAAGGTGTACAAGTGAAAATAAAAGTGAAAATTGATGCTAAACATGGACTTAAGCTTAGTGTTCTCTCCAAAGCTCCGTGAACAAACATTGTAAAAAATGGCCCCCTTTTTACAATGATTCCCTTGACTTGACTTTAATTATGACGACTTGACTGTTTCGTTCAATGCAAATAACTTGACAATTTTGATGATACTTGACACTGGCAAATGTCCGAATGAAAAAGCCATTTTAAATAATAAGGTGGAAAAATACAGCTTAAATTATTCAAGTGTTTAAAAAATGTTTTTTTTTGTATTCAGTCCAATGCCACCTGTGGCTGGCCAGTACCATTATTCAAAGAAAGGAGGTTGGCGCGCTGACGTGAAATAAGTATTTAATGCATTTTCAGTATGTGTATGCGTTATGCGTATGGAATAATAAAAGGGTTCGAATTTTAAAATCTCTTTAAAAAAGCGTAGGTATTTATGAGAGTACTCGACTTTCTCAACGAAGTTTTGGCGGGAATGCGTTGAGGAGATGAGTTGCTAAATTTTCATTTATGTTAAACTTAGTTCAAATTCGTGTAAATTATTTAATTTCGGGGGCAAATATTAATCAATTTAGTTACGCAAAAGTGTACAAGCTTAGTGTCATCTCCAAAGCTCCGTGAACAAACATTGTAAAAAATGGCCTCCTTTTTACAATGATTCCCTCGACTTGACTTGAAATGACGACTTGACTGTTTCGTTCAATGCAAATAACTTGCAAATATTGATAATACTTGACACTGACAAATGTTCGAATGGAAAAGCCATTTTAAAGAAGAAGAAGAAGAAATTCCACATAATAGCCTTACTAATAAACGTGTAGTAAGTATTGTATTTTTCCAGAACTTTTCAAAGTTGTCAGACAGAAACAAAACGTGGTAAAATCACTGCTACCTAACTTCAGTAAACAAGGCTATTCATGTGTAGTGACCGAGACTGCCATGGCTTTAAACTGTTCTTTTGACCCTTGAAATTTGAACTCAACCTTTGGCTTTAACTTCATGCTCTTTGGTATAACCACAGAATAGGCCATAGTCAAAAAGGGTTATAGCTACGATACAACGACGCTTGACTTGTCAATGAACGTATTATTATTTCTTATCGGTTGTGAACCGATTATGGCCATTAGGAAATTAGCCAGTGTCATGTATTATTAATATATATCATAACCTATGCAAGTTATTTGCATCAAAACAGTCAAGTCGTCATAGTCATAGTCAAGTCTAGGGAACCATTTGTAAACACGGCGGCCATTTACAAAGATTGTTCACGGAGCTTTGGAGACAACACTAAGTCCATGTTTTGTACCGATTTTCACTTTCATATCACTTGTACCTACATTTTCACGAAACTAAATTGATTAATATGCCCCCGAAATTAAACAATTTGCAAGCGTTTAAACTTACTAAATTTTAATTTTTGTGAACTCTGTTTCACATAAATTAAAATTTAGCAACACATCTTCTCAACGCGTTTCCGCCAAAACTCCCAATGAACGTATGGCACAGGACTTACATCTCCACCAGGTGTGACAGTTCTTTCAGTGAAATGCTGGGTGATCACCACACGATTACTTAAAAGACGTTTTCTTCTGTCTAATCCTGAAAAAAAAAAAAGATTACTTACGACCAGGTTATCTGTAACTAGCGTGCTAGAGCTCAGGACACGTTCAGTTCAAGGCAAAGCTTCTTGAGACCGTAGTCCCGTATTTGATTAACAAAAAAATCATCTCAACATCATTTTAATATCATCGCAGTCTATTTTCAATCTCACATTTGACGGTTGTCAAATAGCATTTGTTATTTCTTCGAAGAAATCTCCTTCTCTCTGTCTTTTGACAACCGTCAAATTTGAGTTTCAAAATTAACTGCGATGACATTGAAATGATGCTGATATTCAATTTTCGTTAATTAAATACCGGAATAAGGGCCTTGATTTGATGTATTCTTTGACCGTCCCTAAAAACAAGGTTTCGAAGTCTAATAACTTAAGTCTAATAACGAAATCTAATAACGAAATCTAATAAATTAATAATAACTAAACCAATCATAAGTAAAAAATAAAACGAACTCAATGACCGCCCTATATTTTCAGAGGACTCAAAAAGTTGTAACCTTTTAAATTCACACGATTTGCGGTCGTTATTCTATCGTCGTCTTATAGAGCTAGAACAGCTTTCTAATAAAATAAAAAATATAATAAAACATCCAGACTATTAAAACACAATTAATAAAAAAAACCTTTTTTTAAATAGTTTTTTTTTAAATATTTGATGTTTTTTTTTGAATGATTAAGTTTTGCAATAAGGGGATCATGATAAGGGTCAATTAATACCTACTTGAAAAATAAATAACAATAAGAACGTAAATAAGACCCGGAAAAATTAAACCATACATTTATACGTAGTATATCTACGGAAATACGGTAAAGCATCACTTTGTGTTCTCGAATTTTTATTAGCCAACGTTCAGTCGTTATGCAATCTGGCCTAAGTAATATTGTATCTTTATTAGGTTTACCTATTTTGAAACTCTGTGTAGTCTATTTGTGTCGTCAATCAGACGGAAGGAGACACATTTGCTACCAAATTAATATTCGAAGTGTGTGCACTGCGGGACAAACTAACACCTGTTACTTCTGTATTACAGTAACTGTACTCATATATGTAAGGTGAATCATTTAGATCAGTTTTAAGGGCTGTGATTTTATATATTACTTCAAGCAGTCTTGGGACTTTGAGTTTTGTATGTATCTAGAAATGAATGTACTATCGAGATAAAAAAGTCCTCTGATACTGAAAATCGTATGAACAAGTATTTAAAAATACTCAGCCGTACTCTATACAGTGTAACTGTTATTAAACAGGTGATTAATCCATAATACCCGGGCATATTTGTATAATATTATACAAATACATATATTTATAGTTTTAGGTGCTTCGGCATCGGCATATAATCTATACTCTGCCCAATACGTGACAGACATTATGCATAATGTCCGAACAATTTAATTTTTCTAGTAGTTATAATAAGATAGCACTCTGATTAGTAGTTTTTCATAATGCCCCAGTATTTATAATGTCAAATTAATCACTTATGAATATATAAAAATGACGTAACATGAGTCACTGCTCACTAACCCAAATAATACTTGCCAAGTGCCACCTACTATCCAGTTATTGTTTTGGTTTTGGATATCCGATTCCGAGTTTGACCATAATGAAAAATAAATACCAAATATTGTTGTGCTGGTATAAATATTGGATTTCTTACATAAATTTAAGTACCTAATGTAATTTTATACTACATTATTGTATGCTCGAAATGAGTAGACTGTGCACTAATATAGTACATATTTAAGACCAATGTACCTACATAGTTTGAACAATAAAATCTTCTTATTCTTATTCTAGTTTGAACCTGTCTTCCTGGCCTGTCCATTGAATATACCTTTACAAAATCAATGGAATAGCCATGCATCAATAACTTACATTGGCAGTAAGTGTAGCCAAGCCGAAGACCTAGTTAGGAAGCTGAGAGCTCCAATCAACGCTTTTACGGTCTACCACCCGATGAATATTTGACGCCATGTTGTTGCGTTGCATCATACTCACGAGCAGGTTGCTAGGCAACGCTTATTGTTGAATTTGACACAGAAATGTAACCATAGAAGCACCTTGTTATTACAAAACGGTTTATACATAAAATTAACAATAGTGCGGTAGTTGTCAGCTTATGTCTTTTTAATTGTTTTAATGGTTATAAACTAGTTATGAACCGATTCGGTATAGCCATTTGAAAATTAGCCACTTCTGTGGTTATTGCATGTTTGTTGCACCCCCGTACCAACTTAGAAACAGACTTCCCATTTGTCCCCTCTAGTCAGCAGCGCCTGCGGTTTCTCCCGCGTAAGTCTCGATCTCGCGGGAATATCGAGATCATAAGTAGCCTTTAATCGTACTCGAATAGTGAACTATGAAACACATAAAAGATTTTTTCAATTCGGGCCAGTAGCTCCTGAGATTAACGCTTTCAAACAAAGAAACAAACTCTTCAGCTTTATAATATTAGTATAGAAAAGCAGCCTCACTTAACGCGGCGTAGCTAGTTAAGCAGAAATCAAGCAAACCTATTACCATAACATCATTAGACGCTATTAGCAATACTACGTATTTCCTATTGGAATTTCACTCCATTACCGGCTGAGTCAATCTAAGTAATATTGCTAGACGAATCAAACGTACTAAAATATTTCTAAAGTAGATGATAAATATACGAAACAGATTGGGGTTTATTTAAATCAAATAAAACGAGAATTGTTTTCGAGTTTTTTTTTTGTTTAGAGGTGGATAACAGTTTCAATCCGAAAGAACAAAGCATTTTAGGCGACGCGACTAAAATGCTTAGTAACTTTGCACTTCCCGTTGCAAAATTAAACTCAACATCGGAAATGCGAAAGTCGCTGAATCAAAATTATTAACATAACATGTGTGTTTACAGCAGTTACAGTTTAAAAAAATATCTGAGTCGACCAATCGTTCCATCTATAATGTATGAGGACTAACTGGGCCCAAAACAGAAAGGTATTGGAACCAATTGCACATTGATAATGATCAACTTGGCCCACTATCGAAACATAAACAAAAGACGATCGAAATGAAAACAAAAAACGATCAAAACATGGGATCCCAATCTAGGTCACAAACAGACTAGATACATCAGAGAAGTCAAATATGAATACATGACCTACGACAACTGAAACCGCAAGCAAAGTGTACATCACTATTTCCACAAGATCAATCCCCAGACAAGCCGCTATTAGAAACTAGTTAAGTTTCAAAAAAACGATGAAATCTCAACGCTCTTCTCTAAATTACCATCCTTTATACGGGGTGTGTTCATAGGGCGTGGTTCACACTCGATTCAGACAAGCGCAGATAAATAATGGCAATAAATAATCTGGTAGTGACACGGGCCGTGTGGAGTGCCCTTTACTTTGCGTCAACGGTTCCAGGCGGACTGTTACACCGAAACGAACTATAACGTAAACTTTTTAAGCCAACACGATTGCAACTCACGATTGTCATTGAATCCCCTCGCGACTAAGACCATTGTAACATTGTTGAAGCGTCGAGGTAATAAAATAAAAATCACGCAATTTAGACCCGGGAAAACATGAAGTTATGAACTATTACGTGTTTCAACTGCGACTATTTGACAAGGTTTGGAAGCAACGCGTAAAAGGTCGTGTATGGCACTGGTTGTAATTTTTATTATACCTACTTCTAAACTTTTACAAAACTAAATTGCATATTAAGACATTGAAGTCGATATAAGCCGAAAGGGAGATATAAGATTTTAAAGTACTTGGCTGTTTTTACTACATATATTATTTAAGAATGGCTAAAAAAGTGGTAAAAATCCGGTTTTTTAGATAACATTTGAATCGAAAAGAGGTTGTTCTGGATACCAAGGCAAACAAATTCGTTTTAATTCAACCACAATGAGAAATGACCACTATTAAAAAATAAACACTTCTACAATTGTCAATTTCCACATTACGAAAATATCTGTACAAGACTTCTTCTATATTTGACCATTTCAGGGCCTCTACTTTAATACTACGAAGAAACGAAAAATATACTGTCAGCCGAAAGGAAAATCTGTTATTAAAGTAGGCATACGACAGATGCTACGTTCCTTCTTAGAATTAAAGTACACGCCCTGGACTATTAAGACTTTTCTATATTTGTAATTTTTTGGATTAGTTTTCATTTGACTAAATTAGATTTTTATTTTGCTAATTTAAACAATCCACCAGCTATTGTTGGCAAATGATTTAAATTAGTTGCTATTCCATTGAACATAATTCCTAATTATCTTTGTCTATTTTCTATTCAAAATAATCAGTTCCATTACGCATCGGTCTAACAGTCAGTCAAATTTTATTGGTTCGCCTTTTGTTGTTTTAGCTTCGGTTTTCATTTGTTTTATTCCGTACACGTCCATACTAATGATTCAACGGTTCCGGTATATAATATATAATACCTATATAATATGCTTTTAGTATACTAGTAGTTTATTACAACCACAGAAAATCAGAATTGGATTATTTTCCCCAGATTTATACGGAGAAAATGGGGAAATGTACATCTCGGGTAAATTTTGTGGTTTAATATGCTAGATTTTCTCTGTGGTTTTTCCGTGTAAAATCGGGTTTTCCTCGCTAGAGGATTATCATACCACGACCATACCGTATTACTCTTTCGGGTTATTTCGCGCTATGTAAACTATAAGCAGACCCATTATTGACTTCGCACCGCTCGCGGCGGAAACCAGCTCAATCCTTCAGTATTAGTCTTAATTCTATACAGTTTTATTTTATTATGTTGACATTAAATAAAAATAAAATAAAATTCATTTTATTATTAATATTTCCATGCCAAGTTAAGTGCTAGTGAAATATGTTGAACTTTATTCTCTTATAACAACTGTTGTGACCATATTTCGTGCAAATAAATGACATTCATTCATTAAAAAAAATGACATTCATTCATTCATTCATTCTTCAGTGTTCTCGGTCACCAGTTTAATAGAGGATGTACGTTAACTATAGCACCTATACGTTACAACGTCAAAATTATTGACGTTCTTACGTATAACATAGAGACGTAAAAGTAGGAGATTCCCGAGAGGCATGTAAACGGGAACATCGCTCGGATGATGTACGGTAGTACTTATTGACGACGACTATGGCGCGTCGAACGAATACCCGGTTACAATTCAGAAGGATCCAGGTTCTAAACTGAATAGTCGTAATTTGGTTTTAAAATACGACACCTTCATTTTGAGAGGCTTACCTTTAAAAATATTATGCGGCATTATTTGATTCCCTTTGTACCTGAAATAAAAAAAAATTAACAAATTAATGATTCACATTAGCTAGGTAAGTTAAAGTTTTAACTTGTGTGTTTTCCGCAATTAGCCCTACTATTGGGCCTTTGTGCGTGTTTTTAAGCCGTGGGTTTTCTCTGTTTTCCTTCATCGTAAGAGCGATGTTATTAGCGCACATAATTTTTTCTTAAAGAAAAACACACAGGTGCTCGGCCGGGATTTGAAACTACGACCTTTGGATTGAAAGTCGTTGTATCTATCACTAGACCAACACCGCTCTAGCTAGGCATACAAGAATACGACAAGAAATAGAATAGTCATAAATATAATGTGATACGTTGTGTTCACTGGACTTAGTTAAGTTTTGAAATAAACGGTTTTAATCGCGTTGTTTTAATAATCAGCATTGTTGCATGGCGTTCTTCTATGTTTGGGAGCCTTTGCAGATACTTTCCTCGGGGTCCTTCCTCAGGGTTGACTACCCGAAAACGAGTTTAATTTCAATACAAAGTTTCGAAAACAAAGGCCTCTCTATACAAGCTAACTTAAAAAATCCCTGTCGGATTCATCGAACATTTTAGACATTTTAGACAAACAAAATATTTTTATCTAAAATATCCTAAGGCTTCGAAACAATAAGAAATGAGCTTTTAATTAAACTAATACAATCATTATCAGGTAGGTACACCAACATACTCATATTTAAATAAAATAATATTATAAAGCTAAAAATTCTTTTGCAATATCTCATTGTACTTTTGATTCTTAATATTTTGTTTTATGTTGGTAATTAATATTATAAAGAGATTTCGTTGGTTGTACATATGTATGTATTTTGGGGGTAATCTCAGAAACTTCTAGACCGATTTCAAAAATTCTTTTACTAATAGAAAGCTACATTATTCAGATATGACATAGGCTACTTTTGATCCCAATATTCCCTCGGGATCGGGACTTACGCGAGTGAAACTGCGGGACGGCAGCTCTGAAAAATAAAGTCGTGTATTTCTATTTCTAACTCAACAACCCGTAAACCGATATGAATGAAATTTGGTACATGGTTGGTTTAGAGGTAGAAATAATATATAGGGTACTTTGAATGATCGTACGGGTTAAGCAACACTTGGTACAACATACGTGATGGGTGAAAAAGAGCGGGTGACCCGATATTCATAAAACTTGGTACAGGGTTGGTTTAGAGGTAGAAATATTAAATAGTACTTTGAATGATCGTTAAGCAACACTTGGTATGACATACGTGAAGGATCATTAACGTCAAAAATTCTTTCACTAATCGAAAGCTACATTATTCAGATATGACATAGGCTACTTTTGATCCCGATATTCCCTCGGGATAGGAAGTTACGCGGGTGAAACCGCGGGGCGCAGCTAGTATTTAAATAAAATTAAAAATACAAAAATGCGTCCCTACGTAAGGTACCCAAAGAAAGAAGGTAAAGAAGGTATACCACAATGTATGTAATACACCTTGAGGGTGTACTACATAAACCGTGGTGTTTTCACCATTGCACTTGAGGCATCCATTACAAATACTCCAACATATTATTTTGTCTGTATTTCAAACATTTACCAAAGAAACACAACAGTGTCCTTACTCTACTAAATTCCAATATGTATGAAGCTACCAAGACGAGAACGCCAGTTCACATTAATATATCTCGCAGTTCACTGAGTTTAGTTAAGCATGTTTGTTTTCTATTTATAACTGTACTAGTGTTTTACCCCGGTTTGCCTTGGGTGGAAATTTTAAATTCACTTTTGAATTACGACTTTAATTTAACGACCTCTGTTTTCCGATTCCCGTAGAGTGCAAGTATTTATGCTTCAAAATGAATATTTGTTCCTTGTCTGGGTGTTTTCTATCACAACATGTATGTATTTACAAAAAAAGTACAATATCGTATATCCGTTGTTTAGTACCCATAGTACAAGCCTAGAGCTGTTTCGGGCTAGATTGCGCTACGTGTAAAAGTCGTGCAATATTTTAATTTTATTTATTTACTAATCTGGATCGGCGCATTTTTTATTGTTTTGTCATTGTTTGTTTAATGCCTTTTTTATATTTTACGGTTTTATAGTTTTGACGTTTACCCATTAATCGATATTCGGGTGTCGATCCGTAGAAATAATTAAGTAGGTACCTATTCTTGAATAGAATCAAAGAACAAAGAAACATATCAAACCCGGTACATGAAGTTCAAAGACTGATGCGGAAAGCGACTTTGTTTTTACCCACGACGGAACAAAGCAGGGTATATGCGTTTGGGGTGAGAAGTTGTGTGTTAGTGTGTGCGCAATTTAATGTTTGCAGCACTAGCAGCGACCGGTTTCACACGCGTGAGAGTGAATCAAGCGACAATATGAAATAAATATTTCAGTTCTTCAGCTATCTCCATAACGAGTTTCATGAAAATCGGTTTCAACAGAACAGGAGCAATAAACATACTAGGGTAGGATGTCAAGAAAGACGAAGAAGAAAAAGAACAAGTTTAAGAAGCTTAAGTTTGAAGAAGTGTCAAGAAGTTTTTTGAAAGACACAATTTCAAACTAGAAAAACAAATATTATTAAGGCTTCAGAGATGGGTAAATTCGAAAAACTAAAACCCGTAAAATATAAAAAAAGGCATAAAACAAACAAAATAAACATCAACGTGTCCAGAAGGCGTTGTTTTCGCTCCAACGAGCCGTAAGTTCCCGTGTCGTATCGATGGCTGGATGGCTGGATATCGACGGATGGATGCAAAAACAATATAACTGTGAATTGATTAAAAACGCGTCGAACTAGGTGTAATTGCTTTTGTGTTACGTGACCTATATTTTTGTTTGCTATGATTTCTTTTGATTATTTTGAAATACAGGTACCCAGATATCTAAAAAAAACTAAGTTGGACCTCCGTAAGTAAAAGTTGAAAAGTGAAAAGTGTCGAATATCTGAAATATAAATTTATCCGTATCCGTAACTTATAAATATGTTGTATAGGGATGGATGCCAAACATAAATCAATGGATTGATTGATTGATTAACACTTTATTGTACCAAAAAAAACACAAATTATAACAAGTTACATTTTAGAACTTAAAAACTAAAGTGGTACAAAGGGCGGCCTTATCGCCTATGGGCGATCTCTTCCAGGCAACCAATAATTCCGATATCAATGTTAGGATAGTTTTTTTTTTGTCGTACTAATTACCAACACTAACGCGGTCGTCACTTACATTGAAAAAAAACTAGTAAATTTGCTAAATTTTAGATTTCTGTTGTTCGCAGAACTATATTAGTTGAGTCTTATTTTTAAAACAAAGTTACTATTAGTACTTACTATATAGATACAGAGTACATTTTCTATGAAAATCCTAAAAAATCTTTTCCGTTATTTGGCTTTTCAGTTATTTGTTCTTATAATGAAGCTAAATAATTGTTTATGAACTGTTATATTTTATTTATACATATTAGAAATTTCTTATCCATAAAACCCTTACTAAAAACCTTAAGAACCGATTCTATCACTCAAAATTTAAGCTTCACAAAACCACATACCTCCAAATAATCATAAAATCTCTCACATCACACGCGTAATACGCCTACTACGTCTTCCGATAGATTAAAAATGAATACTCGTAATCCTCAAATGTTACAGCTTAATACTCGAAAATGTATATTTCGTACTTATTACTGTTTTACTTAGGGTCGACGATATGATGTTCACCGTTCACTCATCTGACATGAAATTTCAGGAAAACTGAAGGATGCATGAATTATTCACGGTTCTACGTCTAGATACGGAACGGCCTGTAAAGGCTGTTTAATAATTTATCTGTTGCAAAACACGCAGAAGCTTAGCGTATATATATCGTATCTAGCTTAAATAAAATTTTGAGTGTTTGAGTTTGCTGCCTCTGTGGGATTTAGAAATTAGATGTCCTACGGAAGACCCAGGTTGGTCTAGTGGTAGATATTCAAATACAGGCAGACTAATGTTTCTTTTATAAAGAAAATATAAGTGCGTTATGAGCATCGTTCTTACAGGGAAGAAAAAAATCAGAAGGAAACCGACATGTCCTAGAACAACACGATCCGAGGCATTAAACTTTAACTCTTTTTTTTTAATTTCATAAGATTACAAACACATAATCGTTTGAAATCGTTACTACCTTGTCTTTGGAACGTTCTTATTACACGACTGCCAAAGGAAGTGTTATGTTTTTGCCGTGAGTGTATGTATGTATGTGACCTATTTTTGTGCCGTCGTAGGGCCTAAACGGCTGGGCCGATTTAGATAAACGATACGTCGTTAGATTCGTCATGACCGTGAGAGTGACATAGGGTACATTAAAATAATAATTAAATAAAAATAAAGATTTAAAACGCTATAAAGCAAGATTTGTCTTGACCATAAAAACCGAGCAAAGACAACGGAACGTTCCTTAAAAACTTTTCGATTTGACTTTGACGCCGAGTTTCAACTTTTGAAGGAATTTTAATGTTTGATTTGTCAGTTTGTCAGAGATAACATAAATAACAATTACTATGTTTACAATAAGTAATTAACTAAAAATTTGAAATGTCGCGCTATGGATAATGGATAGCAAGGCTAATCCGCTAGGACATGAAACCGCCAGCCTTTGTATCACCAGTCGCAACGAAGTTTTCGGATTTGGTAATTATATTTTAAGATGAATACCTGCGTACTTCATAGCCATCTCAGCAAAACTCAAAAAGAATAGCTATTATAATATTGAAGGCTTTTAGATAGCCTATCTTTAACCGATTTCGAGTCCTCGCTACTGGAGTATACACATCCAGAGTTAATGAGTTTCTCTGGTGTAATTGTATCTAATCTCTAATAACTAAAAAGCATTAAATAAAAAAAATATTTAAAAAAATAAAAAACCCGACTGCCGTTAAAACTGAAAAGTAAAAAACAAGAAGATACCTAAAGGTAAAGAAACCTTAAAAATCGTTCGACGCATCTAGGAGCCTTAGACAATTGTGGATGCAGTCGGGTGGGACTCCTTTTAAAGGTAAAGTATAATGACACCAAATTGTGTTGAAGTCCCACCCGACTGCGTCCACAATTGTTTAAGGCTCCTAGATGCGTCGAACGATTTTTAAGGTTTCTTTACCTTTAGGTATCTTCTTGTTTTTTACTTTTCAGTTTTATTTTTATGGATGTATAAATGATTTTATTGTGAATATACCTACTGTTAGAATATTTATTACTTAAAACTTTTTTCTGAGTGATTCTCTAGGACTCAACCCGTAGATAGCTCGGAGCGCTACTATAAATGATGAAATCCTCTATATCTGCAGCACACCCCCACAGCAGGATGCCATATGGCATAATGCTGTGGAAGGAGCTGAAGTAGACCATGCGGGCAGTCTTAATATCTGAATTCACGAATTTTCTTGTCACCGTAAGCTGAGTCTACCGTTGAAGCCTAGAGTCTAGAGTTCTACCTTGAAAGACAGCCTTTTCAACTAGTTCCACCTCCTGGTTAAGAATTTATCCCGCAATTTTCACATGTTTAACATTAGGAAGTTTGAAAAAATGAATTTAAAACATTTAATTTTTGATCCATTAAGTAAAACATTATTGGTACCTAATAAACAGATAAACTTTTTTAGAGAGAGCATTGTTTACGTCGTCAATATTTAATTGGCGTCTTTGAACTTTAAATATCAATGAGGTATCGTCTGCGTCTTATTACTTAACCGATGAGCTACATTACAACATAAATAATCTGGAAGTTTCTGATCTCAAAGAGAATCTATTTAATGGACTCTAAGGGCTGCCTCAATAGACTATAACTGGTCAAAGCGGCGTCTTAAATAGAATACTCAAACTAACAAATATAGTTGTCTCACACATGACCACTAACGCACGATATGTATGTATTTACAAAAGAAAACTAAATAGAAGTAGTATATCCGTTGACTTGTCACCGTAACATAAGCTTAGCAGCTTACCACGGGGCTAGATGGCGCTGGGTATTGGTCAAAGGATTTATTTATTTATTTATATACATTATCATCTCTTATCCGTCCACTGCTGGCTGAACATAGGCCTCCCCCGTATATACGACACCACACTCAGCAATTCCGAGGCACCTCCATCCAAGGACTACCGGCGACCGCTCTAATGTCGTCGGTCCAGCAAGTAAGTCTTCATCGCTAGTCAATGGCATTTGTAGCTTCTCTGAAGGTCAAATTTTTGAAGACTAGAAATCAGTCACATTTACCGCGCTTTCAGTGGTCACCATTAAGGCGCTCCAAGTGCAATTAGCAGGTCATAGTGGGAGACAGTAAGTGGGTTATATTATATCTCCTGGAAAGTAAATGGTCTTCCAACACTTCCTTTCACATTGCAAAAGAACAATATCCTTTTCAGGTATAGAACCCCAAAAATTATAGACGCAAATAACTTTTTTTCAAAAAGAATAAGCTTAGAGACAGCCCCAATTTACCCTTGACCGAATCTTGCCTTTCCATCAAGAAAGATAACGTTACAAACGGTCCCTTTTTATTGTGTATAAATTTGAATATAAAAAACATTTTTCTTGATCTTGTGTGGGTGAAATATGCTTGAATATTTTTTACACTAGGTTATATTTATACGTGTTATTTCAACCTACTCGCGTCGCTACAAAAATATTACATTTTTTGGTAAAAATAACGATGACAAGTTGATAAAAATTATTCTAGAAAATCTAAGAGACGATTCTTCTAAAAACAGTGATTCTTTGAGATGAATTAACCTTTTTAATAATGAATTGAATATAACATATTCCTACCTATACCTATTTATGGAATAGGTATTTCCAATTCCTTTAAATATTTACCGATCTCTATGTCGCGATAAGCAAACACCCGACTGCGACGCAGTAGATTCCGGGAATGAAACTTTATGCTAAAAATATAATATATTTGTTTCTGGTCTGGGTGTCCTGTATGTATAATATGTTTGTATTTACAAAAGAACTATAAGTAGGTACTTATCTATTTTACCCTTTGTCAAGTTACTGAAACGTAAGCTTAGCTGCTTACCACGGGACTAAATGGCGCTGTGAAATAGATATTCATAGTAGTACACTAGTGATTATATTCTCTTTGATAGTACATTGCGATATAAGTACGTTATGATGGTTATAACACACGAGACGGAATTTTTGCCCGAGCCGATGGCGTATATCGTTCGACGTTTTTCAACACACTTGAGAGCTTTGAATTAAGATTATACTTTTTAAATAAACTCAACCATAAAACTGTGATGCACAATGCTTTTTTTTTTTAATCAGCGCGGCGCGCTACCTACAACCATGGTACTGTAGGTATCTATGACGATCCTTTGCTGCTTAAAAAAAAAGCAAATTATGTGGTTATAGAATTTGTATTGAATTTAACTTCACTATTTGCGTTTATAACGCACGTGTGTTTTTTTAACTGCTATAAATAACTAAAACTGGTAAATTTAAACACACTTTAAAATCTACTTTGTAGATTCCGAAACTTATTTTGAGTTACACGCCTATAGCCAATTATTATTATTTAAAACATATTTTTGATTCATAAATCTTGTAAAGAATATAATGGAACAACTTTTTACATTACGGATTTCTTATTCAAAATTCGTGGAACTTTCCCGGTGAAGTGGTAATGCGTTATTGCGACTGCGACAATAATGACCCAGAACAGAAACGCTACTTAAAATCTGAGTTCTACTTAATCGATTAAGCTGCTCTGAAACTTAAAAAATCCTATACTCATTTTAAATTAAGAAGCTGCTTAATTATTTAAATACCCCTTTAATTTTAAATGGAATTTCTATATTGGGCTGTAAGAGCCTTATCTATCTTAACAAGACACAATGGCAGCCCAACCAGGTGCTGCTGTTAAAACAAAAATGTAAATAAATTGCTTAATTGTACCTTTTACTTTTCTAGTAAAAACTTTAATTAAAGGTACAGACGATACCTACCTATCAGTAACATAACTGGTGGTTTTTTACAGGTATTTGTATCCCACGCGTCCGGTATGCAGGATTGATTATAGTAGGTATTCTACAAAATCGGTCGACCAAGGCTACAGGAAACTATTTTACTGGAAATTTTATCTATGTCATCATCATTCTACATTAAAAAAAGAACCTCATAAAACTAAACGCATTTATTTTCGGTTTAATAGCGTTGTCTACACGTGAATAGGAGAAACTGGAGAGTCTTCAAACGTCGCGTCTGGCGTTTGAAAAATGCAAAACCAAATAAAAGTAAAGCGATTGAAACCGAAAAATGATTCTAATTTCATATCAGTATCATAAAAACCAAAGAAAAATGTTTCGATATTTTAATGCAAAATATTTTTTTAATTTAAATACAAATATACGAATGTTTTTTTTGCAGTGTTTACAAGTGTCTTGGAACAGTGTCGCAGCTGCATTGTGGATTGTTTGTTAGGTGTCCAAGGTACAATGACTGGCCGATGGAGTTTGTACAACTTTTCTTATTATAGTGCCCGAAGTTTGCTTTGTGTGGAACTTTTGGTATTTTGTTTGTAATGTTGTAATTTGTAACTTTCGTTTTTGAAGTTTGGTTTAGAGTTAGGGTTTCTTTATTGGTTTGGTTTACTTATTTTGATGAAAGAAAGAGATACATGATACTAGTTAACTAAGTTTGTATCATGTATGCTAGACAAGTTGTTTTAGTCACAGTTTTCCTAGTAGCTTTCAGCTCGGCGCTTGTATTAGTTTTGCTTCACATAGTCTACCCAGTGTTTTATACATAATATGCGTCTATCACAAATGTTACCAGCCACTATACGAAAAGAAGAACATTGAAGCAAATATTTGAAAATGACGTTAATATCTTCTAATATTATAAAGCTGAACTTATTTGATGTTGAACCTTATTTTTTTATAACAACTGGTGTGACCATATTTCGTGCAAATAAATGACATACAACCATTCATTCTGAAAGTTTGTATGTATGGATGTGTGTTTGTAGCTTCTTCAAGCGAAAACAGCTGAAACGATTGCGATGAAACACAGTAGATATGTAGATAGAAACTGGAGAACTGGACTAAAACCACAGGTAGTTAAAAAAAACTCCATGAGTGTTTTGTATCTTCATTTCATTGTAGGTCGCGATCCGAAGACACTAAATTTCTGACGATGCAAATCGATCATGTAAAATTTTATTGAATAAATAAATATAATTGATTTGATTTTGATTTAATATTCACGAGAGATCGGGATGCTAATTCTTTTATGACTTTCGAATTTTCTATTCTATGTGTGGCTACGTTTACCTGTGCCGCGACTCATCAGTATTCGTGTGGATAGATGGATAAATGCTTATTTTATTTTGTACTTAATAGGCTAGCATTTGACCTCATCTCACCTGTGGGAAGCGACGATGAGGTCGACGATGTAGCATGCTTACCTAGAAGATACCTACATATTCACTTTAGACTTCAAGACCCCCAATGTTGTAGTATAGGGGGAAACAGAGGAGCGGGCAGCGAATTCCACGTTTTTGTTCCATTGCTTTATTGTATCAAAACTTAAATTACCCAGAAATTACAGAGAAGAACTTAAATCTAGGTATGACATAATGAGCGGTCTTATGAGTCTAAGCGCCAGGCACTACACAGCCGTGGCATACTTAGATCAAAGTCACCGTTGAGTATCAATCATCTTGATTAAATGTAAAAGATCAATATTCCTAAACAAATATAATAATAAATATCATTTCGCTACCAAATATAATATCCGAGAAGAAAGCATCCATTTTCATTTCATTGACAGTTGTTATTGATTTCGAAATGAGTTGGTATTGGCAGGACGACATGCTATTTTCATTTCATTCGTGGATGTTAGAAAAAAATCTTTTTCAGATAATAAAGACGAATGTCCGTCTAGAACTAAGTGCTAAACTAAGTAAAGTTTATAGGACCTAAACTAAAAATCCCTGTCGGATTCATCGAAAATTGTTGAGGTCAACTGGGGTAAATGCGGCTTTGGGGTAAAGTTCGGCTAGCATCGATTTACCCGAAATTAACAATCATAGTGATTAAATCGCTAATCATGATAGGAGATATTTTCCCTAGATGGCGATTTTATCAATATAAGAATTGTTAGTTGATGACCGCATTTTCCGCAAAATCGCAATCCACTAGTTTGCGTACCTTGATTGTTTTCTGACATACCTTGATATTTTTGTTCAAAGCGCTTGTAGATGATTTAGTTTAACAGTTTAGGTCTTAAATATGAGGAGGGTTGTCTTAAGATTCTACTTATTTTGTATAATGGAGGTGACTCCCCTCCGACTTGTTTCTGGGGCAAGGGTTACGAGTATAGCAATCGCCATACAACGCAACAATGCTGCTTGTGTGATGGGAACCTTTGCACCAGGAACAACAAGTGGTGGGTTATTTGTTTCTTTTTATTCAAAATTAAATTTACTTTTGTCCCTAGTTGGTAATAAAAGTTAAGTATAAAATTTAAATTTCTTGTGCTGAACTGAGCGCAGAAATATTTTAAAAGAAACATATATTTACAAAAACGGAACTTATGGTAGGTACTGGGTGGGATTCGAACCACGCATCTTTTTTAGGGAGAATTGATTACAATTGTATCTTCGGCGAAGAGGATTCACACTTTAGGCATGAGTTACATCAGACTAAATTAAAGCCGTACGAAGTTCGCCGAGTCAGCTTGTAAAATATAAATCTTATGATATTTTTGACTGTCGACAGAAATACTTCCTCCAAATCTCATACCAATTACACAAACCTGTTTAATTTTGAGGAGAAAAATATAAAAATGACATGAAAAAACCGTGGAAAGTAACGTCGGACCAAATGATTTACTTATTTATATCGGATCCTGTCATTTGAGTAGATAAATAACATTACGCGAGTCAGTGGAGCTGAAAATTGTTCGAGAGAGGGTGGGGCCAGAGTGCGAGTGAGGCGGTTGTTGTTGTAATAGAAGTAGGTATAGTACGATATTTAATTTCAACGTGTACATCTGTAGGTAAGAAGTATTATAAAATTATTGTCCAAAATTTCATTACAACATCATTGCGATTGCAAACAATACAATCAAAATGAAACTATAACTTGCCACTGGACTGCAATCGAAACTTTACTGATTAAAATATAATAATATGATTAAAGATATTTGGGTTTCGGCGGGGTAATTTTAAATTTAATAATGTGTAAAAGCACGATCTAGACCCGAAGTTCAAATAATAATAATTAATGAACTTTAAAAAGTGCAATCAATTTTCGTTTGCAGTCCAAATGTTATTTTAATTAACAAACGTCAAATTTTAAATGAAATAATTTATATTTAATACATTAAAGCAATTATAATATTTCTAGTAAGTAGATATATCTACTAGAAATAATTAAAAGGAAAAATTCATCTTAAAAAAATTCACTCTTGACGAGTTTTGAACTCGCGTCTCTGAATTTGGAGATCCTTAAGAAAAGATTTTTCGAAATTCCTAAAACTTACTCGAGTGAAACTGCAAGATGCTGCTTGGTTTACATAAAATATCGTTTACACGTTTTCCGCTAACATAGTAACCAAACCAAATTGTAGTAGATTTCCGAGTTTCGTTTGCAAATAATCTTTCTGGTTTTATTACGGCAACGGGACACCAGAACAAAATTGTCTTGTTTCGTCTATTTCGTAGGTATACACTCATATTTTTTGATTATTTATTAAAGAAAAAGTTTGAAATTGAAATGAAAGGACGGAATGTTTCCCTGTTTATGAAAAACTTGGAGTTTTGGAGTGAGGAAGTTAGAACGTTATGATTCGGATTTGGTCTATAGAGAAAGCGATATCTTTTTACTCGACTGCGTGATGCAAAGGAGGGTTGAGTGTTTATCAGTTCTTGTATTATGTGTGTTCCTAAATGACGTTCTGAAGGCCAAAGGGATGAACGGGTTTTTTTTCGTATTGGCCAGTGTTTGATCACTATCAGACCTGGTACCAAGTGTAGATGCAGTCTAAGATGAAGCACGATGACCTAAAAGGTATGTTCCTGTTTACTCGTGACTCCCAAATTTTACTCGCCAGAGAACACACTGTATTAAAAGGATTATGTTGACTGACTTAAGCTGAGGTCCCAGGGAGCGAGTATGGATTAACGTACAGTCTAAACCGCTGCGCTGATAGTAGATAACTGATAAGGGTTTTTCGAATTTCCCACGAGATCGGGACGCGGGTGAAACCTCGGGAATTATCAATACATAATCATAATTTACACTAACGATTTCATCTGCGTATTTTCCGATTCCGCAAAAATATCGGAATAAAAGCCTTTGGTTAATCTAAATTTCCAGCTATCTGCATACCAAGTATCATCACAATCAGTTCAGTCGATTTGGCATGACAAACAAAGACCTAGCCTTTCGCATACATCATCATCATCATCATCAGCCTGTTGCAGTCCACTGCTGGACATATGCCTCTCCAATTCGCACGCCACCTAGATCTATTTTCGGCTTCTCGCATCCAGTTTGTACCAGCCGTCTTGCGCAAATCGTCGCTCCAACGTGCCTGAGGACGTCCTACACTACGTTTTCCGAGACGCGGTCTCCACTCTAGAACTCGTTTATCCCAACATTCGCATACATTTACATTAAATAAGTGTGACTAACAGTAAGCAACAATGTCAATTTACACAACTACTCACATCGATCGGTTCCTTAAGGTGACATACTCATGATATTGGCGGCACGGATCTCAATATGTCGCAGTAATTACAAAACATTCAGAAATACTATTTCAGTATTTTATTTTTCATTATCTTATCTTTATTTTGGTAGTTTTCTTTACACGCATTGGTTAACTTTTATAACAGTTTTTTTTTCAAAAACAACTCGTTTAAAACCGAAATTTTCATTTTACAGCTAAACGTGACAGCTAATTCTCTATTTTATCTGTATTAAAGCATAATAACATACACTTGAAATTGGTAGAACAGTTTTACTAAATTAGCAATACGAGTAGTTATCTTGTTATTAGGAATTGCTTAATTTTACTCACTGAAATATTGCATAGTCGCATCTTACGTTCTTCTTTTAACATATTAAATTTGCTAGTCCTATCCTTGACATGCCATTAGGCGAGTATGGGGTCTTAAGCGTTATTCACAACAATACCACCCAAGAAGCACAAATATCTCACACAACAAAACAGAATTATTTACTAAGTGACAACCCTAAGTCCACCTTAAGGTGCGATCAGATGTCGCGAGGCATGTTCCATGAATTCTTCGTCATGCATGCCTCGGATTGTCTGAACGGTTAATAATAATAATAATAATCATTTATTTCAGATTAATTACAATACAATAAATCATAATTAAAACCATATTTGTCTTTACTTAATTAATTATATTACAATAGAAAAGATAAAAATTTTAATGTCAGAAAAATAAAATGAATTGAAATGAATAAAAATTAATGTCAACGATAACGTATGATGAAATTTCAGTAAGTTTATAAAATTAAATGAATGTCACAGATAAATTACAATAAAAAATAAAATTCATTAAATAATAAAAATTAAATTACGCCATAAAATAAAATTATTAATAAAACATAACTAAAACTACTCAAAATAAAAACATGCAATTAAATAATCAAAATTGAATCTCAGAAATTAAAAAAAAAAAAAAAAATATACAGATCTGACACTTAAAAATAATAGGTACTCGAAAAATAATTGATGAATGAGGTAGGTAGGTATCTGAGAACAGCTACGCTACCCTTTTATGTACCCAATGTGTGTTAATGCGCACTGCAATATTTTTTTTAAGTTTTCGTACCCAAAAGGCAAAAACGGGACCCATTTACTAAGAAAAAATCCAATGTCCGTCTGTCTGTCAGTTAAACTGGGTGACAGATTGCGGTTTGGCTGCCCGACTTCAGATGACATAACAGATAAGTCGGTAGCACTGTGTTTATTGTACCTACTGTGTAAGTCGTGGGCCTGTCTGAATAAACGTGTTTTCTTTCTTTCTTTATTTCTTGATATTGTGAATACAAATAATATGATACATTAATACATAAACAAACTGAATACTTATCCTCATCCGAATCAAACCTGTAATCCTTTGTGTAGCAGCCGGTTGTTCGCCGCATACATTTGTCGAAAAGGTTTCTTTAGCTTTAGGTCCTCAGCTACGAGATCAGAGGAATAGCCAAATTAGACTAGCTTAACTATAACTGATTCAATCCAAGGCGAATGGTTGTACATCTTGTTTTTTGACTTTTTAGTTACAACCGCAGTCGTGTTTTTTATACGACTGCTCAAGGAAGTGTTAAGTTTTTGCCGTGAGTATATTATGTATGTATGATGAATGAATGAATAAATTCTTTATTATACACACCAAATACAAATACATACAAAGAAAACAAACAAAACTTAAAAATAGGTGGCACAATGGGCGGCCTTATCGCTTAAAGCGATCTCTTCCAGGCAACCTTTGGATGGACCAGAAGTATGATTGTTTTTTTAAATATATTTTGCGAGTTCACTTAAGCAGCAGTCATTCGTGATGCTTGCATAAGTGTACCGTCGTTTACGTATATTTAGTATATGCCTCCTAATACATGCCTCGACCTTAGAGGCATGTGTGGGGAGGTAAACCTCACGTCGACATTTGTTCGCACTCTTACATTTGGCAAGCAAACAACAGGGCTGTCTCTTCAAATTTGGCTGGCAATATTTCTCATCTCCAAGTAGGTATATACTTACCTACTCCTTGTGCAGAACCAAATCTCGAAACAAAATCTCTTTTCCATATAATAAACGTCTTAGAACCATACAGACCTTAAGGGATTTTCTGCTTTATGATGAATGTGATAGGGCATTGTTTCGATTGGATTGTTTTTGCAATTAATAAATGTCTTAAGTCGAAAGGTGTCTCTAGAGATTTTCAACCTTATGAAAAGAAAAAAAAAGTAATATTTGAAACTAGTAGAGGTCTGCGGCTTTGCCCGCGCAAGTCCAGTTTCCGTCAGAATATTGAAATAAAAAAATAGTTCATGTGTTAACCTTCATCGCAATCGGTTTAGTAGTTTTTGCGTGAAGGAGTAACTACATACATAATACTATGTTGCATATATTATAATACACTCAGAACCAGACAAATAATTTATGGTCAATCAGTATAAATATTTGTCTGGCATCGAAACCGCTAACTTCTATGTTGCGGGCATGCGCCCGACGTGCCACAACAGTCGTCAAACGTTCATTGAAAATGTAATTAGTCTAAAACAGATATAGAGATATTTTGTATAGTATATAGGTACTTGTTATGATATTCCCCAAACAATTATTATTATGCTGAGTATATACTCAGTGAGACACCTATTTCTGGCATGTCTCAGTAGTTCAATGTATTTAGTCCGATCCTGGACTATTGAAACTTTTTTTATTGAATGGAGACAATTTATACGACTGCACTACTAAACCTGATAAACCGGTATAAGGGTTTTCGGATACCGGTTATGATATCGAAAAAAAAAATGTAATAAAAAATACGTTAAAAATAGATAAACAAATATAAAATAAAAGACAATTTAAATACACTGACAAAAAGATTAATAAAAATATAATTACAGTAACTAAATAACAAAAAATCCTATCGATTGTTTTTTATTTTTAATTTCATCGCCTTTTGTATCTGTTTTGATCGTTTTTTGTCCCAGTATTAATAATGAAATTTAAAGTAACCAATGTCCTACCCCGGAACTATCAGTAAAACAGACTCAGTAGTCCAGTTGTGTTACATCATCAAACATCTTCGTAGTCCGAGACGTCTTCGTCTTCGAAAAGAAAGTCTTCGTAGTCCGAGACCGGACTAACTAACCGTACTACTGAGACAAGCCGCCTATTTCACCTAGATATCATGATTTCCCACTGGGTTATCGTATCGGAGTACTGTTGCCAAATGCCAATACGACAGCAAACATAACGTTTCATGCCAATATCATACAATTATTGGACAAGTAATTTGATATTCAGTTGTGGGTTGAAATGAGAAGAAAACGACGTGTTCTGTTTTTTGATTTTGTACGTATCTAAAGGTTTGTTTCGGGGAAAATGTTATTAGCAGATAGGGGATTGTTTTAGAACGTTTAGGCTATCAACTTCTATTCTACTTTCTATTGAAACTTTTTTTTCCGATAACTTTGATTGATTGATTAACACTTTATTGTACCACAAACACACAAATTATAACAAACTTACATATAAGATCTTAAAAACTAAAGTGGTACAAAGGGCGGCCTTATCGCCTATGGGTGATCTCTTCCAGGCAACCAATGAATGGAAAAGACTTAAGGAAGTGGATGGGTAATGTGTTTTTCGTTGGAAATTTGGATCAGGAGAATGAAAATACTTATATATGACTAATAGTACTGTTGTTGATGTTAAGTAATGACGTCTTAATTTATAGACGTGTCTAAGTAATTACTTTGGCTAAGTAACGCCTTGTCTCGTTCTTATGAAGAATTTTCAACGTCAGAGAAAATGTGGTTTAGGGGTGCAGTTGTCCACCTCGATACTGGAACCAGGAACCACTTTTTACCATTTAGAATTTAATAATAGTCAACTGGGCCCAACGGTAGACATTGGGACGATTAAACTACATTAAATATTCTTTATGTGTGGATTGGTCCCAGTAAGAAGATACTCGTCAGATATATTTTCTAAGACAAGTAGTTACTGGGCTCGTCTATAGATACAGTAGTAAGAAACTGCTGATTTTCAAGTAAACTAATCTTTAACTTTTAATAAAAGCCTTTAGAACTCAAGTTCTATTTCCATCCTCTTTTGTTATTCAAACCAGTGGTCCTAAAGACATTAAGTTTGGACAGTGTGTTCTTTGTGGAATACGTAACTATCCACTAAGAAACGGTTTTAAGAAATCCAACCCTAAAGGCGGAATTGGAGGGTCCATTTTAGCATGAAACTTTTTGTTTTCTGAATCGTTAGACGTCAAAATTTGTACACTACACATTCAGTAGGGGGAGGGATAATCATATCCTATCCTATTTCTATAAATAATCTAAGTAAATAAGTAAATGACCATTGAGTCCAAAAGTGCCCATAACACTGGCGGCATTACCCCGTTGAATCGCCAGAAGAGCCCCGACCGGGGGTCCAGACCTTTTTCCCTGAGGCGACGCCCCAACTCAGCCACAAACCGCCTCGCGTCAGAAGCCCAAATATCCTATTTCTTGTAGAACAAGCGGGTGAAGTCGCATACAGAAGCTAGTATTTTATATTATGTCACCGGATTACTAAAATCGACCACAGATTCTGTAAGGTAATCAGAGATACGTAATCAAACGGGTAATTGGCGTGTGCGGTTGGATGGATCAAATGGATATTCCACAGAATTGGTACCTTTGTAGGTATCTATTAGATTAGGTAGATAGGTACTAGGTATAGATATAAGTATTGCTATGATGGCCCCTGTGGCTCGTCGGGCGAACGATCGACTGCAATGCAGAAGGCTGCGGGTTCGATTCCCGTCGGGTGCAAATAAGTATGCTTAAATATAAATATTTGTATCTGGTCTGGGTGTCTTAATATGTATAATATGTATGTATTTACAAAAAAAAAGTATGTTGTTTAGTACCCATAGTACAAGCCTAGTGTTAAGTTTGGGACTAGATTTCGCTGTGTGTAATGTCGTGCTATATTAATTTATATAGAGCACTATTTACTATTTCTAGTGTACTTAAGGATTCATAATTACCATCGCCCCTTGTACACAGTTATGCAATAAATGAATTCTAATTTGTATTTAATTAATTTCTGTTCCTAATTATACTAGCATATAATACTAGCTGCATCCCACGTTTTTCCCTGCCTAAATCCCGATATCGTGGGAATATCGGAATGTTACAAAAGCCTTCTAGAAAATGTAGCTTTCTTTTTGTGAAATAATGTTTGATAACGTTCCTGTAGTTTCAGAGTCTATTGGTTACAAACAAATAAATAAACCTTTCTTCTTTATATAATACAAGCTGTGCCCTGTTCCCGCGGGAATATCGGGATAAACAGTAGCCTATGTGTTAATCCAGATCCCCAGCTACCTATATTCCAAGTTTCATCGCAATCGGTTCAGTAGTTTTTGCGTGAAAGAGTAACAACCTCACATACATACATCCATACTTACATAAAAACTTTCGCGTTTATAATATTAGTAAGGAGTATAGTATAGAGTATGGATAAGGATAAATTATTTCTGCTAATATTGTAAAAGTTATATTAGAATTTAAAGTTATATTTTTAGGCTAAATTCGTAACTATGACCTATCCCGTTTCGTGAAAGATATTTTTTGGTGGAACGAATAGTTTTCTAAATTACAAAATATACTTACCTAGTACCTACAAAACTTGTGTATTGTCTTAAGAGACAACACTATAAAATTCACCTTCTCCTATATCCATCTTAATAATACTATTTCATACTTAAATGCATATTATATGTTATGTTCATCATATATTTCCTATAACATTTTATATACATAAAGCACCCATCTCTGCCTTTTATAGACGTAATTCTTATAACCTTTCTCACACGCACTTATGCCTTGTTACCTCAAAAAACGGTGCGACGCAGTTGGCCCTATTCGCAGTTCGTCTAATTCGTTTTTAGTTGCGTTTAAAGACGCAATCGAGATTCAGTGAGTCAATCTTTTTGGATTGTTTTTTTATGACTGTGGTCTTATGTACTGGAAATTCCCGAAAATGTGTTTTTTTATAGACGACATGCGTTTGACACTTTCAATCTTAGTGGCTTCGCCGGTCTACGTCTTTTTTTTCTCTAAATTTTCGGTAGCTAGTTTTAGATACAACAACCAAAAACCTTTTTTTTTAGTTTTACCTATAAAATCTAGTTGATTTAATTTAATTAGGTACCTACATATTTAAGCGGTGATTTTTACATTTTAATTTCCTTACCTCGACGTTTTGAATATGTTACGATTGTCGTTAAAAGACGTTACGAGAAAGTAAGGCAAAATGCGAATTGTACCAGGATATGAATTGACTATCAACATACCATAAACAGTATTTATTTGTACCGTTTCAATTTTATCGAAACAAAACAAAATGCGAATTAGACCAATTGCGCTAATGCACCAACATGTCCTTACACGAACAACACTTTCATTTTACGCACAGTACCTAGACTTCCTACCACTTTGTCGACTTGAATTTTTCATTCGTCACTTAGCGGAAATACCCGAAAGTACCCGAGACGATACGATAACACCTGTCGTAAATACACGAGCGTGAGCGTTCTCTTTTTAAAGTTTGAGTTTGGAATAGTTTCGGATTTTTTGTGTGGTTAAAAGAAATCGGTCAAGTGCGAATCGGACTCCCGCACGATGTTCTCCGTACCATTATTACAAACAACTCCTTGTTGTATGCATTCCCCACTTTCATATTTATTTATCACTATCTGCGCCCCGCGGTATCACCCGCGTAAGTCCCGATCCCGCGGGATTATTGGGATGAAAAGAAGCCTATGTGTTATTCCAGGTTTCCAGCCACCTATATATTCCAAGTTTCATGGTAATAGGTTCAGCGGTTTTTACGTGATGGAGTAACAAACACCCATACACACATACAAAACTTCACTTCACATACAATCGAACCCGCAACCTTCTGCGTTGCAATCCAAGCTTTGCTCGCTACACCACAGAGGCCGTCGTCTGTTGTAGACCAGTTACTTTTTGATATATTTTTTATCAGATGTTATTTGTATTTCTCATTATAGTGGTAATAGACAAGAGAAATTTTTAATCTAGCCTATAACGGTTCTTAAGAAACAGCCTGGTGACATACACATAGACGGATAGTGAAGTCTTTGTAAAAGTGTCCCGTTTTTATCCTTTACGGATGGAACTCTTAAAATAAACCAGTACCCACAACCAGTCATTTCAATTTAAAAAGTCGTTTTTAAAACCATAAGACAGAAGGAAATTACATTTTCTCACAGTTCTTTATTTTTCTAGGTTTTCCTTTGACTTCGTGTTAGCTTTCTGTTCGAATTATGAAATAACTAGCTGCGCCCGTAAGTCCTGTTCCCGCGGGAATATCGAGATAAGACACCTTCGTAAAGAACAAAACAAATAACTATTTTGCTTTCATTTTGATCGTGTTATGTTTATTTATAATCGGGTTAAAAAGTAGCCTATCTATTATTCCAGGTCTCCAGCTACCTGTATTCTAAGTTTCATCGCTATCGGTTCTGCATTTTTTGAGTGATTGAGTTACAAACTCACAGACATACATACATACATACAAATTTTCTCGTTTATAATATTAGTACCTATACCATAAGATAAAGAAAGAGAAAAGCAATGGCTGGAGGCTTTTATATGTATTGAATTTTTATGTATTAAACATTGCCTGTCCGTCTGTCTGTCTGCCAGCATAAGGCTGAATCTCTGCCTTAACTTTTAGAATTCACACGGTTTTTCCTCTCGCGACCAAGACCATTGCAACTTGCTTGAAACGACGAGGTAAAAGAATGTTACTCTTACTAAAATTATAAACCCGAAAGTTTGTATGAATGTACATACGGACTATTTTACTCTTTCACACAAAAACTACTGAACCGATTACGACAAAACTTGGTGTGCAGATAGCTGTAGATCTGGAATATCCTGATATATTCCGGCGGGACTTACGCGGGTAAAACCGCGGGGCTCAGTTAAAATATTAATACGCGATTAAAAGACCCATAAAATGTACTATGTATCTCTTTTGTCACCAGATAGATTTTATGAACTGGGATTTTTTTAATATTGGGTGATTAAGGGCTGATTTTTCAAATCCCTAGATTGAAATATCTCACAAATAAAATGTAACACCACCGAATGAAAAACGTCACTATGATATTTAAAAAGAAAATAACTCTAAATTTAGAAGATCAAAATTTGAAGGCTTTTTAATTTTTAACAGATATCTTTTATAATTTCTTCTATGGTTTTCGCGATTTTGCATAATAAAACACTTTATTTATCCGGTTTTATCGCGTTTTTATTCATTATTTGACCCGAGCTTTCGCCAACTTTACAGTTGGCTTTTTCAAGGTTGACTGAGATGTAATTAGAGATAATTAAGATATCTTTTATCCGTGGAATTCACGGATTTCCCAAAGACCACCGACTGCATGACGGATTCAGAACAAACTTTATCTACTAACAAACAGTCTGCCACACAAGGCAATACATACAACTTCAAACCTCCCTGGTTTCCGCGTAAATCAATTAGCGTATGAATGTGAATGGATGTGTGTCTGTATTTATGTATGTATGTACAGGTAACAGGGACGAATGTTTCGTGAAATGTCACGCATTTATCACTCAAGATACGGTATTTCTGCGGTTTGTAGGGTGACTAGTGAGTTCGGATTGTTTGGGACATTTCGGGGATTAGAAATGTAAAAATACTTATACGCGAGGAACGCCGATAAAAGATATTATTGTATTTAATAGGAAGATATTATTGTTTGGATACAATAATATCTTTTATCGGCGTTCCTCGCGTATAAGTATTTTTGCTGAGTTGTGCAAAAAGCCGCTCATCTAGCTAAATACTCGTGATTCGCCAAATAGAATGAAATATTATTATTAATTGATTAATTCTTTATTAACTACAAACATATGTTTGCCTAAGGTTTTCGGGATTTTGTATAATAAAACACAATAAAACCGGGTTTTACTCTCGTTTGATGCAATAACATTTTTATTATCAACGACCGAGCTTTCGCCAAATTTACAGTTGGCTTTTTCAAGATTGGATTGAGATGATATTCGTCTATTTTGACAAACACGAATAAAACCCAGTAAATATTTTGTTATATTTGACTACAAAAAATCCAAAAAAAACTTAATCTAGGTGGAACAAAGGGCGGCCTTATTGCTTGTCAATAACAATCAATAAATTGTTCATCTAATGCAATGCGTATATCGACATTTCTATTTTATATTATGCTGTTTCCTGCATTTACAAGGAAATTTAGCAAGCAAACAAATTTAATCTTGGAATTCGTCTACTGTATTTTTCGATCTCACTTAAAATGACAAACTCAAATACATCTATCTCCCTCTTGCTTCAAACTCAAGGTGAAATTAGAGTAAAATTAATTTCACTTTTTTTATGTGTAAAAAAAAAGACGCCAACTTTGTCCAAGACGACAAATGAAACAAGTTTGTTTGACAAAGTTACCAATAATAGATTTAATTTTTAAAATGTTTACTACACTTGAAAAATTCTTTTGCTACGTGCGTCTATCGCAAACACGAGAGAATGCAATCCTTAATTTAATCTCTAACTGACGAGCCACTATGGTGCGAGCGGTAGAGCAGTATATCGAAAATTTAAGGGTTTCCAGGTTCAAGTACTGTGCAGAATTTTGGAAACCATTAAAAAAAAAGCAAACCAATCCTTTGAAATATCAGAATGATGGTCACCATACCGCGCAGGCTGTGGGAGGCACTTTAGGTGATTGCAGGCTCGACCTAACTGTCGCCTCCCATATACACGAGATCCAAACACACATTTATACGTGCGCAAGCAAAGACGCCTGAAAGGATGATTCAACTTGATTTACCACCCGGTTTTACTTGTGCTGAATTTAAATCCAAAGCAATATTAGTAAAGAAATAAATAAATATTGCACGACATTACACACAGCGCAATCTAGCCTCAAACTAAGCACTAGACTTGTACTATGGAAACAAAGACAAAAACCAATTGACATATGCAAGAACCTTCTTGCTCTTGCTACAAACTCAAGGACATTTTACCTTAAATTTACGTAACAATTTCAATCATATTTTGTTTTAGCTTTAAGTTTTTCTATGTCTAATTAGTTGTTAGTTGTATTTTTGGTACAATAAAGAGTTAATTAATCAATCAATCAAAATTAAATGGGTGTATCAGCAAAGTGCATGGTCCGTAGCACAGTGCTACGTCGTAGCGTCGTAGCACATATCGTAGACATGCGCTACGATGGCATTTAACTTGAGTTATTGTGGTTAGGCTAGTGGTTTACTGCATATAGAGTGAGTTTTGGCGGGTCAGTACTATAAGCCGAAAGGGGGTTCTATTTCTATTTCTTATCGGTTGTGAACCGATTATGGCCATTAGGAAATTAGCCAGTGTCATGTATTTTAATATATTATGCAAGTTATTTGCATCGAAACAGTCAAGTCGTCATAGTCAAGTCTAGGGAATCATTTGTAAACACGGCGGCCATTTACAAACATTCTTCACGGAGCTTTGGAGACAACACTAAGTCAATGTTTTGCACCGATTTTCACTTTCATTCCACTTGTACACCTTCACGAAACTAAATTGATTAATATGCCCCCGAAATTAAACAATTTGCACGCATTTGAACTAGGTTTCACAAAAATGAAAATTTAGCAACACATCTCCTCAACGAGTTCCCGCCAAAAAAACCGAAAGGGGGTTGTTCTGGACGTTTAAGACTTTAACTTTCGTTCTACAATTTGTGGAAATTTGAAAATAAAAATCAAAATGTTTGACTGAAATAACATAAGCAATTAATGTTGCAATATAGGACACTATACATAGAACGCCCATAGGACACTATAAACGACCCAGTGTGCGCAACGAGTGAAAATATTTACTATAGATAGCTGAAAAGAACCGTGTAATTGGCTAATTCCTAAATAATGTTTTTAAACTTAGATAATTTCATATTTCATCCAATCCTTAATAATTTTAGATAATTTAAACCTAAAATTATTAAGAAACGCGATCCACACCCACAGTTCTTATATCATAATGGAAGTGTGTGAGAAATCGTATAAGTTTATTAAATTAAAAGAGAAGTTAGACGTAAATGTATATACTTAGTACTTAATAAAACACAATATTTACCGGGGTTTACGAAGCAAATCAAACAAAGCAAGCTTCTCAAGCTTTTGCAAGTTAGCAAAAGCTCAGTATTTGTAATAATGCCGTTATTTAATAAAAGTAAAACCCGCGTAAAAAGTAAAAAGCGAGTAAAACCCGGTAAAAGTTGTGTTTTATTATGCAAAATCGCGAAAACCTAAAACAAAATTATACTTAGTACTTACACAAAATATTCTTGATCGTTTCGTAACGGGCCCATATGACCGGATAAATCTGAAACAATAAAAGTACTATTTTATTTGACTGTAGTAAGGTTAGAAAACATTTACAAGGAAAAATACATTTTCAAAAATCACTCGCGGTGAAGTTCGAACTTGCGTTTCTGCGTGCTAACTTTTACACCACCTGAGGGAATGTTTTGAAGATGTATTTTTTCTTTGAAAAATATTTTTTGTCGTATTTAGTATTAGTTCTAGCATATTTTTAGTAGTTAATTGTATATTTTCATAAAATTAAAAAAAATACGTTTTTTTTAAAGCTAAAAACCAGGAATGTGTATACAGCTAAATTTACAAACATACAAACAATGCATAAGGCATTAAAATATTAATTAAAAATATGAAGTAAGATTACTATAAATTGGCATTGAATAGGGCTGGGCTACCCTAAACCCGACATTACACACAGACCCAAACTAAGCACTAGGCTTGTACTATGGGTACTAGACAACGGATATCCTACATATTTTTTGTTTAATACATACGTCATATTATACATAGAAATACATCCAAACCAGATACTAATATTTATTTAAAAGCACAAATATTTGCACCCGACGGGAATCGAACCCGCAGCCTTCTGCATTGCAGTCAGGCGTTTGCCCAACGCGCCACAGAGGCTGTCAAATGCATTTGCAGTAGGACCCAGGACCTAGGAATTTTTTTTTCAGCTTTCAGACCAAACAAGAACCAGTTATTTATTCCGAAGTCGGTTAAAAAAGAATACAAAAGAATTTCAAACAAACTTTATAAATTCTAATCAAAGAAAATTAACAAATGAATGAAATTATAAAACTGAAGCGTCCCGTGATTGCAAATTGAACCCTCGCCTCGGTCAAACTTCAAACAAAAAGAAATTAAAAATGTTTTATTCATTAAAATAATTTTCGCTAGACTTAAAAGCCTTTCGGTCAAACTCGGTTTTTGTTCGCAAAATACAATATTTTGTAATTTTGAATAGTTACTGGAAGTGACAGAAAGAGTTTTCTCTTACAAATACCTATAATCCAATCTCTATTTTACAGATTTTTTATGACATTATGAATAAAATGATTTAGAATAATTTTAGTTGATTTTTCTCAGTCTTATCTATATCTTCTTATATATAAAAATTAATCCCTATTTTCCTTGGTCTCGGCATCACGCGTAAACGGCTGGACTGTTGCTGATTCTTTTTTGGTTGTGTGTGTTATCGTCAGAAGAAGGTTCTTATGAAATAAAAAATGCTGAACCGATTTTGAAAAATCTTACGCAGGTGAAACCGCGGGGCGCAGCTAGTAATATATAAAAATGAACCCCTTGTTCGCGTGGTCATAGCATCACGCATGAACGGCTGGACCGATTTCGATAATACTTTTTGCTTTGTTTTTGTTTTGATCAAGAGAAGGATCTTTTGAAAGTTTTTTTTTTAAATTATGGATAAAGACCTCCGCGGGTGAAACCGCGCGGCGCAGCTAGTATAATATAACAATGAATCCCTATTTCCCTTGGTCAAGACATCACACGTAAACGGCTGGACCGATTTTGCTAATTCCTATTTTTGTTGTGCTTGTTATGTCAGGAGAAGGTTCTTATGAAAGAAAAATATCGATATTACGCGGGTGGAACCGTGGGGCGCAGCTAGTAATGAATAAATTAAGAACTCAGTATATATTTTTTTAAATATTTTGTTACCTTTAAACAAATGTATTTCACACAATACAGTCTTTGTTATTTTAATAAAGTAGATGTATAAACCGACCAAATTAAAAAAAATACATTTTCTAATCTTTTAGATTTCTTAAACTCTCAGTTGGCAAGTTGAGTAGATTCTAAGAAAAACACTGCAACCATGCCGGCCTGTCGATTATATAGGGAACTAACGGCAATCTTATAACAGATTTAAAAGTGTGATTTTAAATTGGCATTACAAACATATAGACTAGTTGCGCCCAATTCCGCGCGGACATAGGGTCTTTGTTAATCAAGATTCCAGCTATTGGCGTATCAAGTTTCATCGCAATCGATTCAGTAGTTTTTGCATAAAGACGTAACATACTCGTCTTCTTGGTTACTTACAAACTTTCACATTTAAATTTTAAATATTAGTTGGGTAAATCAATTGAATGAGCGATACAGCGGCATCTTGCAGCAAATTAAACTAATGCTAGAGAGAACGGGAGAATTCAAGGTCGTTTTGAACCATGAGCCAAGTATTTGTGAAGTTGAAAGTGACAAAAAGAGTGATGTTCGAATTTCACAGAATTACATTTCATACGATCTTGTTAAAATTAAAATACCTAATTCTCAGACTTCATAGATAATGATCTAATTTTCTAGTAATTGGCAATTACCTTTGTTTACGCTTCAAGTATTATACGCGTTTCAAATTAAAAATAAAGGTATTTACTAATCTAATTAGGTATTTATAGTTTCTAGCTGTGTCTGGCGAGTTCACCTGCATAGGTCCTGCAATTTTAGTATACAAGAAACACAAGGACAAAAATGGCGTGCAATTGGAGAGGCCTATGTCCAGCAGTGGACTGCAACAGGCAGATGATGATGATGATGTTTTTTTCCGAAGGCAAAAATGAGACGAAAAATAGATTTGAAGATTCGACAAATTATTTCTTCTACTCTACTACTTCTGATGTCATTGAGGCACTGTCCTTATTTCGAAATTTGAATCAAGATGCATTTTTTTCTAAATACAAATTTACTCCCAAGTGTGTTACACGAAATAATAAACTTTTAAACCAATATTAATAAACGTGGATTGGTAAGGACCGCTAAACGGTAAAAGCCTCCTCCAGTTTTTTCCAGTGCTTCCTTTCTTTTGCTAGTCTCGTCTATAATTTTCTGGCGGTCTTTGCTGTATCGTCAGCCCATCTCTTTGGTGGCCGATTGACAGAAAATAATAACACGAACATGAGGTTTTTTTTAACTAACATAGCCAAATAATAAATACCAACTAACACATACCTACCTAATCATTATTACTACATGTTTCGTAGGAGTAAGGAAAATAAATCTTTTTTTATTTTTATTTATGGTCGGATTAGTAAGAACATGCTTTGCCATCGTTCGTAACAAGAACATTCTAGTTGTCAACTATGAAGGTTCTTGCAAACACAAAAAGTGGTAAAACTACTCTTCGACTTTACTCCGATCCTGGCTCCTGTAAAGCCAGGAGATAAATAATGAACCCAGATACCCTATCTGAAAGTGACCAGCTGTGGTATCATGTAATTAGCATTCACCGTTACTAGTGGCTAAGTTGCAGTACATTGCTGTCTTGACGTAACGTGGTTGTTATCGGTGATTACTTCAAACAGAAATGTACAATACAAAATATGCTTTTTGACAGCAAATAGCAACTGACAGCGGTGGATGCTAACACCGATACCACAGCTGAGTGACATTACAAACGGGCAGTTATTAAAATTCTGCAAAGTAACAGGTAGATTTAGTGGGTCGCCATCACCGTGAGTTACCAGTTAACTCAAAACTAAAAGGGTCTTGGGGAACTGGGTGAAATGGTCCCAACATGAGAGGACAGATCACCCGTCTGGTGCATGCGCTGGCGTCCCCTACTAGAAATAATAATAAAAATACTCCACGTTTATCAATCTTACTAGTATTATAAACGCGAAAGATTGTATCTATGTGACTTTGTTATACTCTTTCACGCAAAACCTACTAAACCGATTGCGATGAGACGTAGAATATAGGTAGCTGGACACCGGTAATACAACGCTATTTAGGCTAGGCATACTTTTTATTCCGATATTCCCGCGGAAACGGGACTTACGCGGGTGAAACCTCGGGGCGCAGCTAGTTAGGTTATATAAGTTAGAAAGGTACAAAGCAATTGTTAAAATACTGCCATATCTAGTAAGACTTAACATCTGTGGTAAATTAATGTCGAATATTGAAATTCTCCAGAAACTTCCGGCGCCTGACATTTGACATTACCAGTCTGAAATTTCGAATGTCAATTTATAGATGTTTTGACATTCATGACGTTGATAGAGAGGGAAATGGATTGTGAAGTGAAAAATCTTGTTTACGGGAGTTTTGGAAGGAAAGTGGACAATTAAGCTTTATGCTGCATTTTTACACGACTGCCGTGCATAGAAAGTGTTATGTTTTTGCCATTAATGTATGATGTATGTATGTGACCTATTTTTGTGCCGTCGTAGGGCCTAAATGGCTGGGCCAATTTAGATAATTTGTTGTAACTTAGCTGTTTTACAAACCTAACTTTTCGAAGTAATGCTTTCAAAAATGTTAATACCCCGGCGGAACTCGAACCCGTGACTACTGCTAAACTGAACCAGTAGGTAGTCGTGGGTACTAAAATATAAAAACTAAAATTCAAAATACAGTATTTTCTAATAGGTTTATCAATAAAAAATAAGGTCGTAATATTGAGAACATGCTTTGTCTTTTTCTGTGACAAGAACTTTCAAAGATGACAGACAGAAACAAAAAACGGAATAACTACTCCGACCTTATTCCTTCTTTTTGCTGTAATGGCTATAAGTATGTATGTGTACTTTAATAAATAAAATTATGTGTAGACTTAGCTGTTGTAAATAGGGTATAATTGTTGACTTCTATGGCTTGTTGGATAGAAATTTGTCTGCTATGTTAAAGGTTGCGAGTTCGGTTACCGTTTCAGACAAATATTTATTCTTTATTTTAAGATATAGCCGCCTTTTTCTTCTTTTCGTATAGTAGTGTGTCTCACCTAGTGTTAGAGTTGTCAGGTCGCCCTAAGGCCTCTAACTTGACCTAACGACTGCTATCAGAGATAACAACCGGAATCAACTGCTTAACATGCGTTGAAACGCATGTTAAGTGAACGAACCTCAGTGAAAATTAAGAAAATATTTTTTTTCTTTAACTTTAACTCATGATACGTACACACAATCCAAAATAAAAAGCTAAACAATCAAATCTGATGGAGGCAAGTTTCGATTCCTGCAAGATACCTATGTATATAAGCCAATTTTTTATATTTTGACCTGTCGAAATTCCGCATAACTATATTTTATAAGGGTTCACGTTTGATGAGGGTGGGTAAATTTTATCGACACTTCTTTTACGAGTTTGTGAACGCGAAAACTTGTTTCGGTTTGTGTTTTTTTTTTTGGGGCTGTCAGTAAAAATTTAGGGTAAACAAAGACTGAAATATTGATGGATGTTTCTCTGACAATGGATGCCAGATTGCTATAGGATCAGATTCAACATTTTAACATAGGTTTTCTTGGTATTTGCCATTGAGATATATATATAACGTGTCTTCTATGCTTCGGAAGGCACGTTAACCGGTTGTTATATCTAATATCAGTCGTTGGATCAAGTTAGAGGCCTTACGGCGACCACCCATATCATCTATCCAGTGGATGTCTGACAACAGTAGAAATTGACAGGCACTATGCAGTACATTGATGCTTTGACGTAACGTGGTTATTACCGGTGATTACCTCATCTAGTGCCTGTCAATTTCCACTGTTGTCAGACATGCACTGGGTAGATAATATGGGTGCTGCTGAAATCTCTAATGGCGGCTGTACACTCTCACCGAGACACCCCAAAACAGGCCGAGTGCGAGAGTTTACATGGTAGCTCTCGGCAGCTCTCGGCTCGCCTCGGGCACATTTACTGGTACGCTGACAGCCTCTCGGGTGAGAGCCCTCGGCGAGACTTGACTAGAGCACTCGTTCGAGAGTGTACGGCCGCCATGACACTCGTCGAGACACCACCACTAGACGAAAAGAAGAAGAAGAATAAGATATTATATTGGCAAAGGTATATTGTCTCAAACATATTCAATGTTCCGTTTACCCAAAAAAATCTGCTGCAGCGCTGACAATATTGTCACGTCTAGCACACACATAATATGTATTAGGTACAAAACGCTACGGATGCTAGGAAATTCGATGAACGATGCTTAAAACGTAAAAAGTTTCATTGAATTTGATGTAGCGTTACTTCAGTGACTTTTTGACTGTCTTTCTTTTGAAACCATTTTTAAAATTAATGCAGAATTATGAATTAATGAAAAACATCGATAAGAAGAAAAATCTATCTATCCATTATTTCTTATACTGTGTTGTGTAAATGTGTTAAAAAACCAACAATTTATACCTGAATTTACTGACGTCGAAACGAAAACGAAAACCAAAAACAGGCTAGTGAAATTACGAAAAAAACACACGCGTAACTACTCAGACCTTGAAACCGGGCTTTGAAGCAATCTCACAAACCCTAAGCCGAGCCATTTTTCTCTGCCCGCTAGTGTAATGGCTCTCACATTTGCCACTTGTCTCAAATTGTCACTTTGCAGTATACCTTAACAAGCTGGCATATTGTTCAGTGCACTTTATTTGTGTCGCAATTGATTTTAGGCGTTTAGGTCCAAATCCAAAAATGTCCAGCGTGTGCAACTTGTCCAAATCCCAGAATGTCCATTTCCCAAAATGTCCAAATCCCAGAATGTCTTTAAATATCCAAATCTTAGAATGTGAATTTTTTTTTACTGTCTTTTTCAAATTGGTTGAAAAAGACAGAGTTGGTCGCAGGTTGGTAGAGTAGATTAGTCCTCATTAACCTTAATACCAACTGCAAAAAGATTAGGCAATATTTTTAAGACTGGTCGCCTGTCTACCAACCTTCCTTAATTGGGACCAAATAAATGATGCAGAGAGACCTTTAGTGTGCTATAGTCTCCTTCAAATCCCTTTGACGCCTTTTAAGACACTCTTTATCCTATTCTATACGAAACTCGGCATTTTTTTAGGATTATTGAAATAAAATTTAAATTAAAGTTTTAAAGCAGAACTTCATCTTTCTATATTCCAAGTTCCATCGCAATCGGTTTAACGGATTTTGTGTTACAAATATACTAACAAATTACGAGGGAAACCAGCTCTAAGGTATGAACTCATATTTAATGAGTTAAATTTTCAACCCGGTCTGGTGCAAACCCCTTTATTATGTTACTAACGTAGTTTCGACTAATTCATAAACGTAAATTATTTGTTTTTCTAGATTTTATCCTGAAAGCTTGGCACAGTTCCTTTGAAACTAGGATAAAAATATTATTTATCTTGTCATCATTTAAGAAAATTGTGAAATCTTGAACTTAACGTGCTTGAAAATAATAGTGTCAGCTCGAAAATCAAGTTTTTTTTCACTACTTTACCCGGTCCCGAGATGGGTCGGATGTTGTTGAGCGGGTTGTGTGTTTGTAGATGCGGTTGTGATTCTTTGTTTCTTTTTGTTTATGGTATAATATTGCTCCAGTTCCATTATAGCCTTTAATTTGCCACAATATCAATCACATGATCATTGCAACAAAAAAGAAACAACAAAAACCCCATAGGTTTCTTGTGTCTTCTTCGTCTTCTTCTTTGGTTTTGCGTTCCGAAGACACGATAGTTTACTTGACGTGGCTAAAAACTATGTAATACTTCATATTTAAAAGAATAAAAATATTTTGATTCCATTTGATTTAATAACGATTCTCATTTAAACTACTTTCAACGGAAAGACTTGATTAGATTTACACTTACCTGTATTATATATAGATAAAGATGAGTAGATGTTCTCACTGGAGAACACACTCGGCATGACAACAACTGCATACAACACACTTGCTTAAAGCGCAAAGCTGATCGCAAATTCATAAAATACAAAAAAAAAAAAAAAAAAAAAAATATATATACGTATTTTTTGTGATAAAAAATCGAATCTGAGCACTCCGACTATGATATGTCATTGTTAGAACATAATTACACCGTTTAGTCGTATAATGCCCAATTCGTGGAATGGCATCCGAGTCGGGAAAGGACTTATTCGCGAAATGGCTAATCTTAAAAAGGCAAATTCGTGAAATAGCTAATTTTTAAAAATACTAATTCGTACACACAGCGCATTGGCTAGCGATCGAAGCGGTACTGCGAGTACTGCGGCAGCGTCATGACCAAACCGCCTAATACATTAAATAAAATCTTACTATAATATTATAAAAGCGAAAGTAAGTCTTGTTACTTCTTTGTGACTTTGCATTGTTAGTCTTTTACGCAAAAACTACTGAACAAGTTCAAGTTTCTTACCGAACTTTGTAAGAAACTTGGAATATAGGTAGCTGGATACCGGGAATAACACATAGCCTCCTTTTATCCCGATAATCCCGCGGGATTCGAACAGGATCCGCAACTAATTAGACCGAATTTAAAAATTCTTTCACCAATAAAAAGCTACATTATTAAGGTATTACATAAACTACAATGAAACCGCAGGCCACAGCTAGTACACTATAATTTGAACAGTTGAAACCGGGTGACACAGCTAGTACACCTACCTAATAAAAAACATGTGAAAACAAATCAAAAGTTTGACTGTCCCAAAGTGTAACTATCTCGTTACACCCGAAGGGTCTAGCAAACAGAACCCCTGTTTTTCTTCATTGAGTCTCAATTTAAGGCCCTTTTGTTTCAGGCCCCATCGTATAGGCCCTTACTATAGGCCCTTAACACTTCTCATGATAGCATTCTGAAAGCCCTTGTTAAGTACTAAAGTACTGCAAATAGCCGATTGTTTTTTAATTCACTTTCATTCATTCATTCATTCAGTTTTAAATTTGAGTGCGTGCTAGATAAGCACGTTAGCACCGATTTTCACTTTCATTCCACTTGTACACCTTCACGGAACTAAATTGATTAATATGCCCCCAAAATTAAACAATTTGCAAGCATTTGAACTAGGTTTCACAAAAATGAAAATTAAGCACCACATCTCCTCAACGCGTTCCCGCCAAAACTCTCTACGTAACAGTTGTTATTATACTGAAAATTCCAACAACGCTTATCACCAACAAACACGTAGGTAGTATGTAGGTAGGTATATATATATTATATAAGCGTGAGATAACACAACACTATCGTCTTACAAACGATCTGACGATTTGGACTGCTTCCAAAGGAATACTAATCATGTTATTAACTACTAGCAGCGCTCTGCAATTTCACCCGCGTTGATCCCTTAAAAATTTACAAATAGGGTATAAACCAGACTTATCGGGTCCCCAGCAATTAAAATAACGCGCCTCATCTCAATCGCTTCAACGGTTTTTGTGTAAAGGAGCAACAAATACACACACGCACAAACTTTCACCTTTCTAATATTAGTAGAAAATTGTTCTAGACTCAATATTCAGGAGGAAAACGGGGGAACTAGTTTTTATAGAAAAGCGAGCGCCCATCCACCATCTTAAGAGGAACGGATACCGACTCAGCTAGCTGATTATGTAACTCTGAAGCTAACACATCTCGAGTGTAACAATTGAAATTGTTGATTTTTGCGGTAATGGGTGTGAAATTTGACAGTCGCTAGTTTAAATTGCAATGGCAATTGGTTTAAAATTGAGTGATACAACAATTCCAATCGTTTCAATCGAGATTATATATAAATCATAGTTATTAGTTGACGTCTCAAAACAATCATGTATTTCTATACAAGCTCTTAATGACATAAAGTATTTTTGTCTAAGGTTTTCGCGTTTTGCATAATAAAACACAATATTTGTCAAGTTTGATGTCGCGGCGGGCGAAACCCAGACTGCAACGCAAAAGGCTGGGGGTCGATTCCCACCGAGAACAAATATTTTTGCTAACCATAAATGTTTGTTCTGAGTGTACCGTATAATATGTATTTACATTGAGCGGTGTTGGTCTAGTGGTAGATACCCCGACTTTTATTCCGAAGGTCGTGGTTTCGAATCCCGGCTGACCGCGCACCAATGTCCTTTTCCTTGCGGAAAAGTTATGTGCGTTAATAAAATCGCACATACGGTGAAGGAAAACATCGTGAGGAAACCCACGGCTTAGTTAGCTCCAGACGTATTGACCAGTTCTTTCCTCTGGGCATGGATGACTAAGCCGGGAGGGTGGTATTGGTGCTGGGCAAGCCTACTCCACCTAACAATGTCCCGGGCAAACAGCACCACAAAATAGCATGGAGTAGAAAGTTGCTTGCGCTGTATATGTCATCTAAATTTAGATGAAAAGGCCAATTATTATTATTATTATATAAAAAAAGTATATGTAGTATAACCGTTGTCTAGTATCCATAGAACAAGCCTAGTGTTTAGTTTGGGGCCAGATAGCACTGTGTGTAATGTCGTGCAATATTAATTTATTTTTATAGTTTTTATTTAGTTTTACTCGCGTTTTATTCAATAACGGCATTATTACAAAGTACCGAGACGTAGTTAATTAAAGCATTTGGCTATCGGTATCTTTTCCCCTTAAGGTTCTAAGTTATAAATTATAAATTAAATTGTTCGTCCCTTTTGGATTAGGTGACGACCGTCCGCCCTTAAAGTTTGGTAATTAAACGGTCCAAGCCATAACATGTACTGAATACAAGTATAAACGGTATCAAAAGTGGTACGCGTCATTAACTTTGGGGAATATGCTGTATTATTAAAATGTTACCAAGTTCGTTTTTACCCTTTTTACCGTTTTTTCTGTAAAGTAAAATACGTTTAAACTTTGGCTAAAAGTTGTATATTAATTAGATGTAAGTATAAATAAATATAAAATATATTGCACGACAATCTAGCCCCAAACTAAGCACTAGGCTTGTGCTATGGGTACTAGACAACGGATATACTACATAGAATACTTTTTTTGTAAATACATACATATAATACATAGAAAGACACCCAGAACAGATACAAATATTTATTTTTAAGCATAAATATTTGCACCCGGCAGGAATCGAACCCGTAACTTATCGCAATTTCCGTTTTACGAGTTTTTCTAATGTTGATCCTGGAGGAGCTCATCGGCCTCTGCGTTCTTAGATCTCGTATAATCGTGCAGGTTAAGCAACGCCTTAATTTAAACGCATGGCGCGATCGATAATTTGTATGGCAAAAAAACATTTTTGTCGAACTCCAAAGGCACTTACTTTAAGTATTTGGTTCCAATTGTTATCTCTTAAGTCTGATAGCAGTCGTAAGGTCAAGTTAGACTTCTTTACTGACTATCGAAGACTTCAACTATCTGCGTACCAACTTCCATCGCAATCGATTCAGTCCTTTTTTTATGAATAAGTAACATACATCCTCACTTTCGCGTTTACATTCTTCGTAGGATACGATATAAATAATGATAAAGTTAAAACACAATATTTACCGGGTTTTACTCGCGTTTTATATAACAATAACGGGTGTATTTCTATGTATAATATGTATGTATTTACAAAAGTAAAATAAATATAAGTAGTATATCCGTTGTCTAGTCACCGTAACACAAGCTTAGCAGCTTACCACGGGGCTAGATGGCGCTGTGTGTTGGTCACAAAGTTATTTATTTATTTATTACCTTTTATTCGAAATTAAACCTTGAAAAAGCTAATTGTATAGTTAGCGAAGCTCGGTCTTCATAATGCACTTTTAAATAATAAAACACTTTATTTACTGGGTTTAATCGCGTTTTAATCAAGATTTTTAAACGACCGAGCTTTTGCGAACTTTACAGCTGGCTTTTTCAAGGTTGACTGAGATGTAATTCGTCTATTTTAACATTCTCAACCCGATAAATAAAATGTTTAATTATGCAAAATCGCAAAGACCTTACAAAAAATTATAATAATGCCGTTATTAAATAAAACGCAAGTGAAACCCGGTAAATATTGTGCTCTATTATGCAAAATCGCGAAAACCTTAGACAAATTTATAAATAATGTTTTTACGTGATAGTACGTGAATACTCCACCAAAGTTAGTTAAAGTAATCAAACAGTAAACTAAGCTCGTGTAGGGATCAGCCCTGGCAATTATTAAGCTTGTAATATAGTTATATTGAGTTGGTGCAAAGGTCGCGACACACTGTACGGAAGAAGGACTGAAGGACTGGTCTGTATTTCTTTTCTGTAACCAATCGTGATAATGATGGTACGGAACCCGTTGTGAGTCCGACTCGCACTTGACTGGTTTTATTATATTCAGTACTAGCTTTGCCCCTCGTGGTTTCTACCACGTGAGTGAAAAACGCGTTATCAAGGGCGCGGGCGGCCGAGCGGTTTTCGGGCATTTGCACTTTTTCGTTCATTACTCGGGTTCTACTAATTGGATTTCGATGCAAAGTATACCACGACGTTTTAAAATAGAACTATCCAATATTGAAAACCAGATTTCAATCGGATTAGTAGTTTTTAATTGTATAAGGATCAGACAGAGAAACAGACATAAAGACATGAATTTTAAAAATTATATAATTTTGTTTAGTGTGTGTGTGGTCTTTAAAGTGTAAACATTGCGTAGTATTCCTCTGTAGATCTTAATAGATAAACTGTGTTAAAAGTCGTTTACTAGCACTCAAACCCTATGTAAAGAAAAGACGGAAGAAACACCTACCGGTACAAGGTATCGTACACTCCTATAAACAGAATATTGTCGTATAAATAGCGAAAGATCAAATCGCTGGCCGTTTAAAATATTGTAATTCACACGCACACACAGAAAATACAGATTTAAATTAGCCAATAAACATCACAACCCCTAGATATTTTTTCCAAAATACCACCACAAAACAATTTAATTACAAACTGTCAAGGGATGTAACATCAGCTGAGTTTAATGACAATGATGGATGACTTTTAATTGACAGAAGTGAAGGGCTTCTAGTGTTGCCAGTAAAGAAATAATAAAAGTACAAAAAAATAATAATATCAAAACTACTATAAAAAAAAAACATATAAAATGAATAATATTATGAAAATTTGCACTAAATGTAAAATTATACTGCCAAGGCGCGATTTTCTACTATGCTCGCAATGTAAAAAACATTACGATCTTGGATGTGCAAATGTAAATCCGAGAATATTTAATTTAATGGACAGAGACAAAAAGACACAATGGAAGTGCGTTGATTGTAAGAAAAATAAATTAAACACACCATCTACTATACCCACTTCATCAACCTCAACGCCATCTACATCAACATCGATAAAACCCAGTAGCCCGACTGATGACGTAGTGAATATGAAACCTAAATTTAAAAAAAACAAAAAACAGAGACTGAAATACTGTTAGGATTTAATTCACTACAGGTGTCAACTGGCGATATAAGCACGACAAGTTTACCAGGCGACACAATAGAAGCAGATATTAACACGAGCTTTGTAGAGCGGTGCGTGATGGAAATTGAGGACTTAAAATCGTTATTAGTCATAGCAAATGAGGAAATAGATAAATTGAACATTGAAAATGTAGAGTTAAAAAAAACCATAATAAAAAAGGACAACACTATAAAGGCACTAAAAACTATCAGTTACAATATACCAAGGAACTCAATTACACCAAGAAAGGGTTTAAAGTCTGTACAAATGGTAAATAGTACCCCCCTACGTCAAAACACGCCACATGAAATAAACGTAGGTGAAAAACCTTCGGACGACATCAACACCATCAATCTAACAGGAGAAAATGAAATATTGGCCACTACAATGCAAAATGAATTCAATATGAAGAAAAACACGCAAAGGGAGATAATAATGTCAAATAATAATGTAGAATCGAAGAGAATAGAGATAGATAATACAGAAAATAAAAAGCGGAATTTGGTCATATTAGGAGACGATCAAGCAAAAGGTTTGGCAGAATGTCTATGTAATTTCAGGAAGAATAAATGGAACGATGTTTATAGAGTGTTTTCGTTGAATAAACCAGGGGCACAAGCTGTAGATATACTTAGTTACTGCGATTCGCTAAAGGAGATGCTCAATGCCGATGATAAAGTGTTACTTATTCTGGGAGCTAATGATAGAAATCCAAACAAATTGTTGAATGAACTTAGTCTAGCACTGTATAAGCTTAGGCTTCCTAAAGTTTTCGTGATGCAAGTTCAACGTAGCCGTCACCTTAAAGAAGAAATGCTGAACTTGCACATGTCTAATATTGTTGCGGTTCATAAGCAGTGTAAATTCGTCAGATTAAATTATTTATATAATGACAACGACATGGTACATACTATTACTAAAGCTATTAATTACGAAGTTGACTATTGTGACTATTATAACAAATATTTAACTTTTAAGGCAAATAAAAAAAGTAGGCAGGTAGTAGGCACAATTCAATCAAATAAAAAAGGTACGATACCTTATTATTTTAATAGAACAAAACAGACTTTCAGACATACGAATTTAAATAATGAGTTAAAAGATAAAAAAGGTACAATCCCATACTACTTTGCCAAGTTAAAAAATAAAGAACATCCTAAACCGGAAATATTTTTTCGAGACCAACATTAAAAATAATTTTTCACTATTGCATCAAAATATTGCGGGAGCAATTAATAAGTCCAGTATTATAGAAATGGCAATTGAGGAGCTAGCATTGAAAGGAATTACTATTGAAGTAATTTGTTTGACTGAAACCTATATAAAAGAGGGTTTGGAATGTCTTCTCAAAATCCCAGGGTACACATTAGTTGCATTTTATTCAAGAAACAGTAAAAGAGGTGGCTCTTGCATATTGGTAAAGAGAGAACTTGATTACAAGCAAATTGTCTTAACAAAATATGAACAAAAAATTTATTTTGAATGTTGTGGTGTAGAAATAGTGACCTATAAACTAATTATCATATGTATATATAGAGTATCGGGAAGTAAAGTTAAGATCTTTTTAAAAGCACTGAATAAAATGCTGCCAGACATATTATTGAAATTTAGAAATAAGAAAATTATTTTATGTGGAGACTGGAATATTAATATAATTAAAAAAGATGACTTAGCTTGTAGTAATCTTTTAAAATTTTTAGATAAATTTAATTTTCGTATTCACATTACTAAACCTACTAGAGGAGAGTCATGCTTAGATTTAATAGCTAGTAACATAAAAAAGGTACAAGGTGATATACATCACTTGACATTGTCAGACCACGAGACAGGTCAGACAATATCTACGAATCTTAAGAGAATTCCTATAGTAAATACATGGTACGAATTAAAAAGAGACTATGGTCAAGAAAATACTAGTAAATTCCTTAATTGTTTAAAATCACTTAGTTTCAGTGAGATGTATGAAAAGAAATACCTAAACGAAGCATTTAACGAGTTCCATGATACATTCATTATGTTCTACAACTTGTGTTTCCCGACAATTAGAATAAAATATAGTAATCGGAGAAATAAAACCCGCTGGTTAACAAAAGGACTTCGAGTATCCTCGATTAAAAAAAGACAACTTTTTATGAAATACAAAAATAATAAGATTGACAAAGAATATCATAAAAATAAATACTTCACTTATAATAGATTAATGAAAAAATGTATTCTAATTTCTCAAAAAATTCAAAATAAAAAAATTATCAACAATAGTAGGAATAAGGCTAAAGCAGTATGGGACATTATAAATGAAAAAATAAAAGATAACCGATCTACTAAAATTGACATGATTAGAGATGAAAATGGTGTAATGACAAAAGATCCTATTAAGATATGTAACAATTTTAATAGATTTTTTATTAATGTTACTAAAAAGTCAACATGCAGCCAAATGAAATTTAATAGAATTGTAGATAAATCGATATTTTTAAGGCCATTAGATGACATAGAGGTATATAAAATTATAAAATCATTAAATAATACAAACGCAGTAGGTTACGATAATATATCTACAAAGATTTTAAAAGAATGTGCGATGGTCATCAGCAAACACTTATCGTATTTAATAAACATGTCTTTTGAACAAGGTGTTTTTCCCGAAAAGCTAAAAATCTCAATATTGAAACCTCTTTTCAAGAAAGGAGATTCGTTAGAATTAAATAATTATAGACCGCTTACGTTGATACCAATTTTTGCTAAAATTTTTGAAAGAGCTATATTGACAAGACTTGAGCACTTTTTTTCAACACAAAATATTTTAAGTAAATGTCAATATGGGTTCCGGAAGAAATGTTCCACTACTTTGGCATGTTATAATCTTGTTAGGTCGATAACGAAGGGTATTAATGACAAAGCCAAGGTTGCTGCTATATTCTTGGATATGACAAAGGCGTTCGATTTCGTTAACCATGACTTGGCTTTTAAAAAGTTTGAATGTTATGGAATTAGAGGAAATGCACTTGACTGGTTGAAAAGCTATTTGAAACAATGACAACAATACACCGAGATATCTAAAATTGTAAATGGTGAAAGAAAGGTTTTTAGATCAGAGTTAGAGACAAACCGTTACGGTGTACCTCAGGGTAGTATATTGGGTCCATTTATTTTTCTGGTATATATAAATGACCTCCCAGAGGTTACAAAACACCAGTGTATATTATACGCCGATGACTCAACTATCGTTATTAAGGCAAAAGATGAGCACACCTTGAGAAACGAAATAAACAACACTTTAAATGACATCAACATATGGTTGAGTAGCAATAATCTTCAGCTTAATGTAAACAAAACTAATTTAATTCAATTTCATTGCTACCAAACTAATGTTAATAAACTAAATATAACACATAATAATAATTTGGTAGCAGAAGTAGAGAAGACAAATTTCTTAGGTATAGTTGTAGATGAAAATTGTAATTGGAAAGCTCACATAGACAAATTAAGTAACAAAATTGACAGATTCGCATATGCAATTAGGACACTTAGATTAACTGTCTCAAAAAGTGCTGCGCTGAGCGCTTATCATGGGTATGTTTCATCGGCTCTATCATACGGACTTATTGTTTGGGGTAACTCGGTTGACATAGATAAAGTATTTATAGCTCATAAAAAATGTGTTCGAGCTATCTGTGGAGCTTGGTACACAGATAGTTGTAGACCGCTTTTTAGAGAACTAAGAATTCTACCATTACCTTGTCTATATATAAAGCTAATTTGTGTATTTCTTAGAGAACATAAAGAATGTTTCAATAATCATTCTGATATATTGGAAAGATCAACCAGACATTGTTTCAGATTCTTGTACCCAAAGTGTAGAATTACGTTATATTCAAAAAATGTACATGTTATGGCAATCAAATTGTTTAATGAATTACCAAGCGAATTTAAAGTTCTACCCATGACATTATTTAAAAAAAGGCTTAATAACTGGTTATTAGAAAATTGTTTTTATTCACTGTACGAGTTTTTTAATTGTATGGCAGGTAAAAGGAAATATGGATATTGACATAACCAAGATTAATTTTATTGTAAACGTAGGAAAAAAAAAGTGTAATGAACGATTAATTTTAAATGAATTACCTGTGACATAAGCAAATTTAATTAATATTGACATTTTTATTATTTATAATTTTATTTAAATTTTGTATAAACATATAATTGTAATGTTACTCACGACTCGTTATGGCAACATTATCTAGTGGATGAACTTAACACTCAACACTCAATACTCATCAATATTGTACACCTATGAAGGTAATTGTGGTTGAACTGTAAAAAATAGATTTAATACCTTGTAACCTACAATCTTGCAATAAATGTCTTTGAACTTTGAACTTCTACTATTTATCCTAGACCGGACGTAAATTAAAAAAAAAAGTGGTCTAGAACCACTTTTTAGGTTTTTTTTAATTTACTTCCAAGTACAGACTTTTTATCCTCTCTTCCTTTATTTAAGTATAGAGTATAGATAGGCCAGCGTTTGAACACTATCACATCTGATGAAGATGAAGCTGATCCAGAAGAAACCTGGGACCCTACCACGCAACTTCCGTGGAGTTGGCTTTGAAATACCACTGCGTAAAGGAATGACCTCCGCGTGAAAACGACAGCCTTGATTCGTATGTATTTGAAGCCGGCATCGTCGAGTAAAAATGTTATTTGAAAGCGAGGTATCTTGAGCTGCCGGTTTCAATGACTGTTGAACTCGAGGGTGGGCGTCGCCTATAAATGCATGCAAATCAACTCTATGGTTTGCGCAGTGGGATTTCTATGACGATTACGTCAGAAGATGCACGGTTGGGCCCTAGTTTATTCGCGATTTAAAGATCCCCAAATATATTCGCCGGGGAATACAGTTTTAGCTGATTCCAATCTCTCGCGATGTGAATGAGGAATGACGAAACGAAAAGCTTAGTGCAAATCTCGGGGACCTCCATCTTAATACGATGCCATATTTTAGTACCAGAAACAAATATTTAAAATAATTAAAAATCATTGATTGTACCAACGTTTCGCTAACTTCTCAGTCAGCTTAATAATGGTAGACTGACTGAAAAGCTGACTGTAAAGTAAAACGTTTCGCTAACGTTGTCTTGGCATTGAAAAAAATGCCATCAATAAATAAAAAGCGAGCCAAACCCGGTAAATAATGTGTTTTATTACAATGCAAAATCTCGAAAATATCAACTTTTATGAATTTTGTAAATAATCTATCTATCCCTTTACTTATGCTGTAATTTAGTTATACATGGCGTCATGTAAAAAGAACGCTGGCGGTCAAGGCGCGCCTTGAAATTCAGCGTTCTTTTTACGTGACGCGCACTTTAACAACAAGGTTTTTTTGTTGATTACGAAACCCTAAAAATGATGCATTCAAAAGGATACTATATAGATAGTTATAATGACAGGTCATTATCAACAATGCGATGACGTGCCGCACTAATGATTCATGCATGTCCTGATTGTTCTAGCTTCGGTAATGAAGGGGCCTTTGGGAGACTTCCCACCACATCCCCATTCCGACATAATTTAGGGTTTAAAGCTAGGTAGTAAGTATACAATCTACATTAAGATAATAATATATTGGTATGTTATAGTGCTAGTGAATTCTCAAATATTCCTCGTTCCTTTTACAAGAACTAAATAAAAACAGCCTCTGTGGCGCAGCGGGCGAAGCTCGGATTGCAACGCAATAAGTTGCGGGTTCGATTCCTGCCGGGAACAAATATTTCTGCTGACCATACATGTTTGTTTCTGGTTCTGGGTGTTTTCTATGTATCATATGTATGTATTTACAAAAAAACCCTATAATATGTAGTATATCCGTTGTCTAGTACCCATAGTACAAGCCTAGTGCTAGTTTAGGGCTAGATAGCGATGTGTGTAATGTCGTGCAATATTTATTTATTTATTTAAAAACAGCCGCTACAGCGCTGATTATCGTTACGTCTATCGTTAAAATAAAATGAGCATCTCTGCTGACGCTAAGCGATCGCCTCTTGATCCAATTTCGAAGTATTTTATTTCTACTTCGATCTTCTTTTGTTTTATTCAGATTGACTTTTGATTAAGTGTCAATCATCTATGCCATTGCTTCACTTAATATTTAGTGACAATATCGAGTACTTGATAGAATAGACGACCGTCTGCAAATTTGGTGGTCGATGGGAACATATGGAGCAAGATTACATTAATAAGATCCCACCGGCCACCGTGGTTAAGCCGCTGAGGGCAGTTGGGAATACACGATGAAGTCGATGAATGACGATGAAAACCTCAAAAGTACCTAAATACATGTTTTATCAACGTTATCTCTTTATAATATTTATAAGTTACGAGCTGCTCGGTTTCACCCACGAAATTCCCGTCCTAACTTATTCCAGCTGTGGTACATCTAATTAGCAGCCACCGCTAGTAGTTGCTAAGTTGCAGTACATTGCTGCTTTGACGTAACGTGGTTGTTACCGGTGATTACTTCAAAGCAGCAATGTAGAATACGAAATATGTTTTTAGACAGTAAATTGCAGCTAGTAGCGGTGGATGCTAATTAGATGATACCACAGATGATCTCCAAATATCTTTGTTTCAAATTTAATCGCGACCGGTTCAGCGGTTTTTACGCGATTCAGTAAGAAAGTCACATACAGACATACAAACTCTCGCGTTTCATCATCATCATCATCATCAATCAGCCCGTTGCAGTCCACTGCTGGACATAGGCCTCTCCAATTGCACGCCACCTAGATCTATTTTCGGCTTCTCGCATCAACTCTCGCGTTTATAGCATCAATAAGATAGTATAGGATATTATTTTCCTGTCATTGTTTGAGTAGTTTTTAATTTCCCTTCAATTTCCTGTATCATTGTTCAGTCCACGATAGTCGTAATATCGGCCTTCGATACCATGGAATGGAATTTTCCACTACATTTACTGCAATATCTGTTGACGGTTTCCATTTGTATTCTGAACTGGTAACGGTAAACGGTTTCACTTGCAATAGTAAGTTATAATCTTATTTTTATTATCATATCAGCCGTAGAACGTTCACTGTTGAATATAGGCCTCCCTCATCGATTTCCAGCCAAGGCGGTTGGAAGCAACTTGCATCCACCGCTGGCCCGCGGTCTTAACCAGATCATCCGTCGATCGCGTCGGAAAACGTTTCGTTTTCCGTTCTGTGGTCTCCACTGGAGAACTTTTCGGCCCCATCGGCCATCCGTTCTCCGCGCTATATGACCTGCCCATTGCCACTTCAGCCCGCTTATCCGTTGGACTATGTCGGTGACCCTTGTTTCTAGACGTATCTCTTGATTTCTGATGTAAAATAGAATCCTATTTTACTGGTTGTTAAATAGGATAAGTAAGACAGTAAGTTGTAATCCTATTTTTAAAAGGTGTAAGTTTGTGTGTGGGTAAGTAAACCAGGATAGTTCATAACAATTTCATGCTGAAACTATTGAACCGATGGCGATGAAATTTGGTATCCAGATAGCTGGGCATCATAGGCTACTTTTTATCCCGATATTCTTACGGGACCGAGACTTACGCGGGTGAAACCTCAGGACGCTTTGGTATTGCCGTACAGATGATCGAATCTAGTTCAGATCGCACCGCCTGCCGCTGTATCGCTGAATTAGATAGAAAAATGGGCGACTATCGAGTCATACAGAATACATAAAGCCGGGTCCAGATTTGTATCATTTTCCCGATCCGATTACCGTATCCGTATCAGTGTATCAAGAATCAAGTTTCGTATCAAGTTGTGAACGCCTCGACTTGCTCCGTATCAACCTTCACAATATATGTATTGCCGTATCATAACAGCGTATCGAGATCGCGTATCATGATACGTGTATCATCACCCTCCCACATATACGATAATCTTCTTCTTCTTCGTGTCGATGGCACATAAGTTTTCAGTGGTATGGGGCTAAACTCTCCCACTCCAGTATGTTGCAAGGTAACGATACGCGATATACGATAATGATACGCGTCGCATCGCCCTACGGATACGGCGATCAGTACCCATGTTATCTGTTGACGTCTGAGAACAGTGAAAATTGACAGGCACTATGCAATATATTGCTGCTTTGAGGTGATCACCGGTAATAACCACGTTACGTCAAAGCAGCAATGTACTGAATAATGCCTGTCAATTACTGTTGTCAGACATCTACTGGATAGATGATATGGGTGCAGATCGGGCAAATGATACAAATCTGGACACGCCTTAATCAGTCGATACATCATTTTACTGTACGGTGCGGTACGGGTTCGATCATCTGGTACGGTTGTTACAGTTATACATATGTGACAACTGTATATGTTGTAGGTACATAATATTGTTATGTAATTAGAGAAAGCCTGATTACAAAGCACGATGCTAATTACTTCTAATTACAATATTGATCGAGTGTCAAGAGCCTTACTTTCCAGTTCCGTAAATAGTTCTTGTATTTCCTGGAATGTATGTACAATTTGGAGTTTTTGAACTGAGTATGAATTAATTCAAATTGAACGTACATTCCGAGAAATACATTATAGTCTTATATATGGAACTGGCTCTTTCATACTTTCCTTCACGTACTTTTGTACATTGTATAATTTTTTCTGATCAGTCAGATTTGTATCTCTGAAACGGTAATTTGTAGAAGTCACTAATACTAGTGGGAGAGCCAAAGCAAGTTTTTGTAAAGTTATTCAAGCGCGTATTTGTACACTTACCAGTGTTTGTACAAGAATTCGGTGACTTAGCAAAATCCCCCTGTGTGACGATGCTGGGAACCGATTCCGCACGTATCAGCAATTTCAAGGGCAAAGTTTTTGTGGAGGTACTCGACAGTATCTTCCATATCTTAGCCTAACACATTCGAATGACTTCATAAATAGCGTCTTTGCGTACTAAGACTCGTATCGCTCATTGATAAGTTGCGTGGAATATCCACTGTGACTATACTTCATTTTACGCCATTTGCTGACTATAATTAAGCAGTAATAAACAGGCGTGTCCTATAATTTACGACTCAATATAAATCACTGAACTAATTCCTATCCCAAAGTAATGCAAGGGAACACACCCTAAACTTTTGGGTGAGAACATCGCAAGTTCAACCAATAAGGAATCTCGGTATCAAAGGACGAGCTGTACGGATTCCTTGCATAGCTACACTGTCGTTAAGTTCATTTGGATCGGCTATGTTAGGTACCTACATAATAAAAATCAAAGTATTAAGAGAGCCGATTAGGAAAACAGCAGTGTTTGTACTTTAATTCTACGATCAAAAGAAATATCTGGTATAATGCCAACTGTAATGACAGATTTTCTTATCTTTTCCGATCGTTCGTAGAATTAAAATAGAGGCACTGTGGTATAAGGTTTCTTTGTTGAAGATAAAATGGGAAAACGAATTTGGAATAATATAAGCTGTACTAATTCATAACATTGATTGAGTTGCGATCACGATGCAATACGATACGGAGTGTTGAAAGACCACCTACTGGTGGACCGACGACATTGTAGCGGTCGCGAGAAGTCGTTAGACGAAGGTAGCTCGCAATCGCTAACTGTGTCGTCGTTTGAGGTAGGCCTATGTTTAACAGAGGACAGATAACGGCTTAGTTTATGTAGATGATGATATAAATTAATTGCTCGGGAGTGTACGGAATGCCTTAGCGTAATTTAACACTGATTTTGTATTAAATCCTTTAGGATGTGAACCGATATTTTTGATTTGGTTTTATATCGCTTTGTTGGTCCTTTTGTGTTTTTCCTAAAACAATTAAATTTTATTTTCATGCCTTGATCAGAATCCTTATATGTCTATGTATAAAATGCTTGACCTAATTCAATTAAAAAGCGTTTTTACATACAGTTAAAAAATTAACTCCCTTACTTATTAAATATTATTTACACATGACTAAGTTACGTTAGTCTCTGTCTGTCAACTTTGAGACTTCATGTGACTGTAAAAGACAAACATAAGATGCATAGTTACGCAGCGAATTAATTAGCGTTCATAAGTAAGGGGGCTGATGTATAAAAATACCATAACATTAGAAAAAAAAACTTTAAAAAAACACTTATCTGTACAAATCGTGTGAATTTAAAAGTTTATAAATTTATATAATTTTTGTAAATAGGTTTTTTGGAGAGAGGGCGCTACTGTGCTCGCGTTTACTTCGGCTCCGTAATATCTTTCATATTAAAAATGTATTAAGGACTAATTTCACAATTAAAGTAACAAAGTCAGTGCTTAATCGTTGAAATATAGTGAAAATAATAAAAATCCAAAGAACTGTGCAATAAATAATCAAAATATCGGCAAACAATACCTCAAAACAAAAACAGTATTTTCCATACTATTACAATCAAGATCAAAGTGAAAAATAAACTATCGACATTTACAAAAACCAAATCTGTGAAATACTAGTGCAAAAACGATAAAATCAAGTGAAAAGTGAATAATAAAATTATTATAACCTACAAATAAACCCGCTAGTCATATTATAACAATACCTATACACTTAAATTCAAATTGATATTTACGCCATCTAGTAACAGCTGTCGGAGCTAATTACCTACACCGACGACGCATCAATTTGACAGCAGTGTCAAGAAACAAAATTGAATAAAATTATTTTAGTACCACTATTCACCGTTAGAGGACACCATATGAACCAAAACATGGAAAATATTATGAAAATTCTAATAGAAATTCAGGGCGATCTAAACAACCAAAAACAAGAAATGAAAGACATGCAAGAAAATATTACGAAAGCTATAAATGACAATATCAACCAAAAATTTAACATTATGGAAAACAGAACAAATATCTTAGAAATAAAAATAAACAAACAACAACAAACTATAGAACATTTAGAAAGGCAGACTAGAAAGAAAAATTTGATATTCTTTGGAGTAGAAGAGACCGAGCATGGATATGAAGAATTACTAAATATATTACTACGCTGTATAAAAAATATTATGAAGATCCCCGTCGAGCAATCTGAGATAGAAATCGTTAGAAGACTTGGCATTAAAGGAAATAAAGTAAGACCTATATTAGTTACATTTACAACGATGGGACGAAAAATTGAAATTTTAAAGAAAAAAGAAACACTAAAAGGCTCACTCATTAACATTAAGGAAGATTTTTCAAAAGAGGTTTTATTGAAACGCAAGGAACTGCAAGAAGAAATAGATAAAGAACGTAAACTTGGGAAAAATGTAGTGTTACGCTATGATAAAATCGTAACACTACCAGGCAACCCTAAAAATAAACAGCACATATCTGACACACGAAAACAAAAACGAAATTTATCAGAGTCCCCGGATCAACATACTACCACAATCAAAGAAAATAATGTTAAACAGTTAACAAAGAAAAATAAAACAAACAATATAACCTCCTATATGTACAACACAACACAGAATAAAGCAACTGAGTTAAACTCAGCGATACACTAACTACAAAAAAAAACTAACTAAGAATACCTCTCTTCATCCCCCAATACGGCTTGTCACCGCGGGGGTTAACGACTGCAACCCTTCAGCTCCACTACAGAACCTCTACATTCGTACTTATAATGCAAGACGTACGGATGCCAAACATGGATATTATATACTTACAATAATAATACTAAAAATAAAATACAAGTATGCCAAAGAAAGATGGAGAGAAACATACTAAATATACAAAGAAAACACAGAAAAAGGAACACAGAGATAAGAAAAACATCAAACATAATAAATGCTTTAGAACATTGTAAAAAACTTAAACGGAAGTAGGCAAGTCATATTGCACAGAACAGAAAGAAATGGAGCGAAATGGAGGAGGCCTTTACCCTTTGAGGGGTCCATAAAGGAATTTTATGGTTGCATGTATTTAACAATGGAACATAATTTAATCTAACGATAAATTGAACTAAATTTAAAACTTTAAAACAGATAACATTGATGATTAAATAATAATACTTACTTTAATAATTTATGAAATAAAATTTAATCAATTTATCAAATAAAATTTAATCAATTTAACAAATAAAATTTAATCAAATTGTGCATGCAATTATGAATTGGTATTATGATATTTGTTTTATAAGTTATTCATTATGGAATTAAAGAGGCTTTATTATTATTATTATTATTATAAATAGGTTTTTTTTAAACAGCTAAGCTAAAAACGGTAGCTCCTCAGGTAAAACACCTTGTTTCTCCTACACCAAAACAACATTTCGTTTACGGTATCAGTTTTTCTTTCCACCCCGCCGTCGTTGCGAGCAGTACCTCAGGGAAATAACCGATGTTTGAACTACACAAAATTGACTCTTAACAAATAACAAAGAAAATTCTTACGACAGTACCTAGGTACCTTAAAATGATGTTAAAAACAGCTTTTAACCTGATTTTTAACCGACTTCAAACAAAAGGAAGAGGTATTTCGTAATTTGTTTTTATTGCTCCTAGAAATATTTTAAATGGCAGCGCCCGCGGTTTCACTCGCGTGAGTCCCGTTCGCCACCCACGCGAATATAATCACTACGTTTACATCTTGCATCGTACTTCAGTGCACGCAAGAGAAGCTCTGTAAATCAGCATTTTTTCCCGTTTTGCAACATGTTTCATAGAATATGTTCCGCTTCTATTGGTCGTTGCATAAATAAGCGTATAACCTTCCTCGTTAAATGGACAATAAGCCACATAAAGCATGCGTTCAAACAAACTCTTCAGCTATATAATATTAGTATAGATCAATCGAGCTTTAGTCGAAAAGTAATAGACAGCGGAAACATTCGTATTCTTAAATTCGCCGCTCGAGGTGAAACTCTAGTCTAGTTGGTCTAGTCTGGTCTAGTTGGTTAAGGCGCTGGGGTACAGATCCAGAGACGCGAGTTCCAAACCTCGACGCTTTTTAAAGATGATTTTTTCTTTTAAAATATTTCTAGTAAAAGGAAGAGTTAAAAAGTAAGAGTAAGAGTTTCTTAACCCTCGCTTAGTTGTATTGCAAGGCATCCGACGATGGCTATTCGCAGAACGACAACACACACGACACTATGAGAATGCCTACAGAATTACCTCTTTGTATTTTTCTTGTTTCATACTTTTTAAAATGAGATTTTTTACGATTAAAACTTTTTTATATCATTGACTGAATTGTCGCAATGTTTATTTAGATAAATATTAATAATTCTCAATAACTATGTACTTATTTTTGCTGCTAGCATTTTGGGCAGTTTTGCGGCGGGAACGCTTGGGGATGGATTATTTTAGTTTTAGTTTTTATTTTTATTTTAAATTGTGTTTCCTTTTTTTTTAAGTTCTTTAAATATCAATTAAGAAATAGAATTAGGTATATACATGACTTAATTTTGTAATTAGATTCAAAATATATAATTTTGTAATTAAATTCAAAAAATTTAAAAACGACATTTGCATACCAAGTTTAGTGCTGGTGAAATATGTTGGAATATTATTTAAGTGACATCTCTATAACCATATATCAAGCAAATAAATGACATTCAATGGCGTTTACGATATTAATTCGAAGCCTTTCAGACTTCTTTGTAAAGGTAGACGATGCTAATAATAAACAAACAAACACAAACAGACGGATGGACTCTTCTTGACTACGAAAGCCTAAAAACAATGCGATTAAAATCGAAAAATGATTATTATTGAAATCTGATACGGATGAAGCTTCGAATAAACACAATGTTACATACCTGACAAATAATTTATTCGACAAAGTTGTATCTAAATGAAATAAATAAATGTTCCAAAAGTTTTCTTACAAGTTGACGTAAAAGTCTGTCAAGTGCGAGTCGGAGTCGCGTTCGAAAGGTTCCGTATCATTGATTTTATATTAAAATATTTCCTAAAACTAGAAGACTCCTTTTGAAAAATGGTTTCCAAAATTCATTGCCCGACTTGACTAGAACAGGCAACCCTTACTATGCCGATGTATAAATCACTATCATTTGCGTCAAAGGTCCGTACCACTACAAAAAATGTCGTTTATTTTATGGGAGCACCACTTAAATATTTATTTTATTCTGTTGTTGGTATAAGATCCTTCAAGAAATTTCGACTATTCTTAATAACTTTTGTATTTTACTTCTTTTAAAAAAAGTACCATCTATGACCGGATAGCGGAAAAGCAATTTCATAAATTTCTACATAGATTACACTGTTTGATCTACACAGAAGTTATTAAGAATAGTCGAAAGATTTCAAAATCGAGGTTGCCTTTAATTACGGAATTTACAACTTATAAATATATAAATAAAATAAAAATAATAATAATAATAATAATCTTTCTTTATTTCAACATTTTCAATTTACAAGCATGGGAACCCTGACACTTAAACTAGGATTATCCTGTGCTATAAGTGCCAGTATGACTTAATTGTAGCTTAGACTAATTGAAATTATAATATTGCATTACATGGCTGAGAAATTTGATTAAGTACCACAAATTAATTTAATTCTAAACTAACAGTGTAACTTAGGATAAAATAATTATAGTAATTATGTATATTTAAATTAAATTCAAATAGAGAAAAACAAAAACAATTACAGAAGTGAACAAAAATTCAGGAAGTTATAAATCACCAAAGTTCGGTCAAGTTGTGTAGAGTGTGTGGGTGTGTGACTGTGTATCTAAGTATGACAACAAACCAGGGGCGCTCCGTCATCCCAGTCTCTTAAGAGTCTGGGTACGGAAGTTGCCCTCTGTTCTACGGGTTTAACAGTGTATACGCACGTCTTCGTTTGAACCAAAAGAAGTCGTCAAGCAAGAATGATTAAAATAGACTCAGTTGCATCATAATCTAGTTTTAAAAGTGATTGCTTAATTTGCACTTTAAAATGAAAAATAGACAAATTTATTAAAGTGTTATCGTTTTTGGTAAACTTATTATAAAGATATGGCCCCATTGCACATGGATGGTGTCGCGCCAAAATGGTTCTACTCGCCTTTTCTTTAAATATCAGGTCTCTCCTTCGCTTGAGCCTGTTAATTTCGAAATCAAATCCATCCGGCATGTTACGGTGAGCATATATAAGATTTCCAAATATATACAATTGGCGCACTGTCAGGACACTACAATCTTTGTACAGTTGAGCGGAGCTGTAGCGCCTTGGCTTCGATGTCATAACCTTAAGGACTCCTCTTTGGGCTCTCTCAAGTCTCAATATTGTTGTTTTATTGCAGCCACCCCAGACAGAAACACAATAGTTTAGCAACGATTGGCAAAGGCAGTAGTATATGGATTTTAAGAGTTGTAGATCACCGATGTGTCTAATATTTTTGAAGATTGACATTAGCTTTCTGATTCTATTTGTTAGTGAGTCAACATGTCTATGCCAATTCAAGTTTTCATCTAGTAACACGCCAAGATATTTAGTAACTGCAACCCTCTCTAGAGCTCGGCACCCACAGTTAAATGGATCATCACATGTATGTACCTTGATACCTATATCGCCTTGCGGTAATGAACGGTTTGATGCTGCAAATGTGACATATTTAGTTTTGTCTACATTTATAGTGAGCAGGTTCGATCTTAACCAATCAGACACACACCTGAGGGATTGATTTGTTGATCTGACGACATTCTCCCAACTTTTTCCTTCAACTACAATGGCAGTATCGTCAGCAAAAGTGAAGATTTTTGCAGATAACAACCTCATCTGGCACAGCGGATTGATAAAGATCAAAAATAGGGTCGGGCCAAGTACACTTCCCTGTGGAACACCTATTTTAATCGGGGCTTCTGTACTAGTCCAATCTCCTATCTTTACTTTCTGTTTTCTGTCTGTTAGGTAGCTCTTAAAAAGAGAGAGAGCAAGACCCCGTACACCGATCGCTTCAAGCCTATCAATTAATATTGGCACAGAAACAGTGTCAAATGCTTTTGCCAAGTCCAAGAATACTCCGATGCATTTTCTGTTTCCATCAACAGCGTTAACAATTGTCTCAGTTAGCGATCTCAATGCGTCTTCAGTTGACTTACCAGCAGTGAAACCAAACTGATTGTCAGCTATGATATTATATTTGTTAAGATAGCTGGTAAGACGCGTATTAATTAGTTTTTCGAGTATCTTGGACAAGATAGGAAGGACAGATATAGGGCGGTAGTTATTTACACTGCTTCTGTCGCCAGACTTGAATATCGGATGCACTAAGGCTGTCTTCAGCTCTTGAGGGAAGACACCTGCTTTAAAGCATAAGTTGCAAATGTATGTGATTACTGGCGTCAGGGCATGCTTCGCCATTTGTATTATTTTAGTGGGAATACCGTCTATACCAGTTGCACTATCCGACTTGAGGTTACCTATAACAGTAGCAACTTCTTGGTTATCGGTCTCCAATAAAACAAATGTATTTGGGAATCTTGGTGTTGTTTCTTTTACTTCCGCGTCGGATACATTTGGTGTTATAGCATTTGCAAGATTCTGTGCCATAGATACAAAGTAGTTGTTTACGTGATTGAGAGATTCCAGTGGGGTAGTGCATACATCTAATAGAGTCCTATTACCTTCTCCCCTTTTATTAGTTGAAGTAATTTCCTTTATAAGTTTCCATGTCCTTTTAGTATTACATTTAACCTTTTGAAATTCAGCCTTTTCGTATTCACATTTGACCCTATTTAAAATAGTTTTACAAAAATTTCTATATCTTAAGTAAATATTATTTATTTCTATATCATTTGGAGATTTTCTGACTTTCATGTGAAGCTTATCTCTGTGTCTAATGCACCTTAAGAGTCCTGGAGTGATCCAGGGCTTAGTAATCTTCTGCCGGTGTTTTACCATTTTGTCAGTTGTATTACATGTGATAGCTAATGTGATGGTATTAAGGAATATTTTGATTGCTACATCTACATTATCAGTCTCGTAGACTGCTTCAAAGTTACAATTTTTCAGAGTTGCGACAACACCACTATAATCAATCCTTTTATACGTCTGGCCCGTTTCATCTGACTGATACTTTTGAGCCATCATCAGACAAACTGAACAATGGTCGGTTACTGTCGAAGAAATTACGTAGACTTTGGACAAAACAGTAGTTTTTATCATCATGTGGTCAAGACAGTTGTCCAGTCTTGTCGGTATAAGGTGCGCTGGCAGAAGACCATGCGAGGCCATTAGATTGAGATATTTTTGGGACCTGTTGTCATTATTGGCTTCAGTAATGTATATATTAATATCACCAACAAAAACTATATTTTTATACGAAGACAATGTTGTCAACAACACGTCTGTGGCATCTAAAAAGTCAGAGATGTTATATATTGGAGGACGATAAACTGCAACTACAACCGTGTCTTGCTTTAGCTTTATCACCATACAGTTGGCATTACCTAGTCTTACCTCATATGAGATTACTTGAAGAGTACTTTTTGTGTATACAACCACACCTTCGTTCTTTGTCAAGTTGATATTGGTGCGATGGCTTGTGTAGTTGTGAAATGTAGGTAAGATTGGTTGATTTTTTAGGTGGCATTCGGTGAGTACTATCATGTCGAAGTCAACATTGAGTTGTGCTAAAAGTACTTTAAGTTGATCTTTGTTGCAATTTATACTCCTAATATTCTGTAATATGATTTTAAAGTAGTCATCATTTGTTTTAGAGAGCTGAATGTTAGCCTCTTGTGTTGTACAAAAGGTAGAGTTCGCTACTACATATTTGTCTAATTCATCTGTTACTTCGATTAAATCACCCATTCAAGGATACTACAGAATCTGCTACAATTAGAGGGTCTGCTAAACGCTTTAAATTTAAAAATTACGGAAATCTTTTTGGTATTAGATCGTATTAACACAATTATTATTGTCAATCTCTTAATAAGGGTGTATGTCATACTGATGAGTTTGTACTGGAGGAAATACGGTACATAATTACAAATGTGTAAACAATTGATTAATTTTTCAGTTACTACTTTGCTTTTTAGATTATTGTAAGAAATTTTATAACAATACAAGATAAATTTAGAAATAAAAATATCACGCGCTAGTCAGTATGTTTTTTCCAAGTTATCCAGTTGAATCGCAGATTTTATTAAAATCTGCGGGGAACCTTCCCTTTTCTTGAGATAAATCTTCCCATTGGCAGTCCAAGCAAATGTATACTTGTTCTTTTTGGCAAACTCACGTGTAGCGTAGAACAGTCGTTTGGTCGTTGTTGTAAGATGTTCTGACACAAATATAGGTTTTGTTTCATTGGGTATACCAAGACAGGCCGAAGTCAACATATTCGACTTGTGTTTAGAGTTGTACTGCCTTACTTGTTTCAGGAAATTGTGTTTTAGCATTGGAGTTGACACGTCTACTATCATAGTCGAACTATTTTTATTTCTGTTAACGATACGGTAAACGTCCCTGAGGTCACCCGGAGAGAAAGACGCCCCCACTTTCAGGGCGATACTATTTACTGCTTTCAACATATTATCCCTCGAATCAAGACCATTAAGTGGTAGGTTTCTTATTTCTAGCTTAGACAATCGCGTCGAGCGTTCTAGCTCTTCAATTTTGCTCTCTAAGTTCCGTATGGTACTATCTTGCTCTCTTTTGGAGGTTTCCAGTAAATCAACTTTAATCTTCATCTCGTCGAACTGCTTAGTAACAAAATCAATCGATTTTTTAATCTCTTCATTGGACTTTTTTATTTCAGAAAAATATTTATTAATCGATTTACTCTGTGCACTAACCTCAGCTACCTCGCCGGAGAGTTTCATAAGCATTTCTCGAATCTCAGCTTTAAATTTCTGCATATCTTCTCTCATATCATCGTTTGAAGTCCTCCGGTTTCGTTTTCTTCCCCCCTTTTGTTTTTGGGTGTGGGAATGATTTGAATCCGAATCGGAATAGTTTAGACTGCTTGGCAGCTTCTTAGTGGGAGATACCGGGTTCGACATACCGTAGATATCGTAGCGTACTAACAGGTGTTCGTAGCAGATGTTCGTAGCAATATCGTAGCACAGGTCAGTTCGTAGCAGATGCCGTGTGACTCACTCTGTGTTCGTCCGTAGTCGTAGCCGATCCAAAAATTCGCCTGCTGACGTAGTATCCACTTGGTGTAGTCGGTGGCACGTTGGATTGCAGCGCCCGGTGACCCGAGTTCGATCCCCACCCGGCGGTCGTCGAGAGTTTGGTTTTTGACGACGAAAATTATAATCATAAGCTATCTCGCTCTTGACACGCCCAATAGGTGGAGTAATGCCGCTATTTTCAACGCGAGGAAGTAGGAATTATATTTCTAAGCTTTACCCAATAAGAAAAATGCACAAAAGAAAACCGTAGCGCGGTGTCTAAAGACGTGCGCTCACGGAAGCGGTCGACGCACAAGTCCAATAAATAAATAAATAAATAAATACGACATTAGACACAGCGCTATCTAGCCTCAAACCAAACACTAGGCTTGTACTAATGGTACTAGACAACGGATATACTACATATTATACTCGGTTTATTATCAAGGTTAATGAGATACAGCAACAGATAAACTGACAGTGGAGTCTTAATAAAACCACCTCGTTTTCACCATTTGCTACGGAACCTTAAAAATAATAGGTAGGTAACCTATAGGTGTACGTACCTACTAATAAAATAAAAAAGAAAGTAAGTTGTTCGTGAAATGTTTCCTTAGATGTTAGAAATTTCTCTTGGGAGCTAACCTACAACAAATACATAGTAAAGAAGGTTTATATGCGAACTAAGCTACCTTGGTAGTGATCGTAACTAAGCGACGACTTTCAGTCACGTGACTTAGGGACCGTCTCCACGAGCGTTAGAATCGCGGCGATATTACCTTATTTCTATACACCGCACCGCCGCCGCGTTAACATCGCCGTGTGGAGACACGTTCATAGAGATTGTATAGAAATAAGTGGCTCGACGATAATATCGCCGCGATTCTAACTATCGTGAAGACAGCCTCTTAGATAAGACGAGCCAGACGATCAAACCGCATTGCCGCACCACCACTGACATCTATATCTATTCACTAATATAGTAGAGATAAAATATTTAAAAGTAAGTAATGGATAGGCTTCGAAACTACCGGGCCGAATTCAATTTTTTTTTTCACTAATAGAAAGCTACATTATCGAAGAGTAACATAAGCTATTTTTGGTCCAGATATTCCAACGGGATCAAGACTTACGCGGGCATAACCGCAGGATGCAGCTCGTTAGTAATTTAGCTACGTATCTTTTTGTGAAAATGACTGTATATTGAATGTCATTAGTTTCGTAATGTAAATAACGTTAACCCCCTTATAAAACCCCACTTATAAACGCTAATTAATGCTCGGCATAACTATGCATCGTTTGTCTTTTACTGTCACATGAAGTTTCAAAGTTGACAGACAGAGACAAACGTCACATAACTTGGTCATGTGTAAATAATATTTTATAAGTAAAGGAGTAAATGGTTAGCGCACACAGCCGGCAAGCGAATCAAATTTAACACTAAGGGATCGTCTCCACGAGCGTTAGAATCGCGGCGATATTATCGTCGAGCCACTTATTTCTATACAATCTCTATGAACGTGTCTCCACACGGCGATGTTAACGCGGCGGTGCGTTGTATAGATAATATCGCCGCGATTTTAACGCTAGTGAAGACGGTCCCAGAGACATCGATATGTATACCAATTAATAGAATTACTTCGAAACGGAAGCTGCGTTCCCTTCAGTAAATTATATTAAGACGTTCATAACACCCTGTATAATGGTTAAGCTTTGCTTTGTAATACAATGAAGCTACCATTTTATTCAATTATTTTAAATAAATAAATAAATATTGCACGACATTATACACAGCGCAATCTAGCCCCAAATTTACTGAAACAGACAGAATATGACTAAAGCAGATTATGATTAAAATCGAACATGACACCCACCGAACAACCCAAACTAAGCACTAGGTATGTACTATCTACCTACTAGACAACGGATATACTACATATATATGACGACCTCTGTGGCGCGTCGGGCGAACGCTTGGCTGCAATGCAGAAGGTTGTGGGTTCGATCCCCGCTGGGTGCAAATATTTATGCTTAAAAATAAGTATTTGTTTCTGGTCTGGGCGTATTATGTATAATATGTATGTATTTACAAAAGAAAAATAAATATAAGTAGTATATCCGTTGTCTAGTCACCGTAACACAAGCTTAGCAGCTTACCACGGGGCTAGATGGCGCTGTGTGTTCGTCACAGGATTTATTTATTATTTATTATTATTATACTTTTTTTTTGTAAATACATACATAAGATACATAGAAAGACACCCAGATTAGTTAGAAATATATATTTTTAAGCATATATATTTGCACCCGGTGGGAATCCAACCCGCAACCTTCCGCATTCGCCCGACGAGCCACAGAGGTCGTCAAATATTAATATTCTAATTTTCTAGAAATATTTACTAGATTAATACAAACAAAAATAACTTTTTTAGTCCCTAACTTATGGTTAATTTAAGCAAAACATTTTTTAAACTTTCACGATTTCCGATCATTATTATTAAAAAAAAATTCGGGTCGCGGAACCAAGGCCGGTGTAATCCGTTTGCCGAAACGTCGGGGTGATTTTAAATTTATTTATTAAATTTACAATAATTTTGTTGTGCTAATGCGATCTAGACCCGAAAATCTAATTTTTAATAATAATATTATAAGCAACTTAAATCTAGACGACATAATGGGCGGTCTTATCGAAAAGACTAATTGTTATTTAGAAATGATAATTAATAATAATAATAAATTGATACTAATCTTACATTTTACCGAGTCATAATCGCGTATTATTATTTATTTTCTTACCTCGACGTTTTGATCATGTTAAGTACAATGATCAGTCCCCTCACGACCAAGATCATAACGTCGAGGTAAGAAAATAAATAATAATACGCGACTAAGACCCGGTAAAATGTAACTATGTTAACAAATCGTGTGAATTTAAAACATCCTTTGAATAGATAAGACCTCTTACTTAAGATATAAATAATTTAAGTTTGAAGTTTTACTAGTCTATTCCATACATTGTGAACTTCAAAACTTTAAACATCAAGTAGGGAGACAGCCTTTAGTCGAGTACTTAGTCAAGTTACAAGTTGTACAACAGATGTCGTCGTGTTACAAAAGAGATAACAACTTGCTTATAGTTATTAAGGTAAATACTAGTAGCGTTTCGTGGTTTTAACCGTGTTAAGAGGACGGTTAAAACCCTAGAAACACTACTCCATACACACTACACTAATAGCTTTTACACAGTTATGCAGATAGATTTATCGATTTATTGTACTAGTTAAAGTTTGAAGATAAAGTTTTAACTGTATGTTACCGCAATTAGCCCTACTAATGGGAATTTGTGCGTTTCGGCACGATGTATTCCTTCACCGTAATAGCGCACATAATTTTTCTTAAAGAAAAAGACATTGGTGCGCAGTCGGGATTCGAAACCACGGCCTTCGGAATGAAAGTCTGGGTATCTACCACTAGACCAACACCGCTCTTATTGTACTAACTAGCTTCACTCGCGTTTTTAGCCGTGACACCTTATAATTGGCTTTCCGTTTTACACTGTTTTTGTTATTTAGCTGTTTGGTTTTTAAATCCTACTAACATTTTAAATCCGAAAATCTGTTTGTTTGTTTGTTTGTTTGTTCCCTCTTCACGGTCAAACAGTTCACCGATTTGGATGAAAATTTGCATAGGGATAGTTTAAATGATGGAGAGTAACATAGGATACTTTTGATCCCGAAAATCCCGCGGGATCGGGACTTACGCGGGTGATAATATTTATTAGATGAAAATTTGCATAGGGATAGTTTAAATGATGGAGAGTAACATAGGATACTTTTGATCCCGAAAATCCCGCGGGATCGGGACTTACGCGGGTGATAATATTTATTGGATGAAAATTTGCATAGGGATAGTTTAAATGATGGAGAGTAACATAGGATACTTTTGATCCCGAAAATCCCGCGGGATCGGGACTTACGCGGGTGATAATATTTATTGGATGAAAATTTGCATAGGGATAGTTTAAATGATGGAGAGTAACATAGGATACTTTTGATCCCGAAAATCCCGCAGGATCGGGGAATACGCGGGTGATAACCATTCAATGAATGAAAATCGACACAGTGGTAGGATAAGTGATGTAGAGTGGCATCATCATCATCGTCATCCATCGTCATCGTCATCCTTCGTCATCGTCATCGTCACTTACTGACGAAATACAAACTTTAACTTACTTCACCTACCTACCGCAGTGCAAAAATCCACACTTAAACGGACGACCAGGGAAGTACTGATGATGCCAGGCGCGGTAGCGCCTGCGTACTTCAATGGGCGACCGTTTAAGTGTGGATTATTGCATTGCGGTAGGTAGGTGTTCGAACAACGCGGGATCGCGACTTGCGCGGGTGAAACCGCGGGGCGCAGCTAGTAGATAAATAAATAAATAATAAATAAATCCCGTTCCAGAGGGAATATCGGAACGAAAAGTCTATGTCTTATTCCCGGTATCCAGCTTCCTATATTCCAAGTTTCATTGCAATCGGTTCAGTAGTTTTTGCGTGATAGAGTAACAAAGTCACATACATACTTGCATACATACATACAAACTTATGAAGTACGATAACACAAATAAATCTATTTCATAATTTGATTTTTTATTGCTCCAGGCATTTCTACTAGAAATACTCGGGACCTCTCGTAGCATAGTTGGTAAGGGCGCATAATGGTTCGGAGGCGCGAGTTCAAACCTCGCCGCGAGTGTAATTTTGAAGGTGTAGGTATTCTTTTTTTAAAATATTTCTATTGTATATCTCCAAGGAACCAGTAGATGTACAAAACTTAAGGAAGGGCAAGTGATGGATTGTTACATACAAAAAAGAAAAACATCTTTTCTACTTCTCAACATTTTCAGATTCCTTAGTTTTTGTGTAATCTCGTCTCAAAGAAAAATAATTTAAAAATTAAAAAACCGACTTCAAAAATAAACAAAAAATTATTTAAAAAACAACAAAAAAAAAAGAATTGATAAAAATGACCAAAATAACCTCTACATAGGTACAGTGCCACCGACTAATTAATCTGTTTTATCACCTGCAGTCGGGCAGCCAAACTAATTACAATATGGAACCAACCAGTAAAACTGCCCGACTTCGGTTTTATAATTTTTAAATTATTTTTTTATTTTACCCTTTTTAGTATACCTTCCTACTTAAAAATCAACAATATTGTTACCGTAATTTTAATTATTGAGGAGTTTGCTGATGAGAAGGTGGTTTCAGGTGCCCCATCAATCTGTACTTAGTTCTTTAGGGGTCTATTCTTTTTGGTAGAAGTCCAAAAATGAGTAATTTATTGAATTCTGGGATGGTATCCTGTCCATCATTCCGAAGATACTCATCAGATCCTTACCAAACTTTCATGGGACCACCTCGCAGCTTCCACCTTTCTATAAAAAAAGGACTATATCAATCGGTCAAGCCATCTTCGTGTAATCGATGAACAATTGAATTGAATACAGCGTTTTGAGGAGCATTCCCGGTCCTCACTTCGAAGATCCTCATCAGATCCACATCAAATTTTCATGGGACCATCTTGGAGCGCCCATCTATCCATTAAAAAAAGAATCATCTTAATCGGTTAAGCCGTCTTCGAGTAATCGGTGAACATACAAAAAAAAAATTATACATACAGACGAATTGATAACTTCCTCCTTTTTTTTGAAGTCGGTTAAAAATTAGGCCTTAACTTTAGAAAATCAAAAGATTATAAACTTTTTAAATTCACACGATTTGTTACATTTTACCGGGTCTTAATTATGTAATTATTAATTATCTTACCTCAACGTTTCGATCATGTTACAATGATCTTGGTCGCGAGGGGGCACAATCACAACCTTTTCCTCTATTTAATTAAAAATATATATTAAGTATATTAAATGAGAAAGCCTAGCCACAGGAAGAGGAAGGTTTGCGAAATCGGTTATTACAGTAAATTTATACACTAGTTTTTGTTGCACTCAGAAATACCTATTAGTTTTGATTTTACAGGCATTTAAATTTATGAAAAATATTGAGACCCGTCTAACAGTCACGTCATTTACAACGCTCCGTTTTATTAAAAACGAAGACTTCACCGTGCTGACAGCGCGAGCGGTCTAACCGATTACTGTTTGATGACGTCACACCCTAGTACGAGTCCGCATCGCACGTTTCATTCTATAAATCGGAAACGATATTTTTTTTTACCGTATCGTAGCGTTTCTTTTACTTGTATTTTTTTTATTTTCGACAGAAAATATGAAGAGCTTATATTCAAAATTAGTGATTTTTCTTCATTACAACAAAAATACCAACGGAATCGTAACGCGGTACCAGTGAACTGCATTATTGTTATGTACTCTCGCCACATCACGTCTGCCTCGCTATAGCTCGTGTTATAGCTATCAAGCTTTAGCAACGTCAAGCTTGAATATTTATGAGCTCATAAGAGATGAAACCGAAATTGTATTTTAGTTTTATGGGAGGAAAATGTGTCGTGCATTTCCAGTAGACAACTACTGTAATATTTATATATAAGAGGGAAGTTTGTGATTTTTACAATTGAAAATAAAATCAGGAATCGTGTTTTATTATTATCATTTAATAAATTATCGTCGACTACTTTCTTAGACTGTTATTTTAAATTAAGTTTAGTTTAGTATAAATTTAGCTTAGACGTTTATGATATTCATATTTAGGTATGTCCAAAAAAAATGTAGTATATCCGTTGTCTAGTACCCAAAGTACAAGCCTGCTTAGTTTGGGGCTAGATAGCGGTGTGTGTAATGTTGTGCAATATTTATTTATTTATTATCTCCCAAGGATAATTTAAAGTTGTGGGGTACTGAAGAAGCTTAGATCGCGCGCACTTCTGATAAGTATCTCTCCAAGTACTAAGGAAGCGCGCAGACAGCATACGAATTTAGTCGTATGTGTACGTATGGCAGGTATAAGTTCGTACGTATTAATTTACGGCCTTAATTAAGCAGTAATTCTTATTAGCACAGCACAGAATTCGACATATTACGTCAATAATTGCCAAGGACAAGTCTGAGGAAGACGCAGACAGCAACTTTGAAAGAAATTTTTTTAAAAATTATCGAGAATTGTTCAGCCGATGTAATGTTTTTGTTAGAGAGGTCGATCCCGATATTCGATAATACATTTTCCTTGAGAATATTGTTCCTGGTAGTTTTTGAGCGATGTTGATTTAGTGGTAGATTAAGAAAAAGTTATGTGCACTAATAACATCGCTCTTACAGTGAATGAAAACATCGTGAGGAAACCGACATGTCCTAGGACTCACCATGGTTCGAAGACAAAAAAAAAAAAAAAGACATGGAACATTCGCCGATCCGGGGTAGGCTCCCGTGGTGTCTTACTGCCCAACCCCTCTAAGAGGAGGCCCTTGCCCTGCAGTGGGATAAATGAATGGGCTGATTATGTACTTTTCCGAAGATTTGTTTTGTTTTGCCAAATATGGCGAATAATTTAGTGAGTAGGTAGTTAATCTGTTTGAGTTGTACTATAATAATATTATTTGTAGTAATGGGACGTGCATGGTCAATTGGTGACTGAGGTCCGTATTTTTTTACCCGACTACGGTAAAACGGCAAAAGGTGTGTTTTAGTTTTATAAACTACTACTTAACTCCAAAAACCTCGTCGCGAGTACATTTTTAGAGACGAATTTTTCTTTATAAAATATCTAGTACCTATTTAATTTTAAAATGAATAAAATAACTTAAACGTCGGCCGACGAATAAGTCGACGGTCTACTGTACAAGAAATAAGCGAGAAACGTAAATCAGTCTCTCGCCTCTATAACTTCACCTAAATCTTTGAAGACGAATGAGTGAGCTATACACACGTATACAGGGTGTAGCAACATGTCTCTGGACTATGCCAATGGATATTGTCTTGTTTTAAATTTTTTGTGTTAGCTGGCCACTGACTAGGTAGCCTGGAAGAAATCGCTTTAAGCAATAAAACCGCGCCTATTTGTTCAACATTTATTTAGTTTCATATTTATTTTTAAATGGGTTGTATTTGTATCTGATGTTTTGTTGTTGATCAATTAAATTATGATCCATATATTATGTACCTACTTATCTAACTGCGTCCGAGTCTTTTAACTGGGTCAAGAGTTGATTTGGTCGTAAGTGGCAACTGGCACATTTTAAAAATGGCAATGTGCGAGTTTACACTGTATCGAATTTCATATAGGAAACTGAGCAAATACAATGTTTATTATACAACTAGCTGTCGCCCGCGGTTTCACCCGCGTAATTACCGTTTTCACGGGAATATCGAGATAAAAAGTAGCTTATGCGTTGTATTTATATTCCAAGTTTCATCGCAATCAGTTCAGCGGTCTTTTCGTGATTAAGTAATAAATTCATACACATATAGATACAAACTTTCAGCTTTATAATATTAGTATTTTTGTCTGCAGTTTTTAGAGAATATTCGACTACAAAGGACTCTTAAAATCCTATTCTTTATGTATTTATTTAGTATACCGGAGAAATACATTACAAAACAAATATTAATCAATTATTTACTCAGGTGAGTCTAACACTGTAAAAGCTTTTTTCCGATAGAACTCAATGGAAAAATAATCTTCCTTGGTTTGTTTCGCTTCCGCTCCCACCTCACACCACACACATAAATAATTCAACCACCCCACTGCCTAATGTATTAGAATGGTTGCTAAATATTTATATGTGATCTTCCAATTTACTAATGAATTTTAGTGCTACTTGCGACTGCTACTTGCGAGGAACAAATTACGGATGAAAATGATTTATTCATAGGAGTTAATCTTGTTTAGTATGCTTTTGTTTGTTGAATTAAATGTGTTTTTATATACCATGTTTGTAGATGTAATAAATCGTCTAGATAAAATAATCTCATATTCAAGTTATTCTGAGCCCTGAGCATGGTTTATCCATGAGCAATAAACATAAGGACTTTTTGTCTAGATAATTTAGTAAATAGCAAATGTAAAATAAAAATCACTATGTGTAATGAATATTGATGATATATGTAATGATAGATAGGTAACCACATATTATACTGATTATAATTATATCCTATGATTACATATCTTCCGTCGACATTTTGATTATTCAGATTAATATTACTAATTCTCAATTATGTAATTTTATAGTTTTGTAGTTAAATTCAATAAGTTAAACAATAACATTTGCGTACCAAGTTAAGTGCTGGTGAAATATGTTGGCATTTTATTTATGTGACATCTTTGAAACCATATTTCGAGCAAAAAAATGACATTCATTCATTCATTCATTGATATTGTGGCGCTAAAGATTTTGTAACAGTGCATTAAAGTGTGTTTTTCTAAAAAATATGGTTTCAGGAAAGACACAACAAATTTGTTTTTACGTAAGATAGGCTAGCATCGGCTGGCAGACTGATAGACGAATTCAATTTTTTCTAATTTAGGCTGATTCGCTCTAGACACTTGACTCGCTCGGTCAGCTTAGTTTTAAATTCTCAAAGAAGACTTACGCGAGTAAAACAGCGGTACAAAACCAGTTTCACAGTAAAAAAATCACAACTTTTCCACGTTTTCATTCTGCATGAAAACGATGTAAAAATTCATTTAAAAAGTTTTGCTTCACTCTGTCACCGAGAATAGGATTCGCTTAGTTGTTCATTCGTTCCAACTTTCATGGACGAGGAAGATAAAAATGTAATTTAAAGCATCTTCTACACGGTCAAGCCTAAGTCTCACGAAGTCACTCCAAGGCTTGATTCTAGCTAGCATAAGCAATGATTTTCGAAAAAAGTCAAATTTTAGAAAGTCGTAAAACAAAAGCTGTTCGCCTAGACGTCTAGAACAACGAGGGCTATTACGAAATGTAACTTCCAAATGTTCGGTTCCGAACGAAAGCCGACCAAAGTTTTGATTATTGCCCTAATCCTACTATCCTCCTTAATATTATAAATGTTTAAGTGTGTGGATGTATAGATGTTTGGATGTTTGTTACTTAATCACGCAAAAACTACTAAACCGATTGCGATGAAACTTGGAATATAAGTAGTTGGATACCGGAAATAGCACATAGGCTACATTTTCCCCGATATTTCCGTGGGAACGGGACTCACGCGGGTAAAACCGCGGATCGCAGCTAGTATGAAAAAAGTTCGGATTCGCCAAACTCATTCGGGGCTATAGACTACATTTATATTGATACAACTAACTTGAAATGAAGTTCGGTCGGATCCCGAAATACATAATTACAACAAAACTAAAAATAAAAACTGACTTAACCTAGATGACGTACTGGACGACCTAATCGCTTAAAACGATATCTTTCAGGCAACCTTTGGATGGATAAGAAGTGAAGGAAGATGAAAGGTAAAGTGTTTTTATCTAGGAATCAATAGAAAATGCGATGCGGTAGTGGTTCGATCGTCTGTTATGGCTATTAGTTCCACCATTATCATTTCGAATTGAAAAGCGTAGAAAACGTTTAAGCTTAGTACTAACAGCAGAAAAATATTCACTTTCAATACGGGTTTTTTCATTTGAAAGGAAGGATATGTAGAAGGTATTTTTACTGGGAAAGTGGTACTTTGACATTATTGTGTTTTCATTCGATATCGACACCTACACTCTATGGACGTAATCGTTTGATGTTCTAGAATCGAATAATTGTTTTTCAATACGCTTTCTTAGGGGTTTTATTTTAGAATCGAATAAAATTGTATTAAAAATAGTTTTAGATAGGTTACTTAAGATGTATTTAGTAAATTTGTTTTTATTGCTCAGGGCATATTTACTAGAAATATTTAAAGGAAAAATTCATCTTCAAAAATTCACTTGCGGCGAGATTTGAACTCGCGTCCCTGGATCAATACTCCAGTGCCTAGACCACTCGGCCACGCAAGTTCCCACAAGCTTCCCAGCAAGCTTCCACGCAAGTTTCCCAGTTTGATCCAGGGACGCGAGTTCAAATCTCGCCGCAAGTGAGTTTTTGAAGATGAATTTTTCCTTTAAATATTTCTACTTAAGATGTTTTAGATTCTGTAGGTAGGTACATACTTCGTATCTAATGTAGAGACACTAGAAATTTCAATTGTCGTAAAGGATATTTTAGCAAAATACAAAAACTCAGGGGTTTTTGTCTACTTTATTATAAAAAAATGTTTTATTGTTTCGTTGGTAGTGTTTTTTTCTGCTATACTTGGTTTAACTTCTGTAGCGATTGCGAACGAAAAACTTGTATTATTAAACGTCACCAGCCAAGTACTAGAAAAAAATTTGGCTTCGAACTTAGTGGTCCGACCCGAAAAGGAATTAAAGTAAAACTACGTTTTCTAGTGATCGCCCTCAGGCGTAAAGGCCGCCTATTCTAGACACTAGATTTAAGGTTTTCTTTGTAATATTTAGTTACAATAACGCGTTTATTTATCTAACCATCTTTCAATTTCGGTCGATTTTCCGAAATTCGTTCTTTCAAATAACCAAAGTAGACCCTCAGGCTACTAATTTCTCAATTCACAAAAATAACTCAATAGGAAAGAATTTAGCATAATAATTAGCCTTAAAATAAATGTGTTTCCATTACTGTAGATATCTAATTGTCCGTTTTTAAAACCGTCTCCCAATCCCATCGACGTTCCAAATACAGAATTTACATAAAACACTCGAATTGTCTGTTAAATTTATGTTTTGTTGGCAAAGAGATTCAAAATGCAACTAGAGAGAGAGGTAAACTCGATACTGAACTATTAAGGATGATTTATATTAGACCGTTTCCCGGCCGTGCCGGGTCCGAGCTTCGTTGTCCATTGCTCGGCCGCTACTCGGTTGCAACAGACCGATCGACTGCTCGCCGAGCAATGAACAACGAAGCTCGGCCGGGTGACGGTCGAATATAAATTATCCCTTATCGTTCGCCCTTTACCGCGACAAATCCGCGATACAGTTTTAAAGTTGTCAGAAACAAACGTTAGGATGGATATTGACCGACGATAAGGCACGTAATGTCACGTGTAACACAACGAGCAATTTTTTCATAACTAACGGCCAAATAATAAAACGCTATTTAATATTTCAGGGCAATTTGTTTCATAACTACGTGCAGTGTAACGTTAACCGTTTGACTGCTGCTTGTCGGTCGCACGAACTAATATTTTTCGTTGCGAACATTCCCAAGCTGTAAAAGTTACAGTGCACGTAACTTTTACAGCTTATCCAATAAAGTATTATTATAATTTACGTATCAATGACTATAATGGTTTGGGTTCAGTTTTTATTAACATTTAAAATACTGGTGTTTCTGCGTGACCAATATTATTCCACTATAGTCAAAACGTCAAGATACGAAGTATAAATAAATAGCTGCGTCTCGCGGTTTCACTAGCGTAAGTCGTATAAGTAAAGGCATCAAAATTAGTCTATGTACCTACAAATTAGCCTATAACTACGTATTTCTTATTTGCCTACATTATCGAGGAGTACCTCGATAATGTTGCTTTCTTTTGGTATTTTTTTTATTACAAATAATAAGTAAATAATTCTGTGATCAACACACAGCGCCATCTAGCCCCATGGTAAGCTGCTAAGCTTGTGTTACGGTGACTAGACAACGGATATACTACTTATATTTATTTTTCTTTTGTAAATACATACATATTAATGCATAGAAATACACCCAGACCAGATACAAACATTTATTTTTAAGCATAAATATTTGCACCCAGCGGGAATCGAACCAGCAACCTTCTGCATTGCAGCCAAGCGTTCGCCCGACGTGCCACTGAGGTCGTCAATCGGTTCAGTAGTTTCAGAGCCTATTAATTACAAACAAACAAATAAATCTTTCTTCTTTATAATATTAGACTTATATTTGCCTATATGATGTATCAAAAAAATTTCGAGATTCACTCTATGTTCCAATGCAATATTAAACCTCTTTATTTATGTTGGTAGATGGTAGCAGTGTGGAATTAGCGCACAAAATTAGGATTGTATATTTTGTAGTATCATGTTAGTATTGTTAGGTTGGATAATGGAATGATCATTTCACATTTTAGATGGGTCAATTTTGAAATTGGATAGCATACAATGGTAGTTAGGTATATATAAGTAATGTGTGCATTAAAAATTGTGCGGTATATTCAAATTTAAGTAGATATAACTGACTACATGCGCCCCGGTTTCATCCACATAAGTTCTCATTTTGCAGGAATTTGGAGATCGAAAGTAGGTCATGACCTTCTTCAAGAAATATCTATCTCTATGTCAAAACTTATCAAATTCGGTTCAGCGGCTTATGCGTGAAAACGTAGCAGACATTATTTTTTTCATGGTTTTTATATACTTAAAGTATCAGCAGCCTGTAATACCATCCCAGTCAGGAGTACTGTAAAGTCCTCTAGTGGTGCGGCGGTGCGGTTCGATCGTCTGTTACGGCTATTAAGTCATCAAAACGTCGGAACCGAAAATTTACGATAAGCAGTTATCTACCTATTTATCGATATTACAATATGCTATAAACTTACTATGATTTATGACTTAGTGTGCAACGAGTGAAAAATTGAACTATCATAATTTGATATTTGACGTACTTATTTGATATTCGTAATTCATTTATTTCGTTCGCCCACCACGCCACACCCGACAGAGCTATATTTTATACGCTCTTAAATGGAAGAATTATTGAACACTAGAAGTCCCGTTCCCGCGGGAATATCAGGATAAAAAGTAACCTATGTGTTATTCTAGGTCTCCAGCTACCTATATCCTAAGTTTCATCGCAATCGGTTTAGAAGTTTTTGCGTAAAAGAGTGTCAAAGTCACATAGATATCTACATAGATTTATACATACATACAAACGTTCACGTTTATAATATTAGTAAAATCATATCACAAAAAAAGTTAAAAATTTAAGATTCAAAATTTAAAAACATTAAATTAAAATAATTATAAATAATCACTATCCATCCATGATTAGGCAAAACAACTATGCGTCGTTTGGGTTCAAATTAAATCATTGTTTGTACATCGATATTACCTATTGAAATCTAGTTGAATGATGATTTTATAATAATGCGATTGGGATCAGCGATAATAATATTACTGTTTGTACTTTTCAGTGATTGGATTTCATTCTCATTGGTTTGTTGAAATACTAGTTCGTTCTGTGGTTTCCCGCGTCATAGTCATAGCTCGACTCCACAGTGTTTACTAGTTTACATAATATTTTAGTTTAAAGAGTATGTAGATGACATTGTTTTCTACGTTTTGGACAATATTTCTTTCTTGAGTCTTTTTTGTCTAAAATGTGCTTAGGTTTTGAAAAAATAAAGTAATTTTGTCTAAGGTTTTCGTGAGTTTGCACAATAAAACAAAATATTTGCACAATAATTATTTAAATTAAACTCGAGTAAAATTTAAAGTTTTACTAAAATAATAAGTTTTAGTCTTGACAAACGCTTTAAACAAAAATATTTAAAACCATTGCGTCAGAAAATAATGAACAATTTTCGATGATTATTTTCGGCACATGATAGATGAGAGTTTAACTACCTGAGGAGCTCATTGGCCTAGCTGCATCTGCCGATCTTGGATGGTCGTGTGGGTTGAGCAACGCTTGGGGCAGTCATTACTTAGATGGGTCACCAAAGATTTGTATGACAAAAAATCATTTTCTAAAGGTCCTCCGTGCTTCGGAAAGCACGTTAAAATTAAAAACAAATAAATAAATCCCGTGACCAACACACAGCGCCATATAGCCCCATGGTAAAGCAGTTGAAGCAGTGGAAGCGTTAAGCAGTTGGTCCCGGTTGTTATCTATGATAGCATATGTTAGGTCAAGTTAGAGGGCTTACGGTGACCTGAAAACTCTAACACTAGGTGAGTTCACACCACTACACGAAAAGAAGAAGACGAACCACTTCCTATCTCACCTAATGGTACGTGATGATATGGTTTAAGATGTAACACGCGGCTGCTTTTCCACCAGATGCTATGGATGCGTTTGATATCCACCAATCATATTCATTGGTGCACATAGCTTAGCGTATTTTCGTAGCGTATATTTCACATCTTCGCAGCATAGCAGCAGCTGCATAGCACATCTCTGGGGGAAAAGCAGCCTTAGTGACGGCATCAGCCATTGCATCGGAAGACGGATGAGTCCGCTTGGCGCTACGACTTAGATCGGTGTAAATAAGCCGCGATCGAACATTTCCATCAAGAAACCCCTAAACTAAAAATCTCCGGCTTATCGGCTTAGGTCTTACCTATAGTGTACCAAACTGAATAATAGAAGTTACACAAATACTATATATTATATTCTAACACTCGACCTAAAACACAATGATAAATTATTTAAATCCCCCACAACTGCAGAAGCGACCTAAGCCCCTGGAATTAGGCAAATGCAATCGGATCTCACTACGGCCAAATCTAGGGGCGCAGCTGCACTCCGGATTAACATGTTGTGTAACCTGGCACGTAGAATAATGCATAGTTATTATAGAATAGCGTCCCGTGGTTTCATCCGTGGCGTAAGCCCCGAGCCTGTAAGAATATCGGGATCAAAAGTAGCCTTCGTTATTTCTTGATAATGTATAGCTTTCTATGGGTGAAAGAAAAATTGACTCGTTTCTCTTTGTAAAACCTATTAATAAATAAATAAATGAAAAATATTAATACAAATAATTATAAAACCTATTAATACCTACTAATTTTAGAAAGTAAATATTTTTAATTTTTTATAAACACTTGTTAAGAAAGTCTACATCGCCCTTAGTGCTTGTAAGTAAACAAACTATGACATTTTGATTACCATTACTCATTGGGTAATGTAGTCAAACCTTTTTGTTAAAGCACTCTGGGAAACGAAAAACATAGGTTTCTTCCGTTAAAACCTAGAGCGAGTGAATACGTTTTCAGTCTAGATTTCACGACTCTAAAGTATTTCGTAAATTTGTTTTTATTGCTCAAGGAATATTTACTAGAAATATTTTAAAAGAAAAATTCATCTTCGCAAGTGAATTTTTGAAGATGAATTTTTCCTTTGAAATATTTCTAGACTCTAAAGTAATTAGTATTATTTAGTGATAAGGTATTTCACTATTTATTCACTCTAGACTTGGCCTAAGTGCTACGAGCTTTACTTTTAGTTAGGTTCGTAAAACTTACGCCAAGTCTATATTATACATTATAGATACATTGACATTGTCATATCATTAGTTGACGAGACGGAGGCGCTTCTGGTATCTGTGTTCAGAACATAACTCAATCCTGTGTTCTGGGGGCAGATATTAGGGGAGCTTAGCACTCATACTTATTCCCTATCATACACCCACACTCAAGCACTGCCACGCATACACACTCACTCACTCACCCTCATACACACTCACTCACTCACCCCCATACACACTCACTCACTCACCCACATACACAATTACTTACTCACACTTATACACAAACTTATAAATCGAAGAGTCTGTTGCTTAAATTATCTATTTTTTTGTACTTACTTGTACTTGGCATGTTAAGTTACTACCTATGTTAAGTTTCTCCATTATCATAATTATAGTCATTAAGTCCGAAGGTAGAGGCCCTGGTACCTGTAGCACAGGGGATCCTAGTTCAGGTGCCAGTCTCTACAAATAGTTTTTATATCACTTATCTATTACTTTATACCTACCTACTGTAAACAATTTGTGGAGAAAGAAATAAACGATTATTATTATTATTATTAGTACTATAGGTACTAGACAACGGATATCCCATAGTACAAGACAAGTCCTTAGTTTAGGGCTAGATTCTTCCAGCCGATCTTGAATGGTCGTGTGGGTTAAGCAACGCTTGGCGCGGTCCTTACTTGGATGGGTGACCGAAAATTTGTGTGACAAAAAATCATATTCTCGAGCTCCTCCGTGCTTCGGAAGGCACGTTAAGCAGTTGGTCCCGGTTGTCTCTGATAGCAGTCGTTAGGTCAAGTTAGAGGCCCTAGGGCGACCTGAAAACTCTAACACTAGGTGTGTCACACCACTACACGAAAAGAAGAAGAAGAAGAAGAAGGGCTAGATTGCGCTTGTGTGTGATGTCGTGCAATATTTATTTATTTATAATGTAAATGTTAACAAATCGTGTGAAATTAAAAAGTTTGACACTAATCATGTTTTGAGAGACCCGGGCACTACACGTAATAGATAAAACTGCATCTTTATTCAACAGCAGTTTCCCCAACTGGAATCCCAAGTAAATAGTCTGTAAAGTTTCACCTACTACCTTCCGGTATTTCCACTACGAAACGGTCCAAGTTTCTAAGCACTTGTTATTTTGTTGTACCGATTCGGTTCAGCAATTTGTTGCGGCGGGGGGTACCAAGGAGATGAAATGCAACCGACAACCATTGCATTTGATCTCAATCTTATAAGGAAGGGATACCTACAGACTTAATAAGTAAGACTTGTAAGCTAATATTTGTCTTTTTAATAAATAATTAAACATTTAATTAATAAATCGGGTCTGGCATAAATAAAACTCACTTTTGAATAACAAGAATTTTTGCCATAAAACATATATCTGACAAGATAATGTTCTATGTCTTATGTTTTTTATTAGAAATAAAATTAAATAAAAATATATTATTAATTACTTCTTAATAAAACACTTTATTTATCCGGTTTAATCGCGTTTTTATTCATGGTTTTAAACGAACCGAGCTTTCGCCAATTTTACAGTTGGCTTTTTTCAAGGTTGACTGTGCGAAGGTTGAGGTTGAAGTGTTTTATTATGCAAAATCGCAAAAACCATAGAAGAAATTTAATCACTTCTTTCTTAAATTAATCACTTTGAGCCGTCCCATCTACCAGGAACCTCTCTTAGGGTGGGCGCGGATGCTTTCCAAACCGAAAATTTTAAGAGGTAGTATGTGACTCCCATCAAGAGTCACATACCTTATGTCGATTTTCATACAGATCTGTCTCGATTTGAACTATAATCATCACCCACGTAAGTCCTGATCCCACAGAATTATCGGGATCAAAAGTATTCTATGTTACTCTCCATCACTTCAACTATTCTTAAGCAAATTTTCATCCAAATCGGTCGAACCGTTTGACCGAGAAAAGGGAACAAACAAACAAAATATAAACTTTTGGAACTATGATTTTACGAGTAGTAAGGATTAATTTAACAAAAAAAAATAGTTTATAGTCATAGCTGATATGGGTTTTATAGCATAAACATACTTGCTCTAATGTCATCCAGGGAAAAAACAGTCGTATGACGAACGAAGTAGGTATCCTTTTCTCTTGAAACTTCCCCGATACAATCCTTAAATAGCCCCAAAGTAAGTTCAACCCCAAACAACTCAAAACTACTAAAATCCGAACAAGAGCTCATAAATTTTAATACCGCGATGCAAATATTTCTACTATATGAAAATTCTTCGGGTTAATGCAGTAGAGTGCTAAGTAAAGTTTCATGTTGCTAGAATAGCCTCTGAGTATACACATGCGAGCAATGAATTTGGGTTACCCATAATGATCATACTCATAAATAAGAGGAGACCTTTTTCTACCGACTTTATACATCGGTCGAATTTGTTGACTCTTTTTGCTGTAGGTATTTTTTTTAATTTGACTTTTGTAACCGACTTAAAAAAAGGAGTAGGTTCTTAATTGGATTCGCTTATTATTTGTTTGTTTTTATAGCATTTGAAAACTAGTAGATAAGTGTCTATATATAGCTTTAGGACCAGCGGTTTAGATTTATAATATTAGTATAAATTTGTAGTAGAATAGAATGGAATAGAAAAACATTTATGAACAACAATCACACAAGAGAACATCAAACACAAAAGAAAAAACAAAACTAACATTCAGATACTAAATATACAAAACAAGGGAAAAACAACAATTACATAAGTAGGTACACCTATTATCTGTATTTATTGAAAAGTTTATTTAACTAGTACAATATTTAAGGCTTCTATTTGCCTTAAATATTGTACCAGTTAAATAAACTTTGATTCATTTCGATCTGCAAGCTTCAAAAACCGACCCGAATTATTTTTCCGCATACGCACCGACATACCTAGTAGATAGAGAAAAATATCCGGTTTTTGACGATTCCTAGACATTGACACAATATAAAAGCAGAGGAACTCGTAAAATATCTAGCCATAAATCATGAATATAGAGGGTTCCGTACCCAAAGTATTTCACAGATGATGTATTTCTGTTGCCGATTTAACAATAAATACGAAAACAGAATAAAATAAATTGGGAGTTTAACCGCCGCACTCAGAGACGCTTCATCTATACTTATAATAAATATGATAATAAGAGGTAAATTTGTACATTTAATATATTTTCAAAATAACTATCAGGGGGTGATTAGTTGTCGATACTGATGCCAAAAATGCAATCAGTAATTTTATTGTCTTATTACAATTATGCTTTATACTCCTGTCCAGGTAATAGAATACTTTTCATCATGCTACGATCAATAGGAACGGAGCAGTGAAGAGAAATGTTATAAAAACGGGAAAAGTTCCTCCATTTTTTAAGCTTCCGTCTCGTGTGCAGCCTGAAAGGTTAAAGCTATACAGAATTATTGTATGACGGATTTGTTCCGCTTAACATGACATAAAAAATATTCTGCGACAGCATATGTCTATATTTTACGGTTGACTCTCAATAACATTTATAACTTCTGATTCCTTTGCAAGGAGTTGCACTCGGATGGTGTCGCGGACACAGCTAGTAATTGAATAAATTTCCACTTATTAAAGATTTTACATGGAAAATCTTTACTTAGTGATTATTTAATCAACCATTAAATATCTCTGAGTACGGCAGTTAATCCCATATATGCAAAGGGTTTCGTACCTACCCATACATAATGTATCCATTACGGTACGAAACTCAATTCAACTCACACTTGACCGTTTTTTTCGCAACATGTCGCGTTAACACATTTGTCTTTTTACTAAGACAATGGGTTAGGACTATTGCGGGAATAAAAAAAAAATAAGTTAGAGAAACGGTTATTTAATAATTTGTTTTTTTATTGCTCGAGGCATATCTACTAGTACTATTTTTAAAGGAAAAAACATCTTTAAAAATTCACTCGCGACGAGCTTTGAACTCGCGTTAGTACCGCAGCGCCTTTACCAACTAGGCCATACGAGTTCCCGTCTCGAGCGGCGAATTTTAAGAATTTAAATGTTTCCCCGGTTTTTACTCGGCTGCAAGTAAAGGGTTATGTTTTTTATACTTAGTAAACTAAAGGATAAAAGTATCAGATCATATTTCGTTTCACCTGAAGCGCAATACTTTGCTAGTTTAAAACAAGCACTATAAATTGTAGCGAGGAGACAGCTTGATAGTTGAACCTGAACTTTACTACTTGCCTGGTCTCATATTTATTTATTTTTGTTTATTTTTCTTACGGATTCTATATAAATTCTACTTTTGCAGAATTAATTTTTACCCGAATATTTTTGCAATTGGTCTAGTTGTTAAGTTAAGGAGTAACAAACCTAATTCGCCCTACTTTGATGTCTTATAAGTCGTCGAGAAGTCGCCGCGTTGTCATTCAGCTAAAAAAATAAAATTAGAAACACATAAAATTATAAAGAGAACTAAACGCATATACACTGCTCCGTTCCGTCGTGGGTAAAATTAAAACCAACCTCAAAATACATTTTTTTTAAATTATCTGTGGTTTTTAGTAGTCGGGGTATTTTTTATTTAATTTATTTTTTATTATTTTGAGCGACTAAAGCAACGACAAACGATCATGGTACCGCGGACTATAAGTAACTCGAAGATATTGAACTTTTTTATGTACCTATAATGTAAGGCACGACGAACATACGAGCGGCACCTACGAGCAATTAATAAAATGAAGATCTAACTTCTCTATTAAATTTAAAAAAAAAAACGTGATCCACGGTCACACAGCAGCAGATGCACCACTGACATGTTCCGTACAGTATTACGTATGATCGACCTTTGGATCGACCAATGGCGGACGATCTTTAGTGACAGACTGGCGGTCGAATCATCGTTCTAGGCCCCGCAACCACCGCACCGTTACGTGGAACTTTTTTCAAATTGATGCTACTCCCACTTCCATGTATATTCGAGTTCGTTGCCTTACACGATAGAAACAATATATTTATGTGGCTTACCAAGTTTTCGAGTTTTGAAGCGAAGCATTGGTTTTCATTTTCACGAAATTAAACAATTCACACACAGGTTTCACTAAAATGAAAATTTTCATCAACATATTTTGTCAACGCGCTTCCGTCAAAAATTTCTATAAGTGTTGACAATGTTTCAATGTCTTAACTAGCTATGGATTTAACAGCGAAGTCCTCGTTTCTGTGGAAAAAAAAAGTAAAAGTATTCGTGGTTTTAAGCTGTGGGCTTAACTTCAGCCAAATTCGTTCTGGCGTTTTGCATAATTGACAATTCACTTTGTGCAAACGAGATCTATATATATATATATATACTATATTTGAAGTTCTAATAGGTATAAACAATGCTCGATATTGTTATGGCAGGCGTCATAATCACAATAGTTCCTCCAGTAGCCAATCCACTACCATATCATCACTATAGCCCATTTTGTTTTCATTCGTAGATTTCTCAATAGTTCTATCCGATCCGGTGGCTGTCCTTGGCTGTATTTTATAGTGCAAATAGGGATAATCGTCCACTTGGTGTCCACTTCATAGTTGCAAGTAAAATTGTTCTTGAAGTGGGTCTCTACGTGTTGGCTTCGGCTCTGCCTTTTAAAGGTCCAGGGCTCCATAGCCTCGTGATTCTGGACGTATAATAATGACAACACACTTGACAAACATCCAAATTTTCAGATTAACAATGTTTTTGCGATAGGATCTAAGCTGTATCAATTTTATTACATTTACTGATTCTCAGTTTACGACTTCTTAGCCACTCTTCAGAATGAAATTAAAATCTAATCTATAATCTATAATAATTTTAATGCTGATATTAAGTCGGCATTTTCGGCGATCTTTCGGAAATTAAAAGGATATTGGTATTTTAACGCAAAATTTTAGGGTCTATTTACAATAAAAAAAAAAGATTAGAAGAATAGTAATCTTAAGGGAAAGCAAACATACTCTGTTCTCCATACATAGTCGACTGTTTCCTTTCTAGTCAAAAACATTATAGTAAATATGTTAAATTAATACCCCTATTTGACATGACCATGCTCTTGTGCTATAACTCATTTTCATTTTTTTTTTTTAATAGAAAATGATCAAAATCAAAACTCGGTCATCACGTAGGTTTTAAACATATTTTGTCTGGTGTATTTATCCAGGGAAGAAACAGATAACTACGCACAGTGTGTTTTGAGACCCGATTTTGTTGCATGGTTCGGTTTTTTTTATAAATATAAAATTTAGATCATTCCTAGCACTACTGTGTGACTCCGACATCGATACGACTTGTAGTTACGTAGAAAATTAGAGTCAAAGTTTGCCGGTTATCCGGGTCATGAAAATCTTAAAAAAAATATTTAGAAAAAACTGTCCCACAAATTTCAGTTTTAGTTTCATTTATAAATGGTATGTATATTAATCCACATTGTCACAAATTTTTGAGTTTCTACAATCAATAGTTTACGAATTATTGACGAATTTCTCAATTTTCTTCTTTAATTTATAACTTCACTTTAACGCCGAATTATAGCTTTTTTTTCAGACCTAACTGTTGTTTTTACATGCTTCTATCGACCATATTAAAACCTTAACATAATTCAGCGTTATTCAAAAGTTACACGTATTTTAATGTTTTTCTTCAGGGCTGTCACCCACATAACCGGATAAGTATCCAAATTGATATTGTGGTCTCAAAAACCTATACTATTAAATATGTAAAATTAAAATAAAATTATATATAAATATTAAATAATATAAATATATATGATTAAATATGATACTTTATTTTTGTTTTTATTTTCCACAGAAATGAAAGAAAATCACTAATTATTTTCTGAATTATTTTTAAAAGAAATATTTTAACTTATTAATCATGTTTCTTTTTAAACCTGACGTATTGAGGACTTTTCAGTTCTTCGTGGTCACAAGCGATCTGAGGAAATCTTAGTCAAATTATTACATATTAGCTTCTGCCCGTTGCTTCGCCCGCGTGGCTTACAAGAAACAAATGTAAATCTATCTACCTATATACAGATACAGATATTTTATTGATACTTCAAGTTACATGTCATTATAGCTACTTAAGTAGGTGTAGGTAGTTAATTATTAATTAATTTAAATTAAATTCATATTATTAAATTAAAATCTTATAAAATTTGTAAGTACTAATATTATGATGTACCTTTTTAAATATTTAAACATATAATCATATTAAATCAATCAATCAAGCGTCGCCGTAACATCGATTTCCCGTAAAGTCGTTTTGTCGTATTGTGTTTCCCGTAATGTCCACAGGGACATTAAAACTTACAGGAACACGGGTTTCTTAAAACGCTGCATTCCCGTAATGTCACATTCCCGTAACGTCTTTGGTCCGTTTTTGTTTTTTAATTTCAAAAAATTATTTCTTAGTGTTATTGTTCTAAAAGAAATTCCCATGCAAAATTTGAGACTCCTAGCACTTAATTGTAGTTTCTGAGATTTCATGAAGAATTAGTCAGTGATCTCAATCCCCCATTTCAGCTTCTTGAAGATAGAATTTTGAAAAATCCTTTCTTAGTACCTACATATCACAAAACCCAAGACCCTCTAAATTTCATGTCTTTAGGATCAGCGGTTTAGGCTGTGCGTTGATATGTCAATCAGTTAGGATAAATTTTATATAGATATAATAATATAATACATAAATATTGCTGGACAAATTACACATCGCCATCTAGCCCCAAGCTAAGCAACTAGGCTTGTGTTACGGTGGCCAGACAACTGATATAATACATTATACTACTTTTTTTTTGTAAATGCATACCTACTAATTATAATACATACATCATCCAGACCAGAAACAAATATCTATACACAAATACTTAAGGAATGTTTATTATTCACAAATGATGGATATAAATCGAAATATCCGGATTTTGTTTTATTTTAGTTGAAGTGATAACCCTAGAGTCGGAAAACCCGGTTAAGGTTAAATTATGTTATAACTTTTGAATAACGCTGAATTATGTTGTGGTTTTAATATGATCGATAAAGGCATGTAAAAATAATAATTTAGTCCAGAAAAAACCCCATAATTCGGCGTTAAAGTGAAGTTATAAGTTGAAGAAGAAAATTGACAAAATTGTTCATAATTCTTTAATTATTGATTGTAGATACCCAAAAATTTGTGAAAAGGTAGAGTGTTATACATGTTACTTATAAATGAAATTAAAACTAAAATACTTGGCACAGTATTTTTTTAAATAATTTTTTTAGGGATTTTCATGACACAAAATATGCAAACTTTGACTCTAATTTTCTACGTAACTACAAGTCGTATCGATGTCGGAGTCACACAGTGGTGCTAGGAATGATCTAAATTATAAATTTATAAAATAAACCGAACCATGCAACAAAATCGGGTCTCAAAACACACTGTGCTACGTTTGTATGGAGAACTAGTAGGTATCCTTTCCTCTCAATGTTCAGCATAATTTCATCCACCCTTAACATAGTAACCACAGTTAGAATACACTTGCACCAACTATCACTTATTAGGTAAACTGTGACAATGCCGACAACAAGAACTAACTTTCTATACTTATACGACTTAGAATAAAGGAAGAGAGGACAAAAAGTCCGTACTCGGAAGCACATTAAAAAAGTTGTCTAGGCGATTTAGGAAAAGTAGTAGAACAAAATTATATAATTTTTAAAATTCATGTCTTTCTGTCTGTTTCTCTGTTTGTTCCTTACACAATGACAAACTACGAATCCTATTGAAATCGTTTTCAATATTGCATAGTTCTATTTTCGAGAAACCTCGTGGTATACTTTACATCGAAATCCAATAAGAAGAACCCGAGTAATGAATTTGCACTATTTCTACACAGGCAAAGTCGCGGGTAACAGCTAGTGTATAAATAATACTAAACAAATGAATGTGGCTTTGTAAATGAACCTTTTTGTAGTAAAAGTGGAGACGTAACAACATTGTCTGACTTCACTATTATATAACTTTTGTATTTATTTCGCGTAAGAGAACATGGAATATATTTGTTGATACATTATTCTATAGTATTAGTATAAAATATCTAAATAGCATAATTGTGAAACCTCACTTTAAGCTCAATACAACAACAGCTAGCCGACTACGTAACTCTGTTGCTAATAAATCTCGATTGCAATCATTGAAATTCTTGTAGTCAAGTCAGTCAACCTAGAAAAAGCCAACTGTAAATTTGGCGACAGCTCGGTCGTTTAAAAGCATGAATAATACGCGATTAAACCCGGTAAATAATAGTAGTTTATGCACCGAGGTACTAAAGCCCTGTCTTATATAGCGGGCGTCCATATTGAATCCAAAGCGTACAAAAGACTTTAGAGAGTTAACTACCGAGCGCAGCGAGGTACCTAGAGTCCTGAGTGAAGCGCGGGATTCAAGCGGCTAAGATAAAGACAGGCTTTATTACCGAGGTGAATACTCTACTTTACATCTACTGCGAGACAATAAAAAGGCTACAAAAATAAGCATTTAACTAACAACAAAACAATAAATTAATGCAAAGTGTATGAGATATATTTACAGCTCTATATTAATTAAATTTAACATAGTTACATAAAAATGACGCAAACAAACATCGGCCTCAGCCGATGAAAAAAATAGTAAGGACGCGTTTTTGCCTTACTCTTCCATCGAAAAAAAAATAGAAGAAAAATAGCCCAGTTTTTAGTTTTTTATGTGTTATGTCTGGGTGGCCAGTTCGAAATGACCGTATGTTACCAGAACCTTAGTTCGAAATTTAAATTACTTTATGCCCTAGGGTTATAATGAGCACTTTATTCACCTAGGGAATAAAGACTAGCTTTCCGTTGACCATTTTGGTCAAATAAAGTAACTTTGTAGAGCAGTAGGTGTGTAAAGTATTTTATTAAGTAAAATCGCGAAAACCATAGACGAAATTATGTTGTATTCAAGTAAATAAATTGTCATTGCAATCAGAAGTAGCGACTGTTACTGTCAAATTAAATACTCATAATCGCAAAATACAATAGAGTCACGTAATCAGCTAGCTGAACTAACTGTTATCTATTAAAAAATATCAAACAAGTGAATGTAGCTTCTTTAAAGAACCCTGTCTTGTAGTAAAGTGTACTACCCTCTAACAAGAAGCACTCAAGGATATTACGTAGAAGGTGCTTTACCCTCTCCCCCGTATTTGTATTGTATGAACTTACATACCTACCCTTTAATGTTTAGCTTTCCTGTAGATTATGGCAGTAGTTTTGAATTTAAAGAAAGAGATTGGTAATTTGAGAAACTTTTGTGTTTTGAAGGGGTGTGACACAATTTGTCTAGAGCTTAGTGCATTTTCCGTCTGTTTGTTTTTTTAAGCGATCACATGTATAATTGATGAAGTCGCATATCAAATTAATGTAATTAACTAACAAGCTACCTATATCTTGGTGGTCACGGCATCACGCTTGAACGACTGGACCGATTTCGCTTATTTTTTTTGTTGAGTCTGCTTATATCACGAGAAGGTTCTTATGAAAGAAAAAATGCTAAACCGATTTTGATAAACCTTACGCGGCTGCAACCGCGGGGCGCAGCTAGTTTGAAATAATTTCAATGCGTTCAAGTGTTTTTTATTCTTATCATGACACGTTATAGACGTGATTGATTTCCAGCGGCGGCGGTTGGAAGCAACCTGCATCCATCGCTGGTCCGCATTCTTAACCAGCTGTGGAATCATGTAATTAGCATCCACCGATGTCAGTTGCTATTTGCTGTCAAAAAGCTTGCTGTTTGAAGTAATCACCGGTAACAACCACGTTACGTCAAAGCAGCAATGTACTGCAACTTAGCCACTAGTAACGGTGGATGCTAATTACATGATACTACAGCTGATCATCCGTCCATCGCGTCGGTGGACGTTCTACGCTTCGTTTCCCGTTACGTGCTCTTCACTCGAGAACTCTTCGGCCCCATCGGCCATCCATATAATGTAGTAAAGATGATCTCTCACCGCGAGCATTCCCTTGTAATGTACCATTATAGATTCGACTCACAAGGTGCGCGCTATAAATGTTATGCTCGATTCTGTAACGTTACATTACCCGTGAATGTTCCTGGTGAGAGAGTAGCTTAAAGTCATCATTTCCCTAACAAGTGGATCGAAAAAGGTCAAAAGTCAATATGACGGGTGCTCTGCACACTATAGAAGAAGTGTTAGAGAATGGTTGGATACCAGTTTCCCTACCAAGTGTATCGAAAGACGTGGACCCATTCCGTGGCCAGCAAGAAGTCCAGACCTGACCCCCATGGATTTTTATGTATGGGGGCATATGAAAACTTTAGTCTTCATGCAGTGAACCAAACCCAATAACCTATGTTAACGTTTTAAGACAAAGAATTATTGATGCAGCCAATAAAATGCGAAGCGCTCTGACAACTGGCGTAATAAAGACAGGATTAAGACGCAGGATGAGAGTATGTGTGCAAAACAGAGGTGGACATGTAGAACATGAACTGTAGAGTGTAAACATATTATCCATGTTTATAGTTACAGTTCATGAACCATTTGACACAAGTAAATAGTTTGACTTTAGTCTACCTGAAAGCCTTTCATCAGTGTTTTCTTCCAAGAAAATTTATTAAATCCTAGCTTGTTATACGTCGTTAGATAGCTTATGAAACGTAGATATTTTTAAATACATCTGCATAATACCTTTCATGGTTTTTTTCTCAGTATGTTAGAGAAAATTATAAACTTAATACGGATTTATCCAAATTTATGACAATCAATCGTCTACTACAACCCAGTCGGTTCGTGTATCTGAAATTTTACTGTTGATATTTATAAAACAAATTGTTCCCTACACAAAAATAGTAAATATTTAATATTTAGTTAGTTATTTAGTTTACTATACTATAAAAACTTAGGGCAATAGTAAAAAAGTCGGGTATTAAAAAAAAACTTTAAAGTCTAATATTTAAAAAACGGTTGGTTTTGGGATAGGGGGTTTCATAGCAAAACTAGTCAGAAATGGTGGAAACTATAACCCCTCAAATGAACTAGGTCGACTTTTCCCGTAACCCTGTATAACTATAATTTTTATTAGTTTATCAATCCTTCGCCTTAACTTATATTTCTACTCGAAATTGCTCGAAAGATAGCAAATATTTAAAAATGATTATTATTTCTTTAATCTAAGCAATATACCATAGATACCTTCTTACTATTTACATTTACACGGATCTATTTCGAAGGAAAAGATCAAAGGAAAACGAAATGAGAAAGCTGTAACGTAGATCAAATACTTACTTTATTTTTAACTAGTAAGTCGGGTCGGACCTTGTTTCACCGCCATCTTCCCTACATCTTCTCAAAATGATCACCAAAAAACGTTCAAACTGATTCATGGAATGATGAAAATGTTCACGATGATGAGAGAGGCAAAATGCCCATCTATCTATACAGACTTACTATCTATACTTATCTTACTAATATTATAAACGCGAAAGTTTGTATGTATTTATGTGAATTTGTTACTCTTTCACGCAAAAGCTATTGAACCGATTTCAATTAAATTTAGAATATACATAGCTGGCAACCTGGAATAACACATTGGCTACTTTTACCCCGATATTCCCGCGGGAACGGGACTTACGCGGGTGAAACTGCGTGACGCTGCTAATATTATAAACGCAAAAGTATGTAATGTAAGTATGTAATGCATGTAATGTAAGTATTTCGTTTTATAAAAACTAAAGACTAATTGTGAACTTGAAATATTAGCTGTAGCTGGATACCGAAAATAACACATAGGCTACTTTTTATCCCGATATTCCCGCGGGAACGGGACTTACGCGGGTGAAACCGCTCGGCCGCCACTCGGTTGCAACAGACCGATCGACTGCTCTCCGAGCAATGGACAACGAAGCTCGGACCCGGCCCGCGCTCGTGACGGTCTAATATAAATCATCCCTAAGGGTGCAATTATCGTCTTCAATGCAGGCTAAGTTTAAGGGTCAGGGGGTGTAATCGAAGAATAACCTAATTTTATGGGATCCTGTTTAAAATTCATGGTGGGATCTAATATCTCATCCGAGGGGTGATAAAGTTAGTAAGCAAACTGCGGACAGAATCGTCGGCCAATAGAAAATTGAAGATTTTTTATCAATACAATTAATCAATTAAAAATATATCTGTGAACTTACGCAGCGCCTGTAAGCTCGTGGTAAGCTGCTACTAAGTTCGTGTTGGCTAGCGAACAGATAATATACTTATATTTATATTTTTACCAGCTGCACCACGCGGTTTTACTCGCGTAAGTCCCGTTCCCGCGGGAATATCAAGATAAAAAGTATTCTTTATCCTTCTCCTGGTTCTAAGCTACCTCCCCACTAATTTTCAGCCAAATCAGTCCAGCCGTTCTTGAGTTATAAATGGTGTAACTAACACGACTTTGTTTTAACACATCCTAACACAGTCACCCTAGTTTAGAAGACAGGGCAGCAAATTGTAAAAATAACTGTATTTCTATCAATAAAGCATTTTTCGTTTCATTTCATTTCACATTATTTACATAATAGGTAGGTACCTATTATGTAAATATGTATACATAGGTAGTATTAGGTAGGTATATATTGACAAATGTCGTAAAATTCCTGTTACATGTAACCATACTTTATAGTAAGCAACTAGTGGAACATCAAAAGAGGCACATCAACCATATTTCGTAATATTTAGCATATTTTTACCCACGACGGTACGGAGCAAGGTATATGCGTTTGGGGTGAGAGGTTGTGTGTTAGTATGTGTGCAATTTTATGTTCCCATTTATCTTCAAAACAGCTGAACCGATTTGGATGCGGTTTTTTTTCTTCTTTATAATCAATCCTCTTTGGCAATCAATTGGATGAATAGCAAGAATGTTAGTTCTTCTTGGCTCTTAGTTACCGGAAGGTAAATTGTTATGTACCTACTTCATTATCGGTCGATTTAAAATCGGTAGTCTGTACCCCTTCAACGAGTGAGCGATAAAATGGTCATTAAGTATTACAAGCGTAAGATACTTTTGTGAACCTCCATGAATTATATTGCAGCATTTTAACTTCCCAGTCAGCAAAAAAACTGTAATTAGGTTAAAAAGCAGTTTTTGTCCACTCGTTTCATTTGGTCTTATCTTAAAATATAATGTGAATGATTACTTTATTACTGTATACACATCTTACTAATATTTTAAACGCGAAAGTTTGTATGTATGTATGTGAGGTTGTTACTCTTTCACGCAAAAACTACTCAACCGATTGCGATGAAACTTGGAATATAGGTAGCTGGGGATCTGGATTAACACATAGGCTACTTTTTATCCCGATATTCCCGCGGGAACGGGACTTACTCGGGTGAAACCGCGGGGCGCAGCTAGTCTTATATAAATTATTGTTCTTTTCGTACCTTTATCTAGCGGTGTGTCTCACCTAGTGTTAGAAGTTTCAAGTAGCCCTAAGGCCGCTATAAACTTGAGCTGACGACTGCCATCAGAGGTAATCAATACTTATAATAATATTGTAACTTAGCGGTGTCTGTTTTTGAAAGATATTAAAAAAAAATTCTATTTTTAGTGGTATGTACTAACGTAACAGAACCTATTTCCGTGCTTAACTTTTGTCTGTTTGTCCGTTTGTCTGTGCGTTTGTGTGTGCTAGTCTCCGAAACGGTTAGATTGATTTCAATGAAATTTGGTACGCAGATAGTTTAAGACTTCGGTTAACTTATAGGCTACTTTTAATCCCGATATCAAGGCCGGATATCCGGATAAAAAATAAAAATTACGTAATTTTGTTGCATTTTAACCATCGTCATCTATCGTCACATCGTCATCGATCATCATCCATCGTCATCATCACTTACTGACATACAAACTTTGCCTTACTTCAACTGTACTGTGGAAGCTAGGTGCTACCGCGCTTGGCACCTTCAGTACTTCCCTGATGGTCGTCCGTTTAAGTGTGGATTTTTGCTTTGCAGAAAGTAGATATAAGAACCTACCGCACTACGCTGGATCGCGACTTGTGCGGGTGAAACCGCGGGATGCAGCTAGTAACCAAGTAAATATTTTTGTCAAAGGTTTTCGCGATTTTGAAGAATGAAACACAATATTTAACTAAAAAGCTAACTGCTAAAGCTATATAACTGTAAAGTTAGCGAAAGCTCAGTCTTCGATAATAATGCTGTTATTAAATAAAACGCGAGTAAAACCCGGTAAATATTGGGTTTTATTAACCAAACAAAAGTGCAAAATAAATAAAATGTACAACTTTAAAAACAATGTGGCACAATGGCTATCTTTTCGTCCAAAGTGATCTCTTCCAGGCAACGTTTGGAGTATTTAATGATGTCTAAAGATGATGACGTAAAAAGTATGAGATTTAACGGTGCTTTAAGTATGGGTAGGTATTGATTTTAGTTTCCCACGAACAAACTTACCTTCTTTCACTTGTTAATATTGGTTTAAATACATTTATCTTATTTTTGAACGTACGTCGGTTAGAACAATAAAACTTATGTTAAAAAAATAATAATCCTATTTCCCATTAATTAATAATGTAAATGCGAAAGATTAGACGTTTAATTGTTTGTGTTTCGATCACACAGTAACTACTGAACCGATTGAGATGAAACTTGGTAACTATGCAGCTGAAGATTTGGATTAAGACACAGACTACTTTTTATTTCCACAGGTTCGCAACTTACGCGGTAAAAACCACAGGGCACAGCTAGTAAACAAACAAAATAAGTACAAAAAAATACCAACTCATCTCATCAAAGTCGAATCTTCAAAGGGCTCTGTGAAATTCTCCCTGAAACTTTTAAATTTTTCCCCATTATTTCGGGAAAAGGGAAATAACTAATTAGGTGGCTTTACCTAACTAAGGCGGATTCCAATCTCTGTTTGGTCTGCACTGCGGAATCCGGTTTGGACCGGATAAATTCAGATTTGTGCAGTTTATATGAAACGATGTTGGTCCCGTGGTAGTTACCCCGACTTTGATTTCGAGGGTCGTGGGTTCAAATCCAGACCGACCGCGCACCAATGTCTTTTTGTTTAAGAAAAGTTATGTGCGTTAATAACATGGCTCGTACGGTGAAGGAAAACATCGTGAGGAAACCGACATGTCCTAGGACTCACCACGGTCCGAAGACATGGGACATATGCCAATCCGGGGTAGGCTCCCGTGGCGTCTTACTGCCTAACACCTCTAAGAGGAGGCCCACGCCCAGCAGTGGGACAATTTAACGTGCTGATTATTATTATATTTTGAAACGCAAATTGCTTTTTCGTTTGTTTTTTGTTTTAAAACTTTCTTGACTTTGAAAATATTTGTGTGAAGAAGTAAATTTTCTTCATTAATGTCTATGCCAATAAAAAGGCCCGATCCCGTGGAAATATCCATGCCAAGTTTCATCGCAATCAGTTCAGTAGTTTTTGCGTGAAGGAGTTACTAACATACTTACACACAAACTTTCACCTGTCACCGTTGAAGGGTTGAAGTCAGGCAGGCGGCCATTCGTAAAAAAAATTTGCCACATATTTTTAAAGTAGGTAAAGTCAATGCAATTTTTATGGTCAGCATAAATGATTGTCCCTGGCGGGAATCGAACACGCAATCTCAATAGCAAGAGGCCGTCAAATACTTACGTCTTTCTTTATTGAAAATGTGTAAAAATACATCCTGTAGATAGGTACGAGAGGTCGGATTTAAAACATCGTTGTCGGTTACCGTACCATACCGTACCGACCCGGATAAAACTGGATAAAACCGGATTCATGCAGTTCCGGAACCAAAGCTTGAGTGCAAATCCCGTTCCGTTGATAAATCATGCGGAAAATTGAGGTGATATCTACCCACATGCTTATTACTAGTATGTTGATTTCTGTGTTTTGCTGTGTATTTGAAGAACGTTAAAATCTAGGCGAAACAGGTTGTTCTAGAGGTCTAGGCGCTCAACTTTTGTTCTTCGACTTTTGAGAATCTTATCTTACTAATATTATAAATCCGGAAGGTTAGATATTTGTTTGTTTGTTTGTTCCCTCTTCAAGGTCAAACAGTTCGACCGATTTGCATGAAAATTGGCATTAAATGATGGAGAGCATGGGATACTTTTGATCCCGATAATCCCTTAAAGCTTAAACTTAACTTGCATTGAAGAAGATAACTCCACATCCAAAGATTATATTTTTGAGTTTTTTATTTTGTTTGGTTAGTCGTACGTTCGTAAGACTAGATTGGTCATACTACATAAGTTACTTAACAAAAATGTTTTTTTAACAAAATCGGTTAATCCGAATAGGAGCTACGCGTCGCGGGAAATATAAACTAGTATTTAAATAATTTATTACTTACCTTGATGTCCGAGAATTAATTGTGACCTGTAAATAATAAAAAGCACATTAATTTATTTTCTTAGTGATAACAGGGTTTAGCTTTCATAGCTAGCTAAGCTAGCTAGCATAGAAATTTATCTTTTATCTAAACTTTACCAATTAACAGCAGTATTTATTGTTTTACCTAGTCAAATCACCTATAAGAATTAGGAAAAAATTGACAATTAACTGAACTTAGTTCAATGCGTGTAGGTACCTACTTAATACTTACGTCCTTCTTTTACACATCTGAAATTCTCTAACGCTATCTCTGTCACGCTATTCTGTTATTGGTCATCATTCTATTATTCAAGTTCCACAGTTTTTAATAATTCTTTGAAAATAATAGAATTATTATTCTCTCGCATAGATTCTGCTAAATAAATAAAGGGAATCAAAAGCTTCATACTGAATCCTATTACGGTAGACTTGGGTTTGCAACTTTTTCCAATCGGCTTATTGGACAGTCGGGAACAAAACGTTTTGGCATTTTACCAAAAGAAAACATACCTAATAGAAATTTCATGACAAAAACTTTCTGCGTTAAGATTGGAACTTACTTTTTTTTATTTGTAACTCTTAAGATTGATTGTAGGTATTTATTTCATTTTTAAAGAAATGTTTTCCAAATATTCGCAGCCTACAGGACTTGAACCTGCACTCCGGAAATCCGGCCCAGCGTCTTTACTAATTTGGCCAAAGGTGCTCGGCTCGTCGAGTTGAAATTATGGATTGCAGCTTATTTGTTTTTTTTTTACGCCTGAGGCACGTAGCGCCGGCTTACTTTGATTACCACTTTGCATTTTTCTGTTTATATTAAAATAAATATAATGTTTGAATGTTGCTGTTGACGTTGTATCTACCTGCGCCCCGGTTTTACCCGCGTAAATCCCTATTAAATCCCAATCCCCCATTTTCATTCAAATCGGTCGAACCGTTTGACTGTGAAGAGAGGCAAATATACGTTTTACACTGCAACTAGTCTAAACTAAATCAGGCAAACCCGCGAACATCTTACTAATATTAGGGGTTAAAGTATGAAATTGCCGATTTGTACTGAAAATCTTAATTGTTTATTTTTTAAATTTTTAACAAATTTATTTAATCAAAATAGTTGCCATTATTATCTATACATTGCTGCCATCTAATGAGAAGGTTATTAATGCCTTTGCGATAGAACTCCGACGATCTAGACTGCACAAACTGTGTGAAAGCATTTTGTACTGCCTCCTGGGAAGAAAACTTCTTGTCACGTAGATAATTGTCCAAATCACGAAAAAAATGGTAGTCCGTTGGAGCAAGGTCTGGTGAATACGGAGGATGACGAATGGTTTCTAAGTGCAGTTCCTGAAGGGTCAAAATGGTTTCTCGTGCTGTGTGAGGTCTCGCGTTGTCGTGGAGCAATAATGGTGAAGATCGATTCATGAGTCGGGGCTGTTTTACTGCTAGTTTTGTCAACATGGTTCGGAGTTCGGCACAATAGACATCTGCCGTAATTGCTTGACCAGATCGAAGAAAACTATAGTGAATAACACCATGCTGAGACCACCAAACAGTTACCATTACCTTTTTATTGGTAAGTTTTGCTTTAGGACACTGTTGTGGCATTTGACCTGGGGTCAGCCATTGCATTTTTCTTTTCCGGTTATCATAAAGAATCCACTTTTCATCACATGTTACAATTCGATCCAATATTCCTTCATTTCTGTACCGGTTCAACAAGGCAACACAAGTTTCAACACGCGTTTCTTTCTGCAGATCAGTCAAATCATGAGGCACCCATTTTTCGTATTTTTTTATTTTATTGATTTGACGCAAGTGAGTCAATAAAGTGGGTAAGGTAACGTTAAACCATGCCGCTAATTCCTGGGTAGTTTGACTAGGATCGGCTTCCACTATCTCTCTTAATTCATCGTTATTCACCTGTGTGGGCGGTCTTCCTCGTGGCTCGTTCTTTAAGTCGAAATTTCCATCACGAAAGCGTTTAAACCAAAATCGCACGGTGCGTTCATTAGTAGACCCCTCTCCAAACGCAGCATTGATATTGCGGGCTGTTTCTGCCGCGTTAGTTCCGCGTCGGAACTCGTATTCAAAAATAACTCGAATTTTCGCAGTATCCATCTTTCTTGTCTAAATTGAATAACAAAAACAATTGAAAGTCGATATTCAAATGTTTCACATTTTTTAAAAAAAGAACATCACAGAAACCATTTGAAAAAAGTTTCATTCGAAAACCTCAAACCATGAAGATTCTATGTCAATTCAAAGAACCTATTGCAATAAAACGGCAATTTCATACTTTAACCCCTATTATTATAAACGCGAAAGTGTGTATGTAAGTATGTATGTATGTATGTATGTATGTGAGGATGTTACTCTTTCACACAAAAACTACTGAACCGATTGCGATGAAACTTAGAATATAGGTCGCTGAGGACCTGGATTAACACATAGGCTACTTTTTATTCCGATATTCCCGCGGGAACGGGACTTACGCGGGTGAAACCGCGGGGCGTAGCTAGTCTGTTATGAACATAACACTTTTATTGTTTACTGTACAAGTCAGTTCGTTATAGCAATCCAGTTGCAAAGTCCAGCTTAAGTTAAGACTTTACATAAGAAGGACCTAACATTTGTAAGGCGAGATATATGAAAGTGGCTAGAGGCGGAGACGTAGCGGTGGCAAAGACGTGGCGATGGCGTAGCGTAAGAAAAACTTAATGGAGTATTTAACCGTGTGTCTATATTCAGCGGGAACACTATGTAATTCCATATAATAACTAGAAAAACCTACTATTAATTTAACTTAATAAAACATAAAATTACAAAATCAAAATCAAACTACAATAAATAGATATACAACAATAACTAATTAATTACAAAATTATAGGAAAATGTAATTTGATAAAGCTCCTACCGCGATATTTATAATCTTTATAATTAAGCTATCGCTGGTGAAACAACTGGAATTTGTTCCGTATTATTTTCAAAGTTATCCCTATTTATCCGGTCCATAAAATAAATACTGCAATTAAGCGAAATCCATCTATCGGGCTAGAGTGCGATGTGTGTAATGTTTTGCAATATTTATTATTTACCTAGTTACAAACTGAGTCCAGTTTATCACTAGATGGCGCCAGTGGTAAAAAATAATAGCGGTAACGTTGCGTTCAACTTTTAAAAATCATGTATGTTGTATTCGAGCCCCCTTAAATATTTGTTTAATAAATAAATAAATAAATCCTGTGACGAACACACAGCGCCATCTAGCCCTATGGTAAGCTAAGCTATAGCTAAGCTTGTGTTACGTTGACTAGACAACGGATATACTACTTATATTTATTTTTCTTTTGTAAATACATACATATTATACATAGAAATACAACCAAACCAGATACAAATATTTATTTTTAAGCATAAATATTTGCACCCAGCGGGAGTCGAACCCGCAACCTTTAATTTAGTTTTTGTTATTATAGAGACTTCAGAATAAAATCACCTGTATAAATTTCAACTGACTATGAGATACAACCTGGTGACAGACGGGCGATGAACGGAAAGACAAACAGACGGACAGACAGCGTAATCACAGAAATAAGGTCCACACTCTCATTTTTCTCACTCATAAATCCCGAGAAATCCTTTGTCTCGGCCAAAAATACCGACACCAAACGGAGAACAGGCGAACGCGAGAACGATAAGTCGAGAAAATCGTGTCATGCTCTTCAGAGCCACCTTCATAAATTGCAGTCAAGTTTATGTAGAAACAATGTACGTCGAACGTACATAGTGTACATGGATTGTATATAACTACGCTAACGGAATAGAGAAATAATGTACGTTGAATGTGGCTCTGCTGCAGAGCATACTCCCTGGCAGAGCCACCCAGAAAAGGTACTTAGACTAGATCTAAAGGAGTGATTTTCGCGGAAATTGATGTACGTGTACTGATTATTATGTACGTATAATTTTTTTTTATCGATTTAGTTGTTTTAGTTATTTTACTGTTTTAATATTCTCATAAAAAAAAATCCCTACATTCACGCTTCTTGCGTGTTCTCGGCTCAAGTCTGGAGGGGCCTTAACGTTAAAGCCACGTCCGCACCTCTCGCCACTTCTCAATAATAAAATATTTTTGCAAGAAACTTAGTAAATCTCTGATTGCAGGAACAAAGAAGTTGTTGTTTGGTAATATTTTGTTAAGGAAGTATTTTGAAAATTAAATTTTATTTATACAAGATTTCTCACAAACGTACCTACCTTAAAAATAAATTATTTAATAAAAAATGCTTTGAGATAGATAAGCGAGACTTTCAAACAGTGTGTTTTGGGTACGGTATTGTTTAGCTGAATGGGGGATATTCTAGACGTCTATGTAGACGAACAAATTTAGTTCTACGACTTTTAGGAATTTTTACTTATTTTTCGAAATTTCTGAGGCTAATTTTGTTGGAAAATTACCTGTTTTTTAAAGTTAAAGCTATTGATGGTTAGTTTGGAAAAACTTAACATTAATGAACTCAAACTAAAAATTCGTATTAGTTACCTACAGTTACTAACATTTTTATTTATTATTTTATAATTTTTTATTATTTATTTTTCAAAAGCGCCACTTAAAAGTTCAAGGACCATACTCAAATAATTGAACAGCTTCTAACTATACTATACCTATGTGAATGTTTAAGTTTGATAGCTGCTTAGCTGATATTTTGCTTACATAATTCTTTCAGTAGAGCTTAAAAAATAGTAGCGTATCTTTCTTCGGCTGTAAAAGTCGTGAACAAATAATATATAGACATCTTGAACAGCTCTTTTTCGCTTATACTACCTTCCTCGGTACACGTTGTAGGTATAAGCAGGTATATTATTATTTGAGGGAGTACTTACAATAATAAATAAATAAATCCTGTGACGAACACACAGCGCCATCTAGCCCCATAGTAAGCTGCTAAGCTTGTGTTACGGTGACTAGACAACGGATATACTACTTATTTTTTTTTTTTTTTTGTAAATACAATGGAACCATAATGGGACTAACCGAGTTATAATGGGACTACCGGAGCTATCTTTGTTCATAATGGGACTAACCGAGTTATTTTTGTAGGTAGGTACTGCAAGAAAATGGATATACTTACTTACGACTGATAAGCGCCGGTATTTTGTTTGTTATTTTTTTTCATGAAAATAAACCACCCATTGGCGTCCTATCGCCAAGCAGAATTTGTTCCTTACGTAGGCATTTTCCTGTTTTCTAGGTAAGCGTGCTACATCTAAGACCACGTCAGATTTTTTTAAATATTCGCCATTAAATTTCTGTCTCTTTCTAAACCCAAATCTAATATTTTCTTATAGTAAAGTTTATTGGTTTCAGAACGCGCCCTCCGATGAAAAAAAACCGCAAAAAACTCATGGGTTTTTTTGTGACAGAAAGTAAAAGTCAAAATAAAAGTCAACTCTAGAAATAAGTACTTTAAGTGAACTTTCTAAAGTTGATATTCATGCGACAATATTTATAGAGCAAACCTTTTACCGTTTAATAAACTTTTTTTTTCAGGTGGTCCAATTTAGAACTAACATTTGCAAGAGAAAATTTACGTTTACAAGAAGAAACTAGCGCCACTTCAATTCCGAAGATAAGTTGGTTGTCTAACAAAATGTATTATTAGAAAATAAACTCTCTTCTGTATCTCATAGAGTTTAAAATTACTTACGTTGTGTTTTCACTGTGTTGAGAATGTGTGTGGTAGACAAGCAGGGATTCTGTAAACAAACAAAAGTGGAGTTAGATCTTTTAGTTTTCACCTCTTTGTTTGGAAGGACAAATAATTAATATTAGTATAAGTAGTTATGGATTAAAATCTCAGCATATTTTACTAATATTACTAACTAGCTGCGCCTCGCGGTTTCACCCGCGTAAGTCCCGTTCCCGCTGGATTATCGGGATAAAGTGTAGCCTATGTGTTATTCCCGGTATCCAACTACTTATATTCTAAGTTTCATCGCAATCGGTTCAGTACTTTTTGCATGCCAATATTATGCAATGTAATTCTATGGTGAAATAAATGAATTGAATTGAATTGTGATTGAGTAACAAACATTCAAACACCCAAAAACACACACTTTCACATTTATAATACTAGTTTCGCCCCGAAGTTTTATACGCGTAGATCCCGACTACGCGCATACCAAAATTCATCAAGATCGGAGCTACGATACTCAAGTTATCGTCGAACAAACATACAATGATACAAGCGCCAGGCCCGTCTACACTGGACCTCACTCGCTTCGCTCGTTCGAACGCGGCGGGCGAACTCCTAGTTACATACAAACTAACCCCCTTACTTATGAACGCTAATTAATGCGGTGCATAACCATAAATCGTTAGTCTTTTACAGTCACTAGAAGTTTCAAAGTTGACAGACAGAGACAAACGTCACATAACTTAGTCATGTGTAAATAATATTTTATAAGTAAGGGAGTAAGTTGCCTGTTATAAATGACTACAGTATAAACCCGACACTGAGTGCACAAAGTCACTGTAACAAGCGAACTTGCTGTAATCCGGATTATCTCATGAATAAAAGTGGAGCAGAACTGATTTTTAGACTTTTATCAAGAAAACTGTGGAAGTACCAGGAGAAGACACAATATTTTTGAAAATATCGTTATTTAATTTCTTCTATGGTTTTCGCGATTTTGCATAATAAAACACTTTATTTATCCGGTTTTATCGCGTTTTTATAAGGCGGTAATTTTTTAGAATGTTAAAAATAGACAAATTACATCTCAGTCAACTTTGAATAAGCCAACTGTAAAGTTGGCGAAAGCTCGGTTCAAATAATGAATAAAAACGCGATAAAACCGGATAAATAAAGTGTTTTATTATATCGTTATTTATTTATTTGGAAACCTAACAGTTAAAAAACAAAAACATGAAAAACAGTGTAAAAACGGAAATACCAATTATAAGGTTTCACGGCTAAAAATAACTTTAAAAAAACACAAGTGCAAGTCTATTCTAAGGTGTGCATAGTTATGCACTGCATACCTAAATGTAAATAAACGAAACTAAAGAATTAGATAAATTAAATTTAAAATTATAAATACATAATATATCAACATAATAATAACAATAAAAAAGATATACAAATATAATACAATATAACAGAGAAAGATAAAAATAAATGATAACAGGATAGAGAATAGAACATAATATTGTCTGCTTTAAAAAATCAATCACTACTCAAATCGTTTTTTAAAAAATAAGTTACTTAACCTTACTTATAATAAAAATAAATAAAACAGCAAATCTGTTCATCATTGTTCTTTGCACGCGGCAGACCGCATGATACGTAGTGATACTAGTCAGGTATCGGGACTAGAAACTAAATATAATTTTTACACGACTGCCAAAGGAAGTGTTATGTTTTTGCCGTGAGTGTATGTATGTATGTATGTGACCTATTTTTGTGCCGTCGTAGGGCCTAAACGGCTGGGCCGATTTAGATAAACGATACGTCGTTAGATTCGTCATGACCGTGAGAGTGACATAGGGTACATTAAAATAATAAATAAATAAAAATAAAGATTTAAAACGCTATAAAGCAAGATTTGTCTTGACCATAAAAACCGAGCAAAGACAACGGAACGTTACTCAAAAACTTTTCGATTTGACTTTGACGCCGAGTTTCAACTTTTGAAGGAATTTGAATGTTTGATTTGTCAGTTTGTCAGAGATAACATAAATAACAATTACTATGTTTACAATAAGTAATTAACTAAAAATTTGAAATGTCGCGCTATGGATAATGGATAGCAAGGCTAATCCGCTAGAACAAGAAACCGCCAGCCTTTGTTTGTATCACCAGTCGCGACGAAGTTTTCGGATTTGGTAATTATATTTTAAGATGGATACCTGCCTACTTCATAGCCGTCTCAGCAAAACTCAAAAAGAATAGCTATTATAATATTGAAGGCTTTTAGATAGCCTATCTTTAACCGATTTCGAGTCCTCGCTACTGGAGTATACACATCCAGAGTTAATGAGTTTCTCTGGTGTAATTGTATCTAATCTCTAATAACTAAAAAGCGTTAAATAAAAAAAATATTTAAAAAAAATAAAAAACCCGACTGCCGTTAAAACTAAAAAGTAAAAAACAAGAAGATACCTTAAGGTAAAGAAACCTTAAAAATCGTTCGACGCATCTAGGAGCCTTAAAAAATTGTGGATGCAGTCGGGTGGGACTCCTTTTAAAGGTAAAGTATAATGACACCAAATTGTGTTGAAGTCCCACCCGAGTCCATCCACAATTTTTTAAGGCTCCTAGATGCGTCGACCGATTTTTAAGGTTTCTTTACCTTTAGGTATCTTCTTGTTTTTTACTTTTCAGTTTTATTTTGATATAGTTGATATAGAGTTCCATAAAGTCAAGCCTAATACAATCAATCAATTAAAAATGCAAATCGTTTAAAGTCAGTTTCAAATTAGTAGGTAGACAAGTGGCAATGGCCGGGGGATCTATTTTTGAATCAAATTTGCCATTTCGAGCGATTTAAATACTTTAATTTCTACCGATTTTCATTTGATTTCTGTAATATTTCTATGTGAATCACACGGCCGTAACGTGTGGTATCAACTACTCGCCGCAGGAGACCGACATCAAACCAAAATCAGCAAATATTGATTTAAGTATTAAAATCGCCAGATTTGCAACGAGCGACTCAAAAATAAGGCTACAGGCTATATAGTTCGAAGGACAGATAACCGATGGGGAGTAAAAGTCCTCGAATGGCAACCACGATGTAATGCGAACAGAGTGTTGGAAGACCACCTACTCGGTGGACCGACGACATTGTAGCGCTCGCGGGGAGTCGTTGGATGAAGGTAGCTTGCGATCGCTATTTGTGGCGTCGTATGGCGGAGGACTATGTTCAGCAGGGGACGGTTTAGGGCTGAGATGATGATGATGTTGAAAAATATATGAAAGGTTTCCTTACTCCTACTACTTTTTTTGAACCGACTTTAAAATTGTAGAAAGTTCTCAATTTGTCGCGCTCTATTATATTTTTCGTATAGAATGTTAACAAAGAAATGTCAATATATCAAAGGAAAATGCAAATAAAAGCTGTTGCTTTCCAATAAATGTACCTATAAGTTTTTTGTTGTTGTTGTATTATTTTTCAATTCTAACGACTGCTATCAGAGATAACAACCGGGACCAACACTTAACTTCCTGCTACCTTTTTTTACCGGATCTTGGACTCCCCAATGGAAACTAAGGAGTCCAAGTTCCGGTTATCCCTCCGGATGATACCGGAAAAATCGTTCTTCCTCACAGCTTGATAGCCTTATTCAAGTTTCATACAAGATTCATCCCCATTTCAAAAATTACATTTCTCAGTATTACAATGATATTTATACAAGAATTGTGTTTTATTTCATCTAATAAAATTGAATCACCATAAACGGAAGTGAACTCACAGGAAGTAGTTAGTAAGAAAACATATTTTTTTCGACTAATAATATTATTTTGTTTTTAACAAAGATCTTTGGATCTAATATAAGATCAAAGCACTTTGTAGATTGTTTCTTGAAACTTCGCTAAAATTCTTATTGCTCTGAGTTAATTGCTTATTTGACGATCAAGTTAAATGAAAATAGAGGCTTGCCCAACTTTTTCGATAATTTACACTTACCGGTTTTACAAAAATTGTTTTGACCAGCTCGGTCCCGTGGTTTTAGACGCATAAGTTCTGTCTCAATTTACTGTCGGGATGAAATAGTAGTTTTTGCACGGATGTACTAAAGCCCTGTCTTATATAGCGGGCGTCATATTGATTCCAAAGCGGATCCTTAAATCTCGAGCGCAGCTAGGGTGTGAGATAATTAACTCCTCAGCGGAACGAAGGAGTTATGTACCTAGAGTCCTAAGTGAAGCGTGGGATTCAAGCGTCCAAGATAAAGACAGGCTATACCTATTACCGAGGTGATAGTCCGGCCGTGTGGACTCGGATATTCAACACTACTCTAGTACCCAGCTTTTTAAATACAAAATAATGAATACAACAACAACAACAACAAAATGAATCGCACGTGGATCGCGCCAGGCGGGGAGCGCGCACTCCATTGCGTACCTACAAAGGATCGAGCGCGGCACGTCCACACCAGCGGCTCCTACGATAGATGGTCCGGTGTGGACCCGGCTATTTAGAGATATTTATTGTGTTTTAATTTGGAGCTGTTTAAGTTTAAGGAATCTATTGTTAGTATTGTACATATTTAAGTTAATTCGTGGGCTGGTGCACAATCCTCAAGTGCTGACGTGCCTAAAGCTGTTTGCGCCGGACCACTACATCCGCGCCAGATCGCACGTATTGTTTTCGATACCTGTGGGTAGGACCCTGGCGGTGCGGCAAGCACCGCTGTATAGAGCCGTACATCTAGTGAACCAGATATGCAACATTACAGATATAGATATTTTTTCATGTTCGTTGGTGAAGTTCACGGAGGTAGCTCAGAGATATATAACATATGGTAATCAGTTTTCTTGAAATGTATTTTATTAATTAATTTAATTTAAGATTAGTTTTAGTTCTTTACAGTGTCGCCTTGGGAAACTGTAATGGCATTGTAAATGTTTGAAGTAAATAAATAAATAAATAAGTATTTAGGTACCCCTTAAATCGTAAGTGGCGTATATCTGTAACTTTGTTTGCAAGTCCATTGTAATGTAATGTATAATGCTTATGCTTATTAAAAAATAATGATGAGCAACAAACGACTATAAACATGTTGAAGGAGATTCGGTTGTCACTAACATTTGCGATCAACTTCCAAAAATTAAACATCAGATGATGTGCTGCAAAATTTTAGTTAGTTAAATCCTGTTTGGACTTTTCTACTTCGATTCAAACGCAACGATAGCGTGTTCTTATTCTTATACTAACGCCATCTGTTATGAGCACACATAATTGTGTTTCTGTAACTGAAGTTTTAATAGAAAGGTAGGTAAGTCTTACAGTTTTTACATTTTCTTTGTAAAAGAAAGAATATCTTACTTCTTATATTATCTTACTTACTAATTTTATAAACGCCAAAGTTTGTATGTCTGTATGTGACTTTGTCACTCTTTCACTCAAAATATACTGAACTGATTGCGATGAAACTTGGAACATAGGTAGCTGAAGTCCTGGAATAACAGTTCCCTATAATTCCACGGGAACAAGACATGCGCGGGTGAAACCGCGAGGCGCAGCTAGTGCGTTTATAATTACGAAGATCAGTAGCAAAAAAAATAATTTATAAAAAAAACAAAAAACCTGACTGCGTAAAAAACTCGATTAAAAAATAAAAATAAAATATATAAAAAAATAAAAAATTACTCACAGTCGGGACCCTTTCATTTTACCAATCTAATTTTTCCAATGGGTCCCGACTGTGAGTAATTTTTTACTTATTTATTATGTGTTCTGTGTGTATCGATTACAAAACTATTATTACTTAGCGTAATTTCAAATTACTGGGCTTGTTTTTTTCTTTTTGGTTTTTTTGTTGTTTCTATGCGTATTTTTTAATCGAGTTTTTTACGCAGTCGGGTTTTTTGTTATTTTATAAATTATTTTTTTTATTTTACGCTTTTTAGTTATTTTCATTTATTGATGGTAGGTAAGTCTCGTTATCTATTCATTTCATTAGGGGGTTATAATGTATACTGTGCATTATTCAGTAGATAACTTATATTATAATTAAGTAGGAAATTAGGTACTTAATGTTCCAACTTTATTTATTTATATTATTCTATTTCAGTTAGGGTTTAGTTATTTATTGTTTAAATTTATTATTATTCTTTTAACGTTTTTAGGTAAGTAAGTACCTAAGTGTTATTAGGCTTTTATTCAGTAGGTAGGTACAATTTATGTAAATACTAGCTGCGCCCCGCGATTTCACCCGCGTAAGTCCCGTTCCCGCGGGAATATCGGGATAAAAAGAAGCCTATGTGTTAATTGTGTTAATCCAGGTCCCCAGCTACCTATATTCCAAGTTTCATCGCAATCGATTCAGTAGTTTAAAAGAGAAAGAGTAACAACCTCACATACATACATACAAACTTTCGCGTTTATAATATTAGTAAGATAAGATTTTTTTAGGTTATATCAATACATTCCTGTCACCTGTACCATCACGTCTTATACTTTGATAGTTCCAAGCGTAATTACGTAACAAAAATAGAAACTTGTTCGTTGGTAATAAAAAGCAAGAATATCTAATTGTAAATTAACTTTAAACCGTTATATTTCCTAATCGGTTCTTTAAAATGAAAAATGGTGAAAGAAACCTAATCTATTCAGCGATACCCATCTTGATATACTTTGACGATTTTGGTTTTTTTAATTTTGACAATATGGCGTCTGGTTGTGACAAAAGTTAATTTGGATTACTGTCATGTCTTTAACCACACTCGCCAGATTAAGACGAATCGATTGACGTAAGAATCATCAAAATCGGTCCACGCGTTTGGCCTCTAGAACGCCACATAGAAACATCCATACATACATACATAGACCGATAAACACATTACCCTCCTTTGCGTCGCGCAGTCGGGTAAAAAGGTAATATTACAAAAAATACACTAATTACAAAATTACCATCTAAACACTAAAAACCTATGTCATGATTTTTAAATACCTATTTAACGATACCCCACTCGACATAGTCAGTCCACATTTATTTTTTGTTTTTATGTCACCTATCTAAAGAACCAGTGGAGAAATAAGACGAATCTAACGGTTTACTTTAATAAAATAAATCCATCGAGTGGTTTGGAAGATAACTGCTAAGTAAGAATATTACAAACATACTTGCAAGATAGGCGCAAAAAACCCTTTCCTAACCCTAACCTACCTTTACCTATATACCTAACCCTTTCCTTGCAGCCGGGTAAAAAAGATTCAAAGTTCCTTAAATTAACGCCGAGTCCAAACCGCTGGGCCTAGATACATGAAATTTTGTTAGCTATAGTGTTCTTTGTGTAGGTGTGAGTTTTCCAAAATCCTGTGAGATCGGGACTTTTGCGGGTGAATCCGGGCGGCTCTGCTATACCTATGTAGGTAAAACTAAGTACTAACTTACGTTGTCTTTTTGTGAAAAAAAAAACATAAAAACATGTCCGCTTCGCTAGGTCAACGCATTCAGTTTGCTTGCATACGACGATGCTGTTCATTAAAATGTATGAAGTTACGTAACATAGAGTAGAAAATAAGGTACAGAGCTGTTACTCGATTTCTTGATACCTAAAAGATTTTATACTCACATCGTTGTTTTCAGTTTTCATTACAAATAATAGTAAATATCCCGTTATTATGTTATACTAGCTGCACCCCGCGGGTTCTCCAGCGTAAGTCCCGATATTAAATAACTAGCATTTTTTCTTTCACAAATAAGAACCTTCTCCTGATCATAATAATAAACAAACCCAACAAAAAAAGAATTAGCGAAATCGGTCGAGCCGTTCAGGCGTGAAGCCTTAACCACACGAAATAGGGACTAATTTTTAAATATAAGATTGTAGTCAAAAAATTGTGTCATAGCTTATAAAACCCGTTGTACACGCTTGTGTGTACATAGGAATATTTTTCAATAATTAAAGAGTCGAGTTGGTTTGTTATTTAACTTGTTTAATTTCTTATTAATTAATTTAAAGGTTACAATTTTTAGTCTATACGAGTATATTGTCGGTGAAAAAGTCTAACATCTGTCAGATTTTAAATGTCTGTCATTTTTAAATGTTGGCATCGACCGACTCATGCGCCACTTTGACGCGAACACCCGTATTTAATAAATATTCCCTATTTATTATAGGTAAAATTGATATTTGTTGCTTATTATTTTAAAAAAGGTGCTTTCATTCATTCTATTTACACATTTACAGGTAGGTACATTTGCTCCGATGCGTTTTTGACTCTTCATCTCAGCTTTATCCACCAACTGCAATACATAATTTAAGCTTCCCCAATACGACGCCACAAATAGCGATCATAAGCTACCTTCACCCAAAGACTCTCCGAGACCGCTACAATATCGTCGGTCCACCGAGTAAGTGGTTACGCTTTTGACTGCTAGTAAAATATCTGTCGTTCTAGCTACTCTTTGACAAAATTTTGAAAAGGCTCTGTCTGTCTATACGTTTTTCAACTGACTCCGGTAGTTTAATGCGCATTATTTGCATCGTTGCTTGTTTGTTCCCGTTTGTATATTAATATTTTTATATTTTGCTGATTTTGCTCTTTTGTCAAAATAATTTAACATAACGTTTTTGTTTGTTATTATACGTTCTCGTGTTATTATGTGGTTGTCTGTATGTTGTGTAGACATAATATGTTACAGTGTAAGAGTCAATTGTGAAAGACCCTAATTCAGATTGGTCAATCATGAACTGGAGTAAAAGTTCAACTAATAAACTTTTTAAACCCACACGATTTGTACTTATAGTAATATAAGACCCGAATTAGACCCAGGTAAATTATTACTTTGAGATTTAACTACCTAAAAATAATTTCGTAGACAGCATTTTAAAATCCAACCCTCAACCTTTTTCTTCTTTATCTTCTTTAATATGACTTTTTCATTTGGACCTTTGCCAGTGTCAAGTATTATAAATATAAAAATAAATAAAATAAAAGTATATTCGAGGTAAGATCCTTTAATCTTTTGTACTTTCTTCACTACGTGTCATTGGCAGAATATGTGATCACATAAAGCCATTAAACTTAAAAAAAAAAAAAAAAAAGTTATTTGCATCGCAACAAGTTAAGTCATCATAGTCAAAGTCAAGTCGAGGGAATCATTGTAAAACGGTGGCCATTTTTTACAAAGATTGTTTACGGAGTTTTGGAAACAACGCTAAAGTTGTTTATTAGCATGTTTTTCGCCGACTTTCACTTTTATACACTTGTATACCTTCACGAAACTAAATTGAGCCCCCGAACTTAAACAATTTCCACGCGTTTGAAGTAGGTTTTACAAAAATGAAAATTTAGCAACACATCTCCTTAACGCGTCCCCGTCAAAACTCCTCAACCTTTTGTATTGCAGACGCGCCACAGAGTTCGTCAATGTTTAAAACCACTTAGGAGGGTAAATCGCGTAACCTAGAGGTAGTCCAATATCATTCCTTCAACAAGATTAACGCAGACAAAATACTCGAACACCTCTTACCCAATATGTCACTGTCAAAACGTTCTCAAGGATATATGGAGGCATTGATATGAAAAATACTGTACATTTATCATAGAGGCCGAATATATTGTATTTTTATAGGATCATCGTGTGTTATATTAATATTGGAGAGGACGTGTGTTATTGAGTAACTAATAATGCGGACTGAAAAGTCGCGGTGGAGACGCGTCGCTGTAGCGTCACGAAATTTCTTTGGGATTACTGCTCCATCGATCTATAGTCATTTTAATAATTTTTATAGTTATACAATTGGTTTTTAAAGCGCGGAAAGCACTTAAGCATTTTTATTTAAATCCAGACTTCACATTGTTTTATAATATATGGTTTAGAGTTTTACGTTTACTTATTATATGAATAAGTCTTACTTTTGTCCTTACTGATATTATAAATGCGAGAGCGTGTTCTTTGTGGTGTTTATTTAGGTTTCAAGCAAGGGATTTAGGAAAATCGGGGTTTGCGCGGTTTATTCCCCCTATATCACCTGGTTGATAGAATTTGACACGTTAGTGTCATTATATCACCTTGGAATCATTTCACCCAGGTGTAATAATGCAGGATCCAGCTAGTTTTACTAATATTATAAATCCGAAAGTCTGTTTGTTTGTTTATTTGTTTGTCTGTTTGTTCCCGTTTCACGGTCAAACGGCTCGACCGATTTGGATGAAAATTTGCATAGGAATAGTTTAAATGATGGAGATAACATAGGATACTTTTGATCCCAAAAATCTCGCAGGATCGGGACTTACATGAGTGATAACTATTTATCGGATGAAAATATGCAGAGGGATAGTTTAAATGATGGAGAGAAACATAGGATACTTTTGATCCCGAAAATCCCGCGGGATCGGGACTTACGCGGGTGATGACTATTTATTGGATGAACATTTGCATAGGGATAGTTTAAATGATGGAGAGTAACATAGGATACTTTTGATCCCGAAAATCCCGCGGGATCGGGACTTCCGCGGGTGTTAACTATTTATTGGATGAAAATTTGCAGAGGGATAGTTTAAATGATGGAGAATAACATAGGATACTTTTGATCCCGAAAATCCCGCGGGATCGGGCGGAACTTCCGCGGGTGATAACTATTCATTAATGAAAATCGACACAGGGGTAGGGTAAGTGATGTAGAGTGGAATCGTCATCATCGTCATCGTCATCCTTCGTCATCGTCAACGTCACTTACATACAATCTTTACCTTACTTCAACTACCTACTGCAGTGCAAAAATCGAATCCATTGAAGTACTGCTGAAGCAGGATTTTTGCATTGCGGTAGGTAGGTGTTCGAACAACGCGGGATTGCGACTTGCGCGGGTGAAACTGCGGGGCGCAGCTAGTAATTAATAAACAATAAAAATAATAAATAAATAAATATTGCACGACATTACAGACGGCGCTATCTAGCCCCAAGCTAAGCACTAGGTTTGTATGGGTACGAGACAACGAATATACTACAAATTATACTTTTTTGTAAATACATACATACGATACATAGAATACACCCAGATCCAGAAACAAACATTTATGGTCAGCAGAAACATTTGTTCCTGGCGGGAATCGAACCGGCAACCTTCTGCGTTGCAGTCCGGGCATCGCCCACCGCGCCACAGAGGCCGTCAAATGAAATGAAAAAAAAAAAAAAGGTTTATTTGCTTAATAGAATAAGGCGGAAATGAATTTGAAATGGTCGTGACTTCTCTAGAAAATCGACATGATACTACACTATTGTTACTAATCCAGGACTAGGTAGGTAGGGTTTAAACTAGGTATTTATATTGGGAACTGGTTGTACGAGTTTGTTTGAAACTCTATTTGCTAATCGAATGTAAAGCTTCGTTTGATCCCTGAATTTTTGTTCCATAAATTTATTTTTTCCTGTACCACTACCACGTGTTTTGATTGGTTTTCGAACTTAAAAAAAATATTTAATGTACTTGTTGCACTTTTTTATCCCGACATTGCCGCGGGATAATAAATCATTTAAATGTCGCAGTCACATCAATTAATATGAGACGGAAATTGCTTAAAGAACAATGGGTTACGTACACATAAAGCGAATTGGCAGAATCGTGACGTCATCGAGTGTCGCCTGTCGTCGAAATTTATAAACTTTCGTGAGATTCAAAACAAAAGATAAATTGTACTATTTTACGAACACATTTTCGTAAATTTATAAACTTACGACGTCTCGTAGTAAATTTATGAACTAACGGATGTCCATTCTTTAGATTGTAAACGGTTCGACTAATAACAGAAGAGCTTTTAATTTTACGCTTCTTTATAATACGTAAAATTACACTCTGCTCTCTGATTGGTCGATGTCAAAACTTTGAGTTCTTGGTGCCTAAAAGGGTTGGTGTAGAGCAGACCACCGACGGTAAAAATATTGCCAAATTAGCAGTAGCTTATGGTCAATGATGACTTAGGTGTCTGCTGAGCCAACTCTGAAGTTTAGCGAACCCCAGGCTCCCGAGGGGAACGCAACCGGAAACATTGCTAAGATTAAAAGAGTTAATATCCTTAATGCACTGCATTTATGCCGTAATTTGTTTACTATTGTACCAAGACTTTTTTAATAGAAATATTTTAAGGGAAAAATACATCTTCAAATAAAAATACGCCAGCACATGTGTAGCCTAGTTGGAAGGCCACCGCGCAAGTAAATTTAAAAGTTTTTTTTTTTTTAATATTTCGAATGCACTGTTTAATGAATAAAAATAACTCCTCATGGTAGGGACACTGTTGCACGGTCCGTTTGCGCTCAGATTTAAAAAATACATATATTTTAAACAAAAATATTCCAGTTATTCAAAAGGGATTAATGACATTTTTGTTCGTAGAAAAATATACAACTGTAAATAAATTGTACGTTGTTTTTATTGAACTAGTAAATAGAGTTTCATTGTGACGCAGCAATTTTTTGTTTTTAATATAATTTGATGTTCATTTTGGGACAAAAAGGCAATCAATTGCAGCTTTTCGCCATTTTAGGTATTGAAAAAAAAAACTATATAAATCCCGTCTAATGGAACTAGGGCGGTGAAGCCACTGGAACATGTAAGTTACTGATTACGGCGCGGCGGCCTCTGTGGCACGTCGGGTGCAGAAGATTGCGGGTTCGATTCCCGCCGGGTGCAAGCAATTATGCTTAAATTAAATAAAAAAAATATTTTTTTTACGGTCTGCGTGTTTTTTTATCTAGTACCCAAAGTACAAGCCTAGTGCTTAGTTTGGGGCTGGATTGTGCAACTTCACGCAATATTTATTTATTTATAAAAAATCGATAAAATAGTGCTCTGAAGGCGACGTCTAAAAATATGGCTAAGGTATCCCTTGTTCATTGTAAAAGGCGACCAAAATAGTTTTTTTTTTTGTTTTTGGAGGCTTCGGCGAATGATGAGCGTGTTACATTTTAGACCGTATCATCACTTACCATTAGCTGAGGTATTATCTAATTAGCATCCACCGCTAATAGTTGCTATTTACTGTCAAAAAACATGTTTCGTATTCTACATTGCTGCTTTGAAGTAATCACCGGTAACAACCACGTTACGTTAGCCGAAAATAGATCTAGTTGGCGTGCAATTGGAGAGGCCTATGACCAGCAGTGGACTGCAAAAGACTGATGATGATGATGAACCACGTTACGTCAAAGCAGCAATGTACTGCAAGTTAGGCACTAGTAGCAGTGGATGCTAATTAGATGATACCACAGCAGGTGAGATACTGGTCAAATGCCCATCTATCGTATGTCAAAAAATAGTTTTAAAAAGATCAAAACGTAAATATGTATAAAATGTTATCTTACTATAATATTATAAACGCGAAAGTTTGTATGTATGTATGTACCTAGGCCTGTATTATGTGACGTTGTTACTCTTTCACGCAAAAACTAGTGAACTGATTGTTATTAAACTTGGAACATAGGTATCTGGAACCTGGAATAATATATTTAGGCTAATTTTTATCCCGATATTCCTGGAGGATCGGGACTTACGCGGGTGAAACCGCGGGGCACCGCTAGTATTCTTATTATCCTTTTACGAAACCATCTAGTATTCGTAATATAATAATCTCTTTGTTTCCTCTTACTCGAAACACAAAATCATTGCGGCGAAAATGATAAATTAATACACAGCTCTTGACAGATGAGAAAAAATAAAACCTGTCAAGTGCGAGTAGGATTCGAGCACGATGGGTTCCGTACTATTATCGCAATTGTGTACCGAATCCTAAATTAAAAACTGGACTAAGCGAAATTCCTGAACGGAACTTTTGGTCCAACTGATCACTAGATGGCGCTCATAGTAAAAATACATCGCGTTATCGTTGCGTTTTTTTTTATATCATGTTTGTTGTATGGTAGCATTAAATATTTGTTTAATTTTGTTAATAGTATTTGTTATTATAGTGTGTTATATCCCAGGTCTCTACAAAGCGATGTACCGCCATTTTAGTATGTCGCAATAAGCAATTTTAAAATAACAAAAAAAAAATAACCCTCATTTTAAGGCAAATACTCTGTACTTAGATATTTTTTTATTGTGGAGGAAATAAAGAAGTTATTATTATAATCACAGGCGAAAAGTGCTGAATTGCTGTGACCTCGTTCGCAGTAGCCGCGTACCGTCATGTATCGAGCATTCCTACACCTCACATCTGTTAAGTCTTACCTTAGGTTAATTAACTGTAAGTAATTATGTAAAATAGTTTTAGGATTTAACTCAATGAATGAGTTATAAATTGTTTCTTGGCATTGTCTCGATCCTCCGACTGCCGCTAACGTACCTAATTAGTGGCAACAGAAATAAATCATTTTTGAAAATTTCAACTTTCTAGCTATACACGGTTCATAAGATACAGCTTGGTGACAGACGGACTGATAATAGGGTCTCGTTTTCACCCTTTGCATACGGACCCCTAAAAAGATAAAAAGGAAAATGGTAAAAACCGCTGCTCTGTAGTGGACTCATTAAACTTTGCCCAGACCGATGCGTTTACAAGTACGACAAAGATACAAGTTTTTTTTTTAATTTACCATTTTTTTACGAGTGGCAACACTGTAACAAATGAGTTTTGATTCCGGTTTGACGTATTTTTAATGAATTTGAAATTGGAGCTTTTGTTTTTTTTTTCTGCGATAAAATAATGTCGCAGACCATCTTTTCAATAATTTTTTTAACCCTGGAAAAAAGCGGGTTGTTGTCTATGTGGCATGTGGTTTCCAAACGGGTGAAGCTATTTTGATACAGATTTTTTTGTTAGATTGGTGACTTATTTGTTCATCACATAATCACATGATGGTAAGTATGGCTTAAGACGTAGGACACTTATTATGAAGTTACGAACCTGCATGCTGCACCTGATAGGATACATCGTGCAGTTCGCTGGGCGATACGACATAGGCTGGTGGGTGGTAACAAGCTGCGGCCGAAGTCTTCCATCAAGAAGTCCCTTTTGGTCAACGGGTAGGGGATACCGTAACCATATTCTTTTAAACTTGGGATACAGGCCTTTGTTACAGGTCATTTTTGATAGACAAATAGATTGTATACCTAGCCATTCTAAAAGCCGACTCATCATGTTTAAAAATCACTATACAATCTGCCCTAACTTCTTTAAATTACAAAGATTAATAAGATTAAAGTTAGAACCAACATGGTTTTTTAATTTTCTTAGAAGATTTAGCTACGTAGACCAAATATTAATTAATGCTCAAAGACTTCAATTACTGTTAGAAAATAGATCGTATAGTAAGACAAATACTAAAAAAAAACTGCGGTTTCACACGCATAAGTTCCGATATCGTAGAAATAACTGGGTTAAAAATAATCAATTTCACTCCTGAGAATTCAATGTAAGTACATTAATATTAGGCCGTATACAAAAAGAAAGCTGACAGCCAGCGCCGATCTACCAGCGCTTATCGGAACCGATCGGCGCGGGTAATCTGCGCAGGTAATAAGCGCAGAGTTTTTATACAATGCACAAAACCGATAAGAGACGACCTGCGAAACTTGTCGGAACCTGTCGGAGACGTTCCACGCTTATCGGTACTGATTTAGTGCATTGTATATAAAATCCGGGCCTATTACCGGTGCAGATTACCCGCGCCGGCCGGTTCCGATAGGGGCCGTTAGATCGGCGTTGGCTGCCAGCTTTCTTTCTGTATAGGGCTTTATATTAGGTAAGTTTCTTTAGAATCGGTTTATAAGTTCCGGGGATTCTTACAACAAACATTTTATCCTGTTTGGATAAAATGCACTGGTAAAATTAAATAAACAACAAAAATTCACCGTTGTTTAAACTCATAGGGAAGTAATAACTCACAGAATTATTTTAGTGTTGTCACTTCAAAAAACAATATTTTGAAGGTTTTTTGACGGTGGTTGGTCTACCATATAGGTCTATCTCACCCGGAATTACCTGAAATACATAGTTCTTTTCGTTTCCACTAACTTGACCTAACGACTGTTCTATCAGAGATAACAACCGGGACCAACTGCTTAACGTGCCTTCCGAAGCACGGAGGAGCTCGAAAAATTTTTTTTTGCCATACAGATTTTCGGTACCTATATAAGACTGGTTAATATTCTATCTTCTACATTTAAACGGAAATTGCTGAATCAGTTTGTCTCAGTCTGTTTGTGGTAACTTTAAAGAGTAAATATTTTCTTTATTGTTTTATTTGGCAATCATGGCTCGTAGAAAGTTCTGATTAATAGCTTTTACAAGTAGATACTTGAGCAAACAGATTACATTTTAACCGACTTCCTAAAACGAAGGAGGAAGTTCTCATTTATTTAAAATTAGGTGCGCCCCGCGGTTTCACCCGCGTAAGACCCGTTCCCGCAAGAATATCGGGAAAAAATAAGCCCGTGTGCGTTATTTCCGGTATCCAGCTAAATATATTTTAAGTTTCATTGCAATCGGTTTTGTAGTTTCTGCGTGAAAGAGCATCAAATTCAAATACATACATACATACCTACAAACAAACAAAAGAATGAAGATGCGAAACGCTTGGTTCGGGTGACGGGTACAATAGCGAAAATCCCGCGGGATCAAAAGTATATGTTATTCCATGTCTCCAGCTACCTATTTTTCAAGTTTCATCGCAATCGGTTCAGTAGTTTTTGCGTGAAAGAGTAACAAACACACATACATACAAACTTTCAGTTTTACAATAGTAGCATAGGATAAAAGACGTCGGACTCAGAACAGTGTTTAATATTTACGAAAAAGAAGGTTAGTACCTATATGAATATACCGCTTACTTAAAACGGCAACTGTGGCGTGTCGGAGGAGCAATAGAATAGAATAGAATAGAAAACATTTATTGGCACCAAACCCATAGTAGAACACCCAAGACTCAAAATAAAAAAAACAACATTTCACATAAAAAAAAACAAGGGATGATAACAAAAACATAAATATAGTCCAATTAAAAACGATAGATGCTTGATGCTTGCTATAGATGCTTTAAAGTTTTAGTGGTCAAAAGATTTTAAAAGTACAAACAGCACAATTGAAAATGGAAGACATGAAAAGAGAAAAAGGAAGAAAAACATCGCAAAGTACCTACAAGAAAAATGCAAAATGATTTCCTTAAAGCATGAGCAATACTGCGCTCCGTACAATCGCATAAAACAAAACCAAAAACCAAATACACAGAGAAATAAACACGAAAATGAGTAGCGAACTTAATCCCAAATTAATTTCGTGGCGTAATTAAAAGTTCGCGAGAGTTTCGCTGAAAATTGGAATTCTGTCATTTGCTGGACTGTGAGAACTGGGTATTAATAATATTTTTAATTGTATTATTAAAATGAGTTTATTGTTGTTGCAAATTGTTTAATTACAAGAGTCTATTAAAGAGAAAATGTTTGAAGAGCATCCCTACTTATTCGGAAGCTAAAGTAAACTAAACTAAATTAGTTTACATAGTTGGTGGTGGGAAACTTTTTATTCTATTAGACCGCTAATTTATCCTACAATACATAAAAGGTTTTCTCTTAGAAAGGCAGTAAGTATATACCTAAGACGCCATAGGAGCCTACTTTTCACATAACATTAAAATGGTTTCTTCCAGGCCGGCTTCTAAATGTTGACGGCCCCTGTGGCGCGTCGGGCGAACGCTCGGCTGCAATGCAGAAGGCTGCGGGTTCGATTCCCGCCGGGTGCAAATATTTATGCTTAAAAATAAATATCTTTATCTGGTCTGGATGTCTTTCTATGTATAATATGTAATGTATTTACAAAAAAAAGTACGATATGTAGTATATCCGTCGTGTAGGACCCATTATAGAAGCCTAGTGCTTATTTTAGAGCTAGATAGCGCTGTGTGTAATGTCGTGCAATATTTATTATTATTATTATTTATGTAGAACAAAAGATGAAGAAAGGTACTTACCAACATTTGCAAATATCGAAGTTACTAATATTAAGATCCTTCTTTCCATCTTTTCTGATTCTGAAACAAAGAACATTTTGATTGAATTTATTATGGACATTATTTTTTAAAACGAAATTGTAACTCAATCTTCGAGTCTATTAGGTTGTTAAGTCGTTGTGCTATAAGGTAAAGTTTTCATATGTTTAGGGCTCCGTACCTCAAAAGGTAAAAAAGGAACACTTATAGGATCATTTTGTTATTCGTACGTTCGTCTGTCAAGAACAGTCTTTTTTGTTAGTCTTCAACAATGAAGACTAACAAAAAACTTTTTAAACTTTTATACTTAGCTTTTTCTGAGTGCATATAAATATTTTATCCGGGAGTTATTCCCCCTCGCGACCAAGATCATTGTAACATGATCGAAACGTCGAGGTATTTAATTTATTGAGAATTTAAAAATAATAGTACGCGAATAAGACCCGGGAAAAACAATTATGAGTTCAAATCGTGTGAGTTTAATGTTTTCCTGAGGGGCCGTTCATGTTATGTCGGCCAGTGTCATTGGCCCACATATCACATAAGCCAATTTTTTTAAAATATGTTCATCATTTTTCGATCGACATTAGGTAGTTACATCTTAAACGACCGAAAAGAGCCGAACAAAAATACCATACATCCGAAAATTCCTAAAAATCGGGTAAAAAAGGAAAAGTCAAACAAAATTAAACTCATTTTTCCGATTATAATCGCATTGATTTATTCTAAGGAACGACAATTTGACAAAATATGTCTCGTATGCTACCACAGCGGGCGTAAATACATATACTTATCGGGATTTTATGAAACTAGTGGCAAGAAATTTATACTCCTTTTCACAAAAAAAAAATGCGTAGATATACATCAATACTATTTATCCTTACAGTATACATAAGCAAGCTAGAGCGCGCCTATGGGTATATTTGCCTACTGCGCAAAGTGTAAGCAGATGCTCTATACATAGATATTCAAATGTTGAGGTTGAATAGTGCGAATTGCGAATCATTTTTACACCGCGACACTGAACATTTCACCATAATTATTACTGGAATAAATTCTAACGAGAGAAACAGTAAATTCTCGTAACCCTAGGTGACTGTTGACATCGTCTTTGTAATTTTTCGACTGTTCATACCGGTGCTTACAGTTCATACTCGCATACCAGCGCTCTGTAGCTTGCATGTGTATACCTACTCAAAGTAGGTAGTAGTATTTGATAACATTGCTACCAGTAACAGCTACAAGGCTGATTTTGTGAAATTGACTCTATAATTCACATGCAGGTTCGTGATGTAAATTAGACTTAATTCACTTTATTTATGTTGTGCGACATAACGTATCATATTGTAAAGGGTTCAAAGTACTGAACACCGAAATATATTACGATATAATGACAAGACATGCCCCATACGGACCCTAATAATTTTGCATAGATTTAAATGTATCGATTTTACTTTGAAATTTTGTTCATAAATTGTTGTTTAATCTTTGTTACTGCTGACCGAATATTCGGTTTCGGCTTTTCGTCGCGAATTAAAAAAAAATAGGTAGGTAATCCAAACAGGTAAATTCATTTTATTGCGGTTTCAATTTTTGTCCCGATCCACAATCTAAACAAAGGGCAAATCTGGAATTGTGAACCGATTTATAATTGAGTAAAAATTAGGGATATATACAGGATATATAAACTCATTCTAGCATTTTTCGCTATATTTTTGTTTAAGACATTTTAATATACTTTATGCAACTAAACTAGTTTCATAATCAGTCAATTTCAAATAATCAGTCTCCCAGCAGTTACTGGAAGAAATTTTATCATTTAGATAAATGGTGCCACTGCGTCTGAGCAAATATTTTAAATGACTATAAATTGCATGTCGTTATAAAACATAGTTTCGTAATGTAAATTCCGCTTTATGGCCGGCTATTGAGCTACTTTAGTTACACTATTGTATTATTTGTAAATGTTTTGGTGTGCATAATAAAGCCTTCTAGCGTTGTACCGTCTTCGCGGTAATTTTAAATATCGCGCCATATTCGGCGCCACCAATCAAATCTCTCAGACACTAAGGCGCCTGGTCAACTCGAGGCTGGGCCAATCAGAATTCGTCTATTTTGACGTAAAGCGCTCGCATTGGTTAAAACCGAGAGTCTACCGTCACTGTAAGTGACACCTACCTACAATCAAAAAATATATTTTCTACGTTTCTAATGGTAGACGTTGCGTCCGAAAAAAATCTAAATTTTACTCGTAATTTGTTTGTCTGCGATAGTGTAATCATAAAACTAAAGTGGAAACGTCATTCTCTACGTTTAACATCGTACGCGGCGCCGCTCGTGAGAGCATCCAAAACTTGAGTGTATCACGAACCAACAATTAACGTGTACCTACTTACCTACTTCCTTACTCAAGGAGTGAAATCCAGGACATTACAAGGAGGCAACTCAGGTGCGTAGCGCTTTATATTCAATTTGCCCAGTTCAGGAAGACCGGGAACCTTGGACCGTGCTGAGACAAAGAAATTTCCTTAGAACCAATGTATTTCACATACAAGCGTTCTACTGATTTCCATTAATCCATTATTTTAATATTCATTCCTTAAAATAATTATATTATCTATTCGAAAATTATCTATCTAAAAATACTTACAGAAGAAATAAATTATACAAAGATAAATAAACAATATAAATAATCTTAGACAATTGAGTCGAATGACCATCGAATAACCATTGAGTCCAAAAGTGCCCATCACACTGGGGCGGCATTACCCATTAAGTTCTATTTATATTTCTACTAGCTGCGCTTAGCGGTTTTACCCGCGTAATTCCTGATCCCGCAGGATTATCGGGATCAAAAGTATCCTATGTCACTCTCCATTAGTTCTGTACATACTTCTGTAGTTTATTGTATGATATATATTTCTATTACCTATTTATTTATTTATTTCTATTTTTTTTTTGTTTTTGGTTCTCAGAGGATCAAGTAAATATAGATGTTATATGCGAAGACTTGTAAATGGTGTTGAGTTTATTAATTTATTGTTACTTAGTTTTTATTCACTGTATGTTTTCCAAATAAAATAAAATAAAAATAAATAAATAAAATTACTTAAACTATCCCTATGCTAAGTTTCATCTAAATCCGTCGAAACGTTTGAACGAGAAGAGAACGCTGTTTACTAGTTTTAGCTTAAAAGAGTAACAAGGTCACATACAGACTAACTATGGGTTCAGACTTGTACTATGGGTACTAGACAACGGATATACTACATAACATATTATACTTTTTTTTTGTAAATACATTCATGCTATATATAGAAAAACACCCAGACCAGATACAAATATTTATTCTTAAGCATAAATATTTGGACCTGACGGGAATCGAACCCGGAGCCTTCTGCATTGCAGTCGTCCGTTAGCCCAACGCGCTACCGAAGCCGTCACATAACAGTTTATAATATTAGTAAGATTATTAAGAGTCAAATCATATTCTATCTATAGATATTTCACCATCGTATACAAATAGGTATCGCATTATATACCTATCTTATCTATGTATGTATATAGGTACTGGTACATAAGACTCTTGAAACATTAAACATCCCTCAAAAGCTTCAAAGTAAACAAACATCTTGTGAAACTGTAGAGTTAAAAAACTTAAGTGCAGATCTTGCCGTCTTAAGTTGAACTTAACGCGTACTTAGTGAGCCTTACAGACATCTTAGGGCTGCCCTTTTATAGGGTTTACAGTTTCATGAGATTGTTAGTATTTAATTTACGTAGAAGGAAGTTCGGTAGACTTAATGCTACTTGCATGCCGTTAGAAAGAGATGTCAAAATATTATTATTAAAGCGATTAGGGGAAAATGATAAAACGTCATAAAACTTCGTTCCTTTAGTAAAATCAAATAAAAATATTTTTTATCAAAATACAGCGTCATTAGCATTACGTATAAAAAATGAAATTTTTTGGCCTTTGCTTTTTAGAAAATAATTCGTACATCGCCTATAATTATACGCACGAAGGCATTGTTGACGGTGAAAATGTTGTGAAAGATAATTATTTATGTACTGTGAACAAGCGGGTGATCGCGACGTAAGCTGGGATGGAACTAAGACTTCTTTGGTAAGTTAGCTTAGAATTATGTCGCCAAGAAATTCTCCCGACTACCTTTCTAGAAATTCTTAACATATCTCTGCTTCACATTGTTACCCAAGCCAAGCCTTAGTTGGTAAACAATTGGCAAGAAGAGATATTATGGCCGAGAAATTATATCATGACACGTGATTCCTGTGTAGCTCAGTGGTTAGAGCAGTCGCCTGGTTAGCGAAAGGACGTCGAATCCTGTCATGGGGATTTTTTGGAAATATAATAATATTTCCTTGCTAAAAATATTTCTAAGTATATAACATAATTATGTTGGTAAGTTAGGTTTATTATGGCGACTGTACAGTACACTCTGGAACGAGTAGGTACTTTCGTCAAGTCTCGCCGAGGGATAGGTCGATAACCGAGTGATTACCATTTACACTCTCACACTTGGCATGTTTCGACGAGAGTGTAAACGCTATTAAGTTTTATTTTGGTTAAACTTTTAAAAAAATATTATGACTGATAATCTTATTTAAGTAAATGTAATTTATTCAGCTCGACTACCAAAGTTCTCACGAATTGTTTACTCCACAAATATTGGCAACCCTAAGCTTTAAAAGATACTCAAACTAACTTCACTTAATATACAAGATCTGTGTACAATTCTCACCAAAACATGCGCACCATTTTGATCCCTATTCCCTTAACATAAGACACCAAAAAAGACATCCCTTTTTAGCACATTTTCTCGTAACTGTACGTTACTTAGTCATGAAAAAAGCTGAGATATTTAAAATTTAATAAGGAAATTGAAGGGAAAAGCCGAGCCTTATCTTGCTTCGGTTTTAATTATTTTTTATTGCAGTAAAACAGAGTAATAGTCTTTCATAAAAACTAGACTGCAATAGGATGCTGGAAATTTCGATAAACAAACGATTATTTGTCTTTTTACTTTTATTTAAGATAGAGTTAAGGATGTCAGGATGATTTTTGTATACTTTTAAGGGTCAAACGGACGAGTATCCGGAGGTCTACTATTAGATGACCTCTGTGGCGTGTTGGGCGAACGCTTGACTGCAATGCAGAAGGTTGCGGGTTCGATTCCCGCTGGGTGCAAACATTTATGCTTAAAAATAAATATTTGTACCTGGTCTGGATGTATTTCTATGTATAATATGTATGTATTTATAAAAGAAAAATAAACATGAGTAGTATATTTGTTGTCTAGTCGCCGTAACACAAGCTTAGCAGCTTACCATGGGGCTAGATAGCGCTGTGTGTTGGTCACAGAATTTATTTATTTATTACGAAACAACAAAAATTTCAATCCGAAATGTTAAACAAAGTTTTTACTATACCTACCCTACTATAATAGAGTTCTTTTTCGGCTAGGATCCACTATCATCGAGTCGATAAATTTGTTATCGTGAATGAACTTTGTAAGTATAAAATAAATGTTTAGTTTCAAGTAGTATAACTACGAATCCTATAAAAGAATATGATCAGTCACCGGTCGCCTGAAAGTTGTGAAACATTAGAATTGATTTCATATAGCGTGGCGATCAGCCTGTATCGCCACGCCAACCCGCGCCCAAGGACGTTTCACATCAAACAATTCTTTCGGTAGTTAATTGTTTCGTTTAGAACACTAACAGCCGAATACAGAAACGTCATTTAACATTTGAGAGGTATTTGAATTATTGAGCAGCTTCTAAATTCAAAATTAGTATGGCGATTTTTGAGTTTGAGAGCTGCTTCTTTGTTTAAGTAGTTCTTAAATGTTGAATAACGTTTCTGTATTCGGCCGTATTATTTACAATAATTATTATTATCGTTCGTCCGCAATAGTGAGTAATATAAACTTATTAGGAAATACACGATTGAACAGTAACGTGAAAACTTTGTCTAAGGTTTTCGCGATTTTGCATAATAAAACACAATATATACCGGGTTCTACTCGCGTCATTATTAATAAACGACCTCGAGCTTTCGCCAACTTTACAGTTGGCTTTTTCAAGGTAGACTGCCTGTTTTAACCTGAAAACTCTAAAATATCACTAATTATGGCACAACACTACACGAAAAGAAGAAGATGAAGTGAATAGGGTAACATGAGCCGAAGTTAGGGCTGTCACAAATCCCTGTGACTACAAGTGGTGGAGTTCGTAGCTACTTCTCACGCCTTATATGCGCCGACATACAACCAAACAATACCTGTACTCCTACCATGAGTTGCAACGCAAATACGTACACGGCAATGTGAACAGTTTGATCTTGTGCACAGCGCGGCCCGTGTGTTGCCTGCCGCACCGGCAAGCCTATTATGTAAAATTTTGTAGTACCGACAGCAACGCGATAGCAACGCGACAGCAATCGCTACGTTGCTGTTAGCTAATACGAAAGTGACGTTTGACAGCGACAATCGCGAAATTTACGCCTGTTGCAAACCTGTCGCTAGAATCGTAATTAGGCTAGTGCGGTGGGGACAATATGTCGGCAGCGCGATCCTATATTTTTCGTTGCAGACATGCAGGCTATCGGACATCCAGGCAAACTGATAAGCGGCAGCGTTTTATAATAGAATTGTAAGCGTCTAACATCTTAGCCACATCGTCGCTTTCTATCAAGTGAGATAGTCCAATGTTTACCCATCAATTATAAAATATGCCCAAACTGTTCACGTTACAGTTTACATACCAACTTATGGTTGTGAGCGGTGTTGGTCTAGTGGTAGATACCCCGACTTTTATTCCGAAGGTCGTGGTTTCGAATCCCGGCTGACCGCGCACCAATGTCTTTTTCCTTGCGGAAAAGTTATGTGCGTTAATAACATCGCTCATACGGTGAAGGAAAACATCGTGAGGAAACCCACGGCTTAGTTAGTTTTAGACGTATTGACCAGTTCTTTCCTCTGGGCATGGCTGACTAAGCTAGCGGTGGTATAGGTGCTGGGCAAGCCTACCACCTAACAACGTCCCGGGCAAACAGCGCCATAAAATAGCATGGATTAAAGAGTTGCTTGCGCTGTATAAATCATCTAAATTTAGATGAAAAGGCCAATATTATGGTAGGGGTACAGAGCACCTCGTTACTAAAATGATAAACGAGCATCACACAACCAAAGGAACTTTTACCACAAATAAACAAGGATTTTCAGGGCCATTAACCCTCGATATTAGTAAAAACATCACATACGAACACCCGTCGCGGGCTAATCGCTTAGCGATGACGTGATATTGATGGGTGGTGATTAATCTTGATCAGATGTCCGTACAACGGGTCGTCTTTCACTTAGAGGTTGTTTTTCAGATTGATATTTAGCAACGGCTATGCACAAAGTTCTCGCGGCGAAGTCCATTGTAACATTGAAACGTTAGTTATTGTCTTCCTCGACGTTTCATATTATAATACGCGATTAAGATCCAGGAATATGTTACTGCCCAAGGCATTAATAAATAACGAGGTATTAACAATGTTTCGATTTATTTTCTAAGAGGAGGTTGATATTTCGGAAGTAGTTTCAACTAGCCATGTTTAAAATTCTTCGTTAGTTTTTCAGATACTAATCGAATAAGCAACGGCTATGTACAAGGCGTCTATTCTTCTTCTTAACCGACTTCAAAAAAAGGAAGAGGTTCTTAATTCGACGCGTGTTTTATTTTTAGATTTTTTTTATTTGAAAAGTAATTACAAAAATAATTTGGTACGGATCTGATGAGGGTCTTCAGAGTGATGAACGGGAATGCTCCTCAAAATGCAGACCTATTTTTCACTTTTCTATTCTCTTTCAAGATCTTTTGTCGTAGCTTCCTAGTGTCAGTATTTTCAAGTCACTCTAATGCCTTTGACTTGATCTTATGTGTTTAACATTTGTTACGGTTTTGGACACCTACCCACTTTATGATGAAGACGTTTACCCGCCACCGCACGCGGAGAACATCAGGTTCGCTAATTTTCCTCCAATTAGATTCAAATTCAACTTTTATTTATTTAATTGGATGTATTAGATCACTTTAAATACGTCGAGCGTTCTTACAACTATGACTCTATTGTGGCTTCAGAACGCGCCCTCCGATGAGAAGAAGCCACAAGAAACTCATGGTTTTTTTTAGTGATAACGTTTTATTTACAATTGTCATTTTCCTTCCCCCTCCTTCAGTCTTTAAATAATAAATGAATTCTGTGAACAACACACAGCGCTATCCAGCTCCATGATACGCTACTAAGCTTGTGTTACAGTGACTAGACAACGGATATTACAATACTTATATTTATTTTTCTTATAAAAATACATACATAGAAAAACACTCAGACCAGAAAAAAGTATTTATTTTTAAGCACAAATAATATTTGCACCCAGCGGGAATCGAACCCGCAACCTTCCTAATAAAATGGTCTTAAAATTGTAATTTCCATTAAATAATACAATGTAATAAGTATGAAAACAACACATAGTTAATATCTACGGCCATAATTCCCACTTAAAAGAGATTGACTCCGAAAAATCTCATCATAACAGAGAAACTTGAACGAAATAAAAAGGCGACATGAAAATATAAGTGTGCCTTCATAAAATCTGGATGCTCATGACCCGGACGCGTATTTAGAAACATTTGTCTTGTTTAAACTATAGATGTATACGCTAGAATACATCGGTATTAGAGGAACTCCTCATATTGAATCAATTTGTATTGTACAAAATACAACACTTTTTTTTACATGATAGGCTAGTATTTGACCAAATCTCATCGGATGGAAAGCGATGATGAGGTCGACAGTGATGTTATACTGTCGATGCTGACCTCACCTCATTGACCTGACCTCATCGTGCTTGCCTAGGAGAAACCTACTCACTTTAAATTTGAAGACTCGAAGCTTGGTGTTATGTAGGAATATCAACGCAAGCAATGAGTTTCACTACCTAGACATTACTGTAATATAACCATAATTCCGATCAATAAAGTGTTTAAATTCACACAGTGTGTTAACAGAGTTACATTTTACCGGGTCTTTTCGCCCGTACTGAAACGCGTACTACTTATTATTTATTTTCCTACCTTGGCGTTTCGATCAGGTTACGTAATGATCTTGGTCATGCGGAGACTGGAGCTGCGTCGATCTGCGGTTATATAGAGGACGACACCCGACGCAGCGCCAGTCACCTCGAGACCAAGTTCATTGTAACATAATCGAAACGTCAAGGTTTTTTTTTTTTAATATTGCGCTACGTTACACACAGTGCAATCTAGCCCTAAACTAAATACTAGGCATGTACTATGGGTACTAGACGACGGAATAAATAATAATACGCAATTACAGATACAGATATTTTATTGGTAACGAGATAAGTTACATGTCATGATAAAAATAAACTATAATTAAAAATTATTTTACGTAACGTACTTACTCGTAAAACTATAGTTAATTTATTCCATTAAATTTATTAAAAAACTTTAAATAAAATGTCAATCTATATAAATTTCAACATAATTTCATAGAAAAATAGGAAAAAATAAAAAAATAATAGTTGATCATACGATAATTGGCATTTCATAAAATTCAATAATTGAATAAAAAGAATATTCAAGGAGCCATTTTCTTAGTCTCGACTTAAATACATTAGTGGTAGTTGCATCGTGCAACATTGCAATTAAGACACGGTAAAATGTTGCTAATTTAGATCGTCTCAGTCAGTAGGAACGTTTCCAACTAGCTTTTGAAGATACGCGGCTAGACTCATATAATCCGTCATCTTGGCTTTATACATTACGAGGCATAGTTTTATGTGCTAACCTAGTAATACTGTGAAAACCTTTATACATATTACATTTGACCCGCGGCTTTATTCGAAAAAGTTCTATTCCTCTGTTCTAAAATTAAAATATCATTATCTTCCGAGCAATGTTCCCGGTTACTTCCCTCTCAGGAGTCTGGAGTCCGAGAATTTTGCGTCTCCACTTCGCACGATCTTCGGCAACCTACGTAGTGAGGCTATTTGTACGCTTATCAACCCTGAAAACGTCAAGCTGGCATTTCTTCGGGCTTCCCGATCTGCCGCGTCTTTTTCAAAATCGTCTTTTGTTTTCACTTCGATCATCTTTTGTTTTCCACCAATCTCCATCTTTTTTTTTTGCTCCAAATTTAACCAAGTCCTTTTTAACTTGAGCATCTTCTTATTCAAAGTCAAAGTCAAAATAGTTTATTAAATAAATAATAAATCCTGTGACGTACACACAGCGCCATCTAGCCCCATGCTAAGCTGCTAAGCTTGTGTTACGGTGGCTAGACAACGAATATACTACTTATATTTATTTTTCTTTTGTAAATACATACATATTATACATAGAAATACGCCCAGACCAGAAACAAATATTTATTTTTAAGCATAAATATTTGCACCCAGCGGGAATCGAACCCGCAACCTTCTGTATTGCAGCCAAGCGTTCGCCCGACGCGCCACAGAGGTCGTATTTCCTTTAGATTCTTGTACAACATTAAATGCACAATGATCATTTGGCTACGTCTTAGTTGTATTGATTTTAGTGTGGCTTCGGAACGCGCCCTCCGATGAGAAGAAGCCACAAGAAAGTCATGGCTATTTTTTTTTTTTGTGATCATGTGTTAAATTACAATCGTCATAATACAGATATTATCTATAATTCGAACAGGAGCAATCAATAAATTATGTCCATGGATTTTTTCCATTAAGATATAAATAAATAAATAAATAAATCGTGTGATGAACACACAGCGCCATCTAGCCCCATGGTAAGCTGCTAAGCTTGTGCTTGTTTGTAATATACTTATCATAGTACGCCTTTTTACACAATTTATGTTTAATATAATTTTTTGAATCTTGTGATGGACATGTCACATAATTATGTCTTTAGGTAGTTTATTATAATAAAGAATTGGGAATACTTTACCCCTAAAGAATATTAATATGTAGTTTAATCGTGGCAATGTCTGTACCACCGTTGGGCCCAGTTGACTATTATCAAATTCGAAAGGGTACAAGTGGTCCCTGGTCCCAGTTTCGAGGTGGACGACTTCAATCTTAACCCGGAGGCGCCCCATAACCAAATATTTGGCTTCATCGGATTCATCGGAAATTGTGAGTTACGTTAGAAAATAATAAACAATTTTTATGAATCCGACAAGAATTTTCATTAACATTCTACTAATAAGTATAAGCTGAAAGTTTGTATGTATGTATGTTAGTCAATCACGTAAAAACAGCTGAATCGATTGTGATGGAACTTGGAATATAGGTAGCTGGAGATCTGTAATAAGACATAGGCTACATATACCCCGATATTCCCGCGGGAAAGGGAGTTGCGCGGATGAATAGTCCGATAACCGAACCTTCTCAAACTGTATACGAAGTCATTACATTGGTAAATTCCCAAACTATACATACTCACACTATCGAAACTATTAACAGCAGATGTGGGTTGTATCAAGCAACTTTACTAATTAGTAAAGTTGAGTTTCAGTTCGCACTCAAATATTTGGGGTGCACGCAGATCGGGGGATTTTTCAGCCGGTTTTTTCTTTTCGTCAGTCGGATGCATCTCGACAGATAGGATAAGATGAGTGCCAGAAGACGGACGTTGGAATAGATGCCGATCTTAAAAACGGTGGCGGGATGATTTTGATGCATTTCACGGATATCTGTGTTATGACGATTGTAATTTAACACATGATCACAAAAAAAACCATGAGTTTCTTGTGGCTTCTTCTGATCGGAGGGCGCGTTCCGAAGCCACAATACATCAATACACCTAAGACGTAGCCAAATGATCATGTGCATTTAATGTTGTACAAGAATCTAAAGGAAATAAACTATTTTGATATATTTTTTTGATTGGCTAGGTCTATCCCAGGATCGGACTGCTTGGAAGGACCTTTGCCAAGCAATGGGACAGTAAAGGTAAACAAAAATATTGTTTTTGCATTTATAGGTGACATTGTTTCTTACATTCTAGTGTAGTTTTCAGACAATTTTGTCGAAGTGCATTGATTATTTACATTTTATCCTAAATAGTTTTTTTTTCCTAAAATGTATATATTATTATAGGCTTTGAAACAATAAGAAGTTTTTCTCTTGAAACTACACAACAATTTATGGGTTCCCTACGCTACTTCGAAACACTATCCATCGAAACACCTTTCGCCGAAGACGATTGACCGAAAGATTACTTTACCGATTATTAAATAATGTCATCTACACAAATGCAGCAAACATTTTACTATCAACATTTCGTCATGAAATTAATTTAAATGTTTGGTAAGATAAATAAATAAATATTTATTTAAATATTTTATATGTTCATTGTCAATTTTTGGTAAACCCGCCAGGAAATTGGCTTTGTGTATTATGTTTATAATATTCTCCTTCAAAAGGTTGAATTTCCATTCGTCGAGCGAAACCTTTAAACTTTTGAATTTTATCTTAATTTAGTTAATTTCTACTAAAAACTATTTTCGCAATGTAAATCCCACTTAAGATATCATCCGATCAACAAATCGTCGTCCTAACTCACCCTTTGGTTTATAGAACGCGGTATTGTGTGGCGACGAAACTCTAGTAGTAGGTAACTGGTATGAATGAGTAGCATCAAGTTAGATTAGTTTTGAGACCGTCGGAATTCTAGCCTTCAAATTGGTTTTGTCATGAACAATAATAGCCGTAATAGACGATCGAATTTAGTCCGGATCGCACCGCCGCCGTGCCGCATTACTGACATAAGTAAGGAAAATGTGTAACATTGATCTGAACTTCAAAACAGTAGATACGGCATCAGAAGAAATATAGTTGTAACAAGCCACTGAAGTCCAATTTCAAATTCAACCCGCTTCGCGATGGTCCGCTTGAGGGTGAGGGAGCACATAGCTGCTGTCAAAAATCGCCAAGTGGAGAAGTCAGCGATAGCAGAGCATCTACTGTTATCGGGTTCCAATCACTGGATCTAATTTCATGCGCCTCGTATCCTGTCCACCGAACGCCATTATTATCCCAGAATAGTGCGTGAAGCGGTTGAAATAAAGAAATACAATAATTTCAAGCGTGAAAGTGGATATAAACTTTCAACAGCGTGGATTCCGGTAGTAAAAAAGTGCAAAAATCGCGAAACAACTCCGGTGATACGCTCTGACATCGTGAGTGTAGTGTGTCGCCGCCCTTAGCTGTTATTTATTTGATAACGAACATTAAAAATAAAATGTGGGTAGTTCGTGTACCGACACATTTTTTGTGTGACAATAAGTACCAGTGACACAAAAAATGTGAATAAAATATGAAAAAAAAACGGGTATAAATAGAGGACGACGCCCGCCGCTCCAGTCCCCTCGCGACCAAGATCATTGTAACATGATCGAAACGTTGAGGTAAGAGAATTTAAAAGTAACAATACGCGAATAAGAACCGGTTAAAATATTACTATGAGTACAAATCGTGTGAGTTTAAAAAGTTTAATAACGGATATACTACATATCCGTTGTCTAGTACCCATATTACAAGCTTAGTGCTTAGTTTGGGGCTAGATTGCGCTGTATGTAATGTCATGCAATATCTATTTATTTATTTAATATGTCAATGGACTATTATGACTTAGGTATTCTGTGGCATACAGAATACATAATTTGACAATAGGTACGGTGTGATGCGGGTTTTTGCGTCTGTTACAGCTAAACAAAACATTTGTATATTGTCAGTATGCTAACTTAGTTCTTAAGAGAATTAGGTACTTTCTTGAAGAGCACGTTGGTGTGAATTCTCCATTCAACGAGAGGAAGAAAAGAGCTAAAAAATTATTTTTTTGTGATTACCTCTTACAGAGCTAGATTAACAGCCGAATACAGAAATGTCATTTAAAATTTAAGAGGTTCTTAAATTATTGAGCAGTTTCTAAATTTAAAATTAGTATGGCAATTTTTGAGTTTGAGAGCTGCTTCTTTGTTTAATTAGTTCTCAAATGTTGAGTAGCGTTTCAGTATTCGGCCGTTAGGTTTATACCGCAGGCAAGATATTTAGTTAGTAAAAAACCATAACGGCAAGGTTTTGGCTGCAAAAATACAGCTATGCTAGCCAAAAACTAATTTTTACAAACCTATATCGAACGAAGTCCATTTTCTGCGTTAAAATAGAGCAGAAAAGTAATTTGGAAAATGAATATTGAAAATAAATTACAAGTCGTGTTCAACCAAAGGAATGGTTGTTAACGAAGGTTTGCAATTCCTCGTACATATTCTACTTCGATGTATGTATTTATAAAACGTATTTATAGAGTTTTCAGAAAAAAACTCTTTTCTAAGGACTGTCACCTCAGATCATATCAAATAAACGTATCATAATCATACCAAACATTTACATTCTGTAATTTTAACGGTAAACAGCAGGATGATTTATACTACACCTTGCCGGGTCCGAGCTTCGTTGTCTGTTGCTCGGCCGCCACTCGGTTGCAACAGACCGATCGACTGCTCGCCGAGCAATGGACAATGAAGCTCGGACTCGTGACGGTCTAATATAAATAAAAATAATGTAAATATATCTATACTTTTAATAAAATCGTAACTTAGCGGTGTCTGTTTTTGAAAGATATTTTGAAAAAACTATTTTTAGGAGTATGTACTAACGTAACAGACCCCATTTCCGTGTTTAACTTTTTGTTTGTTTGTCCGTTTGGATGTTTGTCCGTAAGTCTGTTTGTCTGTGCGTTTGTGCGCGCTAATCTCGGAAACGGCTTGACCGATTTCAATGAAATTTGGCATTCGATTAACATATAGGCTACTTTTTATCCGGATATCAAGTCCGTATATCCGGATAAAAAATAAAAATTGCGTAATTTTGTTATTTTTGAACCATCGTTATCTATCGTCATACATCGCCATCGATCGTCATCCATCGTCATCATCACTTACTGACATACAAATTTAGCCTTACTGAAAGTACTGATGATGCCAGGCGCGGCAGCGCCTGGCTTCAACAGTACTTCAATGGGCGACCGTTTAAGTGTGGGTTTTTGCATTGCGGTAGGTAAGTGTAAGAACAACGCGGGATCGCGACTTGCGCGGGTGAAACCGCGGGGCGCAGCTATATCTAATATAAATCATCCTTCAGGCAGTAATTTTCAGTTGCTTTTTAGAACAATAAGGTTGACTTGTGCTGCTATAATTAGCGCTAAGGTCCGGGCTAGAGAGCTAGCCAGTGCTGACTCACAATCATAAGAGTTACCACGTTAGTTATTCTGATAGCCCTGGCTAACTTTAGTATAGCAAATGCTACATCTCAATTTGTCCATGATCAGGAGGTATAAGGTACTATAAATTCCTCGAGACAGACAAAAATTGGTTATTGGAACACTTTATTGGTAGGACCGAGTGTAAAAATCAAGAATCCCGCTTTGTGGGAGAAATATAACACAACAATATGATTCTACAATAAAATTCTATATGCCCATAGAACCTGTAAATCGCTACCCACTTACTAAGTTTTAATAAAAACAGAGAATATTAATCAGGGAATAACACATAAGCTACTTTTTATCCTGATATTCCCGCGGGAACGAGGTTAAAATGTGTTTAATTTTCATATCATCATCTTAAAAACCGACGAAAAATCGAAACTAAGTAAGTTTTCCGTTGAGTTTACAAAATAAGAGATTTATTTACCTACGACCCCTCACGAGCGCATTGCATGCGATATAAAAACGTCTCTGTTCATGTCAGGAATTAGGGTTCCGTAAAACAAAGGGTTCTAACTTTGTTTTAAAACTTAGAACTTGGTCCCAAAGTAAGGACATTTTCGGATAAAACATTGCACCAATATAATGAAGTAAAAATCAATGCTCTAAGTTTGTTAATTTTGACGGCCCCTGTGGCGCGTCGGGCGAACGCTCGGCTGCAATGCAGAAGGCTACGGGTTCGATTCCCGTCGGGTGCAAATATATATGCTTAAAAATAAATATTTGTATCTGGTCTAGGTGTCTTTCTATGTATTGTATGTATATATTTACATAAAAAGTAGAATATATAGTATCCGTTGACTAGTACCCATAGTACAAGCCTAATGCTTAGTTTGGGGCTAGATAACGCTGAGTGTAATGTTGTGCAATATTTATTTATTATTTATTAGCTGCGCCCCGCGGTTTCACCCGCGTAAGTCCCGTTCCCGCGGGAATATCGGGATAAAAATTAGCATATGTGTTAATTCAGGTCCCCAGCTACCTATATTCTAAGTTTCATCGCAATCGGTTCAGTAGTTTTTGCGTGAAAGAGTAACAACCTCACATACATACATACAAACTTTCGCGTTTATAATATTACTAGCTGCGCCCCGCGGTTTCACCCGCGTAAGACCCGTTCCCGCGGGAATAACGGGATAAAAAGTTTCCTATGTGTTAATCTAGGTCCCCAGCTACCTATATTCCAAGTTTCAGCGCAATCGGTTCGGTAGTTTTTGCGTGAAAGAGTGACAACCTCACATACATACATACAAACTTTCGCGTTTATAATATTACTAGCTGCACCCCGCGGTTTCACCCGCGTAAGTCCCGTTCCCGCGGGAATAACGGGATAAAAAGTTTCCTATGTGTTAATCTAGGTCCCCAGCTACCTATATTCCAAGTTTCAGCGCAATCGGTTCGGTAGTTTTTGCGTGAAAGAGTGACAACCTCACATACATACATACAAACTTTCGCGTTTATAATATTACTAGCTGCACCCCGCGGTTTCACCCGCGTAAGTCCCGTTCCCGCGGGAATAACGGGATAAAAAGTTTCCTATGTGTTAATCTAGGTCCCCAGCTACCTATATTCCAAGTTTCAGCGCAATCGGTTCGGTAGTTTTTGCGTGAAAGAGTAACAACCTCACATACATACATACAAACTTTCGCGTTTATAATATTACTAGCTGCACCCCGCGGTTTCACCCGCGTAAGTCCCGTTCCCGCGGGAATAACGGGATAAAAAGTTTCCTATGTGTTAATCTAGGTCCCCAGCTACCTATATTCCAAGTTTCAGCGCAATCGGTTCGGTAGTTTTTGCGTGAAAGAGTAACAACCTCACATACATACATACAAACTTTCGCGTTTATAATATTACTAGCTGCACCCCGCGGTTTCACCCGCGTAAGTCCCGTTCCCGCGGGAATAACGGGATAAAAAGTTTCCTATGTGTTAATCTAGGTCCCCAGCTACCTATATTCCAAGTTTCATCGCAATCGGTTCAGTAGTTTTTGCGTGAAAGAGTAACAACCTCACATACATACATACAAACTTTCGCGTTTATAAAATTAGTAAGATAGTAAGATAAGATTTATTTTGAAGAACCTTAAAGCTTTGGTATATATATATTGAACTTTTTCTCGGTTTCTGGTCTTAAATAGTTTTAAGGCCTTTTGATACATGATCATCCTTTGAAAGATATTTGCGGCATTCCTCTTGAAAGCTCAAGGTTTGCGTTCTTGCTCTTTTACGTCGCCACTTCGCAAGATCTTCAACACTCCGTGCAGTGAGGCCATTTGCATGCATGTCAGCTCTTAAGCTGCTTTTCCACCAGAGATGTGCTATGCAGCTATGCTGCGAAGATGTAAAATCTACGCTACGAAAATACGCTAAACTATGTGCATCAATGAATATGATTAGTGGATATCAAACGAATCCATAGCATCGTATCATGGCACATCTTTGGTGGAACAGCAGCCTTAGGCTAACACTATCTTTGAGTTAGAGGTATCTTACATCTTCAGAACTTCCTGGGTGTTATTAAACAATGGTATTCATAATAATTATAGCGAAAGATATAACCGAACCCACAACCCTCGGAATGAAAGACGGGGTTTCATTCCGAGGGTCGTGGGTTCGAATCCAGGCCGTAATGTACACTAACAACATCGCTCTTATAGTGAAGGGAAACATCGTGAGAAAACCGACATGCCCTAGGACTTACCTAATAGGAGGCCCTTGCGATGCAGACAAATTAACGGGTTAATTATCACAATATTTTTATTCATAACAAATTTTAGAAATATGTATTATAAAATAACATTTCACATACATTAGAGGAGAGTTTATTTTAAAAGTAGACACGATTCAAATCCACAACTTAACTCGAATACTGAATTCTCAAAATGTTTTAAATTACATTATTCTACGGAACCCTTTCAACTCCACCGACTCAATCTCACAAAACAAAGACTTTACTATCTCAGCACTAAACAAAATGTAATTTTGTATACGTCTGAAACATAACACCGCAAAGGGCAGCGGACATTCATTTTAAACTTAAAACGTTTTTATCCGATACGGATCGTAAAACGGAACGTATTTTACGAGAGCCTTAAATTGTACAAGAAAACAACTTTTGGGAGTCTCGTGAGTGTCATCGTGTTGTTCTCATAAACCTTTAACTAAAGTACTTACATGGTAGAATTAATGTTTTTGAATTGATATACATCCAAGCTGTAACGGGTATGCCCTTTTAATCCGAAAGAGTGTTGTTTTAGACGTCTAGGCGAACAACTTTTGTTCTACGACTTTTGGAAATTCGAAGTACTGTTCGCAATTTTTTAAAGTTTACTTGAAAATCAGCTGTTTCTGAGAGTTCGAGGTCATTGACCTTATGTTGTACTTTTATTTAGTTTGATGGTTTACAATCAAAACTTCAATTACTTTAGTAATAATTTATTTATTTTCAAAAGCAGTTGTTTTATCAGTGAAACATAATCTCAAAATTTAAAAAAAAAATGTTTGAATTTTCAAAAGTCGTAGAACGAAAGGTGTTCGTCTAGACGTCTTGAACAACCCCCCTTTCGGATTAAAAGGGCATACCCGTTACAAATTGTATATGTACCTACCTAATAGCACAGCCTATACAGGGTTATGGCTTTCAAATCCAAAACCGTTCAGGGGGTGATTCTACAATAAAAACTATAAGTGTTTTTTTTAAACAGTGGTATTTTCCGTGAAAAATAAACTCAAAATTAAGAAAATACGTTTTTTTTTAATTGTAGAACTACAGTTATTCGTATTGATGTAGAAAAACCCCCTAAACGGTTTTGAATTCGAAACCCATAACCATGTTTATTTACAGGCTGGGATTATATTATAATATAACCATAATATACTAGCTGCGCCCCGCGGTTTTACCGGCGTAAGTCCCGATCCTGCAAGCATATCAGGATGTGTTATGCATATTAACCTTTCTATTAAATAACTCTATCGACTCGCCGTCGAGGAATCGCATACCAACAAGTTCAAATTTATTAAGGCTTATGTCATACAGAAATTACTTACTAAAAATTAATGAATACTGAGCTAAACTCTGTCTTTTTATGTAGGTACTTATAATATGTGTGTATTTACAAAAAAAAAGTATAATATGTAGTAAGTATATCCGTTGTCTAGTACCCATAGTACAAGCCAATTGCTTAGTTTGGGGCTAGATTGCGCTGTGTGCAGTAGTGCAATATTTATTTGTAAAAAAAAAAACAAAAACTTGATCTTCTTTCGGTCACCAACAAAAACACAACATTGCTTGAAACTTGCTAAGTAAAAAAACAAGAGAATCGGATTTGCGCACGAAGGGTTCCTTAACTACCCTTATCACAAATTAACACGTTTGGTGTGTTTGATCCCTACATATTTTTTTTATTTTGGTTTAAGTATTTATTGTTTAGGGCATATATAACCGTGACAGGGATAAAGCTAGCGAATTTCAGATGTGTAAGTGAAGGACGTAAGATGCGACTTTACAAAATTTGATGGCCTAAAATCAAACAATTGCTAGTTTTAAGATAACTAAACGTTAATCTTGAAATTCAACACACCACTGCCTGTATTGAGCTAAGTTCAGTTCTAATACAAAGTTTTATTAGTTTTCGTACAATATTGACTGAATAATATCACTTATTTGTAAAATTTAAAGGGAAGTTTGGATTTTTTTTCTATCGAGAAAATTTTCAGGAATCGTGTTTTCACGACATTCACGTGTTAGTAAATATCCTCGACTTTAATAAATATGGTTTCAAAAACTTTTATTTCAAATAACTTTTGTCGTAATTCACCCTAGAAACATCAGTTCTGGCCCACTATGGCCCCTTAAAGCGCCATTAGAAATACTTGATTTGCGAAAATTTCAATATTTAGCTAGCTGTCACGGTGATTTGGTGAAAGACAGACGGAACAGTGTAAACTTAGTAAAACGGGTCACGTTTTTACCCTTTGCTCATGGAACTCTAAAAACAAGACAGCGTTCGCCCTTATTAAGCTAAAACTTTGATAGAACCCGTTGTAATATGTGCCACAGTATGGTACCGACTTCTGCAAAAGTGGGGTAATGAGTTGGGAACTTTTCTGGGCGATGCACGCGTTATATGACATTAACTTGGTAGTTCTAATTTAAAATTTACATAATGTACTTAAGTACTTGCTTTGCAAAGCGGTGTTGATACAGTGGTAGATACCCCGACTTTGATTTCGAGGTCGTGGGTTCGAATCCAGGCCGACAACGCACCAATGTCTTTTTCTTTTAGAAACAGTTATGTGCGCTAGTAACATCGCTCTTACGGTGAAGGAAAACATCGTGAGGAAACCGAAATGTCCTAGGACTCACCACGGTCAGAAGACATGGGACATTCGCCAATCCGGGGTAGGCTCCCGTGGCGTCTTACTGCCTAACCCCTCTAAGAGGAGGCCCGCGCCCTGCAGTGGGATAGATTAACGGGCTAATTATGTTACTTGCTAAACGATGACTATGAGTCATCCAGATGGTGACAGATGGTGAGGGTGTTTGAGTTTGGAACCAAAAAGCCGATGTTTTGACAAATTAGGAACAAAAGCAAAACTGCGGATCTGTAAAACTGGAAATTTGTGGAAATTATTTTTTCTGTGTTAGTGACTTTGTGTTGAAATACAACTCTTTTAAACGTTTTCACTTAACTACATACAAACTTTACTATTAATAATATTGGTAGGATTTTGTAAATACGTCAAACAAAGAGAAAAAAAACTTTAAAAATCAACTTAAGTAGACCAAATTGTCATAACACCAAAACTTTCTAAAAGCATATCACAAAAAAACCTTTTGACAAACGAAACTCACGTACAAACACAATAATAAATAAATAATCTGCAAAATTTAAAAGCTCCTCAAAAAGAAATGTTCTCGAAAGATAAACATCAATTTAAAAAGTTGCCAGCTATAAGCAGTTCTCAACTTGTGCAATTAATACTTCGTGGGACAGCGAGCGAAGTTGCCGGCACCGCGAAAAATATTGCCAGTTACACAGTTTGGGGTGTAACAGTGGGTGAAGTTGGTATTGTGTTCTCAAGTACAGTGGTACACGTAAATAAATACTGTCTAATTAGCATCCACTGCTAGTAGTGGCTAGCATGCAGTACATTGCTGCTTTGACGTAACGTAGTTGTTACTGGTGATTACTTCAAAGCAGCAATGTAGAATACGAAATATGTTTTTTGACAGTAAATAGGAACTAGTAGCGGTGGATGCTTATTAGATGATACCACAGCTGGTACCTGTTTTTATTTTAATGATTGTTCACTTATTCACTAACCGAATATTGTTATAAATCAATAATGGATGACTGTTTGTCAAACCAGTGTCGCACCTACGTGTTTTTGATTGTAACCGGCTTAGTGTCAAAATGATCCGTCTAATAAAAATCAGTCAGTTCATTAAACACTTTTATCACATTATAATAACAAATATAAAAGGTATTTAATCTTATACTAAGTTAAAAATCTCGTAATCAGTCCACCTAATAGGCTTGCTTAATAATCAAAACTTAAAAACTTTCTTGAATCAAGAATCAAGAAATAACTGTCTACATTAAGGTGACATTAAATATTGAAGGTATCAACAGTTTGTTCATCCCGGACATACAATATAGAGTAGAGGTACTTAGGTACTTAATTTAAGCACTTCTTTAAAATTATCAAAAAGAAACAAAAAATAATTTAAAAAACAACCAAAAAAAAGGAATTGATAAAAATGACCAAAATAACCTCTACATAGGTACAGAGCCACCGACTAATTAATCTGTTTTATCATCTGAAGTCGGGCAGCCAAACTAAGTACAATATGGAACCAACCAGTAAAACTGCCCGACTTCAGATGATAAAACAGATTAATTAGTCGGTGGCTCTGTACCTATGTAGAGGTTATTTTGGTCATTTTTATCAATTCCTTTTTTTTGGTTGTTTTTTAAATTATTTTTTGTTTCTTTTTGAAGTCGGTTTTTTAATTGTTAAATTATTTTTTTATTTTACCCTTTTTAGTATACTTACCTACCTAAAAATCAACAATATTGTTACCGTAATTTTCATTATTGAGGAGTTTGCTGATGAGAAGGTGGTTTCAGGTGCCCCATCAATCTGTACTTAGTTCTTTAGGGGTCTATTCTTTTTGGTAGAAGTCCAAAAATGAGTAATTTATTGAATTCTGGGATGCTATCCTAGTCCATCATTCCGAAGATACTCATCAGATCCTTACAAAACTTTCATGGGACCACCTCGTAGCTTCCACCTTTTCATTAAAAAAAGAACTATATCAATCGGTTAAGCCATCTTCGTATAATCGATGAACAATTGAATTGAATACAGCGTTTTGAGGAGCATTCCCGGTCCTCACTTCGAAGATCCTCATCAGATCCTCATCAAATTTTTATGGGACCATCTCGGAGCTCCCACCTTTCCATTAAAAAAAGAATCATCTCAATCGGTCAAGCCATCTTCGAGTAATCGATAAACAACTGGATTGATTAATGCGTTTTGAGGAGCATTTCCGTTCATCACTCCGAAGACCCTCATCAGATCCACATCAAATTTTTATGGGACCATCTTGGAGCTCCTACCTATCCATTAAAAAAAGAATCATCTTAATCCGTCAATCCGTCTTCGAGTAATCGGTAAACATACAAAAAAAAAAAAATATTATACATACAGACGAATTGATAACCTCCTCCTTTTTTTTGAAGTCGGTTAAAAAATAAAAATTCATAATAACAAAGCAAGTTATAAATCTTATGTAAAGTAAACATCTAAATCTAAATATTCTTTGACACTATAGAAAACTTTAGAGATTAACCATTTTCTTAATTTGTTGCGGAACAATTTGCCATCGAGCAATTTTTATTTCCAGCGGTAGATTTTCTTTTTTATTTCCAGCGATAGATTATTAAAAAAAATGTTACTTGCCCTACTGTATCACCCTCAGTACTGTGTAAAAACTTAGCAGGCAGTATGTTTATTGGTGAGAAGCTTTAACTCCGACCTCCGAGTTACCGAATGAAGATGTTTACTCAAACTTTTATGAATATCAAATGAGAAAAATGAAACTTTAAGCTTTTGCCAACTTATTTGAAGTTAGAACAGATTTTAAATGGAAAGATTTAAGACTTGATGTGAATTTATTTAAAAAAAAAACGAGGACAAGCACAACCACAGCCCAAGCACTAATGATTAACTTGTTGTTTCTGAGATTCGTGATTTATTGGTGAGTGAGTGAGTGAGTCAGTGATTTTCTCTTCTATTCTCTATATCTATACTTATAATAAAGGAAGAGAGGACAAAAAGTCTGTACTTTGAAGTAAATTTAAAAAAGTGGCCTATTCCTGCGGGAACAGGACTTACGCGAGTGAAACCGCTGGCCGCTAGTATTATATATGCGAAAGTTTGTATATGTATGTTTGTATGTCTATGTATGTATGTGAGTTTGTTATTCTTTCACTTAAAAAAACTGCTAAACCGATTGTCATGAAACTTGAAATATAGGAAGCTATTAGTAAGAAAGAAGTAAGATGTCAATAAAGCCAATAAAATATTCAAAGTCACTTTTCTTTCGGTTTCTTGTTTGAATGCGAGTTTTTTTACTTTCTCTTAACTTAAAAGGGAACGAGTATTTAATAATGTGCTTTTGAATTGTTCTTTCTGTTGGGTTTTGAAACAGCATAATGGATTTTCAGTGTAAAAAAAGTAGGAGTAAAATAAATTATTTTCATGATTTTTCTTCGATTTTCGCAATAATTTGTTATTTCTAATAGCAGTCGTCAAGGTTAAGTTAGGACATTATTCAAGCAAGATAAGTTTTAGGGCGACCTGAAAACTCTAGCAGTAAGTGAGCTACAACACTACACGAAAAGTAGACGATAAATGTTATTGAAATAATTGACCGAACGAGTGAAGCGAGTGAGGTCCAGTGTATACGGGCCTGGCGCTTGTAACTTTATAATATGTTTGTATGTTTGTTCGACGATAATTTGAGTATCGTAGCTCCGATCTTCATGTATTTTGGTATGCGCGTAGTTTAATAAAATTTATGAGTTCGAAGATGAGCCGGATCGGTAGGAGGTCGTGAGGTCTCAGTTCGGGGCGAACTACTAGTGTCACAAATAATTAACCAGTTGATGTGTCCCGCTGCAGGGCAAGGGCCTCATCTTAGAGGGTTAGGCAGTAAGACACCACGGGAACTTACTCCAGATTTGCGAACCGTGTCTATCCTATGCATTCGGACCGTGTCGACTCCTAGGATATGTCGGTTTCCTCACGATGTTTTCCTTCACCGTAAGAACAATTTTACTAGCACACTTAACTTTTTCATGAAGAAAAAGACATGGGTGGCAATTCTGTTGTTCATTTAACCTAACCTTCAAGTAACGAGTAAACAGTTATTTCCTAGGTAAGCATGTAACATTTTAGACCACATCGTCGCTTTCCATCAGGTGAGATAGTGGTCAAACGCTTACCTATCAATTATAAAAAATAAACTAGACTAAGCCTAAATTTTAGTTTAGAAATTCTAAAGAAGTTATATTACTAGAACAAGAATGCTCATGTAGAGCACTATTAGACAGGGACAGAACGCTACATTGAAGCATACTGTCCCTTTCTAATAGTGTATGTAATAGCATGCTCGCTTTTTTGTTCTACATGAGAATTCTAGTTCTCGTAATATAACTTCTTCGAAATTTTTTAAATTGATGACAGGTCTAAATAATCTTATACCGGCTTCACACTTACAGCAAGAAGACTAGGCGAGAAGTTTAGCCGAGACAACTCGTTAGAACATGCTGCTATCCACACTCTCATTTTTCTCACTCGTGATCCCGAGAAATCCTTTGTCTCTCGCTATGAACGCGAGATCAAAAGGACGAGAAACTCTTCCCATTCAAGCTTCTTGGGTGTTTTCGGAGAGTCTGGAGGGGTCTTTTAGAGCTGTCAATCTAACATTTAGGATGGCACCAAGATAATAGAAATACTGTCTAAACTTAATTTTAGGAATTTTTAGGTCGAATTTAGCTGAATTTTAGGATGTGGTGACATCAGAATAGCCAGTGCGCGATCGGCCTGCATTCGATCCCACGAACCTCGGAATGAAAGTCGGAGTATCTACCACTTGACCAATAACACCGCTCTTTCATTTTAATAAAAGAATATTGCTTTTAGCAAACCACAGGTTTTCACTAAAAAGGAAGGTAAGTAAGATTAATGTTACTTCAAAAACTTTCGTGCTAGTAATTAATTAAAGTTGGAAACTTTGATTTTAGGTCAAAATTTGTGAATTGAAAACTTGGCTTTTGTTTAAATTGATTGACAAAAAATATTTTAAAAGAAGAAATCATCTTCAAGTTGAGTTTTTCCTTAAATATATTTCTAGTAGATTAGATTAGTAGCCTTGAGAAATAAAAACAAAAAAAAAAATTACTTGATTGACAAAGCTACTTATATTACTTATATTATATCAATTTGACGTTCTTATTCTAGAGTTTTTTAATATTATAACTAAACATTTATTTCCTATCAAACTGTTGACCTATTTTAAACCTATGTTATAAGAAAGTTTAACTCTTCACTTGAGATTTAAAATATGGTTAAAGTTTACAGTGGTTAAATATCTCTTAACGAAACTCGAACCGACGAACTTTCGTTTTGCTCTTGATCTTTTGACTTGTACTCAGGTTTTCTATGTTTTTAGTGTCCAATGTGAAGCGCACGAACGCAACGAGTGATTTCAACAACTCCCCGCATGTCGAATCGGAATCCGACATCCGATGTCGGAATCTAACGAAAATCGTCCGAGGTGACATGAGGGATTAAAAAAAAAGGTTCTAGCTTTACACGAGCCGGTTTTGGATAACTTGAAGCATCCTTATATATTAATTTTCGTCATACCATCCAAAATAATTATGTATTCCGGACACGGAATCCTCGCAAATTTACCAAAAACTTTTCATCTGTTTACGATTACTTCCAAACATGCGTGACTTATTTAAATATTAAATACAAATGTTAACGCGTCGATCTGAAGAGAATTTAAGCGAGATAGCTTTTGAAGGATAATAAATTTGTAATTATTAAATGATATTAAAATGTTTTATGGGACTATCTACCGTGGAGGTTAAAGGGACTATTTGACACTAAGGCTGAAATCTATAGGCCGTACTTTGTCTTTGCTAAGCAAAAACTTTGACTTAAGACAATTTTTGCTATTTATAAAGCGATCTTCGCAACTATCCAAAGTTTTTGCTTAGTAAAGTCGAAGTTTTTCAAATTTAGAATGTACACTAATCAAAAATAATGACTTTAATTTTGTTTTTCTGTTATCCCGTTCCCGCGGAACTAACTAAGTATCGGGATAAAGTGTATCCTATGTGTTATTCCTGGTGTCCGAATACTTATATTCTAAGTTTCATCGCAATCGGTTCAGTAGTTTTTTAGTGATTGAGTAACAAACATCCAAACACTCACGCTTTCACATTTATAATATTAGTAGGATTACAAAATGAAATTTGACTATAAATTCCAATTTAATATTTATTTTTGTTTTTATTGCTCAAGGCATTTTAAACATAGAAATATTTTTAGCAAGGAAATATATTTCCAAAAAATCCCCATGACAGGATTCGAACCTGCGTCCTTTCGCTAACCAGGCGAATGCTCTAACCACTGAGCTACACAGGAATCACGTGACATGGTATAATTTTTCAGCCATATCTTTCCTCGCCAATTGTTTTACCAACTAAGGCTTGGTTTCTGCGCCATCTACAGGTCAAGCTTTGCAGCTTTTATTGACTGGTTCAGGTGTTTTACTTTACAGTAAACATACCCAACATGAGATGCGCTTTCTCTCCAATTTAATATTCCTTTTTTGTTTTTATGGCTCAAGGCATTTTAAACATAGAAATATTTTTTGCAAGGAAATATATTTCCAAAAAAATCCCCATGACAGGATTCGAACCTGCGTCCTTTCGCTAACCAGGCGAATGCTACTGCTAACCACTGAGCTACACAGAATCACGTGACATGGTATAATTTTTCGGCCATATCTTTCCTCGCCAATTGTTTTACCAACTAAGGCTTGGTTTCTGCGCCATCTACCGGTCAAGCTTTGCAGCTTTATTGACTGGTTCAAGGAAATATATTTCCAAAAAATCCCCATGACAGGATTCGCACCTGCGTCCTTTCGCTAACCAGGCGAATGCTCTAACCGCTGAGCTACACAGGAATCACGTGACATGGTATAATTTTTCGGCCATATCTCTCCTCGCCAATTGTTTTACCAACTAAGGCTTGGTTTCAGCGCCATCTACCGGTCAAGCTTTGCAGCTTTTATTGACTGGCTTAGGTGGTTTACTTTACAGTAAACATACCCAACATGAGATGCGCTTTCCCTCCAGTTTAATATTTCTTTTTGTCATCTTTTTGGAAATATATTTCCTTGCTAAAAATATTTCTATGTATAAATTCCAATTCAAAGATTACTTATGCTTAGTTTTTGCTAAGCTCATTCTGAGCAATGTCAAAGTACGCACTGTAGATGTTAGCCTAAGACTCTTGATGCAAAAACAAAATACTTTCAAATCTTTACTTTATCCGATATTAGTGTTTTTTTGTATGTAAATTATCTCCCGGAGACTAGGCCTGAACTTTATCATACTATTTTTTTTATTGCAACTTGGTTAACTTTAAAAATAAAAAGCTTCGATCTAGGTCCTAGGTTTGCTTCGCAAATGACAAAAGCATAATATCATAAATAGAAACATGTTATAAATTCAGAAACTATTACCAATTATGTCCACATCTCTTTTGCATATAAACCTTTAGTCCCAAATTCTCCAGCCCCACGTCCCCTACCATCTGTTCGGTCCCATTTGGCCCTAATTAGCAGAATAACGGCACACGTCTCACCGTCATCCGTCGGTTTTAGATTAAAGGCTGTAAAATCTCCAATTCAAATAGCGAGTCTGAATTCAAATGAACCTTTGCTCGTACTATGATTTTTCGATTTGAATGTTGTATTTGAGTTTTAATGTGCAATTATCTAGAAATATTAAGTGACATGTTTTTATCAATTTGCATAAAACACCAAGGTTTAGTAGTGCGGTTCAGTAGTGTCTGCGTGATTAAGTGACATACATACATGCATGCTCATAAACTTTCAGCTTTATAATATTAGTAGGACTTGCTCGATTATAACGCAACTAAGCCAAAACACCTTATAAGTTACGGACGCGACTGAAGTGAAATCCTTTCCGATTGAATATTTTTATTCATAACCAGTATCAAATAGATCTTTAAACAATGTGTTATGTTATTGTACATGATACAAGAAGTGTCCCCTTCATTTCAAAAACAATAAAAAATAAATATAAATACCATTATTATACAGTCAAAGTTACCCCTATTTTACAAAATAAATAAATTTTTCTTCTAAATCCTTAACCCTTATATTTTCTTATATCGCATTTTATAAAATATTATTTTAATCTTCGTTAATGATTGATTTTACGAGAAATTGTAGATTTTTTCATGCAATTCCATCTCGCTCATTTATATGCAATCGGACAAGGACCGATAATTATCATCTATCGCCATCTTAAGTTGCCAGTTGCCCTTGGGCTTAATAATAAATCGAGTCGATAACAAATAGTAGTGTTAGTAGATTCGCAGAGAATTACGCAACGAACTAGAATTTTAAATGAGAGAGACGCTCTCACGAATCGTTCTGACGTCTCGCTCCAAGATTTATTTCGGTTTTTGCATTTCTCGCCGCTCGTTTGTTCGTTGTTTGTACAAGTAGAATCCAGCCGGGGGCGATTATGTCAATAAAAACTCGATTTGAATGCGGAGTGGGAATGAGGGAAGCTGCTAAGTTGGGGCTAAGTTTTCTACGCCCTAGTTGTTGAAGATTAACTTGTGGTAGGCTATCAGTCGACTCGTGCGTTGGAACTTAAAACATGTTCAGTAAGACCACAGTTTACTGAATAGTTGATGCGCATCGGCATTGTACATTGTTGGCCGATGGCAGCCAGAACTACTCGGACGTATATGTAGGTGCTTACACTGAAACAGTGTTTACTCTTGTGCCCACATTGGGCTTTGCCGGTTATAAGCGAAAAAAAACTCGAATTTTCCCAAAAACACCATTAGATACCGGCTTTTACTAGTATTTTTAGGAAAAATCTTGATTATCAAATCATCTGACATCATAGACGCCGACAGACTGTCAAGAAATCCAACAAGATGACAACAGACGGCTGATCGGCCGTTTTTGGACGTCATCGTCCGACGACGGTCGTGTTGGTACGCACTCTCTTTTTTTTACAAGTGTTTGATTAAATCGTCTGAGTTCGGCCGTCGTCGCCCGAGCAAACTTCGGTCGATGACGGACTAGGAATGATTTATGTTAGACAGTCACGAGCGTCGGCCGGGTCCGATCTTCATTGTCCATTGCTCGGCCGCCACTCGGTTGCAACAGACCGATCAACAGCTCGCCGAACAACGGACAACGAAGCTCGGACCCGTTACGGTCGAATATAAATCATCGATTAGATGTACGCGAGTTGTAATGTACTGTAAGTGTGCTTGCGTCCTCTGTGGCGCATGGGGCCAACCCTACGTTACAGAGGTCGTGGTTTCGATTCCGGTCTGGAACAAGCGTCAGTGTATGGCAAGTCTACTGCAAACTCTATGATGCCTTTGACGTTTCAATATTCTTCAACACGATTATAGGGCCTACAGCGATACTTAATTTTTTTTACGATAGACGTAATAATATTGTCAGCGCTGCAGCTATATTATTTCATCGTTAAACCCACATATTCCTTACAATATACCTAATAACATTAGTTGGTCCGTTCTCGAGAAATCAAAAAAAGCATTTATCAAAAAACCAAGCTTCATAAAGCTGCTTTTTTAATTTCTCTAGAAACACACACATCGAAATATGAAAAAATCTGATGCACGTAGGTATGCTTCCGAGAAAAATGCATCAAAGAGCATTTTTCTCGGATCTTTTTTGATACAGCGCTTTTCAATGTTTCTGTTTCATTATTTTTCCCAGAATTGAAATGTTTTTTGCAGATGTTTTTTTTTCAATATATTGAGGGTAACCATGGTCACGATTTAAATCCTGCAATAAGATCGTGGTAACTTCCATTATCTTTAGTGGACAAGGAAAGTCTTTGGTCTGAAGGCTCAAAAAATAGATTACAAAATACATCTTTAGAATTATTATTAGAAATGCTTTCCAAAAATTCGCAACGGACAGGGCTTGAACCTGCACCTTTGGGGAGTCCGATCCAACGCCATAACCATTTTGGCTACAGGTGCTCGTCCAGTCGAGCCGAAATTAAGAATCACAACTCTTTTTGTTTATCGTTTAAGGTACGTAGCGCCATCTATCGGCCTTCAATGCAGACTGCCAGCTTGCATCTTTCTATTTACATAGAAATTAATGCAACGTTGGGATGTCGCTTCCGATATCCGCTTCCGGTAAATTTAGAATTGTTGTTCGCCTAGTACTTTGCCAACTAGACTTCAAACTCTTCTCGATTCTTAGGGTGGATTGCAAAAACCACTTAATAATTATATTTAATTAAGTCCAGTTAAAAATAATTAATTTAGATACAAGCAATTGTTGTTTGTAATGAATGGGTTCCGAAACGACCGATTTCAAAATTCTTTCACCAATAGAAAGTTACATTATCGAGGAGTAACATATGCTACTTTTAATCCTGATATTCCACTTATTTTACTCGCGCAAAATGCTTGAGAAAAGTTTTGTTTTTCGTTTTGGTTCAGACATTTTGTTGACCACGAGACGATCTGCTGAACTATCTCACTCACATCTCCGCTTAGCCCATAAACAATTATTTTTTGGCAACATCCGATTGTAAAAAGTTGGTAGATGGTAATTAATGTTGCTTAATGTAACAATGTTGTTGCAATGTTGTTCCATATAAAAAAATAATTTAAAAATTAAAAAACCGACTTAAAAAAAAAAAAAAATATTAAAATTTAAAATCCACCAAAAAAAAAGAATTGATAAAAAAGACGAAAATAACCTCTACATACAGCGCCACCGACTAATTAATCTGTTTTATCATCTGAAGTCGGGCAATTTTACTGGCTGTATGGTTCCATATTGTGCTTAGTTTGGCTGCCCGACTTCAGATGATAAAACAGATTAATTAGTCGGTGACGCTGTATGTAGAGGTTATTTTCGTCTTTTTTATCAATTCTTTTTTTTTTGTGGATTTTAAATTTTTTTTATTTTTTTTTTTAAGTCGGTTTTTTAATTTTTTAATTTTTATTTCACCCTTTTTAGTACCTACCTACCTACTTCCGACTGCCAAATAAATTAACAATACCTATTGTTACCGTAATTTTAATTATTGAGGAGTTTGCTGATGAGAAGGTGGTTTTAGGTGGCCCATCAATCTGTTCTTAGTTCTTTAGGGGTCTATTCTTTTTGGTAGGAGTCCAAAAACGAGTAATTTATTACATTCTGGGAAGCTATCCTGTCCATCATTCCGAAGATACTCATCAGATCCTGACCAAATTTTACCTTTCCATTAAAAAAAGAACCATCTCAATCGGTCAAGCCACCTTCGAGTAATCGGTGAACAAGTGAATTGAATACAGGTTTTTGAGGAGCATTCCCGGTCCTTACTTCGAAGATCCTCATCAGATCCTCACTAAATTTTTATGGGACCACCTCGGGGCTTCCACCTTTCCATTAAAAAAAGAACCATCTTAATCGGTCAAGCCACCTTCGAGTAATCGGTGAACAAGTGAATTGAATACAGGTTTTTGAGGAGCATTCCCGGTCCTCACTTCTAAGATCCTCATCAGATCCTCACGAAATTTTTATGGGACCACCTCGGGGCTTCCACCTTTCCATTAAAAAAAGAACCATCTTAATATGTCAAGCCACCTTCGAGTAATCGGTGAACAAACATAAAAAAAAAAAAAAAAAAAATATACGCGACGAATTGAGAACCTCCTCCTTTTTTGAAGTCGGTTAAAAAGTTAACTGTTGTGTGGATGCCACTTAAAATAATGTTTTGTAAGATTGCTACGTAATTCGCTACGAATCTGCTACGAAATCGTAGACAATTGCTACGAGCAAAACATAATTATCGGAATAAATTGCCGAAAATAAGATGTGCTTCCCATTGGTACCGTTATATTATTGTATTTCCTGTAAACGGGCCAAACAGTAATTTTAACGTTCAAATTTAATTTATTAAGAACTCATTAAAAAATATTTATTTTGCTTCCCATTTGTCCCATTGGTTTATATTTGTTTGAAATTCGAACTTAAGGAAGAAAAATAAATAAAAAACCGAAAATCGACCCCATAAAAATAAACCCTACCTAAATAACTAAAATACGATCGAAATATCAACAAATGACGAAACAGATGAAACAAAAGACGATCGACATAGAAATAAAAGACGATCGAATTGATATCAGCATAAAGATTTCATTGCTCTCGTTTTGAAATGAATATAAACAATATTTTATTGGTGAGTAAATTTTTTATAATAAGATAAAAAAGATACTTTACATTTTTTGATTTTGGAACTTTACTAGATGCGCACGCTTAAGTCCCGTTCCCGCGAGAATATCGGGATAAAAAGTAGCCTCTGTGTTATTTCAGCTCCCTACATTCCAAGTTTCATCGCGATCGGTTCAGTAGTTATTGCGGGAAATAGTATAATTACATACATACAAACTCTGGGGTTTAAAATACTCGTAGTAATTAATATTTTACTTTAACTTTTACTAATTAATTTTTACTAAGAAACTTAGTAATTAATATTACTAAGAAGTAAGATAATTTTTATTTTTTTTGTTTTATTTACGTTTTTTTTTTCGATTATTGATTTTCTTGCGTCTATTGTTTTAAGGTTTTTTTCCTTAATGCAAAAGCGACTTACACATAAGAACATTTACTTTATCTGATATAAATATATTTACATTCATTCTAATTTTATCCATACTAAAAAAACCAGTTACATTGTTAAATAAATACCAAATATGGTCGGTATTTTATAAATGTCACATCATATCCCAACTCACAGACATCAATTCACAAACATCCGAAAACTAATTTCGAAGTTTCCTCACCAAACTTATAACAATTATATTAACAATCTACAACTCAAAACTTACCTTATATCTCCACACAACACTACATAATAAATCAATCCAAATTCAAAAAGTTTTCTCGAACACAAAAAAACGTCACTTCGCGAAAACTTTCACACCGCGCTGTTTGAAAATCGAACACGAAACATCCGCTCGCTTCAGCGGTCGAAACCCAACTGAATGGGATAGCAAGGCGATAGTATTACAAACTTAGCTTCGCAACTACCCTCCTTAATCATTAGAACTCTATGGTGTTGGTACAAGGTTTGATTTTGCTTGGCGGTTTCAGTTTTGGTTGAAATTGTATTTTGGTTCGGATTTCGGTGAGACATATAATAATTTGTGTTTGTGACGTTTGAGGTGAGGCAACAAGAAGGTTTTAGAATTTTAATGCAGGTACTGAAGATGTGTCTTATGGAGAGGGCTTTGTTTACATTGTTTGCAGTGGATGGGTGTCTTTGTTTACTATGGAAATGGCTTTTTAGTTCTATAAAATAGAGTTGTTTGATTGATTGTACTAAGTTTTTAAAGGCAATGGACTAGAAATCTTGTTGGTTCGTATTTAGGGACCCATAAAGACGAGATGTACTTTGGTGCTGCACGGTTTTATAATTATTAGGTCTAAATATATAAGAAATTGCTTTTGTTCCAAAATTTAATGCTCTCTGCGAGATTTAAACCTACATCGTCCAGTTCTCTAGCCGGGTGCGCTAACCAACTGTGCCAAGTGAGCTCAAGCCACAGGGTTGATGAAAGGAAACGGTAAAGGAAACGCATTATTTTTATTTTATGAGTTAGACCCTAGTCTAAATGTCTAATTTGTCATGTAGACGTACTTTCGGTTGACCTCAATTTGTCAAATTTAATGAAAGCAAGGTCTTACAGATTAATTAGTTAAGAAAAAACAATAGGAAATGAGTCGTCTTAACGCTTAAAGCCATCTCTTCCAGTCATCTTTTAGATGGACAAAAAGTGAAGACAGACGATAGGTAGGGGGTGGAATAGACCTTTTTATTTTTGTTTCGATCGCCATATTTCCGGTTGCATCCCTCTCGGGAACCGGGGTTCGTTAAAACGCCAAATTACTTCGAATTGGCACAGTAGATAAGTCATCATAGGCCACACCTACTGCAATAAGATTTAGCAATATTTTGACACCAACTCTCTTAGGGACCAAGAAGTTTATCCGCCACCGCTCGGGGAGAACTCAAAGTTTGCCCAAGATCCTTAAGTCGCGTTTTACGACACCCACGGGCAGAGATGGGGTAGTCCTATGTTATACCGGGACTACCCGACAAGGCTTAGATCTAATGTAACAAAGTATTATTTACAACTAGCTGTTCCCCGCGGTTTCCCCCGCGCAAGTCGCGATCCCGCGTTGTTCTTACACTTACCTCGCGTCGTCCGTTTAAGTGTGGATTTTTGCACTGCAGTAGGTAGGTGAAGTAAGGCAAAATTTGTATGTCAGTAAGTGATGATGACGATAGATGACGATGGATGCCGATGGTTCAAAAACAACGAAATTTCGCAATTTTTATTTTTTATCCAGTTACCCGGACTTGATATCCGGATAAAAACCTATATGTTAATCGAAGTCTTAAGCTATCTGCATTCCAAATTTCATTGAAATCGGTCCAGCCGTTTTCGAAATTAGCGCGCACAAACGCACAGACAAACGGACAAACAGACAAAAAGTTAAGCACGGAAATGGGGTCTGTTACGTTACTACATACCCCTTAAAATAGTTCTTTCAAAATATCTTTCAAAAACAGACACCGCTAAGTTACGATTTTATTATAAGTATATAGAATAGATAGATAGATATAGATATAGATATAGATAGATGTATATGTAATATAGCAGGCTTTGTTTAAAGCCTTTTGTAATGGAGAGGGTTTCTTTATTAGCGTCCTTACGGATGTTAAGTTTATAGTTGCACTGTCTATAAAACGGGGTGTAAAATTGGAATGAGATTTCTGTTCCGGTATAGTGGTTAAAGCTTAGTTTTTTGTATGATAGGTCAGCGTTTGACCACTACCTACTTAATTCCTTCTATGGTTTTCGTGGTTTTGCATAATAAACACTTTATCTAAAAGCCAACTGTAAGTTGGCGAAAGCTCGGTTCGTTTAAAACTATTAATAAAACGCGATTTAACCCGATAAATAAAGTGTTTTATCACTACCTACTTATCTATAACTACCTATTTGTTATTTTCTTTTTTATTTACGTTAGTGTCTATTTTTTTCTGTTTTGTGTTTGTTGCCGTGTGCTTTATAATAAATACATTCTTTTTTCTATTCTACTTATCAGTGATGGGGCGTGGGTTCTATTATATAATGGACTCTGGATAGTGTACTTTAACTAGATAAAAATAAAAAAATGCAACAACGCGCACAAACGCACAGACAAACGGACAAACATCCAAACGGACAAACAGACAAATAGTTAAACACGGAAACGGGGTCTGTTACGTTTGTAACCCTACAACCCTAAAAATAGTTTTTTCAAAATATCTTTCAAAAGCAGACACCGCTAATTCACGATTTTATTATAAGTATACAATTTGTAACGGGTATGCCCTTTAATCCGAAAGGGGGTTGTTCTAGACGTCTAGGCGAACACCTTTTGTTCTACGACTTTTGAAATTCTAACTTTTTTTTGAAAATTTTGGGATTATGTTTCACTGAAAAAACAGCTGTTTTTGAAAATAAAGGTAATTGAAGGTTTGATTATAGTAGACCAAGCTAAATTAAAGGACAACATAAGGTCAATGACCTCGAACTCTAAGAAACAGCTGATCTTCAAGTAAACTTTACACTTAATATTTTCGAAAAGTACTTCGAATTTCCAAAAGTCATTGAACAAAAGTTGTTCGCCTAGACGTCTAGAATAACCCCCTTTCGGCTTAAAAGGGCTTACCCGTTACATCTTGTAGATAAAAGATTGCACCCGGTTGAAATCTAAACTGCAACTTTCGGACAAAGGCCCGACTGCGATGGAGACAATCAATCTAACCCCAAACTAAGCAACTAGGCTTATATTATGAGTATTAGATCATATTATACAAATGGATAACTATATAATATAACTATAGGCTTAAGAACCGTTAAGTTGCTAGAGTCCGCTTTTCCACTTTGTTCTTCGATCTTCGATATCCCACGTGATACACGAGAAAATGAATGTAAAGCCTTAAGTTCCAAGTTTGCAGGAATCCAATATTTGCTCTCATGTAATCGACTGTTATCCCAACGTTTGAGACGGTACCTCTCAAACTTGTCCAGTGGCAGGTATTTGTTGAACATTCGGTAGGTACGGAGTAGCCGGAGTCTACTCCCAATTGGCGTTGGAATTGAACTTTGAATTATTTAGTGTTAGAGGTAGTGACGGCAATTCGTGCTTAGTTTGTTTAGATCATAGTTTGTTCTTTTTGGGTTGTATTTCTAAATACTGCTTGGTAAAAGTACCAACTTGTAAATTATAATCTGATATGATCTAAGGTAAGTACCTCAGATCTTTTGCATTTATGTTAAGTGATATGATAAATTGGACATTATGCTTTATGCCCGTGCATTATGAAAAACCGGCCAAGTGTGAGTGGGACTCGCGCACGAAGGGTTCCGTATTATTATTGCAAAAAATACCCCGTTTGTTTTATGGGAGACCCTCTTAAATATTTATTAATTATTGTTTTTAGTACTTCTTGCTATAGCGGCAACAGAAATACATCATCAGTGAACATTTCAACTGTCTAACTATCACGGTTCTTGAGATAAAGTCTGTTGACAGACAGACGGACGGACGGACGGAAGCGAAGTCTTAGAAAATAGGTTTTCGTTTTTACTCTTTGGGTACGGAACCTTAAAAATTACCAAAATTAAAGTGCAATGTGATTACAACTACTATAAACAAAAATATTCTTTAGCTAAATGTTTATTCGGTATAAATTTCGATTTCCATACATCACGCCTTTATAATTTACAGTTATTAGTCGTTTCGGCGATCGCTGCAGCGGCACGCTCGCAACGCTCGCTCGTTCACCACAGCGCTGCCTGTAATCTTGTTCTTATATTAACCTAACATATCCAAGTCGAGGTGCTCCGTATGGTATTTTTCGTAGTTAGAGTAAATTGCGTGTTAAGATGGTAATAGTAATTTAATTGTATTTCACCTCTAATTATTACATTTTCCAACGATTACATAGCAATATTCATAACTAGCTGCGCCCCGCGGTTTTACCCGCGTAAGACCCGTTTTCGCGGGAATATCGGGATAAAAAGTAGCCTAAGTCTTATTCCAGGTCTCCAGCTACCTATGTTCCAAGATTCATAGCAATCGGTTTAGTAGTTTTTGCGTGATTGAATGACCAACATCCAAACATCTAAACATCCAAACACACACTTTCACATCTTATCTTACTAATATTATAAACGCGAAAGTTTGTATGTAAATATGTATGTATGTACATATGTGAGGTTGTTACTCTTTCACGCAAAAACTACTGAACCGATTGCGATGACACTTAGAATATAGGTGCAGCTGGGGACCTGGATTAGCACATAGGTTACTTTTATCCCGATATTCTCGCGGGAACGTGACTTACGCGGGTGAAACCGCGGGGCGCAGCTAGTTTATAATATTAGTAGGATGTCGTCATAATAATTCATAATATTCGTCGATAGTGATTCACTCGCAGTGAATTGACTAATAATATCGCCCTTACGAATTAAGAACCGACCAAATACTTTAGTTCTTTGATCGCATTGTTTCACGACTCCTGATTGTGATTGGTTCGAAATTCAAATTAGAGTCGTGCGCAAACGAGACCTACCTACCTAACAGTCGAATACAGAAACGTCATTTAAAATTTGAGAAGTTTTTAAATTATTGAGCAGTTTCTAAATTTAAAATTAGTATGGCAATTTTGGAGTTTGAGAGCTGCTTCTTTGTTTAATTAGTTCTCAAATGTTGAGTAGCGTTTCAGTAGTCGGCCGTAAGTTGTGTAAAATTAAGCTAGAACCGATTTTTAGCATACATTTTTTTTTGGAAGATAAATATTGCAATTATAAATATTGAACGAAATTACACACAGTGCAAAGTGCAATCTAGCCCAAAACTAAGCACCAGGCTTATACTATGGGTACTAGACAACGGATATCTTACTTCCTACTAATACTATAAAGCTGAAAGTATGTGTGTATGTATGTTGCGATGAAACTTGGAATATAGGTAGCTGGATACCGGGAATAACACATATGCTACTTTTTATCTCGATATTCCCGTGGGAACGGGACTTACGCGGGTGAGACTGCGGGTTGCAGCTAGTAATACATATTTGACTTTAGACCACATACAAATAATCATTATGAAGCGTAAACGTTTGTACCCGGCGGGTATCGAACCTGAAGCCTTAAAAAGATATAAATTATTTTATCTACAGTTCAGGAAACAAAACTTAGAGAAATCGAGGATATATTTACTAAAGCCTATTTAAAAAGGAATTAAATACAATAGTCACTACAAAACCAAGAAAATACAAAGTATAATATTATTTGGATGCCCCACAATATTCTAATATTACTTAACCGAACAACAGTAGAAGATCACTCGAAGCGAGTACTCGATTCTATTCGTATTTATCAAGAATCGATTCCTAATATCCAATCGGATGGAAATCAAATAATCGAATAAGTTGAGCGGCATCGCTTGTCTAATGTTTATTAGTGTTTCTCTGAAATAAGGCTCTACATACAACAGCTTTTGTACTATACATACTAATATTGTGAATTAATCCGCGTAAATGTACTATACATACTAATATTGTGAATTAATCCGCGTAAATGTACTATACATACTAATATTGTGAATTAATCCGCGTAAATGTACTATACATACTAATATTGTGAATTAATCCGCGTAAATGTACTATACATACTAATATTGTGAATTAATCCGCGTAAATGTACTATACATACTAATATTGTGAATTAAATCCGCGTAAATACCGATCCCGATCCTGCCTTTATACGACAGTCGAAATCCTAGGACATTTTTAAAAACTGCGTGTATAAACACTTTCTGCTGATTGCTGAAAAGCGTCGAGTCCTATGAATGTATCATTTTTGTATTGATAGGTCTTGGTTCTTTCATGATTATATAGGTATGTATTTGTATGTAGATTGATAAGTAATAATGTGTAAAATACTTATATTTGGTTTTAGTTTATGTATGTATAAATTTATGGCTTTTATATAATTATATATTTACAAGTGTAGACACCCTTCCTCTCACCTTTCTTAGCTTCCTTGCCATCCAAAGGTTGCCTGGAAGAGATCACTTTCAGCGATAAGGCCGCCCATTGTGCCTCCTAAATTTAAGCCGTAGGTATTTGTTTCTATGTATTTATTTTGTAATTTATATGGTGTGTACAATAAAGAATTTATTCATTCATTCATTCATCCCGTGGGAAAGCGGGATCAAAAATCCTTGTTAGTCTTGGATAATGTAGCTTTCTATTGGTGAAAGAAATATTGAAATCGGTCTAGTTATTTTGGAGCATATTCATTACAAACAAACAAATAAATAGACATCAAAGAAATTGACGTTGACAATCCGCGCTACCATACTCGTTTGTCGTTACTATATCGTCCTTTTATAGTAAAATAAACAAAGTAAATTTTAATTAAAAGTACCCCCGACTACTTTTGAAAAACCACAGACAATTTAAAAAAATCTTCCTGTCTTTTTGAAGTTTGATTTTCTTCTTTTTTTATTATTTGATGTTTTATTAATTTTAATTTTTTTAGCTGAACGACAACGCGCCGACTTATAAGACATCATGGTAGGGCCCAATGTCTGCAAGACAAATTCCGGCTGTTGTATAGGTTTCACTTCACAGATGATGTGTTTAGGGAAAATAGGTCCGCGTGAAAGCCAACAATTCAGTGTACTGTCAGCCTTAGTGAATTACTTCGTTCGTAATTCGATATTTTATTATGTTATTCGAGAAGAGGTATTTCGAATTACCCATTTGTGCCTTATGTTGTGCCATTAACTTGATATTGAGTTATGTTACGACGAAATGTGCTTTGATCTTTTTAATGTCTTTAGAATAGTACTCTAGTAATTCTAAGAAATATTTTCTTGTAATTAAGCTCATTTATAGATTTAAGGCCCCATACTCACCTGATGACGTGACAGGGATAGAGCTAGCATAATTCAGATGTGTGAAAGAAGGACGTAAGATGCGACTACATTAATATTTGAGTGAGGAAAATAAAACATTTCCTAATAACAAGATAACTATTGGTAATTTAGTAATACTCTTCTACTAATTTCAAGTGTATGTTATTATGAACATTTTAAACTCACACGATTTGAACTCATATTCCCTCCCCCCCCCCCCCCCCTTATATTTGGTCCTCTCGCGACCAAGATCATTGTAACATGATCGAAACGTCGAGGTTAATAATACGCGAATAAGACCCGGGTTACATGTTATTATGCTAAAAATAATAAAAATAGAGGTCTAAATACGTCACGTTTAGCTATAAATTGAAAATATCAGTTTTAAACGAGTTGTTTTAGATAAAAAAAAACTACGATTTTAAACTAACATGGTTATTTTCACTACTAAAATTACTTAATAACGGGGTATTTACCATGTTTAATAATTTATTCGCGGAGCTCGATATTTCGCTAGTAATTCCAACCAGCTTGTTCACGAGACTGGAGAATGCGGGTAGGTGATGACAGTTAGAGGCGTCCATATCGGACGCTCCGCGAATAAATTATTAAACATGGTAAATACCCCGTTATTAAGTAATTTTAGTAAAAAAAAAACTGTTATAAAAGTAAATCAATCGTGTAAAGAAAACTACTAAAATAAAGATAAGAGAATGAAAAAAAAATAGTATTTCCGAATGTTTTGTAATTACTGAGAAATATTGAGATCCCTGCCGCCAACATCGTGAGTATGTGACCTTAATGCGTTGTTTTTTGAAACGAGTATGATTATCAACATCGCGAAAACCCAAAGTCAGCGTTTGATCACAATCTCTTCCGTGTTAAGGTCTAACATGTAGTACGCTCGTCTTGAAGATAGGAAGACGGCAGTGTAAAGTACGCGCCTCGCATAGAGTTGGTAAGCACACAGGAGTACGGATTCGGAGCCGCAAGTGCAAACTTCGCCGCGAGTGAATTTTCGAAGATGATTTTTCCTTTAAAATATTTTTAGTAGAAATGACTTGACCAATAAAAAACCAATTCCAAAATCTTTCTTACTAATATTATAAACGCGAAAGTTTGTGTGTAACCATGTATGTATGTGCCTTTGTTACTCTTTCACTCTAAAACAACTGTACAGAATGCGATGAAATTTGGAATATAGGTAGCTGAATACCGGGAATAACACATAGGCTAATTTTTATCCCGAAATTCCCGAGGGAACGGGACTTAAGCGGGTGTAACCACGGGGCGCAGCTAGCAGTTTATATACTTGTCTGAAAAACATGCAATTTCTACGCCCTATTTTCCTGATCTGAGTTTAATAAAGCCAGCTGCAAATATTCAAGAGCGGATTAAACATAATTGCGGTGCATGCGATGTTCTGCGGTCTCTGGAACTAGTCCAAGACATGTCGGGGTACTTAACGAGTGTCGCTTAATTCTATCTGAATGTCTTGTCTGTTCATAAGTGTGTATAGTAATGCGATTATGAAATTATGGTAAAGATTTTAAACTTACGGTAAATCTTATAAACACTTCTCTTAATAAAACACAATATTTACCGGGTTTTACTCGCGTTTTATTTAAAACGGCATTATAAAAAAGTAACGAGCTTTCGCTAACTTTACAGCTAGCTTTTTCAAGGTTGACCATCTGGTTTCAGTCAACCTTGAAAAAGTTAATTGTAAATTTAGCGGGATCAAAAGTATCCTATGATACTATCTATCATTGATCCCTATCCCGATTCAAATTTTAATCCAAATCGGTAGAAAAAAAAAGTATTGTTTTGTGATATTGTCATTTTCAATTCATGGTAAGTAGATACCTACCTATTGATTTCGCCGCTATATAACAACAAATAGTAAAAAAAAGAGGTACAAAGAAAAAAAACAAATTAATATTTATTTTAATATTTATTATTGTTTAATATTTATTAAATTAATTTTAAAATAAATATTTAAGTAGGGCTTCCATACAACAAAGGTGATTTTTCTATTAAAGCGGCATAATGGTTAGGTTCGGATCCCTCCGGAACCGGAACGCATTTGTAGTTACGGTAAATAGTCTGGGTCCATGAACAAAATTTTCATGAGAAACGATTTCAAAAGATTTCCCATTTGCGCTTGTCTCTTTCTCTCATTGTGTGAAACGAAAGAGAGATCCTATACCAGATGCATGAAATGTTATATTATTATTATGCACGCTAATTTTAGTTTCTTATAAGTAATGTAAGAGAGATTATATTAATATTGACTTCACGCATTGATTGTAACCAATCGTTTAGTATTTATTTATCCCATCCTATCCTATTAATATTATAAGGCTGAAAGTATGTTTATGTGTGCATGTGTGTTTGTTACTCAGCTGTGCCCCGCGGTTTCACCCGTGTAAGTCCCGTTCTTGCGGATTATCGTGGAATATATAATAAAATGTAGCCTATGTTTTTTTCCCGGTATCCAACTACTTATATTCCAAGTTTCATCGCAATCGGTTCATTTATAATATTAGTAGGATGGTAAGTACCCCGTTATTAATTAATATTAGCAGTGATGTTATTTTACAATCGTACAATATGTTAACTCACAGAGAGACTTGAAATTTGAAAGATTGTTCTTTGTGATGTGTAGACAGGTACCCACTAAGAAAAGGGTCTTGTTATCTCTGATAGAGGCCATAAGAAGGCGACCTGAAAACTCTAGGCGCAAGCAAAATTCAGTCACTAAGAAAATATTGTTAGGAAATCCTGTGGGATCGGGACTTGAGTGGGCAAAACCGCGGGACGCTAGTATTTTACATCAGGTCAAGGACACCAGATAATCGCCGCAGTATGTCAGGATATCCGGGTCCGGACACGATCCGGATATACTTTACGGTGGATGTACCATAAACCCGTGGCGCTGCAGAGCTGAACAAGACTTTGATATTATATGGAATTATTTTCCTTTCATTGGTCGAACAATACGGGCTATAAAGTTTTATAGTGGGACTGTTTTTACCGGTATTTTGAACTGAGATTAAAACGTTCCATTGTCTTATCTGTACCTACCTATATTCGTGAGAAATGGCCAATTTCCTAATTGAAAGCACTCAAATAGTGCTTTCACTCAAATAAAAAATAAATATCAAGTTGAAAGTAAAGGTAAAACATTTTTTTTTTATTAAATTGTATTTTATTTAATAAATTAGTTATTTTAGACAATGTTGAACATTGTACTTATATATAAATAGTTATAAATACCTCATTAAGGCGGCGATAGATGATAAGCAACGGTCCTTGTCCTATTGCATATAAATGAGCGAGATGGAATTGCGTGAAAAATCTACAATTTCTCGTAAAATCAATAATTAACGAAGATTAAAATAATATTTTGAAAAAATGCGATGAAGGGGTTCTAGGTATTGTATTTTCTAATATTATGATGCCTATAAGAAAATATAGCGGTTAAGGATTTAGAAGAAAAATTGATTTATTTTGTAAAACAGGGGTAACTTTGCCTGTATAATAGTGGTATTTAAAGTTATTTTTTATTGTTTTTGAAATGAAGGGGACACTTCTTGTATCATGTACAATAACATAATCCATTGTTTAAAGATCTATTTGATACCGGTTATGAATAAAACCATTCCATCGGAAGGGATTTCACATGAGTCGCGTCCTTAACCAAATTTGTCACTGGCTCGCAAACGGATGAAATTACTTTGATCTATATCAAGTCATTTCATCCGTTCGGCTAACTATTTAGACTTTTTTTCTGTTTTCGCGACTTTATCTTCTTTCTTCTTTTATATCTTTTATATAAAAATGTATCTCTATTTCGCGTGGTCACGGCATCACGCCTGAACTCCTGGACCGATTTCGATCATTCTTTTTTTGTTGTTTTCGTTATGGTTAGGTGAAGGTTCAGAAAGAATAAATGCTAATCATTGAATATCGGTACTTACGCGGGTGAAACCGCGGGGGCAGTTAGTATATTGAAAAAAAACTCATAGATATAGTTAGTAGTTAATTAGTCTTTGATAATATAGTTTTTTATGTTTTTATTAGATTTTTTCGAACGATGCGAGAGTGAAAACGATTTAACCCTGTTGTAATTGATGTTAACCAAGTCTGGTGCAACCGGCCCTCTAACTCTGAAGCTTATTACAGATTGTCCCCTACTCACGGATTAGTGCGGAAAGCACTTAACATTTTATTTTCGTCATTTCTCTACTAGATCGTAAAAAGCGTACGTGAAACTATAATGAGTTACGTTCATAATTGGAAGTCAATACTTTTGAGACTTCAGTTTTTTCTTAATATGTTTTTGCGGTTTTGCATTGTAATAAAACACAATATTTACCGGATTTTTCGCGTTTTATTTTTTGCTCGTTCCAACTAACTTTCGTTTCGCTAACTTTAAGTCAGCTTTATCAAAAACTTTAGCTTTATCTTTTTATATATAAAAATGAATCCCTATTTCGCGTGGTCACGGCATCACGCCTGAACAGCTGAACCGATTTCACTAATTCTTTTTTTGTTGTATTTGTTATTATAAGGAGATGGTTCTTATGAAAAAAAATCGGGACTTACGCGAGTGAAACCGTGGAGCGCAGCTAGTTCATTATAACGTAAACCGATTGCAATTGTTGTCTCTATCTATCAAGGTAGACCGAGATGTAACTCAGATGAGTAACTTAGATCTAATGAGTTTAGATGTAAGTGTTTACTTTTGATTATTCGTAAATACAAAGGGTGACAGCTTGATAAATAGCGGTTTTAGAGCCATTTTGATAGGCTTCTGTTTATAGTAAGTGTAATGTAAGGCCATTTTATTTATTTCACATATATATAATGCTTATATACATACCTACCAGCTGCGTCCGATAGTTAAATTCGCATAAGACAGCTTCGTCTAATTTTCCATACCTACATATCTACCAAAATAAATGATAAGTTGTCTTTTAACGTTTATCATAGGATTTATAGAATTTATTAGATACGTAGCCCCTTACTTATAAACGCTAATTAATGCGCTGCATAACTATGCATCGTTTGTCTTTTACTGTCACATGAAGTTTCAAAGTTGACAGACAGAGACAAACGTCACATAACTTAGTCATGTGTAAATAATAAACTTTTTAAATTCACACGATTTGTTAACATATTTACATTTTACCGGGTCAGTCCCCTCGAGACCAAGATCATTGTAACATGATCGAAACGTCGAGGTAAGAAAATAAAAATAGTACGCGATTAAGACCCGGTAAAATGTAAATATGTGTAAATAATATTTTATAAGTAAGGGAGTTAGGTACTTTGACATTAATTCCGAAGGTCATGTGCTTTGTCATCTCGTCTGGTCACACACCAAAGTATTTTTCTTTACGAAAACTGTGATTACCGCATTAACATAACTGTCACGACAAAAAAAAGCACCAAGAAACCCACGGCTTAGTTAGGTTTAGAAACGGGCCCTACCATGATGTCTTATAAGTCGTCGCGAAGTCGTCGTGTTGTCGTTCAGCTAAAAATATAACATTAAAAACACATCAAATAATGAAAAAAAAAAATCTAACTTAAAAAAAAACAAAAATTTTTTTTTCATTGTACGTGGTTTTTAAAAGTAGTCGGGGCATTTTTTTTTTAAATTTACTTTATTTTTTTGAACGACAAAAGGACGACATAGCAACGACAAACGAGCATGGTAGCGCGGATTATTTTCCTGAGTATGAACAAGGCTAGGAAGGTGGTTTAAGGGCTTAATGAGTTTCTTGTGTTTATAAGTTTATTTCGTCTCCTTCTCATTGGAGGTCGCGTTCTGAAGAGACAGTAATTTACTTGACGATTCTAAAAAATATGTAATCTATACAACTGATAATGAATTAAAAAACATGGATTTAAAGTTGCCTGCGTTGCATAATAAATTATCTAAAGTAAAATGAAACGTCTAATTATAATCTTACTAATATTATAAACGCGAAAGTTTGTAATGTATGTGACTTTGTTACTCTTTCACGCAATAACTACTGAACTGATTCCGATGAAACTATAAATATACGAAGCCGGAAATCTGAAATATCACATAGGATACTTTTTTTCCCGACATTCCCGCGAGAAAGTGACTTACGCGACTAGTCGTGTTTTATTTCTAAAATATGCACCTAAAATATAAAATGAAATTGAATTGTCGTTGGGAAGGTTACCCAAATAACCCTCAAAACGAAGTAGGTTACCAATTTAAACTAGCTGCGCCCGAGGTTTTACCCGCGGAAGTCCCGATTCCGCGTGGATTTTGGGATAAAAAGCCTGTTACTTTGTGTCCACGTCCTCAGCTACCCATATTCTAAGTTTCATCGCAATCGGTTCAGAAGTTTTTGCATGATTGAGTAACAAACATAATATTATTAGTACTAATGAGATGAAAGTATATACGGTACATTATTATCTTACATTAGAAACCACGACACACAGCTCGTTCAAAACAAAATATATCCAACACACAATGTCCAAAACTGAAAATTCAAACCCATTTCGCATTAAAACTGTTACACTATAATATAAATAGTAAATCGTGGCTATAACGATACCACACATTAGTGTGGAGATTAAATTTCAGCCACCATTTGATATGGAAATCTGTATGGGGGATACCTCATACAGATATATCTAGAAATAGCTGGATGCGGGGTGGGTACCACTAATTCGAACCGACGGATAGCGGTCGAGCCTCGTTTGGTTTGATAAGTTGCTAGCTGCGTCCCGCTGTTTCACCCGCGTAGGTTCCGTTCCGGATTTGAAAAATCGGCACTTAGTATAATTATTCATTTTTATGTTCCATATCCAATAACTTCTAGAATTCTAGTAAACGAAAAACTTAAGTGCGTACTAACATCGTCCCTGAAGTGAAAGAACATCGTGAGGCAACCCACGACTTAGTTAGCTTCCTACATACGTATTGTATCATTATTTCCTGAGCATGGCTGACTAGGCTGGAAGGGTGGTATAGGTAATGTGCAAGAGAACTCCACCAAACAATGTTCTCAATGGTCATCAAAATATGGCAACAAAGTGCGTCAATATACGTTACGTTTTAAATATTTCGTTATTTGTTTTTATTGCTCAAGGCATAATAACTCGAAATATTTTAAAGAAAAAAATCATCTTCAAAATGGCACAGGTTCATTAGCACAGGCAGGTAATTCACTGGAAAGTGATCCTGTAGATTGCGTCTCAATCGAGCCTTAATCGCAAAACATTAGACAGGGAAAACATTCATATTCTTGGATGGGAACTCCAAGGCCTAGTTAGTTAAGGCACTGCAGTACTGACGCAGAGACGCAAGTTCAAATCTCATTGCGACTAAATTTTTGAAGATGAAGGTTTTCTATAAAATATGTTTAGAAATATACATTTCCAAGTTTAGTTTATATTCCTTCCACATTAAATCCTAGAATTCTAATAAACAATCGAAAGTTGCGAGCTCTGTAATGTATTGTTTAACCGTCTGGAAGCCACTACCGCTTCCGCTTCAGATTTATGGACCTATCAAAATATTGGTCTGACTGTAAACATAATTTAAGGCTGAAATGTTATCGAGAGCTTTAACCAAACTGAATAACTAGTAATGGCTGATTTGTACAGGATTAGTTATGTCCTGAGGTGTAATTTCTCATCCCGTAGAATTATCGGGATTATAAGAAGCACATGTTACTCCTTTACTCCTCGATAGTGTATGTACCTTTCTATTGGTGACATAATTTTTTGAAATCAGTCAAGTAGTTTTAGAGCCTATTTACTGGAAACAAATCTTACTAATATTATAAACGCGAAAGTTTCTATGTATGTATGCGAGGTTGTTACTCTTTCACGCAAAAACTACTGAACCGATTGTGATGAAACTTGGAATATAGGTAGCTGGGGACCTGGTTTAACACATAGGCTACTTTTTATCCCGATACTCCCGCATGAACGGGACTTACGCGGGTAAGACCGGGGCACAGCTTGTAAATTAGTCAGATCAACATTTACATTGGGTGAGACAGAGGTTAAATCTGAATGAATGAATGAATGAATGAATGTCATTTATTTGCACGAAATATGGTTACAACAGATGTTATCAAGTAGTAGATATAGTTCAACATATTTCACCAGCACTTAACTTAGCTTGCAAATATCAGAAATGAATGAATTAAGTACTTATTTTAAATCAATCTTAATGTCAACTTAATGATTTTACAAATAAACCTACTGACTATTAAAACTACTAAATTTCAAAGAATACAATGTCACAAATAAAATAAAATTAATGAATATTTATGAATATAGATTAATAATAATGTCAAACATAATTAAATACCTACCTACATGTCGCGTGTCAATTAAATAATGTCAGAATTTTGTATATAAATAATATGAAATGTCAATTAATACACTTATTTAATACAATTTTTATCATTGCAAAATTTTTCAATAGAATAAAATGACTTTTCGATAAGATAATTATTGACAGCGCGTTTAAACTCCCTGGGAGATTCAATCATCCTCAATGACAATGGGATTCCGTTGTATAATCTTTCACCAATAGAATACTAAATTATTAAGGAGTAACGCAATAATTTGTGCGGGGTAAACTGCGAAACACGGACAGTGGTCTATAAATTAAAATAAATAGGAGCAAGTAAACTATGAAATGTGAACAAACCTTGGCTCCTAAACCGAAATTCATACTCGGCGTGTTGGTCTCATATTGTTTGCAACGGACTGTCACGAGCCAGCGATCGTGCACGAATTAATGTGCGTTAGTTTTTTTAGTCTTCGTTTTATAATAGTACGGACGGGTAGATTTTTTAGTTAACAAGTATTTTGAAGAGGACGACGAGTTAGTTTAGTTATTTTAGAAGAATAGGTAGGTACCTAAAAAGAAATTAATTGATGAAATGGTTTTTTGGCTGTGGTGTGGATAGAGCTGCATACCATCACCACCACTGACTAATCGACGGCTTAAAATCCAGTTAGTCTACACCACCCGCGGCGTCGGTTACACAGGCCTTGAATTTTTGCATCTGTGTTTGCCATTTTCTACATATATGCGCCAGAAAAATGCGCTGTGTTTATAAATAAATAATAAATAGATAAATAAATTCTGTGACCAACACAGCGCCATCTAGCCCCATGGTAAGCTGCTAAGCTTGTGTTACGGTGACTAGACAACGGATATACCTACTACTTATATTTATTTTTCTTTTGTAAATATATACATATTATACATAGAAATACACCCAGACCAGATACAAATATTTATTTTATTTTAAACATAAATATTTGCACCCAGCGGGAATCGAAGCCGCTACCTTCGGCGTTGCAGCCAAGCGTTCGCCCGACGCGCCACAGAGGTCGTCATGTCGATGTGTTTTTTCGTTAAAATGTTTTTAAAAGTTTTTACTATTGGAAATCTACCCAGAACTGACGGAGCCTTTATTTTCCCAGTTAGCATAGTTTTTCCAGAGATATTTCACTATTTTATTGGAGTCTCGCTTGTTCACGAGTTTTGCGTTTTGCGGGTACGTTGGCTACAATAATTGTGTCACTAGGATTTGAATATAGATGGAATATACTATAGTATAGGTACCTTTTTTTAGGTTACCTATTACCAGAGACATGTTACATCGTCATCTTTACTCCTAGAAGACTGTGCACTTGACAACTTTTTAAATATCAATTAAATTTTATAAATTATTTAAAAAATAAATAAATTCTTGACCAACACACAGCACCATCTAGCCCCATGGTAAGCTACTAAGCTTGTGTTACGGTGAGAAGACAACGGATATACTACTTATATTTACTTTTCTTTTGTAAATACATACATACTATACATAGAAATACACCCAGACCAGATACAAATATTTATTTTTGAGCATAAATATTTGCACCCAGCGGGAATCGAACCCGCAACCTTCTGCATTGCAGCCAAGTGTTCGCCCGACGCGCCACAGAGGTCGCCAAATTAGTTTAATAATGTTCTCTACGGTGAAGGTTGAAAAATAACAAGAAATCCGTATAAAAATTAATCCCTATTTCCCTAAGTCACGTATCACGCGACGCGTGACGGCAGGAACGATTTCGATCATTATTTTTTTGTTGAAGAAAAATATTCGACCGATTTTGATGGATTTTGATTACTGTGGAATCGGGACTTGAGCGGATAAAACCGCGGGGTTTAGTGGCGTATGTTACTAATATAGACGTAGTCTTACTAATATTTTAAACGTGAAAGTTTGTATGGATATAGGTGACTTTGTTACTCTTTCACGCAAAAACTACTTAACGGATTGAGATGAAACTTGGAATATAATAGTGGTTAAAGTATGAAATTGCCGTTTTATTGCAATAGGTTCTTTGAATTGACATAGAATCTTCATGGTTTGAGGTTTTCGAATGAAACTTTTTTCAAATGGTTTCTGTGATGTTCTTTTTTTAAAAACTGTGAAACATTTGAATATCGACTTTCAATTGTTTTTGTTATTCAATTTAGACAAGAAAGATGGATACTGCGAAAATTCGAGTGATTTTTGAATACGAATTCCGACGCGGAACTAACGCGGCAGAAACAGCCCGCAATATCAATGCTGCGTTTGGAGAGGGGTCTACTAATGCACGCACCGTGCGATTTTGGTTTAAACGCTTTCGTGGTGGAAATTTCGACTTAAAGAACGAGCCACGAGGAAGACCGCCCACACAGGTGAATAACGATGAATTAAGAGAGATAGTGGAAGCCGATCCTAGTCAAACTACCCAGGAATTAGCGGCATGGTTTAACGTTACCTTACCCACTTTATTGACCCACTTGCGTCAAATCAATAAAATAAAAAAATACGAATAATGGGTGCCTCATGATTTGACTGATCTGCAGAAAGAAACGCGTATTGAAACTTGTGTTGCCTTGTTGAACCGGTACAGAAATGAAGGAATATTGGATCGAATTGTAACATGTGATGAAAAGTGGATTCTTTATGATAACCGGAAAAGAAAAATGCAATGGCTGACCCCAGGTCAAATGCCACAACAGTGTCCTAAAGCAAAACTTACCAATAAAAAGGTAATGGTGACTGTTTGGTGGTCTCAGCATGGTGTTATTCACTATAGTTTTCTTCGATCTGGTCAAGCAATTACGGCAGATGTCTATTGTGCCGAACTCCGAACCATGTTGACAAAACTAGCAGTAAAACAGCCCCGACTCATGAATCGATCTTCACCATTATTGCTCCACGACAACGCGAGACCTCACACAGCACGAGAAACCATTTTGACCCTTCAGGAACTGCACTTAGAAACCATTCGTCATCCTCCGTATTCACCAGACCTTGCTCCAACGGACTACAATTTTTTTCGTGATTTGGACAATTATCTACGTGACAAGAAGTTTTCTTCCCAGGAGGCAGTACAAAATGCTTTCACACAGTTTGTGCAGTCTAGATCGTCGGAGTTCTATCGCAAAGGCATTAATAACCTTCCCATTAGATGGCAGCAATGTATAGATAATAATGGCAACTATTTTGATTAAATCAATTTGTTAAAAATTTAAAAAATAAACAATTAAGATTTTCAGTACAAATCGGCAATTTCATACTTTAACCCCTAATAATATATGTAGCTGGTGACCTGGAACACACATAGTCTCCTTTTTGTCCCGATATTCCCGCGGGAACGGGACTTATGCGTGTGAAACCGCGGGGCGCAGCTAGTAATAAATAAACTTAACGAATCTAGCGGCGCTCTTACAGTTGCTCATCTTTCATACTATAATTTGGTACACATAAGTTGTAGGGAGGTTTATGTTCTTGGAAAATTTAGGAAATTTGACACATGACTTGTCAAAGCAAGTTCGCATATTATTACTTTACAATGCAACACAATATTTACCGGGTTTAATTGCGTTTTATTCATGATTTTTAAACGACCGAGCTTTCGCCTACAAGGTTGTCAACTTTGAAAAAGCCAACCGAGCTTGTTTATAAATCCTACTAATATTATAAATCCGAAAGTCTGTTTGTTTGTTTGTTTGTTTGTCGGTCGGTTTTCACGGTCAAACGGCTCGACCGATTTGGATGAAAATTTGCATAGGGATAGTTTAAATGATGGAGAGTAACATAGGATACTTTTGATCCCGAAAATCCCGCGGGATCGGGACTTACGCGGGTGATAACTATTTAATAGATAAAAATTTGCATAGGGATAGTTTAAATGATGGAGAGTAACATAGGATACTTTTGATCCTGAAAATCCCGCGGGATCGGGACTTACGCGGGTAATAACTATTTATTGGATGAAAATTTGCATAGGGATAGTTTAAATGATGGAGAGTAACATAGGATACTTATGATCCCGAAAATCCCGCAGGATCGGGACTTACGCGAGTGATAACTATTCAATGAATGAAAATCGACACAGGGTAAGTGATGTAGAGTGGCATCATGATCATCGTCATCGTCATCCTTCGTCATCGTCGCTTACTAATGAAATACAAACTTTACATCGCCCATTGAAGTACTGTTGAAGCCGCTCGTTGTCATCAGTACTTCCCTGGTCGTCCGTTTAAGTGTGGATTTTTGCATTGCGGTAGGTAGGTGTATGAACAACGCGGGTTCGCAACTTGCGCGGGTGAAACCGCGGGGCGGAGCTAGTCATGAATAAAGCACTATTAAACCCGGTAATTAAAGTGTTTCATTACTAACTTAGTTTAGTTAATTGTAAGGACTGCAGATAATCGCTGGGGAGTTAAAAGTTTCAAAACAAAAATACATCCAAATAAACTAATCACTTTCCTTTTTTGGAAGTCGGTTAGCAAAATACAATACAAGGAATCCAATTCCATTCTATAAAGGTATATATTATATATACATAAACCAACGCAATAGTTTTTGTCCAATATCAGTTGAATTACTCTAGTATTGCGGGGAACAAGTTATATAGATGCAAATCGGAACCAGCTGCGTTGTGCATGCCTTTAATGTACGCTGTGTGGAGATGGAAGCTGTGTGTTTACTGCTTTATAATATTACATTCTGTAATGAGATTTTAGTTACATTGTTAGCCGAATACCTGCTGCAAATGAAACTTAAAATAAGTCGTTTTATCATTCATCTTCTTCTTTTAAAAAGAAAATTAATATCTTTTTACACGACTACCAAAGGAAGTGTTATCTTTTTGCCGTGAGTGTATTTTTTTCTTTTCTTTCTTTATCATTTTCTTGCAGTAGTGTGGCTCATTTAGTGTTAGAGTTTTCATGTCGCCCTGAGGCCTTTAACTTGACCTAACGACTGCTATCAGAGATAGTGATTATTTGCCACATAAATGATCAGTCAACCATCGAAGTAATAAACCGAGCCCTGCTTAACCCGCACCATTGAAAAGTTAGTTCGTAAGGGCTGATTTACACTAGACATGTCTAGTGTGACAGGTGACTTACTTTGGTACGGAGACTGTTTTTTGAAAGGATACGGCACGTACAACATACATAACAAAAGCTTTCTTCATACAAAAGTAACTCCGCACCGACACGGCCCGGTTCTAACCCAGTCTAGTTTAATCATCCTTTATGATAAAATATCTCATTCTGAATGGGAAATCTGAAATTATTTACTGAACCAATAACAGAGAGAGTGATAATAGACAAAAAAAAACAAAAGGCTCCTAAAAGAGTTCCTTTTTATTACCTGTTATGGTACAGAACTTTAAAGACTAATTTACTTTACGAAACTAGTGCCATGTTTTTTAAAGAGTCAATTTCACAAAAAAAAAAACATTCTCGATACCTTTATTTTAAGCAATTTTATCAAATCGATAAGTAGTACTACTGTGTCTCCCCAATTGAAACTATTACAAATAATAATTATAAATTTCTTTATTTTAGCAAACTTATATGCCAATACAGTACAACGTCTGAGCCTGAACTAAGCAATCTTAGTTTCGTAATGTACCTAAATCCTGCTTAAAAACTAAAAGAATAACAAAACTCCCTTCGACATCCTAACAGAAAACTCCTCCTAATTTCTTTATTACACCGATAAAACACAAGACGTGTTACAGTAACGCGTATCATCAACTAAGTCGTAATAATTCTAAACATAACTACAGACATTAGCGCGTAGGAACAGATGCGGCAGCCTTTACGTTCGTAGCTTATGGTAATATCAGACTGAAGACTTTACCCTTCTATTACGTTAATAAATATTATATAATATGATGCGGTATACTTAGGCCCACTTGCGCTTCTATACTTAGCTCCGGGCTAGTAAGTTAGCACTATCGAGTGACCACAATCGAGTGTCAGTGCAAGACCAATCACAAGATTTGTAGAGTGATTGGTTACAATCGAGTGTCAGTGCAAGACCAATTCCAAGATTTGTAGAGTGATTGGTTACAATCGAGTGTCAGTGCAAGACCAATCACAAGATTTGTAGAGTGATTGGTTACAATCGAGTGTCAGTGCAAGACCAATCACAAGATTTGTAGAGTGATTGGTTACAATCGAGTGTCAGTGCAAGACCAGTCACAAGATTTGTAGAGTGATTGGTTACAATCGAGTGTCAGTGCAAGATCAATCACAAGATTTATAAAGTTAACACTGGGCATGCTCACTAGTCCGGGGTATAGCAGAGCGCAAGTGGGCCTTATTGTATTTAGAGGGGCCATTAATTTGTAGCCATTGATCTCAAGTAAATGTAAACCATCTATCAGAAGGAAGACAGTAAATAGTCAGTGCGGTAGGGTAACGCTATCACAGTAGCTATTTACAAAGTAAGTTTCATACGACCTGGTTAAGGTTGCGGTAATCCATTGGATCTGGATTCAACGACCGGTCCGGTAGCGCAGAAAGGTCGCGAAGGTCTGAGATTATGTCCCAATGATGAGACGTTTCCTAAAGAGGCACTGGACGACGATGGGTAGCGATTGCGGATTGAAAGGTTGCGGATTTTATTCTATCTCTGAAATTTAAACGTACATTTACCATCTTCAGATCAAAAGACAGTCTTTAGTCTGTGTCCAACCTTAACATAGCTTAACAGCTTTGTGAAACGATTTCAGGAGATAGCAGTTTGTTTGGAGGTTCCATTTTCTAGTTAAAGCCTTTTTATTGTAGTTGTACTTCTGTCTGGTATAGTTTTTATCCCCTTTTTTTTATCTCAGTACCGTCCTGATCTATTCTGAGTTAGCAGGAATATGAAAAATAGATTGTTATCTTTGTCAGTACCAAGTATGTTTGTTTGTATAACTTTACTAGAGACCTGAGGGAGACCTAAAAGTTAAGCCTTTACGAAAACAAGATTTGTAAACAAAATTCGACTATTTTTGTAGTTCATCATCACGAGCGTTTTCCCAAGATGTGACCCTGACCATCCCAGCGTAGGCGTCATTCTTGCAAAGTCTCGGATGTACACAACATAACACATAACACTAAATGCTTTATGGTACCAAAATACTTAAAAACACAAGTATTACAAAGAAAGACTTTAATTTGGTTTGGCACAATGGGCGGCTTTAGCACCTAAGGACGATCTCTTCTAAGCAACCAATAGAGGTGGACAATACCAGCTTAACAAAACACGTAATCTTTGCTCTAAATTTAAAGGTAACAACCACCTTATTGTTTCAACTACCGACCCATCTGCCACCCGAAATTCCCAGCAGTGCCCAAATTACAGTAATTACAGCTACAACAGTAACTAAAAGCAATAAAATGCAGCGGTATATTCCGTGTAATTCGGTAACCGAATTGGTAGATATCGCAGTATGCGGGCAGCCCGATATTCCCAATGATACCGCCCGCTACTCGCTCGTGCCTCGTTTATGTTTTATTTATCAAAATGCTATATTTTAAGACTATTACCTATCCTATCCTATGAATACAAAGCCCATCAAAGGCGAAATAAAAGGCGATCGACGTCGAGGGTCTCGTATCAGACTCCAGAAAGAAATTTCCTGGTTTCAAGCCGGATTATAAATCTTGGACCCAACTGAACAGATTTCATTCCAACCACGGGAAAACTAACTTTCAACCATAGTTAGGTACCTAAGTAGAAAAAGTGGTTTTTTTTGATAAAATTTCTAGTTAATTTGTAATTAGCAATATGTGTTTTTTTTTACTCTATATAATTTCGCATAGTCGGGCATCGTACGTCCATCTTTTACACTTAAAATATCTGAAATTCGCTGGCGCTGTCCCTGTCATAAATTGACGTTCTGGTACTACCTTATACAAGTAACTAAACCAATACAAAGGCAGCACAAGCCGTAACAACATGTTATCTAGACCGGCGCGGTCAAGCGTTAGCCGGGAATGAATTTCCACTAGAGATTTCGCCTACAACTGGTTGGTGCTCAGATTATCTGATTAATTCGTGTAGAGTTTCCCTTAAATTACTTGTTTTGCACGGTCTAATTAAGGTTTTAACTGACTAACTATACAAGAAGCAGAAAAAGGAAGTGTAATGGTGATAGGTAATAAACTGTTTTAAATTCTTATGATTTGTTCTTATGAATGTAACTAAGGTATTACATTTTACCGGGTATTTTTCTTACCTCGACGTCTTATCTACCTATGTATGTCACAATAGTCTTGAATATACGATTAGACCGGGTAAATTTGTAACTATAGATCCCTAGTTGTGCCGGGTTCTCACCGCGAGCGGATTGAGTTCATTATAAATGTGTAACCCTTTGAAAATTAAATAATTTATATTCGATTGTCTTTTATTTTCGTTTCCATCCCATTATCCATAGCTTTGGGTATTGGTATTTTTTATATATGTATAGAGCGGTGTTGGTCTAGTGGTAGATATCCCGACTTTCACACCGAATGTCGTGGTTTCGAAACCCCGCCCGCGCACCAATGTCTTTTTCTTAAAGACAAAGTTATGTGCGCTCTTACGGTGATGGAAAACATCGTGAGGATACCTACGGTCTAAAGTCACGCACAAAGGCCCTGCTGTATAGGGCTAATTGCGGAAACACACAGTTAAAAACTTTTAACTTTAACTTTATATATGCAGGTACATAATTTCTTTGTGTACATTTTGTGTTTTGTTCTTTTTTACATACCTATTGCGAAGCGTACCTACCTTTTGCACCGAAGCCGAAGCCGTATTATCCGACCAATTTCAATTTTGAAAACATTTAGGCGGCTCCTAAACAAAACGCAACCAATTTGTAGGCAGCATGAATTCCCCGCTAGGATGACAATCATTCCGGACAAAGCCGTCCACTAATTGGAAACTGCAGGCACCAAACTGATGGTCAACATACGTGACATACACTTTGGAACATTAAATCGTTGTCACACGAATTTGGTAAAATACATATTGCTTGTAGCTATATTATTCCAAATTTGAAGTCTATATACTTATATCGTTATACTTCTATTTTTTTATATAGATTTATTTGTTAAATATAAACGAATACGTTCCAAAACTACTGAACTAATACCTATTTTTTTATTTCGACCGAAAATTTGTTCACGAATGGAAAGTTACATTATCGAAGAGTAACATAGTGTAGCGTTTGCGTCGAGTAGACGGCCTCCTGCTACAAGGGGAAGACCAAAATGGGCGTGGTCTAACGGTAATACTCAGAATAAGCTACTTTGTTTTTTATATTCCCACAGGATCAGGACCTGCGAGTGTGATATTGCGGGGCGATAGAACTATTAATAAACTTGGAGTAAGGTCGGAGTAGTGAGAACATGCTTTGTCTTATTTAACGACAGGAACTTTCAAAGTTGACAGACAGAAACAAAACGTGGTAAAATTTCTCTGACCTTACTTTGCGTTCACGAATAGCTACATAGTAGATATTTGCACTTTTTTTTGGGTTTATCTTTTACAATTCCTTTCTCAATTCCCCAATTCCTTTTACGTATTATTAAAAGAAATTTCGATTGTAAAGAAACAAATACGTGTTTTATAAACAACATAAATTTAAATATCGGTTTAACTAAATACAATAATTTACAGCTCTTTGAATAATTATATGAATATCCGAACCAAAGTTAATCCTTTTAAGTTAGGTTCCGCAAATCCTTCACCGCTTCGTAACACTCAAATGTAAATTAATGTAAATATTTCAGTGTATAATTTTATTGCACTGCACTGTAATCCCGAACACCGGATGACCCACTTTTTCGATGCACAAAAGACTCTTTATCTGCCACTGAATACTAGATTTTGCGTCCCTGAGTACTAAAAGACTTAGTTTTTTTATACAACCTTTTTCGTGATAATAATATATTTTTATGATTCCTATTTTAAAATTCCGAGTTCAAATCTGATTATGAAGGTTTAAAGCGGTTCTAACACGATCATTCTTATTCAAAGAGTCAAGCTCAAACCGTCCTTAATGTAATCATTGATCTTTTTCGTTTTTAGTATTGTTTTTAGTAGTGTAGCCTGAAAAATGTCAGATCGTCGTCTTCGCTCCTAGAAGGCTGTGCACTTGTCAACTTTTGAAATGCAATATTTATTTTTATTTATTTATTTTAATGTACCTACCTACCGACGGCCATGTGATCAGGGGCAGACTTAAGTGGTCCCAGAAGGTGATTAATTGGTACCCAAAGGGCAAAATAAGAAAAAAAGGCAGGCCGGTGCGAAGGTGGGAAGATGATCTTAAGAAGGTGGCAGGTCCATTATGGACCAGGAGTGCTCGGGACCGAACTATATGGAAGAGCTTGGAGGAGGCCTATGTCAGCAGACAAGCTGACAACCTATAAAACAATAAATTAACTGTTTGTTTAGAATTAACTACTAATGTTCAGCAATAAAGGCTATCTTTATCTTTATCTTTACCTACCGACAGATATTGTCTCAAAGTCTCAAGCACATTTCCGGCGTAACTTCATTCATTTTCTTAAAATACATTGTTTACTTAGATCCTGCCTTTCATCCTTCTTCCAATAGTTGGCTGGAAAAGACACTTGAAGCGTTAAGATCGCCTATTGTGGCACCTAGGTTTAAGTTTGATTTTTCGTTTTCTATGTTCTTTTTATATTTTGGTATTATATTACAATACAATAAAGAATTATACAATTAATCAATTGTTATAAAACACAAAAACTTAGCTAACAAATAAATAAAAATGTCTACACATCGGCACACGGGCGAGTCCGCTTGACGGGGACAAGCAGTGACTAAAGCTTCTCATCAAGTACAAAAAGACTTGCTGGCTTGATGTTTGAGACAAATTTGACAGTAAACGGCATACTTTTTGAAAATTTGATGAGTTTGTTTCTCGGAATAAAGTGGGATTTCCTCATAATTGTGTTTCCGCGAAAACTGTAGTTTTTTTTCCCGTAAAATGAAATAGGATTTTTTAAGAAGGATGCCTGCCCGGCTTCTGAAATATGTAATTTTAAAGCTGAGCTGTTTTGTCGAAAATATAGCAAGTTACTGCGTTCATTTGCGTTTGACGACCTCTGTGGCGCGTCGGGCGAACGCTTGGCTGCAATGCAGAAGGTTGGGGGTTCGATTCCCGCATGGTACAAATATTTATGTTTAAAAATAAATATTTGTATCTGGTCTGGGTGTATTTCTATGTATTAATATGTATGTATTTACAAAAGAAAAGTAAATATAAGTAGTATATCCGTTGTCTAGCCACCGTAACACAAGTTTAGCAGCTTACCATGGGGCTAGATGGCGCTGTGTGTTGGTCCCAAAAATTTATTTATTTATTTATTATTTATTTATTATTTATTTATTATTTATTTATTATTATTTATCTACTTGTATAGTAGAATTATTATTGCTATTGTGTATTCAGTTTTTTATGTATTTTTCGATAAAGTAGCAACGTCCAGCGGTTTCACTCACTCACACTGTTAATAGACAGTTAAAGATTTAATTTTACTAAGGGCCGATATTTCAAATTCCTCGATAGAGATATTTGACATATAAAATGTAACACCACCGAATAAAAAACGTTTAATAACTATTAGTAGATATGTAGGTACTTAACACTTTATTGAACTGAATTTTACAAATTATCAACAAATTGTTCTAAACATAAAAAAAAAAAGAATTGATAAAAAATACCAAAATAACCTCTACATAAGTACAGAGCCACCGACTAATTAATCTGTTTTATCATCTGAAGTCGGGCAGCCAAACTAAGTACAATATGGAACCAACCAGTAAAACTGCCCGACTTCAGATGATAAAACAGATTAATTAGTCGGTGGCTCTGTACTTATGTAGAGGTTATTTTGGTATTTTTTATCAATTCTTTTTTTTTGGTTGTAATTTAAAATATTTTTTGTTTCTTTTTGAAGTCGGTTTTTTAATTGTTAAATTATTTTTTTATTTTACCCTTTTTACCTACCTAAAAACCTACCTACCTACCTACCTAAAAATCAACCTACCTACCTACCTAAAAATCAACAATATTGTTACCGTAATTTTCATTATTGAAGAGTTTGCTGATGAGAAGGTGGTTTCAGGTGCCCCATCAATCTGTACTTAGTTCTTTAGGGGTCTATTCTTTTTGGTAGAAGTCCAAAAATGAGTAATTTATTGAATTCTGGGATGCTATCCTGTCCATCATTCCGAAGATACTCATCAGATCCTTACCAAACTTTCATGGGACCACCTCGTAGCTTTCACCTTTCCATTAAAAAAAGAATCATCTCAATCGGTCAAGCCATCTTTGAGTAATCGATAAACAACTGGATTGATTAATGCGTTTTGAGGAGCATTTCCGTTCATCACTCCGAAGACCCTCATCAGATCCACATCAAATTTTTATGGGACCATCTTGGAGCTCCTACCTATCCATTAAAAAAAGAATCATCTTAATCCGTCAATCCGTCTTCGAGTAATCGGTAAACATACAAAAAAAAAAAAAAAATTATACATACAGACGAATTGATAACCTCCTCCTTTTTTTTGAAGTCGGTTAAAAACAAACATTAAGTAAAGGTTTATTGGGCGGCCTTATTATTTCCAGGCAATATAGATATCCGCCCTATAACACGGGTCTATGGAGCCCCGGACTTTTGGAAGGCGTGCGTGGAGCTGAAGCGAATACGTAGAGGCACTTTTCAATAACATTTTTACTCGCAAACAATGACACCAAGTTGACGACTATCCCTGTCTGCACTATAAAATGCAGCCAAGGTCAACCACCGGATTGGATAGAACTATTGAGAAATCTACGGGTGAAAACAAAATGGGCTATAGTGATGTGATGGTAGTGGTTTGGCTACTGGGGGTACTATGGTGATGATGGCGCCTGCCGTAACAATGTTCAATAAACACGTAAAAATGGCAGATGGAGACTCACCAACTCACAAACTGGGCTACCCTAATCGGCTGAGCAAATTACAGCAAGCAACAAAGACTTTAGTAGCTGAAGGATAGAGATACCTCCCTGGATTTTAAGTCAAGATATTATATCACGATGGATAGATAATAATATTATTAAGTCAAGATAGATAGATAATAATATTATGTATAAATTATACTCCTTAGAATAAAGCAGATTAAATTAAAAATCGAATTTTCGACTTGGCAATTCTTCTCGAAATTCGTACCAAGAACTTCGGATAAAAGTGTACTTTTTGCAATGCAGAGTCTAATCAAAACCGAATAAGCGCCGCTCGCTGGTTTTCATTACCAAATCTTACAATTCTTGCAACTTTTGGCCCTCAGCCAAATGGCATTGGTTTTTAAATTTTCAACTCGTTCCGTGAGGTAAACCGGACTGAATTGATGGCAACATTAATATTTGATTCGCTGTAGGTGGAAAGCTTGCTGTTGCTAGTTTTTTATAACGCGTATTTTTGGTAGGATTTAAGTTAAGAGTTTTTAAAAATTCAAAAAGGGAGACTGGGAAATATGGGGTATCTGTTACATTTCATGAAAATGTAACAGAAACCCCATATTTCCTTATTTATTTGGTATTTGGAAATTATTAAATTGATTTTGTTTCAAATGTAAATACAATGTGGTACATGTGTTACAGCTTTTTGTTATATCAAATTTCATCATAATCGATTTAGTAGTTTTTGTGTGAAAGACAATAAACTTCTTCACATACTTACTCATTGTGTATTCATGTACCTAATATTATCTTCATGAACTATCGTGTTTATAATTATATTAGTCGGTAGAATTGTACTATTGTCGACCAGGCGAAATAAGGATTACTATAAAAAAAAACAATAGTTTAAAACAGTTTTGAAAACCAAGTAACTGTGGCGAAAAGGGCAGCGCAACATATCGGAATTCTTAAGGTTGATTTTTTTTAAAGCACTGTTTAAAAAAACTAGTTTTCAATTTTAAACATTTTTTTAATAGTTTTTGCAAGCTATGTCGTAGCACTAAAATCAGTATTAAAAACTAAAATTATTTTACACCATGTGATTACAAAGACAAACCATGATATCTAGACCTAAACTAGGTCATCAACTGTAGATACTAGGATATATACACAAGTTAATTGCTGCTCTCGCATTTAGAATTCATTGGAGTCGGCCATGTTGCCGCTAGGGATGGACGTAATCATGTTGCTAGCTGTACCTGCTATGTTTTATATAGAATGTTATATTAGTAATACAATAATATAAATTCTGCAAAAGGTTGCGGGTTCGATTTCTGTCAAAAAAATAGATATTTATGAATAGACTAGCTGCGCCCCGCGGTTTCACCCGCGTAAGTCCCGTTCCCGCGGGAAAATCGGGATAAAAAGTAACCTATGTGTTAATCCAGGTCCTTAGCTACCTATATTCCAAGTTTCATCGCAATCGGTTCAGTAGTTTTTGTGTGAAAGAGTAACAACCTGACATACATACATACTTACATACAAACTTTCGCGTTTATAATATTAGTTAGATATTTGCTTTGGTGCATCTGTACACTCTGAAAACGTGTATACTTACTGAATGTTATGTATCAAATATCAGCAGCCAAAAAATTACACAAACGCTACGAAATAAAAAAACCGGCCAAGTGCATTTCAAGTAGAACTCGCTCGCCGAGGGTTCCGTATTTTATTTACCATTTGTTGTCCCATTTTTTTTTATTTTCAGTTACACACGATTGTTCAATCTTAGTAAAATTACGATATATACGATACTCCATAAACAATTATGAGAGAGAATAGAGTAAGTTAGGGCTTTAAAAAATCTAAGTATATGAAATTCTTTGTCCTGACTGATCTGAGCCTAAACAGTTCATCGTACAGAGCAGAAATTTTCAGTACGTGTCCTTTAAAAGACTAGACACCCGATAAGTAAGGTTTATTCAAAATTCTCATTACATCTGAGCTTATTTTAGTTAACCTTTAAATTGGCGCACCATTTAAAGGTAAATTTCCACTTAAAAAGCAATTGTTATTTCAACCCCATAAGCCATCACGTCTTTAAAACGCTAATCCGCCGAATACTCAACCCCCACCGTGTCGTGTCCCAGAAAGTTGAGTTCGCGGAAACACAGCAATGCTCTTAATGCGCTGTTTGAATTCCATTTCTACTCAGATAACAGAAGCAATAAAATTGGCTCGGAAACGTCAGCCGATATGGTAATGTGAGGAGTCGCTCTTTTACATTCGTAGCACGGTAGCGATATTTCACGGCTAGATCTGCTCAAATTCAGATAAAGTGGTAAGAAAGAGTGGAGATATTTGGATTAGAGCATAGTAAGCATAGTAGAAAAAAGTAGTTGACTTTTTTTTCTTTGCGTGTCAGCGTTCAGACAAATATACCCATCGCCTTCATCATTTCAGCCTTTGTCCGTCTACTGCTGAACATAGGCCTCCCCATACGACAGCACGAATGTCGATCGCGAGTCACTTCCATTCAATGATACCCCGGGATCGCTACAATGTTGCCTGGAAGAGATCGCTTTCAGCGATAAGGCCGCCCATTGTGCTTCCTAAATTTAAGCTGTATTTGTTTCTATTTATTTATCTTGTAATTTATATGGTGTGTACAATAAATAATTTATTCATTCATTCATTCATTCAATGCTGCCGATCCGAATAGGTAATTTACAGAGATTTTGCATAAAGCTGTGGCACGGAGTGTATCATTGTCCCCTAAGACAGTGAAGTCGTTGCACAAGGATTCCGTTTTTACCCTTTGGATGCGGAACCCTGGAAAAGAGCCAATGTAAAAAGCCTATTTTTCAAAACGAAACTCATTTTTTGGTTTTAATGGCGTTGCTTTAATTATTTTCAGCATTTTTTCAATGCCGTTTCTATGTTTCGGAATCATTACAGATGCCTTTTTTCCATCAATTAATTTTAATAATTATGTAGTAAGCTATCGGTAAGCAAATAGATGATTTGAAGTGTCCCTGTCTTCCCTGAGGAAGGAGTTGTTAAACAACATTTCAAAAACATAACACTTCCTTTGGCAGTCGTGTACAAACAGAACATAAAGTGAGCGGTCACGGGAGGCCTGACAGATGTGAAACATTTGACATTTACATTATATGCTTTCATATATTGGTTAATATGGAACAGACTTAGATTTTGACGTGAAACATCTATAGGCGGGGGTAAACCTGATTTTTGGAGGGCGAGATCGTAGTGAGGTCAACCTGATTTTTGGAGGGCGAGGTCGTAGTGAGGTCCTATATTATAGGACCTCACCTATATTATAGGTCGTAGTGAGGTCCTATATTATAGGACCTCACCTATATTATAGGATCTCACCACGACCTCGCCCTCCAAAAATCAGGTTTACCCCCGCCTATAGATGTTTCACGTCAAAATCTAAGTCTGTTCCATATTAACCAACTTGCTATAACACCTGAGTGTCGGCAGATTGCGGCTTACACTTACACCGACCGTACCGGTTATACCAAGCTTCACTACCTTCCCCAACAAACGACAATCAACAAACAACCCTATCATAAACACGTAGAGCCTAATTTCCAACAACTCCTCCTTCAATAGCGATTTCCTCCATAAACATTTCAAACGAAAATGGATTCTAAGTCCCGGTAATAGAGGCGATAAAGTGTAGAATATATGGCCTTAACCTCAGACGGATTGCTATTGAAATGGAGATTTTATTGAAAATATGATTTGATAATACAGGAGTAGAAATACGGGTATGGAAATCGAATTTTCTTTAAGTTTTCTGTTTTGTTTAGGATTTTTTATTTTAAACTAGCTGTGCTTTGCGGTTTCACCCGCAAAATCCTGCAGGATTATCAGAGTTAAAGGTATCTTATGGTACTGTACATCACTTAAACTATCACTTTGATATTTTTATCCAAATCGATCAATCCGTTAGCCCGTTAGGGAGGAACAAATATACAAGCTTTCCGATTTATAATATTAGTTTAGATTTTTTTTTTAATTAGTTTCTCACAAAATTAACTTAAACTTGAAAAGTAATTCTTAACTTATGCATGTAAATTTCTAAAGTTAAATTTAAAAAATAATCGACCTAACTTAAAAGTTTGTAAGCTACAAATAGAATAACTTAACTGGTAATGAAAAGCTTGCTAGAACATTATAGTTTCAAGAAAAAATACATTTTACAAAAATTCGGTTACGGCGAGGCTCGAAAACGGGTCTCTACATCTCATTTGCAGGTCAACACACAAATAAAAACATAAAAATAACAAACATTTAAAGGGGCATATAACAAACTTGATTTGACAAACCCTCCCATATGACAAACTTGTTTTTTTTGCCGGTTTTTTTATGGTCATGTTTATTTTAATCACACAATCCTCAAGTTACAAAAATAAGTATGTAAACTTCTTATATACTTATATTAGGGGTTAAAGTATGAAATTGCCGATTTGTACTGAAAATCTTAATTGTTTATTTTTTAAATTTTTAACAAATTTATTTTATCAAAATAGTTGCCATTATTATCTATACATTGCTGCCATCTAATGGGAAGGTTATTAATGCCTTTGCGATAGAACTCCGACGATCTAGACTGCACAAACTGTGTGAAAGCATTTTGTACTGCCTCCTGGGAAGAAAACTTCTTGTCACGTAGATAATTGTCCAAATCACGAAAAAAATGGTAGTCCGTTGGAGCAAGGTCTGGTGAATACGGAGGATGACGAAGTGCAGTTCCTGAAGGGTCGAAATGGTTTCTCGTGCTGTGTGAGGTCTCGCGTTGTCGTGGAGCAATAATGGTGAAGATCGATTCATGAGTCGGGGCTGTTTTACTGCTAGTTTTGTCAACATGGTTCGGAGTTCGGCACAATAGACATCTGCCGTAATTGCTTGACCAGATCGAAGAAAACTATAGTGAATAACACCAAGCTGAGACCACCAAACAGTTACCATTACCTTTTTATTGGTAAGTTTTGCTTTAGGACACTGTTGTGGCATTTGACCTGGGGTCAGCCATTGCATTTTTCTTTTCCGGTTATCATAAAGAATCCACTTTTCATCACATGTTACAATTCGATCCAATATTCCTTCATTTCTGTACCGGTTCAACAAGGCAACACAAGTTTCAACACGCGTTTCTTTCTGCAGATCAGTCAAATCATGAGGCACCCATTTTTCGTATTTTTTTATTTTATTGATTTGACGCAAGTGAGTCAATAAAGTGGGTAAGGTAACGTTAAACCATGCCGCTAATTCCTGGGTAGTTTGACTAGGATCGGCTTCCACTATCTCTCTTAATTCATCGTTATTCACCTGTGTGGGCGGTCTTCCTCGTGGCTCGTTCTTTAAGTCGAAATTTCCATCACGAAAGCGTTTAAACCAAAATCGCACGGTGCGTTCATTAGTAGACCCCTCTCCAAACGCAGCATTGATATTGCGGGCTGTTTCTGCCGCGTTAGTTCCGCGTCGGAACTCGTATTCAAAAATCACTCGAATTTTCGCAGTATCCATCTTTCTTGTCTAAATTGAATAACAAAAACAATTGAAAGTCGATATTCAAATGTTTCACATTTTTTAAAAAGAACATCACAGAAACCATTTGAAAAAAGTTTCATTCGAAAACCTCAAACCATGAAGATTCTATGTCAATTCAAAGAACCTATTGCAATAAAACAGCAATTTCATACTTTAACCCCTATTATTATACTGGTAGATTATGGGTTCCTTCCTAGTATTGTACTACGATCAGGCACGTAGTATGAGAATAATCTAAATATATATATAACTCAAAGGCGACTGACTGACTGACATAGTGATCTATCAACGCACAGCCCAAACCACTGGTCGGATCGGGCTGTAATTTGGCATGCAGGTAGATGTTATGACGTAGGCATCCGCTAAAGGATTTAACGCGAGCGAAGCCGCGGGCAAATAAATAATATATACCTAATGTAAGTACCTTAGTATTACGTATTCAAATAAAATCGGAATCATTTTCAAGAATACTCGAAAGCCAAGCTAACCACGGTTCCAGTTCTGACAAAACTGTGAGATTCCTTTAGATAGAAAACGGACACACTGGTTTTTGCTTTGTTTTATTATTGCCCAGATGTTTATAGTAGGCTTTAACTAGGTTAGGCTTTAAAACTAAAAATTTTGTTTTCACTACAAATATGGATTTTAACGGCGACTTGCATAAAACCATTTAAAAACATATTTAACTAAATCAATATTAAAATAATTTATGTTTAATCGAACATTGGACTCTATTTCATTAAGTGGACGATTGAAAATATGTTGCCACACATGGACAGTTCTTGAAATTCTGACAGATTTTAAACACGTTTAACAGCTTAAACATGTTTAGGAACCGTTAGGTATGCAAGCCGGCCTTAATCTTTTTTTAAATTTAGCCAATGATAAGAAACTTGAAAAACATTAATTACCTACATCAAAAAACACTACGATTTTTATAGTGTTTGAGTAAGTACGAAAGTTTATGACTGCATGCATAAGTATACAATAGATAATTATAATTTTAATATCCATTACTCAATAACCAAACAGAAGTTAGATGTAAATAACGGGGTATAAATTTACCATGTTTAAATTTGTTGTTTAAGGAGCTCCATATTTCGCCAGTAATTTCAACTGGCTTGTGCCCGAGACAGATACAAGATTTAAACATGGTAAATACCCCGTTATTTAATAATATTTGTTGTGATAAGCCATTGTAAAGTTTTGTTTTTCCGTGGTCAGTGGCGTGCAATGCGGAAGGCTGCGGGTTCGATTCACACCGGGTGTAGATATTTATGCTTAAAAATAAATATGTGTATCTGGTCTGGGGGTCTATGTACATATGTATAACTAGCTGCGCCCCGCGGTTTCGCCCGCTTAAGTCCCGATCCTGCGGGAATATTGGGATAAAAAGTAGTTAATGTGTTATTCCAGGTCTCTAGGTATCTAGGTACCGAGCTTCATGGTAATCGGTTCAGCGGTTTTCACGTGATTGACTAACAAACACACATACTCACAAACTTTCCGCTTTATAATATTAGAAGTAAGAATTAGTAGGATATTTAGGTATTTACAAAAAAAGTATAATATTGTATATCCTTTTGTTGTTAAGTGACTCATTTTATTGTTCTAAGATTTTTACCCGACTACTGCAAAAAGAGTGTTATGTTTGTGACAGCGATGTGTGTATGTATATGTATCCCTGAATGTGCATATGCACTCTTATCAGCTAAATTACCTAATTTCCTGTGATTCTCGGTAGAGCTGTTTTCTTCTATCTCTTTCACCCGTGTGTCCTCTCTCTTCCGCAGTTAAATAAGTCCATCTTAATATTCCCTCTAGAATCATTACTGACTACTCCAATTTGCTTGTTCCTCAATCTCGTATAATTGTTTAAGCCCCTCAGAGTCTGGAGTAAATGAACTTTAAGACGTTTTAATTGTGTTGTTCTTATCTCCCGAGGAACAGATGTGGACGATGGCGTTTTGAGACTTAATTGTAGGGTTAGAAAAGTTAGTTTTACCCGACTGCGGGGAAGCTAAAATGCAGGGTAATGTTTTGGTTGCGCGGACGAGTACGAACGTGTCCCCGCGTTCGACTCCGACACCAAGGCGTGCGAGGAACCCAGTGCATAAGGCGCATTTCTCCACCTAAAAAAAAAGGGTAATGTTTTGGTGCGTCTGTTCTTAGGATGCATTGGGGACCAGGTTAGTCTTTAAGTGATCTTTAATAGAGCTCCTCGGAGTGTCCTGCTGGGAACCGCATGGTAAGCCTGCGGATTGCGCGGGAACACGTGGATATACGCACGTGTTCCCGCGACTTCGCGGTGAAGTTTTAGTGGGTAAACCTCTGGCCGCCCACCACCATAAGGTCAACAGCCCACGCGAGGCTATGTGAGGCTACTGTGAGTACTACTGTGAGGCATTAATATTTGCACCCAGCGGGAAATCGAACCCGCAACCTTCTGCATTGCAGCCAAGCGTTCGCCCGGCGCGCCACAGAGGTCTTCAAAATAAATGGTGGGTAAAGTAAATAATTTATTTATTCATTTAATCAATACTTCCAATCCGTGCTTCGGAATGCACGTTAAGCAGTTGGTCCCGGTCGTTATTCCTGATAGCAGTGGTTAGGTTAAGTTAGAGGCCTTAGGGCGATACGAAGACTCGATCATTAGCGAGCCACACTACTATTCGAAAAAGAAAGAAGACTGAAATACCAATGTGTGCTAAAATTATAACGTAAGTATATCCCATCAAGATATCGCATTCCTACAAACTCTTCTAACTTAAATCCTACCTTAACCAAATCAAACATTTATTTTCACCCGAATTTATACCAAACGCAAATAAACCTGACAATCTAAACACACGGTCCATTAAAGGCTTAGAAAATGAAATATTAACATTTACTTAAGTTTGTTCAACAGTTTAAACATGCTAATTTCATTCCTATTCCAAACGGAATAAGAGCTGATGAAAACGCAGAATAATTTGTGAACAAATACCAAGATCATATTAATTCATTCCCGCTGAATAAATTTGTGAGTTAAAATATACTTTAGTGTGTAGGAAATAGAGTTGATTATTGAAAGAAATAGCTGAAATATTGAAAAATATAAAGTTGCTCGGCTTTATCTGAATGTTTTAATGTATGCAGTTACAGCTACACAAATGCTTTTGATTTCTCTTGTTCTGGAAAAGACATTGAGATGTGCTGAATTTATAATAAAAGGGAAAAAATGTTATATTTTTTGTTAAAAGGCAGCTTTTTGTCAGTTTGAGGAACTTCTTTGTGACCATCAAGATGTCCGGTCACTAAGCGTATTTGCGTTAAAATTATGCCCGTGAATTGCTTCTCAATTGCTTCTATTTGCTTCCTATTTTCAAACAGTTGCTTCCATCGTATGCTCCTGAGTCCCGAGGTTTCACCCGCATAAGTCCTGTACCCATATTATCTATCTGTTGACATCTGACAACAGTGGAAAATGACAGACACTATACAGTACATTGCTGCTTTGAGGTGATCATCGGTAATAACCACGTTACGTCAAAGCAGCAATGAACTGTATAGTGCCTGTCAATTTCTACTGTTGTCAGACATCCACTGGATAGATAATATAGGTGCAGATCCCATGGAAATATCGTAATCAAAAGTACCCTATGTTTACTCCTCAATAACTTAACTTTCTATTGGTGAAATAATTATTTATATCAGTCCAGTGGTTTCAAAGCCTTTTCATTACAAACAAATAAATAAATATTTTCTTTTTTCAATATTAGTACTACCTATAAATCTTGTATGATAAAGTCGTGCGAGTTAAGCAACGCCTGCATCGGTCATTGTTGCGATGGGTGACAACAGTGGTTAACAGTGTGGCAAAAAGCATTTTCTCAAGCCCCTTCAAGCTTTGGTAGGCACGATAAATTAGTTGGTCCTGGTTGTTATCTGTGGTAGCAGTTTCGTTAGTTCAAGTTATAGGCCTACGAGGCGATCTGGAAACAAAAGCACAGTTTCTCACACTCTGCACACACGAGGGAGCGTAAAACGTGGGAGCAGTGCAAAGAGTAAACGAAACACAAATTTGTTTGTAGGTGTATGTTTTAGATCATCATCACCACCTCCTCATCATCACCTCTAACTCAAACTAAAAATTCAATTATCTAATATCCTGTTCAAATTATAGATATCTGTATTTTGTATGACGATTGTAATTTGCTCTAATTTGCAAAATAATACTCATGAGTTTCTTGTGGTTTCTTCTCACCGGAAGGTGCGTTCCGAAGCCACACTAAAATCTATAGATTTAAGACCCAATATAATATAAGTGATCATGTACATTATAGCTTCCGTACTTATAAAATATTATTTACACATGACTAAGTTATGTGACGTTTGTCTCTGTCTGTCAACTTTGAAACTTTATGTAACAGTAAAAAAGACAAACGATGCATAGTTATGCAGCACATTAATTAGCGTTTATAAGTAAGGGGGTTATTGTACGTGTACAAGTATCCTATAGAAATTTGATCTATCCACATTTGATTTTTTTGATTTGATATGAGACGAACCCTAGCTCTAGTCAAAGTGAGGATTTTGTACTAAAATTAATTGACTTTTAATTAAGTTTCATCTATTTTGCATTTGAAAAGATGTCGAGTTTAGATGTTTTGGAGTTTGTATTCTGTTTGGGTATTCTGGTTATACGTACTGGAGTTCTCAGAAAAGTTACCTTTTTGGTGAGACCAAGTTTTTTTTTAATAACCGCCATATTCATTTCAAGGATGGAGTTTTGGAAGAAACGCTTTGAGGAAATGTATTGCTGAGATTTCATTTTTGTGAAACTAGGTAAAAATGCGTGTAAATTGTGTAATTTTACCAGACTTAAAACAGAGACACTTCACTCGACTCGCTTGCTCGATCGATTACCGTATTCAAATTCAAAATAGTTAATTTCCTTTACATTATTTTTGGATCTTAAATCTAATGATTTTATTGTGGCTTCGAAACGTGCCTCCGATGAAAAAAGCCACAAAAAACTCATGGTTTTTTTGTGATCATGTGTTAAATTACAATCGTCAGATAATCTATAATTCGAACAGGAGCAATCAATAATTATGTCCATGGATTCTTTTCATTCTTCTTCTTCTTTTCGTGTAGTGGTGTGGCTCACCTGGTGTTTGAGTTTTTCAGATCGCCTTAAGGCCTCTAACTTGACCTTTAACTTCTTTTCATTAAGATATGACGACGTATCATAGCACGCCCTTTTTACACAATTTATGTTGATATATTTAATCTTGTGATGGGCATGTCATATACGTCTTTAGTTAGTTTATTATAATATAGAACACTGGTGCTACAGAACGACCTGCTTATTTTCCGGAGCCTACTATAGGGCAGAGACACTTCATCCTTGTGTCTTAAGTTACACTGGCGGACATCACTATATGTGTGAAATCTACTTCTTTTATTTTTATGCACATACCTGCTGCGCCCCGCGGTTTTACCCGCGTAAGTCCCGTTCCCGCGGGAATATCGGGAGAATAAGTAGCCTATGTTTTATTCCCGGTATCCAGCTACCTATATTCTAAGATTCATCGCAATCGGTTCAGTAGTTTTTGCGTGATCGAGTAAGAAACATCCAAACATCCAAAACACATACTTTCACATTTATAATATTCGTAGTAATCTACTAAAAATCTGTCACAGTGTAATGTAACATCCCGATAGTGGTCTCCATGGGTTCCGTGGCCGGTCTCATTACGTGAATTATGGATGAGTCAAGACATGGCGTAACGACATGCAGATTAAGCCCGGTGTATAGGTACAGGATGGGACAAGGATGGGGAAACTTTTGATGAGGTAATTTTAGTATTTTTGAAACGAATAGTAAAATTAAAATTATTTTTCTGTTTTAATCGCGTATTTTCTTACTTATAAAATATAATTACACATAAGTTATGTGACGTTTGTCGCTGTCTGTCAACTTTGAAACTTCACGTGACAGTAAAAGACAAGCGATGCATAGTTATGCAGCGCATTAATTGATTGATTGATTTACACTTTATTGTACTTACCAAAAAACACAAATTATGACAAACTTACATATTAGATCTTAAAAACTAAAGTGGTACAAAGGGCGGCCTTATCGCCTATGGGCGATCTCTTCCAGGCAACCAATGAATGGAAAATACTTAAGGAAAGGGATGAGTAATGTGTTTTTCGTTGGAAATTTGGATCAGGAGAATAAAAATACTTATATATGACTTATAATACTTTTAACAATAATAAACTGAAAATAGAATAGGCAAATGAGCATCATTTAGTAGTATTAATTAGCGTTTATAAGTAAGAGGGTAGTGTTTACTACTTCTAGCATTGTTTCAATGCTCAACGTTTCCAACATCTCGAAAACAGAATAAAAATCGGAATATTGAAAGTACTCGAGTGGCGTCCACGGAGTGTTGTGGCGACCACCTACCTATTCGGTGGACTGACGACTTTTTAGCGGTCGTGGGGAGTCATTACAAAGAGGTGTTTGTGGCGTTGTCGTATGGGGAAGACTTTGATTGCAGTGGACGGATAAGTGCTGATAATAATATGATGCGATGATAGTTTTCTTAAATGCTTCATAAAACCCTTTTTGTACCAAAATTCAACGCTACCTCCGGGACCTCAGCCCATGAACCCTCTTTCTTAAGTGAAATCCCAGAGAGAGCATTTTAATTTTTTACAAAAACCATTATTATCTAAAATACACATTTTCCTTGTAGTCTACAGTGGGATAGGTTTCATCCGTCCCGGCGAGGTATTAAGGAGTAAAAGTATTTGATAGCAAACACAGAATTTAATAGGAAAGGAGCAAATGAAGAAAACTAAATCAAAAGAAGATCGAAATGAAAACAATAGACTTGGTCAACTTTTTCGCGAAAAAATAGCACATCCAAAGTTTTCTAGATTAGCATAACGGCCGTGTTTCTGCTGTCTCTCCGCATTAATTTATTCTACCTGGGATCCGAGGCACAGTTTGAGTTCTGACTCCACTCTGATTCTATATAATTATTCACATTATTTATGTAAGAAGACCGCGTTCCTAGGATTATCTTTTGAAGTTTATACGTCAGCTCCGCAAAATATGAACACTCGTTAGCGCACTTGCAAAACCGAATGCATTACGTAGTTTTCCGAATACATATAGAATAAATTTTAATGTGAATATTTGTATGTATTTAAATAAATAAATAAGGATTGCCGGAAGTTGCAAATTAAGCAACTAGGCTTGGAGACCAATAGAGTCACTAGACAATTAATAGATTTTGACCTACTGCATTATCTTTTAAACTTTTTTATAAAGAAATATATATGGTAGGTACCTGTACAAAACACTCTGAACCAGAAACAGGCATCTATGGTCTGCATAATTCCATGTAATTATTGATGCGCCACAAAAGCTGTCAAAAGTAAGTAAACTTATAAAATTATCTTTATTCTTGCGTCATATAAAACTACACAACCGATTACGATGAAACATATTCAATGCCCTGCAGTTGCACCAGAGTAAGTCCCGATCCCGCAAATATCGGAATAAATAAACAGATGCCTAGCAATCTGCATTCATTTACATTTCATTCATTCACTTGTCTTAGTTAGTAGTAGAATAAATAACCAGTTAAAGACTTTCGTATGTCTTTCTTACAATTCCCTATAACTTATGTGACCTTTCCTCTCAATAATAGACAGGTCCTGGGTAACCAGTTTAAATGAAAGTAGAGCAATTGTAAGAGCACTGTACTAACTATTAGGTAAACTGCGGTATTTCCAACCACAACATTGATAAAGTGCACTGGGCCCAAACGATGTATCCCATCGCATACTCCCTTTTGTAACAGAACAATACCCATCAGCTGCACACTCTTTACTATATATATATTACGAAAACAAAACCCATTGTTTTCACAACATTTCAGAATTTACTCGTATAAAACATACTCGAAGTGTGCGTTTTGTCAGATGATAGTTTTTGCAGCATTTTTTTTTTGTGCTTCATGTATTATGTTTTTTAATTATGAGATGAGCTTCTGACCACTATTTCACCAGATCAGTCATGGAAAAAATTCAAGTCGAATATAGAAGCGTTTTCACCGCAAAAGAGGAATGAGAGCGATGTATATAAGTAACGAAAAAAACATACAGCAAGGCTACTTTAATTAAAGACAATCTGTCATTAAGAAAGTCGGCATCATCCGTCTGGAAAAAAAGTTTGTAAACAAAACTGAGCCCTCAGATGGTTTTCATACCGCAAAATACTCCCAAGACTATGAAAACGATAGTGGTATATTGTTAATTTCTTACTTTACATTCTTCTTTTGGTAGGAAAATATTCGCCTGCCTTAGGTAGCTTAACCGCTGAGCTGCCAAAACGTCGCTGACGTATGAAACTCTATGACGGTATCCCATAAATGCCATTTAATTTTATAAAAATCGAACATCACTTCACTGACCACTTTCGTCTTCACTCACACTCCGCTAACGATTGATATCAACCTTAGAGTTAACCTACGATAGAATACCAATTTGAAAGCTCACCGCGGAATACAGTGTGAGACGGCCGTGACTGACAGTGAGTTCTCAACTGAATTGACAGGTATTTTTCTTTAAACTCAGTTTAAAAAAAAAAAACCAAGCCAATATTATTTGAGTATGTTAATAAAAGTATGTCCCAAGCCCCTAAAACGTATATGATAGCGTTGTTAAATTTAATTAGGGTACCGTAAGGGCAGACGGCAGCGCGATGGCATCATTAGTAAGTTTATATGACGTCATATTTGGAAATTGAGCCAAAGGATTTTCGTACTTGGCTTAGGCTTGGATAACGACGTTTCCTTTTGTTTCTATAAGATAAGTCTAATTCTTTAATCCTGGTATAATGTCATCGCTTTATAGTTTGGTCTCCCCGTGGGCCAGTCTAAATGAATCATCCTGTATACCTACTAAGGGAACTGTTTAGATGTAGTTTGTAGATTTTTACGTGTGTTGTTTACGTTTTTATTTTCATCTATAAAGGGCACACGGCTTCTTAGATATAATTAATATTTTCATTAACTTTGTAGTTTGCTGTTTTTTATAATAATTTGTTTTTGTTGAGTTCTAAAATTGTTTGCTTTTTTATTATTTGTTTGGCATTAACTTAATTTTATATTTACTAGCTGCGCCCCGCGGTTTCACCCGCGTAAGTCCCGTTCCCGTTCCCGTTCCCGCGGGGATTAAACTGTCTATGTCCTTCTCCTGGTTCTAAGCTACCTTCCCACCAATTTTCAGATAAATCGATTTAGTCGTTCTTGAGTTATAAATGGTGTAACTAACACGACTTTCTTTTATATATATAGATATAAGATTATAATTTATTATGTTGTGTTTATTGTGCCTACTGTGTAAGTTGTGTGCCTATCTGAATACACGTGTTTTCTTTCTTTCTTTCTTACCTACCTAGTTTTGTTATTGACCGAGCGAGCGAAACGTCTATGCTTCAAGTCTGGTAAAAAGAGTTGGTTGGTTGTTGCTTCTCCTCGTTATTTTCGATTTAGATGAAGCTTGGAAGTTACATTTTGTGAGGGTGCATTTCGTGAGTGAGGTATTTCTCCTATAAAGAGATTACTCGATAATGAGGTCTGTTTTTACCCGACTGCGTGACGCAAAGAAGGGTAATGTGTATCGGTCTATGTATGTATGTATGTATTTAATGATTCCTTCTTTTTAAAAGCAGTAGGTAGCCTAAAATTAGAGATTCTGTAGCCATTCTATCTGCTATTATCATTTCTTGGTCACAATGCATTGAACCTTGAATTGTTGGACTTATTTGTATAGTATTTTCATCAGTAAACAAATACTGGTATAGATACATTGCCTCATTGTCATTTATATGACGTTTATTCACTGTTCTCAATATTGGAGATGCATACAATATATCACTATAGTAATCTAAATATTCCTTATACGCTTCTTGTATCGATTTACCCTCGAAATATAATTGTTTAACATCATCTGCCACTTTTTGTCTTTGTTCTTCTGTGTCAAACTCTAAATCGGTGGGTAAAAAGTTTGCAAAATTATCTTCCATAGCGTTGTAACTGTTCTTATGAACATTTGGTGAATACCTGACGAAGTGATTTCTTAGTTTTTAACACAAATCTGTAACCAGTTTTTTATACATGTGCGTCCACTGAAAACTATGCCAGCTATACTATAAAAAGCTGTTTAAATATCAAAACAGCACAAACCAATTAGCAGATCTGCTAAGATCGGATTAACAAAAACAAAAATTGAAATTTCATTGAAACAACAACAGCTCTATTCGAAAGCTTTTCAAATACAATTGCATCTTGTTTGCATCGAAACTGTTTCAAGATTACAAAGCAAACATACAATTTGCGTTCACTATTCTCTTGTGTTTAGTGCATTAAGGATCAGAATCCGTTGTAAGAACAGCAAATGGGTTCATTGTGTTAGCTTTTCATTTTAAACTAAAGTATTTTCGAGATTTTGTACTTACCTACTAGTTGATTTGAGATGTGTTTGAGAATTGTCTAGTTTTATTTAAAAAGTTGACTTTGATAACAATACCTTCCAGATAGGCTAATCTTATTTGATTTCAAATCTGACGCCCCTGTCAAATATAATTTAACATATTTTGTTAATATTTTCATTGCAGAATAAAGTTTTCCATTCGTTTTGAGTCAATAAAGTTTTAATTGTAGTTTAGTTTGGTCTAACATATTTTATGATCCTTTTACATAAAAAAATACAAAAAAATCGCCGCAGCGATTGATTGATTGATTGCCAATAAATAATAATAAATTAATAAATATTGCACGACATTACACACAGCGCAATCTAGCCCCAAACTAAGTACTTAGCCTTGTACTATGGGTACTAGACAACGGATATACTACTTTTTTTTTTGTAAATACATACATATTATACATAGAAAGACACCCAGACCACATACAAACACTTATTTCTAAACATAAATATTTGCACCCGACGGGAATCGAACCCGCAGCCTTCTGCATTGCAATCAGGCGTACGCCCGACGCGCCACAGGGGCCGTAAAAATATTGTCAATATTGTAATCATGTAAAAATTATTATTGAATTGTAGGTTAGTTCAGTAGCTTATTTGAACTGCCTTCTTTTTACACGACTGCCAAAGGAAGTGTTATGTTTTTTATATCTTAAGGTTGAAATCAATGTTTTTCAATGCTTTTGCAATAAAGTAAAAATTAAATTTTGGTCAATTTTAACACAGGAACAAGCCCCCAGAACTGATTTTCAAGCTCATTTATAACTCAAGCCCAAAATTTGGGTAGTAAAACAGAAGCAACGTATTACGTGGCCTTAGTTATTCAATATAACTTATGTCATATAAGCTAGAAACTTCTCTATTGTTTGGAGGGAGTAAATATTTTATATTACCTTGAAAACTTTGATATGAGACTGTGTTTTGATGTACGTGAGATCTTTATTTCCTAAAAGGATAGGGTTTTCGTGTAGCGTATTGGTTTGCCCGGCAAACTAAAGGCACTGGTTCGAATTTTGTCACGGGAGGATTTTTGATGACGTATTTCTCGTAAAATACTTCTAGTAGAAGGCTTTAATCGGAAAAAAAAGATGCGCCGTTTCACCCGCGTAAGTCCCGTTATCGGGACTATCGGAATATCGGAATAAAAAGTAGCCCATGTGTTATTCCAGGTCTCCAACTACCTATATTCCAAGTCTCATCGCAATCGGTTGAGCGGTTTTTACGTGATTAAGTAACAAAGCCACTTATACACATACAAACTTTCACTAACTAATGTTAGTAAGATGTGAGGATGTGGAGTCATCTCAATTAGGTACTAACTTGAAAGGTTTGTAAGTGTTTTTGTTATAATAACAACCGAATTATAAAACGCCACATACAATTTGAGGGATACTCAAAAAAATGAGTAGCTTTTAAGTCAACACGAGAATTTTTTAGTTTATGAGTGGCTTAATTGTTTAAGTAGCCCTCAAATTTCAAATAGCATTTCAGTATTCGACCGTGGGTCTTTTAATGCGACAGTCTTGCTTGTAAATCTCCAAGTAAAACTTTTTAAACTTGTCTCTCATAGCAGCACCGGCTTACGTATCGGAACAAGCTACCCTGATTTTTAACAAGACGCGGCCTACCACCAACAACAACTCCTTATATTTCAAGTAGGAACACAATGATGTAAGAATATCACAGAATAGGTAGGTACTCAAGAGAGCTATTACATACACCTGCTAAATGCTTCGAATTTAGGTCACACGATGTTGAAGCGATGGATCTGGCATAGCATAGGGTTAAAGCTACAATGTCATCGGTCCGCCGAGTAATAGGTGGTCTTCCGACACTCATTATCGCATTCCATCGTGGTCGCTACCTGAGGACTTTTACTACTCACCGGTTATCAGTCCTTCGAACTATAAATGGCCTGCCAACTATAACTCGCAATCGCTTTTTGTGGCGTTGAATGGGGGAGGACCACGTTCAGCAGTGGACGGAAAAAGGCTATAGAAAATGACGATAGGATTACCCCAATCTATTCCCGTGGGTGCCATTAAAAACATCTACTGCAAATATGGCAATGTTTTAGTCACTTTGAATTTTGATAACTGTTTATCTTTAGTAACACGCGCACGACTAACTTAACTCTAACGACGAATTGTTTGACCGCTTCAACATTGAAGCGGACCACTTTTTAGTTAATATAACTTCCTTGGTCTATTTAGCTACGTTTGTTCCTATGTGGCGACATCGAAGGCCAAACAGGTTGATCGATTTTGATGATTCTTACGGTCAAACAATTGACAGAACGCTACATTAGGCTACACAGCCCAATGTAGCGTTCTGTCAATTTCTAATTGTGTTATTAGAAAGGGACAGCATGCTCGCTCAATGAAGCGGACAACTTTTTTAGTTCTACGTGAGCATTCTAGTAATATGACTTGTTTGACATAAACTAATATACACATAACCATTCTAGAGATTAGCACAGTCGGGTAAAAACAGTGTTTTCTCTCTAAAGTCACTTCTAGTGTAATGGACAAAAGTATTTCTAATTCCATGTCAAAATACAAATGTCAGTTTGAATCCGGTATTACTTCGACATCTTCATTCCGACTGCGCGGTGTAAACAGGGATTCTACATCGGTGTTGCCATGGAATAATTAATTGTTGTTAGGTATAGCAAAGATACGGTTTTATCTAACAATAGTTAGATATTTTACCTACAGTAGACAGACATCGAGATAACAAATACAAGTCCAGTAGATAAGTTTATTAAAATTCTAGACTTCGATCTGACTTTTTGGTTCCTAACCTCATTGCACTTAAAGTACTACTACAAAATCTCTTCGTCAATTTAAGTTATTAAACAAAATAAAATCAATAAATAAGGTCATCCTCCAAGGCACTTCGACCCAAAGTCCCAAGCAAACTGGCGGCGTTCCCCCTCTGAATCGCGAGGCTTATACGCTGGGACAAGAAACCCCCAGCCCTGCGGTCCCCAGAAACCTCGCAAAGACGGGATGACAACCCCCTAACAAAAGACTTTGCACAGGGACCCCATGAGCCAACAGTCTCAACCCCAATTTTGGTTCCTTGTATATTCGAATTTTTTTCGGGAAGATGTGTCAAATCGTAACATTACTAAAACACAAAACAAAACCATAAATAGAATATTAGTTTTGAAAATTTCAAGAAAGCTATTTACGATACCCTATGCTATTGGTTTAAAGCTGCGTAATCCTAAAAACGTCGGAATTGGATAAAATTAAGGGAAAGAATAGAGGTCCTTTTCCCTCATTGGATGTAAACCACCCTTTTACTCTCGCGCCAAATATACCCGATTGAATGAAAAACTAGCAAGCTAATCTAAACTAACATAGTTTGATTAGTCAACGGGTCATCTTTAATTTCTACCCAGATACGTATGAATACAGTGCTAAAGCAAGCTAAAGGGAATACTAAATGAATGTCAGCATTAGTTATTCTCAGTGAACCAGTAGATGTATTTCGAAAAGGAAGCTCTACTAGCTTAATGATGAGCTTTGACGGAGGATTCAGCTTTGAATTTCGAGCTTTTTTGTTGTGAAACAGAATATTTTTATATTTAACTAGCTGCACCCCGTGGTTTTACCCGCGTAAATCCCGTTCCCGTGGGAATATCGGGATAAAATGTAGCCTGTGTGTTATTCCTGGTATCTAACTACTTATATTCCAAGTTTCATCGCAATCGGTTTAGTAGTTTTGGCGTGATTGAGTAACAAACACACAAACACATTTTCACATTTACCTATATTATTAGAAGGATTAAACATAAATAAATAAATAATCCTACTTCCTACTAATATTATAAATCCGAAAGTCTGTTGGTTTGTTTATTTGTTTATTTGTTTGTTTGTTTATTTGTTTGTTTGTTTGTTTGTTCCCTCTTCACGGTCAAACGGCTAGACCGATTTGGATAAAAATTTGCATAGGGATAGTTTAAATGATGGAGAGTAAAATAGGATACTTTTGATCCCGAAAATCCCGCGGGATCGGGACTTAGGCGGGTGATAACTATTTATTCGATGAAAATTTGAATAGGGATAGTTTAAATGATGGAGAGTAACATAGGATACTTATGATCCCGTAAATCCCGCGGGATCGGGACTTCCGCGGGTGATAACTATTTATTAGATGAAAATTTGCATAGGGATAGTTTAAATGATGGAGAGTGATATAAAATACTTTTGATCCCGAAAATCCCGCGGGATTGGGACTTACGCGGGTGATAACTATTTATTGGATGAAAGTTTGCATAGGGATAGTTTAAATGATGGAGAGTAACATAGGATGCTTTTAATCCCGAAAATCGGGTGATAACTATTCAATGAATGAAAATCGACACAGGGGTAGGGTAAGTGATGTAGAGTGGCATCATCATCATCGTCATCCATCGTCATTGATCGTCATCCATCGTCATCGTCATCCTTCATCATCGTTATCGTCACTTACTGATGAAATACAAACTTTACCCTACTTCACCAACCTACTGCAGTGCAAAACTCCACACTTAAACGGACGACCAGGGAAGTACTGATGATGCCAGGCGCGGTAGCGCCTGGCTTCAACAGTACTTCAATGGGCGACCGTTTAAGTGTGGATTATTGCATTGCGGTAGGTAGGCGTTCGAACCATATTGAGGCATTAATTCCTAAACACTAAGCTCTTGTAAATATCTTCCATAAATCCTAATATTAAATAGTAACACTTTGGTACATAATGACTTGTAATACATTGAATTTTCCTAATACTCACGAAATATCTGGCTGTCCTACTGTTAACTCATTCGTTAAATGCTTACCCTTTAAAGATAACGTGGATTTGTTTTGTTTACACGTAAATATACGCTCTATGATTAAAAACTTCAACAAGTTATTGCTAATTATTGAGTCATCTAGTGTACTTATTGATATAGTAGTCGTAACTGAGGCCAACATCTCTCCAATCACAAGTTCTTTATACGATATACCTGGCTATGGAATGCACACTGAATTACGTCCAAAAAGAAAAGGTGGAGGTATACTAGTTTACGTTAAAAACTTTTTGAAATTTACTCCACTAATTACTAAAACAACGCAATTTGAGTCGCTTATTGGAACACTGATAACCGCGAATAAAAATACTGTAACAGTATGTGCATTCTATAGACCCCCTGCAAACACCAGAACGAAAAACAAGACACTTTTTATCTCTGAACTACACTTTATTTTGCTCAAATGTAGTACACCGAATACAATAATCCTCGGTGACGCGAATTTAGACCTAAAAAGTAACAATCCTATAACACATGATTATATCAACATGCTTTCCGGGCTCGGATTCATAGTAGGGATAACCGATTACACTCGTATCGAAAAGAGGCTAAATAAGGTGACTAAATCATGTATTGATCATCTATTTACGCGTTTGACTACTATGATTCCGTGCACGGCTGCAGTTGACACTGTACTGGCCGATCACAGAGTAATTTTAGTTGCTTGTGAAGGTATGCGCGCATCGTACATACGCGGTGTAACGGGGAGGTATAAAGTTGATTACCATGATAGGGCTGTCTTAGCGGATAATTTGAATGTTGTTGATTGGTCTATCACAAAAAATATGTCGTGTCCAAATAATATATACCAACTCATTACATCTAGTTTTGTTTCAGCGTATAGAAAATCATTAAAACAAAAAAATATAAAATCTAACATGCAATTTAAACAACCTTGGGTAAAAGCGTATATGTTAAAACTAGCTGATAAGAGAGACATGTTATACAAAATGTGGAGAAAGGATACAACAAATATCTGCACAATAAATTACGAAATAAAATACACAGAATACTAGAATATAGCAAAAACAAATATTATCAAAATGAAATAAGAGAAAACTTTAGAAATCCTCGAAACCTGTGGCGAATACTGAACAAAATGTGCGGTAGAATAACAAAATCTATTGAAGATATTATCACTAAAGCGTTTAACCCACAGGACCAAAATTTTACACCAGTCGCGAACAATTTTGCAACAGAATTTAAAAACGCTGTTAAAACGATTCTTCCTACTTGTCCGAATAAACTTCTTAAAGAGAGCGATTATTCTAGACCTGTTGATGTTAGCTTAAGAATTAAAAAGGCGGAACAAAAGCATAATAATCAAAATTATAAGTAGTTTAAGTAATAGGAAAGCACCTGGCAGCGATGGTATTAAAGCAATTGATTTAAAACTAATAAACGAGCATATATCAGGCCCGATAGCACAATTAATAAACCGTAGTATAAATGTCGGTATTTACCCAGACGAACTCAAACAGAGTGTAGTACGTCCTATATATAAAAAGGGTAAACAAGACAGCGTAAGTAACTATCGACCCATTTCTATCCTACCAACGATTGATAAAGTTATTGAAAAGTTTATTAGCGATGAAATCCATACATTTTATCGTCAACATAGTATAATAAGCCCTAGTCAATATGGATTTCAACCATTAAAAAGCACGACATCATTGCTGTCAAGGTTTTCTGATGAGGTGAATGGTCATCTGCACAAAAGGAGACATGTTTTAGCGTTATTTATAGATTTTTCTAGAGCATTTGACACCCTAAATCATAAAACTTTGCTCGATAAACTAGACAATACAGGTATTAGGGGTCCCTTATTAAGTTGGTGTCAGGATTACCTCAAAAATCGTACATTTCAAGTAAAAGTTGCCAAAGCTGTTAGTGATACAATGATAGTAACTGAAGGAACGGCCCAAGGTTCGGTCTTAGGGCCCCTTCATTTTATTGCGTATATTAACGATATGAATAACGTCCTGAAATTTTGCTCCTCCTATCAGTATGCTGATGACACTTGCATTATTGTCGCATCTAAAGCCGTAAACAGTGGTCTCCAAAAGCTTCAGCGAGACTTTGACTCTATAAGCAAATGGTGTCATGATAATGGTCTGGTTCTTAATGCTTCTAAGACTAAGCTTATGCACATCAGATCTCCATATATGCATAAATATGACACAATATGTAAATTGAGGGCTCATGATCACAACTGCTTCCACAATAATATCCAGAATTGTAATTGTCCGGTTATAGAAAGTGTAAAAGAGCACACATATTTGGGAGTGGTTGTGGATAGTAGTTTCAACTGGTTACCTCACGTTAATACTATATGTGATAGACTTAGAGCATTTCTGGCTAACCTTACTATAATTAGTAACAGAATACCTTATAAAGTCTTGCTTATGTTGTACAACGCTTTGGCGGATTCAGTCGTTGATTACGCAATATCTAGCTACGGTAGAACTTATAAAAGTTACTTAGACAAGATACAAAACTTGCAAATAAGAATTATAAAAAAAATTGTATCACCTAAAGTAAAACGAAAATTTACTGACAACTATGAAAAAATGTTAAAACATTGTAATGTCTTACCTGTAGTCCATAAATTCAATTATAATATATTAAAAGAACAATTTTTTAACACTGAATTGCAATGTAAAATTCAGCATAAAAACAATACTCGGAATGTAATAAATCAGGTTTTAAAGACACCAATAGCCCCTAATAATGTTTATGGAAGAAGAACAACACAGTATATAGTCCCTCGTCTACTAAATAGTTTAAATACTACCGTTAAACAATCTATATCCTCAGCCAATATTAAAAGTAAATTAAAAATACACTTCTTGGACACCTTGTAAGAACTTGTTTATTCAACTTATTGCCAATACTGCACTGTAAGTACTACCGGCTAGCGACTGAATGTTGTGAACTATCTGCGGGGATAAAACAGTACTTCGGAAGTAACGAATCCTTTTTGTCGCTTGCAATAGGTACCATTGAATTCTCACGGTTAGGTAGGTACTCGTACATTAAATTAAATATTATAATTTAACTCATACCCATATCACAGCTATTGGTAATTATTGTAGATAGGGAATGCGGTGGGAAGGTATATCGAGATAACTTTGAATGTGGTGTGATGTTTGGTTCGTCTTCGGTTTTGAGTTTTTATTTTTATTTTTTATTGTTTTTTGTTAATGTGGGTAGATGAAAATGATGCGATTAATACGATATTATATTCGTATGTATGTACGTACGTCGTACGTGTATTGTTTGTGAAATAAATAGTGTAATTGTACTGATTTAATTTCAAACTCAGCACGCCAGACAAATCTTTGTGATTTTTGGCCTGCATTATGTTTTTTAAGTATTATCTTCAATTTTAAATAAATAAATAAAAAAATAAAAAAAAAAACAACGCGGGTTCGCAACTTGCGCGGGTGAAACCGCGGGGCGCAGCTAGTAATAAATAAATGTTTCACTACATTGCACACAGCGCAATCTAGCCCCAAACTAAGCACTAGGCTTGTACTATGGGTACTGGACAAAGGATATACTACATATTATACTTTTTTTTTGTAAATACATACATATTATACATAGTAAGACACCCAGACCAGATACAAATATTTATTATTAAGCATAAATATCTACACTGAATCGAAGCCGCAGCCTTCTGCATTGCAGTCGAGCGTCCGCCCGACGCGCCACAGAGGCCGTCACTGCGACTAGTTTAAGATTTTACGCTTTATTTTTAATCAATTTATTTATGGTGCTCTTTTTCAGAATCGTAGATCAAAAAATGTAAACATACAAAAAAATCACACATATTTAAAAGTGTGGTATACTTTTTTCTTTGTTAATTATTATTGATAAATCTATGTTTACATCTTTGATCTAAGATTCTAAGTACCCTGTACTTATATAGTTGTCCGTGACGTAAAAGGTAGCGGGTTCAATTACTGTCGGGAACAAGCACTAGATTTTCTTTTTTATGTACCTATTTTAAGAAGTAAATTGAATATGTATTTACAGTCTGGTTATCTACTTAGTTTGAGTTAGATAATGCTATTTGAAATGTTTTACCATTCCTGCTGCAAATTAAATATTTTATTTCGGATAACAAAATCCATTTTATATATTTCATATATTATATAAAATAAGTTTGACAATATTTTTTAACAAATATAGGGGCGGACCTCGGAAGTAAGTCGGGGTATCAACCAGTAATTCAACACCGTTCTAGTTTCGCTCACAGAGATTGCAAAGAGAATGGAGTGTGAAACGACTTCACTAGAACATTTGAGCCCATAAAAACTTATTATAATTGTCACGTCTGCTGGTTTTTATAGCTATGGTTTAATGTTAAGCTTGTTGCATGAGTTTATTAGGTCTTTCAGTTTTATTCGTTTTCTAAAGCAAAAAATTGTGTCATACAAAAAGTGCTTCTCAAGTCAAACTTCGGCCTTTAGTAATTTTATTTTTAGATGATGTTATTTAGTAACTTTTAATACAATACATGGTATTTATACCGCTGTAGTGCCCGGAACACTGTTCTGTGATCTCCAGCACTGGTCACTTACTTTCCAGTCATGTTTCCTAGTTCGACTGTCACAGGAAAAGATGGGGTATTCTATCATAAACTGGAATAGAAGTGTAGATCGGATCATACAGCCCTATTTAATGCCAGGACTACAATCGTAGTCATCATCATTCATTTTTAACCGACGAAAACACGCAGGAAGGTTATCAAGTCAAGGCGTATAAGATATATCTTTTAAATGTATGACCATTGACCACGCTTATTTTTTTACAGAGCTGTTCGATTTTGATAAAAAAAATATTGGAAAGGGTAATCGCCTATCCTATGTCATCATCCTACACACCTATAAACAGGTAGGTATTACTTATAGGTCTGTATGTATGTACCAATGTACTTTAAGCAACTGGATCACGGTGCGAAGACGTAACGCAAGTAATTACTGGAGGAAGCAAACAGTCCAACTAATCTAAGTTGGATAGCTTTCCTACCGCCATGTCGTTAGGGCCAGATTAGAACGGAGATGGTAAAGAAAATATTATAGTGGACGTTGCACTGAGTCCCAAATTAGTAAAACCAAGCTTAAAATATGAGTACTAAGACAACAGATATAAATAAATAAATAAAAAAGTCTTATACTTCTTGCTAAAAAAATGTACAGAAAGAAAAATAATTAACCTATAATTTTTTTTAAATTTAGTGTTAGTGTTTTTATTGGTATTGGTTAGTGCTTTCATTTTTCTATGATTTTTCCTATTATTAGATTGATATATATTATTAGATCGATTGCAAGAACCCCTCTGCAGGTAAAGGCCTCCTCCAAGGTGTGCCAGTCTTCTCTGGATTGAGCAATTTCGAACCAGTTACAACCCGCTGTTTTGGTTATTTCGTCCTCCCATCTAGCGTAGGGTCTACCCTGTCTACGTGATCCTTGTGGTCCTTTCCATGCTGTCAAGACAACGGATATGCCTTCTACAAATTATACATTATAAGTCAATACATAATTATGATACCTATAGAAACATCCAGAAGCAAACGTTAATGGTCGGCATAAACACTTGTCCTCGGCGGAAATTCAATCCAAAACCTGAAGCGTTGTCCCGAAGGCTTGCTAGCTCGCCTGTAAAAACAGGGATAACGAAAACTGCTGCTGCGCCGCTTTGCCGTAAAGTGGTAATCACTAATAACTAACTCAAAGCAGCAATGTACTTACTGTAAATTGCCTATGAAACTGACTTGTTAACTAGATAGATAATGCGGGTGCTGGCCGATCGAAAAGTGGAAATAGTTGTTTATTCAGCTCGACAAAGCTGTTTCACTAAAAGTAATTAAAAAAATAAAAAACCCGACTGCTGTTTTAACAGAAAAGTGAAAAACAAGATGCTTCTAGTAGCTTTAGGAATGGTGGATGCAGTCGGGCGGGACTCCAAATAACATAAAGATAAGTATACCTAATTATATAACACTAAGTATTTGGTGTTATTAAACTTATTCACCTTTTATTTGGAGTCCCACCCGACTGCATCCACCATTCCTAAAGCTACTAGAAGCATCTTGTTTTTCACTTTTCTGTTAAAACAGCAGTCGGGTTTTTTATTTTTTTAAATATTTTTTTATTTATCGCTTTTTAGTTTTTAGAGATCAGATTTAATTACACCAGAAGAAATTTATTAATTCTAGATGTATATACTCCAGTAGCGAGGACGTGCATTGCTTGTTTTTGCTTACTCAGGGTGATAAGTACAAGAGCTGGCGGTTTCCTATACAGCGCGGGAACGCCGCCAGCATCTTGGGCGCAATGCCTCGGGTTGTTGTTGCTGACAACTTATTTTAGCTTTCTAATTTTAGATTACTACTTAGGTATTGTTTTCTTTGAAAAACAAAGTGGTTATTTAAGTCCACAGACTAGTAAGAAGATACTTAAGTATTTTATGTCATGTCATCTCTGCCAATTCCTTCAAACTCGGCGTCAAAGTCAAATCCATAGATGAGATATTTATACGAGTCAAATCGAAAAGTTTTTAATTAACGTTCCGTTGTTCTTGCAAAAATTACCTGCGTAATCATAATGTCATGTAGTAGCAACATAACTTTCGAAGTTAACCATTAGAATTACTATTAGAATACATTATTTACACGCGGATTGTTTTCGCATGCGAATATTGAATTTCTTTGCGAGAATTCAAAAATCCCAATCCAGAGGTAGTGCCAAGCCATACATTGAAGTAAGTAAAAAGAATATATAAACGTCATTAAAGACAAGACAACCGAGCCGAAGGCAAGTGACATATTACTGAAGACAACCTACTTAAACGACTTCCGATAATTTTATAATTAATTATTTTAAAACTTAATTGTAAAACTTTACAAGCAATACTTTTCAAATGTAAATTTACGAAAGAATAAAACATATCGTTTGAGTGAACAATGTTACGCGTTTTCTCTGTTTTTTATGGTCTTTACAAATCTTGGTTAATAGCGTTTTACATCATTTTTTTATTTATTTATTATTTTAATGTACCCTATGTCACTCTCACGGTCATGACGAATCTAACGACGTATCATTTATCTAAATCGGCCCAGCCGTTTAGGCCCTACGACGGCACAAAAATAGGTCACATACATACATACATACATACATACACTCACGGCAAAAACATAACACTTCCTTTGGCAGTCGTGTAAAAAGTATAGGTATTCATTCCTTTTCTACCTCCATTCTAAACATACCTTTATCTACCCATCTCTTTCGTTCGAACGTGAGTTTTGATAACTCTTCAGGGTGTTAATCATCTCGGGGCAAATGAGAAAACTATTGGTGTGTAAATATACTAGGTTGTTATACCCACTTGGTTAATTCTAGTCTTGATAATAAATCATGCCTACTGTTTTAGAAAACGGTTCTAAAACATTTTCACTCGGTGGGATTCCAACTTGCGACTACTGGTAGGTTCTAACCCATCTAGGTAAAGCGAAGTGTAAAAAACGTCTTGTTTATATTCATTAAAAAGGAGCTACTGTGCCTAGCTGCGCCTAGCTGCTGCTGCCTAGCGAAACAAGCGGGTTAAGCGAAGCCTGGCTTGTTCATTTCTCGGGTGACAAAAATTTGTGTAGCAACAACTTATTTTCTCGAATTTCTCCGTGCTTTGGAAGTCACTATAAGCAGTTGTTTCACACCACTGCCCGAAGAGAAATAAAAGGATCTTTTGCAAAGAAATGTTTTTAATAATTCGAACCCAACAAGACTTGTACCTGCATCTCTGGAGATCCGTCCCTATGCCTTATCCAATTCGGCCATAGATGCTTTATATAGGAAACACTATAAATTATATCAAAAACAAGAAAAGTTTCAAAAACCATAATTTATTTTATAAAAAGAATATGAATATGCATAAATAATAAAATATGTTTTGTTAAAAGTTACACAAAATAAGCGTCGATAGTAAAAATGCAGACATTCTTCACGTTTGGTGAGCCTTCAACACCACATTCGTCTGCGTCGTCATCGCCTTGGCAACACGAGTGTGCTGGGCAAGTGCATGTGTCGAACTTAAAAAGAGGTAGATTTTACTGAAAACTGCATTTAAATCGGTCGAGCCGTTCGGGGGTAAAATGGGAACTATGGAGTGAGCACAAAATAATGTTATACAGTGACTCCTGGCGAGTAATCACCATAACGTCATCATCTCAGCCCTTGTCCGTTCACTGCTGAACATAGGCCACCCCCATACGACGCAACAAATAACGATCGCGAGCTATCACCATCGAACGACTCCCCGCGACCGCTACAATGTCGTCGGTCCACCGAGTTCGTGGTCGCCACAACTGCACCCCGTTTCACATTGCATCGTGGTCGGTCACCATAACAACTATTCTTAAACCATCCCCAAATTAATCATAAACTTTTTCTATAAAACTAAAAGCAACATTTTGTTGTAACGACTTTCTTAAATTCAAACATTTATTTCTCATTTTTTAAGTAATAGTCAAAACAAAAACATAGACTGCATCGGCTGTATAGTTCGGAAAATGGACTAGTCCTCGTGAAAACACATTGTAAGCCACCTGAAGTGGGTGGTTACAAACTATGGCCAAAACCATAGGTAAAACAGTCTAGCAATCACGGTACATGAGCCTGGTGACAGACAGACGGACGGTAGAGTCTTACAAAAGGGTCTTGTTTTTACCCTATGGGTACGGAACCCTAAAAACAAATTCAAAAGCCACTCTCACCCTAACTTCCTTTTTCTTCTTCGGCTTCCGCCTAATCCTCAACCACTTGGGTCGTCCGTGGCATTTGCAGTACCGATTCTGTCTCCTGATTTCTGCATTTTCCTTCATTTTTCTCCTAACGTCAGAACAGGTAGTTCTGCGACATTCAGTTTCAGATTCGCATGAGCATTTTGATCCTGTTAAGAAGTGAACATTAAGTCAGTGATCAAGATATTGGGGGTTACCATGGCCTTTTATAGCAGGACTTAAATCGTCCCCATTATACCTCTATTCGAAAGTGCATGACCAAACTTGACTATGCATTACGTGTACATACTATTTTAGACTTTTAACTATATTATGTATTAGTTCGGCTAGCTTTGCAAGGTTTTTTTAAGATTCCACAGTCCGTCTTTCTGTTTTGGTTTGTTTTTGGCTAACCGTCAAACAAAAAGCGCTAACCACTAAAACGTAGTGATTTGAAAAAGGTGCCTGGAGCCAAAGTCTACACGTAGAGGTTCCATAAATCTTCTTTGTCTTTTCCATTTCCCACTTTACGTAGGTCAGCTCTCCTAATTAATTTGCGCCAGGCATTTCTGTCCTGGATTGTCCCTAAATCCTAGGTTACCCGGTCCTATTTAGGTTCCTAAATATTAATAGAAAATTGTAATGTAGACTTTCAGTAGCCGAAAATTATCACTGTCTGCAATATGAAATATTGCCAAGAACAAATACCTCATCGGAGAATATTGGTGCAAAAACTACTTAGGCTTTAGGGATGAGATGGCGGTAGACCCGGTATAATGAATTTGGATTTTTTGTATGACTTTGATAAAGGTTAAATATTATTCCCAGAATTATATTTTATATACATACCCATTAGTTAATACGTTTGACAATTTACATATTTTCTAAAACAAATTCAGACTTCATGTTGCGAACGTGACCATCTAGTTAAAATTCAGGAATAAATTAGTACATTTCTGTAAAAGGAGGATTCAAGTTTGGCCAGACTGTGAAAATACACGCGGCAAACACATTATCCTCTCGTAATCGGATAAAAAAAATGGAAGAAGCATATTAAATTAAAAATTAAACTGTGTGATACAACTGGACCTTTCTGCGTCACTTTAAGCGCGATGTTCCTCACGATGTTGTCCTCTACGTGTAAACGCTCAGCTAGAAACCTATCTGAGTACAGCTGCACCCATCCATATGTACTGGCGTATACTCCAAAGTCCAAATAGACACAACTTCAAACAAACTGTAAACCAACTGAAATACATTTGGAGCTACAAGAGCAACTCAAACAAGCAATTAAACTATAGCCTCGCTCGACAGATTAATTATTTGTTTGTCCAACTAACTGTACTGGGATTGGTACGGAGTACCTACTACCGTTAGAACTCGATTCTATACGCTTCGAAAATTATTATGATGCATGACGGCTCTTAAAATAAATCGACTCTTTAATTACTTACGCTAGCAATTTTGATTCCACCTATTCGATAGCGCTGAAAAGGTTGACTATCATCCATAAAGTTGGCTTCTCAACGCAGTTGGCTAAATTTTCGACTGTAATGAACTATAGGTTGGTACTAAGGCGGTGGATGCAGGCCGCCGCCAACCGAAATCTTTGGAGATCAATAAGGGAGGCCTATGTCCAGCTTTGGACGTCGTACGGTTGATATGATGATGACGATGATGATGTTTTTGTGAATTCCTGAGAAAATAAAAAAATCGCCATTTTTTCACCCTACACTATGAGTTGTCGGAAGATAAAAATTCAGAGAAAATCTAATCGCGTTTCAATCGAGAACCAGTAGTAATAGAAGCCGCATCCAGTGTCGAACTTTATATTATTGGTGTTTGTAAGTTGTCGCGGTAGCACAGAAAGTGTTTTCATACAATCGAGGGACGGCAAGTATTTCTGATTTCAAATACCAGAAGACAAAGTGAATTTGTAGTATAAAATCATTACAAAGATGAACTCATCATTGTAATGGTTTTCACAACTGTGTTAGTCTAGTAGAAGCCCGACTTTAATTTCGAGGATCCGTGGTTATTTTTATACGCACATCATTTTTTCTTCAAGAAGCGTTATGTGGGCTAATAACATTGCTTCTACAATGAAGGAAAACATCGTGAGGAATCCGACATGTCGCACAAAGGCATAAATTTCAAAACTAGGTCTACCCGTTCTTGAAACAATTGGAGGTGGCATACAAACATACAGTAAGACAGTCGAGCCAATGATCTTATAAAGGTTTCCTTTTCAGTTTTTGAGGTACCGAACCTTAAAAAGGAAAAGACAATGGGTAAGCTTGAAGAAAGAAAACAAAGAATTCTTTCTAATCTTATATTATCTTCCTTCTTACTTAATATTATAAAAGCGACAGTTTGTATGTATGTATGTATTTCCGTGACTTTGTTACTCTTTCACTCAAAAACTACTAAACCGATTGCGATGAAACTAGGAATATAGATAGCTGTATACCGGGAATAACACAAATGCTACTTTTCATCCCGATATGTCACGTTTTTCCGCACTGTAAAGAATTATTGTCTACATATAGTAAGTACCTAACTTATATTGTATGGAAATTCGGACATTTTCAGTATTGAATATAATGGTGAAACTATTCCAAGTTCCTTCGTGATTTAATTGTTGTTAAACTTGTGTTCGCATTGTTTGGGTACAGTTTGTGACAGAAGTTTAATTGTGTTGTAAAGAATTTTGTATGGAATTCGGTTTGAACTTGTTATTGGAATTGTATGAAAATGTGCGTGACTATAGTGGAACATACAAATATACAAACATAGGTAACTTTCATTCTTGGTGTGGTGTGGTTCTTGTGGTGATGCTCACCTATAGTGTTAGAGTTTTTGCTAAAATAGAGGCCAATCACAAAGTTTGATTATTTCCTCACCCCTGGTCGCAGTATGAGCAATCAATTCACTTCATTGTCTTTGCCCTAAGGCCTTTAACTTAACCTAACGACTGCTATTAGAGATAACTGAAAGCAGTTGGTTCCAGTTGACGTGCCTTACGAAGCATGGAGGATGTAGGTAGCTACACACATAGACTGCCAAAATCCCTTCTTTTTGGCTTCACCATAGTTGGGTAAAAAGCAGACAGTCACGTTCGACGTGCAATGGATTTGAAACGACCCTATGCGTGGGCTCAGTTTTTATCACATTTTCGCTGATGCTGATTATCATTCACTATGAGGTAGGGTCATAGGTCATGAATATGACTGTTAGACTAGACTAGCCAAACTGTACTTCTCCTCGTACGGCAGCGGGTATCTATTTAGTCTCAAGACGACTGGTGTTAGGCTGGGCAAGCCTAGACTAATATTAAACGTCAATAATAAATTTTAATGTAAATTTGACAAGAGCTTCAAACACTAAAAAATTAAAAAAAAAAACAAAAACAACATAATTTAAAAATAAAATAAAATCAAATTAAAAAGATTTAACCAAACAAGCCGGCACCCAACGTCCCCGATACAAAGCTGCCAAGCAAACCAGCTGCGTTGCCACGCTGGATGGCAATTGACAGTCTCTGCATCAGAAATGCCCGGACCGACTCTATCTATCTATCTCTATATTAACTATCTACCTCATTTCTTATCATACCATTATTATAAACGAAAGTTTCTGAGTATGTGAAGTTTTTGACGCAATAAACCATAGAAACGTTTACTATAGAATTTGTAATGTAGATAGATAGCTGGAAATCAACCTAAAAATGTTTCCGAGGGATCGGAATTTACCCGAGTGAAATCGTGTATCACAACTGGTCTTTCCTGCTACTTTATTAATATTATAAATTATAAACGCGAAAGTTTGTAAGTAAACTATATTTTATCTCGTTTATCCCATACGGGAACGGAACTTACGCGGGGAAAAGCGCGGGCGCAATTAAAAATGTCCCAGGTAGGTTATAAAAAGCTTCTTTTTCAGTACACTTACGTATATTCAGAGCTACAAACCCGTTTAGACCTAGGTACTAAGGCTATATCAACGAGACATAAAAAACCCAGTACCCTTGAAATTAGGTCATCGATTCAAACCGTCGGATTCCAATTTTACGCACCAAAGACTTCGGTCTCATGCGACTGAAAAAATTGTTTGTTTCAAACGACCCTTTCAAATTACAATTTCGTTATTTGCGAAAGAGTTTTTTTTAAGTAAAGTATTTGTTAATTGCTTTACGATTTGACTGGCTATGCTCAGTGGTTTCTCCTGCTTGAACTGTAGATTTTTTACTAAGTATACTGTTTCTATTTTGAACTGCTTTTGTTTTATTTCGATTACTGCGATTGTGTTTTGTTTCTATTTTGATCTTCTTTTGTTTTCATTTCAATCTCATCCGTCTCGGTCCCGCAAAGATGAATGAGAAGACTGACAACTAGTCGAGTCCCCTGACGTGACAACGTTAGGTACCACAAACATACCGACTCAGAGACATGAAATTTGCTTTCGGCTTATTATACCTGCCTAATAATTAAGCAGGTATAAGCCGAAAGCAAATTTCATGTTATCGATGGTACCTAAACCCCAGTGGGCGATTGGGGTTAGTATTAAAATAACCCATTTTTTTCCAATTTCAAATTTGTCGTTTGTCACATGACATTTTTCGATAAAAAATTATTTTGAGAATACCGTTTGTATTGATGTTGAATCTAATTTTTGACAATTTTAATATGGGAATCAGAGCCCAGCCTAGTATAATAGCACGAGAAACATTTTGCAGAATAAATGTTCTGTCATTTTCTCTCAAACAACGAGAAAAAGAGACTAAACATTTTTATCTACCCAGAGAATAAGCCTTATGATTAAGGTCAAATAAATAAATTAAATTAAAAAAAACTTTACATAATAAATTAAAAGCCGACTTCAAAAAAACATTTGTTTTTTTTTGTGGCAGGCATGTTTTTCTCGTGCTGTTATGATGCTAGCAGCAATAGGAGGGGAATAAATGAAATTAAATATGTTTTATTCTAACATTTATTTAATAATAATAATATCTGAAATTGTATTTCACTACGTAAATCGAATACTATGTACACATTTTACATTTGCAAAAATTAAAATTTTAAAATAATCAGTCTTTTTTAAGATAATTACAATTTTGACTACTTTTCGTTATGATTTTTCAATTATTTGTCCTAAAAATCTCATGAAAAGTAATTTAGGTATTTTTTATTGTTATTATATTCATACCAGACGATCGAACCGCTACGCCGTACAACCAACGCATTACCTGACATCAGTAAAATAACTATTATCGAATATTCTGTGGCATTCCGACACAGAGTATCCTACAAATCTTAAGTAGGTACTAATATTATTACCTAATGCTAAAATTTAGATGTTCAAGATGTTCAGAAACACAAACATGTTTCAATTACACAAAATTTATTAAACCGATTGCGTGAAACTTGGTATGTAGACAGTTGAATATTCTCCCTCGGGATCGGGACTTACGCAGGTCAAACCGTGGGGCGCAGCTAGTATTGTAAATACACAACTAAATTTGATGGTACAGTTCGGTGCGAGTTCGATCGTATGGTACGGCTACTACAAAACAATTCAATAAATATTTTGGCGTCAGTTACATCTGATTTAGAACCCAAAGAGATTACAAGAAGCTTTAGTAGAACACAGACTTACTGAATAAATACTGTTATTAAAAAAAAAAATGTTGGTCTAGTGCTAGATACCTTGACTTTCATTCAAAAGGTCGTGATTTTGAATCCCAACAAAATTTTATTTTAGGACAAATTATTGTAAAGTAATTTGTGAAAACGGTCGAAGTTTCAAAACATTACTCCCAAAATTACTTCTAAGATATGAAAGTATTTAGTTAGTTTATGTACATTTTATTTAAATTTAACAATCGATAGTTATTGATACATATCTACTCGTATTAAAATTTCAATAATTTCTATGTTTTTTTCTCAAAAGTCCAGTCAATGTCCCCATATTTAATAAATCAGCTGTAATGATATGCATCCCAAAATAATATTTCACTAAACAAAGGTTAACTGAAGGCCAATGAACTCTAACTCTAAGAAACAGCTGATTTTCAAATAAACTTTAAACAAACATTTTCGCTTCGAATTTCCAAAATACGTAAACTAAAGTTGATCGCTTAGATGCAACAATACACCTCCGGCTTAAATCGTCTTCGAAGTACACTGTGTATAATATATAGCCTAATTTACAATACGAAACTGTGTCATGCATTATAGTATAGAGTCAATTTCACAACAGCAGTCTCGCATTAGTTACTGGAAGTAATTTTATGAAATAGATAAATAGTACCGCTGTGTACCTAATTTTTTTTTGGCAATCTTACTTTTTACTAATATTTTAAACGCGAAAGTTTGTATGTATGTATGTGTGGTTGTTACTCTTTCACGCAAAAACTACTGAACCGTTTGCGATGAAACTTGGAATATAGGTAGCTGGGGACCTGGATTAACACATAGGCTACTTTTTATCCCGATATTCCCGCGGGAACGGGACTTATGCGGGTGAAACCGCGGGTCGCAGCTAGTAAAAACTATAAATTGCATGTCACTAGTTTCGTTATGTAAGTTCTGCTTAATCTTAATTACTTATATGTTTCTAACACACTCTGCTGGGTATGATTTGTTTCTCTTAGTCTATCAAAATACAAACTTTATTTTTCTAGTAGTCATCTTTGGCTACCTGTGGTGTGGAATTCTGCAGGCTTCTGTGAAAGGAAAATAAATATTTTATTTTTCGTAAGAAATAATGGTAATTTGACTTTTCGTTTTCTCAAAATGTAATAACCCAATGGCATTTTTGGGTTTTCTTCTGGTGTACTTCGGAAGTTTGTTTTTGGGAATGGTCCGATGATACTTTGAGACACTTTGCCTCGGCTATGGCAAGCGATAATCATGGTCAAAGATGTAGCACGCTCATAGGAAGACGACAGCGGTACGAGATTTCCTTAATGGCTGCACCAATCTACGTATCGGAACACGGACGATTTTGTTTGGCGCTTAATTACAATTTATAATGATATATTGCTTAATAACTTACTTCTTGGAACACTTTTCAAAGTAGTCGTTCGTGAAACACAATCACTTTCTTCGGATTCTGATCTCATTTGAAAACTTGTTTCTGAAACAACAACGAAACCTTAAAAATGACCCATTCATACTTTACTCACGTACCTACGTACATGCAAGCATGACATTATTTTTGCCGATCGAGAGAAATAAATAAATTCTGTGACCAACACACAGCGCGATCTAACATGGTAAGCTTGTGTTACCGTGACTAGACCACGCACACACTACTTATATTTAATTTAATTTTGTAAATACAAACATATTGGGCCCTACCATGATGTCTTATAAGTCGTCGCGAAGTCGTCACGTTGTCGTTCAGCTAAAAAAATTAACATTAAAAACACATCAATATTAAAAAAAAGAAACTTAAAAAAAAAGAGATTTTTTAAAATATTTCAATTAGATATATTGATATATATATATATATATATATATATATAATTGCCTTGAGCAATAATAACTAACCTTATCTAACTAAATTATAAACCGAACCAAACATCGCTTGCTATTAGAGCTAACAAATTCAAAGTCAAAATGGTTTTATTAAACGGTAAACTTACCACTGTCGTATCTAGACTTGCTGTTTCCAGGTAAATGTATTCTATTGGGGATCTCTTGGTTGTCAACGTGACCGAACGTACGGAACCCGATAGCGAATTGTGCGTACGGACTTATCTCGTATAACTCTGAAAAAATTAAAGAATATAAGAAACTTTACCACTTATTTTAGATATACAACGTGTAACAGGCTAGCCCAGTAGTACTCGCCAGGCTTTCGTTTTGTGCTCGGAAGGTCACGGCTTTAGAACAATAATATAGAAAAGCTTATGTAAATATTTTCATACAAAAAAAGTAATTCAAGAATCCGTTGCATGACGTGACAACCCTAGGAAGATACGTATAACTACATGCGCTGCGCAATCTCATATATGTACCTATTCTGAGGCGTTGAGTGACACCGGTTCGGTGCTCCCGCCGCGCGTCGTGCGCCGGATACCTACCTAGCTACCTTACCTACCACATGTGGACATAGGTACAAATTAATAACCAGGCTCAGGGGCGCCGAGTCCGTGGGTGCTCGGGTGCTCCAGCACCCACGAGAGGTAAATAGTAGGTACCGAGCACCTTTCCATTAAAAAAATAATCATCTCAATCGGTTGAGCTATCTTCTAGTACCTAATTGAAAAACAATTGAATTGAATACATCGTTTTTCCGTTCATCACTTCGAATATCTTCGTCAGAGCCTCACCATATTTTTATGAGACCACCTCGGGGCTTTCCATTAAAAAAATAACCATCTCAATCGGTCAAGTCATTATCGAGTAATCGGTGAACAAACATTAAAAAAAATATGTACACGACGAATAGAGAATCCCGTCCTTTTTTTGAACTCGGTTAAAAAAGCTGGAGCACCCACGGGTATTATAAAAACCCGGCGCCCCTGACCAGGCTAGAAAACTGCTGCTACAGACATTGAGCGGTCAATTGTTGATTCACGAGTTCAAAAAAGAAGTAGGTACTACTCACTCGCGTAGTTTATTCCACTTCATCCATTTTAAGTAATCCATATTTCACATTGGTTTCACAAACACTAAATTAGCACAGCAAAACATTCTCACATTATCGCTCGTTGCGATATGGTTCGATGTCAGACTTGCTAATGCAAAGAATGCCGCGTGACCCAACGCCCGACACTATGTTTTTCATGGCGCTGTTTGTGACAGTATCGTTATTGGAATACGTACGTATTACCACGGGTATCACTCATTTTAGTTACGAAAGCGGCTACACTACGCACGAGACCTTATTTCGCAACTTCTAGCACGAGACTGACCGATGGAAGCTATAGGTAAGTAGTCAGGCCGCCTACATTAAGGGATGCTAATAAAATAATATCGACCGATGGTATCGATTTTTTTCTCCGTTTTATCGACGTATAGCCGATCACCGTGTAGGCGGTCGGCTAATATGTATTTGCTAGGAACCTACTTCTTTTTCCTATATTCGTGTATAGTGGTGTGGCTCACCTAGTGTTAAGGTTTCAGGTCGCCCTAAGGCCGCTAACTTGATGTTTCGACTTTTATCAGAGATAACAATGGGGACCTACTGCTTGACCGCTTGGTGCGGTCAATTCTAATTAATGACCGCACCAAACGTTGCTTAACCCGCACGATCATTCGAGACCGGCAGCTGTAACTAGACCAATAGCACAGTACATAGAGGGAATAGGCTCCTCAATAAGTAGCTACTAAAACTAACATACTACTAGTCCAAAAGTAAGGTAAATACTATGGTAAGTACTTACAAATCTTAGCAATTACGTTACTTGCATCATTTTAAGGAACTATTCTGTTCATCACTCTAAACTTTTTCATCAAATCACCATTTATTTATGTTGATTTCTTTTAAGTAAATAAAATAGACTTAGGTATTGAATTTCATACAACGATAAAAGGTATTTAAGTTTTTTTGTCCCTTAGAGCCAAACCTTTCGATCAAAAAGTCAACATGACAAAAAAATCTACATAGGTACTTGTAGAACCGGACTATAGCTACAAAGGGGTTTTCGAAAGTTCGGTGATTTTTATCAGCCGAACTTTTGCTACCTAAAAGTTGCCCTAGTTCGGTCAACCGGACTAACAACCGGACTATAGCTACATGACCGTAGAACTGCATTCAGTTTAAAAATGCGACCTGTAGAGAAGTAGCAACAAACCCACAAACTGACAGATAAACGCAAATTTTGCCAGTTTTGAACCAGAGATGCTTCGTTCACTCGGTCAAAAAATTTAAGTTATTGAAAATATCGACAAGTATCGATATACTTTAAAACGTAAAAGTTACGTCCTTTTTGGGCGGTTTTTCAAAAATGGCTTCCGTCGAATCATAACGCAGCTCGAGTCGGGCGGCTTCTTTGGCGGCGCCGCCGACCAATGACACGAATCGTCGGCAAAAAGGACATAGGAGTCAAAGAGCGCCGCCCGCGAATGATAGACAAGTGGCGTCTTGGCTACCGCCAAAGAGCCGCCTAGCGGCACGCCACAAAGGACGCCGCCCGCGCGTGCGGTACACGAATTTTAAGGTTCCACAGAACAGCAGTCAAACCCATTACCTACCATACTTAAAAAACATCACTGATTTCTGTATTTAAAACGCAAGTGCATATTCGTCGAACACTAATTCCTAAGGGTACCTCTAGTTACGTAATAATGTTTAATCGTGTTAATAATAAATAAATATTGCACAACCTTACACAAGCGCAATCTAGCCCCAAACTAAGCACTGGGCTTGTACTATGGGTACTAAACAATGGAAAATTACACACAATTTTTTTTTTTGTAAATCAATACATCTTATAATTTATACACAGAAAGATACCCAAACCAGGTACAAATATTATTGTATTAATTATTATTGTTTATTGTTAAACATAAATATTTGTACCCGGCGGGAATCGAACCCGCAGCCTTCTGCATTGCAGTCGGGCGTTCGCCCGACACGACACACAGAATGCTCTCTCTCAAGGTATCTAAACATTTTATGAAGATATTATTTTATTATACGGAACCTTGCTTTCATATTCAAAATTTTATCTATTTTTGGGTAAATCCCCGGCACAGTCCGTGGTAAGTATGTATACGACTGGAAGCCAATCCAATTAGCACTTACGTTATGAATTCCCTCAGGTAGGTACATCAGTTTTTAACATTGGCAATGATTAGTATTTTAGCACTGCTGAAAGGAACTTAGTACTTAACCGTGTAGGTCAAGCAGTTCTCTCCGCTCACTAGTAGTAAAGGAACGAAAAAGGGGACACATTAACATCACGAGCTAAGTAGCCAACGACAAAAAAGCAAAATAGGTACCAACCTCTACCGCAAAAAAAATTGAACGGTAACGGTTTTAGTAATATGCTCCGTTATGGTGGGCGAATATCTTTAGTAGGTACTTTAACCGTAGGAGTAGGTATAGTATCGTCTAAAAATGATGACGTTAGCAACTCGTTTAAAACGCATCTAGGAACCCTTCTAAATGCATCTTAAAACGTAAATGTAATCGTCCTGTGATTCCGCTTTTATGCGAAACAGCTGATTTTCTAGGTCAACAGCCGCTATTAGGGTTGCATCACTAAGTGATTCCAAGGTTTTTTGCGTGAACTTTGAAACTGAATAACTCTTAAACCATGAGAACTATTTAGATGCGGTTTTTACCAAAGGATTCAGGACATCACCCGCAAGCCCTGGACTTCGGATTAAAGGGGTCTCCCTGTTACAAATTGTATAACTTTTTAATCTACAGAAATAGTCTAGCCAAGATAAATTCTTTACAATTTACTGTGGCTTAAACGTTAAACGTTAATTATCTTACCTCGACGTTTATTAGCCGATGTAGCCAGTCCCCTCGCGACCAAAATCATTGTAACAGGATCGAAACGTCGAGGTAAAAAATAATAATAATACGCGATTAAGACCCGGTAAAATGTAATTATGTTGACAAATCGTGTGAATTAAAAAAAAACTTGACGTGGGTTAAAATGAAACGGAAAATTTTATTAGAACACAGTTAGGAGAGATTTTTGGTTGGAGATAAAAAAAACATTAGGTTACTTGATAGATTGAAGAGTTGTTAAATATGGTAAAAGATGGAAGCTTTTAAGGAATGGCAGGATGTGGATGATGTAAAAACAAAACTACTAGAGAGTTTTACAAGGTGTAACGGGTATGCCCTTTTAAGCCGAAAAGGGGTTGTTCTAGACGTCTAGGCGAACACCTTTTGTTCTACGACTTTTGACAATTAGATTTTTTTTTCGAAAATTTTGAGATTATGTTTCACTGAAAAAACAGCTGCTTTTGAAAATAAAGGTAATTGAAGTTTTGATTGTAGTAGACCAAACTAAATAAAAGGACAACATAAGGTCAATGACCTCGAACTCTCAGAAACAGCTGATTTTCAAGTAAACTTTACACCATTTTTTTTCGAAAAGTACTTCGAATTTCTAAAAGTCGTAGAACAAAAGTTGTTCGCCTTGACGTCTAGAACAACCCCCTTTTGGATTAAAAGGGCTTACCCATTACACCTTGTATATGTAAGTTCTTACCATGTTTAGCATCCGCAGTGAGATGTACTGGCGTGCTATAGACTCTGTTGTTGATGTCATTGGGCACACTTTGCGGAGTATTTGCGGTTACTACGCTACGTTCCGACTTGCATTCCGCTGTCAGAGAGTTCCGATACTCTGTTAGGTGTTGGTGACTGAAATGTTAATTAAATGGTTATAAACTATTTTAAACTAAAATGGTTGTTTTCACTACAAATAATATTAATAAATAACGCAATATTTACCATGTTTATATTAGTTTTATACGCAGCTCACAACTCGCTTACATAGGCCACAAGCCAGTTGAAATTATTGGCGAAATATCTAGCCCCGTATAAAATAAATTTAAGCATGGTAAATACCCCGTTATTTAATAATATTTGTGGTTATGAACTTTTATGTAAGCCCTATGGGTTGGAGGACTAATTATACGGTGAAAGGAAACATCGTGAGGAAACCAAGAGCTTTAAAGTCACGCAAAAAGGCTCTAGTTGCGAAGACACACAGTTAAAACTTTAAGTTTACTTACTTATGTCTCTTGATAAGTATGTAGACGCAAGTCAAAGAGCAGATCATAAGTAGAATTGAACTGCAGATGATGACTAACATATTGATGTCAAAATATTCTGATGGAGGTCCAATAGACTCTGAAAAATAAAAGACCATAATATAACAAAACACTGCCGTCTTTAACTACAACCCATACTATCTAGGGGATGAAAAATATTAGCCCGTCATCCGGCCGAGCTTCGTTGTCCATTGCTCGGCGAGCAGTCGATCGGTCTGTTGCAACCGAGTGGCGACCGAGAAATGGACAACGAAGCTCGGACCCGGCACGGCCAGGTAACGGTCTAATATAATTCACCCTTAATTAGATGGTAGTCAAACCCTCTTCTGTCAATTGTAAAAAAACTATATTCAACAATTAGATAATTTTACCTCCCAACAAAGTAGTGGTAGCATAATTATACAAAGAACTGGTAACTCCTGCCGAGTTCTCAGCTGTCACCCTGATCTGGTACCACTGGGCGGGTGTGAGGTCTGCTATCACGAACGAGTTGGGTTGGTTCATCATTGAGGAGCCGAGGTAGTGGTTCCAGGGTTGCTCTAATTGCGGCTGGAATGGGGAAGGAATTTTTTTTAAGAAACTAAATATTCTGGATAATTATATAGAGAGATTAACGCTTTAACAATAAACCAAAACACGAATTACAAATGGAAAAGCTTAAAACTTAAGTGGCACATTTGGGTGGCTTTATGGTCAATGGGTTTCAGGCAACATATGAACAGAAAAGTTTAAAGGATGATGGGTTTTAATCTGAAAGCTGGAAAGACACAAGCCTTCAGTCAGCGAAGCGTTGTTCCCGGTCGCATTCCTCTAGAAAGCTCAGGGTTTGCTTAAACCCTAAATTACTTGTGGTCGGTACCTACAGTTGGTAAGTCATCAATGAACACATCTACTGAAAATATATCTGCTGAGAAGGATTGAAGGAAAAACATCTCTTCAATCGAGACCATTGATACTCTGCCGAGGAGCTCTATTTTATACCTAGTCAGGCAGTTATTGTTAAAGTAAAGTCAGATAGCCTCAATAATAATGGTATTTCGGTAAAGGAAGAAACATCTCACCAGTCTATTTTCCGCTTTTCTCCACCCTTTACTTCCGTACTCTCTGTAGTCGACTTCGAACCTCGATATCAGGCAACCGTTGTCATCCCACCCGCTGAGCTGGATGTAGATGTGACTTGCGTTGCTCCAGAACCATTCCGTTGTCGTTGGTGATACAGGTGCTGAAAAAGTAGGCAAAAACATTATATTAAGAACACTCAGGCATGAGTTTAGTCACTTATCAAATAAAAATAACTGTTCTATAAAAATATGTTAAAGGAAAAAAATCATCTTCAAAAATTCACGCACGGCGGGGTTTATATAGTAGGTATGCCTTGAGCAATAAAAAACAATTACGAAAAATAACTCTATCTGTATATGTTGTTTGGGAGCTACGACGCCTCCCTTTAATATTTATTTCATTTTATTTTTAGTACTTATTGTTATAGCGGCAACAGAAATACGTTATATGTGATAATTTTAACTGTGAGATAGACAGACGGACATAGTGGAGTCTTAGTATCTATTTTTACCCTTTAGGTACGGAACTCTAAAAGATGACCTAACTTGCAGTATTTACGCTTTTTGTTTCTGTCTGTCAATTTTGAAAGTTCTTGTCACGGACAAACACAAAGAATGTTCTCACTAATCCGACCTTACTCCACGTTTATTAATAAAGCCCTAAGAGTATTACTAACCTCCTCCCAAAGTAGTAGCGTCAACATAAGCCGGCTGCGAGGCTCCCACACTGTTAGCGGCTGTCATTCGGAGAGAGTACTTTGTGCCTGGAGTATTAAATTTGTTCCAGTTATATGTTTAAGGGTACAGAACCAATTTTAGATCATAGTTAAATATGAAACACAATAACATGGCGCATTAGAAAAATATATATAAAACACGTCAAAAATAACCTTTACTTTACCGAAAAACTATTTAGTCTAAAGAACCGTGTGCTGCCAATAAGGATCTGCCTTGGCATATCATGTTGCAATTTAGATTTTTAACAATTTGTTACTGGATTTTGATGAATTTTAGTAATCCAGAAAATTCTACGATTTACGATAATTTTATTCCGGACTGAGGAAAAATAACTAATTATGAATATTAGCTCTCGTTATTTTCTGTCAAAACTTAAAAATTGAAGTGAAATAATTACTGCGATACGTTAATTCGTTTCAGATTTATAATAGAAGTAAACATGCGATGCGGACTCGTACTCGAGTGTGACGTCATCTCACACTCGCCCATTACACTCGCGCTCTATTTGTCGATGTCACAGTATATGTCATCTAACGTTTTGATTAGGGGAGCGTTGTAAATGACGTCACGTAACTGTTAGCGAGATTCCATATTTATCGTAAGTTTAAATGGCTGTAAAACTAATACTAATCAGTATTTTTGACTACAACAAAAACTAGTGTATTTGTATACATACAAGCTTTACTGTAACAAACCTCAACTGATTTACCATACTTATTAACATTCATAATTGCAAAAAGTGACCGGAAGCTCATAAATAGTTTTCTAATTCATACCGCACTTAAGTCCCTCCAAAGTGTACTCGTGAGTTGTTTGCAGAGATGTTCCCTTGTTATTCCAGGTGTCCTGCCAGCTTCCATTTGACTCCTTCCAGGTCAGATTGTAAGCTGGAATTTGTTTAGGAAAACTATTGGATAACCTCACGGAAAATAAGTCTATATCATTGCACTTATTTCGGATCAGGCGGTTTTTACAGCAAAATGATACATTGACTGTAATCTAACGGGTGTTCTAAAGATAGTCATTGAAGCTGAGAGGAGATGTTCTAGAAGTCTAGGCGAACAACTGTTATTCTACGACTTTTGGAAATTGACATTAGGTCACGCTTGATTTTTCGCGAGCTAATGTCAATTTCATACAAAAAAAATCTGTCGATTCGCGATTTCGATAAGAATTTTGGCTAGGGCCGCAGGTGAGATAGTGATCAAATCCTCATCTATCGTGTATAAAAAGAAGTATAACTGCAATCTAATTTACTAAATAGTTACATTTTACTGGATCGTAATAACGTGTCAGTTAAAATTACTACACCCACCCACCAACAGATAATGATGTTAACAAGTCGTGTAAATTTAAAAAGTTCAAAACTTACTAATTTTCGAAGTCTTGCCACTTCTTCTAGGCACATCCCATTGCAAATGTAAGGCGTTCTTATGTGACGTTACTCGGATACTGGGAGGTTCCGGAGTTGGTAGAACCGAGACTTCGTACGATACTGAATCGGACCCGTACAGGTTCTTGGCTAGGCAAGTGTAGTTGCCGCTTAGGGATTGGTCTATGTCTGGAAATAATATACCATTTTACATTAGGAGGAGTTGATCATGAGTTGATACCTCTCTTTAAAATTTCCTATTTTTTAAATAATATAAAGTTATTTATTTATTTATTTATTTAAGGGTTCCGTTTTTACTTTTTGTTACCCACTTTAAACCTTTTGTTCCCGTTATCATAGTTTTTTTTGTTTCCAATTCAATCAACTTTTGTTAACAGTTAACAGTTTTGATCGTCTTTTGTGTCTACTTTGATCGTCTTTTTGTTCTATTTAAATTGTAATTTGTTTAAATTTGTCAACGGAACAGATGACGGAACAGAAAAAATATGCCTCGTTAATTTTTTCATTGGATCAAATAGCACTTCTTTTGGCAGCATGACGGGACACTGTCGTCTGAACATACAGCTTGGTCAGTTCCACTAAGCTGCATGCAAGCTGCAGCTGTATCTTCTTTAATTTTAAAACACACTATCAACAATACAGAATGGCAAAAAAACATCTATGAACATCAAACAGCGCCATCTAGCCACATAGCAGACTATACTAGACTCAGATTCAGATTAGAATTAGTTATTTAGACTAGACCACAGATAGTAATACATACGACAGAAGACAACTCACTGTTTATAAGCAGACTGTCGTCATGGTTCCTGGTGAACCTGGGATGGTGTGTGATGATGTTGTGGTTGTGGTACCACACGGTGCGGGGGGGCGGTGCGCCCACACACTGGCACACCAGCAGCAGGGAGCTGCCCACGCCCACTGATAGAGAACCTCCTAGTGACGATACGCCTGCTACCACTGGAAATGGGTGGGTAACCGATAATGTGTGTGGCAAAAAATCACTATCTCCAGCTCCTTCGTACTTCGGAAGGCACGTTAGGTAGTCGGTTCCGTTATTATCTCTTGTAGCAGACGTTAGGTCAAGTTAGAGGCTTTAGAGCGGCGTGAAAATTTTGACAATATGTGAGCTACGATATAACAAAAAAAGAAGAAGACTGGAAATGAGAAATAGGTTTTGGTCTGGTTTTGGTGGTAAGGTTCGGTTGGATAATTGACAATCTATGCCGTACAATTTGTTTCATGAACCTATGTTTTCCCACTGCAGGGCAAAGGTCTTCCTCGTCGTTTTCCTAGCTTGTCGGTTATGGGCGGTGTTTGGTCAGTTAAAATTTAATGCGTCTAGATCAGGGATGGGCAAATGCTAATATTTACGCCAAAAATCTATAGCGGGCCAAGTATTTCATTGTGTGTATATACAACTAAAATACGTTTTAAATGTACTCATCGCGCTTACCCGCGAAAAAAATGCCTACGTCATTGTTTTATACTGGACACAGATAGCCAGAAAGATTTATATTCAGCAAAGACTTTTAATTTGATAGTTGTAGGCCGTATTAAAATCATTCGCGGGCCGTAGTTTGCCCATCCTTGGTCAAGATCATCATGTCTTCTTTTACGGGGTCTACTTTGACTACATGATCGATCATCGATCAGTATGCGTTAAGATTATGTGCCTGGACAAATAAGATTTTTATTCGTTTTGTTGATAACACGCCTTCTTGCACTAGAAACCTTAAAGTTTTGGTTCTTAGTCTTTGACACGAAGAAGAAGAGTAAAAATATTCGACGACGATGTAACATGTCTCTATAGGGCTTTTTTGAGTTTTTTTTCCTTTCTTAATTCGAATTAAAGTAGAGGCCCAGAGCCTTACCTTTGTCAGTCAAATTGGCAGAAACAGTCGGTGAAGCTGGCCCTGCACCGGGTGCAGTGTGCGCTCGTACATACACTTCGTATGAACGTCTCGAAGCGGCGGGAACTGTGAGAGAGAGACGATCTGAACCTTCCACTCTGTACGTCTGGGGAGTATTGCTGAAAAGATTCAGAAAAGTTATGATTGAGTAAATATGATTTAAATAAATAGAAACCCATTATTTTTACTTTGCAAATTCTAGCATTTGATCCCATTTCACCTGACGGTGCGCGTTTTATCAGAACTTAGACATCTTTTAGCTAAAGGATGTTTAAGAGCTGCTGTAAGAGTAGATGAACGTAAAAGCTAAAGGTAGGTACCTTAAATGAACGTTAGTTACAAGCTATTACCTTGAAACAGGCTTGACATAAATAGTGTAATGTGTGATATCTCCATTGGGTTGTTCTGGTTTCTTCCAGCTGACCAGTAGAGAGGATGATGATGATGCCAGGACCTTGACGGCTGATGGTGGTCCAGGGACTGGAGGTAAATAACACAAGCATACATTAAGAAAAGCAGCTGCTTAACCAACTACCAAGTAAAACATACATAATTATGCCGCGGCAGAAACTTTCTATCAAAAGCAGCACAACTTTTAGCAACAGAAACTCTCAACTACGTTTACTTAAAGTTATATTCACCATCTTGTAAAGTTGTGCAGATAATCGGGTAAGAAAATGGTCCAAGTCCATAATTAGAAAATCCAGCCACTTTGATTGTATAGTTTGTATACTTGAGTAGTGACTGAAGGTAGATCTCCGTGTGTGGAGAGCTTATATTTTGAGTGGACCCATCTGTAACGGAAACAGAAAAAAACAATATAAGCCACACAAATGGAAGAACCAACAGACATACAGATGGACATTGTGTCACTATTGGTTTTCGTCGAAGAAGTAAACCAGTTTGTAGGAATTGGTAGTCAGTCACAAACATTTTAATTACTTTTAGAAATAATTAGGAATGAACATAACAGAAATGCAAGACGACCGAATAACAAACAAAAGACAATTTAAATAGAAACAAAAAACGAACGAAATAAAAACAGAAATATATCAGGACAAAAACAACAGATACCTTCAGTGTTATAATATACGGAGTATCCAAGCAGGGAGGTTTCTTGAGAGTTGACGGGCTGCCATGACACTCTGACCGATGTCGACGACACTCCTCGACACTCCACTCCTAATGGAGACTGCTCTGGAGCTAGGAATGTAAGATTAACACATCGTAAAAACATTGTGAAACTACTTGTGCTTTATTATAATGCAAAATCGCGAAAACATAAAACAAAACTATAGTGAAACTATCTTAGTACATCGTTTCATCGTTTATAAGTAAGAGCATTAAAATTCAAAGTCTTTTTACCATCGGTAAAGAAACTCGTATAACAAATTAGCAGATCTTAGCAGACCAGAGTAAAATGATAAAACACACACAATCTCTCCTCAAACACATATTTCTTTGTTTTATTGGGCCAAGGATCTCCTCTACTCTTAGCCAGACAGAGTTAAAATGTGAGACGCCACGAAAGCCTACACTGGGTACATGCCTATGCATTATAATAAATCAAGATATTTCTTACCTCCTTCTCTAGTAGTTTGATAAACTGGCAATGAAAATGGTCCATTGCCAGCTGAATTAAAGGCACTTATTGACACTGCATACCTAGAAGAATAAACAAAATTAATTACTTATTGACTGAGAGAAACCACTTTAGTGTTCAAGTCTAGGAAAATCTTTTTTTCCTGCTTCTCCTTTTCCACAGGTTGTGTTTTTTTGCCAATCTTGATGAAAGCACAGTAGGTAGATGAAAGTTTGTGCAAGTTATAACTCTGCATAAGCAAGTTGTCAGTTATGTTGTTATAAGGACTTTGGGTTTAAAGTAAAAGAGTCTATCTGGAGTCAAAATTGGCTATACTCACCTAACATTCTTCAAAAGACCTGTAAGAAGTGCCTCTTGCTTTCCTTTTCTCGTAGCTACTTTTACTATTTTCGTTTGTGTATCGTTTGGCACTGGAAAAATAAATGAATTTTATTTTATTATTTTATTATTATTGATATTCTCTATGTTGATGATCTCTAATTTAACCTAACATCTGATATAATCAGAGACCAGCTGCACCTGCGGTTTCACACCCGCGTAAGTCCCTATATTCAATAATCAGCATTTATTTCTTTCATAAGCACCTTCTTCAGATCGTTATGATGATAAACACAACAAAAAATTATTAGCGAAATTGGTCCAGCCGTTCGATGCCGTGACCGACGAGTCGAACGGGGAACAATAAATTTGTTTGCAAATTAAAATTAATTTTGCCATGCACCTTATCCGTCACTCATCCCAGGAATGACATCGCAGGAGTTACTTAACCTATCCTATTCCTATTTTGTGACGTCATATTACCTGTTTCTCCACCATTCTTCGGAACTGCTTTCACATGGTACCCCTGTAACGGTCCGTTTTGGCTTTCTTTTGGTGGTGGTATCCAAGATACCATGAGTTCTCCAGGATTGTCAGTCTGTTGGACTTGAATACCGAGCGGTGACGTTGATGGAGCTGGAATAAAATGGAGTAGTGTTTGGATTAAGTCTTTCGAAACACTTTTTCCAGCAGGATTCGAACATACAACCTCTGGATTACAGTTCCAATGTGTCTACATTTTAACTAGCATGACTGGTAATCGACGTACTGCGGTACGTTGATCTATTAGTAGTAGTTCTATTAGACTTGAAGACTTTAAGGTAGTTTTTAAGCTTAAGCCAAATCGGGTTCTGAATAATTTAAGTGAGTGTGTATGTCTTACCTTCCTGCTGCATAGTGAAATGTACAGGTTGAGTGAAGGTACTCAAATCGACTTGGTTTCCTGAAGCTATTCGGACTCTGTAGTCTACTGCAGGTTGGAGATCACGGAGCTCAATGCTCTGACGAAGATCCAGGTTTTGTCTGGAAATAAAGATGACACAATCAATAATAACTTTAAAAAAAGCTAAAATTTTAATGATTATTTGGCCGATATTAACAGCCGAATACAGAAACGTCATTTAAAATTTGAGAGGTTCTTAAATTATTGGGCAGTTTCTAAATTCAAAATTAGTATGGCAATTTTGGAGTTTGAGAGCTGCTTCTTTGTTTAATTAGTTCTCAAATGTTGAGTAGCGTTTCAGTATTTGGCCGTAAGTCTATTTGTTTAGCCATTTTAAAAACAATTAACTCATCATAATAGTTAAATTAATTGCAAGTCCGAAATCCTGCTTTAAATTCTGCAATTATATCCTTTATCCAAAATTATCCTGTATCTCTACAGCATATATTTCTAAAACTGGCGCCTATAGCTCAATATGAGGCATATAGGCCCCTAGAACTTACCTAGTCGTATTGACAGTCTTGGCTGTATCCCACATGAGGAACTCATTGGAAGTGTACTGCACGGTGTAATACTGAACATGGGAGCTACTGTCTCGCCATGATAGCTTAGCCTTGGTGCTAGTGACTGAGTCTAGTTGGACGTCGTGAGGTGGCGTTGGAGGTTCTGAAGAGGAAATAATGAAAAGAAATAAAATATTTATATAACAGTGAGATGGACGAATGTCAAGTCAATGTCGTAAGGGCTTTGGGGGATGGTGTGAGTGAGAATGAAGGTAGTAAAAATGTGTTAAGCGAATGTGAGACATTAAAGAATGGTGGAAAATAATCAAAAACTAAAGGCGAAGTAAGTAAAATCAGAAACTCTTCGTCTAGTAATGAAAGCTGTTTTTGACTAGAATTAATGAATATGCCTTATACGGAACGACATAGACGGACATAAAGGATAATGATTTTGACATAGACTGCCAAAATTATTATTCTATATTATTAGCTTCGCCCAAATATCATACCCATTAAAAAACAACTTACCCAGTATATCCAAGTGTAAACTAAATATTGCAACCCCATAGGGGTTGCTAGCTCTACATTCATAATTGCCGCCATCACTCGTTTCAACATAGTTGATGTTGATCACGCTTTTAACACCGTTATGCGTCATCGTTTCTGATATGGTTATTCTACAAAGATAGATAAATTATCGTGATTAAAATAATATCAATAACGAACTCAAAAATCTATTGACATCTTATTCATTTAAATTGGTTCAGTAGTTTAGGCGCTACCTAGAAACATACATACATACATACATAGACTGCCAAACACAAATAACCTCCTTTGAGCTACACCAAACACTTTTATGTGTAAAACCATGTAAGTCATATTTTTGTGTAAAATCAGCAGATAATCAAATATAAACATAACCCTTACTATGGGCTTCGCCGTCAAAAAAACTCAGAATTGTACTGATAATATTATTTTTAAACACTAATGCCATCTACAAAAAAAAATAACATTAAGAACACTTTTGCTTCATGAAAAAGGAACCTAAAAATAACTTCAGGTTCAATTTGTCGTGCGAAACCCGCCTTTTCCATTTCAAACTTTCTGCGTTTGAAAGTTGTCGATGGCTTTCGATAGATGGAGTTTTATCAAAGTTTTACTTTTACATGAAAGAGACAACAATACACTGAAACTATAGGTCCATATTAATAAAAATATTGCCAAATTTATTTGCAGCAGGTATGGTCAATGATGAGTGATAATGACTACTCCAAATAATTTGAGGTTTTAGCCGTCCCTAGGCTTCCGAGAGTGATGCAACCGGAAATTATTAGGAGAATAAAATATATTACTTACCTAGAAGAAGTAAAATCAATAGATTTATCATTTAATGCCCATTTGACTCTGATTGGGTTGTCGCCTAACGGTCGACAAGTCAGAGTAACTGGAAGCCCTAGTTTAGTGGTCAAATTAGCACCCATCGATTCGAAATGGACTGGTTCTGAAATATATATAATAATATATAAACATTTTTCTTAATGATGATCGTAACAGAAACAAGCCATTCAAAATGATAACATGGACGAAAGAGAAAGGGAACGAAATTAAAGACGAATAAGATAAATAATTTAAATAAAGGTAGAATAATTTCAATACTAACTATTAACACTTATCCACACATTCTTATTCAAAGGATCTCCGACGCCATTCTCAACGTTGCAAGCGTACATTCCTTCATCGGAGAGTGATACTACTTCGATGATGAGAGTCCCGTTTGGAAAGCTCATCACTCCTCCACCGGCCAAGTCTAAGACTGGTCTCCAAATGCCCAGAGTTGCTGTAAAATGTAGTTTATTTACTCCCTATACTTATGATAAGTGATGAATAGATTTTCGTTTGTCGACTTTGAAACTATATGACAAATTAGTAAAGGACAAAAAAATTAAAGACAAATTATAGGTCCGTAACTTTTTTCTCTCTTCATCGTTTCTTATTAAGACGTTTGTCGTCTTCGTGTATGCAGAAGCATACAGCTGTATTTAAATTAATTAATATCCTCAAAGGACACATCGAGTGGAATAGATTTATTAGAAAATGTAAGGCCACGTCATGATTTTAGAATTAACCTATTCTATTTGTTCAGAGAAACCTATGAGTCGCTACGCAACTTTTATGTAAATAATCTGTAGATTTGTAATTCAAGAAATTGACTATGCTTGTGTTAAAACAAAAGTAACGCAATATGAAGTTTACCATCTCGTTTCATCCAATGTATTTGTGGTGTTGGATAGCCATTTGCATTACAGTAGACAATACCACGTTGTCCTAATAGAAGTGACGAGTTGGATGGTTCTTCTATCCATTTTGGTGCCACTGGAAGAAATATTTATCAAAATGATGCCCCTTAAATTTTATCTTATCTCTACATTATTATGAAACAAAGGCTTTTCAGTTTTAGCGTCCGAATTTTATTTGTCTCTTATGACTTTTAAAAAAATATCGCAGAACAAAATTTGTTCTCTTGCAGACTAGGAATAGTCTAATATTTACAATATCTATATTTGCAGTAGATTTAAGAAAAAGCTTTAACCAACTCACCACTGATATAAAGATCCGCTGTCTGATTCACCTTACCGACGTGGTTGGTAGCTATGCACGTATATTTTCCACAATGTTCTAAAGATACACGTTTTATTATCAACACACTGAACAACTCGGAACTTCTTTCTGTAATCTGTGGAGTGCCACAAGGTTTGGTTTTAGGTCCACTCCTTTTCATAGATTACACTAAATATATTTCATTTGAAATATTAAATGAGGACTATTAATTATTAAATGAGACTACAAGATGTAACAGGTAAGCCCTTTTAATCCGAAAGGGGGTTGTTCTAGACGTTTAGGCGAACAACTTTTGTTCTACGACTTTTGAAGATTCGAAGTACTTTTCGAAAAATTTAGGTGTAAAGTTTACTTGAAAATCAGCTGTTTCTTAGAGTTCGAGGTCATTGACCTTATGTTGTTCTTTCATTTAGTTTGGTCTACTACAATCAAACCTTCAATTACCTTTATTTTCAAAAACAGCTGTTTTTCCAGTGAAACATAATCCCAAAATTTTCAAAAAAAAAGTTCGAATTTTCAAAAGTCGTAGAACAAAAGGTGTTCGCCTAGACGTCTAGAACAACCCCCTTTCGGATTAAAAGGGCTTACCTGTTACATCTTGTATATTATAAAAAGATAAATGACTTTTTATAATATTAAATGAGGAAAGATGTAATATTTAGCAGATTATCAAAGAGCCACCTAGATGAATTTAAAATTAAAAACACTCAGAGTAGGTTAACGTTAAAAACCTAATGAAAACAATGCAGTATGTATATAACTAAATTAAGTACAGCTTAATTTAAACGAGTAATTTAAATAAATGGGTAACTTACTTTTAAAGTAGCAGGCATTTTCTTTCCATCTTTCAACCAAGAGAAGTAAATAGGCGAGTCTCCACTGATAATGTTACAAGTGATTTGTACAATTTGACCTTCTTTCAAGCCAGTTCCCACTCGAAGCTCATCTAACTCTGGAGCTTCTACTACTTGTATTTCAAATGATCTGAAAAGGCATTTGGGAAAAATTTATTAAATCTTAAGTGATGATTTACAAAACATTTGTTTTCCTTTATCCATCATCAACTACTCGTTTTTAGTTACGGCGAAATTTCATTATTATATTTCATGAGAATCAATAGTTGTTTTTGGGGGGCAGAGAGCGAAAACATCTGGATAACTAAATAATACTTCTGGATTTTTAGACTTGAGTCTTCTATATTACTATTACATAATTTTACTTTCAAAATACACAATTACCTGGATATACAGCTTGTTTCGACGATGAAAAGTTGTTTGCCTAGACGTCAAGAACAACACACTTTCGGCTTAAATAGTCATCGTCAGAACACGCTGTATAAGTTTTGAAATACTAACTGTTTGCAATACCTAGATCAACTTCTATCAATTTTATTTTACCCACCTTCTAGCCATTTCTCCAGAAGGACTATAAACTATACATGTATACGACTCTCCGTTGCCTTCTTTCTCTATTTTAGCTATATTTAATACACCGTCATCTCCTGGCTCGAATATCTGTCGTTTTCTTCTCCTTTTCTTTACTATATTATTTTCAAAATCATATCTTTTATAGCGATTGTGTTGTGGAAAAGTTGAACTGCTAATTTTTTTGCCTTTATGGTCCCATTCTAATTTACTGTAAAAATATATTAGACTTGCATCGATTGGAATCTTTAAACACATCTCCGAGGGGATTAAAATTAAATATACTTGAGAACACATTTAATATAAACCCAAAGAAAACTTTGTTTTATTTTTGATAGCTTCGATCCGAGATTTCCCCCGCATAAATCCCGATTCTGTGGATACTATTATCGGAATCATAATTAGCTTATGTACTTTTCGATAATGTAGCTTTTGATTGGTGAAAGAGTTATTGAAACGGGTTCAGTAGTTTTGAAGCTTATTCATTACAATCAAACAAATACCTAAATATATCCTCATTATAATATTAGTATAGAGTTCAAACATTTAGCGCATTTTTCCTTCAAGATGTGTTCAAACGTTCTACCAAAAAGAACTCATTATTTTATTTGCTACTTTGATTTGTTTTCAATGATATAAATAATACATACCTTATAGGATAACCGTAGTATGGACATCTTAGTTTTAATGACTCTCCACTTTGTACTTTTATTGGAGGCAAAGTTCGAATGTATGGTGGACCTGCAAATATTATGAACCTCAAGTTAGATTTACTTAGGGCTATTTTTTTCCAAACTGCGGATAAAATATATATGTCTAATGAAATGGAAATAATCAAATTTAAAAGCCTTCGAAAGTTAAACAAGTTTTAGGGTTTCGTATTCAACAAGAAACTCTTAAAGTTACGTCATATCTGTCTGCCCGTTGGTGGTGGTAATATTGAAAAATATTAGGCATTAGTGATTTTATTTAGCTGAATAATCTACAATTTATAATTAATAGATTTTTCGCAACTTAGATAAAAAGCAATGAACTTTCCATAAATGCTTTAACATAGACCTCAGAATGCATGCATTTTTTAATAGTTAAATAAAATGTATCCAAAAAACAAGAAGATCTTCATCATTGTATAATGTCTTGAACTACGGTGGTTATAAAAGCAGACTCTAAAATAAAAAGAGCTAAAAGAAAGCCTAGTAAAGAATGTAGAATAGAGGAAGAAATGATATTTACCAAAAACGTCAATCCTTGCCGAATGCCCAACACTGGAGTCTCCTTCCAAAGCGAAACAAGTGTAAAAACCCCCATCTTCGACCCTGGACCTTGATATGTTGAGTGTGGACACCACACCTATCCCCGATGGTGCCATCATTTGACCTAGCGTGTATCTGAAATATACAATTACAAATATCTTTGGATACCATCACAAAATTGACATCTGGAAATTAATGGAATGAATGAAAAGGACAAAACAAGCTCAAATTAGTTAGAACTAGGTAAGCTGAAATCCTATAGGTATGATGAGGACAAACTAAAAAATCAAATCTGTTCAGTCCATACGATCAGGCAGATCTGATTGAATCACTTTGTGGTTGTTTATTCGTGTGACCGGTTAGGCGGTTATAAAAAAAGAATTATACATAGTTAGGTACCTACATTCTATTCGTCGTGGCGTCACCAATTCATCACGAAAGTTTAGAAAAATATTTAAAAAAGATATCTATAAATATAAGCCTGCTTAATTAAACACATAGCCACAACATAATTGAGATCCTTCTCCCTTTTGAACTTCGTCAAAAATGAACAGCTGCCTTACCTTGTATCTGTATTAGATGAGATCACAACGCCATCTCTCTCCCAAATAAACCGTGAAGGTCTATCGGCTGTCGCTACACATTGAAGACTTATCTGTAAAACGACATTTAAAACTTTGAAACTAATGAGCTCATGGTTTCTATTTGGGAGTAAGTGGTTTGAAGTCTAAGGTTTAAAGCCGTAAGTGATGCAAAATGGCTGCAACTAATCTGTAAAACGGAACGCTTGTTTTACTCGGTAATAGACAACGCGTGAGCGGCCCATAATGCATAGTATCCTAGGTCTAGGTGAACGACGGAACATAACATGACGCGATGCGACACGACAAAATTCAATAGGTGCATCTGATTGACAGATTGACGCGACACGCGGCAAATCGACGACGCGATGCTAGGACAACGGGTTAAAATCCAATATCTACAAAACAAAACACTTCCTTGGGCATTCGTGTAAAAAGGTATAAAATGACTAGGGTAGAACATGAACAAAGCGAAACATGATCATTGAGGAACATGACTAAAACAGATTATGACTAAAATTTACATTAGTTTAACATGGTTGTACTAACCGTTGAAAAAGTAAACGTACCATATTTTCACAACACAAGATGGTAAAATCAACGGAATTTAATCTCAAAAGTAAAGCAGTTCGATATACAATTTTATTATCTAACCAGCAGAGGGAAAGGTAACCCCTTTTACGTAGATTTCCCTTAACGCCAGACCATCATTTTTTCTCTATTACGACTAGTTTTAGGGTTCCGTACACAAAATGTCAAAACGAGACTGCACTGTCCGTAGTGTCGACCCTTTTAGACTCCACTGTCCGTCTGTCTGTCTGCCTGTCATCAAATTATATCTCATGAACCGCGTTAGATAGACAATTGAAATTTTTAAAATTGGTGAATATATGATATCGCTAAAACAAATTAAGAAACTTGAAACAAAATATAATTTTTTTTAAGAGGGTTCCCATATTTTTTTTCGAAATAAAAAGTAAGCGAGTGTTTTCTCCCAGCGGATAAGCCTTGCTATCCAGCGCGGGAACGCCCGCACCGCCAGCATCTGGGGCACCATGCCTCGGGTGGGCGTTGTAGAAAACTTATTTTTATCTTAGGTAAGCTATTTTTCAGTTCTTTATATAAGTTGTTTTTTTTGTGCCTTCGTTTCATTTAATGTTAAGGTTTGAGTGAATAACAATATAACATTCACTACACTGAAAAGGAAGGTTCTTACTTACATCATCTCCTGGTGTTACAATCTTATCGCTGAACTGCTGGGTGATGATGATGCTTGTTCCCAACTCACGTTTACTTCTCACGAAATGAACACCTGTTTTAATTAAATAACAGTTATATTAATCGAAATCGATAGGTTTTTAATAAAACTATCTGAGTTTCGTATACCCTGGCGTAGAATAGAGCTATACTACTACATTCCTTTTCCGTGTGTGTCGTGTGGGCGACTTAAGGATTTGAGGGAGACTAACGACATTTCAGAATATTTCTCCGCGCGGTGGCGTGTGAACTGCTCAGTCCTAAAAAGGGTTAGGACAAACAGGCGGCCGGACGTTAAAAAAGTGCCAAAATTATTTACAGTAGGCTTGGTCAAAAATTGGCACAAGTCTGTGCCAACCTGACCTAATTTGGGATTTAGAGGACCTTTAGATGCCGAGAGGGATGCCTTCGGGAACAGCGCTGAGATGATAGAGAGGGATGAACATGATGATGACGGGTGCAGATGATGAATTTCGTAAGAGAAATGCATTTAACCATATCCTCACCAATATTATCTTCACTATACGTATCGGTGTGTCTTCTTTTAGTCTTTCTGTGGGATATGGACCTGAAAAAAATACAGAACTATTTTCATAAACACAAAAAGAGATCATAACTAAAGGTATAAGTGGGAAGCCGATATCACCGTGTGGACAGTCCCACCGACCAGCAAACGGGAAGCGCGAATTCGATTCTTACCGCGGTTGTATCATACTTTAGTCCACTTTCTTTGTTTTAACTAAATCCAGCTTCATTTTTGTTGTATTTGTTATTGTCAGGAAAAGGTTCTTATGAAAGAAAAATATTGATACTCTCGCGGCATAGGAACTTACGCAGGTGAAACCGCAGGGCGCAGCGTTACTAATAATTACAACTCTCGTCCACAAACGCGTATAACTTGGTACCGCGTCAGGCAGTAAATTCAATCAAATTGAGTATTATGCACAGACATGGCGCGGGCTGTATGCCCGTAAATTCATTAATCTGTTGGTTAATTTATGCATAGTTAACTGATGGTTACTGAGATTGTATTATTTAGGATCGAGGGTCGTTAAATAGCGGATTGAGGACCGGATCTGATCTGGTACGGGTTGTGTCCGGGCGATAGTCTGAGCCAAAGAAATAAGCCATTATGTGATCCATTTTTTCTTATGCCGTAAGTATGTCTGTATGTGACTTTGTTGCTCTTTCACGTAAAAACTACTATACCGATTGCGATAAAACTTGGAATATATGTAGCTGGGAACCTGGAAAACCACATAGGCTACTTTTTATCCCGATATTCTTGCGGGAACGGGACTTACGCGAGTGAAACCGCGGTGCGCAGCTAGTAATTCATAAACACGAAAACCCATCAAAACCTACTTACACTCTCCACTCACGTTATTTTGATACTTGTTTATAATAAACTAGGTATGAAAAGTTTTTACGATCACCCCGCGCTCGCCCGTGCCGATGCATAGTAACGCGGAGTTATTAAGTGAAGTTTACAAACTGTGTGTTCGTTATAAAAACGGTATGGAAACAGTTATGGAGTGCTCTGCGAAACGATAATGGTTGGAAATGTTGCGTTTTATAGGTTATTGTTGGTTATAGTTTTAACATAACTAGTTAATGTTTTTGTAACGCAATTATAAACGGGGTCATACTGAATGAGTGGCGTGAGGTTGCGTGGCGTGACGTTGTTATATTGTATACGCACAAATCAATTTTTTAAATAATTTATGGGAAATCAAACATTGGACTCTATTTCATTAACTGGATGATTGATAATATGTTGCCACACATGGGACAGTTCCTGAAATTCTGACAGATTTTAAACACGTTTAACAGCTTTAACATGTTTAGGAACCGTTATGCAAGCCGGCCTTAATATTAAATAAATTTATTCGAATTTCCATAAAATAATAATAATTAGTCATTTTAATTAAACAGATTATACAATCAAACTAGAATAAGCCACGAATAACAATACTTCATATCATAAAAGAGCTGTGTTGGTCTAGTGGATATCCCGACTTTCATTCCGAAGGTTATGGTTTCGAATCTCGACTGATCGTCTTTTTCTATAAGAAACAGTTATTTGCCCTATTAACATTACTCTTATGATGAAGGAAAACTTCGTAGGTTTCCACGGCTTAAAGTCACGCAAAAAGACCCAGTTGTAGGGCTAGTTGCGGGAACACATAGTTAAACTTTAACTTTTATTTCTGCATCATAGGTTAAGTATATGATTTACATTAGAACGGGTTACTTTTGCATGAAGATAGCCTTGCAAAAAGCCGGCCCGGACACGGGCCGGTTTAGTAAACATCATTCAATATCGACATTTTTCGATTGAATAGCTTGTAGAATTGCCAGTCGTTATATTTATTCCACTTTCATCTTATCGAAACTAAGAAAATTGGGTTTCGTAATCCTGTCAAAAGAATGGTCACGTAAGTGTATATTGTCCAAGTTATTATGCGAACTACAGTGCCACAACTATAAGTTGGCGGTGGCAATTTTAGGAACTAATCACAAGAAAAAAATATTTATCGAATCTAATCGTATCGTATCAACTAAACATTTTTATAGAAAAGCTGTTGTAAAAATGTTTCAAGTCATCTTTTCTTGTTTTTTTTCTCACTAACTTATTTAAAACTGGTAACACTCCAAACTGAAACAATCCTTAAACTGAACACAGTGGCGCACGGTCGCGCCAACTTATACTTGTGGCACTGTAACATTGTGATTTATTTTTATTTTCTTCTCGATCCTTAGGCGATTATGGCCATTTAAGAATTAGCCAGTGTCAATTATTTTAGTGAGTTCGACTTTAAAAAAATAAAAAAGAAGTTCTCTATTCGACCCGTTATTATAGTTTGCAAGTTTTTTACAGGGAGTTATGGCGGGAACGCGTTGAGAAGATAAATTGTTTAAATTGTTTATTTTGGGGGCATATTAATCAATTTAGTTTCGTGAAGTTGTACAAGTGTAGTGAAAGTGAAAATAGTTGCAAAACATGGATTTTAGCGTAGTCTCCAAAGCTCCATGGACAATCATTGTAAATGACCGCCGTTTTACAATGATTCCCTCGACTTGACTTTAACTATGACGACTTGACTGTTTCGATGCAGATAACTTGCAAATAATAATAATACTTGACACTGGCTAATGTCCAAATGGAATTTATAGCCATATAAAAGAAGAAAAAGTTATTTGCAGATACAAAAGCAGTCAAGTCGTCGTAGTTTGTTAAATCGAGGGAGACGTATGGCAGCTAATGATTTTACAACTCATTACGAGATTAAGAAGCAATGGTGAAAGTCCATGTCTGGCACTGGTTCTTTCAGTTCCACACATTGTAAAGTGACACACGCACGCCACGCCACGCGACGCCAAGAGTTTGGTGTTACCCGGTTTTATTGTAGTCACTTTCTGTATGATATACCTTTAGGGTGTGGTACTAAAGTTGGTTCTCATTAAAGTAAGGTGTATGTTTGGCTCTTGGGGTTCAAGTGAAATATAAACTTTTTAATTATATTAAACTAGCAGGCTTCTCACCAACAAACAATACAATGTGCAATATAGGTATATTAATAAACTAGCTGTGTTCTGCAGTTACAAGCGCGTAAGTCTCGAACTCGCGAGAAAAGCGGGATAAAAAGTATCTTCTATAATTGTATGCGTCCCAAAAAGGAGAACTAAATGAAACCAAAGGAATAGAGCTCAAATTTGTACTGATTTATTGAACGCCTCGAAAACCATATAAAACAACAAAACACAATGATAGCGTGATCTAGATAGTACGAGTGGCGCCATTTCGTGGTGTGTTTTAGGAACTAAACTACTTATACTCTAAGTTCAATACACATTATTAGACAATAATATATAACATACTTTTTATCCCGCTAGCTGCGCTACTTTTTATCCGCTAGCTGAAGATCTGGATTTTATTATTATATAGCTGAAGATCTGCATATTATTAATCCAGATCTTCAGCTATCTGCATACCAAGTTTCATCGCATTCGTTTCAGTGGTTTTTGAGTGATTAAAACATGAACATTCAAACCTCTAAACTTTCGTATTTAAATAATAATTAATTATAATTATTATTGGGATTAGTAAGTATAGGATCAGTGTGATAAGTGGGTATGTTTTTGTCGCTTGTAGGAGGCTTAGGGGGAAACTAAAAGACACCTGCCCTGCACGCAGGAGTCATAAATTCAAATCGTTTTAAAAAGTGTTTTTTTCTTAAAACTAGGAAGATAACTTATACTTACTTTTCTGCAGGCTCCATTTTGTGCGTATTGTGGACCTCATCTGTAAAGAAAGAAGTATACTCTTACTAATATTATAAACGCGAAAGTTTGTATGTATGTATGCGACTTTGTTACTCTCTCACGCAAAAACTACTGAACCGATTGCGATTACTATGGATGTACTTCTGAAAGAAAAGTTTTTTAAATTAATTTAAATTTCGATTAGTTTATGGTACTATTTTTAGAAGCATCTATTTACATTATTCATACCATTAGTTATCTATTTATTATGTGTCTTTATTTGCATTTGTTATCTTATCAATAATCTCAGAAACTGTTTAAGTACAAATACGATATCCATCCTTCAGGACGCGAATGATGTGAAATCCCTTCCGATTGAATATTTTTCTTCATAACAGGTATCAAATAGATCTTTAAACAATGTACCTATTATGTTATTGTACATGATACAAGAAGTGTCCCGTTCATTTCAAAATATTATACAGGCAAAGTTACCCGTTTTACAAAATAAATCAATTTTTCTTTTAAATCCTTAACCGCTATATTTTCTTATAGGCATCATAATATTAGAAAAAACAATACCTAGAACCTCTTCATCGCACATTGTAAAAATATTATTTTTATCTTCGTTAATGATTGATTTTACGAGAAATTGTAGATTTTTTCATGCAATTCTATCTCGCTTATTTATATGCAATCGGACAAGGACCGATAATTATCATCTATCGCCGTCTTCAATAAATTATTCGCTATCCTTCTCGCAACTAACTTCACACCACACCACCAATCACCAAATCCACCCTACCTTCACGTCACAACGTCAGTTGCATTCAAACTACAAACCGGTACGCACGCGCGTCGCGCTACCCTGCGCGTGAGTTCCCGCAGAAATAAACCGTTAATAATTCAAAATGTCGGAAGAAGTGTCGACACCGGTGAACACAGTGTCTAGAGATAACCTAACAGTCTTGATTAGGAATAATATGTTAAATACGTCAGTGGAGTTTGGTTCGGATTGTGATACGGTAAGTGTTGATTTTTAGGGCTACCTACTTTTAATAACACTTCACAATCTGTCACCAAGCTGTTTCTCATGAACCGTGATTGCTAGACAGTTGAAATTTTCAAGGATGATGTATTTCTGTTGCTGCTATTACAACAAGTCTGGTCTAAAATATTAGAATAAGCAGAGATATGTAAAAACTTCTAGATACGTAATAGGGCAAATTTCTTGGCAACACAAATGCAAGCTAGCTAGCCAGAGAAGTCTTAGTTCCATCCCAGCTCACGTCACGATCACCCGCTTGTTATCACACAGTACATTTAGTTCACTTTCACAACATTATTCACAGACAACAATGCCTTCGGGCGTATTTAGGCGATGCACGAATTGTACTTCAAAAACTGGCAAAAATATTTCATTTTATACGTAAGTAAGCTGTATTTATTTATTTTAGTTTATTTCGTGAAAAAGTTTTTTTTTTCAAAAACTCAACGAAGTTTTTGACTTTGACGTTTTCTCTTCTAACCTCTATGAGATGTCATAATAATAATTATGACATCTCTTTCTTACGTCATGCAAGTAGCATTGTGTCTTATGTTTTAGAAAGAGATAACAATAGTTTCGTCTATTTCTTCTTTAAATTATGTGAATGAATATAAATAATAAGTTTGTATAGCATAATTTGTGGCGCTTTTCAATGATGATTTGTTCTGCAATGGCGTCTCTATAACTTTAATAGACTCATTGAGAATAAGTAAAATTAATATTTAGGTAAGTACATTAGCAGGTGTACCTTACAGATGTACTTTAGTGTTGCGGATAATAAATGATTATCTAGGTATGTACGGAATCCTCGGCGTGCGAATTCGATGCGCACTTGACCGGTTGTTTTAATTCATTGTCGTCGTTTTACAATCATTTTGAGGTTATTGGCCATTCGAGCTGTTATAAATATAGAATAAACTCAGCTAGTAAAACGCATCGTGTGAACGGACGACCCTTGCTTACTGGTCTGGTAAATTTATAGCCCGTTATGTTTGATGCACAGTAGGTACGAACTTCTGTCAAACCAGTAGCTAACTTACGACCGAATACTGAAACGCTACTCAACATTTGAGAACTAATTAAACAAAGAAGCAGCTCTCAAACTCCAAAATTGCCATACTAATTTTAAATTTAGAAACTGCTCAATAATTTAAGAACCTCTCAAATTTTAAATGACGTTTCTGTATTCGGCTGTTAGACAACTCGGTGCCAGTGTTATGTATAACATTAAAGCTTACAATATATAGGTACATACGTAACGTAGCATTAGAACGAGTGGCTGCTCATTATCCTGGCTAGTCAGCAACTCGAATAATAATTCTGCTAACTCGAACTGCGTAAAATCTGTCTGGCCAGTTAAAAGTCGTCTCTTCAGAAGATATATTCTTACTTGCTTAGTGGCATTGCTTGAGAATTGGGACCGTGTGAATAGGTTTAATGTTACACCCAAAAATGCCACACTATGCAAGCTCTAGAATAATGAATATCACCGAATTTGTCTGCTAAGGTAACAAAGGTTTTCAAAAGTTATTGTTATTTAAGATTTTGTTGGAATCTGTATTATTGGAACCGACTACCTGACTAGACGGTTTTAACAATTTTTTTATTACTTTTTAAAGGAAGCTGCCCACAGTTACTGTTGTCGGGTTATATTTCTCTGCTAGCTTATCATGTGACTCTGATGCTTACAAATCTCGTTTTAAAACATTTGAAATTATGATTTTTGCGATTACAAATATTTACAATTTGTAACGGGTATGCCTATTAATCCGGAAGGGGGTTGTTCTAGACGTCTAGGCGAACACCTTTTGTTCTACGACTTTTGGAAATTCGAAGTACTTTTTGAAAATTTATTTATTTTTAGGCATATACAAGGTGTAACCCTTGTATATGCCTAAAAATAAATATTTGTATCTGGTCTGGGTGTCTTTTTATGTAATTATGTATGAATTTACAAAAAAAAGTATAATATGTAGTATATCCGTTGTCTAGTACCCATAGTACAAGCCTAGTGCTTAGTTTGGGGCTAGATTGCGCTGTGTGTAATGTAGAACTTAAAATATTTTTTAATTTTTTTATTTTATATTAATTTGAGAGTTAAAGTCTTTGTAACATACCAGGTTTTTAAAGACGACTATCTCACATCCCGAGAAAATGCCATCATTTGACTTATTTTCCTGGACTAATAGTCGACACCTCGAATGTGTATTTTGGCATAAAAACCCCCATCGAAAAATGTGTCTTCATAAAAATAACAATCATTTTTATTCTTTTCCAGATGGAAACCGACTCGCCACTAAGAAAACCCATCGCTCAACCAATCATCAAGAAATTGTTTCACTCGCCAGCCAACGAACAAACTACCGAACACACCTTCACTCGAATAACGGATCGTCGAAAAGCAAAGAAACGAAAACAAAACTCTATTCTAAACCCGAACGAGATCAAACGGGCTTATGTCAAAGAATGTGATAAGGACGGGTATACTCCGGAGGCTCAAGGGGGAATGAGAAAGAAGATTTTAATCAGCCTCTTTCATAATAAGGAGTATAGTATGGATATGAGTTTTTAGAGATAGGTTTATTTATTTAGTTTTAGGTGGAATAAGTGATTTTTTTTAGGTTTAAGGGTATAATAAGACCTAATTTCAAAATCCCTATCGGGTTTATTTAAAATTGATTACTATTTTTTTAACCATTGTTTTTCAATATTTTTGTTCAAAGCGTTTGTAAAATGTCAAATGGTTTTGGTCAAAAAAAACAATTAGTCTTAAATTAGGCTTCTAAAGCTTTGATACAAAAGAAGTTTTTGTCTTGTAATTACACCAAAATGTAGAAAACAATGTCACCTACAAACGCTATAAACAAAAGTTATTCAAAAACATTAAAATTACTTAATCATGAAAGCATTATCAATTTTTAATTTTTGAATTTTTGTCTTATACCTAAGTGGACATACCCTTTTAAATATTTTAAAATTACTGTTATTTATAATTAGGTAATACCTTTTACTATTAAAGTATTCTCTGAAAATATGATAAAGCAACTAACTTAATAATCAAATCAAATATTATGAAGCAGGCGCTAAATTATAGCTTTTAATATTTGCACACGTTTGAACATCGGGGCTTGTATGTACCTATATTAAAATCTAGAACCATATATGTGTTTACATTTATTGTATTTTTGTATAAACAGGAACACACACATAAGTCGCCGCGCCCGCGCCGGCTTTTATTAAAATCGGTCTCGCCAAATGAATGGCATGCAGTGCCGTCTGGCTTACTTGAATGAAATGAAAAGAGATGCAAAAGAAGCGTTGTAATGCACATCAATCGATCGCGCCGTTAACATCTTTTATGTTACATTTATGATATTGTAAGTCGATAGAAGTTCATCGCACTTATCACATTTTCTTTCTCATTCATTTAATGATAATTTTTCTCGCTCACACATAACTATGTGTCTGCTATGTGCGATTATATAATTCATTCGTTATTACGACCTATAGTTGTTTAAATTACATTGTTATAGGTAATTGGCCTGTATGTATTAAATATGTTAGTTATTATAAAAGAACCTATCCTATTTCTTTCAATTTCATACAAGTAAAGCTAAACGAATAACACATGGATGTCACGGATTTGGTGAAACGCTGAGCTTTGAGGCCCGTAGAACTTACCTCGAGCAAAGATCTCGACTTGAGATAAGATTTAATAGTCCCCTTCATTGGAAACCAATGTATTGGCCGCTTATACGAAATTGCCAATCAAAGAATATGTTTCCAAAGAAGGGAAATATTAAATCTTATCTCAAGTCGAGATCTGTGCTTGAGGTATGTTCTATGAGGACTAGACAAGACTATTGAGTCTTAAGTCTAGATCTATCCTTGATCACATTCTAAGTATGTTGTCCATATTATGTAAATTTTAATATAATAAAATTAACTTATTGTTTAAGTAGGTGTACATTTATGTAGGTAGTTTTAAGTTTTAAAGTTCCTACTTGTCCGAATTTGATTTAAAATATTAAAAAAATAAATAAGTAAGTAATCGAATTTAATATTGTGCCATATAAATAAATGAATTACAAATTAAATTCTGTTTTAATATTTAATTTTGATAAATGTTTTTATTTGTTATTTTAAACCTATTTATTTAAAGACTGGATATAGGTAGGTGTACTAACATCCGATTATTCCCAGCTGTCCCCTCTAGCCCTGTCCCCCGGGGGGACAGATGGGAATTATTTTCCCATTTGTCACGGCGGGGGGACAAGTGGGAATCTATTCTCCCATTTGTCCCCCCTATGTTGGTGTACATCCTACTCATACTAATACCTACTATGAAGAAAGTTTGTATGAATGTGTGCTTCTTCACACAAAAACCAATAAACTTAAACTCAATATGTAGACAGCAGGAGATAATTTAACCATGTAAGCCTAAAATCATCTAATCAAAGCCCATGTAAGTTTCAATAATGATCACCTAGAGTCACCAGTCCCCCAGAGACCAAGATCATTGTAACATGATCGAAACGTCGAGGTAAGGAAAATTAAAAAAATTGAAATCACGCGATTAAGACCCGGGAAAATCTTTTCTAATACTTATAATAAGGGAAGAGAGGACAAAAAATCTGTATTTGGAAGTAAATAAAAAAAGTGGTCTTAGAATAAGTAGTAGAACAAAATAATTATAATTTTTAAAATTCATGTCTTTCTGTTTGTCTGTTTATCTGTCTGTTCCTTATACAATTAATAACCACTAATCCGATTGAAATCTGGTTTTCAATGTTGGATACTTAGTTCTATTTTCGAGAAAGATCGTGGTATACTTTGCATCGAAATCCAATTAGTAGTACCCGAGTAATGAACGAAAAAGTGCAACCGCTCGAGAACTGCTCGGCCGCCCGCCTCCGTGATAACGCGTTTTTCACTTTCGCTGGTGAAACCGCGGGGCGCAGCTAGTGTGTAAATAATATGAGTTCCAATCGTGTTAGTATATAAAGTTTAATAATCACGTAACTAAAACACAGCTTACAAAAAACCCAAGTAAAATCCATTTAAAACACCAATATCCGAGTTTCTACCCGTTTAGTCTGAGTGCACTACAAAACTTTCTTACTGGTACCTAACCACTAATCTATATTAAACTTTACCAATAAACCAGGGCAATTTCAACTTTAAGCTAAGCGTAACAAGCTTTAGTTTACTCTGCGCTTAAGTGGAGAGATTTCGCGAAAGTTTTGCAACCGCGTTCCGAACTAATAGTAGGTATGTATTTCAAAAACTAAAGTTTTTAGTTTCGAGTACGTAACTGGTTTGTTAAGGGTTTTTTAAGTTGTTTTCATTAAGGCTTATCAAGTAAAAAGAAAATAATAATTAGCCCGTTCATTTGTTCCACGGCAGGGTAAGGGCCTCCTCTTAGAGGGGTTAGGCAGGAACGACTAAGTTATGTGACGTTTGTCTCTGTCTGTCAACTTTGAAACTTAATGTGACAGTAAAAGACAAACGATGTATAGTTATGCAGCGCATTAATTAGCGTTTATAAATAAGGGGGTATGACGCCACGGGACCCTACCCCGTATTGGCGAATGCCCCATGTCTTCGAACGGTGATGAGTCCTAGGACATGTCGGTTTCCTCACGATGTTTTCCTTCACCTTTAGAGCAATATTATATTAAGAATTATTTACGAGATAAACTAAAAATCTCTGTCGGGTAGGTACATCAAAATTTTTTGGTTGTTTCATGAAATATGAATATGTTTATTTTTGTATTTGTAGATGTTGAAAATTTCTTTGTGTATGAATAGGTGGCATTGTTCCCTACAATATAATGTACTTTTAAGACAACACTTATAAAAACCATCCATAATATCTCTTAAATATAAAACGTCCCTAGTTTCTTTTTTACACGACTGCCAAAGGAAGTGTTATGTTTTTGCCGTGAGTGTATGTATGTATGTGACCTATTTTTGTGCCGTCGTAGGGCCTAAACGGCTGGGCCGATTTAGATAAACGATACGTCGTTAGATTCGTCATGACCGTGAGAGTGACATAGGGTAAATTAAAATAATAAATAAATAAAAATAAAGATTTAAAACGCTATAAAGCAAGATTTGTCTTGACCATAAAAACCGAGCAACGACAACGGAACGTTACTTAAAAACTTTTCGATTTGACTTTGACGCAGAGTTTCAACTTTTGAAAGAATTTGAATGTTTAATTTGTCAGTTTGTCAGAGATAACATAAATAACAATTACTATTGAGTTTTGGCGCGAATGCGTTGAGGAGATGTGTTGCTAAATTTTCATTTTTGTGAAACTTAGTTCAAATGCGTGTAAATTGTTTAATTTCGGGGGCATATTAATCAATTTAGTTTCGTGATGGTGTACAAGTGAAAATAAAAGTGAAAATCGGTGCAAAACATGGACTTTAGCTCAGTGTTTTCTCCAAAGCTCCGTAAAAAATGGCCCCCTTTTTACAATGATTCCCTCGACTTGACTTTAACTATGACGACTTGACTGTTTCGTTCGATGAAAATAACCTGCAAATATTGATAATACTTGACACTGGCAAATGTCCGAAAGGAAAAGCCATTTTAAAGAAGAAGAAGAACAATTACTATGTTTACAATAAGTAATTAACTAAAAATTTGAAATGTCGCGCTATGGATAATGGATAGCAAGGCTAATCCGCTAGGACAAGAAACCGCCAGCCTTTGTATCACCAGTCGCGACGAAGTTTTCGGATTTGGTAATTATATTTTAAGATGAATACCTGCCTACTTCATAGCCATCTCAGCAAAACTCAAAAAGAATAGCTATTATAATATTGAAGGCTCTTAGATAGCCTATCTTTAACCGATTTCGAGTCCTCGCTACTGGAGTATACACATTCAGAGTTAATGAGTTTCTCTGGTGTAATTGTATCTAATCTCTAATAACTAAAAAGCGTTAAATAAAAAAAATATTTAAAAATAAAAAACCCGACTGCCGTTAAAACTGAAAAGTAAAAAACAAGACGATACCTAAAGGTAAAGAAACCCGAGTCCATCCACAATTTTTTAAGGCTCCTAGATGCGTCGAACGATTTTTAAGGTTTCTTTACCTTTAGGTATCGTCTTGTTTTTTACTTTTCAGTTTTAACGGCAGTCGGGTTTTTATTTTTTTTAAATATTTTTTACCCATCTGCAAGTAAAGGGTTAATGATTTTCTCGCCTATTTTTGTATGTTTAATTATATTGATAATAATTAGTCTTATCTTATTTGTCATATGTTTTTTGGTGCAATAAGGTATGATTTATATTAGACTGTCACTCGGCCGAGCTTCGTTGTCCATTGCTCGGCGAACAGTCGATCGGCCTGTTGCTACCGAGTGGCGGCCGAGCAACATACAACGAAGCTCGGACCAAGCACAGTCGGGAAACGGTCTAATTTAAATCATCCCTAAAGTGTTATCTAATCTAATCTAATAAAGAAAAAGACGATTTAGGTCCTGCACCAAGGTGATCATGGTAACCCCTTGGAACCCCTTGGTCTGGAAACTGCACTAAAATGTAGAAAACAATATCACCACAATACGAAGTTTTGTTGTAGTGTTCTGTATAAATTTTGACTAATGAATTTATAATGCGATAACTCGATAAGTGAATGAGACTACTATTTTCAATCTCGTATGCCAAAAATGTAAAGCATGGTTGATTTTTTTAAGTATGTATTTTATAACACCATTATTTGTACCCATTTTTTATGAGAAATAATTAAACACATTGACATACGTCGGTGAAACCGCGAGGCGTAGCTAGTAGAGCTAAAAAACAAGTTTGTAATGTCGTTACGTGACAATAAGAGAAACATTTCAAAACTCTAACTTTTATTTATTGACTCTGAAACTTTTCTGCTCGAAAAGAAAATGTGTTAACTCGCAATTCAATAGACTGAAGATAGCTTCTTATATAACAAATTTATTGGTTATTAGATTAGTTACACTCTGCGGTTTCACCCTTGTAGCAATTGATACCGTTGAAAAATCGGGATAAAAGTGGGTAACTTAATATGTAAGTTAATCAAAATTACCAGCAATCTGCATACCAAAACACAGGAGACACAGTACTAAATGGCAATATCAGTTCACATTATAATAATTATTTACTAGCTGTGCCCCGCAATTCCTCCCGTTTAAATCTCGACCCCGCCGAATTATCGGGATCAAAAGTATCAATATTACTCTTAAACATTTAATTTATCCCTTTGAAAATTAACACTCATTAATGGTTTCACCGTACAGAGAACAACCAAACAAATATACAAACAAACTGAAGTTTTATAATACCTGTTATTTTGGATGACATTGCGGCGCCGTCAGTGCGGTTCAATCGTCTGTTACGGCTATAATATTAGTAGAATTCCCAAAGTTTTCCTATCCAACATAAAATGTGGTAACTCGAAATTCAATAAAGTGAAGTTAGCTTCATTTATAACAAATTTATCGGTTATTTTTGCGAAACATTTACAAAGTTTTTGTTCGAGAGTTAGATAATTGGGTTTACAGAGATTGTGGGTTTTTTATTAGGATTATTTAGGGTCTTTGCGATGGAGAATCTAATTTTCATCTTACATTTTTGTTTTAAATACTTAGGCGTAACTAATGCTAAGCTACGTCTGCTAAGACTGGAGATTGGTTTAGCGCCTAGAGCCTAGCGTGTCATCTGCGAATGCCTAAATTAAACTAGTGGCGAAGAATGTTGGCGATCGGTCGCACTGTGCGCTTGGCGCCTTGCTAGTCGCTCGCTTGGTGCCTTGCTAGTCGCTCGCTTGGTGCCTTGCTTGTCGCTCGCTTGGTGCCTTGCTAGTCGCTCGCTTGGTGCCTTGCTAGTCGCTCGCTTGGTGCTCAATGCAGCCGGTCGCTAACATTCTTGACCATCGGTTTTATTTAGGAACTCGGAGGTGTCTCATCTAAGCTCTAGGCTAGAGGTGCACTTATCATGTTCTATTAGCGGATTGAACATGGAAGCGTACCTTTTGCTGTCGAAACTAGGCGTAGGAAACATCTTCGCGGGGGATACATACGTAAGATCAACATTCATTAAGTCAAAATTTACTAGATCAACACCAGTTGATCAACTGTTTATTATGTCCGCAATTTACTACATCAACAGTTTATGAGATCAACGGTTCATTAGATCAACAGATTATGAGATCAGCAGTTCATTAGATCAACAGATTATGAGATCAACGGTTCATAAGATCAACAGATTATGAGATCAACGGTTCATAAGATCGACAGATAATGAGATCAGCGTTTCATTAAATCAACAGATTATAAGATCAGCGGTTCATAAGATCAACAGATTATTATGTCAACAATTAACTAGTTCAACAGATTACCTGTCCAAAATATGAAAAATAAAAGATCTTATCCGACGTAAACACGGAGGAAGGTTCTCAAGTCAACGCGTATGGAACTGTGGGCACAGTGCGCAGTGGGCAAAACAAGTGGTCTTTTGCCTGTAATGAAGTTTCACATCTAGTGTTCAAATCTTTAGGTCGCCCTAAGGTCTTAAAATTGACCTAACGCCTGTTGTCACTATCAGAGATACCAATCAGAAACATCTGCCTGGTAATTAGCTTTTCGAAGCACGGAATAACCGAGACCACAAGGACCAGCGATTTTGTAACTTTATTTAGCAACACTGTCATTTTTAAAAAGCCAAGTCACAGTGAAATCTAAAGTGTCCTCGCATAACCATAGGTACAACTTTTTTAAATCGTTTATGATCGGAAAAACGTAAATTAAAAGTTCTCAATTTAAGCAAAGCTCTTTAATTAAATTTAAAAATAAAAATACGGTGGGGTTTTTAATGTAAAATGCGTTCAGAGATGAATTTCCGGACAATCTACTTCACAACTCTACCCGGATTCCGGTCCTGACCAACTTTTGTACATTGCGGGACAAAACAATTAGCTCATTTTTAATTTAAGCTTATACAATAAAATTTAATTAAAACCGGTAGGTATTAGTGTGAGTAGAACTCGCGTGCTGATGGTTCCGTATCAATCCATTATGCAGCCACAATTAAAACAGACGGACAATGTATTCTTAGTGAAAGTTTCCCGTTGTTACCCTTTGGGTGCGGCATCTTAAAAACGTCACTTCGAAGTTCAAAATATACCAGTTTCAGGTACCTAATTTACTAAAGTAGATCATGGTGGTTCAAATTGACGTCAATATTTTTTTTAGATTCCTCACACCGGGGGGGGTTTTCAAAAATACCCAAAGTAAACTATACCCAGCATACTTAATTCCTTATATTCAAAAGACTGTAAATCAAACGCTGAACCTTATTCGTTTGAGATAATTACCTACTGTTGATTGTCAAGTTTCATTTATTCAACACCTCATAGCTCCGATGAATAAAGTTGTCGCTTATTATTTGATTAATTACACGACTTGGACTTGTCGACAAGCTATTTTATAATCATTGAAGGGGACAGCGCGTACGCAGTCCCCACTACCAAAAATTACGCGTCCGAGTTATCCACATTAGGGATAATCACAGAGGTCAACCCAATCGCAGTGCAATGAGAGGGCCTCGCTCTGGGGGAACCGCCTTCGTGATCACGGTAACCCCTACGCCAGGTAAGTATGAATACATAAAGTGAAAGCACTGGCGTCGTTCGTCGGAGCGTGACATCGATACCGCGATTCAGAGGTTTGGCCGCTTGTTTAGCAGCGCCATCTAGTAGCAGATGTGGGAATTAGGAATAATAATATGTTGTGTTGGATGTTTTTTTTAATTGTTTTTCTATTGAAGGATAAAAGATCCGTGTCAGTAGTTAATGATTCACTCCCTTAGGGATCTATAAAATGTTATTTACGCAAGACTAAGTTATGTTATGTGACGTTTGTCTCTGTCTGTTAACTTTGAAAATTCATGTGACAGTAAAAGACAAACGATACATAGTTATGCAGCGCTTTAATTTAGCTTTTTTATGTAAGGGGGTCAATGATTAATAAAAAAAATGACGAAGAGAGGAAACATACTAATAAAACGCACATAAAAATTTGTTAATTTTATTTTTTAGTATATTTTGTTATAGTGGCAACAGATACACATCGTTTATTTCAACTGTTTAATTAACACGGTCCATGAGGTGCGCAGCATTGTGATAGACAGACGAAAGGTGGAGTCTTTGTAAAATGGTCCCGTTTTTGTGTCCAATGAGTACGGAACACTAAAAAAAACAACAGACAAAACAAAAAACCAAAGAAGATTTTTCTTTTGTTTTCTCGATGTTAAATTGAAATTAAACTCATTTCCCGCAACGAGATTAAAACTAACAAACCAAAAGAAAACTCATCGTCCGGTTTTAATCCTATTGTTAAAAAGGCACCGAAACGTAAAAACGGCATTGCAACAACGTCGACAATTAGACAACGCGATTAAACCGAAAAATAAGTTTAATTTTAATACAATATAGCGAAAACAAAAGCAGGATCTAAAAGTAATCAAGTTTCGTGGCCACTAAGTGTACGAGACTCCCAGTAGCTACCACAAAACAAGACTTAAGGGAACTAAAACTCGAAAACTTTGAACGACATCCAAAACTTCGCGTTTTACGCTCTGCATGTTTTATGTATAAATAATCTCTTTTATTTAACTTAGTTATTCAAGTTAGGAAAGTATAAACCTACAGAATTAACTTAATTTTTATTTTGGAAACACTTTGTTTTTCAATCTTGGCTTTTTTGTGCTTTCTTTTTTGTGTTACGTTTTCAGTGCACTTCAGTGTATGTTTTAAATAACGCTGCTCATTAAATTTTTCGAACTTGTTCATTAATAAATAGCTGCGTCCCGCGGTTTCACCCGCGTAAGTCCCGAACTGGGATTAAATGTGGCCTTTTCGATGGATAGTGTTTCGAAGTAGCGTAGGGAACCCGGCCTCGATAGCTTTCAATAGGTGAAAGTAAGTTTCGAAGTCAATCCCTACATTATAAACAAACAAATTCATCTTTCATTAATACCAATCACAAGATTTGTAAAATCAGCCCCCAGGGCTTAGTATAGCAGCGCAAGTGGGCCTTATTAAGTTTGTATCTTTCCAATTGACCGATGGCCATACGAAGTGCGCCGGGTCTCCATGTAAATATTTTTATTTTTTATTAACCTATTGTCCCACTGCTGGGCAAAGGTCTATTGGTGTCTATTTTTTATTTAGGCATTTGATGTTTTTTTTTTATTTTAGCTGAACGACGACTAGCGACGACATTAAATAATAACAGATCATTGTAGATAGTTCAGCCAATTTGTACTCTAAAAGCTCTATAGTAGTTTAATGGAAAAGTTTCGGGGCAGTTGTTTTATTTTAACTTTTAACATCCTTTCAAGCTGTTCGGGCCTGGGCTAGGTTTGGCCAATCTCCGTGGAATGCATCGAGATGGTCACGCCACCGTTTTTGGGGTGTACCACGATTTCGACATCCGTCTTTCGGCACCCATTGCGTGACGATCTTAGCCCATCGGTCAGGATGCGTTCGACTGATGTGGCCCGCAAAATCCCACTTTGTTGGCAGTTTTTTTTTACCTACACCGGCTATCCCAGTCTTTGGTGGTGTTCCTTATGTAAATATTAAAAACGGAATTGTTCACTCACCGCTGATGTGTTGGGTTCTATCCCCTTGAGGTTCCAGATACCTGAAAACAAGGACAACATAATTAACTGACTTCCAAAAAGGAAGAGGATATCTTTCGGATGTTCTATTCGGATGTACGTTTTTTTTGTATGTTATTGGATTTCTCCGCAGTCTGTGGTGCGACAATGTTTTTTTTTATTAGAACGGTATCAGCTTTTATAATTGGTCCCATTTTTCGTGTAACACACTGCTAATAAGCGTCAACACGATAGGCGATATATGAGGAACTAAGCAGCTAGTTCCTCATATATCGCCTATCGTGTTTCATTCTGGTGCCCCGGAGTTTCATGCCGGTTAGTCTCAATCCCGCTAGAATATCCGGAAAAAGTTGCCTATGTGTTAATTAATCCAAATGTCGAATTAGCTGCATACCAAGTTTCATGGCTATTGGCTTAGTATACAGGAGGTATTTTTTGCGCGAAAGAGTAGCAAATATAAAAAAAAGAACTTACACGGTTAATACTATTACAAGCTGCGCAATGCGGGTTCACCCGCGTATCAGGATAAAAAATAGCTTGTGTGTTTTTCCAGAACTATCAGCTGTGTACGTTCCAGTTTCATTGCAATTGGTTCAGTGGCATTTTGATTTTAGGAATACCAAATGTATTCACAAACACTGTTTCACGTTTATAATATTAGTAGACAGTGAGAAAGATAGAATTGTCCAACCCAGCCTCAAATGATTTAGGTAAACAATTTGTCAATTTGTTAAATGAAGATACATCATTTTGTTTCTCAAGGGGAATGAAGTACCTAGGGGTTTAATAATTATAGTTACATATTAACCGAGTGTTGATTGCGTATTATTATTTACTAGCTGCGGCCCGCGGTTTCTCTCCCAGAATACACTATCTAAATTTCAGGCCTGTGTACCTACTATCAGCGATTTAGGCTATCTGTTGATGAGTCAGTCAGAACAAAGCAAAAAAAAATGTAAATTGTTCGTTATTCGTACATATATGCGCAAAACTTCGAAGTTACTTTACTGTGTGTGTGAGCTGTAAATTTATAACCTAAGCTAAAAAAGCTCTAAAATGTTTATAAACCAAGATATAGCTACCTACAGATAAAAAAAAACCATCGAGGCAAATCAGGTAAAAAGGTCGTACTACAAAAATACCGTTTTTACGACTGTATTTACTCCAGAACTCATTTTTAAAAAGGCAAATTATGAATTCCTGTCCACATTACTTACAGTTGAATAAAAAAACGCTTATCAGCTGTTTGGGATGGGACTGGGACCCGTTATATTGGCTTTAAAGTTTTATGTCTGTCAGTATACTGCAAAGTTGGTGGTACACTGGCGGCTGAATACTGAAATACCACTTTTTAATATTCGAAATTTCTGGACCGATTTAAAAAAAATCTTTCACCAATAGAAAGCTACAAAATCCAGGAATAACAAAAGAGACTTTTGATTCCAATATTTCCACGGGACCGGGACTTACGCGGATGAAACCGCGGGTTACAGCTTAATATTTGATAAATAATTAAGCAGCTTCCAAATCCGAAATGTTATGTAAGTTTAGCATGAGTTGACTTTTCTAGTTTAGCAGCTCTTTGATTGTTTAAGTGGCCCTCAAATTTTAAGCAGCGTTTATGTATTCGGAGAATTATAGATGTAGTCAGCGAAAAGCATTAACGTAACAGCACTTGAGTGAATAGAAAACTAGAAAGAGCATTGAGAGACGATCGATGGTTCATTTTGCCAGATTCTGCATTCACCACACTCAAACACAGTTCACAGAGCAAAGCTTGATAGCTTTCAGTGTAGCTCAAACCTAACAATTTACGACCTGAACCGACAAAGTAAGAACACTGTAAACCAATGAAATGTCAAATTGAGAAAGTTATTGCTTTAGGCTGATTTCACAGTTGTACGGGAGATCCGTGCGGATCGCTCGTACGGGTGATCAAATTGGACTAACACAAGAGGTTTTGCAATGGAAATTTAAGTAAACAAAAAAACTGAGGCCGCAAATGAAACGCAAAAAAGAAGTACCTACACTAAATAACTATATAGGACAAATATCCTAACTATCCTATATATGTAAAAGCAGGCGAGTAAAATACTATGGGAGTAGTTATTTAAGCCTAAGAAAGTTAAGTGCAGAGCGGCCAGTGTTGCTTGTCGTCTGCAAGATAAAGAATCAGGCAGCCGTGTCGGCTGAAAATATACCAGTAATGCTTGCTTTAATTTTATGCGACACCGTCATACCGATACTCTCCCACGGTACAACTGTTTGACCACAGTACTAAAGACCACACTGCGCTCCACTTCAGGAGTTCGTACAGATCTCTCGTACGTCTAAAACCAGCCTAAGTTACTACGTACAGACAGACATCCGTGAGATGTATGAAGTTATTTTATAGGCTTTGAGTTAATCCAATGCATACGAATAGAGTTTTCATTGCGGGTTCGAGTAGATTTTAGGTGGAAATGTGAATGTAGGCCAGCCTACAGAATATCCAGATATTTTAAATTAACTGGTAGTAAATATTTTTATTATGATTTATCTAAGGAATAATTTGTAATTTCCCAGCAACGATTATATTATGCGTGTGCGCATTCAAATGTTCCCATTTATCTTCAAAACGGCTAAACCAATTTAGATGCGGGTTTTAGTAAAATGTTTGTTATTTACGAATGGTTGATGGAAATAATTTTTGAAGCCTATTCATTCCAAACAAGCAAACAAATATTTCTTCTGTATAATATTTGTATAAAAGTAAAGACTTACCTCTGATATTGTTTGAAAATGAACTTGTGATCCTCATCGTGGTTTAGATAAATTATACTGATAGCTGCATCTGAAATAAAAGAAAATACAATTAAAAAAACCGGTTAGTAACAAATAAATATGTAATTTCTGACGATGTTTACCTTATAAAACGTTGCATTTTTAAAATGTTGAAAATCAAAATATAGGATCTCAAAATGTACAATTTCCAAATGTCGAATTTCTATAATGTTGAAAAATCCTTCTTGCTTATCAAAACGTTGTCAGAAAGAGCACTTTCGAAACCCCGAAGGAACATGAAATATGCTATATATATATATGCTATAATATGCTATATATATAATATTTGTCTGTGACATCGTATACTGAACATCAAAATGCAACAAGTAGAACTCAAATAAACAACAAAAGACCGAGAACGTGAAAACTCCAGAATTTTCTAACTAAATCAGGTTAAACCGCGTGGCGCTCCTAGTTGTGTAACAAGCAACACTTAATTATCTTTAAGAATGATCTCTTGTATCGTCAAACAAATTTCTCGTTATCTAAACAAATTTGTAATTAAAAATCCTAAATTGTTATTCAAAACAATTCTCTCTAAGACTCCAGTTTTACGACCGACTGTTGAGGTGTTGTCTTACCTAATATCGTGCAAAACCATTTAGAATCACACCAAAGAGTTTAAAAGTTTCTACTGTAGCGCGCTCTAAAGGATTGAAAAGTTAAAACTCAGTTAAGAACATGCTTTGGAAGGAGTATACAGCACAAAAATGTGTTTCAAAATCAGCTCAGCCTTTTGAGACAAAAACCTACATCCTACACACCCTACACCCATACATGTATCTAAATAAATAATAATATTGCACGACATTACACACAGCGCAAACTAGCCCCAAACTAAGCACTAGGCTTGTAATATGGGTACTAGACAACGGATATACTATACATATTTTAGTTTTTTTTTTGTAAATACATACATATTATACATAGAAAGACACCCAAACGCTTAATAATTTCTCATCATCTCATACATTATCGGTCCACTGCTGAACATAGGCCTCCCCCATACGACACAAACAGCGATCGAGAACCACCTCCATATAACGACTCCCCGCGAGCGCTACAATGTCGTCGCTACATCGAGTAGGTGGTCTTCCAACTCTCCGTTTCGCATTACATCGTGGTCGCCACTCGGAGACTTTAACTCCCCATCGGTTATCTGTCCTTCGAGCTATATATAACTTGCCCATTGCCACTTAAGTCTACTAATTTTGAGAGCTATGTCGGTGACTTTGGATCTCCTACGAATTTCCGTATTTCGGATTCGCAGGGAAACTCCAGCACAGCTCTCTTCAAAGCCTTTTAACTCATCATCATCATCATCATTATCATCAGCCTGTTGCAGTCCACTGCTGCACTACATAGGCCTCTCCAATTGCACGCGCCACCTAGATCTATTTTCGGCTCCTCGCATTCAGTTTGTGCCCGCCGTCTTGCGCAAATTGTCGCTCCAACGTGCTTGAGAACGTCCTACACTACGTTTGCCGAGACGCGGTCTTCCACTCTAGAACTCGTTTACCCCAACGGTTGTCGGTTCTACGGCTAATATGGCCAGCCCATTGCCATTCCAGCTTGCTAATCCGGTGAGCTATGTCGAAGACTTTGGTTAAGCCTTGCGACCACGCCTCGGATAATATAATACGAATAACAGATAATATTTCTTTTCTATCAAGTAGCGTGTTAATATACGATATTACGAAATAGCACTACAGCGAAAGTTTTGACTGCAACCACTGAAACTGTAAACTAAATAAAACACGAAGTGTAGCAAACTGCATAGCATAGCTCCATCGCTTAAGACAACATCATGAAGCCGTATCCTTTTACGACACTGGTACACTGAACTGAGGTATAATTTGTTAAACGCATAAACTTTAATTGTTTAGCTCGAGTACTCCGGACTCATTATTGGATGGGGGAAATAATTATTGTAAAGGTTTACTTTTTTGGGTTCCGTGCGTAAAGGGTAAAAAACGGGGCCCTTTACTAAGAGTTTACTGTCCGTCTGTCTGTAAATAGGTAGTTGAACTTTACTGAAATACTGATTTATTTGTAAAAGAAAATTCTACACGTCATTTTATCAGAAGGTATATTCTAGCTACATTATAGGTAAACAATCTAACAATCATAGGTGGTGTAGGTTTTTTTTTAAGAAATTCGTACATCATCCTCATTATCTCTGTCGGTCTGGGTCAATACAGTTGTCAGAAGATATTTACACGTGTATATTTAAACGAGATATACAACACGTGTACATGATCACCTTGAAACATTTTATAGCTATAATTTCAGTGTGATTTCGGAACGCGCCCTCCGATAAGAGGAAACCACAAGAAACTCATGGGAGTTTTTTTTGTGTGTTAAATTACAATCGTCATAATACAGATATCTATAACTCGAACAGGAGCAATCAATAATCATGTCCATTGATTCTTTTCTTTAAGATATAACGACGTATCATACCTAATACGCCTTATTACACAATTTATGTTTATAAAAAAATAGTTAAAAAAAAATAAAAAAAAATTGCACAACACTACACACTGCGCAATCTAGCTTCAAACTAAGCACTAGACTATGGGTACTAGACAATAACGAAAATATACTACATTTTCTACTTTTTTTGTAAGTCCATACATTATACATAGGTAAATACCCAGACCAGATACAAATATTTATTTTTAAGCATAAATACTTGCACCCGGGGGGAGTCGAACCCGCAACTTTCTGCATTGCACATAATATTTACACATTTTCCCGGGTCTTAATAGCGTGTTTTAAACTTTTTAATGTTTTGAATATAGATTGTTATGATTTAAAATGTACATCCCACAAACTAAAACACACAATTCAGGTCAAATTCAGTATTCGCCGCTCAATAGAAACTGTTAGCTTCGCTGTAAAGGACGAAAATTGAAAATTTCTGTGTGAAATTTCAGCCATTTCAGTCGAATGAATGGTGCCTCATTAAACGCTACTGTACACCACGCAAATTGCAATTTATTGTACCGAAATGACATAAATTTTCGGTTCAAAATGATTTTATTAATTCAATTTGAAACGCGTTCGTTTTGAATTGTTTTGTCGTTTAGTACTAGTAAATTATTATTGTTGAATTCATGTTTTTGCAGTGAGAGAGAATTAGTGGAAATTTATTCATTAATGCCAATAATTTCAAATCAAAACATTCTTTGACTTTGGCATCTGAAAAGAGTTTTACAAAATAGTTAAATAATAAATAAATAAAACACACAGCGCTATCTAGCCCCAAACAAAGTACTAGGATTGTAGTATAGGTGCTGGATAACGGATTTACTACATTTGATACTTTTTTTTTGTAAGTCCATACAAATGATACATAGAATACACTCAGATCTAGAAACGAACATTTATGGTCAGCAAAAATATTTGTTCCCGGCGGGAATCGAACCCGCAACCTTCTGCGTTGCGATACGGGCGTCGCCCGCCGCGCCACAAGGGACGTCAAATGGTCCATAGCTGTGTTATCTTCCTCCAACTCTAAGGCCTTTAGTCGGCGTAGGAAACGTAACACTTGGAGAGTGTGTTCTTTATGAAGGAGTTTCAGCCGTGTAACCCTCGATCCCGTAAGAATAACATAATAAAAAGTAGTCTATTTATTAGCCCTTGTCTCCAGCTACTTACATACCGAGTTTCATCGCAATCGGTTTAGCGGTTTTAGCAGCAGTCATAGACATACTTTCACGTAAATTAGTAGGATATTGCCCATAGACCTCTATATATCAACTGTTCTACCAAACTTTACACTCAAGAGCAGGTAGGCTACTCATATAACAAAGCACCATAAAATTGAAGTAGGTAAACAAAACTTGAGATATTAGGGATCCGTAAAATAGAACCCTTATGATTTCATTAGACATCTTGCGCACGAATCTTCTGACACCTACATAATAAATAATAATAACAAATATTGCAAAACAAAAAAAAGCCTAAAATAGATCTAGGTGGCGTGTAATTGGAGAGGCCTATATCCAGCAGTGGACTGCAACAGGCTGATGATGATGATTGCAGAACGTGTCACACGTCACCATCAACTTGTTAATATTTGTGAATATGTTAAAACAAACAACAAACCAGTATAGCTAAGTTGACGTCGTAAGGAGTGACATTATTATGAGTGCCTATAGCTCTCATTACACAGAATACCGAAGACCGTGCAAAGTAGGAAAGCAGATCTCGGGCTGAATATAGAATTCATTTAATGAAATTGTTAATTCAATGTAGTGTTTGCGGTTTCGCATTTACAATTTGACATTAATAATCGCTAACCAATTGTCGTTGCAATTAAAACTAGTTATCAAATGTTATATCCGTCAAATTGCATTTATTTCAACAATAACAAAAGTTAGCAACAGAGCTACATTTTGAACTAGCTAGGTATTTGTAACTCCATGCTGTGTCGACGATGTGCATTACCCACTACCCAGTAACAAACATTCAGCTACCTATCTAGTAAACTCCTACATGTTGTAACGACTGTTCGTAATTAGGATGTTCGCAGACAGAGCCATAAGACACAGGGCAGCTAATGGAGTAGAAACGTACATTAGGCCCAGTTGCTGTCTAAGGGGAATAGCACATTGTTTTGTTTTAACTGTAGTAAGGGATGATTCTCACTGGACTGGGCCGTGTCCAGGCTGGGCTGCAAGTTAGTTAGGTTAGGTTAGGATATATGAAGTGCTATGTTATGAAGTGGATACCTTGTAATTTTTCTATCGAAGTAGGTATATCTTATGATTTTTTTTATGGCTAACTTGTGGCTATCCTTTGAATTGCTTTGTGGCTAACTATCTGGCTGAGGGATCATTCACAGCCTACGGCTCTGTAGAGAGCTGATAGTTTAAGAGTATGTTTTTTACGTTAAAACTACTGAACTGATTATTATGAAACTTGATATGCATAAAAGCTAGCTGTGCCTCGTTGTTTCACCTGCGCAAGTTCCGTTCGCATTAAAATTATCAGGATAAAATTAGTAGTATATGTGTTAATTCAGATATCTCTAGCTATCTGCATACCAAATTTCATTAAAAACTGTTTGTCCATTATGTACTGCCCCTATTGCAACATTTGCCGCAAACGATGTCCGTTACTAACTACCACTATAACAGTACGTTAGGTATGTATACAATGAATGAACATTAGGATGTACAATCGTACATTACAAGTAGTACAATGACAATATACGGATGAGTTTTGATAGTTTATCGTGTCGATGAAACTGGCAGTTTACTTCCATACATTATTTTAGTTCATAATACTTACCGCTAGGGGTGCTGATGGAAAATGTATTAATGAAACTGCCAGTTTCATCGAGACGATAAACTATTAAAACTCATACTAAGGGTTCGGGACTTACTGCCGTACTCAGAGACATTAAATGGTTCATTAAACTATCACCAAGTAAAGTATTCTATGTAAATCTTTTAATAATCTAAATTTGTACGTAACTATGACTCAAATGTGTAACATTATAATAATACTTGTTATTTCGCCTTTTCTAAATAAATCCGTTGTAAAATCAATGGATTTAGAGATATTGGTAAAACTAATTGACAATATGGCATATCTAAAATTATTCATGCTTAACTCATTTACATTTTACATCATTCTGTTACCTACAGAATTATTATTTTAAAAATTATCCTAAGTATTCACAATTTGTAATATAAAGTCGCAGTCAAATGTAATTTTAAACATCTAAGAAAATCTATGGAATAAATCTACCCATAAAAGTTAGCAATGCATATTATAGTTTTATTTTACCGGGTCTTAATCGCTTATTTACTAGCTACGCCCGGCGGTTTCACTCGCGTAACTCCCGTTCCCGCAGGATTATCGGGACAAAAAGTAGCCTATATGTTATTCCCGGTATCGAGCTTTCATCGCAATCAGTTCATTACTTTTTGCGTGAATGAGTAACAAGGACACATACATTCTACAAACTTTTACGTTTATAATATTAGTAAGAAGTAATATTTTCTTACCTTGACATTTCGATGTAACTATGTTAACAAGTTGTGTTACGTATTGCGCTACGTGCCTCCAAAAACGTAAAAATAATAAATAAATAATAAATAATAAATAAATCCTGTGACGAACACACAGCGCCATCTAGCCCCGTGGTAAGCTGCTAAGCTTGTGTTACGGTGGCTAGACAACGGATATACTACTTATATTTATTTTTCTTTTGTAAATACATACACATTATACATAGAAATACGCCCAGACCAGATGCAAATATTTATTTTTTAAGCTTAAATATTTGCACCCAGCGGGAATCGAACCCGCAACCTTCTGTATTGCAGCCAAGCGTTCGCCCGACGCGCCACAGAGGTCGTCAAAGACGACAAAGAATAAGAAATGCAATCCTTAATTTCGTCTCGATTGAACATGCATCCGTGGCCAAATTGGAAAGGCGTTGGGACGGATCCCCAGAGATGCAGGTTCAAGTCCTGTCGGGTGCGAAATTTTTGGAAAGCATTTCCTTAAGTAAGTATAGTTATCCAAGTGTAGGAAACACTTTAAAATATAACAAAAACGGTTAATCGGAAGCAACATCTCAACGTTGAATTTAATTCTATGGAAAATAGAATAGTTCAAGCTGGCAGTCTGCAAATATTGTCAGTAGATGGCGCTACGTGCCTCCAAAAACGTAAAAATAATAAGAAATGCAATCCTTAATTTCGACTCGATTGAACATGCATCCGTGGCCAAATTGGAAAGGCGTTGGGACGGATCCCCAGAGATGCAGGTTCAAGTCCTGTCGGGTGCGAAATTTTTGGAAAGCATTTCTTTAAGTATAGTTATCCAAGTGTAGGAAACACTTTAAAATATAACAAAAATTGTGTTAATTTAAAAAATTCAAAACCCAGTACGTAACCGAAATATTTATTTTCTTTTCACGTATCCAGGATCCAGTTAACCAGGTCTCACTGTAATTAATTACCTCCGTATAACGGTTTAACAATGATCATTATTGTCGTTATGAATTGTTATTATGGCTCTTGTATTGTTTTGTTTAATTTGAATTGATAATTGTTATCAATAATTGTAATTATAATTGTTGTTGTTATTGGTTAAGGCGCTGCGGTACTGACGCAGAGACGCGAGTTCAGATCTCATCGCGAGTGAATTTTTAAAGATGAACTTTTCCTGTAACATATTTCTAGTTGATAATTGTTTTTAACTGACTATCTCAAAAGAAGGTGGTTATCTATTCGAATGTATGTTTTTTTTTGTTCTGTATGTTACCGGATTTCTCCGCCGTCTAAGGTTTGATGGTGATGATTTTTATTAGATCGGGAAGGTATTAAGCTTCTATTTGGGCCCATTTTATTTTGGTGAAGATCTGATGAGAACCTTCGGAATTGGTGAGCAGAATAACATCTGAGAATGCAGTAAATTACAACAAGTACTTTTTGATTTCAAAATATTATTTTTTGTAAATTCAGTCTCTAACTATAACTTACGACGGCCTCTGTGGCGCGTCGGGCGAACGCCTGATTGCAATGCAGAAGACTACGAATTCAATTCCCGTCGGATGCAAATATTTATGCTAAAAATAAATATTTGTATCTGATCTGGGTGCCTTTCAATGTATGTTTTCATATGTATGTATTTATAAAAAAAAAGTATGATTTGTAAAAAAGTATAAGCCATTGTGATGGGCACTTTTGGACTCAATGGTCTAACCTTAGATTATTTATATTGTTAATTATCTTTAGTATTTATTTTTTGTGTAAATTTTTAGTTCTTAATGTTCTTAATGTATCAACTTTACTTTCATTCGTAGGATATAGTAAATATCATATTGTTATGGGGTTTAACGAAATGAAAGAATAAACATCTACTTTAAAAAAAGTATAATATGTAGTAAATCCGTTTTCTAGTACCCATAGTACAAGCCTAGTGCTTAGTTTGGGGGCTAGATTGTGCTGTGTGTAATATTGTGCAATATTTATTTATTTAACTATGTAGTCTGTGGGCGCACACGCTAAAAAAAAGATAAACCAACCCACCTATGCTCGACTACGAGTAAATAAACTAAAAATACTAGGGACAAATCTCTTTACACTACTTGTAAATATATAGGTATATCTTTCTTATATTACTTTTTATCCCGATATTCCCGTGGGATCGGAACCTACGCAGGTGAAACCGCGGGGCGCAGCTAGTTAAGGTATAAGTGAAAGATTGTTTGTGTGTCATATAATAGACTAGCAATATTCTGCGATTTCATTCACATACGTTTCGATATAATCCCGCGGTTTTTATTTATTTCCAAAGGCCCTTTCTTAGTGTATACCTACACACCTTAAAGAATATAGTCTCCAAAAATTTGTCGGACCAGCGTTTTGGACTCTGTGTGAAATATAGTTCAATCATTCAGTCAGTCAAATAGTTAGGTATTACTTTGAATTTTGTTTATTTTGATTTGTTACTCAATAGCAAAAAAACTGCTGTACCGATTGTCTCGCCCTAAGGCCTCTAACTGACAGATTATGTATTTATTTTGATTGATTGGTTAATACTTTTTTGCAACACACCACAATTAAATAATTACAATAATACAAAAAGAAATATAAACAACATAAAATTAGGTGGTACAATGGGCGGCTTTATCGCTTAAAGCGATCTCTTCCAGGCAACCTTTAGATGGACAAGAACCAAAGAAAGAGGAAAGGTAGGGTGATTAAATAATATTATGCCGCAATAATAACAAATACTGAAAATAGAATAAAATAAATATTTAAGCAGGGCTTTCATACAACAAGCGCTAAACGCTATTTATTGGCAACGGTACTGAACCCTTGGTCCGCTCATCCGATTTGCACTTAACCGGTGTTTAATGAAACAAGAGTAATACAAGTGAAACCGCAACGCTCAGCTAGTTGCCAGTAAATAAGGCAGAAAACTACCCTTTCCATTAGCAACTACCTACCTTGTTGGACTGGTAATTATTTTAGGGGTGAAATACATAGACGGGGCAAGAGATAAGACGATATACAAGATGTAATAAAAACGATGAACAAGCCGAAAGGGGGTATATTCTAGACGTCTAGGCGAACAACTTTTGTTCTACAATTTTAGAACAGGTAAATTCCCTGCTGCGGGAGTTCCAAGTGATACTAAGTGACCAATAATAAGTATAAAGTGGAAAGATTTATTTGTTTGATTGTTTGTAATAAATGGGCTTCGAAACCATTAAACCGAAATGAAAAATTCTTGAAAACTGGATGCGAGAAGCCAAAAATAGATCTAGGTGGCGTGCAATTGGAGAGGCCTATGTCCAGCAGTGGACTGCAGCAGGCTGATGATGATGATGAAAAATTCTTATACCGACGGGAGAAACCACGGGGCGTATAATAGTAGTATGGATAACTTGCGCCAGATCGCCGCCACGTGTCCACGCCACGTCCGCGCCTCGTGCTTCCATTCACCTACCCGCTTTATACGTATGAAAAACCCGTAACTAGCTCTCAGAAAAAGGAACCATACGATGTTAGATCGGTCGTGTCATTAGCCTAATGACTCGACAGCCTATAGGTACAGTTTTATTGAAAAAAATCCATTAGTTACAAAAACTCTAGTTTAGACGTTTGTTTAGATGTTTTGGGTGTCAAAAACGCAAAAACTACTGCAGCTATTGCGGTGAGACTTTGTATGTAGATAGTAAAAGATTTGGTTTAATTCGCGTATTATTATTTTTAAATTCTCTTACCTCGACGTTTCGATCATGTTACAATGATCTTGGTCGCGAGGGGACTGGAGCTGTGGCGGGCGTCGTCCTCTATTTATATTATTTATTATTTTAATTAAAAAATAATACTATTATTTATATATATTTTTTATATTAAGTATTTTTATCCTTTTTATTTTTTTTTATTTATATTTTATATAGCTCCAGTCCCCTCGCGACCAAGATCATTGTAACATGATCGAAACGTCGAGGTAAGAGAATTTAAAAATAATAATACGCGAATAAGACCCGGGAAAAATAACTATGAGTTCAAATCGTGTGAGTTTAAAATGTTGATTTGGTTTAAGACAAAGGCTACTTTTTATCAAAAAAAACGGGATCGAGACTTAAGGCCCCATACTCACCAGCTAATGACGTGACAGGGATAGGGCTAACAAATTTCAGATGGACAAAAGAGGGACGTAAGATGCGACTATGCAATATTTTAGTAAGTAAAATCAATCAATTCTTAAAAAGAAGATACCTATTGCTAATTTGGTAAAACTGTTCTACCAATTTCAAGTGTATGTTATTATGCTTTGATTCAGAAAACATAGCGGTTTAAATACGTCACGTTTAGCTGTAAAATAAAAATTAAAGTTTAAAGGTGTTGTTTTAGATTTTAAAAAATATGTTATAAAAGTTAACCAATCGTGTAAAGAAAACTACCCAAATGAAGATAAGAGAATGAGTAATAAAATACTGAAATAGTATTTCCGAATGTTTTGTAATTACTGAGAAATATTGAGATCCCTGCCGCCAACATCGTGAGTATGTCACCTTAAGGGGGTGAAACGCAGAGGAACAAGAATACAGTTAAGGGAACCTTTTACTAATAACAAACTTGTGTCAAGAGAAAGAGATTCTGTAGAAGGATAAATTACATCAATAAAATACAGGTTCTCATAAAATTATCAATGTTTTGTTACTTTTATGCTCAAGGCATTGAACTAGAAATATTTATAACGAGAAATGCATCATCAAAAATGTAAATGGCGAGCGAGAGGCGCGGGTTCGAACCCCGTCACGGAAGATTTGTGATCAGCAGTTTATGATAATGCATTTGTTTTCGTAAAATTCTAAAATTATTAATTTCAATCAACTGGTGTTTTGGGCACATAATGTTGGATACACTAAAATGAAAAATACATAGAGTGCCCGGTTCGGATTCGAACGCATGACCTTCAGAATGAAAGTCGACATTTCAACCATTAGACCAACACCGCTTTACGCTATCCAATACCCCACATTCCAATAGCATACCTTTACGTAAAGGTACGGATTGTGGTCGAAACATCGCCAGCAATTTTACTCACAATCTTGTTCAATCCGGTTAATTCTAGCTAATTCCAGTTTACTCCGGTTTATACTGGTCCGTAGGTACAGTTGGAGAGAAAAGTGTAAGTATTTTTATGACACCAACTTTGACGATAAAAGCTGATTACGCTTTGTAAGTGTAAAGTACGTGTGTTATTTAGTTGGATGTTACAAGTATGCAAGTGTACCTCTATACCTACGAATGGAATTTGAACCCACATTCTCCATTTTAATATAGCATTGTAGAAATGTATTTTTTTACTATTGTAGTATGTAAGTCATCATTTTTTACATTATTTTTATTTTACTTGTATTATAATTAGTTATTTTTGTTGTATCTATTAGTAAAATGTTCATTAAATCTTATATTATTATTATTTCTAGTAGCGCAAGCACAAGCACCAGACGGGTGATCTGTCCGCTCATGTTGGGACCATTTCACCCAGATTAAATAAATCGTGTGCCTGTGCGCCATCTGGTGCACACCCGTCTGGTGCACGCCAGCGCAAGCACCAGACGGGTGATCTGTCCGCTCATGTTGGGACCATTTCACCCAGATTAAATTAAATCGTGTGCCTGTGCGCCATCTGGTGCACACCCGTCTGGTGCACGCCAGCGCAAGCACCAGACGGGTGATCTGTCCGCTCATGTTGGGACCATTTCACCCAGATTAAATTAAATCGTGTGCCTGTGCGCCATCTGGTGCACACCCGTCTGGTGCACGCCAGCGCAAGCACCAGACGGGTGATCTGTCCGCTCATGTTGGGACCATTTCACCCAGATTAAATTAAATCGTGTGCCTGTGCGCCATCTGGTGCACACCCGTCTGGTGCACGCCAGCGCAAGCACCAGACGGGTGATCTGTCCGCTCATGTTGGGACCATTTCACCCAGATTAAATTAAATCGTGTGCCTGTGCAAATAAAAGTATTTTCTTTCTAGAAGTTTTAGTTTAAAAATGCACACAGCTTTTTTTCAGTTTTTCTCGCCGTCGTCCATTAAAATTTGTGTGGTAAAATAAGAGGTAACAAGAAATCTAACCATGAGTAATGGAATGACCACTAGTGAACTTTAACAGTAACCACATAGCTGGATGGAACCGAGATCATTGATCTCAACCTTAATAGTAGATAGATAGGACATCAGAAGGATGTAAACAACCACTGTTAGTAAAGTTACTGCAAACTCAATGATGCATCGACTACATTTTAAAGAGCGCAGCAATGCTCATTCAATTTTTACTAAGTAAATATAATAAATAATAAAAAAGTATTGGTCGATATTACACACAGCGCTATCTAGCCTCCAAACTAAGCACTAGGCTTGGGGTACCTTCTAGATAACGGACATCCTACATAATTTACTTTTTTTTTGTAATTCTTTTTTTTTTTAAATACATACCTACAGTCGCGTCGCAGTCCAAGCGTCACACCAAGTAAACAGACGTAACCTTTTATTTAAAAAAAACTGGAATTAACCTATTCCACTTTTGTCTCCGCCTGTCCAAAGCTAACGCAAAACCATCTAATTTTTGATCACAGCTACAAATGAATGCGCTTACTAAGATTAGAATTTTTCGATTTCAGTTTTTCCTGGTTCGTTTTTTTTTTCATTAACATCGGTCTGCTAGTTTTTTTTTTAAATAAAATTATAATTGGGATGAAATTGTGTTAAACCACGTCAAAGCGAGCAAAACAAAGAACAGTTTTTTGTAAACAAAGAACGGAGAAAAGCTCGACGCAAGTTGTAGCCGTACCAGACGACCGAATATAGTCCGGATCGCACCTCCGCACCACTGGCATTAGTAAAAAAAACTGACTTTTATTCATGAAAATAGTACAGTAATTACTAGAAAGCTTACTTTGTCAACAAAACTACCTTAACCTTAGAGACCATTATTGAAATTGATATTTCAAAAGTTGTCAAGTGCACATTCTTCTAGGAGCAAAGATGACGATGTAACATGTCCCTGCTTTTATGACGTATTCTATGGTCTTTATCTTCTTTTCGCTCCGGCTAGAACTTCTAACTTGACTTGACAACTTGCTATCAGGTATAACAAGCGCGACCGAACTATTTTTTATTTCAAAAACAAAACTATTTCCTATCTAAATTAGAAAGAGGCGTTCCTAAGTACTTAGATACTTAAGTACCAAAACATAAGTAGGTATAACAGATATTTTATGTTACAAACCGCTCTTAGAGCTCTCGAGCACTTAACATCAGAGAGTAATGAATAAGGGGTATCTTAGGAACCGGATCTGCTTGGAACTTGATATATTTTTATTGCTTTTTGTAGATACGTACTTACTACTAAATACAAGATAATACGGAATCATTTGTTTGTGGTTGTTTTACAAAGCTGTGATAAAACTATGTCACTTAAACGTAATAAATAACAAATAAAACTTAAATTTTTGTTTGTTTTTTATTACGTATATTTATTTACGCCTGGAAGTTCGATGCGTCACTGGGAGGAGATGCCGGAAGACCAGTGTTGTGGCTTCTTCGGGAGTCACAACGTTTGCCGAGGCAGATCCTCGTTGGCAGCAGGCACACTGCTCACGTTGTAGCGGTTAATTGGACCCGTATTTCTTTTACGTTATTTTTATTTCCTTTTCATAATTATATAAGACAAAACGATCTTTGTTTTGTCTTATATTATTATCTATGTAACAATTGTGTCCCATTGTTCGTATGTGTGTGTTTGTTATCAATAAATGTTTTTATTTCTTTTTTCTTTCTTTTTTTCTTAAACGACCGTTAGCTGAATTACTGAATAACAAGCGATTGTAATAACTAATAACCTAACCATTACCTATCAGATTCAAATTCAGATTTTAGCTTTTAACGTATTTTTTTATTGTTCTGTTGCAGTTTCAGATTTATTTATTGCTTTCATGCGTTTACAGTTTTTATTTTTAAATTAATAAATACATAGAATACATTAAAGCATTTTCGTAGAGGGTCTACAGGGGTCTTAGGGGTGGCTATGAGCTTCTCATAGATGTCCGGGAAACCGTACGCTCTACGAGAAGGCAACGAATGCAGGCTACAGGTACTACGTATAGGAATGTCCAGGGAACCGTACACATCCTATGCGCAGTACCACACCCGGTACTGGATTCGATCTGATCGATCGATTGATTGATTGATTGATTGATTGATTGATTAATACTTTATTGCAACACACGATTAAATAATTACAATAACAAAAAAGGAAATAAACAACATAAAAATAGGTGGTACAATGGGCGGCCTTATCGCTTAAAGCGATCTCTTCCAGGCAACCTTTGGATGGACAAGAAGCAAAGAAAGAGGAAAAGGTAGGGTGATTAAATAATATTATAATTACTTCAATAGTATTACGATAATAGTATGACACATAACAAATAATAATGGAAAAATAAATACAATTATAATATAATTCTAATATCAACATATTACAATACTACACAAACATACTAATAAATGACACAATAATACACCTAATATTATACACATATATATACATACATCCATACATAAGTACACATATACACATATCACATAAAATACACATATACATACCCACATACAATAAAGATACATTATGACCATCTCACAACCAAACGTTTCTCAGCAATATCAAGATAGTACTTGTAAACGCTACTTTTGAAAACCGATAGAGACTTCGACTGTCGAATGCAGGAAGGCAAAACATTCCACAGCTCCACAGCCCTAGCTGAAAAGGAATCACCATAAAAGGTGGAAGAACGCGAAGGGAGTTTAAGGAGAAAGGCTTTCGAAGAGCGGACAGGTTGAGAAGGGGGACGTTGAAATTGAAACCGAGACTGGAGATACAGGGGAGAGTTAGGCAGGAATAAAATTCTGTAAAGAAGCGTTAAAATGTGATAGTTTCTACGCAGACGTATAGGCAACCATTTGAGCTCACTGCGAAATTCGGACACGTGATCAAACTTTCGAAGACCAAAAACAAACCGAATGGCAAGATTCTGGAGCCTCTCAAGCTTGTTCAGTTGTACCTCAGTGAGATCAAGGAAGCACTCATCCGCGTAGTCAAGGATGGGAAGCATTAGAGATTGAGCTAACATAACTTTGGTAGCTGTTGGTAAGAAATTCCGCAACCGCCTAAGCGAGGCATTGGACGCAAATATCCTTTGACTCACCCCTGACAGCTGCGGGTCCCATGTGAGATTACTATCCATGGTGACACCAAGATTTTTGACCTCCTTGCTGTACGGCACCGTAGTCCCGTCAAAAACAACTCTAGGTAGTTGAGAAAAATTCAACTTACAAGTCAACCTAGAACTGCCTATTACTATTGCCTGAGTTTTTGCTGGGTTAACCTTAAGTCCATATGATCTACTCCATACGCAAATTTTGTTTAAGTCATCATTTATGCAGACAATGGCACGGTCTATCTGTTCTAGTGGCGCCTGCGCATAAATTTGTAAATCGTCCGCATACAGGTGGTAGGACGAAGTAAGATTATGGGAAATTGTGTTAATGAAAACAGCAAACAGGAGAGGAGAGAGTACGCCGCCCTGAGGAACACCGGCAGATATAGAATTCCACGTGGAACAGGTCTGTTCAATACATATACGCTGCCGGCGTCCCATCAGGTAACTACGAAACCAAGCAATCACTGACGGACACATGTTAAGGGAGCTGAGAATACCAAGAAGCAAGTCGAAATCAACATTATTGAAGGCGTTGCTAAAATCAAGAAGAGTGAGAACAGTGAGCTGTCTGCTATCCATACCAAACCGTATGTCATCGGTGATCTTCACCAATGCAGTGGTGGTGCTGTGTCCTGGGCGGAAGCCAGACTGGAAAGGGTTCATAAGCGAGTTTTTGTTAAGGAATGCACTCAGCTGTTGGTGCACTAGGCGCTCAAGAACTTTGGATAGAAATGGTAGAATAGAGATGGGACGATATTCGGAAAAAGTAGTAGGATTAGGCTTTTTAGGGAGAGGAATTAGTTGAGCTTCTTTCCAGGCCACAGGAAAAGTACTGGTGGATATGGATGCATTCAGAATTAAAGTTATGACATGCACTATCTCATCGAGAATAGGCATAATCATACTTCTGCTGATACTGTCGATGCCAACGGCATTGGAGGAGATAGATTTAATGCCTCTCTTAACGTCAATGTCAGTAAATTGCACGAAAGAAAAAGGAGAAATGTCGGGTGGTTGTATAGATGAAAGGTATGACAGAGTTTGAGATTTAGTGAAATTGTCAAGATTAGAACAATTAGAAAAATGTTGGTTAAGAAGATTTATATCTAAGTCATGGGGTAAATTATTATTAGAACGAGATTTACCAACCCCCAGAGTCTTAAGAAATTTCCAAATTTTGGACGAGTCCTCTTGCTCTACAGATTTGTGAATATATCGGCGTAGTGCATCCCTACACACTCTGTTGCAGCGATTACGAATTTTATGATATAGGTTCTTATTTTCCGGAGTAGGCTTGCGCTTATATTTACCCTTGGCGGACGCTTTGCTATGCATCAAGAAACGTATTTCTTCCGTCAGCCACGGGGCAGGATTTTGTTTGATCTTGACTCTACGAACTGGGGCATGTGTGTCATACAATTTGATAATTTTACTATTGAAATTTTGCACCATATCATTTATGTCGTCGATACCATTGATATCGGACCAATCAATATCTCGAGCGTCACCACGAAGAGACCCCACATCCATTCCTCCAAAGTTACGTCGAAGAAGTATTTGAGGTTTAGACTTAGGAGGGCGGACTTTATATGAAAGAAAGATTAGATCATGATAGGAGAAACCGTCTGCAGAACACTGACCGTGTTTTGCGACGTTGTTCGGGGATGAAACAAGCATCAGATCTAAAAGGGATGGAGTACAGTTTGGAAAATGATGAGTAGCATCAAGAGAAAGAATAGAAATATTTAAGGAACTTGCAATTTGTTCCAGCTTGTGAGTTCGTGAATCTTGCTTGCTCGATTCGATTCGATACAAAACAAAATCTTAGCAGACTACTTAAGCAGGAGCTCGACGCAACGATACCGCGATCTAGAAAATCGCGTTCACCTCACTAGCGCCATCTCTTATAATTATTCAGTTTCTTTGCAATTTCTTAAATGATTGTATTCGCGTGTTCATTCCGTGTCTTGTTCTCATTTGTTTTGTTATGATTATTATTTATTTATGTTACAATACAATATTTAGATTGTCCAAATATTGTGATGTGTCCTGACACATCCATATGGATGGATATGGATGTGTCTAAACACATCACAAGCAATAAGGTTTGTTTATACTATGGGTACGTCTAGTACCTAGTAGTTGCTAGGTACCAGCTTAGTAGCTTACCATGGGGTCAGATGGCGCTGAGTGATGTACACTCAGGATAAATAAAAATGTAGAGATAATTAATTAATTCATTTATTAAATAATAATTAATAATTCATTTATTTTATTTATTCAATTAGGCATAAATTATTAACCAAACCAAACACTGTCTTTAATTGAACATGTATTTAAAAAATAAATATAAAAAATTATATTCGTTGTTTTAACCATAACGCAAGTTTACTAGCTTACTTGATGGTGCAGTATAATGTTCACAGAATTTTTTATTTAGTAGCAACTTTTAGTTTAAAACTATGCCGTGATATAAAGCTGAAAAGAGGCTTGCAGCGCTGTTCAACTGACTGAAAACCATAGTTTTTCACTTTTTCTCAAAACTAGAACATTTGTGTTTAAACTGTATTGTACCAACTTTATACGCTAACTTTTTCTATTACCAACTTTTTAAAAGTTCTACGATTCGCGCTACGAGTGCTACGAACAGCTACGGAATAGCTACGTGACGGCTACGAGATTTTATAGAGTGATTTCTACTATTATTTTAAGTTGTAAACTATGAGCCGAGCGGTATAGGCACTGGAATATTGATCCAGGGACGCGAGTTCAAATCTCGCCGCAAGTGAATTTTTGAAGATGAATTTTTCCTTTAAAAATATTTTTTGTAAACTATGATTATACTTTGTGTGGTATTTTATTGACCAATAAAAGAAATTTAGATCACAATAATCTACTACATTTTTAAAACAGTAAATAGAACTTCAATTAAGATAAATAAATATAAAACACAAATAAATATACCTAAAATAACACTAAATTTATTTAATTTAAGTCTCGGAAGCGCCAAAACAGTAATATAATTCTTGTTCAATACGAGACTTCTTCTATACTTATCTATCTATCTATCTATACTTGTAATAAAGGAACGGACGACAAAAACTCTGTACTTGAAAGTAAATTAAAAAAAAATTGGTCTAGGAGACTTAAGATAACTAGTAGAACAAAATTATATAATTTTTAAAATTCGTGCCTGTCTGTCTGTTTGTCTGTTTCTCAGTCTGTTCCTTATACAATTAAAAACTACTAATTCGATTGAAATTTGGTTTTCAATATTGGATAGTTCTATTTTCGAGGAAGGTCATTGTATACTTTGCATCGAAATCCAATTAGTAGAACCCGAGTAATAAACGAAAAAGTGCAACCGCGCCCGTGACTACGCGTTTTTCACTTTCGCGGGTGAAATCGCGGGGCGCAGCTAGTATTAGCTAAAACTGTATGAAGTGCAGATTACTACTAATGAATGAAGGTAAAACCAATGTGCAAATACAATATCCCGTTTCGTTGTAAAAATAAAGTATATGTTTTAAACGAGCTGTTTTAATATCATTTTTTGTGTTGTAAAAGTTTACTAATCGTGTAAATAAAACTACCAAAATGTAGGCAAAAGAAGATTAATAAATAAAATAAATAAATATTTCACTTCATTGCACACAGCCCAATCTAGCCGCAAACTAAGCACTAGACTTGTACTAAGGGTACTAGACAACGGATATACTACATACTATACTTTTTTTTTAAATTATATACCAAAATATGGTAACCGCATGTTTTGTAATTTTAGAATTCGTCATCTAAACCAATATTCTAAAAAAAGAAGGTTCTCAATTCGTCGCGCATATATTTTTTAAACGCGATGAGGTAAATGTAAGTATTTTAAAAAATCCATTACGTAGCTTCTGTCAAAAGTCTTTGAAGTCTCAACAGTTATTATCAATTAATTTGAAATTAACATTTGAAAGGAATCAATTTATTAACATTTGTCAAGCACAGCGTGGTTAAATTAATCATTGTGTGGTCTAAGGTATGAAATATTGATTTTTATTATGAACTAGCTGCGCCCTACGGATTTACCCACGTAAGTCCGGTTCCCGCGGAAATATCGGGATAAAAAGTAGCCTATGTGTTATTCTCGGTATTCAGCTACCTATACTCGAAGTTTCATCGCAATCGGTTTAGTAGTTTTTGCGTAAAAGAGTAACAAAGTCACAAACATACATACGAGTACAAACTATCGCGTTTATAATACCTGCAAGCTGCGCCCTGCGGTTTTACCCACGTAAGTCCCATTCCCGCGGGAATATCGGGATAAAATATAGCATATGTATTATTTCAGGTCTCCATCTACCTATATTCCAAGTTTCAACGCAATCGATTCAGTAGTTTTTGCGTGGAAGAGTAACAATACTCACATTCTTACATACATGCAAACTTTGGCGTTTATAATATTAGTAAGATAATTAAATTCCTTATTTATAAACGACTAGCTGCGCCTCGCGGTTTCACCTCCGTAAGTCTTAATCCAAAATTTAAAAAAATCTTTTATAAGAACCTTCTCCTGATCATAAGGAAGACAACAAAAAAACAATTATCGAAATCGGTCCAGCTGTTCAGGCGTGATGCCGTGACAACGCAAAATAGGCATTCATTTTTATATAATACTAGCTGCGTCCTGCGGTTTCACCCGCGTAAGTCCCGTTCCCGTTCCCGTTCCCGCGGGGATTAAAAGTATCCTATGTCCTTCTCCTGGTTCTAAGCTACCTCTCCACCAATTTTCAGACAAATCGATTTAGCCGTTCTTGAGTTATAAATGGTGTAACTAACACGACTTTCTTTTATATATATATATATATATATAGACTAGCTGCGCCCCGCGGTTTCACCCGCGTAACTTCCTATCCCGTAACGTTAATGGTCCCTCACGTATGTCATACCAAGTGTTGCTTAACGATCATTCAAAGTACTTTATAATATTTCTACCTATAAAACAACCCTGTACCAAGTTTTATGAATATCGGGTCACCCGCTCTTTTTCACCCATCGCGTATGTTGTACCAAGTGTTGCTTAACCCGTACGATCATTCAAAGTACCCTATATATTATTTCTACCTCTAAACCAACCCTGTACCAAATTTCATTCATATCGGTTTACGGGTTGTTGAGTTAGAAATAGAAATACACGACTTTGTTTTTCAGAGCTGCCGTCCCGCAGTTTCACTCGCGTAAGTCCCGATCCCGAGGGAATATCGGGATCAAAAGTAGCCTATGTCATATCTGGATAATGTAGCTTTCTATTAATGAAAGAATTTTTGAAATTGTTCTAGAAGTTTCTGAGATTACCCCAAATACATACATACATACATACATGTTACCAACGTAACCTCTTTATAATATTAATTACCAACATAAAACAAAATATTAAGAATCAAAAGTACAATGAGATATTGCAAAAGAATTTTTAAAAAGCACTGCAGTTTGGTGACACAACCGTCTCGCATGGAGCCGACCGATTGAGCCGCGCGGCATGATGCCTTAACCCCTATACTATGATACTTTAACCCCTATTATTATATTAGTATTAGTATAGATAAGAAGATTATTAACAGATGACCAAGTTATGTGACGTTTGTTTCTGTCTGTCAATTTAAAACTTTGCAGCTGATAACCAGCGTTTGCAAGTAAGGGGGTAAGTTTTAAGTATCATAATTATGTCTATTATTATAGCAATAAAAATAAATATAAAATTAGCCTAAGCAATCGCCATTCAGCACAGCAATGCAGCAAGTTTTATGAGAACTTTTGCACCAAGAACGATAAGGGGCGGGTTATTTGATTAATTTGTTCTATTTTTATTCAAAATTATATAAAATTTTGTGCTGTTTAATAATTCATTATTATATATTTTAGTATTCCTAAATAGCTAAGTAATTGATTGCTAACCGCTGATCGGCAACAGTTTACGCCCCAGACCGCAACAACGTCGCATAAAACAGTAATTAGCCCACGATAATTGAATTTCGGTAACCGTCAGTCACAGATTCTGTACCGATTAATTATACATTAAATGACATGTTGTATTAATATTAATTATTGTATAATAAACTAGCAGTGTCTCAGGGCTTTACCCGGAGTTTTCCCGTATACGAATTTAATTTCAGTGGTTCGCGAAATATGTTTGTAATTTAACACAATACGATCACAAATAAATCCTTATGAGTTTCTTGTGGATTATTCTCATCGAAGTATTTTTACTTTCAATGAAATAAAGTACTTTGACTTTTACCTATTTACCTAATATTTAGTGGGCCTCGCAAAATGTCAGTTGAAATCAGAGATACAACTCATAAAATGTAAGGCTTGACATTCACAGTTGTAAACAAAATTAGACTACGGATTACGGAACAACCCCCACGAGAACCTTTAAGAAAATTAAACACATTTATACACAAAGAGATTTGACTTTTCATTCTGGAGAAGACATGGGGCTTTTTGTACTTGGAAAAATTTAAAGTGATAAGTTAATCTAAATACCACATAATATGAACAATTGTTTTTTTGATAAATTACATAATTTTTAGGTAAGATTAAGATATAATTTCATCTATGGTGTTCGCGATTTTGCATAATAAAACACTTTATTCATCGGTCAAACCTTGAAAAAACACACTGTAAAATTGGCGAAAGCTCGGTTCGTTTAAAACCATGAATAAAGCGCGATTAAACCAGATAAATAAAGTGTTTTATTAAGATTAAGATAGATAGATAAATATATAGATTAATACTCTAAACATGAATGCCGCAGGATCTTCACAACTAAAGTTGTATTGTAGTATTAATTGAGTGATCGTATTCACATTCGCCTATTTCACATCATACGATTAAATTAAATAAATACTTTATTTGAACAACCAGGTAGGACACAACACAGAATAACAAAATAACCATATTTTACCCGGTATGTGAGTATTATTAAATATAACAAACGTGGTGTTTGTATGTTTTCTAACTATTTTTATTGAACCAGGATAGGTTATGTAGGTACGTGGCTGCCCCGGCCTACCAGCATATTGTTCCTTGAAAGAGGTTTACTGTGTGCTTCTGCTTAAAAAATTGCGATAATACGTCTGTGTGACAGAGCCCTGTGTGACTGCCAAAAATAACACAAAACAATTTGTTAGAACGAAATGTTCTAAAAATCACCCTAATTTACTCGAAGAAAACGTTATTTTTCTTAGAAAATTTGTATAATTCAAGTAGATTTTGGGTTAGCTCTTAACTGAGTAGGTCCTCAAACAACAAAGATAAAGAGAACTTAGCATAGAATAGACAAAATGTACGAACGCAACATTGGTTTTGGAGTGTTCCAATCTTTACAAAAAACATATCGATTGACCATCAAAAATTAAATACTTTGTGACCAGATTTGTCGAAGATTTTTTTTTTTCAACTTAAATCAAAATAAATAGTTTTTTTAAACGATCATTCGATGCGTTCAAACATAAAAACAGATACGACATGTTGATTGTCAAAAAGTGGGGTCGTCACAAAGTTAGCATACTGTCACAAAACAACCCCATTTTACTGGTATGTGAGTATTAAGATATATAACAAACATGATGAACCAAACAAATCATGAATGAAACGCGATAAATAAAGTGTTTAATAATGATAAATGTATGTTTTCTAATTACTTTTACTTCAATACAAAGCTCATTTGTTTGAAATAAAATTCCCTTGTTCTGTATCAAGAAAAATAAAGTTCAGAGGAAGTGCAACGATGTAATGCGAAACGAAGTGTTCGAAGACCACCTATATGATGGATCGACGACATTGTAGCAGTCGCGGGGAGTCGTTGGATGGTGGTAGCTCGCGATTGCTATTTGTGGTGACTTATGGGAGAGACCTATGTTCAGCAATGGACAGATAAGGGTTACGATGTTGATGATAATTCCACCCGAAAAAACGAGGAAGAATTGAAAGTTTAATCAAAACTCCTAAAATAAAATTCTTAGTCTAGATTTGACTTTTGTTTTCTAGACTTTGTATTGAAACAAAATTCATTTTACGGCTTTAATTACGGTGTTTTTATTATCAGCATTTTTTCAATGCCGATCTGACGTTTCGGAGATTATTTCAGACTCCTTAAAACCATTAAAACCATTTTTTTTCTTTTCTATGGTTTTAAACACAACCTACCCTCACCCCGCCGATACCCGACAAACCTACCGAGTTACCCGCTAGACTCAAGCGTACGTGTGTTCTCATTTCTAGAGATATCACACGCATGTAAATGTTGAGTTTTGCTTGTATTAAACGAAACTTTGCTCTAACAGTGAACGTAGACAACATATTACATGTCGGCCGATTATCTATATCTATACTTATAATAAAATCGTAAATAATTAACTTAGCGGTACGCGGTGTCTGTTTTTGAAAGATATTTTGAAAAAAACTAGTCTACTAAGTCTAAGGTAACAGACCCCATTTCAGTGTTTAACTTTTGTCTGTTTGTCCGTTTGTATGTTTGTCCGTTAGTCTGTTTGTCTTAATATCTGTTTGTAATCTCGGACCGATTTCAATGAAATTTGGTATGCAGATAGCTTAAGACTTCGATTAACATATAGGCAACTTTTTATAAAAGTAGGATTTATATATAATTGTGTAATTTCGTTGTTTTTGAACCATCGTTATCTGTGTGTCTGGGTGTCTTTCTATGTATAACATGTACGTATTTACAAAAGAAAATAAATATACTAGGTAAGTATAATCCGTTGTCTAATCACCATAACACAAGCTTAATAGCTTACCGTAGGGCTAGATGTGTGTGTTGGTCACACAATTTATTTATTGATTGGCTTAATGTAGGAAATCTCCACCGTATAAATGGCTCCTTACAGACACAAAAAATCGGCCGATAATCGGCATACGAACCTAAAATTGTTGTTTTTACGATCGCTAGTTTGGTATCCTGTTCACTGTAATTTTCAATGTTTGTTCAGAAAATAGAAAGTTATAATGGAGTAAATGATAAAGCTGAGACTCTTTGTAGTTAATAGTCTAGTTTTCGTCTCAAATATGGAACGATTTGTATGTACTTAATGAAGAATACTAACACTAGACATTTTGACTCTGTGTCTGTTTATCTAACAAATAAAACATCAAAATTTTCTAAACAGAATCATTAATAAACATCCAAAAGTCAAAGATAATCTGCAAGACAGAAACCGCGGGATAATTATATCTTTTAAACGCTAACTTAGTATTTACCTGTACCTGTGATTTTGTTCTTATTTCTGTATCTTTTAAATTAAAAACATAAGTACGGAGGTGCCTACAGGCTCTTAATTGGTTTACTCTAGTAGAAAGCCAAACTAATTCAAATATTAATTAAAAGTAAAGAGAGAACACTTTATAGCTTTGAAATTCGAAGCGAGTTCGATTGAACGAATGAATGTTAATGAACGAACAAGTTAACGGGATTCTTAGTTTGAAATCTTAGTAATATTACAAAGGTGAGATATTGTGATGGTGGATGTAGTATAAAATATAGGTTCTAGTTGTATGGTTTCTCTTTTGTATCATACTTTCTTAATTAATATAGAAAGTATGACACATACTTAACATTAATCTTTTTTTTCCTAATAGCTTATCTTATCTTATGATCTGTACCTATTAATTTTCTGTAAATATTATAGCAATCTTGGAAATTTAAACTTTTTTATTTTTTTTAGATTACTTCTCCCTTTTAAAACCGTGCGAAGCGGAAGGTCTAGGGGCTTCTAGTTTTTCCCAACCTTCCGTTTCGTTACAATGTGTGTTTGTTGCTGTATTAATAATTGTATCATGATTATGTAACGTCCCTACCTACTATTTGGTGAACAATAATTTACTTCTTTTTGTTCTGTATGTATACATTTATATTTAGAAATAAACCCTTTTTAATTGTGTTCTTATTATTTCAGTTATTTGTTCAATAGTATCGACATTCATCATCATTATCATCTAGGCCCTTATCCGTCCACTGTTGAACATAGGCGTCCCCCCCCCCTCCCGCCACAAATAGCGATCGCGAGCTACTTCCATCCAGCGAGTCGGTCCACCGAATAGGTGGTCTTCAAACACTCCGTTTCGCATTACATCGTGGCTGCCACTTTCCATCGGTTATCAGTCCTTCGAGTTATATGGCCTGCTCATTGCCACTTAAGTTTACTAATTTTGAGAGCTATTTCGGCTCCTACGTATTTACTACTTGCTCGACAGTATTCTTTCCTGATTCAAGTACCGAAATTACTACTTTTAAACGAATTAATATAGGGCATAGGCACATACGAAATTAAACGTCAAAAGTGCAAAATTTCTAAGTCCTAGGGCGGCATATTGATATAATTACATTTAGGCGTTAAACTTGATTATAACGCAGCCTTATAAGAACGGTGATCGAAAGAGAACGAAGGAATGAACGAATGAATTAATGAGTGAGTTCCAATCGGCAACTTCTTTCAGTTTTATTGTCTTAGTAAACTGTTCTTTAATCGATTTATTTACTTTGTTTCGAGTAATAATGAGTCGCTGAATGGTTTGTATCTCTATTTTGTTTCATAATTATTTTATCTGTACCTACTATCTACTTTAAGAGTGGGCACATTAATTACGAGCCATTTGCACACCGCTGATTGATGTGCTAACCCAGTTTAAGAAACAAACAATAAAGTATTTCATTCAAACTATGTTTTTAACCCTCCAAAATCAACATCACTAAACACCAATAAAAGCCTTTTTTTTTAATTGTATCTATGCTATACTAACGCATTCTCTATACACATAGAACTATAATATAATGACTGAGGTTTTTTTAAAACACTAAAAAACTGTAAGCAACACACAACGCCATCAAGCCCCATGGTAAGCTGCTAAGCTTATGTTACGGTGACTAGACAACGAATATATACTACTTTATATTTATGTTTCTTTTGTAAATACATACACATTATACATAAAAATACACCCAGATCACAGATACATTTATTATATTATTTATTTTAAACATAATGACTTGCACCCGACGGGAATCGAACCCGCAACCTTCTGCTTTGCAGTCGGGCCTTCGCCCGCCGCGCCACAGAAGCCGTCACAAATTACATTTTTAAAGAAAATTTCCATCAAATATCTTTAAATTAAACACACAAACCAAACCATATCTGCAGTCCCAACACTAAACTCAGCATCTGATTCTCTAATTTAAGTAACTATTTCTAACATAACAATATACCTTTAAATTAAACACACAAACCAAACCATATCTGCTGTCCCAATACTAAACACAGCATCACTAATTATTAACTATTTCATTCCACTTTATTAGCGAGACACTGTAGGTACACCTACCAACCTAACTACTCACCATATCTGCTGTCCCAACACTAAACTCAGCATCTGATTCACTAATTTAAGTAACTATTTCATTCCACTTTATTAGCGAGACACTGTAGGTACACCTACCTACCAACTACTCACTCCGCCAGAGTTGTCGTAGCAAAGTTAGACCATGCAAGTTCGTACCAACTTCACCCAGGGGGCAACCAGGCTCGGGTAACTTTCCTGCGGTTTTTCTCTCTGCTGTTGAAGTTGATGTGTTCATTACTACGTCTGCACCTACCTGCTATATTTTAAGATTTGTTTTGTGGATGATTTTGGAGAAGTTCTTCGGTTTGTGATTAGAAAAGTTAAAATATATGCCTGTTCCACGAGTTTTGTTAAAGTCTAGTCAAGTCTGTCTGTAATACCTAGTTTTTTTAGGCATTTTTTTTATTATAGAGGCCGTCAGTTATCAACTTACGGGTATAATAATTAATCATTGAATTTTTCTTTATAAAACGTATTCATACCTCAATTCATTAAAAAAGGTAATATCTACTCACTTAGAAATAGTTTTACAAACATGCATTATCAAAAATTCGCATGACAGAATTCGAACATGTGCCTCTCAGTCGGTTTAAAAAGAACAAGGGAAGACATGATCGAAAAAAAATTACCCATGACAGGGTTCGATACTGTGCCTGTCGCTATCCAGGCGAGCGCGCTAACAACTTCGCCAAAAGGGAATATGATAAATATAAAAAAAATATCGAAAATTACACCATTTCAAGTGGATTGCGCGTGGCGTAGTGGATATCGCGCTTGCCTGGATAGTGAGAGGCACAGGTTCGAATTTTGTCATGATTTTTGATAATGCATCTCCTTGTAAAAAAACCTTCCTAGTAAAAATACCCTAAGCAATAAAAACAGAAAATATCTACTCACTTACCTACACAGAAACTTCTGGTATTTAATACCACCGAATTTCCCCGGAAAAATCATAAAGAACTGGTATAAATTTAGTCATTGAAATTGTGCGATTCTATGTTCGTTAGCTCCCTTTGTGTTCTACCCAGTTTCGGACCGAGAGAGAATGTAGTTGAAATGCTGAATGTATGAAATTAACTCGCCTTTTCAACGAAGGTACCTATTATAGAATACTTTAGTAATAGGTAAGTACCACATTAACGGCCAAATACAGAAACGCTACTCAACATTTAAGAACTACTTAAACAAAGAAGCAGCTCTCAAACTCCAAAACTGCCATACAAATTTTAAATTTAGAAACTGCTCAAAAATTTAAGTACCTCTCAAATTTTAAATGACGTTTCTGTATTTGGCTGTTAGTATTATAGGAGTCGGTAACAAAATATCTAAGTACCAGCTACGCCCCGCGGTTTCACCTACGTAAGTCCCGTTCCCGCTAAGAATATCGGGATAAAAAGTATCCTATGTGTTATTCTAAGTCTCCAACTACCTACAAACCAAATTACGTAACGCATCTAATGTAGTGTTTCAGAGCCAAGCGTTTGCTATGGCCTGAATTTTAGACGAAAAAATATTTCCTAAAATTACTATCGACCGATGAAAAAATATGCAGTTTGCCTTCACACGAACTACTCGAATTACTGAGTAGTTCTATAACTTGGTTTCAGGACCAATCGAAACTTTCCTTCCGGATATAAACCTTACTGGAAGAACATTGATTAGTTTCGAGCACAAGTTAAATTACGTTTGAGTTGTATAATAGAAAATAAACTTACTATGGATTACTAATAAAAATAATTACCGTTAATAAATTATGTTATGATTAATTATTACGAAAACACAAAATATAATACCTTAGATTACCTAGATGGCGGGTAAATAAAACAACGACGTTTGAAATTGAGTCATCTTTTTAAAAAATGTGTGAGTAAATTTCCGAACAGTTTCACTTTGAAACGTATGAAACTCGGCTGTCTGGGCTGACATTAAGCAACTTCACTATCAAGCGACTTTTGGAGTCTTGGCGGGAACTCGTTGAGGAGATGTGGTGCTAAATTTTCATTTTTGTGAAACCTAGTTCATATGCGAGCAAATTGTTTAATTTCGGGGGCATATTAATCAATTTAGTTTCGTGAAGGTGTACAAGTGGAATGAAAGTGAAAATCGGTGCAAAACATTGACTTAGTGTTGTCTCCAAGGCTCCGTGAAGATTGTTTGTAAATGGCCGCCGTGTTTACAAATGATTCCCTAGACTTGACTTTAACTATGACGACTTGACTGTTTCGATGCAAATATAACTTGCATAATATATTAAAATACATGACACTGGCTAATTTCCTAATGGCCATAATCGGTTCACAACCGATAAGATATATAAGCGACTTTTCTTCTTCTAGCCTCTAATAGAGATCAGTCCTATGTGATTTAAATTCAAAAGATCACTATAAATAGCTTAGTAAGGTCTTATAGAAATTTCTATAAATATATTATAGAATATCTATCTATATCTATACTTATAATGAAACAAGACAGGACAAGAAGTCTGTACTTGGAAGTAAATTAAAAAAAAAGTTGTCTAGAGGACTTAGGAAAAGTCAAAACAAAAGGATATAATTTTTAAAATTCATGTCTGTCTGCCTGTTCCTTATACAATTACAAACTAATTATCCGATTGAAATCTGGTTTTCAATATTGGATAGTTCTATTTTCGAGGAACGTCGTGGTATACTTTGCATCGAAATCCAATTAGTAGATCCCGAGTAATGAACGAAAAAGTGCAACCGCTCGGCCGCCCGCGCCCATGTTAACGCGTTTTCACTTCTGCGGATGAAAGAAGCTAAGAATGCGGGGCGCAGCTAGTAAATAAATATTGAAAACTAAGCACTAGGCTTGTACTATATGTACTAGACAACGGATATACTACATATTTTACTTGTTTTTGTTATAAATATATATATATGATACAAAGAATACACTCAGAAACAGAAACAAACATTTAAGGTCAGCAGAAATATTTGTTCTCGACGGGAATCAAACCCGCAACCTTCTGCTTCGTAGTCCGAGCGTCGCACGCCGCTCCATAGAGGTGTTTTTAGAGGTATTAACTATTTCGCGTAAAATTAGTCAGACATCATTTCTAGTATCACATAATAACTCAATGTGTCACTTCCAGTAACTTTAATTCGCGTGAACATGTCGCGTGAATCTTAATATTCAATTAGTACAACTCGAGAGTCTCTCACAAATTATTGGCTTCAGCTACGAGTAGATTATAAATATAGTTGTTCCGGAGTACTTGTTTGACAAGTGCTGACTTCATTCACTGACTCAATTAGTTAGTTAGTTAGTCGTCTGTGGTGATGACAGTTAAAAATTGCCTGTAAGCCAACTGCGGCCGTTGCCTGTTGCTTAAGTAAGGTAGAGATATAGCGTTTACATCTTCTTCTCATCTGAGCGATGTTCCCGGTAACATCACTCGTGGGAGCCCGGGGTCTACACCAAATTACTTGCAGTCGACGCAGTAGGGTGGTTTCTATAATCAAAGGTGTTATAGGTAAGTCATCATTGAACATACTTACTGCCTTACCTGCCTGACACCTTACCCTCCTGGGGACTAAGATATTTATTCGCCACCACGCGGGAAGAACTCAAGGTTTGCTAGTGAGTGTCCCTTAGATCCCTTAGTGGACTTTTACGACACCTACAGAAAGTGACGGGTTAACTCTAGTCTATGCTGGGGTTACACGCAAAGCAAGTCTTTTTTAACTTGAGTAACTTCTTAGTGAGACCACTTCACCCTTAGAGAATATTAATTAGTTGTCAACTCGTCCCAATGTCTAAACTACCGTTGGGCCCAGTTGACTAGGTACTATGAAATTCGAAAGGGTACAAGTGCTCCCTGGCCCAGTTTCGAGGGGGCGACTTCTACCCGGGTTAGGAGTATCTTCTTAATGGGACCACTTCAGTAGAGGATATTAATATGTAGTCAACACGCCCAATGTCTTAACTACCTTTGGGCCCAGTTGACAACTAACAAATTCGAAAGGGTATAAGTGGTCCCTGGTCGTTACGAGGGGGAAGACTTCACTCCCGGTTATTTGTAGTCAACTGGTGGTGATGTCTAAACTACCTTTGGGCCCAGTTGACTACTATCAAATTAGAAAGGTCCCTGGTCCCAGTGTCGAGGGGGACGACTTCAGCCCTAACTCAAATTAAACACCATTTGAAGCTATTTGTAACATTGATATTAAATCTGTAAAAACAGAACGTATCACCTTCCCGCCTCTATGATAGCTACGCGGTCTCCTAGCACTTCAGTGTGCCTGTTTAATATTTATGAGACGCAGTAGTTATTCACGAGTTAGTGTTTTAAACAAATTTGCAGGGTTTATTGTTCTGGAGGGAATACTAATTGTTTGGAGTCTTGTCGCGGGAAAATGCGCTAATTATTCTCTTTATACTTTATTACTTTATGGTAGTGTTTTGGACAAGTAAGATTTTTTGAGCTTTTTTAAAGCGTTTGTCCACACCATCTCACCGCATAGTGATGTTATTAAGGTATATGATGTGGTATGCTCGTCTAGAAGGAGAGCACTTGTTTTAAGAACTGTCGCGATAAATTGCGCAATTTTTTCCTTAAACTAGCTGCACCGTAAGTCCCGTTCCCGAGGGAATATCGGGATAAAAAGTAGCTTATGTGTTATTCCCAGTATTTATCTATCTACCTACCTATATACCAAATTTCACTGCAATCGGTTCAGCAGTTTTTGCGTAAAAGAGTAACAAAGTCACATACATACATGCATACAAACTTTCGCATTTATAATATTAGTGAGAAGTAAGATGGTGGATAAGGTAGGGTAGAATTTTTTTGGCGCTCATGTAGTTTAGACGACAATTTAGATTTTTAGACTTTTAAGAGCATTTAGACCACTACTATCCCTGGTAGTGATAATGTGGTCTATGATGTGGCATGCTCACCTAGAAGACAGAATGCAATTCGGGAAATTATTGCTCTTACCATGAAGAAACATGGTCCTCAATATCTTGAGGAAACCCAGGCTTAGTTAAATCTAGACATTTTGACCCGTTCTTAGTTCTCAGCATGGCTGATTAGGCTGGAAGGATGGTATATGTGGCGGGATAGCCGAACCCAACAATTTCCTAGGCACCACAAGTTGCAAATAAAAATGAGATGAAAAAGACTTCCATTAGATATCATAATTATGAGCGAAATTGCGTTGCTACGAGTAAGTAAAAACTTTTATGTTTGTAAAAACCTGAGAACCTGGTTCAAAGAACCAATAGAACCGCTAGAGTTTATAAAAGAAAATCTAAAGTCATGCGAAGCGAATCGAGCTATTGGTTCTAAGAAATTACTTCCGTAGCTGTGTATATTTTACTTCTTACTTAATATTATAATGCGAAAGTTTGTATGTATGTATGTATGTGAGGTTGATAATCTTTCACGCAAAAACTACTGAACCGATTGCGATGAAACTTGAAATATAGGTAGCTGGGGACCTGGATTAACACATAGGCTACTTTTTATCCCGTTATTCCCAGGAGAACTGGACTTACGCGGGTGAAACCGCGGGGCCCAGCTAGTTACTCATAACTTTGTATATACTTTGTGAAATCATAACTTAATACTTAGCAATTCTTTTCAAGGAAATTTGTTTAGAATAAAATCAAGTTTAGTTTAGCTTAAGTAATGCGTACAACTGACGACAGAACTAAAATGAAAGTTTGTAAGTGAAAGTTAGTCGAAATGATGGAATAATGGCTAATATAGGTAAGTACTCGCATGTACCTATAATGGGTTTGGGTAGGGTAACTCTTGTTCTCTACACAAGCTATTGTATAGCTATTGTATTTGTATATCGCCATGCGAATGGGAATGACATGAATATTATTAAATATTATTTTTATTTAAAGGAACTCACTTTTTTTAGCCAAAAATATCAATATTTCTTTGGTTTATTGAGAAACTAGCTGCGCCCCGCGGTTTTACCCGCGTAAGTCCCGTTGCCGCGGGATTATCGGGATAAAAAGTAGCCTATGTGTTATTCCAGGTCTCCAGCTATCTATATTCCAAGTTTCAACGCAATCGGTTCAGCGGTTTTTACGTGATTGAGTAACAAACACACATACACACATATATGCAAACTTTCAGCTTTATGATATTTTATAAGTAGGATACTCGTATGAAAACGTTGAATAATTAAAAAAACTGTAGATTTTTAGGTATTTACAAATCTATATATAAGTAATTGTGGTCAATGATAATACATTATTTATAACATCAAATTCTAGGTTTCAGCAGATCCTTGGCTCCTGAGAAGGATGCGATCGGAAATCGGTAATCAAGACAGAGAGACAGAGATAGAGCGAGTTTTTAAATAATACCTTCTTATCTTTAAACTTATCAAAACTTTATAACTGATATATGGCTTTTTTCTTCAACTCGTAAAAAGTCTCCGATCGTAAAAAAATCCGTAAAATCACAAACTAACTGTCACCCTGTCTGTTACAGAATGTAGGGTCGTACACCGCCATCTTCCGGTGTAATGGAGTAAATAGCCTCCGGGAATGTCCTTTGTGTGCTCGATTCATGGTCACCCGCGTATCAGAGCCCGGTTAGATCATATTCTTTCAAGTAAATTGTTTGCAAAATAATGTTTTGTAGGGTGAAAATGTGTGGGTAAAGTACACTTTTGCTGATTTGAATTTGGTATGAAAATACCATGTTTATTTAGTTAGTTTTTACTGTATTTTGAAAAGATTTTTTGTTGTACTAAGTGTTTTCCGCGGTTTCACCCGCGTAAGTTCGGATTCCATTGGAAAATCGTGGTAAAAATAGCCTATTGTGTTCATACAGATTTCCAGCTATTTTCACAATATAGCAGCTATATTCACAACTAGCTGCGCCCCGCGGTTTCACCCGCGGAAGTGAAAAACGCGTTATCACGGGCGCGGACGGCCAATCGATTCTTGAGCGGTTGCACTTTTTCGTTCATTACTCGGGTTCTACCTATTGGATTTCGATGCAAAGTATACCACGACGTTCCTTAAAAATAGAACTATCCAATATTGAAAATCAGAATTGAACGGGATAAGTAGTTTTTAATTGTATAAGGAACAGACTATTCAAATAATGGTAAAGTTTTCTTTAAGCTGTCTAGATCCGTTTTCTTTTCGTTTAGTGGAGTGGTTCACGTATTGAAACTTTCAAGTCGCCTTCTTAAGCGGAGGAAATAGATTTGCCAGACACTTTATCGGTCACCCATCCTAGTAAGGACCACGTCAGGCGTTGCTTAACCCGCTATACAAGATCGACAGACACAGATAACCCAAAAGCTTCTTTAACTAACAATAATTGAACCTTCTCCTTTTATAGTCGGTTAACATAACTCGTACCTGAAACATTTCCGAACCATTTAATGTAAACGGAATCTTCGATAAGGTATTCAATGAGCGGTATTAAAATATTAAAGGGCAGCGTATTAATCCCACAAGTTGTAACGGTCGGGGTCGTAGTTATAGATGGTTTACAACATCATTGTTAATTCTGTGGTAGACAAGGGTTTGAATGTATAGTTTATATAGCATTGAAGTAAATTTGGTATTTTTAGGGTTCCGTACCTCAAAAGGTAAAAAAAGAACCGAAAAATCGAGCTCCGTTAAAACAAATCAAAACATTGTATACAGGGTGAACCATTTCTATGGGCTTTCAGGGGGATATCCTAATCTATAAGAGATAGCAAAAAAAGGTGAAAAGAGTTGCGTCCACGATTATGACAAAAACAAAAATGGCATTATCAGATTTTCAAAAAAAATTATAAGCTTAGCCACGAATCGAACCATGTTTTTTTTGCAAAAAACAATACATCCTATATTATTTTACCGATCGATAGAGTTCTTTCTTAAAATCACGTAATCTTTCTGAAATAAATTGAAAACAAACATAATTTTCTTAGACGCAACCTATTTTGGACTTTCCTCTGTAGATACTCTGCTAATGCTCTACAAAACAATAAAATATAGCCCTCTATAGCTACTGCTCCAGGTTCCCAGAAGAATCATTAATATCACGTAATCTTTTCGATATAAATATAAAAACAAATAAAACATTTTTTAGACATCCGTAATGGACATTTCCCTGTGGTAAATAGGGGTTCCCTGTGCTACTTCGAAACACTATCCATCGAAACACCTTTCGCCGAAGACGATCTACCGATAGATTACATTACTGAATAGTTATTTCCCCGATTATTCATTTCCCCTATGATTCGTCTCACTGACAATTGTTTGACCGATGCTTGCAGTACCGAAGGCTTGTTTTACTTGGCAAATGGCATTTCCAAACAGGCAACTAGTGTACTAATGCACTTACAAAAGTACAAAAGACAGTCCTCTATAGCTTCGGCTCTAGGTTCCCAGAAGAGCCATTCATATTGAAGTATCTCTTATTGCTGTTACATAGTTAATGCTATCTGTATGGTAGATTTTATCTCGTGCAGATTTACTTGCTTTAGGAGACGCATTGTCAAATTAACGTACATTTCCAACATGGTAATAGTTACTATTAACCATAAATGCGATGTTAATAGCGCACATAACTTTTTCTCAAAGGAAGAGACTCGAAATTATGACCTTCGAAATGAAAGTCGGGGTATCTTACCACTAGACGACCACCGCTCTACTTACGCGGGCTTTATAATATTAGTATAGATGTACATACTAATATTATAAAGAGGAAATGTTGGTAACAATGTAAGTTTGTTTTGTATTTATGTTTGTTGGGGATACTTAATCTCTGAAACCACTTGAGCGATTTCAAAAAATCTTTCACCAATAGAAAGCTACTTTCCAGGATTGAAATAGACTGCTTTTGATTCCGATATTTCCGGAACGGAAATATGGAATACGGAAATACGGAAATAAATATATACGGAAACGGGACTTACGCGGATGAAACCGCGGGATGCAACTATCCTACTAATATCATAAATGTGAAAGTGTGTGTGTTTGGATGTTTGTTACTCAATCACGCAAAAACTACTAAACGGATTGCGATGAAACTTGGAATATAAGTAGTTAGATACTGAGAATAACACATAGGCTACATTTTATCCCGATATTCCTGCGGAAACGGGACTTACGCGGGTGAAACCACGGGGTGAGTCATTCATAAACGTAATATTATAATAATTATTCATAAAGGGGTGTAGACGGAAATTTATGTAATGTGGACTGACTATGATTGATATGACGCTTTTAGGGTTCCATGGCAAAATGGTAGAAACAGAACCCTTCACTAAGAATCTAAACAAAGATACGAGGACACGAGGAGTGACTGCTTAACCTTAGACTGGATTTATCGCGCGTACCTCTGACTGTGGGGGGTGCGATTCCCGCCTGGGCCAACTATTTAATAAAATACTAACATTATTTAATAACGGTATTTACCATGTTCAATTTTAGTAGTAAAAACAACCACATACCTAATTAAATCGTATATTTATTAAAGTTATTAAGTAAGCACTAGGCACCCAAAACACATTTATAAATGTTTTTGGGTCCCTACTTAGATTAAAGGCCCCATACAGATCTAAAAATCAGTGTAACCATTTTTCTTATTCGACAAAACATTTCTCATGTACGCATGCTGGTTGAAAAACTTATACTCCCTCAAGAATTATACGCATCTGGAAGCACATGCGGTATATTTCTCCACAAAGTACTACATTAAATCTAACGTTTTTGACTTCGCCTATCTACACCACTTTAGGCTTTAGAAGTTCGATTCTAACTTGAAAATTTAAATTCAATTCGAAACCTCCTAACGTTTATTCACTTGAACCAAGGCTTACATTGTTTGAATAGATAACAGGGGGATCTTAAGGAGTTAGGCCGTGTTCCCATCGCAAGCAGATGCGGAGCGGAGTCATTGATGTGTCAGTTTAACGTCCAAGATAGTTTTTCGATTTTGGCATTTCTACCAACAGAACCGGCTGGCTCCTAAAAAACTAGGCACATTCATGGACCATAAAGTACAACCTTCTCATTAGAAAATTCTTCGACAAATAAAGTCACGGTTGTATTTTAATGATTTTAGTGGCAATCAAAATGCATTTATTAAATAATATAATATTTTCGTACAGACACCCTTTCAGCAGCAACTTTTCATCATACATCCAATCCAACATGGCAATAACTAAATCACTTCAAGATAAAATGTCTCTTTGAGAGTCAGGATCCTAAGATGTTTTTAAATTAGTGTTCCACACTTCGTGGAAGATAACAATTTTACTAAAAAAATATGTTTATGGGTTTAAATTCAACCCGAAGCATAAATCTTACAAACTTCAACTTTTCAATCCAAAATCACCAATCGTTTCCCCTAAACAAATACATTAAACTAACAACAAACGTGATCACAGTACCACACCGCTATTACACCCAATATATCAAAGCAATGGCTTTACATCTAGGTATCATTAGAGTGGGTATGTATCTCACAGGGAAGGGTACCTTCCTGTCATTACGTACGGAAAAACGTACTAAAGTGGAATGTGAGGATGTACTGTCATTATGCAGTTGTGAAGGGTGGAGATTTTAAGTTTATGGGTGGAATGGTTAGATCTTTGAAAGTTATTAATTGATACTCCGTCTTGGACCGAAAATCTTCTACTTCTAAGTAGGTGAGATGAGATAATGGTCAAACGCTCATCTAATTTCTTTTTTATTTGTTTTTATTTGTACCATTTGTAGGTAACATTTTTTCCAAGACAAAAACTGTAATTAAAGTTTAGAAGCCCATTCAAACTTAATCGCCTTTTGTTTTTCCTCCGCTTGTCTTTTGTTTTAATATTAATTATAAGGTAAATAAGTGTAATAATACCAAATAGTGTTAAGTATCTACATAATTAGTTGTTTAAAAATAATTACATTAGGTATACTATCTTTATGTTATTTGGAGTCCCACCCTGCATCCACTATTTCTAAGGTTCTTAGAAACATTGAACGATTTTTAACCTTTAGCTATTCCTAAGCTACGAGATCAGAGGAATAGCCAAATTAGACCAGCTTGACTATAACTGATTCAATCCATAGCGAGTGTTGTTAATCTTGTTTTTTACTTTTCAGTTACAACTGCAATCGCAGTTTGGAAATTTGGATAAGCTTCGACACACATTACGTCTTAAAAGAGGGAAACAATAACAGAAACTTTGATAAAATAAGGTTACTTTTTAAACTTTCACTATTTCTGTTCAGAAAATTATTAATAATTCATAATAATAATTCATTTATTGCGAACAAGGGTTATACAATTGGTGTTATATTTATTACAGATCACCTTACTCAGCCATTTGGCATGCAATGTCTTTGTTGTATTATTACTAAATATTAGAAATGGAATATAGATAGCTGGAGACCTGGAATAACATATACCTAGGTGCTTTTTATCTCAATATTCCCACGGGACCTGGACTTACGTGGGTAAAACCGTAATACGCAGCTAGATAAAATATAAAAAGCGTAAAAAGTCGCGGGCAAAAGCAACTACCTTAATAAACTAGAATTCGGCTTACCACAGATAAAAATCATAAAAGTGTTGGGTAAAACCCGCCTCGATATACAAAAGCGAAATATTCGTTGAAAAGTGTTGTAACCGTCTCAAAGCGAGCTAACTGGGCTGAAAGGAGTGCAGCGGCAAAGACGAAAAATGTTTCAAGTCATAAAGCGGTTTTTTTAACTTTAATGTCTCATCCTTTTTCCATATTTGAATAAAGACGTCTAAGTGTTGTGGAGCATTCACATACAGACAGACAAGCATGTGATCTTGTAATTGTAATTGTTTACGGGCTCGTTTTCGTCAATTAGACCGCCTTAAATTGGGTCCTTTTTGCGTGATGGTCCATTTTGTTAGTGGGAGAACCAGCCCAGCTCTTTCACAAATTTTACCAAAAGATGTGTTTTTTTTTAAATTTGTGGCAGGCTTTCTATGTCACCACTAATTCTAAGTCTAATTTCCGAGTGATATTATAAGGGTTATCTTTGTTATCTTTGTTACCTTTTGAGGTCCGCACAACATACCTAATGGAAATTGATGATCTTTTTATATCGTCTTACTGGCTTGCTTAAGGCAGTATAAGTCATTGATCCAACCTTAACAGTAGATATGACATCAGAAGGAAGACATTTAGTAACAGCTACTGCGGTAATCCTACCACAAGTTTAATGATGATTTCTAAGATAGTCATAATAATATTATTGTCAGTGTGGCAGCAGCAATTTATTGATTTCATGTAAAAGGAACATGGAATATGTTGGGGACATCATATTTAAAGTGGTTATATCTCTGATAACAGTCGATATGTCAACTTAGAGGCCTTAGGGCGACCTGAAAACTCTAACACAACGTGAGACACAATTTCTAAAGTTTAGGGTTGCTGAAGAGATGCTCTACAGCAGCCCCAAATTAAATTGGCTGTACCTTTTTACCTCAAGAGGTATTTTTTTTAAGTAAGTACTAATTAGAGAATTAATTAGTCGACTTCTGTGGCGCGTCGGGCGAACGCTTGGCTGCAATACAGAAGGTTGCGGGTTCGATTCCCGCTGGGTGCAAATATTTATGCTAAAAATAAATATTTGTATCTGGTCTGGGAGTATTTCTATGTATAATATGTATGTATTTACAAAAGAAAAATAAATATAAGTAGTGTATCCGTTGTCTAGTCACCGTAACACAAGCTTATCAGCTTACCACGGGGCTAGATGGCGTTGTGTGTTCGTCACAGGATTTATTAAAAAAAAAAAAATTAAGTACATATTGCGTTGGTACAATTTAATCATGATGTTTTATTTAGCAAAACGAATGTTAGGGAGTTATTTTATTTTTCTTATCGGTCGTGAACCGATTATGGCCATTAGGAAATTAGCCAGTGTCGAGTATTATTAATATATTATGCAAGTTATTTGCATCGAAACAGTCAAGTCGTCATAGTTAAAGTCAAGTCTAGGGAATCATTTGTAAACACGGCGGCCATTTACAAACAATCTTCACGGAGCCTTGGAGACAACACTAAGTCAATGTTTTGCACCGATTTTCACTTTCATTCCACTTGTACACCTTCACGAAACTAAATTGATTAATATGCCCCCGAAATTAAACAATTTGCACGCATATGAACTAGGTTTCACAAAAATGAAAATTTAGCACCACATCTCCTTAACGAGTTCCCGCCAAGACTCCTGTTAGGGAGTTGGGGACTCGAATGTTGACAACTATACGAAAAGATGGGGAATGGTTCGAACTTCGAACTAAAGTGTTATTTTTTATCGGTTGTGAACCGATTATGGTCATTTGGAAAGTAGCCAGTGTCAGTATTATTATTAAGTTACTTGCAATTTGCATCGAACCAGTCAAGTCGTCGTAGTAAAAGTCAAGTCAAGGAAGTCCTTGTTAATGGTGGCTCTTTACAATGACGGTTCACGCGAGATTTGAAGACAAGGATAAAGTCGTCCATGTTTTGCACCGATTTTCACTTTCATTACACTTTTACACCTTCACCAAACTAAATTGATTAAAATGTCCCCGAAATTATTAATAATTAAATTAATTAAACAATTTATACGCATTTGAACTAGGTTTAACATAAATGAAAATTTTGCAACACATCTCCTCAACTCGTTCCCGCCAAAACTCCAAACTAAAGTGATTCAAAACGGTTATTACACGCTTTGTTAAAAACAAAATTCGTCCATTGTTTTTGCCGTGCGATTTATTGAATTCAATAAATCTCAGACCCAATCATATTGTTCTGTCATAGTTTTGTATATTGCTGTATATTTTATTTATGGCCTTTTTTATTGTTTTTACCTATAGAGAAGGTGAATAAGTATACCTAGACGAGTTATAAAGGCATACATAATATATTACACACGAGCGACGTTAAATATAGCGCCATCTATTCGATATGTGTTGTAGTCAAAACCCTAAAGCGGTAAAAACTAGTTTTGACTTAAAAATTAGCCAAACCGATCTATGACCAATGAGGTTTACCGGGAATTAAGGTCCACATCGTCATCGAAATCCGTTGGCGTTGGCGAAAGGCGATGATTCGCATGTATTTAAAGCCGACGCCGTCGATTTGAACTGTCATTTAAATCGACGTTTTTTCAGCTACTTGTTTCAATCTAAGGGTGTTAATTGTAAAAAATCTTGCGCGCATACCTTGACCACTTTTGTACCAATGCATTTCCAGATTTTCATCTGAATTATTTTCGTTTTCGTTTCGTTTCTAGACTCCTCAACTCGTAGTCTGGTTACGTATAGTTTTTAAATATATTTTAAATAAATACTTTTTTTCGTTTCCTGATTGATCGGGCATAAACTCTAGGCGACAAATAGGTGACACTATCCATTAGAAACAAACATTATACGAGTGTTTGTCCAACGTAGATTGTCGATAAATTATCCAACGTCTACAAAAAATCCTAAAATAACATTAATGTTTAACGCCCTACACCACTAGATGGCGCTAGTGGGCGACCGCTGAATCGCACCATCGTTGCGTTTCGCCGATTCGTATGGACTAAGCCTTTAATTTATCGAAGTTGAGTTTTTTAAGTTTGTGGTTCTAATATTAAACAGTGTACAAGTAAGTTTGAGTTTTAGTGTCCCCCTCTATAGTGAATAAACATTGGTGCCGAAACCAGGGACGATTGAGTGCAGTGAAAAGTGACTTAAGTGATGTGATTAAAATAACGGATTGTGGACCTTGTAACCGTGAGTACTAGAACTTAGAAAAATAGTGAAGTGTTTTCAAAGACTTGTAAAATTTTAAAAAAGTTATAGATTAAAATACTTAGAAAAATTCGCGATAATTGAGACTTGTAAAAATTCTGTGAAGTGATTCTATGGACTTAGAATAATTTGCGCATAGTATTTGAACACTTGTAAAATTTTCAATTTTATATATTATCGACTTAGAAAGTTTTACTCTATACGGGACTTGTAATTTTTTTTCGTTTTGATCTTGTGGACTTTGTGTAATTTTACTATATACGACACTTGTAAATTTTCAGGATATTATTCTATGAACTTAGTGCAATTTCGAGTAACATTGTTGCATAGATATTGTGTCGGACTTTGTTTTCTGCAACCAACATCAACATGGCTCAATCAGAATCGAGTACTACGAAGGAATTTTCTCGGACACAAGCTGTCGCACTAAACCAAGAAGAGATAGAAAGACTTATAAGCAAGGCCTATACAAACTACAATAAGTCCCCAAAGTCTAGAAAGACAATCGCATACATAGAAACAAGGCTAGAAGCGTTAAATGAATTATGGAAAACATTCACTGACAACCACAACAAACTTACCAGTGCACGAAAAGAGGAACGAGATCTGCCTTATTTTACTCAGAGAGTGTTTGACAATACGGAAGAGATATTTTTTGAGTATAAGACAAAGCTAAAAGAAGATTTGACTACACTATCTGCTCCGTCTCAGACACAATTTACAGGCAACTCAAGTACTGAAGAAACAAAGTTACCACAGATAAATCTACCTACATTCTCAGGTAGCTACACGGATTGGCAAACATTTCATGACTTATTCGCATCTATAATTCATAGAAACCCAAAACTGAGCCCAGTCCAAAAACTCCATTATTTGAAGGGATGTCTACAAGGTGATGCCGCAGATGTAGTAAACAATTTTTCTATTACTGATGCAAATTATGAAGAAGCTTGGCTTGAATTAAACAGACTATACCAAAACAAGAGATTTAACGCAAACGAAATTTTGAAGAAACTTTTTGGACAAAAGGTCGTTCCTGCAAACTCACCAACTGGAATCAAGCAACTTGTGAATACAACTTGCAAATGTTTGAAAGGTTTTGAGTCATTGGATATCGATATCAGCCAGTGGGATGTAATCATCATTCATATAGTGACATCTAAATTAGATAGTGACACGCGATGCCAATGGGAAACAAGCCTATCTAAATATAATACAAATGAATTGCCGTCATTCCAGGAATTGAAAAACTTTTTAGAGTCGAGATATAAAACGATGGAGATATTGAGCGGGACAACAGCCATTAAACCTGTTAATTCGGCGAAACCGAAGGTGTTCCATACTACAAGTACAACAATAAGAAACTTGTCATGCGCTATGTGTAGCGGTGAGCATCATATTCACCACTGTAAAGAATTCAGTAAATTTACGCCGAAGGAGAGGTCTGATTACATTCAAAATAAAAAGCTGTGCTTCAATTGTTTCAAGCCAAGTCACGCTGTCAACAAATGCAACCATCCAACAAACTGCCGAAAATGTGGACGAAGGCATCATACATTACTACATATCAACAAAGAGAGTCACGATGCGATAAGGGAGAACAGAGATGTTTCGCAGCCAGAGACACAACCTCAACCGACGACGTCAATAGTTGCAGCATTTTCTAGAGACTTTTCACCCTGCGACGTGTTGTTGGCAACTGCTGAGGTCAAGGCCAAAGCGGTTAACGGAGTCACTTACGTTTTAAGAGCTTTAGTCGATCAGGGGTCACAAGCGTCATTCGTATCTGAGAACACTGTACAAACACTGGGACTTGAGCGCACGCCAGTCAGTGGTTGGGTGTCAGGAGTAGGAGATGGTCAAACCCGAGTTAAGCATTTAGTTTCGCTATGTATTCAGTCACGCCATCATCCTAATGTTACAATCTTGGTTAATGCGTACGTGTTAAATTCACTTACATCTATGCTTCCCTCAAACGTAGTTCACGCACCTAAGTGGTCAGAGTTACAAAACTTAAATCTAGCCGATCCCAAATTTACAACTCCTAGCAAAATTGATGTTTTATTAGGAGCCGAAGTATATAGCGAAATCATTTTGAGTGGTGTTATAAAAGATCCGTCGAGAAATTTAATAGCGCAAAACACAGTTTTCGGTTGGATCGTTTCAGGCAGGCTTTCGCGAAATGCAACTTCGGAAGACAGAGTTATAAGTATGCACACACAAGTCACAAGTACAGACGACCTATTGAAGAGATTTTGGGAAATCGAGAAGGAACCAGATAATAACACTAAACAATTAACTAGAGAAGAGATACAATGCGAAACAAATTTTAAAAACACAACAGAGAGAAGAGAAGACGGTCGGTTTATTGTTCAATTACCATTCAACAGTGATGATCCAGAGTGTCAATATGGGCAATCATTAGAAATAGCTGAGAGAAGGTTCGCTTCACTAGAAAGAAAACTGAGTAAGGATCCTAAATTATACAAAGAATATGCAAGAGTATTAGATGAATATATGCTATTAGATCATATGAGACTTGTGCCAGATGAAGATGTTGATAACCCTAGAGCAGTTTATCTACCTCACCATGCAGTTGTTCGTGAGAACAAAGAAACCACAAAGGTTCGAGTAGTCTTTGACGCATCGTGCAAAGGTGTAAACAACGTATCACTTAATGATAATCTTCTTGTTGGTCCTAAACTACAACAAGATCTTCACCATTTATTGCTGAGATGGCGGGTTCATCGCATTTGCATAACCGCTGATTTAATTAAAATGTATCGCCAGGTAGTAGTCAGCGATAAGGACATAAACTACCAGAGAATTTTATGGAGACCAAACGTTAAGGAACCTATGAAGCACTATCAATTATTGAGGTTAACATTCGGAACTGCATGCGCACCGTATTTGGCGGTCAAAACTATACAGAGTTTAGCAGAGTCTGAGAAGCAGAACTATCCGAAAGCAGCAGATATCACCAACAACGAAATGTATGTCGACGATCTAATGACCGGTTGTGAAACAGAGACTGAAGCTTTCTCTATTTTTGAAGATCTAAACAAGTTAATGGAGTCAGCTGGATTTGAGTTTCAGAAGTGGAGTAGTAATTGTAGTTCTTTAATGGATCGTATAGGGAAGGAAAGGACAAGAGAAGGAGAAGCCGTGATGCTTAGAAACGATAAAACGGTAAAAATTTTAGGAATCACATGGAACAGAGAAGAGGATAGGTTTGAGTATCAAATCAAACTGCCTCCATTAGATCTCCCTGTAACAAAGCGTAAGGTGATATCAGACGTTGCACGATTATTTGACCCTTTAGGGTGGGTGGCTCCAGCAATTACAACAGCTAAGACTTTCATGCAGAAGCTTTGGTTGTCAGGCATAGAGTGGGACCAGGAGCTACCTGAAATTCTCCTTCACGAATGGATAACATATCGCGAAAAACTGGAGGAGCTTTCAGAGTTTACTATTCCGAGATGGATAGGAGCAATCACGAACGACGAACGCATCGAACTACAGGGATTTTGCGATGCGTCAAGCATTGCGTACGCAGCAGTAATATATTCGCGAGTCATAGATCACCGGGGTAATGTACATGTTAATCTGCTTACTGCCAAAACTAAGGTAGCTCCGGTTAAACAGGTGTCTATCCCACGTTTGGAGCTGTGTGGCGCTGTATTGCTAGCTAAATTATTAGCTGACGTTTCCAAAATACTAGGTGTAAAAAACGAAAAAATACATGCATGGACTGACTCATCGGTAGTTCTCGCGTGGTTGAGCAGTCATCCTAGCAAATGGAAGACGTTTGTCGCAAATAGGACCTCGGAAATACTCACCATTATGGACAACAGTCAATGGTCACACGTTCGATCAGGAGACAATCCTGCCGACTGCGCATCTCGTGGTATTAACCCAAAGGATTTGGTCGAGTTAGAGATATGGAAAAGTGGCCCCAAATGGCTAAAAGACAAAGAGATAGACTACAATAAAGGCGATTTCAAGAAAATTACATTAGAAGAAAAAGGACAGGATACAGTTTGCTTAAAGGTTACAATTGAGGAGAATAAAAATTCGGAAGATATCATAGATAGATTTTCATCACTAACAAGAATGCTCAAAGTTCTATCTTATTGCTATAGGTTTTTAATGCCAAAAGATAAACGTCGCGATTTTACAGACACAATAACAGTTGAGGAGATACAAAATACTACACATAAATTAATCAAGATGGTTCAGTCAAATCACTTTCGAGAAGAGCTACAGAGTATCAGATCTCATGGAAGGGTCTTGAAAAGAAGCTCGCTCCACACTCTTTGTCCCACATTGGATTCCAATGAGAATCTAAGAGTTGGTGGACGCATAGCTAAAGCTAAACTAAAATTTGAGACTAAACATCCAATTATATTGCCCGCTAAGAGTAGTCTTACCAGATTAATAGTATTGGATGCACACATCAAGACTCTCCATGGAGGACCATCAGTCATGCTTAATTACATAAGATCTAAATACTTTATAGTTAGAGCGAGAGATCAAGTTAAGAAATGTTTTAGACAATGCGTAGTATGTAGGAGATATTCGTCAGCGAATAAAACACAACTTATGGGACAGATACCGGAAGTGAGATTAACTCCAAGTAAACCATTTAAATCGACCGGAGTTGATTATGCTGGGCCAATTAACGTCAGATTTTCCCCTGGTAGAGGATCCAAAGCCTATAAAGGCTACATATGCCTTTTTGTGTGTATGGTGACTCGCGCCATCCATTTAGAGGTAGTGTCAGATTTAACATCTAAAGGTTTTATCGCCGCTTTCAGAAGATTCACTTCGAGAAGAGGTCGTTGCACAGATTTATATAGCGACAATGGTACTAATTTCGTCGGGGCGAATAAGCAATTACTGGACATGTTACGTAGTGCTCAGGCCGAGTGGCCCAACGAAATTGTGAGTCTTTTGACACTGGAGGCAACAACATGGCATTTCATACCTCCACAAGCACCCAATTTTGGTGGATTATGGGAGGCTGGAGTCCGTAGCGTGAAAACTCATTTGAGGAAAGTAATCGGTGATAGTACTTTGACATTTGAGGAGCTCACTACAGTTCTGACACAGATTGAGGCGTGTCTGAATTCGCGGCCATTGTCAATATTAAGCAGTGATCCGGGTGACCCCCTACCACTGACACCAGGTCATTTTCTGGTAGGAGAACCGTTGTTAAACATAAGTGACAGAATTTACAATGACGATACCATTGTAGGTTTAGATAGATGGATTTTATGTCAAAAAATGGTGTGTGGTTTCTGGAAGAAATGGTCGAAAGACTATTTACTTACTTTAAATCAACGATATAAGTGGAACGATAGACTAAAAGAACCCAATGTTAATGATGTTGTTGTCATAAGGGAAGATAACGTTCCACCAGCCAACTGGGTTATGGGTAAGATTGTTGATAAACACCCAGGCTCAGATAATATAACTAGAGTTGTAACAGTAAAAACTAAAAGCGGTATGCTAAAACGCCCTACCAGTAAAATTACAGTATTAGTTTAATGTATAATTTGGGTTGTAATTTGTTTTTGCTATGTATTGGTCATGGTGGGCGGCAGCTAATTCTTTACTTTATATCGTAACGAAACGAAAGATGTTACTTGTATTTTTATTTACATTCACTTGTTTATTTTACATATCTTTACTAAGCTAAGACGTAATTTTTTAATTAAGGTTACTCAATTTGTATGTTCACTATTTTTGTGAAGGACAAGTCCTTGGTGGGCGGAATGTTTAACGCCCTACACCACTAGATGGCGCTAGTGGGCGACCGCTGAATCGCACCATCGTTGCGTTTCGCCGATTCGTATGGACTAAGCCTTTAATTTATCGAAGTTGAGTTTTTTAAGTTTGTGGTTCTAATATTAAACAGTGTACAAGTAAGTTTGAGTTTTAGTGTCCCCCTCTATAGTGAATAAACAATTAAATTGTTGGTTAAAAATAAAATTGTCACACCCTCCCACTATGCTAAAAGGACGATATTATGCCATAACAAGCCAACGACAATTGCCAGCAGCTGACGTATTGTTGCATAATTAATTTATCCACCCACTTCGAAATAATTAAAATTTGACAACACCCTAGACTGTGATACTGGTAAACGAGTTGGTAGCAGTTGTTAGGTTTTAATCTAGTTTGTGTGTCATGTGCTTTGCGGAAAATACGACCATAACATTTCGACTAAAAACAATTCGACCTATACAAGATGTAACGGGTAAGCCCTTTTAAGCTGAAAGGGTGTTGTTCTAGACGTCTAGGCGAACAACTTTTGTTCTACGACTTTTGGAAATTACGAAGTACGTTTTGAAAATTTTAAGTGTAAAATTTACTTGAAGATCAGCTGTTTCTTAGAGGTCGGAATTCATTGACCTTATATTGTCCTTTCATTTAATTTGGTCAACTACAATCTTATCTTCAATTACCTTTATTTTCAAAAGCAGCTGTTTTTTCAGTGAAACATAACCTCAAAATATTCAAAAACAAAAGTACGAATTTTCAAAAGTTGTAGAACTAAAGTTTTTCGCCTAGACGTCAGACCAGATACAAATATTTATTTTTAATCATAAATATTTGCACCTGACGGGAATCGAACCCGCAGCCTTCTGCAGTGCAGCCAAGCGTTCGCCCGACGCGCCACAGAGGTCGTCAAATAAAGAAGACTACTTAATGGAATCGTAAAACAGTTCCGCCAAAACATATCGGCAAATATCAACTTGTCTCTTTTTACTTGGAATAGGCTAGCATTTGACCTCATCTTACCTGATGGGAAGCGATGATAAGATCGAAGGTGTGACATGCTTGCCTAGAAGAAACCTATTCATCTGGACTTGAAGACTCCAAAATTGTGGTTCAGGGAAGTGTCGACGCGGGCAGTAATATAAACTTCGTAGAGCAGTACAATCGAAAAAGGTGAGAAATAACATCATCATCATCATCTCAGCCCTTATCCGTCCACTGGTGAACAAAGTCCTCCACCATAAGATGCCACAAAAGCGATCGCGCGCTACCTTCATCCAACGACTCCCCGCGACCGCTACAATGTCGTCGGTTCACCGAGTAGGTGGTCTTCCAACACTCCGTTTTGCATTCGCGAAAAAGGGATGCGCAAAGTTAATGGGTGATATTTGTTAGTATCCCTCGTCGTCTTGTAGTAAAACGACTAAATCATTTAGACTGAACACAATTCGGGAAATCAAGACATTAACTATGTCTTGATTTCCCGAATTAACACATGACTAAGTTATGTGATGTTTGTCTCTATCTGTCAAACTTTGAAACTTCATGTGCCAGTAAAAAACAAACGATGCATAGTTATGCAGTGCATTAATTAGCGTTTATAAGTAAAGGGGTTTGTTGCTTAGTTATGTACACATAGTAGGTCATTTATGTAACGATAACTTGCGCATGAATACTTAAAACTAGTTTTTATATCGGTAAACAACCTAAAATATATTCGACTAAAACAAGTTAGAAAGCTTTTCTATCACAGGGTGATAGATGCGAGAAGTTTTTTGAATATCTTTTTTTAAACCGCCCAGAAAAGTGTGCGTTATCAAGCCGCAGCTGAATCCCAAAAAAACATCTACAAATAAAAAAAACTTAACTACCACTACCAGTACCACTAATCCCTTCTTGCCCATCCGAGGGTTGCCTGGAAGAGATCGCTCTAAGCAATATTAAGGTCCCCCACGGACTATTTTTAAGTTGTGAATGATTTCTTTGCATTGTAATGTATTTGTTGTGTACACTAAAGAATTTGTTTCTTTTTCTGTATCTACCTTATCTAGTACTAGCTAACCCCGCGATTTCACACTCATTAGTCCCGATCCCGCGGGAATATCAGGATGAAGAAAATCGCTTTAAAATTTAAAAAAAGAATCAAGAATCAAGAAAATTTATTGAATAACTGTGTAAATTAAGGTGACATTAAATATTAAAGGTATCAACAGTTTGTCCATCCCGAACATACAATATAGAGTAGAGGTACTTAGGTACTTAATTTAAGCACTTCTTTAAAATTAAAAATAACACAGCAAGTTATAGTAAAGTAAACATCTAAATATAAAAGTCTCTTTAAAATCTGTTGCGTATAGTTTTGAAGAACAAAGCATACCGACTTTGTTTTATACTATGAATATGTAGCTCAGAGGGCTATGGAACGAGCTATCTCGGCGTTTCTCTGAGGGATTGCATCAGAAATGAGGTGATCCGTCAGAAAACCAAAGTCTTCGACATAGCTCACCGGATTAGCAAGCTGAAGTGGCAGTGGGCTGGCCATATTAGCCGTAGAACCGACAACCGTTGGGGTAAACGAGTTCTAGAGTGGAGACCGCGTCTCGGCAAACGTAGTGTAGGACGTCCTCAGGCGCGTTGGAGCGACGATTTGCGCAAGACGGCTGGCACAAACTGGATGCGAGAAGCCGAAAATAGATCTAGGTGGCGTGAAATTGGAGAGGCCTTTGTCCAGCAGTGGACTGCAACAAGCCTGTTGCAACAAACATATCATCATCATCAGCCGATGATGATGATATGTAATGTTAATGATTCATCTACAAATAACGTATCTACTTAATTATACAGGTGCTTTCCTTATTACCCTCTTTCCTCACAGTTATCTCATCACATTACTATTAAAATATTCCACCGAAAGCAGCTTTATAAATCAGAAGTTAGCGCCGTAAATCACGTCCCTAAGTGTCCATTTAAGACAATCATGATTCATAAGCAGAACAACAACCAAGAAAGCCTTATTTAACAAACAAACAAAGAGAATTTTTGAACAAAAAAGGAACAAAAATATGTACTCATTAACCCCACAGAATATAAAAACAGGTCACGAGAACCGAAAAAAATATCTTTTGAATTTCCAGAATTCATTGTCAGCGACACCGTTCGTTCGGTCTCATTATAAATGTGAATGCAATGAATGTAAAGAGTGAGTGAATGAATGAATGTTTATTATAACAGGGAATGCAATTTCGTGAATATTTTAATGTGTTTTAAACAGGATATCGTCGTTCGAAATGTAGTGTTTTACTTTAACAACAGCTATACCTAATAAATGATGCTAGATACTAAGTGCATAACTAGTCTTGTGCTATAGGTACCTACTAGACAATAGATATAAGACAAACGATGCATAGCTATGCAGCGCATTAATTGGCGTTTATAAGTAAGTGGGATAGAGTTTTTGCCTAAACCTCTGGCTGTCTAAATGTTACGCAAGCCTACTTTGGATTAAAATACTTTCAGGCACTACAGTACAGTGTAATGAATAGACAGAATTACAGTATTACGTTCTGTATATAAATACACGCCCGCAATTTCCGCGTAAGTCCCGATCCAGCAGGATTATCGGGATAAAAAGTAGTTTAAATGTTGTTCCAGTTCCCCAACTATGTATATTTCAAGTTTCATCGCAATAGGCTAAGTAGTTTTTGCGTTAAGGAGGAACAAAGTCACATGTATACATACATATAGGCATAGTTGAAAACTTTCGCGTTTATAACATTAATAGGATTTAGATAAGGTGTAAATTGAATAATATATTATGTAAGAGAAAAGACAAGTCAATTTCGTTTCGTATTGAATTTAATACAGTTAGATAAAATATTAAACAGGGCACTCGCAATACATCAAAGGAATTCATATAAATTTCACGAACAATGTCAATACGGTATTATTTATTACCATTTCTCATTTTTGCGTACTTATTTTAATAAGTACAAGGAAACTTGTTGGTAAGGAATTAAGTGAGGTTCTCAATCGCAGATTCATATTATACTGATGGCGTCCCGCGGTTTCGTCCGAGAAAGTCCCGATTTCGAGGGAATTCCGGTATCAAAAGTGGTCTATATTAATAAAATATTTTTGTAATAGGAAATAGTAGTTTCGGTGCTTATTTGTTATATAACAAACAAATAAATTTTTCCTCTTTATAATTTACTAGCTGCACTCCGCGGTTTCACCTACGCAAGTCCCGTTCCCGCAAGAATATCAAGATAAATAGCTTATGTATGATATGTGGTATCCAGCTACGTATATTCTAAGTTTCATTGCAATCGGTTCAGTAGTTCTTGCGTGAAAGAGTATCAAAGTTACATACAGACAAACATACAATCATTCGTGTTAAAAATATATATAATAGTAAGAAGTATAGACAAATACGCTTACCCACTACCCCCTACGAGTGGCACTAAAACAGCTTAAAAAAAAAACAAAGTGTAAAAAACTGTACCTGCTGTAGTTACATCTCCTCCTAATCGCGTTTTATTATTTAATAGTTGCGCCCCACGGTTTTACCCACGTAAGATTCGTTCCCGTTATTATGAATATTATCAGGAAAAAAACTACTAACACATAACAAGTTCCATATTTATTATCTATCAATTACTTATCTTATATTTACAAGAAATAGGTAGGTACTTACATTTATTCAAAAATGCGAAAGCTGCTAAAATCCTCCAAATGTTTTTCATCTTCTCTGTAACAAATGATAATTATAAATTAAATTAATTGATGATTATTTAATATTTCGTAAATTTGTTTTTATTGCTCAAGGCATATTTACTAGAAATATTTTTAAAGGAAAAATTCATCTTCAAAAATTCACCCGCTCGGCCACGCAAGTTCCCAAGTTCGCAAGTTCAAGTGGGAACTTGTGTGGCTGAGCGGTATAGGCACTGGAGTATTGATCCAGGGACGAGAGTTCAAATCTCGCCGCAAGTGAATTTTTGAAGATGAATTTTTCCTTTAAAAATATTTCTAGTCTAGGCGACTTAGAATAAGTAGTAGAACAAAATTATATAATTTTTAAAATTCATGTCTGTCTGTCTGTTTCTCTGTTTCTCTGTCTGTTCCTTATACAATTAATAAATACTAATCCGATTGAAATTTGGTTTTCAATATTGGATAGTTCTATTTTCGAGGAAGGTCGTGGTCTACTTTGCATCGAAATCCAATTAGTACAACCCGAGTAATGAAAGAATAAGTGCAACCGCTCGGCCGCCCGCGCCCGTGACAACTGACAACGCGCTTTTCACTTCCGCGGGTGTAACCGCGGGGCGCTGCTAGTTGTAAATATAAATCTTAGCACGTTTATAATAAAACTAGCTGCGTCCCGCGGTTTCATGCGCGTAAGTTTCGATCCCGTAATAAATCGGCCCAGTTAATTTTAAAGCCTAATCGTACAAACAAATCTTTCCTCTTCATATATTAGAAGGTAGAATAGATATTTATTAAACAACTAGCTGCTACCCGCGACTTCGCCTGCGTAGAAATAGTGCAGAGCCGACTTTTTTGTTCATTACTCGAGTTCTACTAATTGGATTTCGATGTAAACACCACTGTATCACGAGTTTCCTCGAAAATAGAACTATCCAATATTGAAAACCAGATTTCAATCGGATTAGTAGTTTTTAATTGTATAAGAAACAAACAGACATGATTTTATTTTTATAATTTTGTTCTACTACATTTCCTAAGTCCCTTAAAAAACTCTTTTTTTAATTTACTTCCATGTACAGACTTTTTGTCATCTCCTCCTTTATTATATAAGTATAGATAGATACAAGATAGATAGATATAGATGTTTGTAGGTTTGACCTGTAAAACTGACGGCTGAAAGATGAAAGATTTTTCCTATAAATATATAATCTTATTTTAATCGTGTTGCACGTAGCTGTGAAGGGCCGATTGATCGACAACCTTTGATCAAGCGAGCGATGGGTACGATACCTAATAGGGTGGGTAGGTGGGTACCTATTTTTAACTTTCTATATTTTTTGTTCAATCAATTATTTTGCGTGAGTAGATAGGATAAAAATAAATAGGATATTTCGTAAATTTACTTTTATTGCTCAAGGCATATTTACTAGAAATATTTTTAAAGGAAAAATTCATCTTTGGAAATCTCGCCGCAAGTGAATTTTTGAAGATGAATTTTTCCTTTAAAAATATTTCTAATAAATAGGATTTTATGCTTTGGCACGGTGGTCGTTGGGAAGTTTAAGTCATCCTTCTCCTTTTAATTCCTGTCATCCGTAAGATGGTGAGCTATTAAAATATCGTACTCTACATTGTCAGTAAAATAATAGCAAAAACGTTCGAAACTGAAACAAAACACGATCGCGGTTGAAACAAAAGACGACCGAATTGAATCAAAATGACGATCGGAGTAGGTTCGATTCCCGCCGGAACAAGTATTACAATTAAGTAGTACAATTCAGGACTTTTATTTAAAAATACAATTATTGAATGTACAATTCTAAGGCCGGCTTGCATAGCGGTTCCTAAACATGTGTAAGCTGTTAAACGTGTTTAAAATCTGTCAGAATTTCAAGAACTGTCTATGTGTGGCAACATATTATCAAGCGGACGATTGATAATAATAATAGGATTTATATATGACAGATTTTAAACACGTTTAACAGCTTAAACATGTTTAGGAACCGTTATGCAAGCCGGCCTTAAAATTTAAGTTCTATTTCACTAAAAAGCTTTATTAAACCTTGAAATAAACCTTTGATAAGGTTACCTTTTTGGTCGCCATTTTGCGGAGTAGAAGATCGTTCCATTTTTAAATTACACGACAAAAATGATTTTACATAGTAATTTATTTGTCCACTAAACACGGCAGATATAGATTTTCATACAACTTTTGCCCGCCGCTCATAATATAATGCTCAAATTTTCAAGCATGTTTGAGAAAAAGATTTATTCTGTGGTCCGTTCTATTTTCTACGAGCATTTAAAAGTCTTGGGGAATTTAATCCCATGTCTTGACCAGTCAATAACAATTAGAGAACCAATTCCAGGTCTCAAATCAAAACGATCTACACGCCTTCGCTTTAATCAAAATGTTTTCAGTTTTCGAACTCTCCGTTTTGGCCGTAAGTTTTAGACATCCGGTATTACGTTATATCCCAGCCGAAAGGCTGGGATGTTACTCGGGCCATTTTACTTACTAGCATAATACTTACTAGCTATTTGTTATGCCGGGTTTCCATGCTTGCCAAGGCTCATCCAGCAAACAAATAAACACAATACAAGTCATAAATAACAATAAGTATTTATCAACACAAGTACAAGCATGTAAAGAGGGCGCTTGGCTCGACTTGTGTGAAGCTCGTGGACGTTTGGAGCTTGAAAACGTTTGCTAAAGGTTGCCAAGCATGGTTTTGCTTTCAGGACCGTCAAGCCTGTCAGGATGTTCATTCATAGGTACTAGGGACTTTGTAAGCTCTGTAGTACAGTAGTTTAATATCTTAGGTAGGCGGCATGTCCAACAAATGTAGTCGGAAATCAGACAAGACCTTCAGTTTCCCCAAAGAGGTCACCGAAAAATAGCTAGTTCACCGAAGCAAGGAGGTCTACATCGGGGTCCGTAAAGGTTCGATAAAACCTCCCATTTAACTACCCACATTACTATTATTATTACGTAAGTCTTTCTGCTTCGAGCTCCCAATCGAGTAGATTGGAAACCAGGTCGACCCCAATATGTCAAGTTTGATAGCAATGTATCGATTGTTTTTGGGAAATCCTGATAGATTTATAAAGCGAGCTAGAGTTTTAATTGATTTTCATTATTTAAACTAAAGCCTTGCTTAAACAGTGCAAGCTAGTGCGAGCTAGGAAGTGCTATGTATTGTGAAAAAACTGATTCACAAACAACCCTAAATGTTAAATGGGAGGTTATCGATAAAACCTCCCATTTAACTACCCACATTACTATTATTATTACGTAAGTGTTTCTGCTTCGAGCTCCCAATCGAGTAGATTGGAAACCAGGTCGACCCCAATATGTCAAGTTTGATAGCAATGTATCGATTGTTTTTGGGAAATCCTGATAGATTTATAAAGCGAGCTAGAGTTTTAATTGATTTTCATTATTTAAACTAAAGCCTTGCTTAAACAGTGCAATCTAGTGCGAGCTAGGAAGTGCTATGTATTGTGAAAAAACTGATTCACAAACAACCCTAAGCGTGGACTCGACTTTTGTCACATTTTCACTGACATTGATTAACTCACAATAACAAGACAAAGCATTAAGCCACGCATAGGGTCGTTTGTGAATACGGCCATAAGGCGATCAGCGCTAGGCAGTATCTGTTAAGTGTGAATCGAACTCCTACGCTTAGGACTCCGTACCTACCCATTTAACCAACATAATAAAGTAACATGTTCACTGCATTGTATTGCTGGGTAATAACATCTGTCTGTCTATTACGTCTTACCGCCTAAACCACTAAACCGATTCTGAAAATTTTTGGTATAGAGATAGATGGGGTCTTGGAGAAGGACAGAGGCTACCTTTTGATCCTGAAAATCCCGCGGGGTCAAGATTTACGAGGTAAAAACCGGTAGGCACAGCTGGTAATAAATAAATAGACCAGAAACTTCTCCACTACATAATTTTATGACAAAATCAATCAATACTTTACTACCCTATGTCCACTTTAACAATGCCATAAAGATAATACAAAATTCATACAGACATAAAACCTTTATCTATTTAGCAATTTACCACCCGTTTATGGTCATCGATATTTTATACTGTAACAGCCAAAGATACCTGGTTTCCTGGTCTCCCGAGGTTCCTAAAGGTAATAAACTTAAACTTTGATTAAACCATAAGTAAGGTCTAATTTTTTTAGGTTTTCGTAGGCAAAACCCCCGTTTCTTGTGGCTTCTTCTCATTGGAGGGCGTTCCGAAGCCACACTAAAATTATTACACCTAAAACGTAGCCAAATGATCGTGTGCATTTATTGTTGTACAATAATCTAAAGGAAATAAACTATTTTGATTTGATTTGATTTGAAAAAGAAAAACGGCCTGAAAAAAAAGGCTGCGGCCGCATTGGCAGGCTGGCTCTAAATAAAACGAACGGTCTTGAAAGTTCAAACTTTCTAGTTTTTATGTGTGTGTTTGTTGTCAATAAATGTTTTTCTATTCTTGTTTCTACTTTTCGACGTGACTCGCTAGCCTCTAGGCGCTGAGCAAGCCTTCGTCTATCCGTTTTTTCGTCTGTCTATTATGAAATAGTTTCCACCTCTGTGGTTTTTACGGTCTACGATGTAACGTATTGAGTGGCCTTAACCATACCAAATGATCGAACTGTACCACCCGCGCCACATCACCATCGCACTATTGGCAAAAAGTAATAATAATTTCTTCTATGGTTTTCGCGATTTTTCATAATAAAACACTTTATTTATCTGGTTGAATCGCGCTTTTATTTATGGTTTTAAACGACTTTACAGGCTTGGCTTTTTCAAGGTTGACTCCCAACCTTCAACCGTCAACCTTGAAAAAGCCAAGCCTGTAAAGTTAGCGAAAGCTCGGTTCGTTTAAAACCATAAATAAAAACGCGATTCAACCGGATAAACAAACAAATACAAAAACAAACACTTGACTAAAAAGAAGAAGCCATCGTCGACGCCTTCACGAGGCATAGTTCCCAAGATGCTGGCAGCATTCCCTCTCTGTATAGCGAGACTAACTCGCTGAGAAAGGAACCCGCCAGCCCTGGGATCACCGGTCGCCTCGATCAGACGTCGCGACAATTCACCCAAAAATCTGATGGCACTGAAACCCCAACAACCCAAAGACCGGATAAATAAAGTGTTTTATTAAAAGTAATAATAATATGCAACTAATATAATTATTATGGCGTATTTTTTGGCGATCGACCACAGAATACATAATTTGACTGTACGGTGCGGGTTCGGTCTAACTTTTTTAGTACTTATTTTTTGTACTAACTTCGCAAATACAGATAAGAAATTAAATGAAAGAATAAGACATTCGCTGAGTTCTCAATAGGTAATTATAATTTTATTTCGACTAAGAGAAATCAAATTTATTTCGTACCTTTTTCTCATCAGATTAATGGTAACAATTTCGTGTAATTAATGCTGGCGATTGCTTTGAATTAAAGCTTTGAAATTAATTTTAAGACTAAGTAAAACTTTTCCTTCTTACTAATTATCAAATTCTTAGTAATATAAATGCGAAAGTCTGTCTGTTACGTTTTTACGCCTAAACCACTGAACTGATTTAAAAGAATTTTGAAATGGAGATAGATTAGGGTACTTTTAATAAAAATATGTAATTTATAAAAATACTAGCTGCGCCTCGCGGTTTCACCCGCGTAAGTTCCGTTTCCGCGGGAATATCGGGATAAATAGTAGCCTATGTGTTAATCCAGGTCCCCAGCTACCTATATTCTAAGTTTCATCGCAATCGGTTCAGTAGTTTTTGCGTGAAAGAGTAACAACCTCACATACATACATACAAACTTTCGCGTTTATAATATTAGTAAGATTTCAAAACTATTAGTTTTAACTTCTGGTGACCAAAGGGCTGGCTGCTACTTTCGCCAACATTGCTATACATCTTTTACATTAAGTCTTTTGTTTACCATCCCCAGGATTTTCAATTTTAGTTTATTTAAGTAGGATATCGTTTACTACCGACCGCTTAACAAAACCCCGCGCGAACGCGCTCGTCGTTCGAATTAGTAAACAAAAGAGATTCGTAAATAAATGTTATTATAAAATAGGTATACGTACGTATAGTATATACTACATCGACTGCAATTTATTTATTACATAAGTAGTGTTAGTGTTATAAATAAAATCAGTTTTTTTTTATATTTTAAATGTGTTTTTTTTTGGTATTTTACATAATAAATAGTATTGAGTTCGATTATCCGAATTAACCGGTTTTCCGAACACCCATACTGGTATCTTCCGATTAGTTCAGATAATCAGCGATCTACTGTATTTTATTATAAGTAAAAACTTGTGCAATATCTAACTAAAAATCAAACATATAACCCCGGGTACGCTTCGGGATGAGTCGTCCATTTAGTTTAAATATTTAACTTTGTTTGTATTATGTTATATTAATAGGTTAATATGTATTTATAGGTTATGTTTAGTTTTAATTTAAGCTTTCTGTTATTAATTAAATATTACTATAATAATTCTATGTAAGTAATACAAAGTAAGGCCTAATATTTTGTACCTACTAGCTTAGGTACTAACGCCTAATCTCAATACTATTTAAGACCCAGGTGTACGGGAGGTGTAACCATGGCCCAATTACCTAGTAGGTGGGTAAGGTACGAATGTGAGGTGGGTATTACCGAAGTAAAGAGGTTAGAATTTGCGAAGCATTTCTAAATGCGGCTCCCAGATGTTATCTTTATAGTTTTCGGGTTGTAAACAAAGAGTTTTAAATATTTTTAGAAATAGACGGTACCTATATGAAATTATAAGTTTTTGTTGAAATATCACTTTATTATAAGTACTCTAAAACATAGTAACATTACATACAATACATACATTTTGATTCACTTCTTATTTTAAAATAATAATTATTGTACTTCTTAATTTAAAATGTAAGCTTTACATTATTTTCTTTTTTATTTTATCAATGCTTTTTATACACCATGGAATTAATTTGTTAAGCTTCTAAGAATAGTTGAAGATATTTTGCGAGTGGGTAGTTTTATTAGTTTATTAATTTAACTTGAATTAAGTTTGTCCTTTTTCGCCTGAAATACAGGACCTAGTTCCTAGTTTAGGCATATGTGTAATTTATTGTACTTTGAATTGTTTATGGTACTATAGTTTTCTTTGTTATTTTTATTTTATTTTTATGTTATTTTATTGAATAAATTTGAATTTATTTTTTATTATAGGTATTTATTCAAACATGTCTTCGTAACTTGGCAGCGAGCCTATAATGCTACCACGCTGAAATGCAATGCTTATTCTTTGCGCCAAACTCGAGCATTTTGGTCTCGCGTTGTCTTCACCTAAGCCATGCCTAAGCCCCCGGTCCTCATGGTTTCAAAGTCTCCACTCCAAAATATTCAATTAATATTTAAATAGAAGTAGTCTAATCTAAAGATGATGTCAATTCACCGAAACTCACTGTAATTAAAATAAGAGTTTTTTTTTAAATTTCGGTGGCTCACATTAATCAATTTAGTTTCGTGAAGGTGTACAAACAAATGTATTGAAAGTAAAAAACCGGTGCAAAACATAAACTCTTCCGTTGTTTCCAAACCTTATGTTGTAGTTAACTTAAACACACGACGACTCGACCGTTTTTGTATTTAAAAATAACTCGCAAAAATGATAAAATGCATACTTGACTCTGGCTAGTTTCCAAATGGCCATTTCATTTCATCATTGATCGTAATTAATATAATTGACCCAAAATGTTTATTGTTTTGGTCAAACGGATATCTAGAGTATAATTTAAATGTTTTTGATTGTAAAGCCTCCTAAATAGTTATACCAGTCCGGTTCAGCCGCTTATCAGATATTTTGGCTTACGTACTACGGGTTTTAGCACTTTGTAGGTATCTACTCGTAAGATATAGAGACTTTTTGGCTGTTTATGATTCTCGAGTTCGTGAGATTTAGTTTTTTCGGGATTCTAGAAGTCGTAGACGACTCAGCAGATATTTTATGAGTTAGGAACTTGTCGTTTGAAGATAGGACCCTTCTTATTTTTCCATTGTTAGTTGCATTACAAGGTAGTATAAGGATTTTGGTACCTAGACAAAAAAATATTACTAACAAGAAAATTATTGTAAATCTGTATTTTAGGTTTTTTTTTTGTGTTTAGATAGACATATATAAGAATTTCCATGTTTTACTGAGTCTACTAATACGTTTTTTAATTAAATGAGAAAACCTTATAGCTTAAAAGAATAGGTATAATAAAATACAATGATATTTGCGATTTTATAGAACGATTTACATGTCCATTAATAGTAACTTAATATTTTAAGAACTGGTGAATACCAAGTTGATCACACGCACAGCTCACTTGACATAGATTTATGCGTAGTTAGTTGGTGACGGAGAGTGACAGCCCAAGGGAAATTATTGGTGGCTACGTATGTACGTCGTTGGTCTGTTCATGATATATTGTTACTTTGTGCCTCTCACTTGCATGTTGGTTTGTGGCTTGTTTGTTACATACGAGGAAGTTGTTGTTTTTGTATAAGTGAAGTTTTGACAAAGTGAAATTCAAAAATAGTCTATTCAATAAGATAGATTCAACATTTTAAAAGTTTACACTCTTTTAACACCTCGATACGCCACTATTTCGGGTTTACTCTCTGTAGATCTAGTGATCAAGATCTGATTGGTTCTATTGAGAACCTTTTTTCCCAATAAATCTATTTTAAAAAACTACGTCACAAATTGGATCTATTGCATCTATGTAGAAAATGATTAGATCCATATTGGTTCCATTAAGAATCTTTATTCTCATTAAATCTATTTTAAAAAATTGCGTCACAAATTGGATCTACTGAGAATAAACTACGAAACTGACGTTATAATTATAAGACCTGATTTTTAAATACAAACAACTTTTACAATAACTGGTAAATGAGAAGTCAGAATTTAACAAACCTTTTTACCTATAATTAGATAAAAATCTTATTAATTGCCATAATATTAATTAAATAAATTGAAATAATTTAAACGTAATAGGTAGTACTAATAAAATTTATTCATCTAGAATCATCTCGAAGCAAAGCAAGAACTTTTTAATCAGAGTGAACAAATTATTGTTAGATCAAAGTAATTAATTTTCTATCTTGATGACCTAACGTTCGTTGGGCGAACGCTTGGCTGCAATACAGAAGGTTGCGGGTTCGATTCCCGCTAGGTGCAAATATTTCTGCTTAAAATAAATATTTGTATCTGGTCTGGGCGTATTTCTATGTATAATATGTATGTATTTACAAAATAAAAATAAATGTAAGTAGTATATCCGTTGTCTAGTCACCGTAACATAAGCTTAGCAGCTTACCACGGGGCTAGATGGCGCTGTGTGTTCGTCACAGGCTTTATTTATTGATTTAAAAGAATAAAAGGTGTTTTTTCAATGATCAAGATCCACTGGAACCAAATGGATCTTGATCATTGGGTCTACAGAAAGTAAAAGTTCTTCTTAGAACCAAATCATCAAAATTGGATCTTAAGACAAAAGGTGTTCTCACAGGAACAAAATCAATTTGATCATTGGATCTACAGATAATAAAAGTTCTTGTTAGAACCAAATCATCAGAAATGGATCTAAAGAGAAAAAGTTTTCTCAATGGAACCAAATGGATCTTGATCAGAGAGTAAACGCTATTTCGTTATATGCGCAATGATAAATTACGCCAAAGTCACATAAATAAATTAAATTAATAAATAAATTCTGTGACCAACAGACAGCGCCATCTAGCCCCATAGTAAGCTGCTAAGCTTGTGTTACGGTGACTAGACAACGGATATACTTAAATTTATTTTGCTTTCGTAAATACATACATATTATACATAGAAATACACCCAGACCAGATAAAAATATTTATTTTTATTTTAAGCTTAAATATTTGCACCCAGCGGGAATCGAACCCGCAACCTTCTGGATTGTAGCCAAGCGTTCGCCCGACGCGCCACAGAGGTCGTCAAATCTCTTATAACTATCGTTTACCAGGTGGTAAAAAATGTCAAATGAATTCACGACGCGCCTTATCAATGCGCATACAGCCGACCGATCCAAAATCCTTACTTAATATTATAAATGTCAGAGTAACTCTGTTTGTCTGTTAGGCTTTCACGTCTAAACCGCAAAACCGATTTTTGTGGATTTAGGTACAGAGATAGAAGTGACCTTGAAGAAGGACATAGACTTAATTTTGATCTTGATATTCCCGCTGGAACAGGCCTTACGTGGGTGAAACCGCGGGGCGCAGTTCAAAATAATTTGATTCTTACTCAAGTGTGCAAACACAACTAGCTAATGCGCGTTTAATAATAACACTGAAGGGTCATAGCCTTAACATGAACAATACAAAATAATTAAAGCCATTTTCGTTTATTAAAACTGTACCCGATATAGAAATTAAACATAAAACGCAATGGACTGTTAAGAATCATTTAAATAATTTCTTATTTCAAACCGGATACGGGACCTCGCTCATGAATATTATTCTACCCACCTTTAAAGGAGACACCGCACGGGCAAGTCTTTGAGTTTTTTCGGGAACGCGGTAAGAAGATGTGTTGCAAAATTTTCATTTTTGTGAAACCTAATTCAAAAGCGTATATTTTTTTTAATTTCGGGGGAATATTAATCAATTTAGTTTCGTGAAGGTGTACAAGTGTAGTGAAGGTGAAAATCGGTGCAAAACATGGACTTTAGCGTTGTCTCCACAACTCCGTGAACAGTCATTGTAAACGACCGCCGCTTAACAATGATTGCCTCGACTTGACTAACTATGACGACTTGACAGTCTCGATGCAAATAACTTGCAAATATTAATAATGCTTGACACTGGCTAATGTCCAAATGGAATATAGCCATATAAAAGAAGATGAAAAAGAAGAAGTTTTTTTTTTTCACGTGTACCTAATGCATTGACTTGTTAAGTTGACTTTTTGTGTTTTTAAGCATTTGTTTTCACTATTGATCATTTTGAGAATCAAAATGTTGTGATACTAATCCATAATCTACTTTAACAGGACATAATAATATGGACATCAAAAGGAATTATACAGGTATTAGGAGTCTGTTATATAAATAAATCATACTATAATTTATAATTAATACGGTAGACGTTACAATATTGTCAGCCCTTCAGAGACTTTTTATTATTTCGCGTAAAAGGAATCCTACTAATATTATGAGTGTGAAAGTGTGTGTGTTTGGATATTCGTATTATCTATATCTATCTATCTATGATGATCTCAATGCATCAAGCATTTTGATCGTTCCAAGGCCAATTTACAAACCATAGCTTTTAGTATTCTGGTAGAAGAAGGGTTCTTCCGGTAAGGAAGGTCCTATCTCTGAATTAGTAACTTAAGTAGGTAGACCCTTGAGACCCTTTGGGCTTGTTTTTTTTTGTAAATATTGAATAAGGAAGTGTTTAAGTTACTAGATAAATATTTGTACAAAGAAAAATATGATACAATGCAAAATGGTGGAAGACCATGGACCGACGACATTGTAGCGGTCGCGGAGAGTCGTTGGATGGAGGGGGGAGGGGAGGCATATGTGAGGCAGTGGACGGATAAAGGTTGAGATGATGAAGATGATTATTATTAAAAATTCGTGAAAAGGTTTTCATTATGGGTTATCATTATTTCACCAGACCCTGGGGTCTGGTGACCCCAGGGCTGGCGGCTTTTTGTCCCAGTGGATAAGTTTGGCTATCCAGCGTGGGAACGCCGCCAGCTACTTGGGCACTTTATGCCGCGGGGGGGAGGTGCTGACAATTTCCTTTTGTTTTAATTTTTGTATTTTATTGTTTTTGTTGTTTTTAATTGTGTATTTAGTTATGGAATATCGTATATTTATTCACTTGAAATAAAATTCGTGCCTACATTGAAGATTATAAGCTTATTTGCAAACAAACTTATAGCTGATGACAGTGTCTTTCATGCAACTTTAATTATTTTCAGCATTGTTGCAATGCTATTACGACGTTTCGGAGCCTTAACAGACTCCGTCGTCAAGGTTGACCGGAAATTTTCAATTTGAAATCGCTAAAACAGAAAAAAAACTTACAAAGCCCTTCAAAAACTTAAATAATACCTTCCTATTTTTGAATTTAGATGCCGCTCAATAATTTAAGCTGCCCTCAAATTTTAAATGGCGTTTCAGTTTTCGGCTGTTAGACTTATTTGAATTTGCGACATAACAAAAATTATTAAGCCGGGTTTACACCGCCAAAGGGAAATGTAAAATGAAAAAAAAAACATTGATCGTTTTCATAGCGTGAAAAATTCGTGGAATCGGTCAAACGTTCGTTGGTTTACATTAGGTTTTTTTCACGGATTAGCTTTCTAATATACTAGCTGGGTCCCGCATCCCGATTCTGAAGAAATATCGGGATAAAAAGTGGCTTGTAGTATTCCAGATCTCCAGCTATCTGCGTTCCAAGTTTCATTGCAATCGGTTTAATAGCTTTAGCGTGAATGAACAAAGTAGGTAGTTTACTAACACAGAAACTTTTATCTTTCATACTTTTAGTAGAACGCAGGATTATTTCCCGTTCCCTTTCCTGGAATTTCGGGATAAAAATATCCTAGTAATTTAATCCAGGTTATAAATTACCTGTCTGATGTATTCCAGCTAAATCCTTTTACAGCCGAATGCAGGACCGAGTAAATAATGAAGTTAGTGACAATAGTAGGGGACCGATAACCAGACGTTCAACTCGTGTCAGAAAGCAGGTAGTCCGATATGGACGCCTCTAACTGTCATCACCTACCCGCATTCTCCAGTCTCGTGAACAAGCTGGTTGGAATTACTAGCGAAATATCGAGCTCCGCGAATAAATTATTAAACATGGTAAATACCCCGTTATTAAGTAATTTTAGTAGCCTTTTACAGCCGTTATTCTTCAGAGGTTTTGCACTTGTGTTGTGTATCTAGTTGACAACTCAATTTAATAGGCGCTATTCAGTACATTGCTGCTTTAAAGTAATCACTATGGTGGATTACCACGTTACGTCCAAGCAGAAATGTAATGCAAAGTGTCTATCAAACTCAGTTACCAACTAGATACTTGTCAACAGGTGCTGGTTTATTTGACACAAACGCCACGAGCATTCACGTGTAATGTAACATTTTATGACAAGTGGATCGCATTGATGTTTCAAGTTGTATCAAGATATATAACACATTGTATCATTTTACTAAGTGCGCGCTGTATGTAGGTAATGCTCGAATCTGGAGGGCCTATTACGAAAAATAACTTCCGAATCTTCGGACTCGACGGAACATCAGTAGGTCGTTACTGTATTTTCTGAACCAATAAATATACTTTACGTTCAAGATTAAAAAACGAAGAAACGAAGAATACATTGAGAATGATGGGTTCACAACGTACACTTCGATCGTCTTTTGTTTTCCACCAATCTCTTCTATTATTTACTTTTTTTTACTTAAAATTTTACTAATTCTTTTTTAACTTAAGTATTTTCTTATTGGGACCACTTTACCCAATGTCTAAGCTACCGTTGGGCCCAGTTGAATACTACTATCGTTCCGTCGGGTCCAAAGTTTAGTAGGGAAGTTACGTTCCGTAGTAACGTTAAGTTACACGAATGAATGCTCGCGATGAGAGAGCACCTTAATATTTCAGATTCAAAATACAAAGCAATTTGATATTAAAAAAAAACACTGCTGTTTTTCCCATTTCTAAGTATGAAAAAAACTAAAGTGACAAAAACCCAAGGTATTTATCGGGAGGCAAGTATTTCCATCTGTCAAATGTTGAGCAGGGTCTTATCTCGAAGGCTTTATCGAGATCTCCAAATGTCGCGCCGAAAGTTGTCAAGCCCTGTAAGGGAATGGTGACACTGTGTTTTTCGTAAGGATATTTTTATAATTCAAATAATTTTGTCAAAGGTTTTAGCGATTTTGGAAAATAAAACACAATATTCACCGGGTTTTACTCGTTTTTATTTAATAACGGCATTATTACTACAGACCGAGCCTTCGCTAACCTTACAGTTAGCTTTTTCAAGGTTGACTGAGATGTAACTAGTCTATTTTAATATTCTAAAAAGTTACTGTAAGCTACCGCCTCATAATTATTTGTATGTTGCAAATACTCAACAATTTACATAAGAAGATGTACACATGTGTGTGATGATGTGTATTGTTCCAACTCTTAACTCATTTTATTTTTAATCTTCACTTTATCGTTAAGAAACGTCAGCAAACTACGGAGTCTTTGGAATGCGACCTCCAATGAGAAGAGGACACAAGAACCTCATGGTTTTTTTCTGCAATGATCATGGGATTTGATGTGATCCACATTGTCATATTTTTAGAACTGTAGTGGAACTAGAATAGCAATAGTCTTTACTATAAACCTTACTAACATTCACAGTGTCGGTCTATTAAAATAAATTTGTAAGACAAAAACACAGTCACATCCACAAACACACAACCTGCCCAAAACATCTAATCCGATGTGATGTACACATGATCATCCTGAAATGTCTTAAAGTTATAAATCAAGTTTGCGTTCTGAAAACGCGCCCTCTAAAGGTATACTGTGACAGAAATGGTCAGGTCATAAATGTATGGTAAAATATAAAAACCATCGTGGGAGAAAACCGCAAACCAAGCGAAAGGAAGTTTAGCCATAGTGCGGCCACAGCCGTAATTTGAAAAAAAGATAACACCGTTATTTTTTGAGAACTTTTTCTGATATTTAACAAAAATTAATTTATATTCTTCGCGTAATGGAGTGCATCATCTAGTGTGAATCGTCTTAAGGCCTCTAACTTGATCTAGTGACAGCTTCAGGGATAACGATTGCGAAAGAACTACCTGCTCAACGTACCTTCCAAAACACGGAAATGCTCGAGAAAATGATATTTCGCCCCATACATTAGCGGTCAAAATTTAAATTCCGTCGCCACTAATCCAGGAAGGTAGTGGTATGAATATCCTACGTAAAACAAAATCACAGTTACCCATCTCAGGAGAGAGAAACATTTTACGAATTTAAACGTTTATGATAAATCCAATTACTTAGTGAAATAGAGAATTTGTATCGATATGAATATTTTATAAGTGGATTTTATAACGCACTACACACTGTCAAGATAGATATAGCGCTTTATTATTAACACCAAAAAAATTTACAATTAAATGGAAAATTTACCTTACCACTGAGAGCGGACTCTTCCAGGCAAACTTGGGATGGAGAGGATCACACAAATTATTAAGGGTGGAACTAATGGTCATCCACGGTTTTGCCTACAACTACTTCCAATCTCGTACGAAAATAGGGACAAAACTCAAATACAACAATAAATTTTACGATAGTCTTATGTTTCCGTTTCGATCGTCTTTTGCCTCTATTTCAATTTCGTTCTTTTTTTCTGTTTCGATCGTCATTTGATTCAGTTTCGATCATTTTTTTTTCGTTTCGAACGTCTTTTCTTTCGAGTTCGTCATTTGTTTACGTTTCGATCATCTTTTGTCTCGTGCTCGTCATTCTTCCTGTTTCGATCGCCGTGGGTTTTTGCTTTGATCGTCTTTCGTGCATAGTGCCTATGATACTGAGTTATAAACTATATTGTTAGTACGGGTGCTGTCCTCAGTACCTACATTGTGACTACCTCGTAAAGTATTCCTAGGTGTTAAAAGCTTAGGGTTTTGCCATTAAACTCATAAATTATGGCATTAAAACACCAAACTGTCACAAAATAAAACCGTTTTAATTACAAGTAATACCCGTATCAAAGTCTGCTTGGTTTCAAAGAAGATAAAGGACAGACAGACAGAGCAACTTACCAACTTTATAGGTATATATTTAAGGTACGTACCTACTAAATAGTGACTACAAAAAAACTTACCTCTAAAAAACCAAAGCCAAACCAGAAATTCACAAAATATTTAAAACCATCCTTGAACGTTCCAATTATTTTGTAACGCGACGTGAAGAAAAAAAAAAGTTTAAAACTACGATCGGAAAAAATGCGCGAGAATATCGCGAGTGAAATCCGTACGTCCTCCCCTGTCGAAGGTCGGAGGGATACTGAGGGTGTTCGAGCACTGGATGCGGTTGGAAGCTGCAAATGATAGCTGTACTACGAGTTTATTAGGGTGGTTTTAGTGATGAGCTGAGCGATCTGTATTAAAATTTTCGACACCAGAAATAAATACTGCATGGGTTTTTTCGGTGATGCACGATGTTTCCTTGCACTGCCTTACTGCCGGAAAAAATGGGACTGTGTGTAAGAAATCGAGATGCAATGGTGCAAATACGGGGCGTAATACTTCACCTGTGTGGAGGAGCTTTTGGTTTCGTAGCGACATCTAAGAAAAATTAACTCTCAAAGAACGGGTCATAGAATAAATTACTAGACCTACTAATATCATAAAGGGGAAAGTTTGTCAGTGTGTAATTGTTTGTATTGTTACCCTTTTGCGCAAAAACGGCTGAACCGATTGCGATAAAGCTCGGTAGACAACTGGAGACCTGGAAAAGTAAATAGATTATCGATTTTCCCTAGGAATAGTATTACATAAAAATAACTGTAATCTGTGTCTAAGGTGTCTGAATTAAAACTGGACCACATGAAATTTGCTCCGTTTGCTGATAATTGCCATTAATTTTAGCTGCTTCCTATTCGAGGAGCGTTATCGCTTCCGCTCTTCCTATAATCCACACCCTACCACCACACCACGTGACCGCATTTCGGGCGCGGGGTGGTGATTGAGTTATAAATTTAGGAGACAATTTATATCCAATTTTTATCATCCAAATAAATTCAAATTATAGAAATACGATTAAATTGTCGACGTTAATTGTTTCAGCTTTCTCCACCTTTATGGGTTGGCAATTACGGTTTCTTTTCAATAATTTACAACCGACTTAAAAAAAGTTAGACGTACTTATCCCCATTTAATCTCGTGTGTCTAGTGTCAAGCAGGCAGCTAGCTGCAGCAACATTATCAAATCTGTTATTTTGATTGATTGATTGATTGATTGATTGATTGATTGATTAATACTTTATTGCAACACACGATTAAATAATTAGAATAACAAAAAAGGAAATAAACAACATAAAAATAGGTGGTACAATGGGCGGCCTTGATCGCTTAAAGCGATCTCTTCCAGGCAACCTTTTTCTGTAGACGTGGCCATAATTTACCTACTTTGCCGACCCTAAATTATCTGAAGCTATTTCTTTCAGTCAACATGTCCTTTGGTATACAAAGATACTGAGGTAAAATGTAACTTTGTTCTACATAGATCTAATGGCTATGCCTTTTTGTCTACAAAGTGTCTAGTCGATCTACTTTTGGCCTACAAAGTCCAGATTGTCTAGCGGGAAAATCTCGACTTCGGAAAATTTCGACTATTCTTAATAGCTTCTGCATTCTACTTTATTTTTAAAAGTGCCATCTATGACCGGATAGCGCAAATGCAGTTTCATTATGTTTTACATAGATGGCACTGTTTCATAAATTTCTACACAAGTTATTAAGAATAGTCGAAATTTGCCGAAGTCGAGATTGCCTCGCTGGACTTAAGTACTTAAGACTGCAATACAAACATAGAATTATTTATTTTATATTCCCAATCCCAAAGTACCTTATAATTGAAAATTTTCACATTAAAACATTTCAACCTAGTTTTGTCTTAGGTTTATAATGAAACACAAAAATTTACCGGATTCTACTCTCGTTTAACTTATTAACGGCATTGTTAGCTTTTTTGCAGTCAGTCAACATTGAAAAAGCTAACCGTAAATTTAGCGAAAGCTGGGTTAATTTAACAATGCTCTTAATAAATAAAACGCAAGTATTTCATTTCAACCTATATTTTATCAAAATTCCAGACGCGACTTTTTGATTTCTAATTCATAGAATCATTACGAACTTGTGCCCAAACTTAAATTGACTTCTCTTGTAGTTACCACAAACTTTCCTTTGCGTTTGCCAAAGTTTTTCTTTAAAGGAAAACCTGCTTTATGGCTTTAGGGATACGAGTGAAGGTGTGTGTAGGTTTTGTTGGTTGATTTATTGTTTTTTGTGTCAATTTCCGATAGGCGTTTTGATGAAGGCATGACAATGTTAATACCGGATTATCTTGGTAAACTGGACCTAACTGGGTTTAACGTCGCTTTTACCGACAAATTAACGCTGTGAGTGAGTGGTTTACTAGATACGCTAAGCGGGTTTGACTGGAAAATCCTTTCACCAGAACATTATCTTCATATCTTACTGATATCATAAACGCGAAAATTTGTATGTGTGTGAATTTGTCACTCTTTTACGCAAAAACTACTAAACCGATTGCGATTAAACTTGGAATATAGGCAGCTGGAAACCTGAAATATGTATTGACATAGGCTACGTTTTATCCAGAAATTCCCGCGAGATCGGGACTAAACCCACAGGGCACAGCTACTCGATAATAAATAAAGCCACTAATCTTAAATAGTCGACAATTAAAAAAAACATAATCTACCAAAGAACAAACCTACATAAAACAAACCATAAACCTGATTAACAGCCTAGTTATCGCATAAAGCAGGGAACACACCGGCGTTATACTATGTACTAGCTGACCCGACGCACTTCGTATCTCCATCGTTCATATCGAACTTTTCAAATCAAATCAAATCAAATTATTTATTTCAGCAACAAGGCCATAATGTTAGTATACAGAAATCCTATAAACTATTATTAGTAAAAATACAAGTTATTTATAATAAGTGAGTCCTGACCCATTTTATTCAGATCGGACTATCCAGTCGCTGAGTGATTGCCTTCAAGTAGCTATTGGTACTACCCCTCACCCTGGCCATCATTGATGCTGTTCTCTTCCTTCCTTCCTCAGGTTTTGACAACCTGAGTTCGATAACGACGACACGCGATAAATATTGAAGTAGGTAAGAACAGGAGTAAACCCACAGGGCATAGCTATAGTTGTTAATAAATAAAAGTACCTACTAATCATGAATAGTCGCTAAATAAATAAATAATAATAAAAATTGCACGAGATTACACACAGCCCTGTCTAGCCCCAAACTAAGCACTAGGCTTGTACTATGGGTTCTTAGACAACGGATGCAACATATTATACTCTTTTTTTCTAAAAGCATACATATGATAGATAAAATACACCCAGAACCAGAAACACACATTTATGGTCAGCAGAAATATTTGTTACATAACTATTTTCCAAAAAAAGATCTCCTTAGGGGGATCTTTCAATCGACAGATAAAATATCGAACAAAATCGAACCAAACCAAATTTAAAAGCTTTCTAAAGTTTGACTTTTATACAAGATGTAACGGGTAAGTCCTTTTAATCCGAAAGGGGGTTGTTCTAGACGTCTAGGCGAACACCTTTTGTTCTACGACTTTTGAAAATTCGAACTTTTTTTTAAATTTTGTGATTATGTTTTACTGAAAAAACAGCTGTTTTTTTAAATAAAGGTAATTGAAGGTTTGATTGTAGTAGACCAAACTAAATGAAAGTACAACATAAGGTCAATGACCTCGAACTCTAAGAAACAGCTGATCTTCAAGTAAACTTTACACTTAAAATTTTCGAAAAGTACTTCGAATTTCCAAAAGTCATAGAACAAAAGTTGTTCGCCTAGACGTTTAGAACAACCCCCTTTCGGATTAAAAGGACTTACCCGTTACATCTTGTATAAAAAACCTGACGTTTTTTTCGATGGTGTTACATTTTATAGGACATATTACATTTGTGTTTAGAGATTTAAAAAACAGCCTTAAATAAAACAAAACACAATCCTAATTAACAGCCTAGTTATCACATAAAGCGGGAAACACACCGGGCGTTATTAATATTTACTCGCCGACCACAATAAAGCTGTGCGACTGTACAACCGTACACACGATGCGTTACGACATCACATACCGAGTTAGATAAATATTTGATTCGCAAGAGATGGGATTTAACTCGCGCTCTCGAATTATGAACGTCTGGGCTGTACTGGTGTTAGGGTGGTGAGACACTGGGTGGTGATAGAATTACTTTGGAACATTTTGTTATTAAATACTTATTATAGTAGAATATTGCTCCGGTTCCACTATAGCCACAAATATACGACAGTGTGATTGTGGTTGATTGATTTTTGATCATTGTAAAAAAAATTAAAAAAATTATATGTATTTTGATGATTGTAAATAAAAACATGATCACAAAAAAAAAACCCCATGAGTGTCTTGTGGCTTCTTCTCATCGGAGGGTCGTTCCGAAGCCACACTAGAGTCATAGTTGTAAAGCACTCGACGTATTTAAAGTGATCAATACATCCAATTAAATAAAAAAATAATGACTTTTGACTTTGACTTTAACTGAAGTATTTTTCTCTTTTTTGTGGCTTTCTTAATGTTAGAGCTTTCAGGTTGTCCTTAAGCCACCAATTTTACCTAACGACTGCTATTAAAGAGTACTGGGTATATCTTGGGTCTTTCATTAAGCCTATCTTTAAATTTAATTAAAACAAAGTGTAGTTACTTGTACATTGTTGTTTTACCATTATTATTCGATAATTTTTATTCGTTGAGTTAATTTATTGACATAAATTACTTTAATAATGAGCATTCAATAGGCACCAGTGAGTTTTCAACCTTACCTTGAACAAGCCGTCGGAACAAATTACATTTTCAATATTAGAAATTGAGAGATGATAAATTTAAGTTTGATTTGCGGATGTCTGTCGGTCTGGTTAATCTAAATGTGTGATATGAAACTTAATTGAAATTTAACATCATTCCTATCTAATTTCAATACCAAATTTTAAAATATAAATACATTTACAAAATACATGGGAACGGCGTCGACGTATTTGTTCAAATCCATGAAATGGCCTACTATTTACAGTTCACAACTATTCGGTTAAACAATCTATCGGTTAATCGTCTTCGGTGAAAGGTGTTTCGATGGATAGTGTTTCGAAGTAGCGTAGGGAACCCATTTTTACATTACTAAAAGAACGATCAAAATTTAACAATCAAATAGTCGAAATAGAAACAAAATCCGATCGAAACAGAAACAAAAGGCGGTCGATTCAAAAACAAAAGACTCTTGAAATAGAAACAAAAAAGTATCAAAATAAAAATGATGGTCGATATAGATAAATAAGACAATCGAAATATAACCAATAGGTGGTTACAATATAAACCAAAGGCAGTGAAAATATCAACGACGGAAATTGAAACAAATGTTGGTTGCATTGCAATAGAAACAAAATGCAGTCAAAATAGAAACAAAAGACGATCGAAATAAAAACAAAAGAAAGTCAAAATAGAAACAAAAGTTAGTCAAAATATAAACAAAAGACGTTCGAAATAGAGAGAGAGTTTACAGCAGGAGTCAAAATAACACCTGCCAAAATAACAAGGCGCTCACAGAGCCTAAAAGGAAATCTTAACAAACCGTACGGCGGGTTCCGTACATTTCCATAGCAATAATAAAACGACACGAAAACTCAATTTAACTTTCACAAGAACTTGTTAATAAAATTCATGAATTACAAAATATACTGAATACTTGAAAACTGTACAATTGTCCTAGGTAAGACGTTATTTCATTTAGGAACCATCGTATCGGGAGTCATAATTCCCCTTATTCACTAAGGTTGACCACGACCACTTTTTCTTAAAGGGATGTTCCACCTCAATTTTTTCAGGTAAAACACGAACACTGACATAGGATATGGTAGATATAAAATTATACGTTGAATATAGTTACATTTTACCGGATCTTAATATAGTATTATTATTTCACTAGCTTCGCCCCGCGGTTTCACCCGCGAAAGTGAAAAACGCGTTATACGGGCGCGGGGGGCCGAGCGGTTCTCGAGCGGGTGCACTTTTTCGTTCATTACTCTACTTATTTAATTTCGATGCAAAGTATACCACGACCTTCCTCATAAATCGAACTATCCAATTTTGAAAACCAAATTTCAATCGGATTAGTAGCTTTTAATTGTATGAGGAACCGACAGATAAACAGAGAAACAGACAGACAGACATGAATTTGTAAAATTATATAATTTTGTTCTTCTACTTTTTCTAAGCCCTCTAGACAACTTTTTCTATAATTTACATCCAAGTTCAGACTTTTTGTCCTCCTTTCCTTTATTTTATAAGTATAGATTACGTTACAATGATCTTGGTCGCGAGGGGACTAAGATCATTGTAACATAATCGAAACGTCGAGGTACGAAAATAAATAAAAATACGCGTTAAGGGGCCGTAGTAGCCCAGAACTGATGTTTTTAGGGTAAATTACTTATTTATTTATTTGGAACAAAACACAGCTTATAAAACACGATTTGTGTAACCTAACTTTACATATTGATAGCCAATTAAGTTTGTCCACATATTATTAATTGTAACAGTTGAAGATGAGATGGAAAAAAAAAAGTTTATAATTATTTTAGTTTCACTTACTAAAGGTGAACCACCATACCACTCTTCCACAGAAGACACACATTCCCGGCATACTACAAAAGTTATTTGAAATAACAGTTTTTGAAACCATATTTATTAAAGTCGAGGATATTTACTAACAAGTGAATGTCGTGAAAACACGATTTCTGTTTTTTTTTTCGATAGAATAAATTCCAAACTTCTCTCTAAATTGTACAAATAAGTGATATTACTCAGTCAATATCGTACGAAAACTAATAAAACTTTGTATAAGAACTGAACTTAGCTCAATACAGGCAGTGAATGTTTTGAATTTCATGAATAATATTTAGTTGTCTTAAAACTAGCAATTGTTTGATTTTACGCAATAAAATTTTGCATATTCGCATCTTACGTCCTTCGCTTACACATCTGAATTTCGCTAGCTTTATCCCTGTCACGCTATTAGGGTTATATAGGCCCTTAAGACCCGGTAAAATGTAATAATGTTACCAATCGTGTGAATTTAAAAAGTTGATCAGTATATGTTGAAGATTAACGTAAGTACGTATGACGTAGGTACGTACTATATTCGACAAGATACGCTGCCAGATAAAGCTTATCATCGGAGTCAAAGCAAATGCTATAAACGATGGAATCGATAGAATTTTATGGTATGTTTCTATACCTACAATTCAATAAAAAGTTAGGCTTAAATCTTAATAGACTGCCGACTGGGCACACATTACATGCTACAATTACAAGTAATTCTAAGAACAAAATAAATTAATTATACTTTACCTTAAAAAAGGAGTCCCACCCGACTGCATCCACAATTGTTTAAGGCTCCTAGATGCGTCGAACGATTTTTAAGGTTTCTTTACCTTTAGGTATCTTCTTGTTTTTTACTTTTCAGTTTTAACGGCAGTCGGGTTTTTTACTTTTTTTAAATATTTTTTTTATTTAACGCTTTTTAGTTATTAGAGATTAGATACAATTACACCAGAGAAACTCATTAACTCTGGATGTGTATACTCCAGTAGCGAGTACTCGAAATCGGTTAAAGATAGGCTATCTAAAAGCCTTCAATATTATAATAGCTATTCTTTTTGAGTTTTGCTGAGATGGCTATGAAGTAGGCAGGTAATTATCTTAAAATATAATTACCAAATCCGAAAACTTCGTCGCGACTGGTGATACAAAGGCTGGCGGTTTCTTGTCCTAGCGGATTAGCCTTGCTATCCATTATCCATAGCGCGACATTTCAAATTTTTAGTTAATTACTTATTGTAAACATAGTAATTGTTATTTATGTTATCTCTGACAAACTGACAAATCAAACATTCAAATTCCTTCAAAAGTTGAAACTCGGCGTCATAAAGTCAAATCGAAAAGTTTTTAAGTAACGTTCCGTTGTCTTTGCTCGGGTTTTATGGTCAAGACAAATCTTGCTTTATAGCGTTTTAAATCTTTTTTTTAATTTATTTATTATTTTAATGTACCCTATGTCACTCTCACGGTCATGACGAATCTAACGACGTATCGTTTATCTAAATCGGCCCAGCCGTTTAGGCCCTACGACGGCACAAAAATAGGTCACATACATACATACATACATATATACATACACTCACGGCAAAAACATAACACTTCCTTTGGCAGTCGTGTAAAAATTGAATGATTTATAGATATAAACTAATTGCGCCCCGCGTTTTCACCCGCGTCGTAAGTCCCGTTCCCGCGGGAATATCGAGATAAAAAGCCTATGTGTTATTCCCGGTATCCAGCTACGTATATTCCAATTTTCATCGCAATCGGTTAAGTAGTTTTTGCGTGAAAGAGTAACAAACTCACATACATACAAACATTCGCGTTTATAATATTAGTAAGATTTGCAATAAAAGTTGGGATGGTCTTTAATGCAAATTTATTTACCTACTACGTTAATTAACACAAAAAAGATAAGATACCTATACTGTGAAATCTGTCTAATCTTCTATATAATAGCTAATAGCAGAGATGAAAAGTTGTTTGAGATGTTAAATAATCTAAATTAGATGAAAAAGGGCCACTTTAAACGAATACTTCTATAAAATATCGCGTCTTCGCTCACGTACTTTAAGCTCAGATAAGACAAGCACTATCAAACTACTTAGGTATTAATACTTGGATGGGATTGGTAACGCGCTCCGATGCAAGTTTGCAGTTTTGTGAATGTTCATAATTATTTGCTGACGATTGCAGATTTTGCATAGGAAATGAGAAGTTTTTGTTATCTTGCTTTTTGAATCGTTAGGTCATAATTTAGTGTGGTTTTTTAAGCACGATAGATGAGTTTTTGAGCCTGATTTAACCACTATCTCACGGTAAGGTAAAAGATGATATTGTCAAATATGTACCATGCTTACACAACGGGGTAATGCCGCCAGTGTGATGGGCACTTTTGGACTCAATTTATTCACCTTAGATTATTTATATTATATATATATTTAGATTTTATATCTTTGTAGTATTTACTTCTTGTGTAAGTAGTTTTAGATAAATAATTAAAAGAAATAAAAACCATGCTTATTATTATCTAGAATATGGAACAAGATCCCACCCCTTAGTGACTGCACTGGCCTATGGATCGGAACACGAATGAGTCGCTTGGCGCTACAACTAAGGCCGCGGCCAAAGACGTATTTTTTCCATATTTAATGGTACTAAAATGAAATTTTGGGCAAATTTAATATAGAAAAATCTAGGCCCATGATTAACTCTTAAGCAGGAATGATATTTAATTTAATTAATAAGAAAAATTTCGTGCATAAAGACCGAGATAAAACTAAAGTTCAATCACCAAACCAATTATCTTCAGTAAACAAACAGATTTATTAATAACTTCACAAACAATATCCTCGGAATTGGCTTCAAGAAATAAGCAACTAATTACCAAACTTGGAAGGATGTTCTCTGAACCAACAGACTTGTTTACCTAAATCATTGATTTTGGGAAAAAAACAGCATGAAGAGATTAATTTTAAGATTAAAATTACTTAAGGCCGGCTTGCATAACGGTTCCTAAACATGTTTAAGGTGTTAAACGTGTTTAAAATCTGTCAGAATTGCAAGAACTGTCAATGTGTGGCAACATATTATCAATCGTCCACATAATCAAATAGAGTCCAATGTTCGATTTCCAATAAATTATTTTAAAATTGATTTAGTTAAATATGTTTTTAAATTTTGTTATGCAAGTCGCCCTAAGAGCCCCTCGATTTACAACATTGTGAAATTTGGCTGTAGGTTATGTAGTAGATATGGTGGGTACGCACCTTATACATAAGCAAACTAGAGCGCTGGTATGCGAGTATGAACTGTAAGCACCGGTATGAACAGTCAAAAATGACAAAAACGATGTCATCAGTCACCTAGGCTTACGAGAATTGACTGTTTCTCTCATTAGAATTTGTTCTAGTAATAATTTATGGTGAAATGTTCAGTGCCGCGGTATAAAATATTAACAATATTTTATTAAGTAAAATCAAACAATTCCTAATAACAAGATTATTATTGCTAATTTAGTCAAAATGTTCTACCAATTTCAAGTCTATACTATTATGCTTTAATACAGAACAAATAGAGGTTTAAATACGTCGCGTTTAGCTGTAAAATGGAACTTTCGGATTTGAACGAGTTGTTTTAGATTTAAAAAATCTGTTATAAAATTTAACCAATCGTGTAAAGAAAACTACCAAAATGAAGATAAGAGAATGAAAACTAAGGTAACAAAATAGTAATTCCGAATGTTTTGTAATTACTGAGAAATACTGAGATCCCTGCAGCCAATATCGTAATTATGTCACCTTAAAAGCCTTTTAAACGATGAGCAGTTTAGAAATTTCTCATCATTTTAAAGGCTCATCGCCTTAATGACAAAATGTGAGACTGTCAGAGGACATCAAAGTACTATTTGAATCCTTAAAATTGGTCGGTAGCGCTTTTTCAAAAAAAGCATAAAAAATACTTAAAATACAAGATGTAACGGGCATGCCCTTTTAAGCCGAGAGGGGGTTGTTCTAGACATCTAGGCAAACAACTTTTGTTCTACGACTGTTGAAAATTCGAACTTTTTTTTTGAAAATGTTGAGGTTATGGTTCACTGAAAAAACAGCTGCTTTTGAAAATAAACGTAATTGTAGTTTCGATTGGTGTCGACTAAACAAAATGAAAGGACAAGATAAGGTCAATGACCTCGAACTCTGAGAAACAGCTGATTTTCAAGTAAACTTTAAACTTAAAATTTTCGAAAACTACTTCGAATTTTCAAAAGTTGTAGAACAAAAGTTGTTCGCCTAGACGTCTAGAACAACCCCCTTTCGGCTTAAAAGGGCTTACCCGTTACACCTTGAAACACAGCTAACACACTAACAGTTGGGACCTATTATTGGAAAGGTTTAGGTATGATGGTCTGGATTCTAGACATTTAATGGAACGGACTGTTAAAATAGCTGTGTTCCGTGGCCATTTTATTGTTTTATATGTTTTGTTTCATGATTTTTTTTAGATTTTATATTGGTAAGTATTAGGTATATTGGGCCCTACCATGATGTTTTATAAGTCGTCGCGAAGTCGTCGCGTTGCTGTTCAGCTAAAAAAAGTTTTATAAAAACACATCAAATAATAAGAAATAAAAAAAACTTTTAAAAAAATATCTGTTTTTTTAAAGTAGTCGGGAGTATTTTGTATTTAAAATTTACTTTTTTTGGACGACAAAAGGACGACATAGTAACGACAAACGAGCTTGGTAGCGCGGATTATCTGTAGTATATAAACCAATGCTTGTATTCAATATCTGAGCCCATATTTCTTAAATTATGTTTTTTATTGCTTAGGGCATATTTAAATTTAAATTTAGAAACATTTTTGCATTAAGCAAATAAGCAGGGAGAACTTGATCGAATATTGATCATTATGATTCCCGTGTGGCGCAGTGGATAGCGCGCTCGCCTAGATAGCGATAGGGATCGAATCCTGTCATGAATTTTTTTTCGTGAATATATCTCTTTGCAAAAATATTCCATAATCTAAGCCCATGTCAATGAAATTGAATAAAATGTAAACAGCTCCTATGTCGGCTATTCCTTTGGGTTGCGGTCTAAATCTGTCAAATAATAAATATACCTGTTATTTGGTTAGACAGGGGATTTTACAGGTGTACCTTTAAGAGACACCAGCAGTAAAAAGGCACGGAATAGTTTTTATTGCAGATCTATCCTATCCAACTAATTATGTAAGTAAGTAAGTAAACGAGTATGTTTGTGAATAATTTATAAATGCGAAAACTGGTGAAAATATAAACAAAGGTCTAATTGCTCAGCTAGTAGCGTGGTGTGTAGTTTATGTATGCATACTTCGTTATTGAGTTAGTTATGGCGCTATTACTTATTTGAGGTGAGTTCCACTTCCATGCTTATATCCGTTCACTGGCTGGAAATCTAAATAAATCAATTAGTTTGGGGCTAGATTGCGCTGTGTGCTATGTCGTGCAATATTTATATATTTATTTATCAATAAGTTTTTTATCCTGCTATTTCCACGAAATCACGACTAACGGGTACCATTGCTTGCGATCTCTATTTCGGGTGAATGCTGTCAAACTGACACAAATCTTACTAATACTATAAACGTGAAAGTTTGTATTCATGTATCTATGTATTTGACTTTATTACTCTTTCACGCAAAAACACTGAACCGATTGCGATGAAACTTAGAATATAGGTAGCTGGGGACCTGGATTAACACATAGGCTACTTTTTATCCCGATATTCCCGCGGAAACCGGATTTACGCGGGTGAAACCGCGGGGCGCAGCTAGTACTATAAACGCGAAAGTTTGTATTCATGTCTGTATGTATTTGACTTTGTTACTCTTTCACGCAAAAACTACTGAACCGATTGCGATCAAACTTGGAATATTGATAGCTGGAGACCTGGAATAATACACAGGCTACTTTTTAACCCGATTATCCTGAGGGAACGGGAATGACGCGGGTGAAACCGCGGGGCTCAGCTAGTAAAAAATAAACATAACACGATCAAAATGAAAGCAAAATAGTCTTTTGTTTTGTTCTTTACGAAGGTATCTTATCTACGTATATTGCTTTAGTCGCAGTTAGTCTACCCTTAAAACAGTGATGTCTATGTCTGTCGGTCCATTTACTTTACAACGGCAACTGACAACTCGTATTGATATTGAAATCTATTGGGAGAGCTTGAGGACTTGAGATTTAGCTTAGAATAACGCCTATAGTTTAGACTTTAGACGTTTAGTTAGACGATGCGGAATGTGATCGAATTGTTATTAATTATAGGCAAATGGTATATGCTACAATAATATAGCAAAAGTTTGTATGTGTGTTCTTAACTTTGTTTGTTAGCCTTTGAAATGACATGTGATTGAAGTCAAAAAATGAATTTCATATTATCATAATCACGAAAACCAAAAATTATTTATGTTCAATTACTTTATTATACGAATTAAAAAATAATTGTAATAGCTGTGTCCCGCGGTTTCACCCGCGTAAGTCCTGTTCTCGCAGGAATATCGAGATAAAAAGCTTATGTGCTATTCGAGGTCCCCAGCTACCTATGTTCCAAGGTTCATCGTTATCCGTTCAGTAGTTTTTGCGTGATTGAGTAAGAAACTCACAGACATAAATACAAATGCAAACGTCGCATTTATAATATTAGTACGAAGTAAGATAAGATTATATGCAAGGGCTACACGGTCAACGGTCTTGGCGAAATACCAACTAGAAAAAAGTATATTTTTTTTGCATTTGCATTTGACCTCATCTCCCCTGATGGGATGCGAGGATGAGGTCGACGATGAAGCATGCTTACCTAGAAGGTACCGATTCACTCTAGCTTTGAAGTCTCCAAGGTTATAGCTTTAAGGAACTAATCTTGGGCGTAATTCTTTTATCACAAGAGCTTGCTCTAAATATAATGAAATTAAAAAAATCCTGGTATTGACGTTTTCAATGACTCGATGGGCAGTTTTAAAAGTAAAGTGCTGAAACACCTTTGTAAGGCCTATTTAAAATGTATGTCCTATTTAATTTTAGCATAGGTCTTTATTTTAAAAATAGTATCTTTAAGACAAAGTTACTGGTAAACACATTCAACCATAGTGTTCTGGCATTGTTTTTTGTTGAGTTATCTATCAATGTGTTGGTGTACCTAATTAAATAAATAAGGAAACAGCGAAGCTGGCAGAAAATTCCACTTTTTTCATAGAAAGAAATCGGTGAAAGAAATAAACCTAATTAAAAACGGAACACTTTTAATAAGTGAACTCATATAATCTGAAGTTCTGCAGTTTTGTGCTTTCATAATCATAATCATTAATTGTTTCATAAGGTAATGGTTTACTAAATCACATTTTGGTTTACATTATGAACCCTGTTGGGCACCGCAATTTAAGCTTAAAAGTAATAATTTAAGTTAGTAAGTACTTAAAATGTAGTAGTATTTTAGTTTGGTTGCCCGGCTTTAGATTATTTGTTGATGAAATATCAACTCCATCGGTTTAAGCCGCCTTCGAATAATCAGAGGTCAATCCTAAAAAAATATACGCTACTAGCGGCGCTCCGCGGTTTAAGTACCGAATATCGGGTAAAAAGTAGCCTACGTTTTATTCCTGAACCTGCATTCCAAGTTTTATCGAAATCGGTGCAGTGGTTTTTGCGTGTTTGCACAAACATCTAAACTTTTACGTTTATAATAATAGGGTGAATTGTAAACCTATAGGTACTCCTTTTTTTAAAGGAGGTAGACAATTGTTATATGGACAAACATCTAATACATCTGATTCTAAAATTTAAGAGTTTATAATATTAGTAGAATGAATTGTGTATACCTACTCTTTTTTTGAAGTAGGTCGGCAATCGTTCTATCGACCAGTCAAGTCGGAGCCTGTTAGTTTGAACCTTAAAAACGTTAACTACAAGTTTCGTTTTATACAGTTACTGTTATCTTAAACCCAGCCGTTACAATAAACCGAAGCACTTAGGGATCTTTGTTAAATGTGTTGCATGCACACTTAGTGCGGTGTCAGGACGTTTGGCAACTGACTAGGTAAGTTAACGGAAAAATAGCTTATCATCATCTGAGCGATGTTTCCGGTTGTATTCCTCATAAGAGCCCGTGGTCCGCTTTCTACTTTTACATCTTCACTTCTTACGATCTTCAGTATGCAAAATTACTGATTTTGCCTGTAGGGTGTGCTAGAAAATAACCTATGAAATTGAGTTACCTAAGTACCAAGGATTACAAGTTATTAATTACTACAAACGCCCTGCGGTATCACTCGCGTTTTTCGCCCACGAGTTCGGGATGTTTTACCAGCGTAGATCACAATTAGTTTAGCTCTTCTACTAGGTACCTATATTCTAAGTTTCATCGCAATCGGTCCAGTAGTTTTTTAGTGATTGAGTACCAAAGTCACATACAGACATACATACAAACTTGCGCGTATACATATAATATTAGTATAAAGTTTATATTTAAATATTATGTGTTTGTTATTTAAAAGTTTCGAACTATGACGCCCTCTGTGGCGCGTTGGGCGAACGCTTGGCTGCAATGCAGAAGGTTGCAGGTTCGATTCCCGCTGGGTGCAAATATTTATGCTTAAAAATAAATATTTGTATCTGGTCTGGGTGTATTTCTATGTATAATATGTATGTATTTACAAAAGAAAAATAAATATAAGTAGTATATCCGTTATTTAGTCACCGTAAGACAAGCTTAGCAGCTTATCATGGGGCTAGATGGCGCTGTGTGTTGGTTACAGAACTTATTTATTTATAATTAATATGGTAGAAATTTTCAAATCTTCCCAGTTCAGATACAAGTATCAACAGTAACACAGGCCATTCGTCCACAAACCAACAAGGGAATGTAAAACAATGGTTATTTGTTCGTCGCGCCCAATTTAAGTTTCATCCCTTACACAATATAGCTCTTTAGATCGTTCGTTCGGTTCTATTCGTTCACTCATTCCGGAATAAATGAACCCCCTTAGCGATGATAGTAGTGGCCTGAGCGAATCATAATGGTGCGTATATTAAGTATGTTTATTAATTTAGAACACTAATATACTTACATCTTACCAATAAAAAAAAGTTTGTATGTATGTATGTGAGGTTGTTACTCTTTCACGCAAAAACAAAAACCACTAAACCGATGTCGATGAAACTTGGATGCAGACAGTTAAAGATATGGATTAAAACATAGGCTTTTTATGCTGATACTCCCGCAGAGTCGGGACTTGTTGAACATATTCTGGGAATATCGGGGATTCGCCTGATCAGGCACAAAGGTCGTCAATAATAGAATAGAGTTCACAATCACATTGTATTTATAACTAGCTGTGCCCCGCGGTTTCACCCGCAGAAGTGAAAACGCGTTATCACGGGCGCGGGCGGCCGAGCGGTCCTCGAGCGGTTGCACTTTTTCGTTCATTACTCGGGTTCTACTAATTGGATTTCGATGCAAAGTATACCACGACGTTCCTCGAAAATAGAACTACCCAACATTGAAAACCAGATTTCAATCGGATAAGTAGTTTTTAATTGTATAAGGAACCGACAGATAAACAGAGAAACAGACAGACAGACAAAATTATATAATGTTGTTCTACTACTTTTTCTAAGCCAGAAGTAAATTTTAAAAAAAATTTTTGTTCTCTTCCTTTATTATAAGTATAGATACCTGCTAAAATAAGTAAGTGAGATTTAAGTGGTACCCACGTGGTACCTATTTATTCGCACCAATATTCATCGCATGTTCTGTACACGGAGTGCATTAAGTGATATCAAAGAGAGACAATAGCTTATTGTCCGCTCCACCCTGTATCGGATCATTTATATTTACCCTTTAAGTGCCTTTAATCTTGGTGTTTTTGTTCTAACGATTACTAGACTTAGTTTATGAACGTGCTGTATAGCCCCGGCTTAGAATAGGGCTACCTCGTCTTATGATGAATTGATGACAGTGCAGTTGAGAATAAAGGTCGAGTACGAGCCGAATTCGCGTGCTGAGGGTTCCGTACTTTCATCTTTTGTCGACATCTATATCTATCTATAGGTACTTATAATAAAGCAAGAGAGGACAAAAAGTCTATACTTGAAAGTAAATTTAATAAAAAGTGGTCAAGGGGGCTTAGGATAAGTAGTAGAACAAAATTATATATTTTTTTAAATTCATGTCTGTATGTCTGTTTGTCTGTTTCTCTGTCTGTTCCTTATACAATTAAAAACTACTCATCCGATTGAAATCTGGCTTTCAATATTGGATTACCTTTCTATTTTCGAGGAAGGTCGTGTTATACTTTGCATCGAAATCCAATTAGTAGAACCCGAGTAATGAACGAAAAAGCGCAACGGCTCGAGAACCGCTCGGCCGCCCGCGCCCGTTTTTCACTTCCGCTGGTGAAACCGCGGGGCGCAGCTAGTAATAAAATAAAATAAAACCGGCTTAGTGAGTTTGTCTAGGGCGCCGAAAGTTCTGTATCTTTTTTTTCACAAAAATCAACAATTTCAATTTTTTTTATTAAGATGTTTTAGCAACTGAGTTACAGAATAAGCTATCAGGCCGTTCCAGATGAAATTGTCATAGACGATGTAATTTTTGATATTGTTATTTCTGTTGCCCAGTTACAAATATTCAATTGGTACTCCCATACAAAGAACTTGTTTAAAAACGTTTTCGAGCGCGAATCCGCCTCTTCGTTATTGTTTCTTTATTGCTCCGGGCATTTCGCCGCAAGCAAATTTTTGAAAATGTATTTTTCCTTTAATAAAATTCTAGTATAAATGCCTTGCATAATAATAAACTAATACGTAACGAAATATTTAATAAATAAAAGGGCGACATCTCTCGAATGTGTTGGCTTTAAATATATCATTAGCAAAGGTAAATCACTGGAAAGTGATCGTGTAGATGGCGTTCAATTAAGCCTTAGTCGAAAATAGTAAACAGGAGAAACATACATATTCTTAAATTCGTGGCTAGAGGTAGGAACTCGCGTGGTCTAGTTCGTTAAGACGCTGGGGTACCCAGATACGCGAGTTCAAACATCGCCTCGATGATGTATTTTGTCCATTATTATTTTTATAATAACGCGGGTCTCGATTGCGTTTATGCACTTTTTATAAATTCAAACTTTTGCACTTTGCACAATTGCACTTTTTATTATAAAAATAGTATTGAGCAGAAATCGTGTGAGTTTAAAAAGTATGTATTTTGTACTTAAAAATATTAATTTCTTCTATGGTTTTCGCGATTTTGCATAATAAAACACTTTATTTATCCGGTTGAATCGCGTTTTTATTCATTGTTCTAAACGAACCGAGCTTTCGCCAGCGCTTTTGCGCTTTAAAATATTTCTAGTAGGTAATTAAATCATTTCTAATCATTATTAGTGCAACATTTCCGATCAAGCTCACCGTCCAACCATTTACGTCCGTCTGTCTGTCCGTCCAACCACCGACAAAGCTAAGTAAATACATTTCCAATAACAAGGATTGGAGAAAGTTCGACAGTTCGAGATAAACGCGGAGTTTGCATTTCATCAGAACGTTATTATCATGGACCATTTAAATGGTGCTAATTTTGTGGTTGCTTCTGCTCTGGTTCGAATATCGGCTTTGTGTGAAACTTCCTTTGACTAAAAAGGCTGTTCCTGTACTGTAATGAAAAAAATCCAAATTTACAACCCGTATCTTTGATGAGTTTTGATCTTTGGATACTTAAATAATTAAGGGTTAAAGTATGAAATTGCCGATTTGTACTGAAAATCTTAATTGTTTATTTTTTAAATTTTTAACAAATTTATTTAATCAAAATAGTTGCCTTTATTATCTATACATTGCTGCCATCTAATGGGAAGGTTTATTAATGCCTTTGCGATAGAACTCCGACGATCTAGACTGCACAAACTGTGTGAAAGCATTTTGTACTGCCTCCTGGGAAGAAAACTTCTTGTCACGTAGATAATTGTCCAAGTCACGAAAAAAATGGTAGTCCGTTGGAGCAAGGTCTGGTGAATACGGAGGATGACGAATGCTTTCTAAGTGCAGTTCCTGAAGGGTCAAAATGGTTTCTCGTGCTGTGTGAGGTCTCGCGTTGTCGTGGAGCAATAATGGTGAAGATCGATTCATGAGTCGGGGCTGTTTTACTACTAGTTTTGTCAACATGGTTCGGAGTTCGGCACAATAGACATCTGCCGTAATTGCTTGACCAGATCGAAGAAAACTATAGTGAATAACACCATGCTGAGACCACCAAACAGTTACCATTACCTTTTTATTGGTAAGTTTTGCTTTAGGACACTGTTGTGGCATTTGACCTGGGGTCAGCCATTGCATTTTTCTTTTCCGGTTATCATAAAGAATCCACTTTTCATCACATGTTACAATTCGATCCAATATTCCTTCATTTCTGTACCGGTTCAACAAGGCAACACAAGTTTCAACACGCGTTTCTTTCTGCAGATCAGTCAAATCATGAGGCACCCATTTTTCGTATTTTTTTATTTTATTGATTTGACGCAAGTGAGTCAATAAAGTGGGTAAGGTAACGTTAAACCATGCCGCTAATTCCTGGGTAGTTTGACTAGGATCGGCTTCCACTATCTCTCTTAATTCATCGTTATTCACCTGTGTGGGCGGTCTTCCTCGTGGCTCGTTCTTTAAGTCGAAATTTCCATCACGATAGCGTTTAAACCAAAATCGCACGGTGCGTTCATTAGTAGACCCCTCTCCAAACGCAACATTGATATTGCGGGCTGTTTCTGCCGCGTTAGTTCCGCGTCGGAACTCGTATTCAAAAATCACTCGAATTTTCGCAGTATCCATCTTTCTTGTCTAAATTGAATAACAAAAACAATTGAAAGTCGATATTCAAATGTTTCACATTTTTTAAAAAAAGAACATCACAGAAACCATTTGAAAAAAGTTTCATTCGAAAACCTCAAACCATGAAGATTCTATGTCAATTTAAAGAACCTATTGCAATAAAACGGCAATTTCATACTTTAACCCCTATTATTACTATACAAGGTGTAACGGGTAAGCCCTTTTAATCCGAAAGGGGGTTGTTCTAGACGTCTAGGCGAACAACTTCTGTTCTACGACTTTTGGAAATTCTAAGTACTTTTCGAAAATTTTTGGTGTAAAGTTTACTTGGAAATCAGTTGTTTCTGAGAGTCATTGACCTTATGTTGTTCTTTTATTTAGTTTGAAGGTTTACAATCCAAATTTCAATTACCTTTATTTTCAAAAGCAGCTGTTTTTTTAGTGAAACATAATCTCAAAATTTTCAGAAAAAAAGTTTGAATTTTCAAAAGTCGTAGAACAAAAGTTGTTCGTCTAGACGTCTAGAACAAACCCCTTTCGGATTAAAAGGACTTACCCGTTACAAATTGTATAGTCCGTACTTTGTCTTAGCTCATACTTACCTTAGCTTGAGCTAAGCAAAAACTTTGACTTAAGACAATTTTGGTAGGTACTTATAACGCGATCTTTGCAACTTGTCTCAGAAAATATTAACCTAAGTAGCATTATTGCCCATTTATACCACACCTACAAATTTGGGAGCTACTTAATTATTTAAGATGCCCTTGATTGGATTGATTTAAGTAGTCCACAAGTTTTAAGTGGCCTTAAATTTTAAGTGGCGATTTAAAAATTGATTACAATTGAAGGCCACTTAAAACTTGTGGACTACTTAAATACTAAGTAGCTCCCAAATTTTCAGTGTGGTGGAAATGAGAAATATTTTCTGAGACTATGCTAAGCTTGAGCTAAGCAAGTAGCAAAGTAAAAGTACCAAAATTGTCTTAAGTCAAACTTTTTGCTTAGCTCAAGCTAAGGTTAGTCTGAGCTGAGACAAAGTATAGATTTCAGCCTTAGATATGGCCGAAGATCCAGCAGTGTGCCTGATTTTGTTCTGCTGCATTTTTTTCTGATGAAGCGCGGATGTTTAGGCGTTTTTGTTATAGTTATTTCTGTATTTTTATTATTTGTTGTAGATACCAATATTTTTTCTTTTCCTTTCATTTTATGTTTAGATTATTTGTTAATTATCTTTGTAGTATTTATTTCTTGTGTAAGTACTTAGTTTACCTGTCTGAATAAACGCATATCAGTTATCACTTATCACCCACGAAAAACGTTTTCACGAAAGACTGTTTCACTAAAACTTTTACACGCTAGGTATTTCACGAAAAAAACAAATTAAAATTGTATTTATTATAAATCCGAATATTTGTTAATATTATATTTGTTTCTTCGGTTCCTTTTCACGGTCAAACAATTTAACCGATTGGGATAATAAATGCAGACAGGTGGTTTCAGGAACGAAAACTAACATACTACTTCTGATCCCGATAATCCCGCGGGATCGGGATTTACGAGTGTAAAGCCGCGGGGCGCAGCTAGTACTAAATAATTAGCAACGAATTCACGCCGAAACTTCAGACTTGTCTGTTCTCAAATAATTTCCCGGCAAACTTTGCGCTCCCGTTTTTCCCTAGGGAATGTGACGTCATAGGAAATTGAATTTCTTATTCCCCCGCCCGAATACACTATTCAATAGCAGCTAACTTTGTAACTAGATTGACGGGAAGTTGGATTTTGTTTCGTTAGTAGCATTGGTTCGCTGGTTTACTCCTAGGAGGGAAAATTAGTTTACCTTTGTAAAAAAAATGCTCATAACTTTTTATCGTGTTGACCCAGGACCGCCTGCAGTTTCGCCCGCGTAATTACCACGGGATCACGAAACATAGACCACGGGATCACGAAACATAAAACACACTCTTCACGAAAATGGCTGAACAAATTTCTAAAAATGTTTAATTTATTAAATTAGTTTTTTATTAGAATGGTAGGTGCCTACCTATACCTACATACTAGAGATATGTAAGACTCATTGTAGGTAGGTATAAATTTATTTAGTGTATGAAAATGTGACGACCAATCAAAAGGATTCCATTTTCAAACTTAGAATGTGTTTTAGCCCATGGTTTTAGCAGACCGTTCGTGCCCCAGCCTTTTTAAGTACTGTGCCGTGTGCTGTCGTCGTTTATCAGCAAGTGTAATTTTTTTACCGCCAGCTATATTATGTGCGCCGAGTAAGGTGTTAAATTTTAAGAAATTCATCTTTATAATTTTGTCTCAGGTTTTCGCAATTTTGCATAATAACCTTCCTAGCCACCTAGAAACACTGACTGACTGTAAAAACACTGACTGTAAACTTAGCGAAAGCTCGCTACTTTTAATAATGCCGCTATTAAATAAATTCGAGTAAAACCAGATAATTATTATGGTTTAATTCTTTTTGAATTCGATTAAGGATTGTTTTTTTCTTTTTCGGAAGGGAAAAACAGTACTTACCATTTTTTACCAGCCAATTATTCCAATCTATATTCAAAGTCTAAAACGGGACGGAAAGGCGTTTTTTTCGCGTTTCAAACCCGAATAATTCGATGTAAATTGAATCATTAAAGAAAACTCCTTCTAGTTTACTGCGCCTGCTGTAGAACTTTACAGAGCACAGACTTTGTGTCGCCCGATTGTGTGATATAATATTATAATTATAATTTATGTGTGATTTATACATAGATATATAGATCTATATTTTACATAGGTAGTTTTGTGAGGTTTTATTTGAAGTATTATAATGATTTAAAGTTTTAATTTTCTTTAGTTGTATTTACTTACGTTTTTCCAGAATAAACCCTACCCTTTAGCTATCTTGATCATTCAAAGGTTGTCTGGAAGAGATAGCTTTAGGCAATAAGGCCGCCCATTGCGCCGTATGTTTTCTCCGTACGTATTGTAATGAAAAACAACCATTGCATTGAGTTATTGTGGTAAGTAACTGGTTTTACTGTTTGTAGTCTGAAACTGCTTATCACTCCTACTCCTAGGATCCTAGTAAACTTTTATGGGACCACCCTTACGCTATCCCCATTACAAAGGTTGCCTGGAAGAGATCGCTATTAGCGATAATACCTTTATTTCATTGTACCTTTCTTGCAATTAGCTGTAAGTTTTGTTTATGTAACGTGTATTTCCAACAAAAAAAGTACCTAGATGTTCGACAATGAGTAGAATAATGTATTTATGTACTGATACATTTTAAATACATATAAATATTCCAAGGGTCATCAAATCTGTTCAGCAGTTTTGGCGTGAAAGAGTAACAAAGTCACATATAGATATACATGCAAACAAATTTTTGCATTTATAATATTAGGAAGAAAGTAAGATTACCTAGATGAAACATACACCTGGGTACTTGAGACCTTCCAATTCGCTAAGGAATCGCGACACAGTAATCAACAAATCTCCAGTCTGCACAACCTCACCAAGTTTACGGCGTCTGCTATACAGACTCAAATCTCGTACTGACAACAAATCGAATGAAACGCTGTTCGAATTCAGACGCGATTTCAATACGAATTCAATTCGGATCCGAAAGAGGACTTATTCTGTTTTATTCAGAGTAGGTAGGTTTTATGAATGTTCGATGAGGTGTTTTGTAGAACTTATGAATGGCCACTCTAGTGAGGGGCTTCTTTAACTATTTACCAGCAATAAGTGGTAATCAATCAATCAGTCAACTGATAAGAAATGCATTTTTTATCTGTAATCGAGTATTTTTACCCGGCTGCAAGGAAAGGGTTATGTTCTACGCACCTATCTTGTATATTTGTAAATTCTTCCTCAGCTTGTATCTTCCAAACCACGCGATGGATTTCGTTAATAAAGGTATCGTTAGAGTCGTCTCATTTTTTCAATGGTTCTTAGAGAGGTGACATAAAAATAAAAACAAAGTGGCGACCATCAGACGCCATATTGTTTAAAAGAAAAAAAAAGTAGACAATGTCGAGTGAGGTATCGATGAATAGGTTTTTAAATAAAAACTAAAAAAAAAAGAATTTAAATATCTTTTACAGTTCGGAGTTAGGACCCATTATTAGAATGATGGTCTAGCTAGATTTTAAACATTTAATGGGCCCCGACTGTTAAAGTAGCTGTGTTTCGTGGCTACTGGACTTGTTAAATTCTTTTAAGTATGTTTTGTTTTTAAGTAGGCGGTTTATTTTACACTTTTTTGTCTGCATGGTAATTAATAGACGTTTAATTATATGAAAGGTATTTTAATCGCACCATCGCATTGAGGGAGTTATTAATCATTATTTAATATTACACCAAGTAGGTAGGGGATCCTACCGACGACGGATGACGACATTGTAGCGGTCGCTGGGAGTCGTTGGATGGAGGTAGCTCGCAATCGCTGTTTGTGGCGTCTTATGGGAAGGCTTATGTTCAGTAGTGAACGGATAACGCCTGAGATGATGGTAATGATACATTTTGGTAATCCCTATAGCAAAACTATCACCCGCGTAAGATTTATCAAAATCAGTTTAGCATTTTTTCTTTCATAAGAACCTTCTCCTGATCATAACAAATACAACGCAAAAAGAATTATTGAAATCGGTCCAGCTGTTCAGGCGTGATGCCGTGACCACGCGAAATAGGGATTCATTTTTATATTATAATATAAAGAAATGTGGTTTCGGAACGCGCCCTCCACACACTCATGGGTTTTTTTTGTGATCATGTGAATTCACCAGAATTCGCCTACAATTGGCCTCCGTAGTTCGCTTTATAAAACAAAGTAGCATAGTACCTACCATCATATTATTATAGTTCTCCATTGTCATCATGTTAGAAGTTCAGCTCACGTGCCAAACTAAAGTCTACGAAAACGTGTGTGCTACTGTAAATCTTTAGATTTACACTTTATTCTGGTAAACACCAGTCGAAGTTGTTGAATGCAAGGCTTTGTTTAGAATTTGAACTAGTGAATCGATAAATAGGTTTTTTATGTTACCAAAGTGTGTTTGAATGAACAGTGACTATGTAAAGAATCTAGTGCACATACAAAGCAAAGTAGCTATTTTTGTTTGTTTTTTTTCGCCTTAACTTTTTAAATTACATTTATCTTTTAAATTACATTTATCTTGGTTTTATTGGCTTACGCAACCTCGTATAAATTCATGACTTAAGTACTTTTCAATATAATACAAGCTTTTAGTTTATTTGACGGCCTCTGTGGCGCGTCGGGCGAACGTCCCACTGCAATGCAGAAGGTTCCGGTTTAGAATCCCGTCGGGTGCAAATGCTTAAAAATAAATACGTATTTGTATCTGGTCTGGGTTTTTTTCTGTGTATAATATAAATAATAATAAAATAAGTGACCAATACGTACATAGCGCCATCTAGCCTCATGCTAAGCTTGTGTTATGGTGACTAGACAACGGATATACTACATTTATTTTTCTTTTGTAAATACATTCATATTATTTTTAAGCATCAATATTCCCATTTTAAGCATAAATATAAGCAAGGTCCCATTCTCTATATACCAAAAATGTATCAAAATCAAGTACCTATATAGAGAAGTACAGATATATAATTCCTAAATTCAAGATCCTATATTCAGGAATAACATAGATAATACTGATTCAGCGACGCGACGTCTAAAAGGAATTTAAACAAACATTATCTGGAACTGAGATATTATGAAAATCGATCCGAATCAAACGTATAGATAATGTCTAGATTTACAAAGATAATTATTCTAACTCTAGAGTAGGCATTAAAACGCAAAATACACAGAGGTACCAGGATCGGGTTGAGGGGGAAATCCTCCAACTTGAAACTGGGACCAGGGACTAGTTTGTCCGGCCACTCCCAAAAAAACTATATCTTACTTCTTACTAAATTATAAACGTGAAAGTTTGTATGTAGGTATGTGAGTTTGTTAATCTTTCACGCAAAAACTACTGAATCGATTGCGATGAAACTTAGAATATAGGTAGCTGGAGACCTGGAATAACACATAGGCTACTTTTTATGCCGATATTCCCTCGGGAACGGGACTGACGCAGGTAAAACCGCAGGGCGCAGCTAGTTACTTTATACAAGATGTAACAGGTAAGCCCTTTTAATCTGAAAGGGGGTTGTTTTAGATGTCTAGGCGAATAACTTTTGTTCTACGGCCTTTGGAAATTCGAAGTACTTTTCAAATATTTAAAGTGTAAAGTTTACTTGAAGATCAGCTGTTTCTTAGAGTTCGAGGTCATTGGCCTTATGTTGTCCTTTCATTTAGTTTGGTCTACTACAATCTACCTTCAATTACCTTTATTTTCAAAAGCAGCTGTTTTTTCAGTGAAACATAACCTCAAAACTTTAAAAAAAAGTTCGAATTTTTAAAAGTTGTTCGCCTGGACGTCTAGAACAACCGCCTTTCTGCTTAAAAGGGCTTACCCGTTACATCTTGTACCTATAGCCAATTATATTATATCCGGCCTAAACTGCAGCGACGTCATTAGCCTCGTTAGGGTGTCCACCGAACAGGACAGTGCAGTGGGCATTGGAAAATAAATATTATGTACCATGGACTATATTGGGTCCCCGCAATCACACATCTCCACCTGAGCCCGAAGCCGGTTAACCGACTTCCATGTAGACCACTGCAAATTTTCGCCTTTATCTCACCGGAACCCGTAGTGTGAGTTTTTTCGTAAAAAAAAACGCGAACGTGATGGTTAAGTTAACGCGTATTTTGTATGGAAACTCAAAAAGCGCCCCTAGCGGACGATATCGAAGTTCCATACAAAATATGCGTTAACTTAACCATCACGTTCGCGTTTTTTTTTACGAAAAAACTCACATTAAGGGTACAGTATCCAAATAAGTGAGGATAGCTGGCCCAGCTAACTTAGTTTAGATAGTGTGGGCGGATGTTCGCCTATTATCCTACTAATATTATAAATCCGAAAATCTGTTTGTTTGTTTGTTTGTTTGTTCCCTCTTCACGGTCAAACGGCTCGACCGATTTGGATGAAAATTTGCATAGGGATAGTTTAAATGATGGAGAGTAACATAGGATACTTTTGATCCCGAAAATCCTGCGGGATCGGGACTTACGCGAGTGATAATATTTATTAGATGAAAATTTGCATAGGGATAGTTTAAATGATGGAGAGTAACATAGGATACTTTTGATCCCGAAAATCCCGCGGGATCGGGACTTACGCGGGTGATAATATTTATTAGATGAAAATTTGTATAGCGATAGTTTAAATGATGGAGAGTAACATAGGATACTTTTGATCCCGAAAATCCCGCGGGATCGGGACTTAAGCGGGTGATAATATTAATGGATGAAAATTTGCATAGGGGTAGTTTAAATGTTGGAGAGTATCATAGGATACTTTTGATCCCGAAAATCCCGCGGGATCGGGACTTACGCAGGTGATAACTATTTATTAGATGAAAATTTGCATAGTGATAGTTTAAGTGATAGAGAGTAACATAGGATACTTTTGACCCCGAAAATCCCGCGGGATCGGGACTTACGCGGGTGATAATATTTATTGGATGAAAATTTGCATAGGGATAGTTTAAATGATGGAGAGTAACATTAGGATACTTTTGATCCCGAAAATCCCGCAGGATCGGGACTTACGCGGGTGATAACCATTCAATGAATGAAAATCGACACAGGGGTAGGATAAGTGATGTAGAGTGGCATCATCATCCATCGTCATCGTCATCCTTCGTCATCGTCATCGTCACTTACTGACGAAATACAAACTTTAACTTACTTCACCTACCTACCGCAGTGCAAAAATCCACACTTAAACGGACGACCAGGGAAGTACTGATGATGCCAGGCGCGGTAGCGCCTGGCTTCAACAGTACTTCAATGGGCGACCGTTTAAGTGTGGATTATTGCATTGCGGTAGGTAGGTGTTCGAACAACGCGGGATCGCGACTTGCGCGGGTGAAACCGCGGGGCGCAGCTAGTACAAAATAAATATAAATATTGCACTACATTGCACACAGCGAAATCTAGCCCCAAACTAAGTATTAGGCTTGTACTATGGGTACTAGACAACGGATATACTATATATTATACATTTTTTGTAAATACATACATATCATACATAGAAGGACACCCATACCAGATACAAATATTTATTTTTAAGCATAGATATTTGCACCCGACGGGAATAGAACCCGCAGCCTTTTGCATTGCAGTCGAGCGTCCGCCCGACGCGCCACAGAGGCCGTCCTACTCGTCGAGTACTACACATTTTTGTTTATATGAGGAAAATTAACAAATTTTCAATACTGGCTCTCCATATTTCTATCTGTCAAAAATAAAAAATACTAGTGAAAGAATTACTTCGATGCGTTCATTCGTTTCAGATTTATCGCGGCGGAATCGTACTCGGGTGTGACGTCATCAAACGGCACTCGCTTAGTGAGCTCCTGTCAGCACGGTGTCGTCTTCGTTTTTACGAAGACTTCGACTTAGAAAAGAATAAGGTTCTTAATTCGTCGCGTATATATTTTCTTAAATTAGCGGACCTAGAGCTAGCGTAAACTAGCTGCACCCCGCGGTTTCACCCGCGTAAGTCCCGTTCCCGCGAGAATATCGGGATAAAAAGTAGCCTATGTGTTATTCCCGGTATCCAGCTACCTATATTCCAACTTTCGACGCAATCGGTTCAGTAGTTTTTGCGTGAAAGAGTAACAAACTCACATACCAACATACATGCATACAAACTTTCGCGTTTATAATATTAGTAAGATAAGATTTTTCCATCTCAAGATAAAATATACCTGTTCAATTAAATAACATCACAGAATAAAAAACGATGTTTTAAAAATAAATCTAACTTTCGAATGTTTCAAATTAGTAGTGTTTGATTTTATTCGAAATAATATTTTTTATCTGTTATTTGAAGAAAAAAAACAGCCATCAGTGTAATTTATTTAGTTTAGTATCTACCATACCCTCAATATTATGCAATGATTCATAACAGATGGCGTTACGAGAAAGATTAGACCGCGGTATCATTGTCTCACGGTGGGGAAAGTGATCAGATTGTAATCTAGGTAGGTACTTACTTGTTATCTTATAAAAGTTAATGTAAATTTTTGCAAGTCGTTTACTACTAAGTAGTTAACGACATTATAATTGTCTGCTCTAAAAACATATGATGCGACAAACAGGCGGAATGCATGAGCATTGCAGAAATCGATTTGTTGCAGTAGTAAAAATAATAGCTATTCCATAACTTCTTTAAATACTGATTTGCTAAGAACAAGGGGAGCCATTAAAATAATTAAGTTGTTCTTAATTTTGAAGGCTACTTAACTGCACGTCGCCTGCATTCCCCCGGCATTGCGCATGCTTGTCCTTACCGAATCGAATCGAGTTCGTGATTTCGTATAGCCTGTGCAGTCCATTGGTGGAGTAATGGTTAAACGATTACATACTATAATCTAATTCGAGTCTCTGAACGCAACTTATCACTAGATGGCGCCAGTGGTAAAATACATCACGGTAACGTTGCATTTATATTCAAACAAACACGTTTGTTGTTTGTTATAGCGGCAACAATCCGTGTAAACAACTGTCTAGCTATCACAGTTCATACGGACGGACGGACATACAGCGAAGTCTTGGCAATAGGGTTTAATTAATAGGCTTTCAGTTGTTAATTTGTTTTGTCTATTTTTTAAGTTAAAGCTGTTTGATTTCCAAAAATTAAAAATATAAGTAATATATAGGGCCTCGTTTTAACCCTTTCCGTACGGAACCCAAAAAAAGACAATTTTAATGTAGCACTTTAAAAATAAGAGGAGATTCTCAATTCGTTGCGTGTGGTTGCGTATATATATATATATATATATTATGTTTCTTCATCGATTACTCGATGATGGCTTGACTTCCACCAAAAGAATCGGCCCCTAAAAAACTGGGTTCAGATTAATGGAGTACCTGAAATATCTCAACAGAAAACTCCTTATTAATTAAAATTATTAGGGTTACAATTTTGCGACTTTTTAATGGCAGACGAAAGTAGAGGTTGTGTAGGTACCTATACTAAAAGGGTGTAATAAAAAGAAATAAATTTTTTAAAAGCAAATTAAAAAAAGGACAAAATAACATCAAGATACAGTGCCACCGACGTGTCTGTTTTGTTCTTTAAGGTCGGGCAGTTTTACTGGCTGGATCCATATTGTAGTTTAGCTGCCCGACTTCAGATAACAAACAGATAAATCCGTGGCACTGTATGTAGACGTTATTTTGTCTTTTTTTTTAGTTTTTTTTAGTACAACAAGTCCACAGCACAAATATCACACACATAAGATGACTTTAGACTAGCTAATAGGTACTTAATATTAAATCGTAGCGGCAGAATACATTTTTTAAGCCCCAAACAACAAACCAACACATTTTTACAATGATTCGGCCAAACTACGTAACACTTTGTCTGTACAGCGGTTTTTTTAAACATTATTAAGTTTCAACCTACTAAATTTGTAATTAATTATTGTCCGATCAACATTCTAAAAATATTTCAAAGTCTATGTTTCTAGAACCATAACAGCACGGGCACCGTCATTCAACTTAATAACGACAGATAATTTGGATTTGAACTGAACAATGAAAATACATACTGTAGAATTCGTTTATAGTGGCATACATATGTCTTACTAAGCGGACGTCAAGCAAAACATTAATGCAAGGTTATTTTAGTCAAATAAACACTATTTAGGTGGGGTTTTTTTTTACATCAAAACGAATTACTTTTGGGAGGAGTATAAGGAGCCGAAGCCAACACGTAAAGGCCCTTTTCAACAACAATATCCCTATCAAACTATGAAGTGGATACCAAACCAACGATTATTTCTGTTTGCACTATAAAAGGATAACCACCTGATTGGATTGTTGCTATATTATGGGTTGTTATCTGGTCTCTGTACAAGCCAATTTGTTTAGATTTTGTCTTTATTTTCTGTTACACCCCTTTATCATTAAAAATCTTACCTCTGTAATCATCATTGACAATACGAAAACTACCCCTATTATAAAAATCTTCGATTTCCTGCAAAGTTCTACCCTTAGTTTCGGGCACAAATTTCCAAATATACAAACTACCAAACAAAGTTATTACAGAAAAAACTAGGAAAGTACCAGAAACATCGATTAACTTGAACAAATATGGTGCTATTTTTAAAGACGTTGAATGAAATAAACAAGTATATAATATATACAAGGTACCTCCTACACCTCTATGTTTTACAGGAATAACCTCTGTGGAAACTGCAAAAGATAAATGTGCATTTCCAATAACACTACAAAACATATACCCAATAATACAAAATAATACCATATATCTCGGGAAGATATTAAAATCTTTAAAATAAATAACGACTGCAGTTAAAACAAGCAAAACAATACAACATGCAAAACTAGTCAATAGTAAGGATTTGTTCTTAAAATACTGGATTAAAACCACTGCCAATATACAAGCGGTTATTATAGTAGCATCAAAGTACAGAAATGCAGTAAAATCTGATACTTTGGAAGCGCTATTTATAATTTCTATCGCATATGTAAAGATAACTAAAGGCCCACTCCAATAAAACGTAAACAAAATGACTATAGCATGGAAATTTGGTATAAAAAAGTCTCTTCTCCTAATCCTAACGAAAAAATCTCTCAAAGCATTAGCATTTACAACTGCCTCTGAACGTGCTTTCTTTTGAGCCGTTACAAGTTCATCCAATTCCTTAATAGAATCTTTACCAGTACCTCTTAGTTTTAAGAACGCTTCTTCACATTCTGCAAACTTTCCCTTACAAGCCAACCAAGGTGGCGATTCTGGCCATGTAAAAACTAGAAGCAAAGATAGGACTAAAGGGACAGACATGACTAGACAAACTGTCCTCCAATCTAAGAAATATCCAAAGACAGTAACGATTACTAAGCCCGAAGTTTGTATTACGCCAAAGAGTATCAGAGAAGTGGAGCGAAATCTTGGTTCGACCATCTCGCTAATTGTGACCAATGAGACGACTATTAAACTATTTCCACCAATCCCGTGCAAGGATTCTCCAATGAGGATGCTGGTGGTATTCGTGGCGAAATAAGTAAGGGCCCAACCGGCGATCACGATGCAGCTCGATATTGTGAAAGCAAACTTTCGCCCTTTCCATTGCATCAATGTTGGTATGAAGACACTGAGAACTCCGGCAAATCCGTGTATTGAAGCTGAAATAAATACAAAAAAATATTATTTACTTGTTGACCGACCTAGTGAAGCAAATCGGATCAAGTTGCTGTCAGTTTGTTAATATGTTGAAACGTTCTGAAATTTATGACTGTGGTCATTTCTCCCTTCAATAGTGCTTTGAATGAGAGTAAAAACTAACAAAACTAAAATTAATAAACATTTCAATGAAAAATCTAAATCTATTGTGACACAATTGGCGGCGTGGGGGCGCTCTGTTCCAAAACGTTTTGAGTGTAAATTTTTTGTAAAAAAATGTATGGAAACTCAAAAAGCGCCCCTAGCGGACGATATCGAAGTTACCAGTTTCCATACAAAATGTGCGTTAACTTAACCATCCGTTGGCGTTTTTTTTTTAAAAAAAACTCACACAAAGGGTGCAGCCAAGAGAAAACTTACCAATCCAAGACGCAGAGTCGATATCCAATTGAATAGAAGAACTGTTACCCTGTAACTGGTTTAGGAGAACAACCGGATATCCTGTTAAGCCTCCGACTGATAGTGCTGCTAGTTGAGGCGTACTGGCTACTATGAGCTGGAAATTAGGGTGAAGCATTGATAAACTAATAATAAATAAATAAATGTTGCACGACTTAAAACCCAGCGCAATCTAGCCCCAAGCTAAGCACAGACGCAGCTAGTTGACAATCATTCGTATGTGTATATGTGTTTGTTACTTAATCACGCAAAAACGGCTGAACGGATTTGGATGAAATTTGGAAGGTAGGTAACTGGGGACCTGGAATAACACAGGCTACTTTTTAATCCCGAAATTCTCGCAGGAACGGGACTTACGCGGGCAAAATCGCAGCAGCTAGTATGATATATTATTACTACCGCAGGGCTGGGGGTTTCTTGTCCCAGCGTATAAGCCTCGCCATTCAGAGGGGGAACGCCGCCCGCCAGTTTGCTTGGGACTTTGGGTCGAAGTGCCTTGGAGGACGACCTTTTTTATTGATTTTATTTTGTTTAATAACTTAAATTGACGTGAGATTTTGTAGTAATACTTTAAGTGCAATGAGATTATAGTTTATAGTTAGAAAAATTATTACTTACTACTAATATTACTTACCTACATTCCAAATTTCATCCAAATCCGTTCAGCCGTTTTTGCGTGATTGAGTAACAAACATCCAAACATTCAAACACACCCACTTTCACATTAATAATACTAGTAGAAAGTAGGATAGTAGGATCAGTATGAAATATAATATGAAAACAAAGTCGGAATCGACCTTCAAAAATTTTTAAGTATGCAAAAGTTATTATGTTACTGTCGTTCAACCGCTAACCGGCTGACCTAACCATTGAAAACACCTTTAACCGCTCTTGATTAACAACCATCACAATCTATCAATTACTTAGTGAAGAAAAACATAATGATACCGCCGTCTATTCTTTTTTCTAGCGCCATCTATTATCAAATTCTTAAAACCACAAACTTGTGACTGCCAAATGTGTTTTGTCAGTCACCAGCAATATACCTTGCTAGCTTACGCCCGCGGCTTTGCCCGCATGTCCTACAGAGCATTAGGATAGGATACTGTATGTGTATCAATTTTCATGTCCATAGATTAAAATAATATAAAGTTTATAACAAAATTGCCCCCTTCTCCCCTTTTCAGAGGGGTTATGTACCTAACTTAAATAAATAAATGAATAAATATTGCATGATATTGCACACAATTCAATCTAGCCCCAAACTAAGCACTAGGCATGTACAATCATGGGTACTCACTACAACGGATTTATACTACTTACATTAATAATACTCGAATTTGTTCATTTATGTGGTATATTTATTTTTTTATGGTTTCGTAGTCAACAAGAATAGTAGATTGTTATACAAGGACTGAAAGTCAAGCATTTCACCAATAGTTTGAAGGTGAAATGCGTGACGTTCACCCGAGGTGAACACTCTACTTTTTATTTCGACTGTGAGCAAATTAAAATACTACAAGCACATTTAATAAAACAAGTATATTGAGAATCGGTTAAAATGTCAACTAAATTTAGAATAATTTGTAATATCTAAATTATGATTTTTAATAAATAAATAAAAAAATACACTTACCTACAGCTGCCAACATTAGAAATTTTTCTAATGTTAATTACAAATGCCGACGTGCAATGCCGACAACAAAAAAAAGTAAGAAGCAATCATGATATTGTCACATTATAGCGAGTGGCTGAATAGAAGAGTAGGTAATTCAATTATCATAGCCAAACGAAAAAAAAAACAAAAAAACAAGGCATTTTATAATTTTCAGACTAAAATCTGACGTTTTGGTTCCTTGTATTTGATAACATTTCTATAGAAAGATGTGTCAAATGGTTGCATTAATTAAAAAATGAAGTTTTCTTCCCACCCTAGGGATGAAATTAGCCATTTTCAACCCGGCTATCTACCCATGAAAATTAAACATTCTGATCAGGAGAGATGAAAACCCTATTGGACGGATGGTCCGTCCGTCCGTCCGCGGCTTTGCTCAAAACGGTTAGTACCTACTAAGAAGCTGTAATTTTGCATGAGTATATATTGTTCACGGAACTTACGCGGGTGAAACCGCGTGGCGCAGCCCATTATATAATAAACAAAAACTACCTGTCTGAATGAAGGCGAAAAACAGTCCATTTCTGATAAAAATCAATGTCAAGTTTAATTTAACACACAACCATCGTTTCTTCGACCAATTTAACAATAATTTGAAATGTAAAACACATTTAGACATACGTACAAAAAATATTATCAAACAATGTATAAATTACACGGGTGTTTAACTGAATTTAAATCGCAAATTTGCATAAATTTTAGGTAGATAAGTACGTAGAGCATACTAATATTAAAAATGCCAAAGTTACTTTGTATGTCCGTCGGTTACGTTTTAATGCTTAAGTGGCCGTAGTAGGCCCGAACTGATGTTTCTAGGGTGAATTACTACAAAAGTTATTCGAAATAAAAAAAATTGAAACCATATTTATTAAAGTCAAGGATATTTACTAACACGTGAATGTCGTCAAAACATGATTCCTGAAAATTTTCTCGATAGAAAAAAAAATCCAGACTTCCCTCTATATTGTACAAATAAGTGATACTACTCAGGCAATATTGTACGAAAACTAATAAAACTTTATAAGAACTGAACTTAGCTCAATACAGGCAGTGAATGTTTTGAATTTCAAGATTATCGTTTAGTTACCTTGAAACTAGCAATTGTTTGATTTTACGCAATAAAAATTTGCATAGTCGCATCTTAAGTCCTTCACTTACACATCTGAAATTTGCTAGCTTTATCCCTCACGCTGTTAGGGTTATACAAGATGTAACGGGTAAGCCCTTTTAATCCGAAAGGGGGTTGTTCTAGACGTTTAGGCGAACAACTTTTGTTCTACGACTTTTGAAAATTCGAAGAACTTTTCGAAAAATTTAGGTGTAAAGTTTACTTGAAAATCAGCTGTTTCTTAGAGTTCGAGGTCATTGACCTTATGTTGTTCTTTCATTTAGTTTGGTCTTCTACAATCAAACCTTCAATTACCTTTATTTTCAAAAACAGCTGTTTTCCAGTGAAACATAATCTCAAAATTTTCAAAAAAAAAGTTCGAATTTTCAAAAGTCGTAGAACAAAAGGTGTTCGCCTAGACGTCTAGAACAACCCCCTTTCGGATTAAAAGGGCTTACCTGTTACATATTGTATAGGCCCTTAAGGTGAAGGATTGAACAACTAAAATATTACACTAGTTTACTATGAAAGCTAGCTCGAGTTGCGATAATATTTCTCGTTTATACTCTTACTGGTTTCACCCGCGTAAGTTACCGTTCCCGCGGGAATATCGAAATAAAAATGAATAAATAAAATGGAAAACTCTGTTTTTAATGTTTTTATTAAAGTAAACTAATCGTGTAAACAAAACCACCAAAATAAAGGCAAGGATAAATTAAATACCGAAGTAAAGTTTTCGAATGTTTTGTGATTATTGAGATATATTGATAACCAGATCTACAAACTCTTCGATTCCTCCTCTTAATCCGCTAAACCGGTTTTGAAAAATTTTGGCATAGAGATATAAGAAGGCTAATTTTGATCTCGATATTTCAGCAGCATCGGGACCTATACGGGCGAAACTACGGGGCGAAACTAGTTTTACATAAATTAGGATAATACATACTCAATCAAAAACGCAAATATAATTTTGATACGAGGCTTCGGCCGAGGCTTGTTACCCACCGGTCTAAGTCGTAGCACCAAGCTGACTTATCCGTGTTACGAAGTCTGGTAAACCGTCCATGAAAGGCAAAAATTGTATCCTTTTACTAAGACTCCACTGTCCACCTGTCTATACGCCATGACTGTATCTATATCATGAACTGTGATAGATAGACTTTTCATAGATGATGTCATTTTCATTTCTGTTGCAGTTAAAACAAATTCTAAAAACAAAATAAAACAGATATAAAGCAGATATAAAACAAAAAGTGATCGAATACTTTAAATACGTCGAGTGTTCTTACTGCTGTGACCCTAGTGTGGCTACGGAACGCGCCCTCCGATGAGAAGAAGCCACAAGAAACTCATGGGGTTTTTTGTGATCATGTTTTTATTTACAATCATATTTACACATTTTCCCTGGTCTAAATTACGTGAAACTTTAACTTTTAAAATTTTCGATACGTCGACGTTTCGATCATGTTACAATGATCTTAGTCTCGAGGGGACCGATTAAGACCCGGGAAAATGTGTAAGTACCTAAATATGAGTTCCAATCGTGTTACTTTAAAAAGTTTATTATTTACAATCGTCAAAATATACTAGGTGTAACGGGTAAGCCCTTTTAAGCCGAAAGAGGGTTGTTCTAGACGTCTAGATGAACAACTTTTGTTCTACAACTTTTGAAAATTCAAACTTTTTTTTTTAAATTTTGAGGTTAGGTTTTACTGAAAAAACAGCTGCTTTTGATAATAAAGGTAATTGAAGTTTTGATTGTAAACCATCAAACTAAATAAAAGGACAACCATAAGGTCAATGACCTCGAACTCTCAGAAACAGCTGATTTTCAAGTAAACTTTAAACCTAAATTTTTCGAAAAGAACTTTGAATTTCCAAAAGTCGTAGATCAAAAGTTGTTCGCTTAGACGTCTAGAACAACCCCCTTTCGGATTAAATGGGCAATTTTTTTACAATGATCATAATAATGATTCACATTGTCGCATATTTAGGGCTATAGTGGAACCGGAGCAATATCCTACTTGCATTGGGAGTAGGATATTGCAATATCTTACTTAATTTGGGGCTAGTGCGCCGTGTGTAATGTCGTGCAATATTTATTTATTTTATTTTATTTCGCCGGTTTTTATTAGACACATATCAAGATTACCCACAGATCCTCGTAAACCCTCGCGACAGAAGTGTTTGTACATGAACATGTGCTATTAATCACTATAAAACGCAACATTGAGATTTACAGCTAAGGAATGCGATTGATGAAAATTTATTTTCAGGAGATTGAGCACCGGATGAGAGCGAAATTTAAAAAACAGAAGTTAAAATGCTTGGATGACAATTAAATAACGTTGTTTTATTCTTAATTTTAAAATCACTCCTATTTTAAATAAAAAACTTGCTTGTTTTGTTTTAAGATATGTAGTCCTTCACACATGGATGACTATTTTTGAACGATAATAATGTTTTCCAAAACTCAATCAAATCAAATCATAGAATAAAAATAGTGATGCATTTGTCCCTTTTCTAAATATGTCTATTGGAATCCTTTGAGCAATAAAAATAAGAAATACTTATTTAAAATCTCTACAGACGTAACATTTAAGCAATAAAATTATTTTGTATGGAAAATAATTTGGAAATTGTGTCTTTAATATTTTTATGTGTCACGTTTAATATAAAAAAAATTGACACAAAGTAATGTCCTTGTTGCCGGTTTCTATTCTGGTACGGTATGTATTTACTTCAAAAATAGCACAAAAATCGAAAATTCCGGCGCATCCAGCATTTATCCTTCTTTTACATTTGGAGTTTTACGTTTTCTTACATTTTTTTCCTCAATACAAATGTTAATAAAGAGACCGCTTGAAAATTATTTACCAGAAGGCTAATTCTCGTATTTAAATTATCCAAAATATCATTACAGTATAAGTGTAATTTCAAATTTTACGTTTGTCAGATAACATTTAACAGTTTTGTAAAAACTTATGACCGGTGTGCAGCGAGTTAAAAATTGTAATACAACTTAATACTGGGTGGAAGGGGGTGAGTTTGGGCACGTGATGGACTTGCTTATTAGCGATCTACGTAATGAGCATGCTCCTAAAAAGCATGCTAAGCAAACAACAAAGTGAAGCCAAGTCCAATAATACTAAATGCCTGAGTAATACGTTTCCGCTCTCAGTAAACAACCAGCTGTTACTCGTGTCATATATGTCTCTATGCTACTGAATAGTATAAAAATCAAACAAGTAGTACGTATAATATAGGATAGTATAATATAATATATATACACTGTAAAATGGATAATATAGTGATTCCTCAGATTATATTATGATATTTCTAGACAGAGCGCGCTGAACCTATATTATACTGGTTGTTTGATTTTTATACTATTCAGTAGCATAGAGACGTATGACACGAGTAACAGCTGGTTGTTTACTGAGAGCGGAAACGTATTACTCAGGCATTTAGTATTATTGGACTTGGCTTCACTTTGTTGTTTGCTTAGCATGCTTTTTAGGGGCATGCTCATTACGTAGATCGCTAATAAGCAAGCCCATCACGTGCCCAAACTCACCCCCTTCCACCCTATCATACTATCATGGATGGAAGGGGGGAGTTGAATTGAAAGAATTTTCTAGATCACTAGCCTGTCACTTGCCCAAACTCGTCCCCTTCTACCCTATCATACTATCATGTCACTAATACCTATTTGATGATGTCACACCCAGTACGATTCCGCATCGCACGTTTACTTCTATAAATCGAAAAGAAATTAACGTAGTTAATTTTTACCGGGTCTTAATCGCGTATTATTTATTAAATAATAAATAATACGCGATTATTATTTAACGGTAAAATGAATAAATATGTTAACAAATCGTGTGAATTTAAAAAGTTTAAAAGGAATAACATATCGAAGTAATTCTTTCATTTGTATTTTTATTTTTGACACAGAATATGGAGAGCTAATATTCAAAATGAGTTATTTTTCTCATTGTACCTAACATAATAGCCCAACCAAGCACATAAGCATATGAATATGCATAGATAATATATTTTTGTTTCAAAGCAAATTGTGACGATTATCCTTTATTCGAGTGTTCACATGGAGGTCTGTTTATGGATTTGACTTCACACTAAATTATCTACTGAATAATATGGATTGATCTAAATTAAACTTATCATCCGATTTTAACGCGTTTTTTTATTATTTTTACCTTGTTATTAATCCCAATATGTTGAATTCCTAAAAAAAAAGCGATATAGACCCTTACCAAGACCTTCTTATTGCACTCCTAAATCGTTTAGCTAAAAACTTAAATAAAAAAACACAAATAAGTAGTATAATAAAAAGTAACTTAAAAATGATTTTTTATAAAATGTGGTATTTTAAAGTAGTCGAAGTATTTTTTTATCGACTTAACGACGAAACGACGAGAAACGATCATAGTAGGGCAGATATAATCCAAAAGTGAATTTTATTTTAATTCAACATTACAAAAACAGAAGAAATATTCATGTTCTCACTTCTAGTTGAATTAACTCTTCAAAATTGCTACTTATTGGAGTGCAAACTGAAAATTAATGGTTCCCAATTTCCCACGATTTGTAGCCCGAATTTCAATTGTATTGTTTAAAATATTGCCGTCGAATTCATACCAAATACAGGCAACCTGAATTCGTAATGACGTTTGTAATTTCTGGCTGGAAATCATTAATAATATATAGGTACCAAGTAGGTACATAATAGGGCGTATTTCTATGTATAATATGTATGTATTTACAAAAGAAAAATAAATATAAGTAGTATATCCGTTGTCTAGTCACCGTAACACAAGCTTAGCAGCTTACCACGGGGCTATATGGCGCTGTGTGTTCGTCACATGATTTATTTATTTATTATTATTATTATGATTTATTTATTTAATAGTAGTTTATGCACCGAGGTACTAAAGCCCTCTCCTTCATATTGAATCCAAAGCGTACTGTTATACGGGGCTTCGCGAACCCAGTTAAATAAAAATATTTTTAATTTTTCCTATGATTTATTGTTACAAAATAATATTTGGCACGACCGGTTCAGTCGGGAGACGGTTTTTATGTGTTATATCTAGGTGGCCAGTTCGAAATGGCCGTATGCTACCAGAATTTTAGTTCCAAATTTTAATTACTTTATGCCCTAGGTGTATAATGAGCACTTTATGCACCTAGGGAATAAATACCTGCTTTACGTTGACCTTTTCGGTCAAATAAAGTAACTTTGTAGAGCAGTAGGTGTGTAAATATGTATTAAAACATAATTTACTGCATTTTCAACTTTAAATATTAAGGAGTTTTCTAATGAGAGTGTGGCTTTGGTGGCCGATTAATCTGAAACTAACTAGTTCTTTAGGAGCCGATTCAATTGTCAGAAGTTAAAAATTAGTACTGCATTCTGCTCATCGTTACGAAGGTCTTTGCCGAATTGAAATGGAGACAATGAGAAGCTAATGGTTTTTCTACAGTACCTTTTTAATAGGAAAGAATCAGGATGTAACCTCGTGCGGCGGATAAATCCGGTAACAGTCGGTTCATACTCACACACGAAGGGTTCCGAACTATCATCACAAAAAAATCTTATTCATCTCTCCTGTTCGGAAAGTTTAACTTTCACGGGTAGATAGCCGGGTTGAAAGTGGCTCATTTCATCCCTATGGTGGAGTGAAAACTTAATTTTTTAATTAATGCAACCTTTTGACACATCTTTCTATAGAAATATTATCAAATACAAGAACCCAAAACGACAGGTTATAGTCTGAAATTAAAAAACGCCTTTTTTTTTATTTTTTTTTCGTTTGGCTATGATAATTGAATTACCTACTCTTCTATTCTGCCACTCGCTATAGTGCCACATCATGATTGCTTCTTACTTTTTTTTCTTGTTGGCATGGCCGCATAGATGCACGGCGTGGCCCGATTATATTGTAGCCAACAAATAAGTTTTCTAATGTTGGCAGTAAGTGTAGTTTTTTTAAATATATTAAAAAAAAAAATAGATTTTACAAATTGTTCTAAGTTTACTTGACATTTAACTGATTTTCAATATATTTGTTTTATTAAATGTGCTGGTAGTATTTTAATTTCCTCACAATCGAAATGGAAAATAGAGTATTTAACTCGGGTGAACGTCACGCATTTCACCTTCGAACTATGAACGAACATGACTTTCAGCCCTTGTATAACAATCTACTATTGTTCTACTATTATTCTGTTTTTATTTGAAGGATACAGGAGAATAATGATGAATGTCAATTTCACACTATTTAAAGAAGATTAGATACCTACTAAAGTTTATAATAGAGTCAAAGTAAGTACTTCTTTAACACTAACCTCACACATAATAAAATTCTTGTTTTCATAAGTCTTTTTATGTTTATTGTTATTGCTTATTTTAATGGTTGGAATAAAAGTCATAAATATTAGAGAATCAAATGACTTTGTTGACATCAGCAACAAAAATACAAAATCTGTGAAATTTTTAACTGTGTATAGCAAGACAGTTAAGATTTTTATAGCTCATGGTTCATGAGATGCAGCCTGACAGACAGACGGACAGTGGAGTCTTAGTAAAAGGGTCTCGATTTTATCTTTTGGGTACGGAACCCTAAAAAACTGTATTCAAAAATAGATATTTAAGTCATCCATAACTAAAACAGAAACATCAACATCCTTGCTCAATGTCGTCTCTTTCAGTAGCTCTATCTCTTTCTATCATACGGCAACTTGTTAGAGGAAAGGAGACAAGAAACCGTCATAATCTGTTAACAATTATACGCTAATTGCACGCTTGGAGACTAGGGTGACAATAATTTAGTATTTAGTTTCAATAGTAATAAATTGATACTCATTAAAATAACAACATAAAGTTCCAAGAAAACTAAAAAAAAGTATTGTTTTAGTGTTACGATAACTTATTAAAAATAAGAAGCGTCCCGCTACTTGTCCCGCGAAATTCCCGATGCCGTGGAATTTGCGAAAACCTTTTCTAATTTCATTAAAAAATGATGATGGTGTGTTTGTTACTCAATCACGTAAAAACCGCTGAACCGATTGCGATGAAACTTGGAATATAGGTAGCTGGATACCGGTAATAACACATAGGCTACTTATTATCCCGATATTCCCGCGGGAAAGGGACCTACGCTGGCGCAGCTAATCTAAATATTGTTCAGGTTTTAAGTCAATCAATCAGTTTAGGCACTGTACTGTTACTGTGTTTTTTTCTCGCTGTGGTCCTACAGTGGGACAACTTTTATTAGCGGGCTTATAAAAAACAATCAGTGGTGACACACAGACGGATAAACGGACAAGAAAGTGACTTTACAAGGGTCCAGAAATTAGTCAAATATACCGCGCTATGAGTAGCCTCCATCAGAGAGGGCACAATAGGCAAGACGGTACGGTACCCTAAAAATAACATTTATTAATTGTAATTGTTAGATTAATAGTTCATTTTGTTGGCAGAACCAGCCCAGCTCATCCATAAATTTTGCCACAATCTACGAGGAAAGTTCGTTGGCCACATTATATTTATGTGTTTTTTTTTTTTTGCAAAGGCTTTAAAAAAACATTTATTATTATTAGGCACAATTAAATTCCAAAATCATGGATGTTCCACAAAACGGTATCTATGAATGCGCGTCGCTAATTAGTCGGTTTATTAAAGATTCAAGTGTAGTTTACAAAGGTCTCTTCAAACTGTAGTATATATACTTATACTTACTTAAACAATATGAAAATATATATAGGTACCTGCCACACTGCCACGGACTGAACAAACAGAAGGGGATATCTCATGTGGACGTGGTCGTGGTCACTTACATACATATTAAACGTCGTCGTCTACTGAGCCTAAAACATGAAATTTGAGATTAAAGATTGACTGTAATGATATTTGAAATGATGGTATATTAAAATCAAATTTCTGATATTTATAATACCACCAATATAATAATACAAAGATTGTGCATCTTTGTAATGAATTCCCGGTAGATGGCGCCACCACGAGCCTTACTTGAAAAATAAGAATAATGCCTTCTTTATTCAACCCTGTTGCAACCTTGAGCTTGCATGGCGCAATTGGGTAGCGCGCCCAGCAGGAAAAGAGGTCGTGGAACTTACTTACCGCAGGGAAAATTGAATATTCAATTATTATTTTTAATTTAAGTTATCTATTTATAATTATACCTTCATTTATAAAATTCAAAGTCCTGATTGACTGACTTAATGACCATAATATCAACGCAGAGCCCAAACCGCTGGTTCCAGAGACATGAAATTTGGAAAGTACGTTCTTTGTACTGTTTAGATATCACTAAGAAAGGGGATATCTAAACAGTACAGTTTTTGAAAAATCACGCTGTATCGGGGCTTACGCGAATAAAACCGCGGGACACTGCTATTACATAATGAAACGGAGCCAAATACATTTTCGATTTAAATCTCCTAAACTCCTTCCTTCCATTCCCGTGAAAGAGTTTTAGACAAAGACATCTGTATCAGAAACCTTTTATCTGAATTGAGCGGCCATTTTAGTTTTACTGTTAAAGCTTACAGTTCTCAACCGAGTTCGATTTGATTTACTTACTTACTTTCTTGCAATGTCTGTTTGACAGATAATACATTGCAGTACTATAAAGCCTAAGAAGACTATAAAGCCTTCAGCAGCTATGTTCCACAGATAACATTTTGCACTTCAATCAACTTTTGATACATATTTTTTCATTCCTAAAAGAAGAAATATGAATTATTCAATAGGTTTACGTGATCTAAAACCACTGTGTTAGTATTTTTCGTTTTATTTTCGCTCAATTAAAGATATCGTATGTTAAAGTTTCACAGTTAGGAGCACTACACTATTCTCTTAAGTTAAGAGAGATAGAGCCGCCATTTTTTAAGTTTTTTAAGTTGTGTAACTTTAATATACAAAATATTTTAATCTAGCGGAAAATAAACTAAAATACAAACACGGTGGCTTTGATCACGTAAACCAGTTGAATAATCCATATATTGTGTTTTAGGAATGCTTTTAAAATTTATTTAATGTGCCTTTACCCCCGAGGTCTGAGCTCTAAGGAAAAACGCCGATCTTCTTACATTACGAAACTAGTGTAATGTCATGTATTATAAAGTCAATTTCGCAAAAGCAGTCTCGTAGCAGTTACTAGAAGCAGTTCTATCAAATAGAGAAATAGTATCTCTATAATATCTAGGCAATTATTTTGTGTAGGTAAATGAATATAATATAAGTTGCATGACACTAGTTTCGTAATATAAATCACGCTTTATAGGCATTATGCGACGAGTAAATTGCTGCTTTGACGTAAGTTGATAATAACTTTAGCTAATAACTAATCCCACCCCAAAGGAACAGCGAAAAATCTCAAAAGTCTGTACAAAATTAGTGGATGTACCAGCACACTTTCATATGAAAGTAAAAAATAGTAGTACCTGACACTCACATTTAAAAAAATCATTTGTTAGCATTAGCAATAATTGAAAACTTCCAATCATTTCCATATCTAGAGATAGTATACGTCTAAATTAAGCCAACCGGCATCAAATAGGTATCCCACAGTTTATAGCTCGCAAGCGGCTATAACATTTAACATTCTGTAGTATAGTTCACCCGCTCTATTAATTAAAGCTAACTTCAACACTCGAAATTATAGTGGAAGTACGTACGTACATACATACACGAATTGATTACAGATTAGGCGCCATTTTGAGATAGAAGATAGGGATTTTCGTTGTTTAAGTAAAACAAAGACATGGAATAACTATGCAGTATATTTGTAATATTCGTGTTATAAAGAGCGGTGTTGGTCTAGACATAGATACCCTGACTTTCATTCCGAAGGTCGTGGTTTCGAATCACGGCTTACCGCGCACCAATGTCTTTTCCCTTGCGGAAAAGTTATGTGCGTTATTAACATCGCTCATACGGTGAAGGAAAACATCGTGAGGAATTCACGGCTTAGTTAGCTCCAGACGTATTGACCAGTTCTTTCCTTTGGGCATGGCTGACTAGACTGGGAGAGTGGTATAGGTGCTGGGCAAGCCTACTCCTCCTAACAATGTCCTGGGCAATACAACGCCATAGCATGAATTAAAAGTTGCTTGCGCTGTGTACAACATCTCAAATTAGATGAAAAGGCAAATTATTATTATATTTGTAATAGTAGTTATTATTAATTACAACTGCTGTGTTCATCGCCAAGTTCTGGGTACGTGTAGTTTAAAATTTAAGTCTTTGACACGACAGAAGTAGATAGATAGATAGATAGAAGATAGTAGGCATTATATTATCTTTTTAAAGATATCGTTACTAATAAACTTTTTAAATTCACACGATTTGTTGACACCATGGTTCCATTTTACTGGGTCCTAATCGCGTATTATTATTTATTTTCTTACCTCGACGTTTCGACCATGTTACAAATTACGAAATATTTTTCTGATTATTTTAAACTGAATATCTTCTACGGTTATCGCGATTTCGCATAATAAAACACTTTACACACCTACTGCTCTACAAAGTTACTTTATTTTACCAAAAAGGTCAACGTAAAGGGAGCTTTATTCCCTAGGTGTATAAAGTGCTCATTATAACCCTAGGGCATAAAGTAATTTAAATTTGAAAAAACCAAAAAGTTTAAGTTAATATGAAGCCCCAACTTTTCATCGGTTAAGGTCGATGTTGGGTTTCGTGATTTTGATGTATGATGGTGAAATTTAAGTAATGTTGAGCTGTTTATACAAGATGTAACGGGCAAGCCCTTTTAAGCCGAAAGGGGGTTGTTCTAGACATCTAGGCAAACAACTTTAATTCTACGACTTTTGAAAATTCGAACTTTTTTTTGAAAATGTTGAGATTATGGTTCACTGAAAAAACAACTGCTTTTGAAAATAAAGGTAATTGAAGTTTTGATTGTGGTAGACCAAACTAAATGAAAGGACAACATAAGGTCAATGACCTTAAACTCTAAGAAACAGCTGATCTTCAAGTAAACTTTACACTTAAAATTTTCGAAAAGTACTTCGAATTTTCAAAAGTCGTAGAACAAAATTTGTTCGCATAGACGTATAGAACAACCCCCTTTCGGATTAAAAGGGCTTGCCCGTTACATTTTGTATATTTAAACACGTTGCATTAATCTATTGTTTTGTCATTAGTTAAATGCTTATTTTTGTAGTTTTTTTATTGTCTCGCAGTAGATGTGTAAAGTAAAGTATTCACCTCGGTAATAAAGCCTGTCATTATCTTGGGCGCTTGAATCCCACGCTTCACTCAGGACTCTAGGTACATAACTCCTTCGCTGCGCTTAGGAGTTTAGTTTTTAACTCTTTAGAGTCTTTCGTACGCTTTAGATTCAATCTGACGCCCGATATATAAGACAGGGCTTTAGTACCTCGGTGCATAAACTACTATTATTTTAGTTGCGTTTTATTCATGTTGACCTTTTCAAGGTTGACTGTTATCAAGGTTTTTCAGTCAACCTAAGGTTTGATAATCGCCACCGTGTAAAAGGCCCTTCAGACAGGTACGTATCTAAGCTCCCTGTCAGCAACACAACTCGTCCATCAAAACAATTTAGTACACACCACAACTAAACTGCATTATTAATATCTTAATATCTTCCCTTTGATGATACGCCCATCCCCTTACCACTTACAGCCAATTGAAATGAAACCCTAAAGCTAATGCCGTAAGATTGAAATTAGTTATTAATAAGGTATATCAATAGTTTAGTGGGTATAATTACCATATCTTTGTCTATAGACGCAGTTGAAATAAATGTTTCGTAATCTTACTTCTTTCTAATATTATAAACGTGAAAGTTTGTAATATGTATACATGGTATGTGACTTTGTTACTCTTTTACGCAAAAACTACTGAAGCGATTGCGATGAAACTTGGAACATAGGTAGCCGGATACCGAAAATAACACATAGGCTACTTTTATCTCGATATTTCCGCGGGAACAGGACTTATGCGGGTAAACCGCGGGGCATAGCTAGTATTTTGATAAATGCCTATTAGCCTGTTACAGTAAAGCTTGTATGTATACAAATACACTAGTTTTTGTTGAAGTCAAAAATACTTATTAGTTTTGATTTCACAGACATTTAAACTTACGAAAAATATTGAGTGTCGGTAACAGTCACGTGACGTCATTTACAACGTTTTGCTAGACTTATCCCGAAATCCCATGAATATGTTTTTCAATCACGCAAAATTTATTGAACCGATTACGAAAAAAAATAGTATGCAAATAGCTAAAGGTCTTAAGGACGCGACTAATGTGAATCGAGCCTGAAATCCCTTCTGATTGAATATTTTTCTTCATAACCGGTATCAAATACATTTTTAAACAATATATTATGGACACTTCTTGTATTATGTATAATAAACATAATACAAGAAGTGTCCCCTTCATTTCAAAAACAATAAAAAATAACTTTAAATACCACTATTATACAGGCAAAGTTACCCCTGTTTTACAACATAAATCAATTTTTCTTCTAAATCTTTAACCGCTATATTTTCTTATTGGCACCATAATATTAGAAACCGAATATTAGGGCCTCCTCATGCATTTAATAAAAATATTGTTTTAATCAGCGTTATTGGTTTATTTTATGAGAAATTATAGATTTTTTCATGCAATTCCATCTCGCTCATTTCTATGCAATCGGACAAGGACTGATAATTATCATCTATCGCCGTCTTAATGAACACTTGGCAACTTTTTACCGCCACAGAATCGAATCGGGACTCGCGAATGAAACCGCGTGGCGCAAGTAGTATAAGGAATACAGACTTTGCCGTGATTTGATTATACAGTCGAGGAAGGATTCATCAAGAGGAAGTCCCTAAGTGTCGGGTTAAGTTTAATAATTGGCAGCGACCGACTGTTACTAACTAATTTATCGCACAATCTGACGTTGGAACTGATAAAGCTCGGCCGTCAGAGCCGAGTTTGAAGTGCTTCACTGCCAAACAACCATTACCCTTTTAGTCTCTTGTACATTCAAAAGGGTAAAGGAGACCTGTCTACATTCTTTTACCTTATCTATAAACGTGGAGTAAGGTCGGAGTAATATTACCACGGTTTGTTTCTATCTGTCAACTATGAAAATTCTTGTCACGAGAAAAGAAACAAATCATATTTTTACTAAGTACTCCTTACTTACTCCACGTTTAATCTTATCTTACTAATATAAGTTTGTATGCATGAATGTATGTGACTTTGTTACTCTTTCACACAAAAACCACTGAACCGATTGCGATGAAACTTTGAATATAGCTAGCTGGATATCAAGAATACAACATAGGCCACTTTTTATCCCGATATTTCCGCGGGAACGGGACTTACGCGGGTGAAACTGTGGGGCGCAGCTAGTTTTAGTATAAGTTTAATATTGAAGTACTAAGACTGCCTGTCCATTTATTAATCAATATCCATCCTTTAGCTCGGCATTAATATTGAACGCTTTCAAATATGTAAAGCGGACTGTGTTCGACAAATACTGAGCATTCTCGGTACAGATTCTGAGTTACAACCTTTCTTAAACACCTAGAAACCATTTAATTAGTCTATTCGTCTGCTAAGTTTTTTTTTAATTTAATATTTTTATCAGAAAAAAAAACAATGCGTATAAAAACACAAAGGTATTTTAACATCTCAAAAACCACGGAGGTTCGAATTGATGTTAAGTATTAAGTTTACATCAGTCGGTAGGTACAAATAAACACAAGATCGAGAGAATAGAGAAACCAGGCAGGTACTTATAGGTTGGTATAGTTGCATGTTATTCAATGCCATACAGATACAATCATATCTGTAAAACATCATCCAACATTATTAAATTATATTAAATAATGTTACCTACTTATAGGCTTTTAATAAGTAATTTTGTTAGTTTATAATGTATATATTTTTATGGATTTATTAGGCGTATATCTATATTGCAATATTGGCACCTCGGTTACTGCGATACAAGCTTGTGCTTAGTGTAGAATCGATGTCTGATATTACTAAGTAATTTGAGAAATGTCTTATCATTTTTCGATCCAATTTCGATAATTCTTATTGTGTTGTGTTTGTTATGATGAGGAGAAGGTTCTTACTATGCTAAAAATACTAAAATTATTGTGTATCGGGACTTACGCGGGTGAAACCGCGGGGCGCAGGTAGGTAGTGTTTTTGTCTCTTTTTCACATTAGAGGTAGCGTTCTGAAGACATGGTAGTTTGCTGACAATTCAAAACGATCATGTCTATGAATAAATGAACTTTGAGTTTAAGCTTTGTCTAGTACTTTAAGGTTCTAGCACTCGTGGCGGAGCGGTCTAAAGCCTCATCATTAGGTACTCAACTTTAAGGCTAGGTTCGCATAGGCAGTAGGCTTACTTTAGGCCTAGCGCCTAGTGGCTTGCGGTCTGGCTAGATACATAGCTAGGCGCCAAGCGCTCTGTGCGGCCGGTTGCAGAACGTTCGGTTAAGTTAGGTGACTCGCTAGCCTCTAGGCGTTAAGCAAACCTTATGCGGAAGTTGCCTTATTGTCGCCTAACTTTTTTTTTTTAATTCCTATAGTACCAACTACGCTAACATTAACGCGATTACCCATTGCTTTCCGAAGTAAATTGCCACGGCTTGTCATTAACCGACAGGGATTTTGTAGGATTATGTCGTATGAAGTATATTACCTAACTTTACTGTTTTGAACAACATTTAGTGGCAGATTAACTCAAGTTTAAGGATAAGGTCTGAGGTTGCGAATAATATTGTGTATTTGAATTAAATAAACTATGGTCAGAGCGTTCGTTTTAGGGTTTTAGTTAGGCCTCAGAGTTTTTACGTCATGCGTTTTTCTCTTAACTTTACGTTAAATACTGCAATCAGAGATAACAATAAAATAGGGTAGTTCCCGTTCGTTAATGGGCCCTACCATGATGTCTAATAAGTCGTCGCGAAGTCGTTGCGTTGTCGTCCAGCTAAAAAAAATAAAATTAAAAACACATCAAATAATTAAAAAGAAAAAGAAAAAAAAAACTTCAAAAATAAAAAAGATTTTTTTTCAATTGTCTGTGGTTTTTATAAGTAATCGGGGTATTTTTTATTTTGAACGACAAAAGGACGACATGGCAACGACAAACGAGCATGGTAGCGCGGAATACCCCGTCGTTAATACTATTGGGAATATTTTGTCGATTAATAATATTTTCCTAATATTTTAACGACGGGTTTTTTTTGTTTTAATCATAAAAGAGTACCTACACATTTAAACTTGAACTAGATTCCCGCTAAACTGACGACCAGTTTGTTGGCGAGTGAACGCTCTTTACATTTATTTTATTTATGTGCATCTACGTAAAATTACTAACTCGCTAACCCGTCAACCTGTCAACCTTGAAAAAGCCAACTGTAAAGTTGGCAAAAGCTCGGTCGTTTAAAATAATAACATTAAACAATAAAGTGCGTAAACCCCTGTATATATTGTGTTTTAACTCCCTAACCTTCAACGCTTAACGAACGGGAACTACAAATAAAATAAAATAAATATTGCACGACATTACACACAGCGCAATCTAGCCCCAAACTAAGCACTAGGCTTGTACTATGGGTACTAGACAACGGATATACTACATATTAGGTATACTTTTTTTGTAAATACATACATACGATACATAGAAAACACATAGACCAATTGTTCAAACTGTTCAGTTCCCATAATGTTGAAAAACCCAAGCTAGATTTTTTGTCAAAAAGACTTGGAATATTTCTAATAGAAATTACTTTAAAACTTTGTGTTTGTGGTCATTATACGACGAATAAAGAATTAAACCAATCTGTAATGCTCAGACAGTAAATAATCCTCAAAAAGCGGGTAAGTATCGTTAAAGAATTTTAATTTTAGTCAGATAAATTCGTATCATTTTTCAGTGGCCATCCCTTGCCGTGCTTCGTTCGCAAAGAACCTCGGTTATTTACAAATAAACTACTGGAAATGATCAAATATAGTTAACATCTACCTAATTTATAATAATTTTGAAGAAAGAAAAATAAATAAATTCTGTGAACAACACACAGCGCCCTCTAGCCCCATGGTAAGCTACTAAGCTTGTGTTACGGTGACTAGACAACGGGCAAACTAGGTACTTATATTTATATTTCTTTTCTAAATACATACATATTAGTAGTATAGGTGGCGCTGTGTGTTGGTCACAGAATTTATTTATTTATTTATTAGTATACTTACATAAAAGAAGGAAAACATCGTTAGGAAACCGAAATGCCCTGAGACCTATACCCGGAATACTTACTTACATAATTGAGTAGCTCTCAAATTTTAAGTGTGGTACAACTGAGAATTATTGCTACTTAGGTTAATTTCGGTAAGTCTGAGCTAAGACAAAGTACGGACTATACGGTTCCTTCAATCCGCTAGAGAACATGATAAGCACACCACTGCTCCTTAAGAATTGCGTAGGTCTTTTACTGCCAACCAGTAGAAAATAACCTTTAAAAATTCCACTAACTTAAAACGATCGAAAGTCAAGATCAGTCATGATTTGTGGCAGGTCACACTCGATAAATAAACTACAGTCTAGTTACCTACTTAACAAAAAACACAATGATACCGCCATCTATTCTTTCTCCTAGCGCCATCTATTATCACCGCGGGACACAGCTAGTATTTTTTATGAGGTTGGCTTTCAGAAGAGCAAAATATCATTCCATGAGTATTCCAACATCATTGCAGTCTATTTTAAATTTTACCATGATCCTACTAATATTATAAAGCTGAAAGTTTGTGAGTATGTGTATATGAATGTATGTGTGTTTGTTACTCAATCACGTAAATTAAACCGCTGAACCGATTGCGATGAAACTTGGAATATAGGCTACTTTTTATCCCGATGTTCCCTCGGGAACGGGATTTAAGCGGGTGACACCGCGGGGCGCAGCTAGTATAAAAATTTAATATTAATTTCTTCTATGGTTTTCGCGATTTTGCATAATAAAACACTTGAAAAACCAACCTTGAAAAAGCCAACTGTAAAGTTGGCGAAAGCTCGGGTCAAATAATGAATAAAAACGCGATAAAACCGGATAAATAAAGTGTTTTATTAATTTAATATTATTCCAAATTAATTTTGTGTTTTTATTTTACTTTTTCGTCTTTATTGTTACTTCTTTGTGTGTTTTCTTTTCTGTGTCTCTGAAATTTGATTATGTAACAAGACCGTGTAATTGTCTAAAAACACGTTTCTTTCTTACTTTACATTAAATTCAATTAAAAAAACTAAAAAAAAAAGTCTATTCCATTAAAACTAGCTTCGTTCAAATTATGAGACAGTAACGAGATTCTACGAAGACGGATTATCGCATCATTTCTGTACTGAGTTTATTTAAATTTGTCGACGGGCGATGCGGCGTGTACACAGTATAACATCAATCAGTATCTTGACTCGACGGCCCGGGCTCGGGTGATGTGGCGTGTACACAGTATAACATCAATCAGTATCTTGACTCGGCGGGCCGGGCGCAAGCGATGCGGCGTGTACACAGTATAACATCAATCAGTATCTTGACTCGGCGGGCCGGGCGCGGGCGATGCGGCGTGTACACAGTATAACATCAATCAGTATCTTGACTCGACGGGCCGGGCTCGGGCGATGCGGCGTGTACACAGTATAACATCAATCAGTATCTTGACTCGACGAGCCGGGCTCGGGCGATGCGGTCGTTTTCACAGTGTAACATCAATCAGTATCTTGACTCGACGGGCCGGGCTCAGGCGATGCGAGCGCGTACACAGTATAACATCAATCAGTATCTTGACTCGGCGGGCCGTGCTCGGACAATGCGGCGTGTACACAGTATAACATCAATCAGTATCTTGACTCGGCGGGCCGGGCTAATATTAAAATAATAATTGTTGTCATAAAAATAAGTTAAATAAAATATAAATAAAATTTTATTTCCTTCAACCTAATACATACTTCGCTATTTAGTGATTGAGACCACCTTTTAAGCAAATAAATGCCTGTGTTAGGCGATCTCGCTCTTCCTTATCATCATAACATACAAAGGTATTACAAAATAAATAATAAGTAGTACTAAAACAAAACAATAAAAGCAATCAATACATCTCGATAAATAAAGCTATTAACAAAAATAATACAATATGAGGGTATCTTTGAATAAAATTTAAACGTAACATTTTTGCTCGGTACCTACTCATGCTCCGTTCGTCTCCGCAAGACAGTGGTGTATGTGGGTACCTACCGATATAATTTTTATAAGTTCAAATAATTATAATATTTTATAATACAATCCTAGTGTTTAGTTTCAGACTAGATTGTGCTGTGTGTAATGTCGTGCAATATTTATTAGTATTTGTAATCATCATGAAATATGAATTAAAAAAAAACAATCCCCCAATCTATAAAGGATTTGATGTCTGCTCCGTAGCCTTCCTGGTACAGAGACTATCAATTTCTGAGCAACGTGTAAACGATGCCGATAATCCTGGGATCTTTTACGCTTGTAACCGCGGGGCGCAGCTATTGTTGCTGAATAAGTACGAGTATAGACTGAATTCCTAAAACGTGGTTTTTCAGTCTGAAGATGTAATACTGGGTGATTATTGTACTGTGGTTTCTTCCAGCTCTTGATGGACTTTGGAATTCGAAACCAGAGTTTTTTTCCGCAATTTTTTTTATGGTTATTTGTAACGCAATTTTTTACTTTATAAATGAGTTTTAAAATTTATTAGATTGTATTTATTTTAACCTTAATTATGAGTTTATCTTAGGAGATTAGTATACGTAGGTAGGTATACCATCTAAGGCTGAACTCTATAGTTCGTAAGTACTTTGACTTTGGTCAGACTGAGCTTAGCAAAAACTAAGTATAAACTGTGAGTTGGAATTTATAGTCGAAATAAAATTCGTTATGTAATATACGAATAAAATAAAAAGAACTTCATAGTCTTCAACTTCATAGAAGCAACGCTTAGGTCATTATTTTTGATTTGTTTACATTCTAAATTTGGAAAACTTCGATTTTGTTATAAGCAAAAACTTTGGATACTTGCGAAGATCGCTTTGATACCAAAATACGTAACTAGATAGGTAGACATACTTATTTGTAAAACATAAATATACGTCTTATTTTTTGACGAATTACAACTCAGTCAAGCTTCAAAAAGCTAACTGCAAAGTTAGGGAAAGCTCGGTACATTGTAACAATGCTATTAATAAGTAAAACGCTAGTAAATCCTGGTAAATATCCTGGTAAATATCCTGATGGTGTTTCATTATGCAAAATCGCGAAAATCTAAGACAAAAGTATAAATATACATTTAAAGTCAAAAGTCAAAATAGTTTATTTCCTTCAGATTCTTGTACCTACAGCAATAAAGAACATGATCATTTGTCTACGTCTTATAGGTGTGATTTTAGTGTGGCTTCGGAACGCGCCGAATAAAATACAATAAACTCTTAGGTAGCTATATATGAAACACAACCGCGCGCACAACAAACGCGTTTGAAACACAATAAACACATATACCTACATATTTCATTTCACAGAACAGCACGAAGTATACTTTAACATTTTTGCCTCATTTGGATGCACAGGGCCCATCGCTGGCCTGTGCACCTAGGGCGCAATTATTTTATTCCGATATTATTTGTATCTGTTAAAATTAAGTTATACAAATGGTCGGCCTTATCGCTGAGAAAGGTAACTAGTTACGTTACCTGCGTAAGTCCTGGGGCTCTATTTTTGAACCAAATGAGACATTTCGAGCGATTTTGATACCTCGATTTCTACTGATTTTCGTTCAATATCTGTAATTTTTCTACGTGAATCGCACGTCCACAACGAGTGGTACCGACCACTCGCTGCAGGAGTCCGGCTTCAAACGATAATCAGCAGATATCGAATTATTTAAATCGCCGGAAATGCAACGAACGATTCAAAAATAAGGCTCCTGATCCCGTGATAATATCTGGTTTAAAAGTTCTCCAAAAATCTACATTTCAAGTACCTATCATCGCAATCGGTTTAGCTAGTTTTGCGTAAATGAGTTAATTCAATAAACATCTCAACTCTCTCATTTCACTTTCCACTAATAATACTTATTATAAATCTTTAGATATTGTTTGTTTTTTTTGTTTTTGTTTCCATCAAGCGAAAACTACTGAACCTATTGTGTTGAAACTTGGTTTGTAGATAGCTCGGAATCGGGAATTATACCATGCCGATGAAACCGCGGGGCACTACCAATACCGTGGAACAATAAGGATTATAATCCCTTACGGTAAAATTAACACTTAGGTAGGAATTTCACGTCGCCGGGCAAGAAACCCGCCACCTTCTAACGTAACAGAAAGTTCTCCAAATAATAAATAAGCCATTAGGAGTAAAAACTAAATACCTAGGCCCAATA